>OX376220.1:15333665-16679396 GCA_947364205.1 Agrochola lota | reverse complement strand
TAAAATAACATGTTTTATACGAATTTATTGCACAATCGATAGGTACCTATCGTATACACTTTTGACAGTCCGCACGCCCCCAGTCGCATATGCCACAGATAAAAATATGTAAAGCAACCAATGTGGAGTCAAACTCAAAGCATTTTAGTCGATTCAAATTACCTTTGCTCAGAAAAGCAGTCCGCAATGACACTTGACACTTTAACGTTGACGTCTTCTTGTAATACAATGTCAAACACTCAACATCAGTCATTACGTTGGCAGAATGGTCGACATCGGCTTTGCTTGCAATAACAAAAAATAGAATAGAACATCAGCAGTCAAACTGTCAAAGTCAACCAGTAAACGAAATTCAACATTGATTGTTATGAAAAAAAGAGTTGTGGTGTTGTGTTGTTTTGTGATGTAAAGTAGAAAAGTAAATTAAAATTCGTTAATTTGACCTATACCGTTCATTCGTCTTGTTCAAAGTAACTTTTTACATAATTATAATGAACATGGAGATGTGTAGAGTATGTTTATCAACAGAAAAACGAATGCTTCCTTTGGATGAAACTTTCATTATCAACTATAACTTGTTAACAAATCTTAATGTAAGTATATTGTTCGTTAACTATATTAGTTTATGTAGTTATTTAACTATTTAGACAGTTTTCAAGTAAATAAATCAACGTAAATAGTGTGTTCTTCATTTATAACTAGTTTCTTTATTTACTTTGCAATTAATTTTGGTATTTCAGATTACCTTACTAGATGGTATGCCACAGTATTCTTGTCAGACATGTTTGAACACAGTCAAATGTTTTATAGAATTCAGAGAAAAGTCTATAACAGCAGAAACTACATTGAAAGAAATTATTTATTCTGTGAGTATTATTCAGTTTTAGATTTAGCTAAGATTCATAAAGTAAACAAAAATTTGAACATTAACTCCAAATTTTTTGACCTTGACATATTTTAATTTAATCCTGCATTGTAATTCTCGCAGAACAAACATTAATTATCTTGTAGCACTTAACAAACATTCAATTTATTTATTACTGATGAAATTACTTCTTTCAGGATATTAAAGCAGAAAATAAAACACTTCTTATAGAGATTAATAATAGCACATCAATTTGTGAGAATGAGAAACTACTGGATATAAAGTCGGAAATTAAGGCAGAAAACTATGATGATGATATAATTTTAGACAATTTAGATGGTGCCTTTTCTGAATATGAAGAGGATGACAACATTTTTGTTAAAAAAGAAGAAGGTAGTATGCAACCTTATCGCCACATTATTTTCGATATTTTATTAAAATATTAACAACCCTTATTATAAGTACTCTAAGATATTTTTTTAATGCAGAGCGTTCATTTGATCATGACTTAAAAAGAAATCATAAATAAATCAAACAAAAAGTTTACCTTGGTTGTGTTGGTGCAATAAATCAATGATGATAAGACCAAACAACCAGAACTCTCAAATCAAAAGAAAATGATTATACAAATTTCAGCTTTATTAGTATATAAAGTAACAGTATAGTTTATTTTAATTTTATAGAATATAATTATTCCAGATGTGAAACCAAAGAAGATTAAAAGAAATAAACATACAAAACTCAAAGACAAAACATCGAAATTATTAGAACGCATTGCGACTGGACTTAAAGAACAGTGGTTCTGTGGTAATTATTATTAGTTAATTATGGACACCTTATTTTTTTAGAAAGGTAATTGTACCAAAATTGTTTTGCCCATTGTGATATTTTAGTAATTTATAAGAGTTATTATTTGGTAAACCAACAGCAGTACATATAATAAATTAAATAAAACAGAAAATTATCATGAAATACTGGTATATATGCCTATTAAAGGTATACACAGTATTCCCCCCCCGACCCTTGCTCGAAGATGCGCCAGCCCGCGTCGATGCTGAGCCTGTAGCTTTAAATTCCCCGATTAATAATAATGAAATACTCTTGATCCAGCCTGTCCCTCTTGCTGTCCTCCCCCCAGCGAACGCCCTAAGCCGAGGTTCGTACCCCACAGGGGGTGCCCTTAGCGAGCGTTCGCCTAGTTTTAATTAGCATAGTTTTGCCCCTGGCTGGAGGCTTTAAGTGTAGAAGCTTAAGGCAACCACAGGATTGACCGGTTAAGTAGTCATGACCTCAGAGGTCAGCTACGAGATGCCCTATATAAAAAAAAAAAAAAAAAAAAATACACAGTATTAACCACAAAACATTTTAATTAACTAAAAAAAACTTAAAATACAATTAGAAAACAAAATTCTAAATAAGTGGATAAATGTGTGAAGTGGAAAAATAAGTGGAGTTTGTATCAACCTTGTAACTCCTTTATCACCCTTATAGCAACCCGCCCTTGCTTCGCACTGTTTATAAGGCTTGACAAAACAAAGATTTTTTTTGTAAGTGTCATTTGAATATGTGGAATAAATTCTCTGAAAGAACAGTGAAAACGACATCAAAATCCTTTGCGTAGTTTAGAAGAACAACACGCCACACAGACAGACACGAAAAGCGACTTTAATTTATAATAAGTATAGAAGGTTAAATGAACCTTGCACATCATAAAACGACAAGGTCTATTTATGGGACGGTTAGATAGTCTTAACCTCACTGAAGTTTAAAGTTACTGGGAATCGTTCTCAAAAGTGATCAAACAATTACGAGGTCGAATATACCTTTATTTTTTGGTGCAGTATTTTTAGCTCACGAAGCGACGCGCGCTTTACTTGTGGTTACCAAGTGTACAAAACTACAAACACGCTATGAATGTGGTTGTAAACGCAAGAGCTCTCGGTACCATCCTAGACACGGGCGAAGTCGGAAGTGTGTGTGTGCGCCTGTGTGTTATGTGCTGACGCTACTCGTCTTCACACACACACACACATCAACGCGTGTTTGTATACTTGGTTACCACAAGTAAAGCGAGCGTCGTTTCGTGAGATAAAAATACTGTATAGTTTGGTAAAAGTTGTTTCAATTAATTTACAGGTATTTGCCCTAAGTCATTTGAAGAAAAAAATTACCTGAATAATCATCTAGATAGCCATAAAAGGGACCGAAAGTGTGATCTTTGTAGAGAGCAGCTGAACAGCCTATCTCAGCTCCTTGCTCATAGACTAATACATGTCCCATTGAAACAGAGTAAATGTCACATTTGTGAGAAGAAATTCAAATCTTGTCTGTATTTGGAACATCACTACAGGAATTTCCACATTGAAGAAGATGTAAGTATGCTATACTACTCATTATATTCAAAAACATATTCTATAATGAAAAAAATAATTTGTTTTAAAATGTTGTGATTTTTTTCAGGACAAAAAGCTTTTTTGTAAAAACTGTCCAATGACATGCAACACACCAAGAAAACTTAGTAGTCACATACTGCAAGTACATTCCAGTATTAAGTATATCTGCGACTTGTGTTCTAAAGGGTGAGTGGCCTTTAACACCTTGCTAGTTTGCTACATAAAACATGAGGAGAATCCTCATATAATGAACATACTTAAGTCAGGAGACTAAAACAAGTGACAAACGATATTTACGACGGTTTTAGGCATGTATTCGCTCCACACGCGCATAAAACACCTTCTCACTGGTGGACTAAGGGGGGGTTTGGGCAGGTGTGGTCGAGCTCACTTCGCTCGTTCTTGCATAATACGTTTTCAAACAGTTCTGAATAGGTCGACAAAGTAATTTCTATTTCTATATATTATTATATAAACTTTCAAACGAAAATTAAAAATTAATTAATAATCTATCCAGAGTACAAACATTTTCGAGCACGCTGCGCTCGCTCTCACATTCTGTATTCGTTTAATGCTCCATCTTTTCCGTATAAGCCGACAAAGTATCTGCTATTTCTTGAATGATCAAAAGAAACCCTAACCTTTTCGAAGTAGTGCGCTAAAATTTCGAGCTCGCTCCGCTCGCTCTTATATTCTACGTTCTTCCAGTTTTCAAAGTTTCCTGCATACTTGGGCGGGGGCCCCCATTTATTTTGCCGCCCCGGGCCCCCGATAGGCTTAGTCCGCCACTGCACCTTCGTCTGTAAAACTCATAAACTCCTGCTCAATATTTTATTTCTTAATTTCAGCTTCCAAAGCAAAACGAATTTAAAATCGCACATAAGGTCCCATGGTGAGAATAAAGCTTACGTTTGTGATATGTGTGAATTCTCCTGCAGATATAGTGGTGGACTAAAAGTAAGCACTTCTTTCTTTAAATTTTATACTTACTCTAAAATTTTGACGTGATTTTCTTTCAACAGATGAAATAAAATAGATCTTACAAAGGTACCCAATTAATTGCAGGACCATAAAATAAGAAGACATAATACAAAGAAGGTTTACTGTAAGCAGTGTAAACGACCATTCCAGAGTCAAGTGGCCCATGATAAACATAAATGTACGCACAAGTTACAAGTATGCCCTATATGTGGCCTTCAACTCGATGGAAATTCTAGAGTGAGTAGGTTAAATACGATTTAAGTTATGCACTTCGGCAATTCTCATGTTTCCGATGAGTAAAAATCCCAAACTAACTTGTCGCTAAGTTTTGGGCAGACAAAAAATCGGGTAAACATTACTCATGACTCGTTTTGCCAAGGCTCTGCAGTATAACGAAGTATAAAAGCATAATGAATTGGATATTACATGCAAAATATCAAAGTTTAAAAAAGACAAAAGTCGTCGTGTGGCCTCTGTAGGCGGTAAAAAAAAAAAAAAATTACTAGTAAGTTGTATAGTCCACCTCGTAACTGCTTTACCATCCTAAGGTTGACTGTCACTTGCACGTCATAAAACGACAAAATCTATTTTGCTTTCAACACCAATGTGACAGATAGATTCAATGTAGTGAAGTTTCAATTTACTGGGAATCGTCAAAAGTGGTCAAGCAATTATCGTATGTTATCCCACGAAGCGACGCGCGCTTTACTTGTGGTAACCCAGTGTACAAACACGCTGAGTATGTTAGCGCGTAGACGAGTAGCGGCAGCACAAATTTTCGAGTTCGTCCGTACTTATCTCGAAAGGTAGGGCTAGAGTTCCTGCGCTAACACGCACATTCACAGCGTTTTTGTACACTTGATAAATACAAGTAATATTTTGTGTATGACGTCGTGTAATTGTGTATGGTAATTACAAATTTGTGCATCCAACCATTGGGGATCTATTCAACAAAAACTGTTTCCGCTGGAACTACGTCATCCTAGCGGCACTTTATTTTTCCTATGGACGTATAAGAAAAAAAATACGTTCAATAATTAGTGTGTAACGAGAGGTAAATGTGTATGGTTATATGAAATTTGTGTGTCATAAAACAGACGTTTGGCTATTTGATGAAAATCATATAAAACGGTTTAGTGCGGAGTTGTAATTGTTTACGCACGTTGCTTTGAATTTGTGTGTAATATTTGTGAAAACAGAATTTGAAAAAACCGTACCGTTCAGAAGATATACACGTAGAAGTAAAGTAGTGTAATGAGGTCCAAGTACCTACTTAAAATAGGAACTCTAGAGCCTAACTTATAACACGTTATTTCTATCTTGTAAGGATCTACAATGTCCTGCGAGTGAGTTTCATTTATGTGCTCTTAGTCATTAATGGGCAATAAAATAATTTACTACGACTGGACCACTATATTGTATGACATCCAATTGTAGGACTTTTTAATGGAAAAGCAAAATAAAATATTATCAGATGTAAAATTTCCAGTATCAATCTAATAGCCAACAACGTCAGCGCAGCGGAAACTTGAATAACTTGGAACTGAAGTTTTTGAAGTTTCCGCTGCGCTGTCGATATGACACACAAATTTCATTTTAACATACACATTTACTTCTCGTTACACACTAATTTTTGGATGATTTTTTTTTCTTATAGGAAAAAAAAAAGTGCCGCTGGGATGACGTACGCACGGCTACACATCAAGCTATACAATTCCAGTTTATGCTGATCTCGCATTGTATGGGATTTCCGTACAATGCGAGATCAGCTTATACTGGAAATGTATAGCTTGATGTGTAGCCGTGTGTACCTAGTTCCAGCAGAAACAGTTTTTGTTGAACAGCTCCCCAATGGTAGGATGCACAAATTTCTACTCACCATACACAATTACACGACTTCATACACTAAATATCTGCTAAACTGATATGAAGAAATTCGATATTTTTACTACTACGACACGTAAAGCACGCGTCGCTTTGTGAGATAAAAATACTGTACGAGGTCGACTACACCGTTTATTCCCGTTGTCCCCGTACGCCGTGTCCCCGTCCTACGGGGACAGCGGTACTTCAATTAAATATTTAATAATACTTCCCGTTGTCCCCGTGGTTTGGTTTTACATTCAAAAATATGTTTCTGGCACTCGCCGGCCGCTGCCGCGGCACCGCTCGCTTCGCTCGCTCGGCTCGTGCGTTGTGTGGTCACAGTTCTAACCTAACCTAACCTAGCTGTTTCGATTTAAAAAAGGTTTGTCCCCGTTAGCCAAATGTACGTTATGGGGACAACGGGAAATAAATTAAATCACGTCCCGCTGTCCCCGTGACGGGGATATGGCATACGGGGACAACGGGAATAAACTGACTACACAACTAGTCATGATCAATTTGTCTGCCCGTAACTTAACATTCCACATCATCTAACTTTAAAACATCCAATTATAATGTATTATATACCGTTTCAGTTATCCAGGCACATGATGAAACACAGCGACATTCAAAGGTACGAGTGTACTAGATGTCCCGCTAAGTACAAGACAAAGGGCGCACTGATAGCTCATCTGGACCGACACGACGGCAATCGCACTAAACAGTGTGAATACTGCCCCGCTAAGTTTTATACCGCCACTGTGCTGATCAAACATCGACGGATACATACTGGTAGATATAAATTAAACAGGGTCGAATTAATTTAGCTATTGAAACTCCGCAGACGTGAATATCGATATCTAAACATAATAAAACAAAAAATAAATTATTTTGATGGTTTTTTTTTTGTGGGTCATTAACCACTAACTGCGCTACCGCAGTTAGTACACACAGAATTTTTAGATATTTCAAGTGGCTACTAACTTGAAATATCCAAAAATTCTGTTTTTTTTTTGTGTAATCTTCACTGACGTTATTGATTTCGATATCTAATAAAACAAAAGAAAACAGATTTTCTCTACTCGAAGTTCAAGTAACAAAACTACCAGTGGTAGTTAACCCCCTAAAAAGAAACATCAAATCATTTTGTTTTTTTATGTAATCGTGTTTAGCTATACCCATCACGTCTGCAGAGTTTCGCTAGCTAATTTGACCCTGTTCATTGATTACCGTACTGCAGATCTTATAAAATTGCCTGGCCACTTGCGAACATAGGTCTCTCCCAAGTTGGCCTTTAAAACTATTTTAGTTTGGCATAGGTTTGTATGTTACAATTTCAACGAATTTCAGCTATTTACATATCTGTCTAGCTTTTGATGATTACCAGTCACTGCGCTTATTAACCTAAAGTAATTTTATTTCAGGTGAAAAGCCATATGTATGCAGAGTGTGTAACAAAGGATTTACAGGCAACAACAACCTCAAAGTACATATGAAAGTACACGGGGAATATTTGATTGTTAAAAAAAATTGTGAACAAGAGGATTTAACTAAATTTAATGTTACCAAGTGAAGGTAGTTGGGTTTTTACTAAATTTTATATTTGTTATTGAATAATAATTCTTCCAAATTGTATTGTCAGTACTTACGTAAGTAATTAAAAATAAATTATTTTTAGAAAACTTTTAAAAATTATTTATTACTTGTAGAAATACAATTTACATCTAAGTAAGAAACTAAGTGTATCACATACAAAAAAAAGTCTTTGGCAAGTACAGAAAGTACTAATAGAAAATATAAACATTAATTTTAAAAAGTATAAAAATCGATAACCAGTAATATTTCACAAAAAGCAATTGGATAGGTTCAGCAAAATAATAAGTCTTACTTGATACTTAGATTACGATTAGGTACTAACAGGCAAGCGTACATGTGTCACCAACTTACATCACACAGTTGAATATATTAAGCATTAAGCTGCTAACTTGCTCACTTGAATCTCATTATTGATTGGAAGATCAACTTTTGATGAGTCGGTAACACTATGCTTTAAAAAAATACTGTTTACACAATGAGATCGTATTATAGTGCTGCCAATTTTATCAAATATTATGATACTTTACAATCTTAAAGGCAGTCAAATGTCCATTTCACTCGATGTGAAGATTTAACTCTCTAAAAAAAGTACAATATTGACAATTGTGTAGTTTTGATATTTTCAGTCAGTCTTATAAGCTAATACAACATTTGAATTTTGAAACACTTATTTAGTTGGAACACACACTGCTTCAGACACCTATTCATTTTACAATATTTATGCTATATGCAATAATCATGATAAAATAACACTAGAATTACTGAGCTTAGGAGGAAATGCAAGCAACAAACAATTTGATAAAATAAGGCGCTATTGCCACATATCCATGTAATATAAAAAGAGAATTATAGCCGGGCTTATAATATTACTTAAATAACTAAAATTACACAATTAAGTTATGATACTCCCGTTTCCTCCTACAAAGCAGGGCCAATGTTGAAGCCAAATAGAAGAATATTATAAGGAATTTCTGTAATAAATACAAAAAAAAACGATGATTGCTTACAAAAAAAAATGTTGGACCGATGACGGCAGTAAAATAAAATGAGAGCCATAATTCCTTTAAAACTGCTGTTTATCGTGGCTCGCAAGTCCTCCTTCTCCTCCGGATCCTTTTTTTGTTAAAATAAAATATTGTTCTAGTGTTATCTAGAGAGAAAACAAGGAATGGGGAGACGCCGAACCTTAGACCATACTTTCCTATCAAACGTATTCTCCGAATTACGATGTACGGTCAGTCCACACCTAGACGTGACGAGACGCGACGATGCTTGAAGAGGCCAGTGGTTCCGCGGTGCACAGCGCAGCGCCGCGAGACGCATCGCAACGTCTGTGAGGCGCATCGTGAAGTCGCTGGAAGCCACGCCTCGCTGCGCAACGAGACACAGAGCGGCGCAGCGGAACGTGTCTACGTTCGCAGCGAGCTACCGCCCCGCTAGCTAATAGTAGAGACAGTCGCCACGACAGCTTCAGGCTGCGCCTCGCGACTTCGCGAGGCGCAGTACGCGCCGCTCTAGCACGCTACGCCACGCGTCACATCTCATTGTGAACTGACCCGTAAGTAACATTAACATCAAATGAATACAACGTTTATGTACGTACTTATTCTAAGGACGTCAGCTAGTTGTACGGTACGCCATTAATAAATACATCCAAAGTAGAATTTCTTGTTATCATGATTCAGTTCTTAAGCCTACATTGTATAAATTATCTTAAATAAATAATTGACAACGAAATAATAAACATAACTCCATTACGGTCTTATTTGGACTAATGTTAATAACTAACTAAATAGATAAGTAAAGTGAACTGAATATTTATGTACTTAATTTTCATTGTTTAGCCTAAAACAATTAGGTACAGGTAAACCAAAAAAGGTATGCGCTTTTGTAATCTTCGTGTTCCTAAATTAGCACAATCGTCGAATGTTATCATGTTTATAGAATAAAAAGGCAAGTACGTACTTGCCTTTCTTGCCATGGTTGCAAGTGCAACAACTCTGTATTAGGTCTCATCATCGCGCGTTTGTATTTCCGAAGCACATACTTTCTTGGGATATCGATAATCTTTTACACACAACCTTTATTTAAACTACACCTAGAGGTATCAGGAGGTATAAGGAATCTACAAATAAAGGAACTAATGGAAATTACTAAACATGGAAACCTATTCAAGCTCAAGTAGGAAGAGTTATTCAAAATAAACTAAATGAACTCGACAGTATTTTGTCAGGTAAATGAGGACAGGCATAATTGTGACTTAAAGTCGGATAATGTAACAGAGTATTGAACAATCGGAAGTAAAAACAAAGTATCATGCACTTTTCGCTCATTTCTTGCTGTCAATGCTTTAAGGTTGGAAGTAACGCATTTACATACAAATAACATACCAATGTAGACAAAAATGTTACAAAAACTACTTCTTTTTACAAACCTATCTTAAACTAGAACGCTTTTTCTTAAGGGTAAAAATGCATAAAGCATCAAAGAAAACATGTCGAATATTGGCTATCTATTTACCAAGGAGTAATATACAAATGGAGTGTTACGCACATTTTGTCTCCAGAATCAGCCACCAAATTTATTGAAGTGACGACATGTACACGTGATATTGTGTGATAAGGTGCGTAACTTATCGCTCCATTTATCGAGTATTCCATGATTTGTACCATCTTAAATTTCGTTTCCAAACTGTGTGCTGGGTAGTATCCTAACAACTGTGTCTTTCGTACCTATTTTGTCAGTGTCTATGAGGGATCCCGAGCTGAGTTTCTTTGTTTTGGGTGCGAGGGGTGGTACCTCGCTGCATGTGGAACAGTTATCATCGGTGACTTTGGAGCTGGACCCTGCGGCGCTGAACTTTTTCAGGCTACCGGTGGCCAGTGATCCGTTGGAAGAGGAGCAGTGTGGAGGCAGCAGAGGTACTCTCTCCTGCAAGTCTCGGCTGGAGCCGGATGGCCGGTGCCCGAAACCACTGCTTCCTGCTTCGGAAGCTGCGATTTCTGGACACCCACCCATATTTATCCATTCTTGGATTCTGGAACAATTTTGTTGCATTACATTTGGTTCAACAACCTCTTGCCGTGAATTGAAATGGAGTTTAGGAAGGGTGTTACAACAAAAACACATGCGTCTTCCATTACGGTAGTACTGGAAGACACACGTTTTTTAATAAACCTAGATGCTGTTAAATATGTATAAGAAAGTACCTAACACCTATTGAAACGCATCCAGGTCGATATTTGGTTAGGGTAGCACCTACCTATTAACAATTTCCTCGAAGTTGGGTCTCCTCTGCGGCTGGTGCTTCCAACAGTCCCTCATGAGTGAGTACATGGGCGGTGGACAACTCGCCGGAGCCGCTAAAAGCTCTCCTCCACGCACCATCGATATAACTTCTTGATTACTATACCTGTCAAAATGAATATATTAGAAAATTGAGGATCCCATGGTTAAGTCGGAAGATTGAATGAATTTGGATGGCTAGGCTAGGCTCTAGCAAAACCTCACAAGCAATAGGTCAAATTACCAATTACCCTGTATAAGAACCTTGTTAAAATAAGTAACTTATGTTGATCAAAAAACGAGAAACAAACCTTGAACTTAATTACACCACACTAGCCTTCAAAACAAATGACACATAATTACATATCTGCTGCAATGATAATACTATATTATGTTCTTACCCATAATACGGCTGTAGTCCATAGCTATATATTTCCCACAACACAACTCCATAAGACCAAATGTCACTCTCAGTTGTGAACTTCCCATAAAGTATAGATTCTGGTGGCATCCACCTCACAGGCAGCAAACTTTTCGACTGTACCTGTAACATTAAATTAAATTTTAATGAATTTAACTGCACTCATAAAGTAAAAGTTCTTATTAAATGCTCATAGGTGCCTTTTCTAACTAACAGAAAAACGCTATTCTCTTTATTTCTCTATTATAATCGCGATCCAAATCCCAATCATCATCATCCCAATACATTCAATAAGTGAAAGGAAACAATGGAAAATCTACAAGTAAAATCTACACAAGCATAATAAATTCCGGCGTGTGATGCCCTGAGATCGTCGGTAGATAGTATGAATTTCTCGCGCAACATACAAATATTGCATGCCATTGTCAAGCATTCACAGCAATCAGTAACCATTCATTAAATTCTTTACTCATGCATAAAATGCACTGAAACATAATTATGGCAATATCAGAGTTTCTTTTTAACTAGAAAACTTTTACAGAAATATACTCACTCTATAATAATCTGAACTGTAGATATCTCTAGACAATCCAAAATCTGATATTTTGACAATAAAATCATCAGAAACCAGACAGTTTCTGGCCGCTAGATCTCTGTGAACATAATGATGGGAAGCAAGATACTGCATGCCTGCAGCAATGTTATTCGCTATGTTCAGCAATCTCATGGGCGGTAGACCTTTCCCGGAGGGTGGTGCCCGTCCCATCAAAAACTCGTGCAGATCCCCACGGGCCATAAACTCAAACAACATACATAAAGGTTCTTCTCTTAAAGCTACACCAACAATACACACTATGTTGTCATGGGTTAACTCAGATATCAAGTCTATTTCTCTTCTGAAGTCTGCCTGGGTTTTAGCTGAGGCATTCTCTTTCAGCGCCTTTACTGCCACAAATTGTATTTCGCCATTCTTCTTCAGCGCTCCCTTGTACACTTTACCAAATGCTCCTTCCCCTAATTCTTCCAAGAATTTAATTTGCGAAAGAGAATACTGTGGTATGCGTAGCACCCCATTACCACGGGTATTTCTTGTCAGATGGGGCTGGTTAGCTATATTGTTAGTTAATAATTCACTCATTTCTATTGGTGAATTTAATCTAGAATTCCCATAGATGTTTTTGTCAGCATTTGGTAGATTTATATCCCTTATTGCAGCAGCATTGTTCTTGTTTTTATGTCTATAACATAAGCAGATAATAAAACCAATAATTGATAGGGTCAAAACAAGAAAAACTATAACAATGTAAATCCAGATTTTATGAGCACACTTTGGAATATCACAATATTGTTTATCTGTTTTGCCATCTTTTTCTATAATGCACCAGGGCTGCTCCAGAACTCCTCCAGGGTTTCTACAATAACTGTGTGTCCCAGCAAGTTCAGGGAAATCAGATAATCTAACATGTAACTGTTTGGACCATTCAACACAAGTCATACCATTATTTGCTATGTTGACTCTACCTAGATACCCACTGCCATTTTCCCAGTAACATTCATCATCTGATGCCATGACTCCACCAATGCTGATCCTCAGACAGTCAGGATCATCTTCAGGCAGGTCTTGACATTCCTCCAGTGTCAGCTGCTGTCCTATATGAGGGTGTCTCTTAGCTATGGCATACTCTTTCTGACACAATTCATTCTCTAATATTTCACAATCTTGTTTGCACACACGTCTGAGGACAGTTGAATTATGTCGGAAATTAAACATAGCTGCAAATGAGCTGTTTGAGTCTGTGTACATGCTAGGCAATTTCCCAAGGGGCAAGTTCTCAAAAACAATTTCTGGCAAGTCATCTTCATTAGTTTTACTGGTAGTATCAGAATCGATTGAGAACAGTTTTCTAGCCTCCCTGTAGAATTTGCTGTTAGTTATAAAAGGATCTCTACAAATAGGAAATGTTGAATAGCAGAGACTGGGCACTGCATAGCCTTCACAACGGGGACTGATGTCATTAGAATACCTTGTCACTTGAAACGCTTTCATCAGCTTATCTTCAAGAGCTGCTTGACTTGTATTATAAGGAATATAAACAAATTGACCTTTTAGATGTTCGGCACATACTTTTCCTAAGTATTCCTGACATATTGGCTCTAACTTTCGAAGCTCTGTAGAATTGGTAAAGTTTGGATTCAGTGTTTGTATGTTTTCTGACATCAAACCAGGAGTGGACTGAACATTAATATCCAGCTGGCTGTAGATATCAGTATTAGGAAATAGAGATGCGTATGTAGGAATCTCATAGTTTTCTATACCTTGTTCAACTTTTAACTGTGATGTCTGCTTCTTCTCATAATTTTGTTTGATCACACATGTGTAGTTGCCTTTGTCAGTTACAGCTATGTCTTTGATCCTCAGATTTGTACCTATGGTGCCATTAGTCTTATCAATTTTAGTAGTTATTTTCATTCTCTGGGTTAAATTATCATCTATAATTTTATTATCTTTCAACCAATACACCTTAACATTTTCTAACAGTTTCTGTTGTATATGATCAGGAGGAGATTCCTTCAACAATGTAGCAATGCCTTCCCTGTTTTTCGTATATTTTTGAACCTTCGTATAGTTCATTATCGCCTCACATTTGAATCGTACATCACTTTTGGGTGCTCTGGTGATCAAGGGAGGCAAGGTTTTAGAGAAGAAAACGTCAAGTTTTATGTTCCATACTTTCTGCTCCGATGTTGAGTTTGATTTCAGTAATGAGATAGAATCTGGTCTTTCAGATCTTGAAGATTTAATTATACACAAATAGAAGCACAAAAAAAAAAATACACTGCAGTGTTTCATGACTAACACTGCCCATAACACCGATACCTAACACAATTTTAAATCGAGCGCTTGTTTCTTATAACAAGTAGGTATTCGTTTGCGTGGCACAATAAAATATTTGTATAATTATTTTAGCTATAACTCATGTTTAAGTTACATATTTACAGCAGAATCCATTTATAAAACTACAATTGATAGAAATACGAATGACAGCGAAATAACACCAACCAATATCAATGACAAACTGTGTGTGTTACCAGGTGCGATTTCTAATATCTGTCATAAGCTAATATAATAGCATAAAAATATTAAATAACCATTCATCCATTAAAAAAAAAAAAAAGTTGCTAGTCATGAACTACTACTACTACATACTACTACCTACACACGTAACGATTTACTTGCGCAAGTAAATCGTTACGTGTGTTGGAAGAAATTTGCGCAAATTTCATCGAACACACGTCACGTTAGACTTTCAAATCTAAATTTGCGCAAGTAAATATTTACGTGTGTGGCTACTATTACGCTTTTTCCCCGAGAAGGTATTGATAGAGGCGAGGCGAATTCAACAGCCAGACATGTCGCGTGTCGCTAGCTATAGTAGCTCACATACCGAGCAGACACACGTAATGTTTGTATGTTATTTTTCATTAATCTTATTATTAATTAACCTTAGGAACGAGAACATTGCCAATTTAAAAAACATCTGATGTCTAGTTTTGTTAATTTTAGCCAAAGTAGTACTACTTTTATATCATTATGAAAGCTGAGTGTCTGGCTCATTATTGAGGCCTACTTATGAACCATGAAGTCACCTATTTATATTTTTAATTTAATAAAGTCATAATTCACTGAACGTAACATTTTAACTTTAGACCAACATTTTCGTAAGTTTCATCACATTAAGCTACGGTTTCTCTTTCGACGGCATTTTGAAACGCAGCCACTGCTTCCTCGGCGTCCATAAAACGTTTTCCTCGAAGTGTTTCTTTTATTTTCAGAAATAAATAAAAATCGCAAGGAGCGAGGTCGGGGCTATAGGGCGGGTGACCCAGTAATTCCATGTCTGACGTCGCCAAGTAGTCGATTGTTTGCTTGGCGGTGTGCGACGAGGCGTTGTCGTGGTGAAGGAGGATCCTACTGCGAGGTCGTTTCTCACGAACGTTTTCCAAGACAAGTGGCAAACAATTGTTAGTGTACCACTGTACTGTTCTTCGATCCTCTAAAACAATTGTTGCGTAATGACCTGTCCTTCCGAAGAACGAGGCCACCATAATTTTTCCCACGCTTCGACCTCTCTTCACTTTACATAGTTGGCAACTACTCGGAAAGAAACACCCAGACAGCAGGCTGTCTCTTAGTTTCAGGATCATAACAATAAATCCAGCTTTCGTCACCCGTAAATATGTCGAACACAGCATTTGAGTCACCTCCGTTAAATCTTTGAACCATTTCACGACACCAATCAACAGGACGGAGTTTTTTTAAATTATGACCACCGGGCACAAAGCTTCCTGACCGCTAAATGTTCATGGAGGATTTTGTGCACTTGCCTCATACCGATGCCTAAGCTTGTCCGAATCTGCTGATAAGTCACTCTTTTGTCAGTCTCTATCATACGCCGCACAACACTGATGTTATCTTCAGTCGTCACCGTAGAAGGCCGTCCCTCACGCAGAGCATTGGTGAGATTAGTGTGACCACGTTTAAACTCATTAAACCAGTTGTAAACAGGGGTACGAGATGGGGCTTCATCCAGAAAGGCCAATCGAAGTCTATCATAACTTTCTTGCTGACTTAAATGACATTGAAAGTCATAAAAAATCATTGTACGAAAATTTTCTCGCATTAAATTCATGCTGACGTGACACAGAAGAATTTCAATTTGCCGCCAAAATCGTAAACAAATGACAAAATAATATATTACATTTACATTAATATTGGCAAAGAGTTCCATTTTCAAAATTTGAACTTATTTTTTTATTATATCGTTTACAAGTGGCCAGTTCTAAAAACTTTCAGTGTCACCCTCGTAAAATAAAAAAAGCAGTGGCGTAGGTGTAGTATCAAAATTTGATCAGGGGCCCTTTTTACGGACTGCGGCGAAACTCAAATAGTTTTTTTTTATAAAATTTTGTTACATCATTCATGTTATAATTATACATGTGAGAACAATGTAGAAAGACAGGCACGTTAAAACCGTCCGTAATAAAAATACAAAAACAATAAGCCGTGGCAGCTCCCGTTCACGAACATGACGCATGGATCAGTACCATTTAGCTCAACCATTTTGAAGGGAACTTAATGATCCAACACACACGCCGCCACCAGCGAGACATTTGACTAAGCATGACATACTCTCAGCTGCCAGGGCACATTCAAGTCAATACCCAGTAAATGGTAGCTTTATTGGTACATATTGCTCACACATGTGCTATGCAATTATATAATACTAAGAGATTGAATTTATACAATTTAAAGATAGTTTTACAATCTTCAGCAGCTCCAACAAATTTTTCGAATGCTAATCAATTAGTTTATGCGCCCTTGTGGAGCTGAACCAGCGTTGAGTCAAGCGTTTTTACCAGCGATGTAATCCTCCAACTAAAAATATATGCTTGGCAGCATAGTGTGTGTTATAATTATAAGCAAAATTTAAAGGAGAAACCCAAACTCCATAGAAACTTGGGCCTGGCGTTACAGGGCTGGAATTTGGCCATAAATTAGAGCATTTAGGAAGGATTCACGACCCCAATTTTCACGTCTCCCAGCAATGGCCAAATCGGTAAAATCAGACAATGTTTACTTTTTAGGTTATTTTATTATTTGAGTTATTTCAATAAAAAGTGGTATTTTTAGGCTTTGTTTCCTACGTAAATCGGGAACGCACGTGCGCTGTACTTGCTACAGCGCCTGCAGCCTATCACGATGAGGTATGAGCTATGGTTTTCCAGTCTAAGCTGATCTCGCATTCTATAGGATTTCCGTACATTGCGAGGTCAGCTTAAGCTGGAAAGTATAGCCAAGTACATAAAAAACGCTTAGGGGGTGACTTCTGATTTGGTATCCGATTGATCTTACTGAAAACCTCAGCTGAAAACGTTGTTTATTTAACAAATGCAAGCCAGTAGTGTTATAACTTATAACACTACTGGCTTGCATTTGTTAATATTGTATCTACTAGGGGATTAGGTGCAATCTCCGATTACAGTCATCTGAGATTGCAAAGATATATTTAAATAAAAAATACATAATTGTGATAAATGTTTTTATTAATCACCTTCTATTTTTGGATTATCATAATATATTTCTGGATTCTTCCAGAAATTGTGCAGGAGGTAATTGACCACCCTGGTGCCATGCCCAACCATGATACCATAATTATGCTCATGGTGTGGGCACAGCAAACAACCATTTTTTTGCCAACGATACAGGTGCAATCATATTGGAGTATAGTTTAGGAGTATGAGGAACAGGGTGTAAAGTTCACTCATCCCCCATAGAAAAGGGAGGATCCTCCGACCAGACGGGTGTGATGTCTGGCGGGCAACTGCCCAGAGGTTGAAGTCGGGAAGCTTGTATATATGTTTATCGCGCGGTAAACTCTAATTGCGCGATGCAGGATTTGTGTGACGTCAGGATGTTGTGTGACGTCAGGTCTTTGATGCATAGTTCGCATGTAGCGATGTAGATGCCGCTACAGCATCATCCCACTTAGAGAGCTGTCGACTAATATATAAACTATTACTTTTTTTTTATCCTTTATTAAAAAGAACCAGCAGTCTAATTACGCAACACATTTTATTTCGGTTTACAATTCTGAATCGAAAGCAAGTCCAGTTTTAAACGCATACCATATTTCGAATTACGATAAACTATTTTTATCAGTCGACCGAAATTGGATAGGGTTGTTCTAAAAAATTGGCTATAATTTATTTGGATGATGTGTTTTGTTACACCATATAGGAATGATTTATTTCCAAATTATTGTGCTATAATTGTTTTTTTTTTATTACAACTGATGCTCTACTAGTGCTTATAAATGAAAATGTACAATGATTGCCGAAAATATTTAAAACCAATTTTTAAAACACTTTCTACCAAAAACTACCATAATTGAAATACGTAACAAAACGTTTTTCTTTTCACGTTTTTGTTATCTGTGGCTAATGTCAAAATCGTAGAAAAGCAGTGTTGTCAACTTAGTGGGATTTCCACTAAACCTGGGGGTTTGGACACCCCTACAGGCGAAAAAAATTGCTTTCTGTGGCCGGTGGTTTTGTCTAGTGGTTAATTAAATTAAATTTGTAGAAAACAATACAATCAATTACTAAAACTTTGACTCGAGAAAATATTAAAATAATACGATAATGGCATGTTTCATTGTTTGTTAAACCTGTGTCAGTGATTTTTCCATTTATTTCTTTCAAATGCCGAAACCACTGTGGATTCGAACGCTGATTTGGAAAGACTGACACAGCATGACGAATATATTGAAGCCACACAGAGGCTCCGCCCGAGTGGAGATCGAGAAACAACGTCATTTCAAAAAAAAAAACCAACGCTATAAAAGTCAAAATCGGTTGAACGGACTCTAAAAAACGTCTATTTAAATGTCTAATACGCTTGACTCAAAACTACAGTGGGGTCCTCACTTAACATCACTTGCAGGGCGGCTAAGTTCAGCCGCTTACGCTGTTTGGAAAATCCGCCAACTAACACATACCGCGAGACTGGTCTATTTTAGTTACTTTCATAGCATCGTGTCTTACGGTATTTTGCTGTGGGGACGGGCTGCAGATATTAACTATATCTTTATTCTGCAAAAGAGGGCTGTCAGAGCCATATATAACCTCCGCAGACGCGAAGCTCTAAGGGAACTGTTTAAGAAAATTAACATCATGACGGTACCTTGTAAGTATATATATGAAAACATGTATGTTCGGAAAAATCTTCATCTTTTTAGTAAGATAAGTGACAGGCATAATTTTAACACTAGAAATAGGAACAAATTAGATCAACCACGTTTCTTTTTGCATTTGCATCTCCTTGGCAACTAAACACCCTCTATAGTTGGCTGGGTGAGGTAAGCCACAGTGGACACACTTAGGTTTTTCTTGTGCAGGTTTGTTGCAATCAGCTGTAAGGTGTTTACCTGTACATTTGACACACCTTGGTTCTTTTAAGCAGTACTTTTGGGTATGACCGTAAGCCTGGCATCTCTTACACTGCGGTATTATTTTTGACGTTTTAAGCGGGTTTATTTCAACTCTACACCCTAGGATATGTTTAATGCCGTATATTTTACTGACATCTTCGTCATTCTTGAACGATAATATAAACATGTTCAGCGGTTCTTTAGTTCTCCAGCTTAACTTGTTAATTACATTTTCTATCTCCTTATTCTCAATATTTGTCTGATGAGCAAAATAGGCACATTTATAATTTAAATATGTTAATTTATAATAGGACATGTCGTCACAGTGACGCTATTTTATATTTTGATTGTAATCAATTAATTACTGATTATAAACTGACAAATTATACAATGTATTTGCCACCTAGTTGTAGGAGACAAATTGCTAATCTCTTAGCATACAATATACAGTGTGACACAGGTACCTGTAGTGTACCACCGATTACTGTTAGTAGTGGTACTAACACTACTTTTGATACGCCTTATAGTTTAAACTATTAGGAGCGACAACGGGTGAGCCACATATTTTGAATGTTGTTCATCAAAATATGCAGGGTCTGTCCGGCAAAGAGCTAGAGTTAAGTTTATTTATAGAGAACTATGATGTTCAGGTGTTATGTTTGACTGAACACTGGTTGAAAGAACATGAAGTAGTGTTTACCAATGATGATAATTTTACTGTACAAAGTGCGTTTGTAAGGAAAAGCGCCATTCGCGGTGGATCTTTAGTTCTTGTTTCAAACAAGTTGAAATGTAAACGACGTTTAGATTTAGTTAATCTTTCCATCGAGCGCACTATTGAGATGTCTTGTGTTGAACTCGAGCGATACGTTATAATTATAATTTTATGTGGAGATTTTAATATTAATATTTTAGATGTTACTCCATTAAGTATTATACTCCTTAATCTGTTTAGGTCTTGTAATTTAATAAACTTGTTTTTTGAACCTACCAGGATCACAGCATCTTCTTCAACTTGTCTAGATAATATATTTAGTGATTGTGATGCCAAAAATAAAATAGTGTTAAGTGACTTAACGTCTGACCACTGTGGTTTATTAGCTAGCTTCCCCATGCCATTACATAAAAGCCGCATAAAATAGAATGCAGGCCTTATACAGCTAGTCGTTGCAATAAGTTTAAAAATAATATAGCTCATAGAATTACGCCATCTATAGTAGAACACGAGAATCCCAATGAAATCTATGGAGCCCTTTTTGATGTTGTGCAAAAAGAGTACCAATCTACTTTCAAAGCCAAAACTATTAATGACACCTCCGTTGGCTTTAACCAATGGGCCACTCCAGGAATTTATAAAAGTAGAGCGAGACTATACGAGTTATATGGTTTGAAAAAAATCAGGTTTGATACTCCTTTCCTAGAGCATGTAAAAAATTATTTAAAAAGGTTTGTGTTTTTGCTAAATCTAAATTTTTAAGCGATACAATAAAAAAATCCAATAATAAAGTAAAAATCACTTGGAAAATTATTAACAATGAAACGGGTAAGTCGGTTAAACAAGATAAACAACTTCAGATTATGGTCGACAATAAATTAGTTAATAAAGCAGCTGATGTAGCCGAGGCGTTTAATGAGTTTTTTGCCAACATACCTGTAACTACGACTCGCTCCTTAAATTCATCCCCGTCTAAAGCTGAAAACCTTTTGCTTAGTAGTGTATCTAAAAATAGTCCCTTATTTAGCTTCGAACATGTAACGCCTCGTGATGTAGTTAATGTTTTTAACACACTCAAGTCTAAAAACACTGGTGATTACTGGGGCATCTCCATTAAACTTTTAAGTAATATAATAGACATCGTAGCCCCCTATCTAGCTGTTACTTTTAATAAATGTGTTGATTTAGGAACTTTTCCTGACCTCATGAAGAATAGTAAAGTCATACCACTATTTAAATCAGGTAATAAAAACGACGTTGGCAATTTCAGGCCTATTTCTATCTTACCAGCATTTAGCAAAATATTTGAAAAGTTAATACTCAAGCAGTTACACCCTACATTTTAATTTAAATAGCCTCCTTCATAATGAACAATATGGCTTAACAAAAGGTCGTTCGACTACAGATGCGGGTGTTGCTCTGCTGAAACACATATTTAACGCATGGGAGAACTCGCAAAATGCTATTGGGGTTTTCTGTGACCTCTCCAAAGCCTTTGATTGCGTGCACCATGACACGCTTTTGCGTAAACTGCGTCATTACGGTGTTCAAAACGAAGCTCTCAACGTTATAAATTCTTATTTACACAATAGGTTCCAATGTGTAGATGTTAATGGTGTGAAATCTTCCGGTCTACCAGTTCAGTTAGGTGTACCTCAAGGCTCAATACTAGGTCCATTCTTGTTCTTAGTGTATATCAATGACTTACCATTCTATTTAAAGGGTATCTGTGAAGTTGTACTGTTTGCAGATGATACCTCTCTTATTTTTAAAGTAGACAGGAATAGACAAGATTTTGACGATGTAAACAGTGCTCTCTCAATGGTTACGGATTGGTTTACGACAAATAACCTAGTTCTCAATGCCAAGAAAACGAAATGTGTAAAGTTCGCCCTACCAAATGTTAGAAATCTAGGACCCAACATCGTCTTAGATAAAGAGGTGCTTGAGTCTGTAAACTCGGCAGTTTTTCTGAGCATAACAGTAGATGCCAAACTTCAGTGGGGCCCACATATATCGAGCCTAGCGGGAAGGCTCAGTTCGGCCGCCTACGCCGTCAGGAAAGTAAGACAATACACTGACGTCGATACAGCTCGGTTAGTCTATTTTAGTTATTTTCATAGCGTTATGTCCTACGGTCTTCTGCTGTGGGGCAAAGCTGCTGATATTCAAAATATATTTGTCCTTCAAAAACGAGCTTGTCGAGCTATTTACCAGCTAGGTGCCAGAGTTTCTCCGAGAGATTTTTTCAAAGATATTGGTATCCTCACGGTGGCGTCCCAATTCATCTTCGCCAACATCTTATATATTAGGCAAAATATACACTTATACACTAAAAACAGTGATTTTCACAATGTTAACACTAGAAATAAGGACAAACTACGAGCTCCCTTTCACCGGCTTCATAAGGTTCATAACTCATTTGTTGGGCTTGGTATAACCTTTTATAACAAGCTACCCTCTTCTTTGCTAGATTTGCCTTTTGATGCGTTTAAAACGAAAGTAAAATCCAAGCTTTGTTCAAAGGCATACTATTCTATAAACGACTACTTAAATGATAAGAATAGTTGGTCGCTGTGATTAACTCAAGACAATGTTTATGTTCTTTCTCCAGATTACCTACTGACAAGTTATATGAGTTTATGTAATTGTATTTTTTTATTTTTTTTTTATTTGAAGTTTATAAGTCAAGCTATTTTTAATTTTATTTCAATTTATTGTTGACATAATCTACTCATTACAATGTTTTTTCTAATGAGTTGTATTGCAATATGTGGTTAGCTAGTGACCTCGAAAATTTATCATATTAGTTATTGTTACTAGTAATTAACTGTTTGTTTTATTTATTTTATCTCGATGGTCCTAGTTTATCATTTATAACTTCCAGTTACAACTATATGTAAGCGGGCACGCCCTTTATGCCTGGAGGCTTTTATTTAGATATTAAGTTCTGTTTACGTTTAGTTTTTATTTCTGCCTAAGTATAGTTCTCGATGATGTTGTGTGGTATATTGGCGTGTGCTAGCACATATGGCTAATAATTTAAATTATGTTTTGTATTGCGTAATCTAAATTATCTAAATTATTTTGAATACTATTATATAGAATATTATTTTTTTGTTCTTCTAACTGAACAGACAGCTGTGCTGCTGGGGAGTTTGTTGCGCCACTTCTTCTTCCCAGCTAATGCACTAGGAAGTGGTGAAGGGTGGGCGTTTTGGGGGACTGACTTATGTAATTTTGACGTTCGAAAAGTGCTGATTCTCAGCCTAGTTTGAATAAATGACTTTTGAATTTTGAATTTTGAATTTATCTGGAATCCTTGCGACTTTAAATTATCTTTAATCCGATCCGGTAGGCACGAAGAATGCAATTTTTTCGCCACTACTCTTATTGGCCTGGTCTGCTTATCCTCGTATGAGTGCTATAAACAGTTATTTTCTGTTAAGCGTCGAGCAATTACTCTGTAGGACTCTTCAGTTGTGGCATTTATTTTCACACTATTACCGCTTAACATTTTGGCGGTAAACGTTTCTACTGGCTGAGATTTAGTCAAAAAGTCATAGAATGTTTGATAATACTTAACACCGTCCACTACGATTGGCGGCGGTGCAAGATTAACTACACAAATATTACTTATATGTCTGGATTTTATTCATCCTCTCAACATCCAGGTTGAGTCTGATGTTGACAGCTCTTGCTATAGGTGGTTCTGGTGGTCACCGTCCACCTCTCTACACACTTCTATTCGTCGGTGTCCTATAGGCGTCTGTTCACTCTCTTCTAGTCTATTATCATGAAAAGATACAGCATTGGCATGATTTCAGCAAGCTTGGCAGGTAAAGTCTTTTTCATTTAAGTACCTGAAACATACATTTATCATTTGACTATTAGGTCTAGCACTAGCATTTAGCAATAAACATCTGAGTGACACATTTGGGTAAACATAAGCCTTATTACATTTCCACTGCAGGGACACAGGCCTCCTCTCTGAGAGAGGGAAGAGGGACCACTGATCGGAATAGGCTGCAATTAACCATGCAAGTTCAGTCCGAATTGGTGATGTCACATGTTTCGAATATGAATTTGTTGCACATTTTCGTCATTACATAGTACAAAAATGTTACAATACAGAAATATCAGATACTAACCGTTTGAGGCGCGACCCATTCCTGTACAATCATTTCATCTTCCAATCTTCGCCTTCCTATCTTCGCCTTCCTATTGTATTGCAGCGGTTTGGTGGAGCGGGTCTGGTTATTGTATCCGTTGCTATTCCGCAATTAATGCACAGGCTCATGATGTCGTTATATCCAGTCGTCAAAAGAGCATTATACAGATCCAGTTTTCCAGCAAAGGTCGGCAGGATTGGCAGGGTACGGTGTCCAATGTTCAAGCGAGGGCAGTCAGAAGTAAAACAACTTCGGAGTCCAGTATTCGGAGGTCAAATAATTAAATCCGGAGAAATACGGAAAAACAATATCAACTAAGCAAAAATACGACAAGCGAATGACAAGACAACATCAACAATGATATGACGTGACAATTGACAGACGTTGACATTGACATTTGCCGTTTACTAGTGCAATCCATGGTGCAATCGATTATAACGATTATTTATATCTTTTAATGATTTTTTAATAATGGTGGTTACATTAAAAATCAATTAGATTCCAGATTTTTTCTATTTTACATTGATATTAGTACCTAAAAATACAATTTTATTTAAACAATGGAGAATTATTTAATTATTTGTGACAGTATCGATTTCCATTAAATCGATCACATTGTTTGGGTACGCTCTATTGATATTATGCCAGCGTTTGTGACGTTAGAAATGTATAATGAAATAGTGTTGTAATGGTTTACAAAGGTTGTTTAAAAAAATAAAATAGAAATCTACTTATTTTCTACACTTGGCCATTGCTACTAAGGCTAAGATTTAAATGGGTTAATTAAGCAAAATAGACAATTTTTTTGGTACATATCTCATTCGTGTAACGGTTAGGCCCAGAACCGGGTTTCTCCTTTCGTTTCATTCAGTTGGAGTATGTGGTGGTGGTATTTTATTGTAAGAAGGATAGGTCTACTTTAGCCAGTCTGAAACCCGGTTGAACTAGTTAGTCCCTATTTCTAGTCCTATAATTGTGTCTATCACCTCTTTAACTGAAAAAACTTAGATTTTTCCTAACGTACATGATGTTTTCATAGATATATTGACAAAGTAGCGTCATGATGTTAATATCTTTAAACAGTTCCCTTAGAGAATCGCATCTGCGGAGGCCATATATTGCTCTGATGGCTCTTTTCTAAATAAAAATAAACTCGATATCTGCAGCCCGTCCCCATAGTAAAATACCGTAAGACATGATACTATGAAAGTAACTGAAATAGACTAGCCTCGCGGTTTCTACATCAGTAAATTGACGGATTTTTCTCACAGCACATGCTGCTGAACTTAGCCGTCCTGCAGAGGACCCCATTGCAGCCTTGCGAGGAGCGTGATCCCCAATAAAATAGTTTTATCCATGAATTCATTTTCTAATTTCTCCTTCAATACTATGTCACAATCACTACTTTTAACATTCGGTAAAGCAAATGTTATACATTTAGTTTTTTTCCCATTTAATAGAAAATTATTAGCAGTAAACCAATTTTGGACCTGTAGTAGGGCGTTATTTACGTTTAGACCGAGTGAATTGACATCATTAATTTGAATTTGCTGTTGTCTATCATGATTTTACCAAACTGAGCGCAAATTTACCTAGTCCGTAATGCTCAAGTTTCAAGGGTAAGGTTTCATGATTTACGTAGTCAAATGCTTTGGAGAGGTCACAAAAGATTCCTATGGCATCTTGGGCCTCCTCCCGCGCTGTAAATATGTGTTTTAATAAGGTGACACCGGCGTCAGTCGTAGTCGTCGTGCTGAATACCGGCAGCACGGATACTGGTCTATAATTGTTGGTGTCTTTACTGTCCCGAGATTTAAAAAGTAGTACAACTTTACTGTATTTCATTAAATCCGGGAAGACTCCTTGATTCACGCACAAATTCAATATTAAAGCTAAGTATGGTGCTATAGTCTCGATTATGGATGTATATACTTTGATAGATTTTCGGTCAATTTGATTTTAATTCGCCGAAAAGCTTTTATAACTTTAATGGTGTTTATACGTTTAAATTGTAATTCAACCGGGCAACCGGCAACATTCGCTTTTAATAAATCAATTGAGACATCGGGTGAGGAATTTAAAGCTTCCGTCGTTTTAGATATAATATTAGTAATTTACAAATTCTTGAGCTACTTCTAAGTTAGAGCTTATGACCCCACGTGAAGTCTCCAATGTGTATTCAGTGCTTCGTATTTTTGGCCTATTGGTTTAATTATTTATAACTTTCCTGACAGTTTTTATTTTATTTTCTGCTGATTTGATCTTGTTGCTAATTTATAGAGCTTTAGCTATATTGCAGGTATTTCTAAATTTTATGGAATATGTAGCAACATACTCGTTGAAAGTTTCAGTGTTAATATAAGGCTTAAGGCCATAAGTACAGCTCGAACAGTCTTTCCCTACTTATCCTAACACCTCTAGTTGCCCAGTCACTAAACATAAAATTAGGGCAAATATTTTTTGTTTTCTTTTCAAAAGTTTTATTGAATTCAGTATGCACTACTGAAAATAAACCCTCACACAATTTATTTGCATCGTCCATATTGTGGCCCAGAGCATTTCAATTGTGAGAATGGAAGAGCGAGTGAATTGAGCTAGATGACAAGAAGCATATTAGGATACGTTAACATTAAGTTTTCATTCGTTAGCGAGCGAAGTGACTAAAATTGGAACATCCTGAAATGGATAGGATAAGCCGTCTTCGGCATTCTATTGCAGCATTCTGACTTGGATAGCTTAAACTTCTGTATAATATGAATGCAATAGCTTGATCTGCGCCTGTAGCTTGAAACTTTTGTAAGCTAAACACGTTACGTAAATTTTTATATTTACATGGAGTATTCCTTCATTACGGGCCTCTTTTCAATAAGAATTAGAGGTGTTGGATAATAATATATTACGAATTCTTGCTTAGACACGTCGGATGGCCCTTTAACTCGGGAACCCCGTGTCATTGGTACGGCTGATTTAGTGGTAGCTGCGCCCCTGGAAAGAAGGCTATCGAGCTACAATGACATGTTATCTACAGCCCACCAACCGACATTACCGGATTTTCACAGGTCTATCGCTCATACCTACTTACAAATATTGAATACATACCCGACTATTTATACAATATTAGATTTCTTTTTAAATGATATTTATTAAAAAAATGTAACTTGCAACATTGGGTAATAAAAAGTATTGAATAGGCTCACAAGCTTCCGTTTTGTACATTCAGTACATCAGCGTAGTTTATAAAGTATTTTCTTCCAGTTCTTCTTCAATTTCCTCCCTTAACACCAGTCCACCAAGGAGAGAAGAGTCCGGAGGAAGCCACTCACAACTGGTGTCTTCTGATGAACATGCCTGAAAATGTACGATTAAGGAATTTGTAAATTGGCTTTATAGTAGGTACATCCACTGTAGGTGCACGACTTTCCCTACAAGGTCCTCATCCTAATTGTTATGTAGGTAGGTGTAGGTAGTGGTTACTTACAAACTTTCTAGTTTCCATGTATGGATTTTACTGGACTCGTCGTCTGTAAAATCGTCGGTCGTGTTTGTATTTGCGAGCCTAAACACTGAACACACGCCTGTAAACTATTTACTGTTGCACGGTCAGCATTTACTTATAACAACTCTAAATTTAAACACTGCTTTTCAGCTTTTAATAAGGTTAAGGAGTCAATCGTTTAAAAAACTTCATAAGTGTTAGTCGACTTTCGATGCTCACCGTACCGACACCGACCGTCGACCAACGACCGCGTACCTACTTAAGTTACCAATCATATATGTAAGATATTGTGGCTGAAGCTACTACACAAAAGATACCTATAATGGCTATATCTAATCTATTCACAATAATCAAAATAAGGCTTGCTTGGTGGTTGAGCTACATTGCTTCAAGAGCTTTTGGCGCTCGAATGACGACGGCGCACAAATGTTTACCAACAACGCCTCCCTCTTGAGCAACCAACAAACAGGATGGCGGCGTTAGTTCCGATTTTAGCCACGTGCCGAAAAATCTTTGTCCAGCTGTGTGTTATCTTCTCACGCGGATAATACGGACCTGACACCTGCAGGACGTGGCCTCAACGTAATGGTAAGTATCCGTTCCAGGCTGCACTCCAGGGTCGCAGTTCCGCAGCTTCACGGAGGCGTGCTTGCGGTCGCCGTGAACACACACCGGGTGGTGCGACTGTTTGTATGGGAACTGCCAGTCGGATATCTGAAAGTAATTTTTTATCTATATATGAAAGTTGAATAAAAATTATGACTTCATAACTTATTTATTGACCTAATTAAAGTCATTTATTTCCCTGAAAGTCTTGAAAAGTGTCAAAAATTGTAAAGTGCTCCCTGGTGAAGACTGTCTCACAACATAGACTCATATTATTTAAGGTAAAAGTTAGTGTCTCGACCAATAGTAGATAACAAGGAACGGCCCACACCCAAAACCAAATGGCGTTTGATAGAAAAAGAGAATAGCGCCAGTATGTTTAAGAGTGTACATAAAATGACTGAAATGAAGGATAAGGAAGGAAAATCTGTGAATGAATGTTGGAAAGAGATGGCGGATTGCATAAGGACAGTAGCTAAAGATGTGTTTGGAGAATAGAAAGGGGAAGGTATGATAGAAAAGGATACATTATGGTGGAATGAAGACAGGCAAAAGATGCAATGGCAGGGGGTAGAAACCGGGAATGATAGTTGGAAAGATGATAAGAAGAAGATTTATAACGAATGGAAGAGAAAGGCAAAAAAGGCAGTAGCAGTTTCGAGGTCTAAGGTGCAGGAGAAGTTGTTTGACTCACTGAAAAGCCCTAGAGGCCAGAATGAGCTTTACCGGATTACAAATGCAAAAGAAAGGAGAACGAGAGATATAATTCACATTAAATGTATAAAAGACGACGCCGGTAAGGTTCTGTCCGAAAATAACGAAATAAAAAACGATACAAGATTTTCAAAGAGGTACCAGTAAATATGGGTTTGGTGAGGGAAATTAGCATGGATGAAGTAAGAAAGGCAGTTCAAAGTATGATAAATGGAAAGGCCATGGGCCAGAAGATATACCAGTAGGAGTATGGAAGTGTTTAAAGGAAGATGGATGTAGTGGCTGACTTTATTATTTTATAAGTTGTAGCATGAAGGAGGGATCCCAGAAGAATGGTGCAATAGTTCGCTAGTACCCATCTTCAAGAATAAAGGTGATGTACAGGACTGCAACAATTATCGAGGGATAAAGCTCATGTCACATAGTATGAAGGTATGGGAGAAAGTAATAGAGAAAAAACTGCAAGAGGAGAGTGAGCTTACGTTAAACCAGTTTGGATTTATGCCAGGTCGAGGAAGAATGGACGCCACCTTTGCACTCCGCCAATTGTGCGAGAATTACAGACGTGCACACAAGAACTTACACATGGTGTTCATTGATCTGGAGAAAACGTATGATAGAGTACCTCGGGAAGGGTTGTGGTGGGCCTTGAAAGAGAAAGGTTTGCCCGGGAAGTATGTAGAGTTAATTCGTGCTACGAGGGCGACACTGAAAGTTTTTAGAACTGGCCACTTGTAAACGATATAATAAAAAAATAAGAACGTTCAGTGTCACCATAATGTATATATGTACAATCAAACTCGTACCTACGTCCGGTCGGCTGCTGGCAATACCGACCAGTTCAGTGTGGCTGTAGGCGTGCACCAAAGGTCGGCTTTAAATCCTTACCTCTTCCTGTTGATTATGGACGCTCTGACGTCGGACATACAGGAAGAGGTACCCTGGTTCATGCTGTTTGCCGATGACATTGTTATTGTCGGTGAAGATGAACCTGAGATCCACTGCAGATGGGAGGAATGCAGGGCCGGATTTAAGGCAGGGCAACAGGGGCCATGGCCCCGGGCCTCCACAAAATAGGGGCCTCCACAATTTCATTTTTGATAAAAAAAAAGTTTTGTTGGTCCAATACGCTAAATTTCAGTTTTGTATAAAAACGATTATCAAATAGATCAATATAAGGAAATCTTCTATTAGCAAATACTCGAAATTTCAGAGCTATATTTCCAAATGTTGAAATTACATTGAGAACATAGAAATATAAATAACAGATCTATGGTTGTGAATGTACTTGGTGTTCATGATGTCGAACTGCACTGGGGAATGCTCATGTTCGAAGACAAAATTATAAAAAATAGACTTCGGACTACAATGACACAGAACCCCCTATGAAAGTTATACCTACTTAGTATTGAAAGTGATTTACTCCGAGAACTGACGATGAAAAAAGCTCGCAAGTTCCATTGGCCTAACATTTATCTCTTTTTCTTTTGTATATTTTTACTACGTACCTCAACATTCATCATCATTTCAGCCGAAAAGACGTCTACTGCTGGACTTAGGTCTCCCCCAAATGGAGGGGGGTTTGCAATAATCGACTCGCGATGGAGTTAAAATACATAATGAACGCTGCTGCCCATTCTCCACTGATTACCTTAGACGCCTTTTACGACACCCACGGGAAGAAATGAGTTGGTACTATTCTTTACGTCCGGCTCCACACGGAGACTTTTTAGTTTAGAGTTTTTAGTACCTATTATGTATAAATGATTGAAAACTATGTTTTTTTTTGTCTGGTCCAAAAACAAAATCGGTGCCTCCACTTCTTGGTTGCCCCAGGGCCTCCACACCTTTGAATCTGGCCCTGCTGGAATGGCAACAGAAGCTGGAGAGTGTTGGCTTGAAAATCAGCAGAACCAAAACTGAACATAATGTTCTGCGATTTCGGCGGTCTCTCCAGTTCTGGAGCCATAGCGCTTGATGGCACGCTTCTCCCAGTCTACTCCGACTTTCGGTATCTCAGTTAACACGTGCAAAGCGATGGCGAAGTAGATCGGGCGGTTAAGCACAGAATTTACACTGGATGGATTAAATAGCGTTAGGTCACAATAACAACTGCGACTCCCGCATTCCCGAAGATATCTAAAACAATGGTTATATCTACTGTCTTGTATGGATCAGAATGTTGGGCCACAAAAGGGATGAATGAAAGGCAATTGCATGCAGCTGAGAGGGATGTGCGGTGTTACACGAATGGATAGAATAAGAAATCAGCCAAGAATCTTCACCAGATGAATGTTCTGAAACACTGTTCATTACCAAACCATAATACACTCAATATCTGACTTAAGTAGGCATCTGAGCTGAGCTGCCTACATGTTCGTATCTAGTCATAATTTGGCAAACATAATTCTCCCTTTATCTCTCAATCACGAAAGTCGCTATCACCGTACCTCATAAGAAAGACAATATCCTCCGCAGCCCGTAATCTTGACATCGTCCCAACAGCGTCGTCCGTTGAGGTCGGTCTGCATAGCCTTGTGCGTGTGGCGCTTTATCTTGCAGCGGCCGGTCAAGGATGCTCCCGCGCAGATCAGTGCGCAGCAACAGAGCACCAATGTCAGGCTGGTGGCACTCATGCTTCTGATGAGTCCCGACATTTTGGACTCTGCAATAATTGTGTATTGATTCAGCACTTTTGACACTTAATGTTTACTTCCCTGATAAGATTTACCTAGTTTAAAAGCCCAGAAAAATAAAACAAAGAAACTGTTTAATTAACACCAAGACAAGAACGAGGCACATTAGGTAGTCAGAAAAGGGTAGGTGAGAGAAACGTTTAGCTTAATTTATAAGTAAAAGTAAAAGACACTTATTCCCAAACCTTATCTGGATGCTGATCCCGAACTGTGTCGAATCTCCATTGCAAAGTGTTTTTATAAAGGACCGAGGTGGACGTCACGGCATTTCTCTCACTTCGCTTCACATGGCTATGGCGCACGAACCATTAGCCTCGCGATTGCGCCATTAAGCTGGATAAAAATACAAATAGAGAAGAATCGCCTTTTAGAATACATCACATTTGCATACATAATTTATGACTTTAGCTCTGTTAGACGAAAGACTGTCTCTTCTATGGATAGTGCCTAAAGGTAGATATCTACTCGTATTAGAGGACATGAAAAGCATGACGAGCTTATCATATGCATGTCCTATGTGTAAGCCCACAAACTTCCTTTTCTTATAGCGAAGTGTACCTAAATGTGCATTACACGCAGATAAAAATACGTTAACAAGATAAAAATAAAGCTAATAAATAAACAAGGAGAGCTTACTAAATAACGAGATTTCAAGTCGACCCAAAAAAGTCATTAAAAGCGGTGGCGCAGAACAAATTGGCTCATTTGTGCGTGGATCCTTGTGTCGCACCCGCCTGATGGCCGCAGTCTGACCAAATTCAAAGTTCGAACTAATTGCATTGCGTTCCTCATAACTTATGTCCGTATAATTATATAAATCTCAGTAACTCACGGCCCCGCGTACATTCAGATTCACATACGCCAAGCGGTTTTTTAATTCAGATCATGGCAGTCTTTAGAATGCAAGGAGGTACCTCAAAACTGAAACATCTAAGATATAGCAAGGCTACCATGTTGTTGCAATATATTGTAGTATCTATAGGTACTTACCCAATGTTAATACCTTACCTATACTTCGTAAGCGTCAGCAACAGCAGCCAAAATAAGGTTTTGTAAAACTAACTGGTTTTTTGCGACTTTCGTTACTGACCGTACCTAACCTATAGGTAGGTACTGCGGTACATACCTAAGTAATTAGTCAGTAATTTTATTAGGACCCTAGTCTAGTATTATTTTAATCTGCTCCTAAAAATATACAGACTTTTTGATTGACTTCTGAAATGAACTCCCAAACAGAACTTAAACTTTGAGCTGCCCCTTTAAAGTTTATCAACCGTTTACACTTTCAATATGTAGCTTTTAATTTTATGTAGCGAAAAGTGAATCACACTCGTTTGGATACATAAGAGGCTTGGAGCTACGCCACCCGTGACACATTCGTCATTTTGGTGCAATTTGCAGGCATTGTGTTTGTCCATATTCGCCGGTGCCCTTACAGGCTCTTGTGCAAAGTGGACTTATCGTTGACAGGAAAGTGCACCACAGATACCTATTGTATGCTGTAATTTTACGATAATTTAAAAGGCAATGTATAGAGTGCCGCTAGCGGCATATTAGTGGCGTTGCCTCGGCCCGGCTAAAGTGCCGTAAGCATTGCATCATTGCCACTGTCACTTGTTATTTTGTTTGATTGTTGAGGTTAGTTCGCTGTAAAACACCACATTCCCAAAAAATTACATTCTCTTGTGCCTAAACGGACCCTGGCACTTCCCGGCCGCTGCCGCAGCACCTGTCGCTTCGCTCGCTCGGCTTGTGCGTTGTGTGGTCACAGTTCTAACCTAACCTAACCTACCTTTCAGCCATTTTCATTCGCTAAGTCAATGGGCTATGGCTACACTTAAGTTTAGCCAGCTATAGATGAATGAAATTGACATTAGCCTCTCCTCAAAAATAAACTCATCTTTTGATATAATTATCAAAAACAAATACGATCAATCAATACAAAGAGCAGCGAACTAACCTAATTAATCAAACAAAATAACAAGTGACAATGACAATGCAATGCTTACGGCACTTTAGCCATGCCAGGGCAGCACCACTATTATACCGCAAATAGCGGCACTGTACCTCTACACTTCCTTATTTAAATTAACTTGATCGTAATCATAAAAAGCTATTAAAATAAAGCCGTATACCTACCTATCCAAGAAGTTTAAAACTCCTATCTACAAGGTCAAATAAAAAAATTGTAGCGAAACTCAGCAGTGGTGGCGTATCGATATCTAAACATAATAAAATTTAAAAAATACCATGATGATTTTTTTTGGGCTCGACGACCAAATTAGCTCGTAGGTAGTTAGGTACTTACCTGAAATATCAGTTCAAAAATTCTGTTGTTTTTTGTGTAAACTTTACAGACTTGATGGGTATCGATCTGGATATCCACAAACACAGATTTTCTAAAATCTTACTTCAAGTAACTAAACTAACTGGCGGTTGTGGCCTTAATTCGATCGAGTATCCAGTACCAATGAAGAAATCGTCAAAGTCGTGGGAAACACCTGCATGAGAGACGCACGGAACCGGGAACTATGGCAGAAAAAAGACGAGGCCTATATCCCAGCAGTGGGTGATTTCGGGCTAAAATGATGATGGTGATGATCAGTGATCGGAGTAGGTAGATTGATTTTTAGTACTTGTATCATAAATGCACACAGAAAGAATAACATGGATGCGCACTCTACGAACCGAAGTAAACGAGTGAACTACCTGGCATGTCGTCGGCGGGCGTACGCATTGTTCTGATAACCGGTTATTGTACCACCCATGATCCTTTGTTCTGATTGGTCGTTGGGTTTTGTCAAATCGTGACAAAAAAAAATAGGAAGAATAATAAAGAATAAAATTGCTCATTTTATTACAATTCCTACCTTTTTTTTGAGGATGGCAAATCATCAAATGACTCCTTCCACTCTGGCAGAATACAATTCCTACATAAGTTCCGGTTTTTTTTTAATAATCCACCAATTCCGGAGGAATGTCCATAGTAATATATACGTTTCGGATCAATGACCCCAGTTCAATCTACCTACTCCGATCACTGGTGATGATCCAGTACCAGTAGTATCCAGTATCGTAGTATCCAGCTATCTAATTACGCAACACATTTTCGTAAACGATTACGACTAATCTGTTTCACTTTGACAGTTCAACGACATTCATTGCGTTATTTACGTTGTTTTTTGTTTTCGAACTTATCAAGCAATGGATTAGCAATATGTTTCAAAACGATTAAGATTCTGATTGATCGTGTATTACGCAATTAGGGTACAGGGTAGTAATAAATCTACATACTTTTCAATTGTCATAGATAAGTATTCTCTTTATTTCTCTTAGTCCTATGAGACTGGCTTGCAGATATCTCATACATAGGTATATCCACAGAACAGAAAAAAACAGTTTCTCTTCTGTGGGTATATCGTATTTGATCACAGCGTTTTACACACGAGCGTTAAGAGATGTCTGAATTTAACTACGTATATACCGACAAAAAGTTGAAAGTTTAATTAGTAGTTAAGTACCTACTCTTAAAATTATATGATGTTTAATCGTAAAACTTGACTAGGGTACACCAGTCCGGTCCAGCAATCGTGTGCCACCCGTTAATTTGCAGTTTGAATGCCGTTATGGTAAGGTATGATTACAACCAGCGGTGCGCGAGCGCCGCCCGCACCGCTCCCATTGCTACCAAGTAAAGGTAACAATCGTCAAATAATATGGCGATCGCAAAGCTCCCGATGACATTAAGTACTGCAGTGATTCATAAAGTTCCAGGATCGAGATCTTACACGACCATAATCGACGAACTATTTGTCAGTGCGGTTAAATGGCTCTGTCGGGCAATTTTTAGCTATGTATTATACCTATTGTAACGTGCAGGTAAGTAGGAAACTCTATTAACTTTGAATGATTTCGTATAGGGTGATCCGTTGAGATGGTTATATTTAGACGACCAGACGGTTTCAAATTAATCTACCTTTACTTTCAGAATTATCCATTCATCTGACCCATCTCAACGCATTTATAGGCAGCTCGTTTATAGGCAGGACCACTCTTAACATAAGTCCATAGGTTATTGGTGATTGTAAGTAGTTTAGTTGTGCGCGTAATAAAGGGTGAACTTCGGTGTAAGCCCCTGGCAACTTGTTCGTATCATTACCCTATTAAACCATCACTGAAATGTATCCAAAGGGATTTATTTGATAGACCCGATATCTACAGAATAAAGTAGGTATACCTAGATACAGCAATTTAATATTTATTACGCGATTAAGTTAGTTAGTTTCAAAGAAAAGTAATAAACTTCCCCTACTGAGTTGCGTCTGTCTCGTGATTGGTCATCATTACTGATTCATAGGACAACCGTAGGAAAGCCCCGGTTACCATGGCTACCCCTTACCGAATACTTTGTAAACTAGGTCTCTAATTATAAGTAATTAAGAGCGGGCCTAATGCCAGGATAAATTCTGATTTCACCCGCGCGTCTCGCAACCCCCGCGTTAGTGCGGAAAACAACCACGGGCAGCGCGACGACGCGCGCTACCAAACTCGCGTACTCGAGGTAATTGAGCGGTCAACTGCAGTGCGCAGTATATGCAATATAGTCAGATAATATACCAAACTTTTTTAAAATTCTATTTTTAAGTTACTTTGGATAAAACAGGACTGAACAAATAGCACATAATTATGGTATCAGTTTCACAGAATTCGCAAAATATATTTCTTATAAGAGTGTAGTCATTGTGCTGTAATTTATGTGGCATAAGAATTTCTTGAATTATGTAATAATTATCTACAATACAATACTATGTTGTGAATTAATAAAAATTCTTAAATATTGTGAGTGATGAAATAATTGATAAAAAAATCTAAAAGCTATACACATTTCATAAATCGTGATATTATGTAGTATGGACTTTTACTTGTTCACAGCAATTTATTAAGAATTCCTTTATTGGTTTTACTGTATAATTCAATTACTTTGCTATAAATAAAACACGATGGTAAGAAATATCTTATAATAATCACAATAATATATTTATTATCCATAAACACCGATTCTAATGAGTAATTAGTACTCAGCAATTGATAAAATTTGTTCTTCATTTGATGGTCCAGGAGTAACCAACTCTCTAAATTGAACTATTTCATGACAGAATTGCTTGCATTTTGAGGGTCCAGCAGCATTTGGTTCTTCGAGCTGACGTTTTTTGGAAATTGTTGGTTGCCTCAATGGCATGTTTCTTGTTCGGCGTGGGTCAACTAATTCAGGCAATATGTGCTCCATATAAAATTCAGTAAGCTTAGCAATCATTTTCTTTTGCCAAAAGTCGTCATCGCGAAATATCGTTTCAACAGTCATTCTTTGATTTTCACCAGACCACACTGCAAAAAGACACTTGTTTCTGTTGCTAATATGTAACTGTCCTTGGACTTGGTAAAACCAAGGGTGGTTCTTGTTAACAATTTTAATATTAAATGCCACAACTGCTGCCGCACATCTGGATTGATATGTTTGCCGTTGAATTAAGTTAGTTCGTTTACCACCTACGAATTTAGCTATTATGCTATTGAACTGTTCAACCGGGTTACTGTCACAGTCATTGATCAAACTTCGCGAGTGCGAGGCAACTATGGCCACAATGTATTGAACTTTCGCCCAAAATGCAAAACTTTTTACTTTCGGAACGAGGTCTTCATTTTGCCTTTCACTACAACAGTAGTGATCTATACAGTCGTTGTGATGACCGAATGCATGATTATATGAGTTATTAATGTCAATAAATAGATTATGTATTCGCACACCTAATTCAGCAGTATTATTTTTGTGATGTTTTATAGCTGAACAAATAACTTTTCTAATGGCAAGAATTCTTTTTGTGGTTATCATTTTTCTCATACATAGTGGATATTTTGTATCTTTACTGATGGCGGCTAATTTGTTGCACATATTACGCAACCTAGACCAGCAGCCGTCAGCAATGACATCAACGATTGCTATCCCATCCATATTTACTCTACCTTCTTCTATTACTGCTTGTCTTTCGCGTTCCGCTGCAACCGACATAGCCTGTTGAGCTGTCTTTTCAAAATGTTGACAAATTTTAACGTGTTTTCTTTCATACATCTGTTCTGACAATATGGAAAGATTCATTGCAGCACACAACCTTTGACACTGTTCTAAACCAATGCCAGTGCTTGTGATACCAGATACTGCAGCTGTATTTATATCTACGTTTTGGGTTGGCAGTGGATCTGTTGTATTTATGATAAACTTAGCTTTACACATATCACAAGAAAGTTTCAGTTTCGAATTAAGACCTATTTTCGTTTCTCCCGTGATGTGTAAGTTGGATAGAGTGCAGCCAAATTGAGGTGCATGGTTAGAAATATTTTGTAATTTTTCAAAAAAATACGTTTTATCTATTATTATTCTTTCTGCAGCATCATAAAGATTTTCGTCATTATCTTTGACTTTCTTACTCTTATTTTTTTTATTATCATTCTTTGGTCCTTTATACACACGTAGATTGGAGTTTCTGTAATTAAAAAAATAACGTCATGTATCTAAATTTACGGTAGGTTTTTTAGGGGTTGTTTTTTTTTTAACATAAGTACCTACTAACTGCTTTGTAACTATACTGCTTCAAAATTATTTTTGGATATTTGGACAAACTAATTATACTGATTCACTTTCTAAGCTGTTCACAATGAATTTTACACAACAAATTTCAAAAATAATTATATATATTTTTGTAAAATGAGTGGATTGCCTCAAGAAATGAATTTATTATTATTAATTTTGCAGTATGTTTTAAAGATTAGGAGTTTTATTTTTCAGATATCAATAAGCGCGCCGTCGTCGTCATACCTATAATATCAGTAGTGTACCTACGTCTTATGCTGGACCCGCAGTGGTAGACCACAATTTTATTTTTATTTTTTTAATGCAGTTTTTTGGTCAGTGTCAGGTTGTATCTTGTACAAATCTAAGTTAGAGACTTGTTCTTGTGATTATAATTCTATAAATACACATTTTATGGTCGCTAATCATATTTTGATCAAGATACAACCTGACACCGACCTGCAAATTGCAAAAAATGTAAGAAAATTTGAATGGCGCGAGCTACCACTCGAGTCCTTCTTAGAAATAAGTTCCACAAAATACGTACTGTTCGCGTAAAACACTCTTGTCATTATCCAACTCAAGCTCCGTTACGTTGTCACTACTCAAGGAACCGCCATTTTTTTTTGTTAAATCATTACTGAAATAAATAAAAACATTTAAAAGGAATTTTGGTACATGTGTAAGTTATATCACCGAAAAAATAAATTGACGAAAATACTTTGAAACAGTTTCAGCTAGAAATCCTTCTTTATTGCTCGAGCTATAAATATCTGGTTGTTCATGCTGAGTGGCGTGTGTGGTGGAAGTGTTACAGCTAACATTCTCCAAGGTCTTCAAAATAGTTCTGAAAGTGGTGTATGAATATTCATAATTCTTTATGAAAGCATAGGTATACACACTACATATGTGAAATTTGGGTAGAAGGAATAGATAAACGTACTTCTCTGGTGGCAAATCATGGTCATCATTCAAATTATTTTCAACGTCGATGGTACCACCGATCGAACCATCAACAAACTCGATATCTCGATTATTGTCTTTTTCTGGGAACTGATACCTAAAACAAGCGAGTTTTTGGAACAGTCTTTCATAAATCTTTAATTTGATGCCTCACTCGAATAGTTGTGAAAAGATAACACATAAAGAGACGGCAGAGAGAGGGAGATCGCAATACTTTTGCATTTCTTATTTTAGTGAGGAAGTGTGGACAATATTCACGTAATTCAAAATAAATGACATGTCGTTCATCGATATCTAGTTTTAACTATATAATTAATTTATTATAGGCCTATATAATTTTGCCATTTGCCAAACATGTAAACAAACACGAGTTTTAGGAAAAACAACTGTAATGCCTACATATAAGGTTCAATTTGCGCTACAAATTCATATTTCTTATGACTTTTTCAACAATGCTAGTCGGTCTAAAATCAACCTTATTTACACTAGCATAAAGTAGATGTTTGTGTAAGTGAAAAAATCAAAAAGTAAGTAAAAAGTGTTTGTTTACATGTTTTGCAAATAAATTGTGCACGCAGATTAGTTATATAATTATTTATTTATTTATATATACTTTATTGTACACCAGAAAATACATAGTAAATCATAAATTTAACACTACAAAACATACAATGGGCGGCCTTATCGCTTTCTGCGATCTCTTCCAGGCAACCTTGATAATAATTAATTATTTATTAATAATTATATACTTTCGAACGAAAACAATACACGATCGCAGCGGTCAAATAAATCATCTGTTTATTTTGCGTATACTATACGCCTATGCACTAAGCCCACGTTCGCACGGATGGAAAAATATCGCGGTGGTATTATTTCGCACACTGGATTTTCAACGCTCTACTTAGCGCCGAGAGTTGAAAATCCAACAGCGTGTTTTTTCGACGCGCTGGAATGCACTCTGTTGAATTCTCAACGCTCGGCGTAACACCGAGAGTTGAAAATACAGCGCACGAAAAATCTCGCCACGGTTTGTTTACACCCGTCCGCGCGATAAATAAAAAGTTTACTAAAATTTGTACCTACTATGTACTTCATAATGTAGTAAAAGGTTAGTTTTTGCAACATAATTTTGATTTTTACATACCTACATTAATCAAATGATTAAAACAATAACCCAATGACCTTGATAGTAATTAAAAAAAATACATACCTACCTTCGACTTCAGCAATTAGCAATCATTTGAGTCTTCAACTGTTTTAGTTCTCGCTTCTTCCGTTTTTTCATTGTTTCCCATATTACTCAACAACAATTTAGATAATAATATATTTTAATGATAATAATAATGGCGGCTACGCGCGGAGCAAACTGTCATAGACTACCCGTCTCAACAGAGCGAGGGCCACTGATCGCCGATCAGTTCGATGAAACATACAGATGTCTCAAGCTCGTGTTACGCGAGACGGAAGACGGCGTGTTTCGCGGATTAAAAATGTAGTAAGCGCCAAATGCTTTTTGTTCTGTATCTTTTAGAATAGACAATATTTAAAAAAATCGCTAGGGTCAGCTCTAGGTTTTATATAAGTGTTATTATTTATCTAATTTATATTTCAATAACATGCACCAAAATAGAACAAAAGCCTAAAAATTTGAAAATTAGAGGTAACTTTGTGATTTTTTTCTATCGAGAAAATTTTATTCTACTATGTTTTTCGTTAGGGCCGACCTTTACATTTATAGTAAAGTTTCGTGACATATATTTTTTTTCCAATTTGAACATGATTTACTATTGTAAAAATCTAATCAAAGATTGAAGATTTTGCTTTAGGCCCAATCTTAACACGTAAGCGTGCTAAATAGGTATATAAGCGTAGTCTCTACGCCTTATATAGTTTGAACAGCATGTTTAATTTAATGTAAAGTTCTGTTTTATATTTTTCTTGTAATATGTAGTTCTAAATTCCGAAATTCCGAAGTGGAGAGAAATTGTCAATCATTTCTTAACTAGAAAGTACCTATATTACTTAATATTCTTACCGGCTTCTTGCAAGGAATAGAAAAAGAATTGCATCTAAGTTTGTATTAAGTACTTAGGTATTTAATATTCTATGTAACCCCTACCTAAGTGCAAAGTTATCAATCACAAAAAAACTAAATTATAAAGTACGCTAAATTAATAATTTATTCCACAAAAACATTTTGGAATTTTCTTTACTTTATGTTGACATTCATCATCAGCAGAATTTCTGTTGCTTATCCAAAAGTTCAAGCTATAAATTGTACGTGGCGGTTTCCAATGTGTTAACGTTCCTGCGCTACTTGAATGTTATCGTTCGCTAAAGATACACGCAAGCTTAGTAGTGGTGACGTTAATTTGGAACTGGAAAGTTTACGTCCATTCAAAGTAAAGTTGAAAAGTGTGTGTGTGTTGATTAAGTTTTTGTTTAAATAGATAAATACCAATTCATTAATGTGTTTATTAGGACAGGTAACTTTGCCATTATTATTAACAACTTAAAACTAAAAATGACGGTGCCACTATCGCACTTAGGTCACTTCGAATTAGGAATAAATCTGTTATTAAATGTGTAACTCAAATCAAAACCTAACTAACTACTACCTAGAACTTGTCGGCAAAGTAGTGCCAACAACATAGGTCTGCATTAAATGTTAATTATGTCATGTCATACTCTTTTTTGCCAAGCTGTACTACAATAAGAATAGTGAACTAAGAATTAATGCCGATTGGTTTGTTCAAACTTCAGAAAAGAAGAAATAGATTTTATAATATTTTTTATTACTTACCTACTCTATATATTAATTTAGTCGATTTTCTGGTGTAACACAGGATTTATATATTGATATTCCTGGCGATCTACCGTTGTAAACAAACTGTAAAAATCCATTTATAAAATATAAAACCATATTAAAATAGGTCGTCTTTTTTTCTAATGGCTTTAGCTATATTTTTTCGTACTTTTTGGCCAGCCTTTTTTAAATTAATTAAGTTAAATATTAATAAAACCTCTTTCGAATTCTTTCTTATTTTAATGTCTTAAAAATGTAGTTTTTTTAAGTTTGTGTAAACCTATTGCTTTCAAATGAGGTAGGTACCTAACACAAAAGGAGGTAGTAGGTAGTAGGTACCTATATATTATTGTGCGACATTTCTACATTTTTAGGCATGCAATGGATGCAAATAATCTAAATAAGGTACTAATTTAAATAAACAATTATCTATACTATACAAATGAAGATAATTTATATTAGCAAACATACAAGATCAACATAATGTTACGGCCGCATGCCTCGTAGGATGGTTGATTAAATTCCTGGAAAGCTGGCCTGTAACATGATATTTCAGTAACAGGCCGTAAAATTACCGAAACAAGTCCATGGCACGGGCATTGGGTTGGCGCGGTGGCTGAGCGTTCGTCTTTTGCACTACGGGTCGCGGCCGTCACGGGTTCAATTCCCGCGCGGAACGAAATTCTAGGGTTATTATATAGTTGCGTGTACTTATAATGTGTTTGGAAACGCACCCACGATACAGAACAAAAGGTAACGTTACTTTTCTTTTGTTTTCCCCTTTTTTCAGCCTCAGTAATGAAAGCGAGAAGCGGTGTTAGACTGTTGACTGATTTCATGGATCGGTGATGACGAAGTGGGCAGAAATGGTGACTGGCTGTTGCGGTCAACTTTTATGGACAGTCTACACTCTTGTGATCTTTAGTGGTATTTTAAACTTTATAATTCACGAAGCTATTGAACGATGAAAACTTACTATGACATTATACTTACTCGTTCTGTACTTTTTAGAAAAACGGTACCTAATAATAAATTATGTACCTATGTTGGGGAAAAGCACAGTATGTAAGAAGTACCTATAAGTGGGAATAAATTGTTACCTTATAAACGGCGACATCCTCCGCCTCCACTGGTTACAGATCAGAGGATAGAGTTAAAAATCATCATTGCTAAAATTCAGTAGTGTTTTGGTTACAAAATATACCTAAAGTCGAATAATTAACTGGAGTAAAATGACAGATGCTAGCTGTCACTTTGATAAATATTATGGAAATGTTTATTGTGTTTGAGTGTGATTTTACACATATTATTAAACTAACTCAGATTATTTATTTATTTAGGCAAACCAACTAAATACACACAAAGACATTCAAAGTACATATCATTTACAAATACATTAGCATTGCATACATCTAAATTAAAGGTAAGCACAGCATTTTATTTACATCTCACTACAATAATAATTAATATAAAGTCGGATAACAATGTAATTATAACTAACATCATTAATCTTTTATACTTACTTAAAATCAACTTAAATGACATGATTACATTAACAAGAAACAATTTAAAAACTAACAGCCTTAAAATAATAATAATAATATGTACAAGTATATAAGAAAGGGAGGGGGGGGGGAAACAATCATAGGGCATCAAAAAATTCGTCCGCATCGCTGTCAACAGGAAAAGTGCCCAAAAGGCTGGTAGCATTGCCACGTTGTATGTCAATACTGATTCTCTGGCCGAAGAATAGGCCAGCCTTCTGGTCACATGAAGAGTCGACCAACCGCTTTGAGATGTCTTGAAAGAGTAAGTGGGCACTCGGACCCCATGGCCCTAGTGTTTCAACCCCAAACGGCCCAAACATTATAAGTCCCAATAAGATTGGAGTATTTGCGCCGTTTGAGGTTTTCCGCACCTACAGCAGCAGCCGAAGCACAGCCCACCGTGCTAGGAAGATGGGATGGCGCACAAGGGTGTCGACACACGTTGCATCCCACACCAAAGGCCTCCCTACCTTCCAAGGCATTATGGTCATTCCGTCTGGTCTCTTCCCATCGTCGCGTGCCAAGCCGTTGGGTTCTAGAACAGCTGGCACCCCGGCGGTGACAAGAGCACGACGGATGATGTCATTAATGCTGGCCTGCGCTCTTACTGCAGGATAGACCATGGTGTCCGAGACAGTCGACTGCTTCACTGCATTGGCAGCGATGCGGGGCCACACAAGAAGCGCCCAGACGCAGACAGGTAGCGAGCCGGAAAGTGGTGTCACCCAGCATAGTGCCTATGTTGGGTGACGGTAGCGCCTGAAGCCAAAGGCCCGACTCCCACTCACCCACAGCCAGCAGGCGGGCACGCTCAGTAGTATTGGTGGACGTATTAATAAGATTGTTCCGTACCAACCTGCAGAGCGTCTCATCCCACTGCTTCTGGAAGGATAGGTTCACGGGCCGATCTGTATTCGGACAAGCCGCTTTCCAGGCGTTCTCCGCATCGGTCAAGCATGGCACTTCAGAGTCGACCAGGCAGGGGGCTAAAATCTTCCCGGTCAACTTTTCAGTGCTGTGGACAGAGGACAGGAACGCGGGTAAGCTAATACTTGTAATTTTGCGGACGCCGAGGCCACCGAAACGGATGGGTAGTGTGGCTTGCAGCCACGCCCGGTCGTCCAAGGTCACGTTTAAAATGGATGTTAGGGTGCTGCGAATAATTTGTTCAATTTTGTCCAAGAGGTGTGGCTGCTTCCATAAAGGGGAAGAGCGTAGAAAATATATACAATTTGGACCAAAACAGCAGTATCTGATCAGGGTGAAACCGAATGTAAGTTAATTTTAGAGAGTCTGTCCGAAATGTCGTTGAAATTTTTGATTTTTTCGTCGATAAGATTGGGAGAAAATTAAATTAAATTAAATAAGATTAATTCGTAAGATCAACTTATAATTAATTAACTAGTTAGTTAATTCAACGTTCGTGATTATATTATTAAAATAGAAACATGACCTTTAGGTACTAGGTGACAGCTATTAGCGCCTGTCATTTTACTCCAGTGAATTATTAATTCGACTTTAGGCGTTCTTTTAAATAAGTAATTGTAACTGAAATAAATAAAACTACTATGATATTTATCAACATGATTCTATGCTTCCAAAGCCTCGTAGCCTCCCAAGGCCAAGGCTACGTTCGCAAGAGCTGAGTCCTGCTCCTGCTGGCTCAATGTCTTTTTCACACGGAATCACGGAAGGCATAGGTAGGAAAAAGTTTTGTAACATAACCATAATTTGCAAAACGGCCTTTATTTATAGCAGTGCACAATCTCAGAATTTGCGTTAGGGTACGTCACGAGTTCAGGACAGGATAGGATTAATAAAACAGATCAAAAAAATATAATATAATACATATATATATGTTTATTTACTCAAAAACAAGGCATTGTATAGTAGACGCAAAAAAAAAATACTAATCCCCACACCTCACGTAATTTTTCTACATTCTGTAATATATTATTATATGCATACTAAGTATTCTATCTATGTGGCGCTTTTTATCTACTCGAAACAGCTGCAGTAACTTTAACTTCGAAATATTTTAACACCCAGACTGCATATTACCCCTGGAGCTGCTAGAGCTGCGCGTGCCGGCACACGTGGCTCTGGGCACGCGCGCGGCGCTGTCGTGCCGATGGGCGCTGGGCCCCGCCGACGTGCTGTACTCCGTCAAGTGGTACAAGGACGGCAAGGAATTCTTCCGACACGTGCCGCGCGACCACGAGCCGCGCAGGATGTTCCCGCTGCCGGGGGTTGATGTTGAGGTCTGACAGACTTTTCTATTTAAAAGTTTCAATAGCGTTTAGAAGAAGTCTATACCTATTTACCGAAGTGGTATGCGGTAACAGAATGTAATATTGCAATGTAGGATGTCTCCATTAATTGTAATACAGACACTTATTTAAATTCAAATTGTGATTGACACAGCAATCGGACGCGTCCGGGTCGAGCCTGGTACTGTCAGCGGCCGTGTCCGAGACGCGCGGCCGGTATCGCTGTGAGGTGTCCGGCGAAAGGCCGCTATTCCCCACAGTGTCCGGTTATGCAGATTTGAATGTCGTCGGTGAGTATGACGCGCTATCTTACCAGCGAAGCTTTTTGCTCTATCACAATGAAAATGTGGTTGAGTGAGGGTTTTCATAGCTTGTATTTTAAAGCCACTCAAATCCTTGTTTGTCTCACATGAAATGAGAGACAAACAAGGATTTGAGTGGCAATGATGTCCATAGAACTAATTTTCCCTCTATTTCTGTCTAGTCCTCCCTGAGCATGGGCCATTTCTGTCAGGACTACGATCACGATATCGTCTCGGAGACCGCGTGCAGGTGAACTGCACTTCTGGCCGGTCTCGTCCGTCCAACCATCTCTCATGGTACATCAATGGCGAGCCAGCACCAACCACAGCAGTGCTGCCTGCCGTCCACCGTACTTATGAAGACTTGGAAATCACCACACTGCTGCTAGATTTTATACTTACTGAGCAACATTTTAAGAGTAACGGACTTAGAGTCAAAGTAAGTTAATTAAAGCAGTATTTTGGAATTGTCTTAAATCTCGAATTTTAACCCAACGTCAAGTTTCGTCGACACTATTTTTTTTTGTATAATCCCAAAAAATATTCATAACGACAAACCTGGGTAGGTAGGTACCTACCTACTAACTACACTAATGGTAGGCTACCTATAGTGTAGTATAGTCGGAGCTAAGTACTTTCAAGTCCATTTACTTACGTATTGATGTTTTGTATGTCTTGTTCCAGTGTTTAGCAACTCTCGCATCTCTCTACTGGCGAAGCAACGAAGAGAGCGCTGTGCTAACGCCTTTTGCACCAGAAACAAACACAAGAGCTGACCGTGTCCACTCTAATTTAGCGGGATTACTCTCTGGTTCCTCAACCAGTATAGTTGTCATGCTTTTAGTGGTTTTCTGTATAAAGCCTTGTGCAGACTAGCGCGACACGACGGCGCGGGGCGGCGCGACACGACTATATCAATACAATTTCTAAGAAAACTTCACGGTAGAACAATTGCCGGTGTCGCGTCGCTCCAGTCTGCACGACGCTTAAGGCTCTGATAAATTAAGCCAAGATAGGAAATATTGTTTAATAAAGAATGGCGCCACACCGTCGCATAGTGGGCTGAACATCGATCTTCGTAGACTTAGGGATCAGCTTAGAATTTTTTTTCTTTTTTTGCAGATATTCCTACAAATTGCTGCAAAATTGCTATTCCATTTATGTTCATTCATATATTTTTTTTATAATCATTTAGTACCTAATGTCAATTAAGTATAAACAGATTAAAAACTTTTTTATATTCTAAAAACACACTTTAATTTTGTTCTCCCAAAGTTGTGCTAAAGGACATTATGCAAAGGACAGGTGCACTTGTACGAAAGTCGAAATAAATCCTTTTTTACATATTTCTCCATATTTTTTTTCAACTTAGTGCTATACTTAAAGCAAAGAAAAACGTTTATTGAAAAACTGAAATAGCATTAAATTGATCAATATACGATACCTAAACCCATTTCTGCCAAAAAATAAAAGATTTACTAAGTTTATCCCTAAGTCTATGAAGATGGATTTTCAGCCCACTGTGCATGGCCGTCGCCTCGCCCGCGATACGCTTCTTGCGTCACGTCGGCGTCGCGGTCGTTCCCATACATTTTGTATGAAATAGGAAACGGGTAGCGGAACGCCCGCGCCACACCGTCGCCACGCCCGCGCCACTCGCCACTTGTGTATGTCCCACACTTCGTAGGAAACCGTAGCAAGGGTTACTCTTGCCACTCAACCTTTTCCATTCTATGCCGTATAATAAGTTTCAATAGCAAAGCACTGGTTGTATTTCATGAAAAATTTTAAAGGAAGAAATATAACATCATTATTATTTTATTTATGACAGTATCAATAAATAAGACTCAAATGAATTAGTATTTCCAGAATTCCAGTGTATAAAAATATTATGTAATAATAGTTTATAGGGACAACCTATTCATGAAAAACTGGGGTACTATGAAAAAGATGGCACCTATATGTAGGTCAGAAAATGAAGTGTGCAAAGTTGAAAATATCTGTAAGCAAAACCGTTATAGCATAAAAGAGCCGTCACTTCCGCTAGGGACTTTTCATAGTAAGTAAAGTACCTACATTTCATTTGTACTTTAGGTAGGTATATTCCATTAATTAAAACTTTGCTCAACCTGCGAGCTAGCTGCCTGTGCTGTCGAACATGAACCAACTGCTGCTACTATTCAGCAATTCACCATACATAGGTTCTTACTACTATAATATACTATTATATACTACTATACTTACTTACTACTATACTATAGAAAGAATATTGATAGGTATCTACTAAGAGTCTTTCGATCAGACGATCAGTAGGTTTTTATGGTTTACTATTATACCATTCAACCATTTTCGAATGATTTGACATTTTATATTTTTATTTCATACTAAATGTATGAAATAAAAATATAAAAGGTTTAAATCATTTATTCTCATAAAAGACAAAAAAAGCCACTTACATGAGAACAGACAAGAAACATTAAGTAAACTTATTTTAAAATAAAAAAATGTCAAATTACTCGAACCTGGTTGAAAGGGGTCCTATGGAGTCATTTGGTTGCAAATGACCTCTCTTACATCCCGTTCATGGATTGCCGACATATAACCAATTAGAGCAAGAGCCCACGACGGCCAGACCTTCGTTATTTTATAAAAGCTGAAAGTTTTTCAGTGCATATCCCATAAACAGGTAAGAACGACCAGCGACTATAGAGTTTCGGTTGTGGTTACTTGGGCAGGTAACAGGTAGTAAAGGTGTATAAAATAGTACCTTATTCGTTAAAGTATTAAGCTAATTTTTTTTATTTTTTCTTCGGGATAACTTTAGAAATCTCGTCATCCATTACCAGACACTTATGACAGTTGCTACCCCCTGCCAGACACCCCTAAACTTTAATAAATTATAATTATACTTTCGTTATATATAAAAATCCATCCACATATCAACCAGACAACGTCTGGGTATTGAAAGATGACAAATATCAGTTTAAATGGTTTGTAAGACAAATACACAGTAATACAAACCCTCACAACAATATAATCATTGCTACAGCATTCCAGCTGAGATACTGGAGCAACGACTCACAATACAGCAGTCCAGCCTGCAAGCAATAACTCCCAGGATGCTGTTGGAACTGACTCGCACCCTGCGCACCAAGGACGCACATGTTTTCGCGTTAATGCATAAAAGCAATCAACATGCAATTCCGCAAACATCCCTGATGCGCTACAGAAGCGAGGCGGCCCCATCAACACCCTGAAAGCATTATTGTACTGCACGCGAAGGGCACTGTACGATCTTTGGGTAAAATGTACCCACATGCCGCAGGGGTAAAACGAGGAACAGAAGGCTCTAAAAAGTGTTTTTTTAACCTCCGTAGAAGCACGCTTAAACCTGCGGGCAATTATATTCGCTCTGACCGACAGCGCCCTCTGCTCTCTCTCAATATCGTCATCGTCAAAACATGCCCAAGGTACTTGAATGAGTGCACTCTCGATAACGGTACACCAATCATCATTACTGGAGGTACCGTTTCTGGACATTTTCCACAAGCCCTAAACACCATCACGACACTCTTTTTCACATTATACAAGAGGCCATGAGCCCTGGCGCACTACTCACACACACTCGCCAGTTTCCTCAGGCCACAGACTGAAGCACTGAGCAGCACCATGTCACCTGCATAGCTAATGTTATTGACACATATGCCATCAATATAACATCCGACTTTGGTGCTACTCACACTATAACTATAATAATACTTTTTTTTGTATTTTATAATATTAATAACATTTTTTACTTTATATAACATGGCTATGAACGTAATAAAATTATTTTTGAAGTGAAACTTCTTTATAGACGGTATTAGGATTTTAATGTCACGAAAAAGCGTTACGGCCGCGTGGAGGGGGTAGACGATATATCGCGTGAGAGGCAGCAGCGGGCGGCGGAGTCAGAAAATAGATTAGAATCTCAAGTTTTTATATTTAACCGATTTGAAAAAATATTTCACTGTTGGGAAGCTACACTATCCCCGGGTGTCATAGGCTATATTATATTTTCAAAAAAATTAGTGATCCTTACTAAAACTCCAATAATGTAACCCAAGCCAAGGTGTAAAAAAAATACCTAAAATATTCTTTGCATCGCGTGCACAGTGTGAGTGTCGCGACAGCATATGTCTAACTATTATAGTTATGCCACAATAAGTGTTCCTTTATTAAAAAAAAAAAAAAATTAAATGCCGCTGCTAGAAAAGGCTCTATAATTGTATCTTGGTATTAATCCTTATCAAAACAAATTCTTCAAAATAAAAATTTATTCAAAAAAAAAAAAAAAATTTACTAAGTTTTACGGGCAGGTTTTCAAATTGGACAAGTACAATCTGCCCGTAAAACTTCAAGTTAAAATTTAAAATTTTGGTTGCGATTCGTTTTGCCACTTGTTCGTTGCCATTCGTTTTTCCTCTTGTCCGTTGAAGTTTTTTATTGGATATCTTAAAAGATCGCAATCGACTAAGCACTCACGCTCGCACCTACAGCGGACTTTCAATGTCTCTGGCAAGATGTAAAAACCATTAAAACTGTCCGGCTATTGAGGTAACATTTTTTTATAGGTCCCCAAGTAACATATACGTATATAAAATTTAGCTTTTTATACTATAACGAAAGTAAAATTATAATTTATTAAAGTTTAGGGGTGTCTGGCAGGGAGTAGCAACTGTCATAAGTGTCTGGCAATGGATGACGAATTTCTAAAGCTATCCCGAAGAAAATAGAATAAAATTGAGCTATATACTTTAACGAATTTAAGGTACTATTTTATATACTTTTACTACCTGTTACCTGCCCAAGTAACCACAACCCAAACTCTATAGTCGCTGGTCGTTCTTACCTGTATAGGGGATATGCACAGAAAAACTTTCACTTTTATAAAATAACGAAGGTCTGGCCGTCGTGGGCTCTTAGGCTAAATAACCCTGTACATATATTATTTTTCATATTTTGGCTGGTTCGAGTTCCGGTATTCTTTTTCCCTCGTATCGGCATGAAACCACGTACTCACTCAAGAGCCATCTCCCTTAGGGGGGTATTACACTATCAAATATCTAGGATCATATATAGGATCCTATCTCTTATCCTACATAAGTATATGACTTCTAGGATCATATCTGTGTCACTATCATATATCCCGGATCCTATTTTTTGTCTTATGTGGTTGCAATCGTCTATTAAAACAAAATACTGAAGCCTTTCGGCACACAATATGACAAATAGAACTTAAAGAACACTTAGGAATCTAAAACAATGAACTTCCGGCCGCCCGGAAGTAGTTTGCTTTTATTTTTTGTACAGCCGTGTTGCCCACAATAATTTTAGAATTCCACTAAAGCATAGTGTGAACTTACGCCAAAATTTATTTGTACTTACTTTTTATCCGTCAATAAAACCGACTATATAGGATATGGCAATAGCAAAACGGAAAAGCCAAAATCACATCATTTTATGGACGGATTTTGTATCAGGAAATTATGAAAATAAATGTGAAAATTCAATATACGAGTATGTTATTCAATATGGCAAGACCTGTTTCTATGATCCCATCTAACAACAAATGTCAAAAATCTTTGATCGACGACGATTTGATTCGTTTGTATTACACATATAAATATGACTCATAGATCTGTGATCCTATAAATTTGATGGTGTAATACCCCCTTAGGCGGATTAAGCCACCCCCTCCTTAGTCCGCCTAAGGGGAGGGCAGCAGGTGCGGTCCGCTCCGGGCCCCCAACCCCGGGGGGGCCCCAAAACTCGAGAAATACTTTTTAATCAAATACCAAAATAAATATTCAGTAAGTAAAAGGCAGTTTGTAGTTGGGGCTACGCCTTAGATATACTCTAAGGGCTACGCATGCTAATTATAAACATAGGATAGGTACTCAAATTTTCGAACTCGCTTCTTTCGCTCTTGCAACATAGACTAAGTAATCCTCTTTAGTTCTTTGAGTAAGTAGACATAGTAACTCCTATTTATGTTCGAATAGTCAAAAGGAAACCTTACATATCCGGGGTGGGGTGCAAACATTTTCGAGCTCCCTGTCGATAACTCTTGCATCCTACATCTTCAAACTTTTCTGTATAATGTTGCTAAAGTAGGTAATTCAAATTTCTTTATCAAAAGAAAATTTTAACTATGGGGGGTGCAAAAATGTTCAAGCTTCGGTTCCTCTATTCGTCTGATGACCTATAATTTCGGTTTTCGACAAACTATATTCTATTTGTGTATCAATAGTCAAAAGAAAACCTAACCTTTTCGAGGCACCGTGCTAACAGGCGTGTTCTTGGAGCGCATTTAGTTTTGCTGTCCTGTGCTCCCGACCGGGTTAGTACGCTACTGCACGAACTAGGTATGAACACCAGCTCATGCAGCGTAGCAAAATATTAGCCAGTCATTAAGATGGTAGTGCGGCTGACTGACTGCCCAGGGTGTGCCAAGGCCCCGAGGGACATTTGGAGGCTATCTGAATTGTAATGCACCATTCCCGACATAAACAGGCGAAAGTTCAACTTTTGGGTGCTTAAAGTGCATCCAAAAGTTGAAGTCGCCTGTTTTAATATTTATGAATAAAATAAAATCTCCTCATCGATGGTCAAAGGTTGACAACATGTAACTGCAATGTGTCAAATTTTACAGGAGAGAGAAAAAACTGTATAATTTCGAAAATAAATTTAAAAAATATAAAATTAAAAAGTAGTTGGTAGGTAATTGAATTATTTATTGATATATTTTAAAACAACACAATGCCCACATAGGTTTTTCATTAAATAATCAATACACAAACAGTTACGAGTAGGTAAACAATATTAAAATAACCTCATTACTAACGTATGAAGAGCAGTCAACAATTAATTACGAGATGTCAGGTTAAAAATAATCACTATTTTATTAGATTGAAACAATTACATGTGCGGCAAATTATCATAAAAAGTGACAATCTGAAGGTATTACCTATAGTTTTAAGAGCTTGCAAGTCATTAAATTAGCATGAAGTAAGTTAAGGCGAGCCCTTAAAAGTTGCTCGTGGGTTGTATGTAAAAATTAATATTTCTCGGCAACAAAGAATAGTCTTCGTCGCAAATATTTCTTCTTTTCTTTTTTCAAATTTTTTCTCCAGCCTATGTAGTCTTTGACATGTTCTCATAACTTTTTGTTCATACGGGCTTTCCAAATTTCTGATGAGTTCAAATAGTAGGAGGGTCTGTATTACCTATACTTAACTTGCGAAACTTATCGCATGGATCTCAGTTGATAAAGAATACAGACAAAGTACCTAAAAATAAGCGTCGATCATAACAATTCATATACGAATTGATGACCTACTTGGTTAAATCAGTGCGTATAAATGAATATAAATAGCTACCTATAGGTTTTATTATGATTATTACCTAAAATATTATTTAATAACTCAATAGTTCTCATGAATTAGGAATAAATTAAGGTATGGATTATAGGACAGAGTCGCACTACGACCGCTACGCGTAACATCCGGATGGCTTACTTTTATTGAGCGTTTTAGGTAAAATAAAACATACCAATATACCTTCAGGGACACTTTTTTTTGGGCACGCCACAATTGCGGCGATAAGTCCCCTTTTTGAGGAGTGACTAGAGAGGCGCCACGGGGTCACCTTCCACCTGACGCAAATCCTCACTGGACACGGTTGTTTCGGGAGGTTCCTGTTCCGCATAAGGCGGGAGGAAACGCCCGGGTGTCACCACTGTGTGGGTTGCCCGAAAGACACGGTGAAGCATACGGCGGAGGTCTGCCCGGCTTGGGCGGAGCACCGCCGTGTTCTTACGGAGGCGATCGGCGGCAGTGATCTCTCGCGTCCGGCCCTGGTCCAGGCCATGGTACGGAGCGAGAGTGCATGGGAGGCCGTCACTTCCTTCTGCGAAGCAGTAATGCTCGCGAAGGAGGAGGCGGAACGCGGGAGCGAGAGGCAAGATTCGCGCCCTCGTGCCCCTAGCCGTCGCAGGAGACGCCCCGGGCGTCGGGAGTCACAAGCCGACTTCCGGCCACCGTAGGCGCGGGTTTGCGGACGGTGAGCGATGGGTAGCTCGCCGTCCGATAAGGACCAGGATGTCAGCACCAACTGACGGCGTCCGTTAGGGCCAGTGCCTGCCAGGGTTGCGAGTTTGTCCGAAAGGGATATCGTGGCCCCGGCACACAGGCAACGGAAGGAACACAGGTGGGTTTTATTTAGTCAGTAAAAGTCTGACACGCCCTCCCGCTCCGCCCAGAGCGGGAGAAGTTGTTTGATAATTTCCCACCCAAAAAAGAGACTTTTTGGAAATAAATAGACGTATTTATTTAAATACGTCTATTTATTTCCAAAAAGTCTCTTTTTTTTTAGATAAAACTATTTTAAAACAATTCAAACTCGCGCCGTAATCTTACTCTGTCAGTGAATTATTACGAACTGCATTTGTTTGCGTTGACACCTCGTAACTCGCGCACTAGTGAGCTCAAGTTGAAACCTGTTAATTGTGAGTTGTCAATTGTGGCATTAATTGTTCGAGTGACATTTTTTGTGCATTACGAGTTATCAATGGGAAGACTTGAGGCTTAATTTAAATAAAATTGATGTACTTATCCCATTTTGCGAAAAAATGTGGGTTACGAGTTGTCAACGTATGACCAAAACTTCAACAAAACATCACGACAAAACTTCCCATCATCGCCGTGAGACATGACGATTCATGTCTCACGGCGATGATGGGAAGAATTCGACTTTGTAGTTTTATCTGTGTTCTTATGTATAATCTGTTCTCAGAAATGTCACATTTAATTCTATTAATCTAAAGCTGTGTGTACATGCTAAACAAAAAAAAAAACGAAAATACTATCTATAGTGACTATGCTACTCTACCTTCTCCCACAAGGCCATATTGCCGTATACAGTATGAATGAATATTACCTATAAGCACAGACTAGCACTATTATATGACATTTTCAGGATGTCGCACAACACGTAACACTGCACTGTGTTTAACTATACTGAGTTGACCATGGCCTTTTGCTTTAGGTTTTGTCTAAGAATGTAGAAAAAGCCATCCATCTAGCTTGCTACTATATAATATATTAATCTGAGCATCCATTTGGTTCTGTTGCAAAAAAAAAAAACTGGTCCAATCCGTCCACTGTCGTCGTCCAGTGTGCACACAAGTTTATTAGGACTTCAACAAAAACAATGATGCTATTTCGCTTCAGTAATTCAGCAATAAAATACAGCGCACTCCTTCAATAAAAGTAAAAATGTCTAATAGACCACATTCTAAATCCCGAATAAAAGTTTGTAACAAATCTGTGTTTCACCTTCAAGACAAAAAAGCAGACGAAAATGAATTATCCATTGGTTTGATTAAATCTGCGAAGAGGACCGGTCAACTCAGTTTATGCAACAGAGGACTGGGTTCAGGTGAGATAGAAATAATTATTACATCTGTTTTGATTGACAGTGTACGACTTATTCATACAAGTTGTTTTTATTATAAAATCCCTGAGTATTTTGCGTTTTTAATCAAAGAATCTACGTACACCACGTACTACAAAATTATTTCAAATGTATTATTGAAACAGTTATAATAAGTAAGTATATGAAATAAAAAGATTTGCAGTTTTTAACTTAGAAGGATGTAGCTAATTTAGGTAGACATGGTCAAGTAAACCTTTTAGAAAATCGTAATTAAAACAAAGTAAGCTTTCTTCTTGTTTTCCAATTCTCTTTTTATCTTATATTTGCGCCACTTATAAGATGACTGTTGTAGTGCCAGAAAATGTTTGGAAAATTGATGACTTGGTCTTGGAAGAAACTAAGGAGGTTGACTTCACAAGAAATGATTCTAACAGGTGGTGGACAGCAGAGCCACTGAAGACGCTCGACCTCAGTTCCAATGCTATAAAAGTCATATCAGGCAATGTCAAGTTTCTGCAACACCTCGTCAACCTCAAGGTGAGCAGGACAACTGACACTCTTTTTATATCATTATATTCATTTTTGCATATCAGACATGTATTCAGAGTAGAACTCAAGATTAAAAATCCTAATGCTTTGGTCATAATATTTTGATCCAGTTTTCTATAAATCTTTCATGTAAGTACATTTTAATTTTAGATTTCTGAAGTAAATAATTTAATTTGTTAGTTAGCCTATAACAATATTTAATTAAGTCAAAATCCATTATATTTTATTGATTCTTGTGCTGGCTGTTTCCATGGTGTTAAAAAGTATATTGCCTAGTACACAGTTTATTCTTACTCATTAAACAGTATTGTGTTTATATTTTTCCAGCTTCATGATAATGCCATATCAAGCCTACCACCTGAATTTGGTGAACTAAAGAGTCTTATGAACCTGAGTTTATCTCACAATAGACTGGTAACTCTTCCCAAAGACTTCTACAGGTTGTCAGAGTTGCGCTGGCTGAATATATCCCACAATGAACTTTCGAAAATAGAACCAGATTTTGGCGATCTTGTTATGTTGAACTTTTTGGTAAGAAAAGGAAATGGACTTGTTAGAAGTTTTTTTTTTGCTGGGATTTTGCGGATGCAAATCTTTTCACATCTGCAGATGCGGATGCGGTTGCGGATATTTGAAAGGTCACATCCGCGGATGCGGATAAGCGCAACTAAATAAACACGCTATGACTGATTTACGAGAAACAAAACAAATGTGCCGGATCTTGTCACCGAAGGAAATCTTCGCGGTCAAAGAGCACGTGCGTACAGCACGCGCCTGTCTCCGGCCTCGCCTTTCTTTCTTGTCGCGACCTGTGCTACATCCGCATCCGCATGAACATCCGCATTTATTATTGCGGATGCAGATGTCCGAAACGATGCGGAAGTTCCGCAGTTGCATTTGCGGATCCGGATACCGCATCATCCCTCGTACAGAGTTGGAGTCCCCTGTAGTACAAGATCAGAGAAAATCAATTAACTTTCTTATTTAATACTTTGTTGCTTAACAACAAAACCTAAAATCTAAATATCAAAAAGTATCTGTTGCACACAGCGAAGCACAGCTAATTTTGTAGCATTCATTACTAAACTTAATTATTTTCTTTCCCAGGACTTATCGCACAACAAATTGACCAAGTTACCTCCAGGGATGGGGTATTTGGTACGCTTAGTAGAAATTAATCTATCGCACAATGAGCTTCAAGAGCTACCCCCTGATATTGTTAATCTTCGAGGTGATTATTTTTTTATTGGCTTCATTAAAACAATTTCAGCAGTAATAATCTAGGGTATGAACAGTGGTGACCCAGTCCCTCTCACAGAGAGGAGGCATGTGACCCAGCATTGGGAATTTTATAGGCTGATTATGCTATCTAGGGTTTAATAATATCTGTTTATATAAAGTGTAAATAGAGATAACCAGTTAAAAACAGAGGGAGAGGAAAGTGTTAACATCTATACATAATTATACACAAAATGTAACATCAATAACGCACTACCTCTTAGGGGCCTTAAAATCAGCTGTTCGCTACATTTCAATAACTTAAGGGTACATAAATGTAGAGAACAGCTGATTTCTTTTTCTCGATTCCAGGTTTGGTCCCACGGTAAAATTTGTTCATAAATATGGAATCAGCCCATAATTAAATTACACATAGTATAAAAGAAGAATTAACTGACTGACTAAATGACAGCCGAAACTTTTCACACTGTTCTTAGCGAAATTTTGTACACGGTTTCCTTTTATAATGTAGGCGAGTACTAAGAAGGGGTTTTTGAAAATTCGACCTTTAAGAAAAACCCGGATTGTTTGTATGAAAAATCTTATGATCCTTGAGTTAATAAATTTGTAATTTGGCGAGAATCGCGAATACTTATTTAAGTAAATAATAAAGAACGTCTTTTTTTTTTTTAACTTACCTCCAAAGAGGGATAAGGGGCTGTCAACGTTTGTATGGAAAAAATTTAACGCGCGGTCCAATTATCTCGAAACTCTGTATTCGTACTTAAGACTGAAAGTCAAGAATAACGTATATCAGGGTTTTTCGAAATCTTCTAGTAGTGGGGTGAAAAGGGGCGATACAGTTTATATGAAAATTATGCTTCCTTACATCGATAAATCTGAAAATAGACCCGAATACTTTTCCCAATAAATAAAAAACTGGCCAAGTGCGTGTCGGACCGGAATTTATCGCAAGAACAAACTTAACATTGTAGTTGAAAAACATGTTCTCCAATACAGAATGTATCGGAGATCATGTTTTTCAAACTGCAAATTTAAGTTGATTATTACTCGTTAACCTGTACAGCCTACTTACCTCTGATAGTTTTCCTTTTAATTTCGTTATATATACTACTGCTGTGAATTTTTTCACAAATCCAAGTACAACCATTTAGCTGGCAGGGGGGGGGGGGGGCTGACACTTGACTAACAAAAAAAAATCAGTTCAAAGCTTAATATTTCGCAAACGGATACCTGAATCCAAAAATGGTTTTCAATATTTTTGAACGACCTTTCTAACGATACTCCACATCAAGTAGACGAGAAAAAAAAACCAATTTAAAATATTTTTATTAATTTTATTTAACATTTTGTCGGCATGTTAATATGTATACATATGCCAAATTACAGCTTTCTAGTACTAACCGTCACTGAGCTAAGCCGCGTACAGACAGACAGACGGACATGGTGAAACTATAAGGGTGCCTAGTTTACTACGGAACCCTAAAAAGATCCCGAGTCATACATTTTTGGAAACTACCGTTTACGCGGACGAAGTCGCGAGCACTGCTAGTGTAACATAATTATGATTATGATGATATTATGCAGAACAATATACCTATTCATTTACTTTTGTGTGTCAACTGACTAGTTAGTATGCCATGAAGTTAGGTTATAAACCTTAATGCCATCAAACATGGTTCAAATTCCATTGAAACTAAATTGTTTTGTACCAACAATTTTTTTTTTGTCATTATAAAATCAACTCACTACACGTGTTGTTAAGTTTGACATTTGATTGAGCTGCTAATTTATTTTGTATTCTTCTTAGCGTATCAAAGGCAAAATGTTCAAAGTCAAAGTCAAACAATTTATTTCAATTATGCACATACAAAAAAAACATAATTGTTTGTAGTTGAATTTTGGGCCAAACATGTTTGGCCCAAAATTCAACTACGCGAACTCCGCTCATTGACGCAGTCATAAGATCATTTTCTATTGTTATATTGGATTAAGCAAATGATGGCGGGTGCTTGTTTCTTGGCCCATGACTTGTATACTATGGAGAAATCGTAGTGTGTTACTTGAAGTATCCACATAATTATATCCTTGGCACAGGCGTATGTCCAGCTCGGGCCGGGGTTGCGAGTTGTCCGAAAGGGATAAAGTGGCCCCGGCACACAAGCAACGGAAGTAACACGGGTGGGTTTTAGTCAGTAAAAGTCTGACACGCCTTCCCGCTCCGCCCAGAGCGGGAGAAGTTATTTGATAATTTCCCACCCTCAAAAAAGAAAAAAGGCATATGTCCAGCAGTGGACGTCTTTCGGCAGAGATAATGACTGATTAAAACATAACATTTTAAGTTATTCTATCTCCAAAAACAAACGAAATTGGTTTGAGTAGTCAATTCTTATCCCAATTGTAAATATTTCACCAAAATAATTCAAACTCTGCCTAAGTTTTTTGGCTGGTTATTACGTCAGCTGCGGAAAATACATTATTAATGTTTTCTTGTTGTTGATATGATCTTGAAAAAGTACTTGCTTTTATCTTTGTTGTAACAATAAAATTACCAAAGATGTCGTGAGTTAAATATGTGATTCAGTAAAATCAAGAAACAGATTTTTGTAGCTCAAATTTTGCTTAGACAATACATAGATTTAGGCAATATTAGAAATAGATGATTACAATTCGGTTCCCTATCCATTTGCATAAAATTTTAAGACCTAATATAACTTAGCATAATTTTGTTTGGCATAATTATATTTTCGCATAATATAATTACGCATAACAGCTTACGCATACTTTTTTTAAGCATAATTTCTCTAACTATAATAATGATTAAGCATAATATTCTAAAGCATAAATTTATTAAGCATAAAGTTCTAAAGCATAACTTTTTTAAGCATAATATCCTAAAGCATAAATTTATTTACGCATAATGATATTAAAACATATTAGCAAGCATACAGCATGCAAGCAAGCATGCAGCAAACAAGCAAGCATGTAGCAAACAAGCAAGCATGCAGCATGCAAGCAAGCATGCAGCATGCAGCAGGCAGGGTTTTAGGGGCAGCCGCAGCCGCGGCGGCTCGCTCGCAGCCGCCTGCTCGTCAGCCCGCGGGCCGCCTCGCCCCTGCGCGCCTACGCGATTTTTAATTACACTCTAGGGGTAGGACAAACAAGACTACGTGGAGTCGGTTTTGCAGCAGTTCGGTTCTGTCACTAACTTTTGTTGCACAGCATATTAAATTTTTAACCAACAATATTATTTAATTGTTACAGAAACTATAGCAAATTGGTTTGATCTGAATTATTAAATCATTTGCATGAAAATTGTTTTTGTTATTTATATTAATTGTATGCCTAAATATTATTATGCTAATAGTCATTAGGCCTACTAACGTTATGCTAATAGTCATTAGGCCTACTAACGTTATGCGAATCAAATGTATGCCAAAACAAATTAGTCTTTAAGATGATTATGCCAACATAAAATGTATGCCTAAAAAAATTATGCCGAAGTATTATTATGCCTGAACAAATTGTGCCAAAATCGTTATGCCGAAGTATATTAGGACAAAGAACATTATGCGAAAAGAAGGGATCCCTTACAATTCAGTCACTTCAACTTGTCCAAAAAACAAAATAAGTATAGCATAAATTCTTTCAGATTTGAAGAAAATGAATATCAGCAACAATAGCCTAAAGAAGTTACCACCACTAGGAGAGCTGAGAAAAATGGAAATATTGGACGCGAATCATAACGACATTGAAGAACTACCCGACTTTTATGGGTGTTCCGCCCTCAAAGAATTATATATTGCTAATAATTTTATAAAGGTAACTAGGGGTATTGATCCTGAACAATACTACAAAGTCTCCTTTACGCTGTAGTGCAACATTATTGCAGGCAACATAATTGTGTGTTTTCTGGTAAAATGTTTCCCTCATATACTACATGCAATGTTGCTAGCACAAAAGGTGTTGCTGCAATATTAAGGCCATATTTTACCATGAATACAAGGAGGTTTTCAGTCATTGACATTATCCTCATTCCTCAAGATTTCCCAAATTATTATTATTTACATCAAATATTGAATGTACTTAAGATATTAGGTATCACAGTAATTGTATGCTGAGACACGTAGGCCTCATAGCGTATTATATACTACGAATTAAAAAAACCTATCCTTCCGTCTTTTTTGTTCTTTCAGGAAATTACAGACGAATTTTGTGACCAGATGCAGCACTTGAGTGTGTTGAACATTAGGGACAACAAAGTGGAAGTGCTGCCCGAAAATATATCACTGTTGCAGAAGCTAAAAAGGCTTGAGCTTACTAACAACAATTTGAATAAGTGAGTAAAATCTGCCTAGCCCTTTTCCAACTATGTTGGGGTCGGATTTCAGTCTAACCGGATGCTATGCGACTGCTTATCTGACCTCCACAACCCAGTTACTGGGTAACACAATACACCTTGGTAAGACTAGGGTTTCTGACTACCTGTGACGACTGTAATAGATCTATAAATGACAGTCGGGACCAACGGCCTAAGGGTTAGGGTTAGGGTTATGCTAGACAGTGCCGGGCGTGAGCAGTGCCATGTACGAGGCGCGTGCGAGCCACGAATCCAAAACTTTTCATATGAAACAGTTCATGCTACAATGTGCAGCATTCGTGTGCCGTCTTGGTCCTTATAAATTGAGCATACACGGACGCGGCTCATGCTCGTGACAGTCTAGAATATATCATGCCTTAACGCGTTCTCCGAGACACGTCGGTATGTGATGGCTGGACTCATCCATGGACCCACCTCGGTAAGCGTTGCTTAACCTTGAAGATCGACCCGCGCGGCTGGTATTATTTAACCATGCCTTATAAATTAATATATCCACAGCCATAGTTCCAATACTACATACATAAACTCACGCCTTCTTCCCATGGGGGGAGGCAGAAACTAAAAAACGCCACCTGCTACAATTCTTACATACTTCTTTTGCCTCGTTTACATCTGGTCATACACGCACGCCGACTGCGAGTATGACGCACCTGACCTTTCTGAAGAATATCATCACATAGGTCACTTTATGTCCTCCTAGGGCGTCCGCTCCCAGCGATTCCACTCACTCTTGTTAGTCGCCTTTCATTCATCCTCCCAACATGACCGAACCATCTAAACCAATCTATGTTAGCTTAATATTGCATATAGGTTGTGTGTATAGTACATTAATATAACAAAAAAATCTTGATGTTTTGTCAAGTCTTAAAAAACTAATAATAAGGCAGAAATAAATGTGGGGGTTTCTATACTACGTGTCTGTGCTATCACAAAATTATAATTTTACAAAGTATAACTTTATATTTTTTGTAGGTTACCTAGAAACCTAGGCCTGTTATCCCAGTTGCAGAGCATCAACATGGAAGGCAACAAGTTGTCCTTCGTGCGACAGGACGTCATCCGGGGAGGCACGGAGCGCATGATGAAGTTCCTACGAGATCGCATCACCGAGGAGGTCGTCAGCGAAACTAGGTTCACGCCTGACGAGTGGCCTGATAAGTGAGCATATTACTTGTTGTTGTATATTGTTTCAATATTTTTCTTAACATAAATAATATAATTATTTATTCAAGTTATAATAGAATTATAATATTTTCTGGACATTCTAATGTTGGGCAAAATGGTTAAGCATTTACAAAAATATGTAAAGACTAAACTCATTTGCCCACCCCCCACAACTCCTTGAATGGTGAATGTTTTGGCACAGGATAGGATGCAACAAACTCCCCAGCAACATACTATTACACTTTCTAAAGTATATCTTAGACTTTATTACGAGGCTTATAAAATCGATTTTTGTATCTTCTTAAGTGAACCTGTCACAGTGTCTTTTACTTATACACAAGAATTAGGAGAAACTAATAATATTCACTATCTCATCCTCCCCTTTATCTTAGGTACACACTAAAGAAATCTCAAGCGCTGATGATGCCGTGCCGTGAACTGTCGCACGTGCCCGAGCACGTGTTCACTGCGGCCGCCGAGGTCGACGTGCACACCGTTGACATCTCCAAGAACAAGCTCAATGCGATACCAGCCGGGTAAGTGCCACTTTTACATGTCTTGAAACATTTAAGCATATTTTAAATAAGCTTTTTCCCTCGGTTTCGGCCGCGTGGAGTTCCGAAGTTATCCCACGGGAACCTATGACATACCAAGTATGGATTCAGTACAAGCCGTGTGCCCGATGGGATTTCTGACCGGGAAAACGTCGAACGTCTATGCAAACTTTCACCCCTATTTAACCTATTTGGAGGATAAATTTTAAAAAAATCCTTCATTGGTTTACCTTAGCGCCTTCTTTACAAAAGGAAATCTTGGGGAGTTTCATGCTTCTAGACCCAGGCACAGTATAATAAAGTAAGGAGTATTACGTTTCGGCATTCCTTGAAATAATTACCTACGGCCGCTCGGTAGTTAAACACTCATTAGGGTTACCCACTGACTGTGTATCTTGAGAAAATCACTGGGATGTGATGGAATGAATAGTTTCGATTTCACGAACGTGTTTTTGGTCTCGGAACGCACGATAGAGACTCTGTGACAGATCGAAATCCACGCAGGCGAAGCCGCGAGCAGAAGCTAGTATAGGTATATTTTTCTTTCACTCGGGCATCGATCGCATGGAAAAAGAGACAAAATCACCTACTAAGTACCTGTCAAGAAAGTTATGCTCGCTACACTTAGACTCAATACTGCTGACTTTATTATATTGTGACCGGGTTCGGCTGTGCGTTGTCTGTCAGTAAATGAATGAATTTATGATTTTTATTAAGTAAATAGTAAGTATTTAAGGTATAGATAGTTGTGTGGCACAACAACAATATCATTTTCGTAATTTTCGACAGTAGTCGATATTTACTGTCCAGAACGCGGTCCCGTAACACTCAGAATTGTATTGTGCTAAAAAATATATTAACGCTGCTCCTTGCAGTACGTCGCTACTCCAGAACCTTTAGGCCCCATCGTTCTTCGGCGAGGAATATGCACTGCCACTTATGTTGCTAGGTAGGCTTCTAAAAAGGTATACCGATGACCTGGTGAAGGTCGCTAAATTCCGCTGAATGCGAGAAGCACAGAACCGGTCGCCGCGGCGACGCGTGGGGGAGACCTAAGATCAGCAGGTGGGGGTCTTTCGGCTGAAATGATGATGATGATACAAAATATCATTTTAAAATCAATTAAATGTTTGATTCCTTACAGCATCGTGCACTTGAGCGATACGTTGACGTCGCTGGTGCTGTCATCAAACAACGTGACGTGCATTCCTCCGGAAATAAGCCGCTGTAAGCATCTGCAGTACATCGATCTGGGCAAGAACCTCCTCATGGACCTGCCGCTCGAACTAGGCGATTTAAAATACTTGCGAGAACTAGTAATTTCTAATAATAAGTGAGTATGGTTCCACGTAAAGTTTCAGTCACACACAGCGAGTGCAACATATCTATGCAGCGACGAAACAACCTGTAGCATGGGCGTGTAGTCTGGCGCGCTGAGTGGAATGGCTACTCGGCGCGGCGAATGAATCTATTCGCAGCGAATGACTTGTCATACACAGTGAGGTCACTCGCGGCGAGTATTCGCTGTGTGATCGAGGCTTAAAAGGCAATTTTCAAATTATAATAATTTACTAGCGTTTGCCCGCGGCTTCGCCCGCGTCGATGTCGCAAAATATGCCACTGGAACGTACTACCGGGAATACATACTAATAGCCGAGGAAAAGGTCATTGACTCCTAACGCCGCGCCCGGGTTGCCGTCAACCATAATTATTTTGTTACGCGTAATTTTGAATCGCTGATATCTTAAAACTATTCACTTAAATGATATGATGTCAAAGCATATTTTAATCTAAATTAAATGCCCAATTTAAATAACATATTTTATTGGATATGGATTAATATAATACCTGTCAAAATAGGTTCGAAAATAAAAATGAAATTTTCAAATAATAATGGTTACTGTGGGTCATCCTTAGAAGATAGACATGCCATCGCGGACTTTTTTGTTGAACTTTTTAAGATGAACAACGCTGTGGAACATAATTTTCATGTATCTTTTACGGTTTACGCGGCGCACGCCTGTAAAGCTCCCAGTCGGCATGATTATTTCCGACATCTTCAACAATAATCGTCATATTTCAGCTAATTTGTACAAAACATTAATGAATTATACACCAAAACCTTTCGCAAGAATCACTCCGTGCTTTGGTGAAAACCGTTCGAAAATCCGTTCGATAGTTTTTGAGTTTATCGCGTTCAGACAGATAGACAGACGCAGCGGAGAACTTTGTTTTATAATATGTAAGGATTTGCTAATATGGGAAGAAAAAGCCCTCTCTCTATCTTAATATCTGTTTTCTTTGGTTTATTGATAAACACACGGCTTTCCGTTTTGCAAACGTCACTTCTTTTACTACATTAAACGGAGCACACGTAGCCCTAGATACGATATATTATTAAAAAATACATTCTACACCGAGGGTTTTTAGGATGAGTTGCGTGACGGCATCTGCATGTTTATCCAGGATAAAAATAACAAAATATGCAAAATTACTTTTACCCTAAATTGTAATAGTTGCCTTTCAAACGAGCAAACTCCCCCTTTGTATATCTTCTAGACTCACGAAGATACCGCGGTGTGTATACGATCTGGAGAACCTGGAAATACTGCTAGCTGCTGAGAACAAGATAGACGAGATCAACGTGTCTTCTGACGCTCTAGCAAAGATGAAGAAACTGGCTGTATTGGACCTCAGTAATAATAGCATCTTCACTGTGCCGCCGGAGTTGGGGCACTTCACACATCTTAGGTGAGTTTAGTATAATAAATGAGATATTTATTGTAATAATTCAAAATTATTAGGTGACAAAGATGTGTCGTGGAGTGGAATTGTACTAAGGCAAATCAGGATATAACCACAGGCTGAACTTTTGAGATTGGTACCTTTGGATGAAAACCTTTACAAAACAGAGTCAACTAATCAAAGAAAACATGACTTCTGTTTTAGAGACAAAATCAGTGTTTTTTTTTTTTTGATACTCTCTTATTTAGCCATGACATGAACGTGATATTTTGTGTAAAAATTCCATCATGGATTATTGCACTAAGTAACAGTTTGCGCTAGTGTTGGCAAACCCTATCTATCGTGGTAACAGCAGTCCCTGGTACAGATTTGACTGGACGGGACGGAACGCTCTCACCGTAGGGCCGGCTAAAAAACACCATGTTCTCTTGTCGCATAGTGTCAATTAATACATTACCTTCATAGGCAGTGGAACCGAACGCGCAAGAATTTCTCGCACCCTAACCCCTCGTTCTAATAGAAAGCGACAACGGGATCATCGCAAGTTTGCGCGAACGTTGTTCGTACGAACTGGAGTCGAACTGATATACTAATTGACAGGCCGCGTCCTATTCAAACGCGATCGTCAAGCGAATACGCGATCGTCGCGCGAATGAAATCGCGTATTTGCTCGATGTCAAACTCAAAATGTGTGTCTTAATATAAGCGATCGTCGAGGATGAATGTTCGCATCGCGTATTCGCATCAATAAGTTACATTTCACAATTCACGTCAGAAACGCGCAGTATTTATTATCGGGCAATATAATTCGCTTGTTGCTAATTGTTTCGCTATGCAAGGTAAATACTTTGCTGAGCTAGATAGCGAAATAAAGACGAGAGACGTTCAGCAGTTTTTTTAAATGAGAATTTAAGTTTTGCCCATGGTTTCGCACCCGTGGTGCTTGGAAATTATCCCGTGGGAACGTACTGCCGGGACAAAAAGTATCCTTTGTCCTAAGCCAGGTCACGGTCTACCCATGTGCCAAATTTCATCCTAATCCGTTCAGCCGTTTTATCGCGAAAGCGTAACAAACAAATAAACAAACAAACTCACTTTCGCATTCATAATATTAGTTAGGATATCCGTGGCGTGTCGTTTTTTATTAGGACGCGACCTTTTAGTATAGTTGAGGACCATTTCGTGGTTATAGTCGATAATAGATTTGAAATAAACTTTTCGCATTTTTCGGGCATGTTGCTTAAAGACATAACACTGACAATTTCGCCAAGTTAAAAAGGGGTTTAACCTCTTACATAAATTCTTGAAAAAGAAAATATATATGGCTTGTCGTTTACATAACAATAGCAACGATTGATGTCATTATAATCCACTGTGAATAAAATGAACCACAGAATGTTAAAGTTTATAAAAGACATACAATCAATCACGTGTGGATAGACAATAGATTCAATTAAAAGTAGCTTTCAAACAAAAACGTACGAGTTTTAGATATTTTTTTCTATTATAAATCAATCTGCTTAGCCTTTTCCCAACTATGTTGGGGTCGGCTTCCAGTTTAACCGGATGCAGCTGAATACCAGTATTTTACATGGAGCGACTGCCTATCTGACCTCCACAACCCAGTAACTGGGTAATACGATACACCTTGCTAAGACTGGTGTCAGACTTTCGGGCTTCTGACGACTCTTAACGACTGTCAAAGATCCGCGAATGACAGCCGGGACCAACGGCTTAACGTGCTTTCCGAGGCACGGAGGAGTGTCGGTATGTAAAGATGGTCACCCTTCCACCGACCAACCCCGGCAAACGTAGCTTAACCTGATGGATCGACCCATGCAGCTGTTATTACTTAGCCACGAGCTCCTCTTTTTTTCTATTTACATACATACGTAATTATATGAGTCAACAGAAACTCACCCCTGCACGCGTAGCATGACGCTTTCTATTTCTACGAAGAATAGACATAGCTCTTTCTATACAAAGTGACATTCGTTTCTCCATTTTTGACATCGCACCGTAGAAATCTTTCTACAATCTGTCATTTTGTCTTTCGTTTTTATCGATCTTTGTCTAGGTCCTTTACTATGTAGACTATATAATTGCAGAAGAAAGTTTTCTATCCCAAACTGTCAAAATCACACTGACAACTGACAATTGTCTAAGGTAGTGAAGACAATTTGATTTTGTAATCGCCATGCTAAAGACAGTAGAAAACTCTCTACTCGACGGCCACAAAGTATAAATGGTTATCTACAAAATCATGATTTTACAGGAGAGCGTTTTGAACGCAGAACTGTGATAATTAATAGAAGAACAAAGCTATCATCTTCTATTTTACATAATTTAGTTAATAGGGCATTACCAAGGAAATGATTAAGGCCAAATTACTGTAATTTATTTTTTTCTCCAAAATATTGTACTTCGAGACTGAGAAAAATAGTTGTTGTTGTCTTTATATACGTGACTTAATATCAGTAAAAATTGACAATTAAACAGAAACTAAAACCAAAGAATTCTGAGTCGATTTATGTAAAACAGTGAATTTCGTAAAAAGTGCAGTTGAGTCTTTCTACTTTGGTGCCGTCGTACTGTCTACATGGAACGTCACTTTTGTCTACTCTTCCGTCGACAAAACGGTGCTCATGCTACGCGTGCTGGGATCGCAACTGAAAGAGATGCAAAATGATGTGTCTCTCTGTTCATGTTTTGTTTACTAGTAGGTAGCCAATGGTGTTTTCGAATCCAATGTTAAAAAAAACACCTTGAACGTTAGTAAAACCAAAATATTTTTTTACCCAAAGGACACGGATCGTTTTTCTATTATTCATTAAAAAGTGTAGCATATTCGATTAATAAACAGTATTTGTAGAACAGTTCCATTGTTCCAGGAGCTTGGAGCTGATGGGCAACTGTTTCCGTCAGCCGCGGCACGCCATCCTGGCTAAGGGCACCGCGTCCATACTGTCTTACCTGAGAGACCGCATACCCACCAATTAGTTTTAGTCGATTTTATGGCCATACACGGTGTAGCATACTAGAGATTGCTGTGGAAGTTCGTTAAGTGCACGGTATCAAAATAATCGCACAAATTATTCTTAAAATATAGCACTGTGAACCATCGAACATGACTGTCAGATAGGTTTTGTATGGGTTTCTGATATAGACTGAAAACGCACAAAGGTCCTAAACGTCAATTTACGTGACTGTCAACTAATTTGCATATTTTTATTTTATTTTTAATATTTCAATAACGTGTCTTAAGATTTGCAAAGCCCGTAGCAACAAGTTGGAAAACCAAGCTGCGTTTAGTTTTTGCACCTCAAAACCTAATTGATCCAAAACATAGTACATACTATGTAAACAATAATTAGCGAACTTTCAACAAGCAATCTGTAGGACGTCAAGTCAACAGTGTTGCCATACAAAACGCAGTCAGCTTACTGAAGCCAAATATTTTTGTTTTTTCGCGTACCTGATTATGGTAAATCTTATATCGCTTTTTTCGTTATTATTGTGAAAGCTATTTGTTATTATTTTATTATATTTTTGTTGTTGATTTAAATATATTTGTTATTAAATTATATTGCTAACATAGTTGATATCTATGAATAACACAGTAGAGAATATGGGTTGTGAGATATTCAGTATGACATAATATATCATGAAATTCTATATTAATGATAAGTAACGACAAGTATTTACAAAAGGTTGACTGCAAAGTACTCAATATGTTATTTGCCAAAGGTAAGGATATATTTGATATTTTTGGACACATTGTTTTAATGTAGTGCATCAACGCAAATGTAGTTGCAGTGGTTTGAATGTTTACCCGAGGCTGTATTATTATAGTATCTGTCATTATTTGGTACAACAAATTATGTTCATAATTGACAATAGATGTTGAAGTTAAGTCTAGAATAGTAAAAAGATAAAAATCTAACCATGTTAATCCCTATATTTTAATTAAGGAATCTAATTAACTTGCAAGTTGTTTGAAATTTAACCAAAGTATTGTTCGAAGTACCTGAAGTTTTTTTATATAATATACAGTCTTTTATGTTGGCCGTTTGAGTGCATGAAATATTATAAACAAAGAAAAGCACAAGTTTGTTGAAAATTCGTGAGCACAATATTATAAAAATTGGAAATCTTTAAGCATATCGCGTGATTATGAATATATGCTTGGAAAGAGACTAAGTATTTGTTATTTTAACTAATTTTAATGACCTTTTACATTACAGTTCTTCTTCGAATATTAGTTGACCTTTACTGTTGGTTGCTTGTTTGCTAAAATTTTATCTGCTTATTACGTAAAAAGCTATTCCCAATAAAAACTTTTTACAAAAAAAACAACCGACTTCCGAAAAAAAACAATACAAAGTGAAAAATAACTTTAATTTCGGAAGTCGGTGTCTTTGGTTTTGGATTTTCGTTTTTTGCCCCAGACTTCCGAAATTAAAGTTATTTTTCACTTTGTAGTGTTTTTTTCCGGTAGTCGGTTGTTTTTTTTTGTAAAAAGTTTTTGTTTTTCACTTTTTAGTTGTGGTACCTACCCCATACAAATTCGAATACCACTACCTGCTATGTAAATAACAGTCACAGGAAGTTATCATCATATCATCCACATAATTATACTAAGTTGGAAAAAAGTAATCCATGCAAAGTTAATAAAATTTATATGGGAACATCGGGAGCATACCCTTTCATATAAAAACGAGTTTTCAATCGATCCACAATTAACGGAGAAATCCGCGGATATACATTAAAAAAAAAACTCGCTTCGAACATATAACCTCCTCCTTTTTGGATGTCAGATAAAAACAAAAAAATACGTCATTGATGGTTGTGATCTACATATTACGGTACAGATAAGAAAAACCACAGGGTCAGACTAACTAGGGAGAAAACATATGCGTGTAAATTGCAAATGTCAACTGTTAACAAATGTTATTCAACTAATAAGCAAGGAACACTGAACCTTATAGTAATGATTTAAAGTTCACATCGTTTACAATAACTATTGCAATACTAGATCACGGTATTTAGTCTTTGTTGTGCATAGGAACGAGAAGAATAAAATGTATAAATAATGGCTTGAGTGACTTTGAAGAACGTTATAATTTATCATACTGCTGTCATGCTTGTAATTAACATGACATAAAAACATAAACATAGGTTGTGACAATCATTGCGACTCGTAGTCACTAAGACTAAGGCAGAAATGTACCTTAATTAAAACCCGGAAATGTTGTTGAGCAAACTTTGAGGCGACAGCTACGTATATCATTGCTCTATAATTGTTTAAAAAAATCTTCTTGCACTCTATTTTTTTACTCCAATCTCACATACAAATCAAAGCTTCATGTGAGTTAATTGGTTAAAAAAATCATCTGCGTTTGCTCGGATTGGGAAACCTTCCGTTTTGATTGACTGATTATGTCTTGTTATAGGTACGTAAAACAAGCTACAGTGATACCTACTGTCTGTGATCATTTAGTATAGTAGATATTAGTAAATATTTTGCGCGTTTAAAATGGAGACGCTGAACATAATAAATACAAACGATAACAATGCATTTTTTTTCCGGAAGAGCAAACAATAGGTACATATTATACTTATATTACAAATAAATAGTGATAACTAGGCTTCAGTTTTTACTCATTAGGTAGACACGTCATGTTGCAACAAAGCATATCTATTGAAGCGATCATGTTTTCCTACACGTTCTTAAAGGAAAATTTCATAGTGCATCAACGCACAGGAAAATTGCTACAAGTCATTTCAAAGAATGCAAATGCATTGTTCATATAATCACTCACTTTTAAAAATAAAATTGTCTTGCAAGTGGATAATGTACTAGCTGCATTATGTACACGTAATGTATTTGGCGTATTATCAAGTTGCCTCGATACCGCGACTCGTCCAAACAGCATTTACATAACAATAGAATGAATGTTACTGAATTAACATAACAGATTGCTGTACTAGGTCGGGATGGGACTGTCCACTCAACCTATCTGTGACTCGACTAACTCTTATAGCTATCGTATTTTGTCGTGTCCCCAAATTAATCAGAGGTAGCCGTTCGACTGCTCGTGATTTGGACGGAACTCTTTTATGTTACTGGGAGATCCAAAGTTTTAGAATCCTGAGAAAATCACACACAGTGATAAGTGAGGAAACTTATTTTCCGTAAATACATACTAACTATACATCTATTGATCTATCGTCTATGATACCTATGCATTAATAGTGTGTCGTGGTCGCGCAATAGTCAAATCCCGGTTCTAAAAATGACAAGGACACCTGCACCTTTGTCGGTGGATGTATGGGTGGAGCCATGCATATTGTGTCTATGAATTAAGAAGTCATCCTTTTAACGGATGTTTGCGAAAGATCCGTCAATTTACGAAAATTAGATATTGCATCGGGAAATAACACATATGCTAACCTCAGCATGTCGATGTTTTGTATAAACTAGCCCGCATAGACCGCCGCCGCAGTTACAAAACACACCGTTCTGGGCGCCTAACGTCATTATTATCGTTTTCACTATCGTTTGACGTTGACTCGTCACTCTATTGTAAATTGTAGTCTGTAAACCCATAATAATAAACTGCAAGGTCGCGCCGACGACGGATACCTGGCATAGTGGGGGCCGGCCGGCACATGACGCCTGCACTTCATACAGTTTCAGTAGCCGCGGTGTGACTGACGACCGTCGCTACCTGCGCTCGCATCTCTTGCGCACGAGTTCGCCAACTTGCTAGATATCCTGAAGCGCCTCTAGCCACCTGAACCTTACAAACTTTACGGCGCCAAACTATGTTTGAAATTAGATCTCATTATGCGCTTACTTGTGACTGAATAGACATCGAAATTTTTAAATTTGGTTTCCAATCAAAAGGGGTTCGAATGGTATGTTTGCTCAGGTGCGTCCAAAGTTACTGTAAAGCGATCTGTATCTAATTGCGCAATTGGTTCATCACCCTGGTGGTCGGAGTTCCTTCATACTGAGCAGTTCAGTGGCAGGCACACCTTGGTCATCGACGGCTTTTTACATAATATTACCAGTTTGAACGTAACGTCCAACAATGCTTATCAGCGAACTGATACGTCTTCGGGGGAATAGTTAAACATAGGATGTGAAGCGATGTTAACGATCGTAAAGTATTGAACAGTTGTGTATCTTCATTATACCTACTTTAATGAGTCATAAGTGCGGTTGAACGTGATCAAAATCTATTATTATGAAGCCATATGAAGTCGTTATTGTCCTGGCGTCGCTCACGTTCTTTAATAGTAAGTGATTCTTTATTTATAGCTATAAGATGTGTAGTGTAGTGATAAGATTTAGGTGAAATAATTGGACTTAAATATTGCCTTTGACCCGAAATAAGTTTTATTTGTTTTGTTTATGAAGAAAATATAGGTACTAGTGGTAGTAACATACCGACTCATTGTTATGTTTTGTAGAGCCCGCTTCATTCGTTTTTACCCGACCAAGGCGGAGGGTTATGATTTACACCGGTATGTATGTTCATCTGTTCCCTCAAATCATTAAACTACTCATCATAATTTGGAAAATGAGGTATCGTTGGAAGAGTCTCGATAGTTCGTGGTTTAAGGCTATGTAACATCACATTAAATTGAATGTCGCGCCCTCTAGAGGACATAATCAAGGCAAATAAAAAAAATTGCCATTTTTGGTATCAAATGAAAGGGCTTGACGTGCACATTATGAATATGTATATATATCATATTGTTTGGTTATGTTATTTGACCGGTAGGTATTTATGTGGATATTTATGTTTATCTGTTCCCTCATAACTTCTAAACTACTTATCATAATTTGACAAATTTTAATGTGGTATCGTTGGAAGCATCTTAGTCGTCCGCTGGATATAGCCTATGTGACGTCATATTAAAAGGAATACGGCGCCCTGTTGAGGACATAAGTCATAAACTAAAAAAAAAAATTGTGCCATGTTGGATATTAAATGAAAGGTCATGACGACCACATTAAAAATGTATGTATATCATATTGCCTTAGTAAATAAATATGTTTATATTGTTAAAAACAAGCAAAAGTGAAACTGTGCTACTCACGGCGCCGCTGTAAAATTAATAGTTATTGAACTTACTGTTTACCAGTCTTTATTTCTTAATAGAGCAGACTGGTAGGAGTTAACTGCTTCCTTCCACCTGTTATATTCTCCGATACTGCACGTAGGTAATTTGCTATCGTCTCATCATCTTGTCAATCACTTCCAGCTCAGCATCTCCTTATATCTGTCAGTCTTCCTGGATTTATACGGATCTCATTCGTTTGTGTGAGCTATTTTTGTATTTGTAATGTCTGTCAGATTTTTTTTTTATCAAACCTTTACTCGACTTAGAATCGAATCTAATACCTCATACGTTCAACAGACACTTACTTAGGTGGGCCATTTGTTAGGTAACCGATGCCCATGTCTTGTCTGCCATAAAGTCTTTAAAAATATTCTGGTTGCTGATTTAAATGAAAATATTATTGTTTTATTTACTGACCGTCACAAAACTTTGGGTACATCTTAATATTAATATAATTATAAAAATAAACGACCTGTTTTTGATGTTTTCCGAATAAAATAAAAATAAAATTTTCATTCCTATAATTTATTGCTAATTAAATAGTGTAAACTATTTTCACTGAACTGGTCTTTCGGTATACACAAGTCGATATTTCCTAACCGTACTGGTATGGTTCCTACGCGACAGCGGATTGTGTAGGACCATGATGTGCTGGCGTGCGCAGCCTTTGTGAAGATAATCGTTAACGTCAGCAGCAGCCAGGATACGCGTAGCATATACATCTGAAAAAAAGTAAGTTTAAATGAGTGTTTTTCAAAACGTTGCTCTTTTTGTGCACTATTTAATATATAATATCTTGTGTGTAGTATAGCACAAACAAAAACCATTGCGCGTTGCGGGAATCGAACACGCGACCTGTAGGGCAGCCAATCACCAAGACTCACTCTGTCTCCAAATTGATATTGGGGACCAATATTAATTACCTATACCTATGAAATTGGCGTTTTTTTCTCACAAATAGAGAACCTCGTCACTTCAATGATTTAAAATATTCATCAATTATATTATATGGAATAATGACCATCATAGACAACTACCAATAGTAAAAAAAACTTATTACTCATAGTTTTATAAACATAAAAAATACCTTAAAAATTACTCCTCATTTTGTTAGCAGAAATGACCACTATTTGTTTTAACTTAGCGAAAACTTATTTTTGTCTCTTAATCTAAATGGCCTAGATGTTAACTTAGTTTTTAAACATAAGTGAATAAAAGTTTTAAAACATTCTTGTTCATGGTTGTTATATAAATTAAGAAAATGTTAGTATGAAAAATGCAACTTCTTTAAAATTCTCCATACAAAACGCTGATTTCATAGGTGGGGACCTATTATTAATGTTTGGTTATTTGTGTCTTAGCTTTAAAAGAAACTGTTTATTTTTTACGTTTTTTAAACTAATTAGGTATTATCCAATTCGTTGTATTCGACGTATCACTACAAAACGTTTTGAATGGTCTTGATTCTTATAGCTGAGGCTTTATCAAAGACTTCTCCGGATTATGTATCCAGAAAAAAAATATAACTATGATTAAGAGTTCAATGTTATGTTATTTCAATTAGCAAAATGATGTACCTAGAACATTATCTTGTTAGGGACAGCCAGCAACGAAAGTCTTAACACCACAGTTTAAAAAAAAAAAATATATATCGTTACTGATGTGTAAATTGCACAAACCCTTAAAACTATTACATGAAATACTGAAAAGCACGGTATCGATTAATATTCAGTAAATTTTATTAAATGATAATAATGTAAAAGTTATAGTTAAGTAATCGATTTTTGTTGGGCATTGTATGAAAAAGACGCCGTCAAAGTCAACCTGTACAGGACGTAGGTCTTTGTAGGACTCGCATTTTTACTAATGAAAAAAAATTAAAACTATGTACTTTTTGTATAGTACCTACTACTTGCGCGAGCGACTGCAAATCGTCTGCGACGGGTATTACATTCTAGGTATTAGAAGTGTATAGATTACTTATAAGTAAGTTGGCTGTACAGGCATTGCTTAAGTATTTGCAATTTCTTCTGACCTAGGTACTTATTCATAACACCTATTATCTAATTGATCAATTAAAATCTATTGTTATTAATAACATGACATAATATTTTGCCTGCTTTGTTTAACTGCTTCGTTGTTCGCAAGCGCTACTGCTGACCATGAGGACCTGGGTACGATTCCCGGGTCGGGCTGTGTTATTGGGTTTTTCCGTCTGAAATTTCTAAGTCAGATGGCAATAGACTCGCCCCCTATTACATAGATTGAAACATAACTGGCGAAATGTGGCTGTACTATAAGTACCTCTGCTGCCCAACCCTTCGGGGAATACTGCCGTGATGTTATGTTATTTAATATTTAATTTTAAATGAAATCAACGTCAACCAACATGACGATGTTCTAATTTTGTTTAAATGTATGGAGTTGTGTAACTTTTGAATATACGAAATATCTAACATTAGAAATAAACCATTCGAATCAGTATTTTGTCCAACTTAGAGTATAAAATCACATAAATTGTATACATACTTGTACCAAAACAAAATTAACAACTTTTCTTAACCATTAAACAGTATGTCCTTAATTTTACGATAGTATTCTTTAAAGTCGCACTGTCAAATAATATAAGTCATTATAGCTAATTTTTATATACCTGCCTGTATAGGGTTTTTTTTTTTTTTTTTGAGGGTGGGAAATCATCAAATGACTTCTCCCGCTCTGGGCAGAGCGAGAGGGTGTGTCAGACTTTTACTGACTAAAACCCACCCGTGTTCCTTCCGTTGCCTGTGTGCCGGGGCCGCGATATCCCTTTCAGACAAACCCGCAACCCCAGCAGGCATTGGTCTTTCGACCCCGTCGGTTGGTGCTGACATCTCTTTGAGGCGCGCGTGGAACACAACGCGCCGTCGACACGGGCCTGGTCCTGATCGGACGGCGAGCTGCCCATTGCTCACGGACGGTGAACCTGCCTGTATAGGTTAGCTTGTATTTTTTAATTTCATGAAAGCTACCTTAGAAGCGTTGGGCTACTTCCTTCAGCACTACCCAAACGCGTTTATTAATAAACGACGATTAAAATCAAGAGACTTTTAAAAATGTTTTTTTTTTTTTTACTGTTCAAAAATGTATGGTAAACAGTCGTTAATCATTACTTAAAGCAACGTTTATGAATAAGGGGGTTAATCGTTGTCTAAGACTCAAACGCACACAAATGAAACTAATTGCAAATATGATTTACAGACTTCCGGTCAAGTATACCAGGTTCTATGATTTTAAGTTTTCCTATTTAAGAATTTAGAGGTACAAAAATATCTAGAGGAACCCATGAGAGCATTCGCGAAGTTTTTTCAAATGACCTTAAGGACCGGTATTTCCAACTTCACACACAAATCATTTGATTGGATTATGGTAATCAGAACATATGTTATCCTATCCTTCCTTATATCCTTCTGAGGAAACAGGCAAGATGTTATGTACTAGGTGTTATGTTTATCGACTCTTCTTCGTAGCAACAAAAGTATACAGTAAAAACTTCTAAAATCAAACTTTTTTATTTCACACAGCAGCACTTTCTTGGAAACTGCTTAATTATAAAAGCTACCAAATATTTATTTCGAACCTATTTAGCATATTTTAAACCGGATGGTGAGATCCTAATAAATAGGCAAATGAATAATATAAAAAAAAAAATTACTGACCTTATAATTCTTCCAGTTTTAATAAATATTATTAGTAGAATATAATATTCAAATGCAGGACAGATATGATGATGATGACAATGTTCAAATTAAGTAGTCTTCACACACACGCACTTGACGAGCGGGCAAGAAAACTTGAGTGTACAGTTGACTAGGCAATGGACGTTGCGAATTTGTGAGGGAATCTCCTGACCGCGAATTTATATAGCAGCCCTCCCGTCGCGTCGTAGCTGTCTGTAGTTTTGACGTTTCGGAAACTTGATTCACAAACGATGACTTCTTTCTTGGCGTAATTTTACTCATTTTGCTTAGGCATGGTTATGGTGCTATAGAGTACTTAAATAAATTATAACTGTTCTGTCTATTTAAACCCTGTATTATATTTTATCTTGTATGAATTTATAATTATATACTTTAATGAATACGGGCCGAAGATGGTAAGTAAGGTGCCTCTAACCTACTTGTGCTAAAATGTACCTAATCTTGTTGTACAAGATTAGATTCTATAGTTTAATGCGACACTTAAAACCTGAAGGTTGACTGGCTCAAGTGAGATATTATCTCTATCTATTAACTATCGTGGCATAAAAAATTATAATTGAATGCACTTTAACCCTTTAAAGGGCAGAAACGAAATTTGTAGTTGACTATTATAGTATTGTACAATTGTAGTATATATTTAAGGTCGATTTTATCAATAAAACATCGACCTTCAAGTTAAACTAGTCGCGGTTACAGGCGCTGTACAAATTTAGTTTCTGCACTATAAAGGGTTTAAGTGCAATCAATTACGATTTTTAAAGCCACGATAGTTAACTACAAATTTCGTTTCTATAAAGATTTTATTTTTATTTTATTTGCCTACAATAGCATCCAACGCACAATGCGAGGTTGGTCGTTCGGTGACGTTTACACGATGGTCAGGGGTTGCTCCTGAGATTGCTACTCCAGTTTTCGTGTACTCCGCGAGCGGTGATGAAGATTCCCTCGCCGGCGCCTGCCTGGCCAGATGCCGTGAGCTGCCGGATTGCGCTGCCGTCGTCGTAGCGTACGGCAGAGGAAACTGCCAGGGCATAGCTGACTTTACCACGGCAAAACTGAAGGTGGACAACGATGTCGCCTTCTTCAAGAAAGTTTGTTTGACATGTAAGTGGCTGGAGTTACTTGCTAATATTTTTCCACATGGTTGCTAACATCGCTTCTGCACCTACCTATTGCAGGTACGATCAGGATTCAAGCCTTAAATAAAAGAGTATTCTGTTCCATTCAGTTAGATTTCATGATGCGGTGGCGACATTACTACCTGACACCGATCTGGGTCATTTGTACTGGCTCAGGCCCATCTATGGTCGTTTTTAATGTTCGTTAGAGCCTCATTATTAGTAAAGTATTTTAACATCTCTATAACACCCCACGAACTCTGTTCTATATTTTTTGTATCTCATCTATTTCCATATCAAATCATTCAAAGCTAAGTTTAAAATATATAATTCACTTATATTCTGTAAAACCTTGTTCTGCTGACAGTGCCAGAGGATTGCAGCGTGCGGTGGTGGGCGCTGGAGAACACTCCTGGCTACCACCTGCACTCGGAGGGCGCTCACCTCAAGGTCATCCTTAACACCACCGTCTACGAGTGCTACGATGCTGTTTTCACCTATAGTGGGGAGCAGAAGTTTCGGTACGAGACTTATGTAGACGAATGTATTCACTAGGGGTCAAAATTCTTGCGACACTTGTCTCCAAAGACATCGCACGAGATGCCTTGCGACATCGAAAGCGTTGAAAAAGTAATGATTTCAGAGGTTGGTCAAGCGTCCGTCATCCGCGATGTCTTTGGAGACACGAGTCACAGGACATTGGTCCCCTGGGGATTTACTGCTTAACATTACTTCTAAATCTTCTTTACTAACACTATTCAGTTGACTCGCTGTAATTGCAGACAATTGATCGTTATGACTGACCTTATCAATTGTTGACATAAAAGTACAGGGTGTTATTTTTTTGGATTTTAGCCGGATTCCCGAGTGTGGCAAGCGAATTTCCGAAAATCTTTAAATGCAGCTTTGTTTCTTTAAAAAAATAAAGGAATGTTTCCTTTGAGTAAAATTTGCTATCTCCAGTATTTAAAGTACGTGTTATTTTATGTTATATAAAATCACGTTATATTGCCCAAAGCCCAAAGTCTACCCCATCTGTTGCTTGGACATGCTATTTTGCTCCTAATGCCAATCGGATAGAGATCATAATAATACACTCCTCTGAGTTTCCGTGTAATTGCTACGTAATGCTGAGATCCTCGTTCGATATGCTTTAATCTATCAGTTTTTCCACAGTTAGGTAACAAATATCGTGAAAACCCTTCGTCTTACCCGAATGGTTTTTACATTTAGCTCGTTTGAGTTAACAGGAAGTTAGCAATAATGCAGCGGTAATTGTGTCAACCACGTCGTTAACATTTGTTTATAAAAATAAAATAAAAATGTGCTATTACTTTTACAGCTCCACTCCGCTCCGTACATAAGTACAGCTTACAATACAGTAATCGCGGAGTGGGGCGCGTCTTCGTGGATGGCACTATTTATACCTATGAAAAGTGAATCATTTACACATTATGAGATAATAAGATGGTGATATTTTCAATATGTTAGTGATAATAAAATTGGGATTTCCTTCATCACCGCAAAAATATCTTTCTATACATACAAATAAGATAGGTAGTAATTAAGTCAGAACTGATAAGAGAACGGGTAAGACTGAAAATATAAGTTTTAAAAATGTTTGTCCATTTAATTTTGTCTGTTTATCTGAATGTATGTGTCGTAGGATGATTTGATAATTCGATTTTCGCGAAAACCCTAGGGATTTTGCGAAAACACAGATAATTAGAAAATGATGAAAACATTTCTGCGAGTTACTGGATGAAATTTTCTAATTATCCGTGTTTTCGCAATATTCCTACGCTATCCCTGGCTGTCGCGAAAATTCGAATTATCAAATCATCCTATGACATATATATCTACTTCGCCACATTTTTCCGGTTCGAACTGAAATAAATAAATTGTCATACAAACATTATTAGTATTTATTTTATTGAATGGAACATACCGCACAAATTATCTTTGAAGAAACCAAACACATTATTCTACCGTCCTCATTCACAAGCTAATTTTCCAATTAGGTCGTCCTTTTTTGCAAAATCAAATTAGTAGCTTGTTTTTCCTCTCTCAGTGTATTGTTTTGACCGTAATTTTATAGGACTATATGAACAAAACCCATGGTTATTTTGGTATTAAGTGCATTCATGTAATTATCCCAGTGTTTTCCTTAAGTAAGAGGGATGGTCGGGGCAACACCCAGTCTAACAATAGCGTCAATATTTCCAAGTCACATTCTATAATCACAAAATACCTATTGTTGTTGTAATACTTACCTATTATTAGAGGTAGGTACTTACTGCTCGCTTACATAATTGTGTTTTACACATCCTCGCGGAATTAACGTTACAAATTATTTAATTAAAGCTACACATTTTGCCTGGATGTCATTGAATCACAGCGTTCCTTCGCAGATCGTTTCACAAAGATTTAAAACAATTTTTGTCTGTCAGATCCGCGCAGTGGGTTGTGCCTCAAGGTGAGTTCGACCCCGAAGTAATGTACACATCAGACTCCATGATTGGAAACTGCATACTCAATGCGGAGAACAGATTCACTGAACCGGAGTCTTACCGGGTGTCCAACTACTATACGGTCTACATAGAAAACCAGTGCAGCCATGACTGTAAGTACCTTATCATATTGTGTCTATTTTAAGAGAGGTTTTTCGCCAAGTGGTCCTCACATCACTTGTCAGTCGGATATGTGCTGAGATGTCGTTATCATCAAACAGGAAAACATTGAGCCCATCTTCTTGAAATCTTGACATAATCACGCCACTTCAAAGTAAAGTAGTTTCTTAGATATCTAACGCTTATTCTTGTGATCATACAATTCACAGAATAAGTTTTAAGTATCTAAAAAACGTTGTTAATGAACATCCAGAAACTGATATCCTTATTGACGGTCATCAGCTTGGATAAGACGTACCTACCTATTCTCTGAACTGTGACTGGACATTGAGTACACTACACATATCGTAAGATGTATGACATCTTCATAATATTATGTATAAGTAACTTGAACATTAACGCACAGGGCAATTTCGCTGACCCAACTAGTGGGACGTGAGTAAGCATCACATTTGCTAATATCCAAAAGCCTGCTTGCTGCCGAAATCGATAGTAAAATACCTATAGACGCCAGTTAGAGCCAGCTCAGACTGGCAAACGCTAGGAGATTTTGAATAATAATAATATCGTAGAAAATTATTAATATTTACCTAATCGAATTGAAATAAATTATTATATCAATGCACGGGGTATTGACGAGCATAGCGACGAACTTGGCGCGTCTTTCTGTCGCCCTTGTCAGCCCCATAGATTAATATTACATATTTTATTAGGTACTTATTTTAGTACAAAATAATTCTTAGGTCCCGTGATACCAATGTAAACTAACAACTGCCATCACTATACTTGCTCACGATAACACATAACGAGTAATTCTTATTATCATAATACATTATCCCGCATGTTTAGGCGATGGATTCCGTAACTATGACTCGTTTTGCATTAATATGTATGGAGGACTTTGTATTTTTACGTAAGTACCAGTAGATATCTGCATTATTTCTGTGAAATCTGCCTGTGCTTTTTTTGTTTTGAGCAGGTTACATGAGTTATATGTCTCATTTAAGAAACATACCTACTATTGTTATATCAATATGCTAACAATAATAAACTATTGAACGGAAGACATTTATTTACTTACCTGATTTACCTGCCATGTATTTTTTGTGGTTCTCGGAAATGCTTGCTAGTTGCCCATACATACTAATGAGAGATTTGAATTATTATAAATGAACGGAAGGCTAATAATATTGCATCGGATGACGCATGTTGCTGGCGACAATGTGCTTAGCATGGTGCGGGTTTATCCCCTACTATGTGTGATAGATGTCCATGGATTGCCCCGCAAAAAAAAAACTACCGCAAAGTCGCGCTTAGGTCGTTGTAACTTAAACACGTGCCAAGGAAAAGATTTTCTTTTTTCTTGTCTCAGCGACGTTCAGTTACCATACAGAATGTAGGCACAGGTAGGTACTTAGATTTATTAAGTAATTTGTAATAGTTACAACTGCAGCGGTTTTTTGTTCTGCCAAAAGTAGATAAAGTTGGTCCACTCTGAAATGACGCGCCCAACAACCGCATCTACGGTAATGCGGTAGTTGGTCGCGTCATTTCAGAGTGGACAAGCTATATCATTCAGCTATACTAGCTCTCCACGGAGCAGGAAGGAGGCCATTCACATGAACAGTGCTTTATTCTTTAAACAGATTGGAGACTGCAGATAGAACAATGAGGCTTCTTACCTTTTAACAAAACAAAATTCCATTATTTCCAGATCCAGAGAAGATAGACAGATGTTCTTACGAAGAATACTACAATCAGACTCTGAGACATGTCGAATTTACCACCAAGAACTACACGAAGGACGAAGTAAGTTGAAAAAATGAACCGTTTTCCTGCACTTTTGTAGTACGACGTGCAGTTAACGTCATTGTCAGTAGTACAGTAACTACGAAAACCGTCCTTACGACGACGAAATAAATGCACTGTCAAAGTCAAATTGTTACCATGGACGAGCGTTAGACTGTCCGTACATACCACTTATCTTCATTAAAATGGTACTATGTATGTTGTTATCTCTAGTCGTAACTTACGTAATATTCACGTTCGTGAAATAGCTCATAATGGATGCAAAATTATCGCTTAGCTGCCTTCGAAGATAGATGACTCAAGTAAAAAATATTTAAGTATAACAATCCTAACTTAATATTATAAATGCGAAAGTGACTTTGTTTGTTTGTTACGCTTACGGCTGAACGGATTTGGATGACATTTGGCACATGGGTAGACCATGACCTGGGTTAGGACATAGGATACTTTTTATCCCGATATTCCCACGGTTTCGAGACTTATGTGGGTGAAATCGCGGGGCGCAGCTAGTAATTAGTTTATAAATTAAAGATGAACGCTCGTAGAAATATTGAGGTCAACATTGTTTATATTGGTGTTTGTCGTGCTAATAATTACTTCGTTATGAGAACTATGAAATAATACAAAGAATTTGTTCGATTACGCGACGGTTGATATTGTGGTTTTTTTTTTACAATAAGATAAGTAGGTATTTAGTCTTATTAATAGTGAACGAGATTCCTAGTAGCCAACTAAGTTAGTTGTGACATCATCTTCAAACATTTGACGGATTTGAATTCTAGACGCACGTCGGCTCAAGTCGGGAAAGTTGGGCCCACCCAGCTGTCCGTGGTCTTAGTCAGTTAGTACAGAGAGGGTAAATAATTGTTTATCAAATTGAGACCCACTCAATTTCCGCGTTCCATACAACAGTCAAAGAAAAATCATAATTACTTGTAGTGCAATTCGTCTTATATGATGCTGTTGTCTTAGTCAAGGCGTCTATTAGATTCCTATAAGACGTTTAGTATTATAAATCGATTAAGTACTATAGGAGAATTTAGCTACTTGGGAATTACCGTTTTATTTGAATATGCAGACAATTTAGTCAATCAATTTGAGGAACAATTAATTACCCTAACTTTTTATGCTGGGGCCACATTGTCAAGGTAAGGCGAATTAAACATTCTGTTGCTCGGAAGAGAGAGACGTCGAGCGGTGTGCGAGAGAGAAAGAGAGCGCACGAAGTATTGTTCGTGTTAACGCGACAATCTTGCCCAAGCATCAGTGTAATTAGTGCATAGACCTATTTAAGGACTGGGATATACTCACTGTTAGGCAAACCCTCATATTGCGTACGGTGCTTAAAGAACACTCCTTGTTGCAATACGATCCGAATCTGTGTAGGGATAGACGTTGATAAGGCAGAGTATGCCAAACTCATCCTTGCAGTTCTGCGCACTCACGTAATTTCTTCTTCTTTCTTGGCCCGTTTCTTCTTTCTGTACAATAAGCTAAATAACATCCTTAATATATATCCTCAAACTAAACACAAATGTAAAAATTCAGTGACTACATAATATTTGAAAACAGTAGACTATCAGGGAACGGAGAATTTGATCCCCCTCAGATAGATTATGTCTACTGCTGCTGCTTGTACATACATACCATCATCCATACTCGCACCGCACTCACTCAAGCAACCTCTCACATAATATACTCTCACATCTCTTTTTACACTTCCTCTAGTTACACACACACACTCTGGTATTTCCACAAACTCTTTTTGTATTTTTATAATATATATATATATATATAATATGTTTGTATTTTCATTTTTTTTTTATGATTGTAATTCAACGTTAGTTAAGTATATATTGTAATTATGGTCCAAATCACAGGCCTTTATACAGGTTCTTATTTAAACGTACTTCAGGCACCAGTCACTAACAAAGTTAAAAAAATGAATTGTGGTGTTCTGTGAACTTAATACCAGAGCGTGGCCATTGAACATATCGTTAGTGTGCCGTGTGGCCAAGTATTGGTTAGCAATCAATCTGAACGGAGGAATCAGTGTAAGGACATGGAATAGGAGCCAATATCATTAACATTATTCTAACTAGCACTATGCTAGTTAGAATAATGTTAATGATATTGGCTTATAATTACCTTCTATGAAACGCATAATCATCGCCTGTTCGACAAATATTTTCTTGCATTATAACAAGACTGCATTTTAACAAGCACTAAATTAATATCATCCGTTAAAAAATGTACCTATGTTGACCGCAAACAATAAGTGCCTGATCACACATACCACAACATTTAACCACACCACAACGACAACACGTGGACGGGCTGTAATTTGAAAATTAATAGTTTATTCACACCTACCATATTTGGCAGTCAAATACAACAGTGTGGCGATAGCTACAACGTCGAACAGACACAGTCCAACCACCAGCGAGATCGCGCACTAGCGGCCGGCCACATCGCAAACACAAAGTTGCGTCGACCATTTAATTTTCATAATTAAGACAACGCAACTGCAAGACGCTGCAGCGTCATTATTCACACGTAACCAATGCTTACCCAAATTTTGTCGCTGCGATGTATTGTGGTTGTTGAACTTGTGAACGGGCCCTTAGATTGAATGAAAATTATGAGCCAAAACGACCACAACCATTGCATAATTATTGAGACGGAATCATGAGTCAATGATTTGGACTGGATCCGGACCTTCTTACTACGTGTGTCGTTTAGTAAACATGGCATAATTATTGAGTTTTATAATAAGTTCAGCTTTGTAGAGCGTCATATTCAAGTTGTCTTTTTTATTTATTTATATCCATTAATTCACTCAAGTTATATGACTTGACTCATACATTACTCACACAACAGACAATACAAAACACGAACGAAAGCCCACGAACAAAACCATGTGACATCGTTTTACGGAAAAAACCGTATGTAATCGTTAGTTCAGATGATTCTGAACCTTTTTTCTACATCTCGGCAACATTTTTCATCATGTCCAACAGTTTTCGGACAGAATGCTATGTTACCGATCGGTATAATTTTTAAACCCGTTCAAAATGGATTAAACGTTAATGCTCAGTTTCTTCTGAAAAATTATTTATTCGCATCAACTGACCAGTGTTCACTTGAAAAGAAGATTTTCAGACGGTTTGCTATGGATTTTTTTTAGGCCTCATTTTTAATCTTCTCAAATGGTCTCCTAGGAACGTGCGACGCTACTGGTGTCTGATAATTGTGATGTCGGTATCTAAAATCTATCGTTCAACTACATTCTGAAAATCAGACAGATTTGCTATGAAAACAAAAACCATCATACTACCACCACTTACATTAGTGACTGACGACTGTAGGTGACGTGAAAGTCACTGCAGCGTCTAATGTATGGACAGTCGAGCCTGTCCGCTATGATCATCAGCATGCTGCTGGGGCTGCCGCACACTCTGCGCACCAGAGACCCGCTCCGCTTGCGCATCGTTGCATATTCTCATGCATGTTTCTGTGACAAAATAAACATGATTTCGTCATTGGTACTCCTGTATACCTGCGTAACAAGTCTCTCGCTAAAGGTTGATATTTACACCCAGACATTCGGTACGTGAGTATTTATGATTCTTTTTTCAATCTTGTTTCCAATTTCAGTGTAAAACGTCATGTGAAAAAGCGGAGCGCTTCAACTGCCGAGGGTTCACGTGGATATCAGAGGGGCAAGTGAAGGGGGGCGGGGGCCGCGGGCTCTGTGACCTGCACAGTGAAGACCTCATAACTACGGGCTCATGGCTGCTCAGACGAATTTCTTCGGCCACTTACTACCGCAGAGTCGTCTGTCTGAACAGTAAGTTTACTAGTAAGGGACTAACCCTTAGCACAACTGATAAACCCACAATAGTTTCCCAAGAAAATTTGTTAACGTCTGCTTCAGCAAGCGCAGCTTTGCTGTTTTTTTTCCTGGAAAATTTCTTAAACTTAGTTCATACCAGGCAAGTATTCATCGGTCAATTGTCTGATCAGGCTTAAAAGTAAGTCATAGAAAAGAGCGCAGTATTATCTGTAGCGGTGCGATTAGAGCAGCAATTTTGTATGCAGGCTATATAATACGACTAAACACATAAGATCATGCACTTATTGATGTTTTATTCAACTAGTGCGACAAAAAAAAATTACAGGGTCAGGCTGTCGAGAGCCTGTTACAACAAAGCAATTCCTATCTCAAAAGGTCAACAGAAAATCTAAACTATCCGAAATCAACAAAGTAACTCCTATTTCTGTTTGAATGATCAAAAGAAAATCTAACCTATACGAGACGGGGGCGAAAATTATCTTGCTCGCTCCAAGGGCGGATCCAGCGTTTGAGTTAGGTGGGGTTACAGCCGAGGTCCTGTCAGGACAGACTAAGACAATCAGTGACGGACTAAGCCTGTCGGGGACCCGGAGCGGCAAAACCAAATGAGCCCCCCGGTGTTCACGGTTTCTTGCGGAAATACGATTTGCTTTAACGACTCATGCAGAAAAGTTTGAGAGTCCGTAGAGTATAGGATGCAGGAGCGAACGTAGCGAGTTCGATTGTTTTTGCAAACCGCCTAGAACTGTGTCTCTTTTGAACAGTCATACACAAAAAGGATCCGCCCTTGTATCGTTCTCTTTTTACGTTCTTTACATAAGTCGACAAAGAAATTCCACGGATATTTCTGTATGAAACCTAAGGCGCCATCTCCACAGGCGGGAGAATCGTGACGACAGTCACTTCATGCCATCAAATTATCGCCGCATCTTGATGGCACGGTAAGACCAACGCCGCGATTTTCCCGCCCGTAGAAATGGCGCCTAAACTGTTAGAGGTGGTAAAAACATTTTCGAGGTTGCTTCGCTCGCTCTTATCACACAATTATTATTCATAATCCTAATGGCGTCCATGGTGACTAAGTACGTAGTTAAAGTTAGGTCATACATAAACCTACTTTATATCGTCGCGGTGCAGTCAAAACCTCGTAAAGAAAAAAAAATTGTTTTCCTTTTTATTTATTTGTTGTGTAGAAACCTCGTAATGTATACCAATTTAGAACGAACGTGCTTAGCTCTAAGATGCTTCTAATGCCTTCTATTGGTGATAAAGAGAACCTCTGTGAACGTCAATGACGGCCTTTTTTCAGACAGTTTCTATCATCCCCGGTAAAATAACGTTTATTGCAATCTCGAGGTTTTTACTGCACGGCGTCTGTAAGCTTCTAATGCTGGTCTATACTTCCAGTCACAGTGGAATGCGAGAGCTCGGACATGATAGTGACGTATGTCCCGCGCGGCGTGTTTCGCGGGCGCGTTTACGTGCCGGGGAGAGGGGAGCGGTGCAGCGCGCGCGCTAGCGGACGGACAGTGCGACTGGCGCTGCCCATGCATGGGGACTGTGACGTTAACTTCGCGTACGGCATCTCTAATGGACCCAATGGAATTGTTAACAGGTAGGAATTAACTTCCAGTCACAGTAAAATGCGAGGGCTCAGACATCATAGTGACGTATGACCCGCGGGCGCAAGTATGTACCAGACAGAAGGGAGTAATGCTGCGCGCGTTTTAGCGGACGGACAGAACTGTGATTTTAACAGGTAAAAAGTTCAAGGTATGATATAGATCTAGATTTGTCTAGTACAAAGCAGCGCTTTAGCTGTTTCAGAAACTGACGCCGAAAACCGCTTTACTGATCTTTATTTTTCGTGTAGTTAGTGACAAACCTGGAGTCTTATGCCGCCCATGGGCCTCTGACTTGGCATCACATATCGTTGAGAAATATCTTTCAGGCATGCCAGTTGCCTCACGATTACTGGTACGATTATTTCGTATTAAGACACTGTCAATGTCGAATTGTTGTTGTACTATTGACTAACCATCACTATCATATCATTTTTCACTTTCGTATTCTGTGAGAAAACCTCACCCTTTTACTTGGTCTGAAATCTATAACACACAGTGACTGGAGTGATCTTCTTTGTCTGCACACACAAGAACGTTAACAGCGACTTTTCAGTATGCTAGTATTCAAGTATGACCATTAGGTGTTATTATTTATTTAGCACGAAGACTGAAAGTTTCATGTTACCCTCATTATGTTTGTTCACCCAGAACAATGGCGTACGTGATGGTGATGATCCAGAACAACCCGATCATCCAGACGGCCGGCGACCGCTGGCTGCGCGTGGGCTGCTCGCCCGGCGCGCGCGCCCGGCACGTCGCGGCCACCGTCGCCGTCAGGGATATCGGGTGAATATACTGTGTTTGAGTCTTTTTAGTATTAAGTAACCCTACCTTTGATGAAACTTCGTTTCGTTATATTGTGGCGAGTATGACGTCGGGGTCACCAAATATTAATTGTAATGATACCATCTGACTCCAACAATATTTTCTATATAATTATTTTAATATCATTTTTACAAGATATAGTTTTCAACAGGACATTGCCATATCTGAAGAACAGTAAAATAAATAAAATTGAACTGTCTGCTTGTAATGTTAGCTTTTTACTAAATTCATGTGAAAATTTAAAAGGTATGTATTTTTTTTTTATCTCTGAAACGGCTGGACCGATTTTGACGGGACTTTCACTGGCAGATAGCTGATATCATCGATCATCATCTATCCAGCTTAGGTACTAATACCGCCCAGAAGTAGATAGGTGAATCTTACGAGTACTTATGCTTTCTTTATTTAACAGCAGTGGTTACAAAAAGCCAACATTCGGTGAGACAGAATCCCGCAGTCCCGTCGCGCCGGCCGCGGCGAGCGCGGTGTACGGCGGCAGTAGCGCGCCGGTCACCATGTACGTGGTGCGCGCGCTCGACGACACCGGCGCCGGCGCCGTGGCGTTGGGAGAGCCGCTCGAACTGCGGATTGAGACTACCGGTGAGTTTATTTACATCCGCTTATGTATCATTGGATATATCTGACTTCACCTCATGCTCACGGGCACTGGACCGACGAGGCAGTCATACCCATTGACTTTACATTAAAGTAAAGTCTGATTTGCGGCTCCCGCAGACATGCGCGACTCGACACCGGTATGACAATTTCTGTGTATTTTTATAGAAATTGTTCCAATAGAGTCGCGTCGTGTCGCCCCTGTCTGCGGGAGCCTTCACACGGCGCAATTTAATTGCCTGTGGCATACCATAAATTAAAGCAACAATTTGGTCTTGCGGTTAGTTATGTGGTAGTCGCGCGTTGTGTTATATCATTAGAGTATTATACCCCATTTACATTCAGCTCACTTCCACGGCAGTGAGCAGGAAAGTAGGCAGGGAAGTGGGCAGGACCAGTATGTAAACACGATACTTCTCATGCTGTTGCCACTGCTACTCGCGCTGCCCGCTCCCCAAATGAGCGGTGTTTTGTACGGAAGTGAACAGATTCGTCGCTCACTTCTCACCGAGAGCCTGGACGAATCGGACGTGCGTGCCACTTTGTTTTTTTACGATCTGCCAAAATGCTCTTCGAGTGGAGTATTGAAATCACTGTTTTTTAGAACTGCTGCTATACGATCTGGAGCAGGTGCAGACGATAATATATTCTATCCAATATGAAAGGACCTTTAAAAAAAAGGAACATTAAAAAGAAACAAAGAAAATAAATTTATTTGACTCAGGTTAGCTTTTGCTTAAACCAAAACCTGACAAAAGCTCATTAACTTGTACACACGGCTACATATCAAGCTATACATTTCCAGTTTATGCTGATCTCGCACTGTATAGGATTTCCGTACAATGTGGTGGTGTGTGTGTGGTGTGGTGTATGTACAATGTACGATATATTTTATCAATATTATTATTTTTTTCGTATATTTCCGGTGTGTTCCATAAATGACGTTGAAAGAAAAATCAGCAAACCAAATACTGTGACAAATAAACAATATAACTACAATTTAAATAATTACGTTGAAATAATTGATCGCTCGTTCATGCTCGAGCTGCCACACAAAAACAGACAATTGTGAGTAATTGGCAGTAATGTCATGTCTCATTATACCGTTATTTAACACGTTTCGGTTGATTGCAGACGCGACGGAAATCAGGGCGTATCATCTGGTGGCTTCCTCAAGACTTGGAGACAGTTCTGTGCTGTTACTGGATAGTAGAGGGTGTCCTACCGGACAGGTAAGTGGAAAATGTCAATAGAGATTATTATTATAGACGTAAAATTTCTTGAGCTCATAAAAGTCTTCTGATATAAACCTTGTACCTGTAATAAGCGCCTAAGATGTTTTAATAGAAGCAGATCAAAAAATTTGATGGTTTGCCCGTCACATTTCTCTCAGCAATGTTGCCAGTTTCAAAAGAAGTTTGGAGAAAATTTCGGTACATAAAAAAACACGGTTATCACGTATGCATGATTTGCGATCGGTATGAATCTGGAAGCCTTCTTCGAATTACTCTGATATTATGATTGATTATAATACTGGCACTACACTTGGCGTATTTATAAATATGTTGGCGTTATATCACTAAGGGCGTATTATTCCAAAAGCCTACTTATGTAGATATCTTTTATCCGTGGAATAAAATTGACGTCTGACAGATTTTATACAGAAAAACTGTCAAAAATCATTTCTCCGACAAAGAAATCTGCAGCCCTAATTCAAAACGAACTATATTTGAATGGGAATAGGGACAATCGGGTAATAATCTTGTATTGGCGAAATAATTACATTGCTTGTCAATGTGGCAGGTGGACTTCCCCGCGTTCTCCCGCGCGTGGGCGGGCGGCACTCAGCGCCTGCGGGCGCGGTTCAAAGCGTTCCGCTTCCCCACCTCGCATGTGGTGCGGTTCGCGCTCATGGTGCGCTTCTGTGACAACAAGTGCCCACCGGTAAGTGTCTTATATTGATTTGATAAATGTGAACTATGGATTTTGATTACTTACTTTCGTGTGGATTTTGGGATGAGCTAGACTGCTTTAAGAAAGATTGATCCTTGGCAGCTCTGGAGGCCTTAACCCTGCAGTGGCAATAATAAAAATACTTACTTTTGAAATATTGTTTGACAATGTAAAAGGTCCAATATTATTCATCATCATCTTCATCATCATCATCATTTCAGCCGAAAGACGTCCACTGCTGGACATAGGCCTTCCCCAAGCACCGCCATGTCAACCGAATCTGTGCTTCCCGCATCCAAGGGTGTCCTGCGCCCTCCACAAGGTCATCGGTCCATTTTGTGGGAGGCCTTCCAACGCTACGTCTTCCGGTACGCGGTCGCTACTCCAGAACCTTTCGGCCCCATCGGCCATCTATTGTGCGACCAATGTGCCCTGCCCATTGCTACTTAAGTTTGTGAATTCTTCGGGCTATGTCGATTTACTTGGTTCTCCTGCGGATCTCTTCATTTCTGATTCGATCACGTAGGGAAACTCCAAGCATAGCCCTCTCCCCTTTGCCCTTTGGGTGACTTTTAGCGTTCTGATAAGGCCCATTGTGAGCGACCAGCCGACCACGTTTCAGTGCCATAAGTCATCCCTGGCAACACGCACTGGTCAAAGACTTTCGTCTTGAGACACTGCGGTATGTGGGACGAGAAGATATTGCGTAGCTTCCCGAACGCAGCCCAGCCGAGTTGGATTCGACAATTGACCTCTTTCTCAAAGTTGGACCTACCCAGCTGATAGTTTGCCCTTGGTTTTGGACGAGTATGTTCATACTCATCCCCAATTTCAAGAGTAGCGTCTCCGATCTTCATGAGAGTGGTGTTACATGGGCATTTGACATGACCTCTGTCTTGTCCATGTTCATTTTAAGACCCACTCTTTCGGAGGCTCTACTGAGCTCATCGAGCATTGTACTGAGGTCCTCCATGGTCTCAGCCATGATAACTATGTCGTCGGCAAACCGAAGGTTAGTGATATACTCGCATTGATGTTGATGCCTAGCCCTTTCCAGTCCAGAACCTTGAAAACATCCTCCTTGTGCAGTGGTGAACATTTCGGAGATATAACGTATCCCTGTCTCACACTTCGCTGCAAAAGGATAGGTTTCGAGGTCCGGTTCTGGAGTCGGATTGACATAGTGGCCTACATAGTGGATAGTCGATCTGGCACCGTTGAAGAGACTGCAGTACAGCCCATGTTTTAATCGAGTCGAAGGCTTTCTCGTAATCCACAAACGCTAAGCAGAGACGCAGGTTATATTCTTCGGTCTTCTGTATAACCTGCCGCAGCGTATATATGTGGTCTACGGTGCCAAAGCCTTTACGGAATTCGGCTTGTTCGGGAGGCTGGAAGTCGTCAAACCAGCGCGCGAGACAGTTCGTGATGACTCTTGAAAACAGCTGGTAGATATGGCTCAGACGTGTGATAGGCCTTTAGTTCTTAAGCAGGTCAATTTCGCAGTTTTTTAAGAAGAGTACCACCACACCTCTGTTCCATGCCTGTGGCGTTTGACCCTCGAGTATGACGGAATCGAACAGCTTTTGGATTGCCTTAAGAACGGGTTTTCAACTGGCCTTCAGAAGTTCAGCCGTAATTCCGCCATCACCCGACGCCTTGTTGTTTTTAAGCTGCTTCAGAGCCATCCTAATCTCGTACAACCTGACGTTCGGGATGTCTTCGGTATAGTGTTGAGTCGATTGCCAGTTTCGTACCGGGGTTACTGGTTGACGTGTATAACTGTCCATAGAAACTCTCGATCTCTCTCAATATCTCGGTTTGGCGGATACGGTTCTGCCATCATCGGTCTTCAGTTTCGCAATCTGGCTCTTCCCAATAGACAGATATCTTGCAAAAACCTTGGAGCCCTTGTTCCGCTCTATCGCGTCCTTAATACGGTTCGTATTATAATGGCGAAGGTCGCTTTTCAAGACTTAGGGATCAGTCTATTGAGCCGCCGATATTTGAGCGCATCGTCTGAAGACTGCAGGATCATCTCGCGCCTCTCCTCCATGAGCTGTAAAGTAGCATCAGAGAGCTTCTTGTTTCGATTTTTACGACGGGTCTTGAAGATCTTGGACTCGACCGTATGGACAGTTTCCACGAACCCATCGTTATAATCGTCCACTGAGCTCCCTAGGCACTCGAAACGATTCTGAAGTTCAAGCTGAAATATTTCGTGGTTTGGACTTGGGTCGGTGCTGTTTTATTTTTATTTCAAACAACAAGATCCATCTTGTTAGTAAAATACTGCTAAAAACTATGTTAGTTCACACATAAACGCATACGATGTTTGAAGAACGGACAATCATACCTGTCCGCTATCACACTCAGGATGCTGTTCACATGCACTCTGTGCAGCAGTAACGCTGCTTTCTCGCGTAAGAGGCCGAGAAACCAGCTGTCCGTGCCTCCGTGAACATTGAACATGGCGGACGCGCTACAAAGCGGAGGGAGCCTCAGCAGAATCCTCAAAGCGTTGTGTTGTTAATATTGAACAAGAAAAAACATGTACGGTCACCAACGAAGTCACCACTGATACTTTTACATAATTATAAATTGACACAAAATTATTTGTATACGTATAGCTAAAAAGTCGAATTATTTTACATTCCGTTCTGGTTTTATTCAAGAACTTAATAATTATGATTTAAAAAACGGTTAGGTTTATCGAATTTAATTGCTAACTGTACCAGATGTATGGGTCTTTATATCGTCGTACTGTCTGCAACATAGCAAAAAACTTGCATTTACCTGTCTTACAATATCAATCATGTCTGACATACTATTACATTATCCCTTCTTCCATCCAGGTGGAATGCAACACTAAACAGAGCCGCAGAGCCCGTCAGACCAACGCCACACTATATCAGTGGGGCGACGAAGTCCCGGCCGCCGTCCGGCCCGAGCCCGGCGCCGTCCGGCCCGAGCCCGGCGCCGTCGCGCGCAGCGCCGGGCTCGTGGCGCGGGGAGGCGCCACGCCGTGTGCGCCCGCGTCTGATGACGCGCTGGCGCTCGAGTTGGACTTGCTCGTCGATTCTAAGGATATCCTGTCTGTAGATACGCTTGTGCGAGCTGATCATAGATCCACGTTACGTGAGTATAAGCTATCTTGTATTCGCAAATTAGTTTCCTAACATGTAAATAAGTGTTTTTCACACAAAGTTCTACTAGTCCTATTTACTAGTAATTCTAAAATCAAATTTATTTACACTAGCATGACGTTGATATTTAATTAAGTGGAACTGGAATACATCCTGTAATACTTTCGTTTGATATGTTTGTGTGTAGGCGTTCGTTATACATTTTGTCTAACTTTAAAAAAAGTTCTAAACGTATTATTATTACAACGGGTTCATAACTGAAAACGAAACTTGAGACAGCAGTTTTGATGTTTATTACCCACATTTAATGAAATTTGTCCAAAAACCCGTAGAGATACCTCCTCGGGTTTCCGAGAAAAAAGGTCTCAAGTTAAAATAAATATCAAATGAGTAAGTCCCTTGGAGCTCTAAAAAAATCAAGCATTAAGTCAACGGAATAAAAAAATACGGCCATTTATGCGACATATTTTGATACTCGCTAATAAATCAAAAACCTACAGGGTACTTCCCGTTGACCTAGAATCATGAAATTTGTCGGGAAAACAGGGTCTCACAACACATGTAAAGGAAAAAGTACTAAAATAGTTCATTTGTAGTTTTATCTTAAAAAAAAAAACATATATTTTGCGATTACAACATTTGCAGTTGAAGAATGACCGTGACTTATATCGATGTATGGGAGAACATGTTCCCAACTACAATGTTAAGTTTCTTTTTGGAATAAATACATCCCAACTACGGGACCCTTCATTGCGCGTAGTCCGACACGCAGTTGGCTGTTTTTTTTTACTTTCTTCCTACAGCAACATTATTCATAGAATCCATTAGGACGCCATAAGTACTGTAAATACTGTAATCTGTTCAATCTTCTAATGCACAGCCCTTACGTTATCCAGTTACAGCAGCATTTATTCAATCGAATAAATCCCTATTGATATTTACCCAATAATTTGCTGGTGTGCACACGTAATAACACCCCCTGCTGACTTGTAAAGTGTCTTTGATGATAACGTGTAATGTCTGTATAATCAATATGTATGCTCTATTTCCTCTGCAACATAAATTATGTTGACTCAAAAAAAGCTTTTAGTGTAGCACGCAAAATGTTCCCCTGTTGCTAGGCGTAGCCGAACACACTTGTCATAATTCCAGTGCGAAGGAAAGATGTAGCTATAGGTACTGGACGAATAGTACCATCCCTTATTACCTACTGAATAATTATGGCTTTCACACTTTCCACGGCCCCTGACTACTAAACCTTATAACTAACTGTCTGTCAATATGTTGACAGCGGAAGACAGCAAGATGAGCGACGGCTCTATGGTGTGCGTTCACGAGTTGCTGCTGGTGTCGCTAGCGCTGGCCTGGCTCGCGGTGCAGGTGCTGCTGCTACTGGGTTGCTGTGTGCTTGTTAAGAGGTAAGCTTATACCGAGGAATAAGAATAAGAACCTTCCCCATGTCGTCGCCGTGCACTGAAAACCACGTTAAGAAAAATTCTTTGTTTTTCTTTTATTTATTTACTAGCTGCGCCCCGCGGTTTAACCCGACTCAATCCCGTGGGAATATCGGGATAAAAAGTATCCTATGTCCTAATCTAGGTTATGGTCTACCTCTACCCATGTGCCAAATTTAATCCAAATCTCTTCAGCTGTTTTAGTGTGAAAGTGTAACAAACAAACAAATTCCCTTTCGCATTTTTATTACACATTATTATAGTTAGGATTGGATAGAAAACCGCGTAATGGATATTTAGAACATACGTGCTCAGCTCTAACCCTCCAGAAACTTGGGGAACGTCAATGATGGTCATTTTTCAGACAGTTTTTATCTTCCCCTGTAAAATAGCGTTTCTTCTAATCACGAGGTTTTCACTGCACGGCGACGATACGCAACTAAGGTTTCCATTTTTACCGTTCTGATGTATGTATGGTGTCCTTCCTCTGAATGTACTCCTAAATCTAACCTACACTCTGGCCAGGTTCATGTTTCTTCATCTTGGCGACCAGTAATTTTAGGGTATGGATGAAACTAAATATAAACTTGTTTCCCAGGTATCGCAACTTGGCAGAACTGAACATGCAGAAGGACTATCAATCGTTCGACAACATCGGCTTCGACACGGTGTCGACACACAGACGGGTACACTGGCCCGACCAGAACATAGATATACTGCACGCGACTTAAAAGTCGCTGGATTTGATTTAAAATAAGTTAGGAGCGATGTCGCTGTAGTTTTGATTAGATCGTGCAGGGGATGCACTAAGGTAGCCCGCGAAATTCAAATTTTCCTACGTTTTTTGTAAATTGCGGGTTAGTATCACGTTGTATGTTGATCTAAACAGGATTCGCGGCCGTATCAAATAATTATTTATCATATTATAATCAACATACAACATGACACTAGCCTGCAAATTGCACATTTGAATATTATTTTGTACACCATATTTTGTGGTACAATATATAGAACTAAAAAAAAATGTTAACACCCACCTATGTAATACTACATTCTTACAAATAAATAAATTCTGATTTTGATTCGGTTGATGATTTTTATGATTATCATTCTATAAATAATTATTTGATACGGCCGCGAATCATATTTAAATCAACATACAAGCTGATACTGACCTGCAAATAGCAATAAACGTTAGAAAATTTGAATTCCGCGGGCTACCCTGACGCTTTCGCCCGCAACTTGCTACATTGTTTATGAAACATGTATTCATTGTGTAGTAACAGTTGTACATTAAATGTTTAAAGAATTCCTATAAGAAACAAACGGAATAAAAATCTTGCTCTAAGAGATGTTATTTATAAACTATGTAGAATTTATCGGTTTTTGTTTAGAAGACCAAAGTAACGTGATTGTAGTAAGATGTGTGTGATTTCTTCAGTTAAAGAGTATATATACCGTTAACTGTAGTAAATACTAAAAAGTATGCCAATGTAAAGTAGAAATGTAAATACGTTATTATATATTTTTTAGAAAAACATAATTTTATTCACCCCCCTTCAAACTCAAACTCAAAGCATTTATTTCAATTAGACCATTTACAGGCACTTTTGAATTGTCAAGTAATCGGTCAGTCAGAAATATGAAGCTAGTTGCCCATTCCAAAGCGTAGTAGGTACCTATGGAGAAGAACGGGCAAGAAACTCCACGGACACTCTTTTAAATAAATTGTTACAAAATATTGCTTACATCATTCATGTTGAAATGAAACATGTGAGAACAATGTAGAAAGACGTGCACGTTAGAAGCGTCCGTAATAAAAACTTAAAAACAATTCAATAATTTAAATCAGCCAAGGCAGCTAAGAGTTGACCAGTCCCAACTGACGGCGCCCGTTCACGAACATGACGCATATTATACGACCTAGAGACATGACATGATGAAACGTCTAAATTCATTCATAGCAAAGATGGCATTATACAAAAAATACACATCAAAATATAGTAAACGATAACTCTTTATTTACATTTGAATACGTTTTTTTTTACGTTTTATTGAAGCTGTTACGCGACAGTCTCATAGAACTCAACATTTCTTGAAAGTCCGCGAATGCGAATACACTTTCGTTCAAGAAGTATTAAGTTGTTTCATGTATTTTTGTTCAATAATTTTTTTCCTTATATTTCGCGAAAATATTATCTACCTGTACACGCGGAAAAAAGGTAGGTCGCGAATACCAAAACATTTTTACTCGCTCATACGGTTCCATTAGGTTTCGATTCGCTGATTTCGCTATTCGGCTGATTCGGTAGCTTAGACGATGGTAGTTCACTGAGTGGCGTTAGGCGGCGCGGCGTGCGGGGGCGGCGCGGCCTGCGGCGCGGGCACGGGCGCGCGCGAGCCTCCGCGCGGCGCCGCCTGGCGCACGCTCTGCCGGTTGGACGCTGCGTTGTAGTGGTAGCCGTCGAATTTGTCAGATGCGCCGCCAGCCGGCGGGAATGTGGCCGTGCCCATGTACATCACCTATAAATCATAAATATTTGGAAAATCCAAAAAAACACGCCTCATAACGCTCATTCAAAAACAGCAAAATTGTAAAAGCAAAATTAAAAATGTGACAACGATGTGATTATTAAAGGCCGACCGTTTAACTGACTCCGAGCCTGAGATAGCTGCGCAGTGCGGTAGGGGTGTGGTGTGATGGAGAGCTCAGTGATTCGTCAACTAGTGATACTGTCACCCCTCCAGCACCTCGCAGCTACCTCAGGCGCGGCCTCAGTTAAACGGTCGCCCTACAGGTCCAGTCACTTCTGTCCTCCGTAGGCCCAGTATTGAAGTAAATGAGATAAAAATATTTATTTTCTCTATCTTCTTTGCGTATGCGAACTTTTTGTAAAACGGCATTGGTTAGCCATAGACTGTGGTCCAACAGAACACGGCTGTCAACTGCTGTCACTGTACGATTTTTTCGGTAAACTGATTTTGTGGCGCGTATTTCATAATTCAGTGAATTTATAGGGTACAAAGTAATGCAAACACAATAATATAAGTAATATTATGGGGCTTTGCTGTGTATTAGGATGTATGAATCGCACAGAGCGCAAATGAAGACATTTCCTTTAATCGGTAAGTGAACTTTCATTGGAAACCATTGATGTAAATCAATGTTGGAAACTGACCCGGAGCAAAATAGAAGCGTTTTTTTTGTTATTGTTTTCTCCACAGAACAGAAAAAAAATGTTTTTTCTGTTCTGTGGTTTTCTCGTATTACTCGAGTACATTAGATAGTACCAGTCGGCAGCAGTGATACCGCGATAACAGTGAACCGCCATAGTTAAATGCATCTTCTTAAATTACTTGAGTTACCACCAATTTAGGGATACCAGTGCCCGGCAAGATTACCCATAAATAAATATTCCTCACTACTATTACCTACCTACTATTAATATTAATCACGTCTATCCACAGGTTAACCCGGTTAAGCAGCCGACAACCTCTTAGGTTAACATGCGAGATGGCCTTCATAAAAAAATGGTTCTGCGCTGAGAGTCGGATTGGAAATACCGACTAGATCTAAATTAAACATAATTTATATTTTACGTGTAAAAGTGTTTTATTCCGAATTATAAAAAAAAAAAATGTTAAAATAATATGTATTTTTATATTTATTGTCAAGTAAGCTTTGACTGCTTTTTTACCCATCAATAAAGGTAAAATTTCTCACCTAGCAATCTTTACGTACAAAAAAAAAAAAAAGTCGCAACATTCTTTGACAAAGACTTTTGCTTTGTTGGTTGCTAGGCAACGAAAGGGTCGAAGTTGGAAATATTTATAAGGTCTATTTGTATTGTAACCTTGTTTCTAATTGATGTTATTTCCACCTAAACACACATAAGCTTTATGCAGGTGTAAATAAAGTTGATTTTAGACTGACTAGTAAAAAGTCATAGAAAATATGAAGTTCTAGCGCAATCTGAACCTTATGTGTAGGCATTACAATTATTTTTCCTAAAACTCGTGTTTGTTTACATGTTTGGCAAATAAATTACGAACTCGGTTAGATATTATATTAATTATAATTAAACTACTTTGAATAAAAGAGCCATGTTCAATATGGTTCCTCCTATTGCGGGAATGAATCTATTAAAAAGAAAAAGACTCAATTAATTGTTTTTTCGCAAGCTACAATGTTTTCAGGTTGCACGCTTGATGGACGGGTTTTTTTTAAAACTATTTTGACGTTTTTCTCGTTTCTGTTGCAGTATTTTTTTTATAGTTTACAACGAATCTCCATTAAATTATCTATACAATGGTATATAAATTAAGTAGGTTCTGTGTACTAGCAGGAGTGTAACAATAAAAACAGTTGCAGAAAGGAGGCAAAACAAATTTTTCGATCGCAAAGCACTCTCTTATGCTTCACATTAAGACTCTTGCAAAATAGCGAAATTAAAGTGCATACAGAACAACGAAAGCTTAAGCCATCCACTTCTTCCTTTTTTTAATATTTTTTACTATTATGGCCCACTACTTTGTCTCTTCTGGGTCGTCTTCTAGACCGTGCACTGAAGCGAACGATCCGTATTCGCTTATGACTTACAACTGCTTCAGTCGCCGCAATTATGTAGCCCCGGCAACCCGCAATCATCGAGCGATTGTCGATGTATCCTCAACGTTACCTATTCTAGAACCATGGCAATTGGCTTGGTGATTTAACGCTGTAAAGAAAGCAAGGTGAAAATTCACACCTGTGGCTTGTACCCGTCGGGTCCAGCTTCGTACTCTACGAGCTGCATCCTACCGTCGGGTAGCAGAACGTGGTAGGAGCCGGTCGCATGGTCTTCCTTCCTCTTCTCGTTGTGCCCGAAGTCGAGGCTCACTCCGTTGTCTTGGACGTCGTACGAGAAGTCATAGTTAGCTGGCAACTGAGAAAATAAAATTAAAATCAGCTTCATAATCAGGGCTTAATAAAATATGATTATTTTCGTTTTGTTTGGCAAGTTCAGTTTGGTGCTGGATCTTACCGATGGTTCCTGTATAGGTTTCTTTGGACCGCCGCCGATTTTGGGTGGTAAATACTCTTGAGCATACGCATTTGTCCATAACGTCACCAATAAAGTTACCTGAGAATTATATCATGATTATAAGACAGTAAAGGAAACCATCGTGTATAAACTTGACTAGCTATTGGCAATTTTGGACAATATTTATTATTGCCAATAGCTAATGCGCATTTTAGTTGTTGCTTCTTTAGAAATAAATTAAAACACTCACACAAATAATCCGCCACATTTTAAAATAATTTACGTGTTCCTTCTACTGGGGCGCACTGGGTGGTTTTGGGAGGTTCAAGCAAAAGTACGATGTTTTTATAGCCAAGGGCTGCGGTTGAGACAGCTCCGCCCCTTGGCATTTTTTCATTAGCAAGGTGCACGATCCACGAAAATTTCGAAATGACTTACTTGACGCCAGTAATGGGTTCAGTCGTGGCTGTGATTTATACACAATTGTAAGTACCTGGCTAACCACTTACTTAATTATGTGCACATTTTGTTTGGATTTGTTTATTAATTTAGACTGCGCGTGGGGAAGTGGGAACCTACGGAATTCAAAAGATAAAACCCATGACATCATCATCGTCTGCTCTTATGCAAATTTATTTGGTTTGGTGCAGCATCTTCATCTTCTCTTTTTCATTTTAATTATTATTTGAGCTGTGTTGTATATTGTTAATAAGAATATTGATTATGTGCAAAATTTATATAAAATTATAACAAAGTACCTGGTCGACCGACCTCTGCTCGGGTGAACATAGATAAACCATATCAATGAGATAAACATATCGTCGTCTATGAACGTTGTATCACATTCCCGAGGCTGTGAAAATAGAGAAAACGAATTTGCAGAGTTAAGATACCTAGCTAGATTAATTCTTCGCCCCCGTAAACCCTTTTAGTGCAACTTTCATCGAAATCGTTAGAACCGTTTTAGAGAACGTAATTACAAATATACAAGCTTAGTTTTTGTTTACCCTAAACCTTATAAGGGGTCATTGTAGGTACTCATCATTATGAACAACTTTCACTATGGGAGCAACGCTGAAATCTCGAAAAGAATCAGCTGTTCCCAGTGGCGGATTTGCCCTAAGGCCCAGTAGGCCCGGGCCTAGGGCGGCCAGATATTAGGGGCGGCAAATCGTGACAAAAAAATCACTGATGATAGCAAGAAATAACTCAAATGCAAAGTACCTAAATATTTAAAAGGCTGCGCATATTATGGCGAGCCGCACTGCACCGCAACGTATAGCAATAATCGTAAAAATATAAGTAATTATTAAATATCGTAGATATAAAATATTTCGTACTTGTAATATAATTATGTGATTTAGGAAGAATCAAATCTGCCTAGCCTTTTCCCAACTATGTTGGGGTCGGCTTCCAGTCTAACCGGATGCAGCTGAATACCAGTATTTTACATGGAGCGACTGCCAATCTGACTTCCACAACCCAGTAACTGGGTAATACGATACCCCTTGGTAAGACTGGTGTCAGACTTTCGGGCTTCTGACGACTCGTAACGACTGTCAAAGATTCACGAATGACAGCCGGGACCAACGGCTTAACTTGCTTTCCGAGGCACGGAGGATTCCCGGTATGTAAAGTGTTCACCCATCTACTGACCAACCCCGGCAAGCGTAGCTTAACTTGATGGATCGACCAGTGGGGCTGTTGTTACTTAGCCACGAGCTCCTCCATTTTTTTAATGTCCTTAGAGCTTATCGCTGAGTTCGATCCATTCTTAGCCAAACACATAATACATTATGGGAATCCAGGCTCAGGATTTACGAGTTATCTTGCTTTAACAACATGCGAAGAATTCATTCGGCTTATGGGAAACAAAGTTTTGGAGACAATTGTAATGGAAATATTGACAGCGAAATATTTTTCTCTGATCATTGACTCGAAGCCGGATATATCTCACGTAAACCTGTTATCAGATATGTCCTGCCTAATGGATCACCTGTAGAACGGTTCCTCAACTTCATTTCAAACACAGGTCATAAATCACAACATATGACAGAAGCTGTTACCTCAACTTTAACTGTTGGGAATTGACATTTCAAACTGCCGCGGGCAATCTTATGACAACGCAGCTAACATGTCAGGCATATACAACGGCTTGCAAGCTAAAATAAAAGAAATTTCACCCCTTGCCGAGTATGTCCCTTATTCCGCACACTCGCTCAATTTAGTAGGTGAATGTGCAGCAGAAAGCAGCCAAGAGGCTTGTTCGTTCTTTTCTCTACTCCAAGAGTTGTACAATTTCTTTGCAGCGTCAACTCAGTGTTGGGAACGCCTTCAAGCGTGCATCAAGCCTAATTTCACTGTCAAAAGTCTGTCAACGACTCGTTGGTCAGCTCGTTCAGACGCATGCAAAAGTTTACGCGAATCCTGGAATGAAATCCATAAAGCGCTAGTCTCTATGGAAAATGACACGCAACAGAAGAGAATCGTTATAAGCGATGCAAGAGGTATTCGTTTGAAACTAGAACGTTTTGAAACGGCCCTCATGACTGTTTTTTGGGGATGTTTACTGGATCGCATTAACGCCACAAATAAAAAACTTCAGAGTGTGGAAATTGATATTACCATTGTCATAAAACTCTATGAGACACTGATACATTTTATTGGCGAAACAAGAGATAACTTCGATGATTTCGAAAACAAAGCCAAAAAACTGTCTCGTACCGGAATATGAAAGGGATTTTCGACGCCATCGAAAGCGTAAGCTACTCCCTGGCGAGACTAATACAGGTGAAGATATGCAACAAAGGAATGGTCGCGAAAATTTCAGAATCACTAGTTTTTTGGTAGTAATTGATACATTGTCAGAAGAACTGAAAAAACGACGGGATGCTTATAAATTACTTCATAATAAATTTTACTTTATTATTAACCTGACGAAACTGAGCATAACAGAAGTCCAAGAAAAGGCCAAAGCATTGCAAATGGTTTATTCTACTGACTTAGAAGACAATTTTTCGGAAGAATGTCTACATTTTCGTTCTCACTGCAGTATAAAAAATGAGGAGCCGAACAGTGCTGTCAGTTTGTTACAATGGTTACGAACTGAAGGTCTTCAAACCATTTACCCAAACGTGGATATTGCTCTTCGTATGTGTGTGTGTACTCCCACCAGCAAGAGAACGGTCGTTTTTTTTGTTTGCGCAGAGTTAAAAACTATTTACGCACAAAAATGACGGAGCAAAGGTTAAACGATCTTGATTTGCTTGACATAGAAGCTGATTTTTTAAGAAAGTTGGATTGCGATGATTTAATTAATGATTTTGCTGCGCTTAAGTGCAGACGAGTTTTGTAACTCATGTTAAAACACTTTATTAATAAATAAAACCTAAAACCGTTTTAAATGTTTTATTGAATTGTGCAATTAACTCTTAAAACTCGGAATATATTACAAATTAGTAGCTTCAGTTAATTAAATTTCTGATTTCGATTTGGATAAAAGTTGGCAATAAAGTAAATTAATTATGTACCTAGTCTATATGATGGGTGCTGATAAAGGGGCGGCACATGGCCTGGGGCCTAGAGCGGCCAAGACTGCAAATCCGCCACTGGCTGTTCCCTACATTTCGACGAGCTATGCTAACATAAATGTAGGGAACAGCTGATTTTTTTTCGCGATTTCTGATCCCATAAATAAAATTTAAATTTCTTCTACACAGAATAAATAAAAATCCTCCCGACCGAATTTCGGCCACGGTGGCCAATCTCAACGGAGATTAGCTGAGTAGGCAAGATATAATAAAGTGCAAACACAAGCGTGCGCGCAAACACAGGTATACATTGTAGGAATATAGTTTTGACCCACTACGAAAGTGTGGCAGGAGCTACTAGCTAAAATCGTGAAAAAGCAGATACGGTGATGACGAATGTGCTTAGAATATAGCTGCCGTCTTGCATATCAATCAATAATATTTTGATATAAGTATTATAATGTGTACTTAGTAGACCAACCTTGGCTGCAATACCCAGTCCATTTTTTCGCTTAACCTGTGGGATATGCGGCTTCAGTTCCTAACACTTGGTTAGTCTGTATGTTTTTGCAAACGCACGGTCGCTTTAATGGAAAATGCGTCTGATGTGAGACCCTGCGGCCGGCGATGCCGAGAACAGCTGCTGCTGTTGTCTCTACGTTGTTCTGCGGCGGATTCGTCGTCTGCACATTGTGCGAGGAATGAAAGTTGCTCCCACAGGCCTAACCCACTGGTTTTGTATTATTTCACCACACAAACAAAATTATTTACAACTGTTGGCTGAGCTTGCTTTTAACATATAACACAGTGGTTTTATTTGGTAGATATATTTGAATAAAACGAACAATTAACTTCATGTAAAGAAACGTAGGTGACAGACACTCTGTGTTCCTAATTTCCTTTACTGTCAAAATTCGATGGGACGGCAATTCGACACGGCCGACGAGGACCAGACGCAGGGCCCACGGCTTTACGTGTTATTCGAGGTCCCCCGTACCTCGAATAGCATGTAAAGCCACCAACTGCCAAAGTTCGGGGCTGCTACTGAGAAATTCCTAATGGAAAAAACCCAATAGCACTTTGCCCGATCGGGAATCGAACCCGGAATCCCACACTCAGCAGTCGCGTTTGCGACCATGAGACCAACGCAACGGGACAGTTTAAATTGAAATAGAGAGTTCCACTATGGCTCCCACAGACTATGTATATGGCTCCTATACACATATTTCCTTTGCGATCCTTTGTGCGGCAAGGCCGAGCGCATCACAGCGTGCCCGGCGGCCATGCCACCGGTATAGTGTGTAGGAGCTATTAGAATTCCACTATTCTAGGAGCCAATAGTCCAGCGGCTAGGTGTCGTCAATCTGGCGAGCGATGAGTCTTTAGTTCGAACTGTAAAGCCAGTGCCGGATTAGCAAATTAAGCAATTGCTTGGGGCATCACGTCCCGGGGGGCACCACAAACAGCACCGAAATAGTAGATTATTAACCAAGGGGATAAAGCAGTGTCTTCTGTCGCGGGTGACGATTTAAATCGCGAGCGTAACGAAGGACACGAACGAGGTTTACTCCCGAGCGTAGCGAGGGTGTTAAAAACTTAAATCACGAGCGAAGCGAGGGATTTAAGACGAGTCCTGAGTGTAGCGAGGGATTTAAGTTCACCGAAGACTAAGACAGCTTTATCACCGAGGAAAATACTCTACTTTTCGTACCATTTGCGAAAAAATTAACACAATAATAATATGGGATAAGCATTTATTAAAAATAATGACAGTTAAAAGTAAAAGTTAACATTCGAAACATTGGTCCAATTATTGATAGAGAGAGTTACATTTTTGTTTAGTACATTTATTGTTGATGAGTTGATTTGAGTATTTCTCTGTTCTTGCGTCTGAGGAACTTGCGTTTCATTGTAGATAGTATACGTCGGAGATAGTGGTGGTGGTGCATCGTGAGTTACGGACGAAGATAAGATGCCGGAAGTTGATGGTTGTGGCTCTGATGGATTAAGTTTTATATTTTTGTTAATTTGACTGCTTAATATGGTTTTATTCGCCATGGAGCTTTCGATATAACCCTCAGCTACTCCATCAGAGCTCCAACCACCGTGTCTTTTTATTGACGTAATATCCGCCCCTGAATCCGCCAAGAAAGTCGCCGAAGTTCTTCTAAAGCAGTGACCGGTGTAGAGTTCAACATCTTTAAATTTTAAATATTTAGCAATTTCCTTTGGCATATTGCTAATTTTATTTTTGCCGATGGCTTGTCGAGTACATTTCCCATTCCGATAGTTTATAAAAAATCTATTGTTTTCCATGTTGGTGGGACGTAGTGCTTGGTATTTATGAATGAATTTAGTATATTGTCCTATTTGTACAATGAATGACCGATTTTTCTTTGTCTTAGTTTCCTTTACATTAATCAGCAGCAACTCATTGGAATTATTTTCAACGTCCTCCACCTTTAAGTTTACAAGTTCACATCCGCGGCAAGCACCATTGAGTCCAAAAATTAAGGCCACCTATAACAAAGATAAAAAACAGGTAAATATATAGAATAATTACCATTACTAAGATACGAAATATTCATAGTTAAATCATGTATACTTACTTTTGTGGCCAGAAAAATTTCGTCATTAAGAAATTTTTCCACATTTTGAGTCGTAAAAATTTTAGACTTCTTTGCGCAATGCCCTTCTGATTTTCTTTTTAAAAAAGCCAGTAAAATCGTGAATCTATTTATTTCAATGCTGTGTTTGATGCTTATTGTAGCTTTCAGTTTTGAGTATATGCACCAAAGTGTATTCGGATTCTTTGTCTTGGATAAATAATCAAAATAGACAAGAAGTATTGATTCTGAAATTGATAGGCCTTTCGCACTACTCCACGTTGAAAATTCTTCATAAGTTTTTAAATAATTTTCCTTGGATTTTGTTGGAAGCAAATTAGTTATAATTGCGGTAGCATTTGCACTGATGGAATCCGACAATTCACTGTCACTGTCGCTTTGATTTAACATCGTAACGTATTTTTAGAACATTAACTTATTTATAAAAATAAAATTAAAATAAACTTAATGTTTATGTATTTGAAGAAAACAAAAACGCGGCAAATTCCTAGACTAATATTTTTTTTTCGGAAAAGCAAAGGCATCAAGCTCATACGGCCTCGTCGGTTTTCGTAATTTTATTTAATAATCATAACTGCATAATAAATGCGTATTCCTTTTTCAAAAAGATGTATAATGCTTTATATACAAACTCAATGGTGTAAACACAGATGTAGTTCAGTATAAATTTCGGTAAGTATTCCAAATTTAAATCACATTCACCTTCAAACAATCATTTGTTCATTCATTGAATTTTCTTTCTTTATTTTCATTGAAATTCAATTCATTGAATTCAATCACCCTAGAGGATGAATGAAATTCAGTACAATTTTCTTTCCCTGTTTTTAACAGATTAAAAATGACTATTGTTATGTTCGCTTTTTGAGGCATAGAATGTCACTTTTTTGAGCAAGTGGTACGAAAAAATACGTTACGATGTTAAATCAAAGCGACAGTGACAGTGAATTGTCGGATTCCATCAGTGCAAATGCTGCCGCAATTATAAATAATTTGCTTCTAACAAAATCCAAGGAAAATTATTTAAAAACTTATGAAGAATTTTCAACGTGGAGAAGTGCGAAAGGCCTATCAATTTCAGAACCAGTACTTCTTGTCTATTTTGATTATTTATCCAAGACAAAGAATCCGAATACACTTTGGTGCATATACTCAAAACTGAAAGCTACAATAAGCATCAAACACAGCATTGAAATAAATAGATTCACGAAATTACTGGCTTTTTTAAAAAGAAAATCAGAAGGGCATTGCGCAAAGAAGTCTAAAATTTTTACGACTCAAAATGTGGAAAATTTCTTAATGACGAAATTTTTCTGGCCACAAAAGTAAGTATACATGATTTAACTATGAATATTTCGTATCTTAGTAATGGTAATTATTCTATATATTTACCTGTTTTTTATCTTTGTTATAGGTGGCCTTAATTTTTGGACTCAATGGTGCTTGCCGCGGATGTGAACTTGTAAACTTAAAGGTGGAGGACGTTGAAAATCATTCCAATGAGTTGCTGCTGATTAATGTAAAGGAAACTAAGACAAAGAAAAATCGGTCATTCATTGTACAAGGACAATATACTAAAATCATTCATAAATACCAAGCATTACGTCCCACCAACATGGAAAACAATAGATTTTTTATAAACTATCGGAATGGGAAATGTACTTGACAAGCCATCGGCAAAAATAAAATTTGCAATATTCCAAAGGAAATTGCTAAATATTTAAAACTTAAAGATGTTGAACTCTACTCAGTCACTGCTTTAGAAGAACTTCGGTGACTTTCTTGGCGGATTCAGGGGCGGATATTACGTCAATAAAAAGACACGGTGGTTGGAGCTCTGATGGAGTAGCTGAGGGTTATATCGAAAGCTCAATGGCGAATAAAACCATATTAAGCAATCAAATTAACAAAAATATAAAAATTAATCCATCAGAGCCACAACCATCAACTTCCGGCATCTTATCTTCGTCCGTAACTCACGATGCACCACCACCACTATCTCCGACGTATACTATCTACAATGAAACGCAAGTTCCTCAGACGCAAGAACAGAGAAATACTCAAATCAACACATCAACAATAAATGTACCAAACAAAAATGTAACTCTCTCTATCAATAATTGGACCAATGTTTCGAATGTTAACTTTTACTTTTAATTGTCATTATTTTTAATAAATGCTTATCTCATATTATTATTGTGTTAATTTTTTCGCAAATGGTACGAAAAGTAGAGTATTTTCCTCGGTGATAAAGCTGTCTTAGTCTTGGGTGAACTTAAATCCCTCGCTACACTCAGGACTCGTCTTAAATCCCTCGCTTCGCTCGTGATTTAAGTTTTTAACACCCTCGCTACGCTCGGGAGTAAACCTCGAGTCCTTCGTTACGCTAGCGATTCAAATCGTCACCCGCGACAGAAGACACTGCTTTATCCCCTTGGTTAATAATCTACTATTGTTACCATGAAAGACAGCTGTTTGAAAACCCGCGCATATTTTCGGCGGGAGATTTTGTTGAAAGTAATAAAAAATGAAAAAGAATGACGATGCTGCAGGAAAGCCTCGATGCTTTATCAGTAGGTAATATGTGTATGTCGTAGCCAGATCTTAGAACTGATAATTTCATAAAGTGTTCGACTTCGACCGTTTCATAAAATGGTTGTGTTTCGTAAAATGGCCAGCAAAAATTTACCGTATCGTATAAACGTCAACATTTTAATGATATGTCAGTCGACGTTTGGACATTGGCTGTGGGGTATCCATGGTTTAATTTATTAAGGTGTGGTAAAAATTGCCAAGTAACTGTGACCAACTTGGAAGTATCGCTCGAAGTAGCCACTGGTATTTGGTGAGGGTGCGTAAAGCGGCGAGAAATGCAACATAACACTTAAAATTAGTTTTAAAAAAAACGCCACTTGCGGCACCCGGAACAAATGAGTTAGGATAGGTTAGAATTGCGACCAACCGCGCGCGAGCCAAGTGAGCGAAGCCAGTAGTGCAGCGGCAACGGCCGGCGAGCGCTACTTCTAAGATGGTCACTTTCCATAATTATCATACATTTCGAAATAAAAGCACATCGATTTTTTTGTGTGGTAGGGTGGTTTTCTCTACTTTGTATGCCACCGCCATGATGCACAACAAAAACAAAGCGACATTAACGCCTCTACCCGTGGATAATCTAGCTATTTAACGATTTATGATAATAAACAATTTTTCTTTCTTTCTTTCTTTTTCTTTCTAATGTTTGGCCACATCATGAAGAAGTCGTGCGTTTAGCTATTCATATCGTCAAACGTTGAGTATTCAATGATCTGGACGGAAAACATCATGATGTGACCAGCGTTCGATGATCTATTTCATGAAATGGTTGAACACCTCACGAAATGATCATTTCAAAGATCGCCACGACATATACAGGCAGCTTATGCTAAAAACGTTGAACTTAAAAATCATTCATCATCAATCAATCATCAAGTCGCGTATAAAAAAAAAAATGCTTTGGTTTTTATTTTAATAACTGCTCCACGTATCTCTTTTGTACATATTCTAAGGTACGTAATGATTTATCTCGTTATAAATACGTTAATTTGTTTTTAAAGATTGACACTAGTTAACTAGTGGATAGGGGGGCCCGCAGGCGTGGATTGCTTAGGGCATCAAGTAGTCTTTTAATCCGGCACTGCGTAAAGCAGATGAGTAGTCAAAAGCCAAGCGCACATTACAGCCGCACTGTGGAACGAAGAAGGCTTTCGAAGTCATTGGAGCTTAAATTTTTAAGTGTCGGGTTGTAGCTTGAAATTACTTCTAATAGACAATATTATGCATAAATATAATATCATAGGATACAATCTGGTAGGCAAATTGCCAACTAATATATTTTTGCAAAAAAAATATGAAGCTTGTATCCTATGATATATTTATAAGGACATAAATTCGGCGCAGTCCACCCAAATGTGCGTGAGCAAATAAATATTTTTTCAATTCGTTATCATTCTAAAACGTTCCGTTTTCTCATCGTCTCGTTTGTCAAAAAAACAAATTGGAATCTGTATACGACTGTCAGACTGACACTGACGTAATTCTACGTAACAGTGACAGGACAGACAGTTTTACAGCAGAAACGATCGAAATCGAACACGCTAAAAACGAGAGTTTCTGAGATAATTATTATGAAATTGATAACACACAGACCCTGAATAAAATAGTTACGTGTTGTCCCTAAAAATGAACTCAGTCTTAAGAAATAGGTGTGTCGCGTTAAGTCGTGCATTCAGTACTTCGGTTGTGAAAAAATGTGCCGTGCCCCCGGTCCCACCTAAGAAACCGAGGAAGTTCACATCGGCTATAACATGGAAGTCTATGACAGCGACTGCGCTGATCGGCGGAGGATTGACCGCCTTCATGATGTATGTAAGACAAGAAAAACAAGAAGCCTTGGATCGTGAGAGGAAGCGACAACTTGGGAAGGCTAAGATTGGAGGTGAATTCGAGTTGGTTAACACAGAGGTACGTTACAAGATCTGATAAGTTTCATTTACTTCTATTTTAAAATGTTTGTTTTATTCTATCATAAAGTATATTATTGTGTGAAGTCAATCTTATATTGGTATCAGTTAAACTAAGTACCCAATAATGTCAGTTCTTTCAATGAAATCTCAAGAAATATTTCCTAAGATTCTAGTACCATAGAAAAAGAACCATCATGTAATGCTTACATTGCCAACAGTACCTATTGCCACAAGTACTTATATCAATATTTGATCTTTTTTTCAGGGAAAACTAGTAAAAAGCACAGATTTCTTAGGAAAATGGCTTCTTATTTATTTTGGATTCACCCACTGCCCTGATGTTTGCCCTGATGAGCTGGAAAAGTTAGCTGAAGTTGTAAATATGCATGGTATGTATCAATGACTAATTATCTTGTGTTCTATTTAATTTTCCTTGTAACAGATTCATGGTCTTTACCTTGATGTTGCTCTTGTAAATATGTGGACATATTATATCATAATTAATAATAATATACCTTATGTCTTTAACCATTCTCTTTAAACTTTCAGATAGTAACACTAAGCTGCCACCTGTGCAGCCACTGTTCATTTCTGTGGACCCTCACAGAGATACACCTGAAGTAGTTGGAAAGTATGTTTATTATTATAACATTTTACTGCTAACTACCATGTAGTGATGAAGATACTTATAGCTGTGTGAATTCGGCTGGTTTTAATTTCCTTTTTATTGCCGATTCTTGATCAAGCAAATCATGAAAGATGTTGCCATCATACTTACTAAGCCTTTCCACTAATCACGCTTATCCTCTATACAGGTACTGCAAGGAGTTCTCTCCACGATTCCTAGGCCTGACCGGCACCAAAGAACAGGTCCAACAGGCTTGCAAGTCATACCGAGTGTACTTCAGTGCAGGCCCACAGGATGTCGACAATGATTACATTGTAAGTTATTGAAGGAATTTTTTAGTCTATCCAATTGTACATTATTCATAAGTAGTAGTAGGTGTGTACCTACTGCTACAGACATGTATCCATAAATTTAATATTTAGATTCCATTTATAATTCATTTATGTTAAGCCTATGTGAAAGCTTATCTTCATTACATTTTAATCATTCAACCGGTCTACCCAGCTAATGACCAAAACAACAACTTATGCCCAGTTATAATTATCAGGTTATAACCACTCTTTATTTTATATATTTATAGGTGGACCACACAATTATTATTTACCTTGTCAACCCTGATGGAGAATTTGTTGACTACTACGGCCAGAATAGAAACGCTAAAGATATCCACAACTCAATGCTTGTGAATATCAAGAAATATGAAGATTCCAAGAAAAGTTCGTGGTTCTAACCACGACACGCATTTACGTAGACAAATAGAATATAGTTCCAAAGTATTTTTATTTAAGTAAAATAAAACTATTGTTACTTAAAACTTGTTTATATTTCGATTTCCACTCATCATAAAATACTTTATACAAAGGGGGCTGTGTATATTATTGATTTACTCTAACACAAAAATAAACTGTGCTTATTCACATATTTTTCTAATACTTTCACAGTTAAAAGTTAGCTGTCATTTTGCTAGTTATCTTACTAATAGTGACTTGTCCTCCGGAGCTGTGTATTTGCACTAAACTTTGGTCTAACTGGTATAATTTCACTGTGGTTCCTTCCAGGTTCGCAGTCGAAATGCTGACGCCGCCCTCGTTCACCGTCACCAAGTTCATATCACCATCGTAGTTGACGTCATCGATGATATTCATGTTGCTAGTATTCAAGCATATACTGTCACCTTGGTAGTTACTTTGGCTATTATCGACTACTAAAAGGTCACCTTTCATGTTACTATCGTCCTGAAGTACTAATTCTCCTGTTACTTCTAATGGGACTTCTTGTACGTTTAGTGTCAGTTCTTTGGATTGATCTTCGAGTGACTCGTCAATTGTTAAATTTTCATTGACTGTTATTAGTTCTCCATGCTCCTTATTGAACATAATTCTATCAGTAATGGTGGGAACAGGCTCAACATGTTGTAATATGAAGAGTCCACGGTTCTCTCGATCGCGGTCTTTATCTGAAGCATGTACGAGTGCTCTCTTCTTTTTCGCTAGGTGGGTTTTGGAGTGTTTTAACTGTTGAGATTTCGTAGCGAATTTAAGCGTGCACATTGAGCAGTCGAATGGTTTTTCACCTGGAAGCAGAAACAGTCTTAGTATCTGCATTTAAGTACTACTACTAACCAGAACTAGCTAGAACTGTAGAACCAACACTAGTCAGAATTTTTGAAATTCACGTTCCATTGCCAATTAGGCACTCAATTATATACTTCAGCGTTATGTCGTCTAAGCAGTTTTTTTTATAACCATTTGTAATAAAAAGGTACTAAACATTTTTTTTTTGTTGAAATGGAATTTGAACTTTGTCACGCATAACATTAAGTTTGTAGTTCTAAAACTTGACAATATGCCAAGTTTCGTATTTATTGTTTAGTATATTCACCAGTATGTACGCGGTGGTGATCGCGAAGGCGCGTGGCGTTGGCGAACTTCTTGGAGCACACGCCGCACTCGTACGGACGCTCGCCCGTGTGCTTGCGCATGTGCGCGCTCAAGTTCTTGCGCGTGAAGCTGTAACACACGGGCTATTGAATTGATTGGTTCCAAAGATTTAAATACTTAACATCTCTAAGATGACTAGAGTTCGGCTGAATATGGCTTTTATTTCCCGCCAAAATCGAAATTCGGCCAGCCTGATTTTCATTTTCGGCAAAAAATCAGGAACGAAAAGTATATAATATATTTGTTTGTCCATAGGTCTTTCTTTGTTAAAAGTAAAATGAATACTGTGTCAATCTTGATTATCTTAAAAAAAAAATCGGTCGGACTCTAAAAGTAAGCCACTTTATTACCTTTTCCCACAAATTTCACAGCTGAAAGGTCGTTCCCCAGAATGTATTCGTTCGTGGCTTTTGAGTGTAGACCCTGAAGTGAACTTACGATCACATGTCGAACATGAGTAGGGGCGCTCGCCTGAAAAACAAACAGAAATAAAATTCAAAATCTTTATATAATTAATAACTTAAGATACCTAGGAGGTTGCTAATGTATTATCGACCTTAGAAGCAAGCCAGGTTCTGTTGTTGTTCTGTCGCAAATTCAAGAGATGATGCGTACTGGGGCCAATGTGAGGGCAGCTGATGTGCAGGACAATGCAGGGTAGGTCAAGGGGGCAGAACGAGACGAGAACTTTTATTATTATTACCTACGCACCGAGCAGTGATAGCCTAGTGGTGTGACAGTCGGACTGCCAAGTCATAGGTCTCGAGTTCGAACCCAAGGCACGCACCTCTGACTTTTCGGATTCATGTGCGTATTGTATTATCACTTGCTTCAAAAACGGTGAAGGAAAACATCGTGAGGAAAACCGGCATGCCTGAGCGATATTTCTCGACGGCATGTGAAGAGCCAGGTCAAAGGCCCCATTGGGCGGCTTTAAAACTTTTACACCAGAGTAGTCACAAACTACACGAAAAGAAGAAGACCTATGTCTGGAGGCGTGTCACGTGACCCGTAGTGTTAACAGCACGCACATGGAACAAAATTTCAATGGATCGTCACTTGATGACGTAAGGATTGAGGGCCGTAACCATGAATCAAAAAACTAATGTTATCGTGATTTAATAGAAGCAGTAAACGTGACACGTCTTCAAAAATTCTGCAAGATTTTCTTATAAAATTTGTTTTTCCTTGCCCCCGACTTATTATCTGTCGCGTGTCTGGTGAATAGCGGTCGTCTATTCGATTTAAACTGTTAAAATCTTCGGGTTTCGGATTTGTGAACAGCGTTTAGAGGACTCCTTTGATAACAATGATTGGTGTTCGATTCGGCACCGAAGCGTATCCAATGGTTGTGAATAGCTCCCTCTATTCCATCGACGTCCGTAGCGCGAGTAATTTGGCGATTTATAAGCAGTAACATTACCAGTATGTGTCCTCATATGCAGCGTGAGGTTGGAGTTCTGTATGAAGTTCTTCCCGCACACGGAGCACACGTAAGGTTTCTCTCCAGTGTGTGTACGATGGTGGGTGTTGCGAGTCGATTCGTGACGAAAACTGTTACCAAACAATACAGCTGTAATTACTAAACTTATAAAGTTGTAAGTTAAAAACCTATAAGTATGGATACTCTTGATCTTATGTGCATAGTCGACGTAAAGCCCTGAATTCTAAGTAATCAACATTGACGCCGCAAAATCATTTTGTGTCACTGCAAACATGTTTAACACTCAATCTGTAGTGAAATGTTGCCCGTCACAAAAATTTAAACAACAAAAAAACACATAATATTGCTGAAACAATGTTTTGCAACTTTTGTTTCCCTTGAATTGTTAAAAGGGGCTTCCGATCTGACAGAAGACCAGCGCGTTCCTGCTCATAGTTACAAAGGTAAAAGGAAAAAAAGCAAGTTACCGTTTATCGCAGTACTGGCAGGCGTACGGCTTGCGATCCGAGTGCACGAGCCGGTGTGACGACAGCAGGCGGTTCGATGGGAACCGTTTTCCGCAAATGTTGCACTCGCAAGGACGCAACCCGATGTGGCGGGACATGTGCGCGGTAAGAAGACCGCTCTCACTGTACCTATGCGAGAATTTATTAACTTCCAAGATATATACATTTTTGTTTTGTGCAATCGTGTGAAACTTAAATGGTAGGGTGCAGTTTAGATTTTTGACTGTACGAAGATTTTTTTAACGCGTGTCTCTACGATCTTCTTTAAGCACAACCATCAGTCGAGGCTACAAGTCCCACAAATTCACTCACTACAGATCCAGTATTTTAGGCAATTTAAATTTAAAAAAACATCGCCTACAGCTTGTGGTGGATGCTAGACCAAGTTGTGACGGTTACGAGTAGCAGTAAGGAGTAGTAACTACTAGTCAGTAGTGTCTCACTTCTTATCACACATAGTGCAGGCATGTTTCTTCTCGAGGATCTCGCCGGTGTGAACACGCGCGTGTCGTCGTAACGCGTACTGTTCGGTGAACGTCTTGTCGCACACCTCGCAAGAGAAGCGCTTGGACTCCATGTGCCGCGATATATGGCGCCGGAGCATTGCGCGCGCTGTATCGAGACAATATTTTGGACTTTTAGTATAGAACTAAGCAACGGATTTTGATACGGGTTTCACCAGCATTTAGAGAATTTATTCCGGAAGAATTTATTTAGGTTTATGTGAATAATAAATTACTATTAAACTTACAAATAATAAAGAAATCTCGATGTTTTGTCGAGTCGTAAAAACCGTGCGAAGCAGGGGCGGGTCGCTAGTAGAAAATAAATAGCAACCTATTACAAAATTGTTGCTCAGATAATTTGCTAAAGGGCCTTACCCCACCTCACTCGTAACCTATTCATTTCTCAAGGCTGCTTACTTCAGTAACAAATCCAGTTGGTAATCCAATAAAAAAACGAGCGACCCTTATGGCTCCTACACACTATGCCGGCGGCATGGCCGCCGGATTTTGCCGCGCGGCTCGTACCCCCGGCTTTTGCGCCTTCATTTCCTTTGCCATCCTTTGTGCGGCAATGTCGGGCGCGCCTTGGCTTGCCCGGCGGCAGGGCCGGCGGCATAGTGTGTAGGAGCTATTACAGTGGTCGCATATAATGTGTAACATCTGACATCTTGGCTGACAGTACCAGTCTCAGAAAGAGGGTTGGTACCATTTGACGGCCAACTCAAACACCACGCGCGCTCATTGGTCATATTAAATAGCGCGCGCTTCCCGGCTTCTTGTTACACACTTCCGTCCCTTTTCACGAAATGACTCCCACAGATTACAGGAAAGCGAGGGGAAAGATGTTAGACATAAAAAAATATATAATTATCATTGTTTTGTTTTGTCAAAGCCAAAGTATTTTATAATTAGACTGTAACTTACCCCTAAACTCCTTAGGACATTGGTTGCACTTCCAACTGCTTCCTTTAGTGTGTATAGACGCATGTACTTCAAGATCGTGTTCAGAATTAAAAGACTCAGTGCATTGGTTACAAAAATGTTGATGTTTAGTGCTTGGATGCTTGCTCTTCACATGTGCATGAAACGATTTCACATTTTGGAATTTCTAAAAATTAACAACTTTAATAATAAAATGATTTCATATTGCCACAAATAAAGGTTTTTTTTTATTTCATAACTATTACTCCACAAATACAAGGAGTATTATCATCATTTCATATTATTAAATTTAATTAAAATGTACCTTAGAGCAAATCTTGCAGGTGAAAGTATTTTCTTTTTTGTTGCCATGTTTTCTTCTTAGTTTCTTATTTGAAACTTTTAGATGGTTCGATTCTAAAATATTAAAGCAAATATTAGCAATTGGTGTCTTAGAGATTCTTGATTTTAAATTAATTGCATAAATAGACACAGTCATTTTAGAACTTAGAATACATAATGTATTTGTTAATTTGTATGTTTAACTTACCATCATAATCATCAATGAACTTTTTTCTGAAATAAAGATTACAAAATTCAATAAATTAATAATTAAATGCATATTAAGAAGAAATGTATGATTAAATTTACTTTTTCTTACTCCTTGTCTTTTGTACTATGCAAAGGTTACCAATATCACTGTTATCACTGAGATCTTCTAAATATTGCACATCTGTAAATAGAAACAAATTTGCTACTGGTATGCCCAGGATATACGAGGCTAGTTTTTGAAGCTAGGATAGAAAGTTAGTGTTAGTAAGCTAGCAAGCTAGTTACAGCAGAACTAGCTTAATTTCAGCTCTAATAAGCTAGTGAGAAAGTTAGTAAGCTACCATCTCAAGCTAGGATCGTTTAATAGGATAGGGTTCTATTTATGAGCTAGTAGCGCCCCTCACCACCGATTTTACTATCCGCGTGTGTGACTAAGTCACCGCAGTGTTATTGGCTTAAAATTTACTAGCATCGTGTATACAGCGTTAGCTTGTGCCAAGCTAAGACAGCAAGCGAGGATAGTATACAGAGGTTCTAGCTTGCTATCCTAGCTTTCAAAAACTAGCCTCGTGTATCCCGGGCATAACTCTTATGAAAAATTACATTATTATGAACTAGCTTTTGCCTGGGGCTTCGCCCGCGTGGATGTCGGAAAATATCCTACGGGAACATACCACCGGGATTAAGAGTAAGTACCCATAATAAGTTTATCTAGGCTATAAACTACATATCTGTGTGCCAAAGTTTTTGCGCCAATCCGGAACATACATCCTGACACACGGTCAAAAAATCTTCGTTACTATTTTATTATACAGGAGCCGTCTGCTACGAGTTTAGACGCAATATCAATTTTTAAATTTTAACTTCAAACGTCAATAATTTCATTTAAAAATAACAAAACCGGCAATTTTTTTTTTTTCTACAATAATTGTAGAATTGAAAACATTAAAAAGTTTTTGTTTGTCAGTAATTTAACTTTTCGCAAATGAGTGTTCCTTCAAAAAAGGCCCAGGCCGTTAAAATTAATGAATAATTCTAGATGTTCAAAAACAAAAGTGCATATTGCATACCGTTAGAACAGGCATGAATCAAAGATGTTTTCCTAGAATTAGAACTGCTGAGCAGTTCTAATTTCTTTCTTCTTCTCTTTTTTTTTTACACAGTTCTAAGTCGGGCTATCGGTATTATTTTTAATTGTTTAGTAAGTTTAAGGGCTCTTATTTAATTTTGTAGCAATCATCTCCGTCAAATACGAATTTTATAAGATTCTACAGTAATAAATAATACTGTTATAAAAATTTAAAAAAACAATTGCCGGATTTGTTATTTTTAAATCAAATGATTGACGAGCAACAATGAATTACGAATAAAATTAACTATAAAAAAGCCATAAAAAAAAATTGTGTGGCTTGGGTCTTGTTATTGGGCCTAAACACGTAGCAAACGACCCCGCGGATCCGCCATTTTCGCATTTACAACCATCTGCCTAACACCCTGTATACAATGTATAGATTTACAAAATGTTCCATAGTAAAGACACATAAGTTTATTTCTCGAGACAAATAATTTTGAAATGAGTCATGTTTTATCACATTACTTTATTACTACTTACATAATCCAATCCTTATAGATAAAGGTCTCAATGTTTTAGCTGTAGTAAGTTTTTAAGGTTGCTTTTATAACTTCTCAATCTATTAATGGTACTTCTGAGATTGGTCGGGCCCAGTAAGTGGTCTCATCATCATCATCATTATTTCAGCTGAAAGATGTCCACTGCTGCACATAGGACTCCCCCGAGCACAAAAGGGATGAAGACAAAAATTTTTTTTTTAGTCTGTCTTTGAGATTGTAAAAAAATATTGGACACGTACTTTTTCTTTTTTTACGTAATCTAAAGATTATGGCGATACATTGAGGTAAAATGTGCCATGACGTCACGAGTATGTAGATTTTATACATACTAGTGATCTAGCGACCCTCTCTCCTCAACCTAAAATGCGTTTTATCTAAGTAATTTTTTATTAATATGTAAAGCATAATATATAGCAAAAAATATGTGTCTAATATTTTTTTTATTATCTGACTGATGGACTGATTAGAATTTTTTTTTTTCCCAGGCATCCTCCCTATTATAGTAATAGCAGCTCTTAAACTACATCATATTAACAGCAACGAAAAATATAAAAAAATACCAAAAACAACAAGAAATAAAATACCTTCCAGTAGTTCTGTTTCTTGTTTAACATCAATAATGTCATTTAAATAAATATTGCTGTTATCTACACCATTATTATTATCCTCTGACTTTTCTTCTTGCTTAATTTCCCTGAAAACAGATGCTTTTCAGTTTCAAAATAACCCATTCTTCATTTGATTTCCAATACATAAAAAAGTGTTTGGTTAAAAACAGAGGATCATATACAAATTATATGAGAAAATGTAAATACCAACATGCTATGATCAGGAAGTTCCTCTTTGGTAATGAATTCTCCTTTCAGTATTGACTTGAGCATGCAGTCTGACTTCTCACACTTGATCTTGAATTCATAGCTCTGAACTACCTGGGCCTGACATGGCTCACAAATACTTGATGGCAAGCCGTCTCCTGAAAGCAGCTGAATGGACATAGTGATTGTTTATTAGTATAGCTCATAATCTCAACAAAAATTAAAATCATGAAATAAGGAGTTGTTATTAACAAGTGTCTCAACTGGATAAATTATTTTCTATTTATGAATCAGGATATTCTTATCTGCAACTGCTCATATGCTGCAGTATTATTGACATTGGATGGTTTTGAACATATATTATTCAAATTAAAACTACAACAATCTGGATTAGAAGTTAAGTCAGTCACCAGATTAATGAGTAAGAAGCAATTTTAACTTACTTGAACAGTAGTAAATGTCGTAAACATGTGAGTTAAAATATTGTTTTCTTTGGTAGCAACTAGCGGGTACAACACCGCGTTATCGGTAGCGAGACATATTCGACACATATTTTGAATTTTGCAGTGGTCCGAGCTAAGGTATTGGTACAAGTGGTACGGTATTTCTATTTCAATATAGTCTTCTCTGGTTCCTTTCTCTTCTTCATCTATCTTTGTGCTGTCTTCCAGGATAGTTTCCGAATTCATTTTAAATTGGATAGACTCAGTGATATAGTTTTCTTCACTAAAAAGCTTTTAGAATATATTTTGAACTATATGTTTTACTCGCTAATTAAACCTTATTGTTTATATAAACGCCTACCTATCTGCAAAAAATATATCTTTTGCTAGTTCTTTTGCAATGACCATGGCCACCTAATATTAATCTTTGATGGCCACCAACAACTCAAAGCCCCAACCAAACAGCGGAACAGCTAGGCAATGTGTGACTGACACTGACAGTGACATATGACACTAACCCTGCATTCTAGTGATGGGTAACTCATCATTTTTATATGAGGTTGAGGGAGTACCTCATTTTACCTCGCGAGGTCCTCAAGAGGTACCCCTCATTTGAGGCGAGGAGTCGTACGTCGATGTATTCACTTCACGAGCCGAACTCATTCTATAAATTCTGTACAATTATGAAAGTCGGTTCATTCACTCATTAAGCTCACTCAATACTCACTCGCGAGTACTCGCGTCAATAATGTCAATGTCAATTTTTAAGTGAGGACGCGTGAACGAGTGAGTTGGTTCAATGTTAAAATTCGAGTAATTCTTTCAATTTGCGATCACGAGTACCTCAAACGAGGCACCTCATGAGTGAGGGACACATCTCTACTGCATTCCGAGTTACGCTGTAATCGATTTGAGCGTGCTAACGGCCGTACCAAATAAGCCTTAGCGCGATAACGATGTATTGTGAATCGTCATAGATGACGTCATGACTTGCGCCATCTTGCGATAACGCCGACCATGCCTTTTACTAATATTACCGTGAGCGCTGTCAAAGATGACAGTTGTGCTGTTTTGTTTTGAGTCGCATCGTATATACAGACAAACGTGGCATCTTCTAAATTGTTCTTTTGGCTACCGTGGCCACCTAACCAACAAAAAAGAAGAAATACGTAGTTTAAACACAAAGAAATATGATATGCAAGTTTTGACGTTGAGCGAGCACCGTGAGAGCGTTCACGAGCGTTCCGAATTGCTGACAGCCCTCAGCTGTCATAATCGTGTTATCTAACTCGGAACACCAATTATTGATGTCAGCGCTTTGAGCGATTACGTTCTTATTCGGAAAGCGGCCTCACACTGACCTAGACAAGGACACAAACAGACGAATCCTTCCATCTTATTTTCTAGTGTCTGTCTTACATGCCACATAAATCACCCAGTAAGCAAGCAAGAAATGCGTCCATCTAATGGTGGCACTTCACATCGCTATTCGTATTCGCGTTTTCGCCTTAATTGCCCAAATACGACGATGTGAAGTTAGTCTATTCGCTTATGTTTGCCTATTTTTCACGATTATGACGAATACGCAAATACAATACACGAACACTCGTATCTGCCGGTTGTCGGTTTTTGTTCACATAACTAAGGATTGCGAATATACCGAATAAGTTCGTTTACCGTCCACATATGGCTTGCTCAGTAGAGTGCGGTGTTTTATGTACGCCTAACATGTATTGGGATAAACACAGAGGAAATAAGTCGCTGCTGCAGTCAACACTTCCATCTTTGCGTTCACATTAGCAAAATGATAGCAAAAAATAATATTCATGAATGTTCGGCATATTCGTTGTTCATGACAATGTGAAACAAAAGAAAGTAAGTTTATTCGTCACAGAAACACGTGCATAAAAAAATAATATAAAACTCGAGTAGATAACAAAACAATAACAATACAATAACGAGTACAAAATATAAATAGTCGGCAGCTGCTGGCACGTCATGACTGCGACAAGAAGGTGTGTGTGGACGATGTGTTCAAGTTATTCGGATTTCTACACTATATAGCCGAATAAAACACAGTAAAAAACGCGAATACTGAATAGCGATGTGAAGTGCCACCATATAGAATCCTACGACTTTATAAAGATTAAATTTTATTCATCATTCATTCTTTAAATTTGAATTGGCACTTGCTGATTAAAATCTGAAATCGCATGAAATGTGAACAAGCCCATGGGCGTACCCAGGTTTTTTTTTGGGTGGCGCCTGGTCGTGCAGGAGTCAATAAACTCGATAAGTAGTAGGAATTTCTCTCGATAAAACTCGATAACTACACCATGAGTGCTCGATTCATCGATACTGTATTGTCCCGCGGTAATATTAAACATAAAAAAGTTAAGTAATAGGTATTTAATTAATTTTGTTAGGTACTTAAAAACTTAAATTAGCTTCGAGTCAAGGACCAGGGCGGGGCAGATGCCCCGCCGTGGGTACGCCCATGCTAGTTGCAGGTTTATTTTGAAAATTCTTTTTTTGTTTGGAAGGGTATGCTCTCAAGTTAGTCCCTTAGAAATTTAAAAGTTGTGTTATAAAAGTTAAATGACATTCAAACGTCAAATAGTCTGTGGTATGGCCCCTTATTGTCCAGGCTTCTGCATCGCCTGTGCCTTTTCGTAAGAGCGTAGATCCATTTGGCGTACTCTCCAAATCATATTATTATTATTATAAGCCTGTGTCGTCCCACTGCAGGGCAAAGGCCTCCCTTCCCTCTTTCCACTTTTCCAAATCATATTGGGGCCGATAAACTTCGAGTTTGCGTGACCCGTGACCGCATCGGGGTGGCAACGACTTAGGTAGCTTATGAATGCTATATCGCATTGGTATTAGTTTTAGTAGAATGAAAACCAGCTACTGCACTAATCGAATCATGGTTACAATAAGATTTCTATTCTATTATCGAGCTTGCTCCATTTTCGTAGTTCCGTTCGCGACCAACACAAGCCATTCGTCTGTACACTTGTCTGCCACATAACAGAACACGTTTGTTTAATTTTAATATTGACCAATCTAACAATAAGGTTGACTACTGACTGGCGTTTGTTCATTGCCCGTAAAACTCCACTGCTTAAAATTGGTCCATCGTCCATGTCTATACTGTCCATGATAACGATGTTTGGTATTTTAGTTGACGGCACTGTCTGCAGATCTTTACGATGTGAGGACAATATACAGGATGTGCAGGTGCAGTGTCAGTGAGTGCACTCAGCATCTTGACTGAAGTCCTATCTTTTTGAGACAGTTTCATATAATAGCTGAACGACTAAAACTAAAAAATATATTTACCTACACACTATCAACTGAATGTGCCTACTTACATTCAGTTGCAATATGAATTAAGGGTGTGGTTTATACCTATATACTTACTGCCAAAACTGCCTACAAAGTTATCTGTGCCGGCTGTATGCAGTGTGTTTGTTTATTTATCCGATTTATCTGCACACGCGGGTATTGGATGTAGATACCTATCTATAACTTTTTCGTAAGTTTAAACATGAGCGGCAAATGTCATACGATATTCGCTAGCTGGGTAAGGTACCGTGCGGCCTAGTTTTTTGTGATAGGTCAACTTAAAGCTTCTTTATTTCTTCACAAGACTTTTCCAGACATTATCAGATATTGTTAAGTACATAAGTTTGTATAATTTTGTAGCAATAAATTTTGGCTATAAAAAAGGCCTTGGCCCCAGAGTTAATTCTGCGTTGATCGTCAGACAGAAAGGAGAATGCTCATCAAGTATGAAAAAAAACCCAGAGCGAACAGATACAGAATGTAACTCAGAATTTTAGGTGTAATTAGGGATATCATTCTGGAAATATTTCACTACGTACTTATAACATTCGATGGCTAAATGAGTCAAAAAATAAAATTACCTACTAAATACACCTACTATGTATTTAAAAAATAAACATTATTTATTTATTTCTTATGAAGACTGTTGACTTTTAAACATAATAGATACAACAGAATTATTACAACAGATAAGCGGCGAAAAGTGGGCTGTGGTTTAGAGATGTGTCCCTCACTCATGAGGTGCCTCGTTTGAGGCACTCGTGATCGCAAATTGAAAGAGTTACTGGAATTTCAACATTGAACCAACTCACTCGTTCACTCGTCCTCACTTAAAAATTGACATTGACATTATTGACGCGAGTACTCGCGAGTGAGTATTGAGTGAGCTTAGTGAGTGAATGAACCGACTTTCATAATTGTACAGAATATACAGAATGAGTTCGGCTCGTGAGGTGAATACATCGACGTACGACTCCTCACCTCAAATGAGGGGTACCTCTTGAGGACCTCGCGAGGTAAAATGATGAGTTACCCATCACTACTGTGGTTGTTGATTTTGACAATCCGCAGTCTCTGCCTACTCTTATGGGATTATGATGATGTATGTATTTATATCGTCGGGCATACCTAAATCGAAATTATCTTAAAGAAAAAAAGAATCACCCTTATAAAAAACAAATAGCAATATAACACATTTACCTATCGAATCTTATAGTGAAATATTTTACAGAATGATATCACTAAATTATCACTCAAATTCTGAGCTACACGCTACACTGTATCTGCTCGCTATGGGTTTTTTTTTTGCAGTCTCCTTTATAGTTATAATACCTACCTACATTAAAAATTAAAACTACATTAAATAACTTTTAAAAATGGTAATTTATAATTTATGTAGATTCTATTCCAATTCTATTCTTATAAAAATCAACGATAGGTCATTGGAAAAAATCCTACATGCAGGCTGATGGGGAATAGGATGCGAAAATGCGAGCATGAAATGAAAATTCGCAGCGTTGATAAATCATGCAGATAAGTAACGATTTCCTACAAGTAACAGCAAAACTTAAAAAACATATTCAGTACCTAAGTATATATCCTACACCTAGAATCCTACTACTAAGTACGTAAAAAGCGGAAAGGGTTGAAAAAAAATATACATATCCAGGATTGACGCAAAGTATAGGACCACTACCTAACGTAGTTCCGTATGATGCGAGTAAATCTGTATGACAAAGTACAACACGGGTAACCAGCTAGTATTAATAGGTACCTACCTATTGATGTTATTGAAATTTCTCCATTCGAATAGTGTATCTACATTGTTATTTGTCGCGGTCAACAACATCTATTTGGGGGTGAAAGGTCTCCCCTATTCTAGAGATAATGATAATATTAATAATATATTTCTTAACGTCTATGAGCTTGTTCGCCACGTTTGTGCATATTCTATAAAGCTAAGCAAATTACTAAAACGCGACCAGCTACTTAATTAGTGTTCTGGCCGTAAACGTCGTCACACACTTTGAAGATAATATAAAATATATATTATCTTCGACATATCGCTCACCGTAAAATTTTATAGACCACCACAGACAGCAAAGGAGTTTTGGCAATAATGCCTCCAACTATGTAAATTTCTATTAACTGCTCCCAAATTACGATAATTATTTTATTTTACCTTTATATTTTTACATACTTCCTTGACATAATCTTTTTATTATTTGACATTATATACTTACAATATTCTAAGTATATTTTTTATTAAATTTTGTTTAGCTGTAGTGGCAATCATGTCATTTGGTTTAAATAGGTGTTTATTTTTATTATTTTATTAATCTTTTATATAGATTCTTTTCTTTAACATATTGTGAATGTGAGAACGTTGTAGGCTTAACAGACTGTATATCTGTGGACCATTTTATATTTTACTAAGTACCTGGTACTGGTTGATAGGCCTACACTGTCCTCTCATACCTTTTAACACTGTAATTTGAAAACATTGTAAAAACCATTTACTTTTAAAAAGAGTAACCGTGGAGTTTCTTGCCGGCTCTTCACAATAGGAAACGACCAATTGCAGATCTCTCTCTCTATTCTTAACAGGGAGGAGAGATTTGCAATGATTCGTTTCAGACATTGATCATAGACATTGGAATTTTCTAATTAAGTAGAAAATTCCATTCCTTCGTACATAACAAGGCAAATTTATTTACATACCTACAACCTCTGGTCTACATAGTCCAGGCATTAAAATTATAAATGGGTTTTGAGGTTTTTATATAAGTAATAGGGTACCTATATAGTTGTTGAGATTATTCAATATCTCAAAGAATTGGTTTAAAATTGCTTATCCTAGAAGTTATGTAGGTACCTACCTACTGTAACGGTTGTTCTTTACATTCAGGGCTAAGATTTCTGGAATTATTGTTGTTGTCAGGCATAAATTAGTATAAAAATAACATACATTAATTACAAATGAATAAATTTACAATTATTTTCACATGTAAATGGAAAAATTTGCAGCATGAATTATTAGCGTAGGTGTAATTATTTTGTTTCAAAGACGTATTTTGACCCTTGTGATAAGAGTGACCCAAAGGAGAAGATAATGCGTGTGGAAGTATCGCGAGCGAGCGGGCAGGCGGCGGGACCGCGGCATAGGCGCCCGCGCAGCGCATACTCAAGCTACTCACCCGAGAGGCTGGACCGCCGTGCGACCACTCCCTGTTGCTCTAGTCTCTACCAATATGTTCATTGGCGTCACCTCAAGTGGAGACAACGTGAATTCTCATTACGACTACCTTATTTGAACGCCGAAGGTAAGCACAACTAACTCTCTTTTCAGATAATGAACTTACTGAAGGTCAACCCAAAAGTTTATGTAAATAAGTGATTACCGATAGGCTGACGTGTAGTCTCGTACAGAATGGCTATTCATTGTACAGTCCCCGGCGAACACTATCATCCTTGTAAAATATGATTTTTAAATTAATGTAAACTAATTACTTATATCATAGCTTTATCTTCTTAAGTAAAGCACTCTTTCGTACTTTTGGTGACAAATAAGTAAGTTATGAATGGACGATTAACATGTACTTTTTTGCAGGCACATCTAGTGAAAGAAATTCTGTACGCTTGCAAATATGGCGCTAGATTTCGTAGCTGGGTGTATAGGGGGTAAGATGAATTAAATTAATATCTATAACTGTTGCATTACTATACTAATCTGATGATATTGATGCGAATACATTGTGTTGGATTTCAGGTTGTGCGGGAATCATTGCTGGTCATCCTTTGGATACGTTGAAAGTGCACATACAGTCTGGTAGAGGTAGTGCGATGCAATGCACGAAAGCTCTTTTGAAAGGAGGAACGTTGTCCACCGCTTACCGTGGAGTAGGTGCTCCTTTGGGTGGAATAGCGGCTGTTAATGCTATAGTTTTTGGGGCATATGGGAATACGAGACGGGCATTGCCCAATCCAGATGCTTTGAGGACACATGCGACGGCCGGGGCAGCCGCGGGACTACTCCAGAGCTTCGCGTGTGCTCCAGTCGAGTTAGTTAAGACACGGCAGCAGTTGTCCAAGCCCGGAGATGGCATGCCGTCTGGTGCGTGGGCCGGAGCCCGCCACATCGTACGAACTGGAGGTTTCAAAGCACTATTCCGGGGGCTCGGTGTGACGATGGCTCGCGATAGCCCTGCGTTGGCGATATACTTCACCTCTTACGCGGCAATGACTCGAGGAGATCAATCTGTGATGAAAGTGTTTATGGCGGGAGGTACGGCAGGAGCTTTGTCGTGGGTGGTATTATATCCTATTGATGTAGTGAAATCGAGGTATCAAGGAGACGTGTTAGGGAAGTACGCGGGTGCATGGGACTGTTTTGTGCAGTCTGTGCGTGCGGATGGCTGGCGGAGCATGGGTCGCGGAGTGGGTGCGGTCACGCTGCGCGCGTTCATCAGCAACGGTGCGTGTTTCTCGGCGGTGGTGTGGACGGAGCGCGTGTGGCAGCGCATGGCTGCAGACTCTAGTGTTACAACTTTGGCGCAGGCCACTGCCATCAGTGAAGCAGTTTGTGAGAACAACGACCGCCAATTTGATGTTTAGTCAAGGTTCGAATTTTTAAGCTTTATTAAATACTTTTTTTATTGATAAAAGAAAGTTTTTGTACATAACATAATAGGAGACAAAGATAAAATGTTGTTATTTATATTTGTCGTGTTTGTCTTATTTTACATACCTGTATTCTACTAACCTACTGTGGCTCCAGAATACTCTAGATTTTAGGCTAATATAAGTAAGCTTGGATATTCACATTCCAACACAGCCGTTGAGAACATTTTAAAATTTTAATCTATGTTCACACATGCAATGCGCTCCAGCGCAAAAATGTAGATATGTCACAGTAAGATGGTTATAGACGTGACATAGTTATATACCGTAATACAGTTATATAAAAGCGGTTCATAACTGTCTTACTAGGAATATAACTATGATACGAGCACGATCTAGTAATATAACTATTAGGGCACTCCGACCAAATAGGTTAGGTTAGTTTAGAACTGTGACCGCCTACGTCGAAATTGGTCGCAGAAACAAAATTAGGGTACTCCGACAGTTATGAACCGCTTTCATATAACTATATTACGGTATATAGCTATACGAATATAACTATAGAAATGTAACTTTAACACGGCTTTAACCATCTTACTGCGACATACACTTGACCCTAGCGTTTAATAGTAGATAGAATCAAAGATACTTATTTTGTAGTTAATAGTTTTAATTTAAATTTGTATCCAGAATGCAATTAAATAAAGGGTTCTGAAAAACAATCTTTATCAAAATGTGTCTCGTAGACAATGGCTACGAGACTGCTACGCGGCTACGTTTGCTACGAAAATGTGCGAAATTTTTATTCTATCTGCACGCGTAGCATGAGCATCGTTTTGTCGACGGAAGAGTAGACAAAAATGACGTTCCGTATAGACAGTACAACGGCAGCAAAGTAGAAAGAGTCAACTGCACTTTTTACGAAATTCACTCTGACATAATTCGACTCAGAATTCTTTGTTTTGTCATAGGACTTTTTCTGTTTGATTCTCTATTTTTACTTATATAAAGACAACTACAACAATTATTCTTAAAATGACGAAGTTCCGTGTTTTGGAACAAAAAATATTACAGTAATATTGGCCTTAACCATTTCCTTGGTAATGCCCTATTAACTAAATGATGTAAAATAGGAGAAGATGATAGCTTTGTTTTTCTATTAATTATCACAATTTTGTACATAACCGTATATACTTTGCGGTCGTCGAGTAGAAAGTTTCAAAAAGGGATTCCGAAATCAAATTGTCTTCACTACTTTGGACAACTGTCAGTTTTCAGTGTGATTTTGACAGTTTGGGATAGAAAATTTTCTTCTGAAATAGTCTACGTATAAAAGGACCTAGACAAAGATTGTTCGAAACGTAAGACAAAATGACAGATTGTAGAAAGATTTCTACGGTGCGATGTAAAAAATGGAGAAACGAAATGTCAGTTTGTATAGAAAGAGCTATGTCTATTTCTTCGTAGAAATAGAAAGCGTCATGCTACGCGTGCAGTTATGTAAATTTACATTATGTTAATGTACCAGGAAGTTATAAAATATGATGATAAAAGAATTGAAACAACGAGAATAATTCTTTCTTATTAAGTATCATATACTTGTCTGAAAAATTTCATACAATTTTCAAAAATATTCCAAAAAATACAGGAATGATTCACATTATGAAAATATCACATTATAAATATGCCAAAATTGCTATAATAAAGGTAAATATTTTTAAAAATAAAGGACGGTAACATAATAATTTTACATAATATTAACTTCACTATACTTTTTCCTAAGACTTTTATTTCTTCATCTTATTGATTAGGTAGTTTACTATAGTAGGGTAGGCTTTTCGATTAACATAAAAGTTACTGTGAGACCTGGAAAAATAAGAGGGTATTATTATAACAACCAATACATTGTAAATTGAGACTAGAATTTATTGGCTAGGACCATATAAGTTAATAATGAATGACATTGTACATTACAGAGATTGCATAATTATTTATTGACATGCATAATGAGTGCTCCGTGTTTTGTTTGTTTGAAACTTTGCAGGCGTCATGCACGTGAAACAATTTGTAGGTTATTTTACGTCACGATGTAAAGAAGCGAAACAAAGTGAAAAAAATACTTTAATTTCGGAAGTCGGTGGCAATAAACAAAAATACAAAACCAAAACGAAAGACACAGACTTGTGAAATTATTTTTATTTATTTTTAACTTTGTATTGTTTAAGTCTGCCTTTATGCTTTTTTCTGTGAGAGAAGTTTAAATAAATAGGTAGTTAAGCACACCCACTATAGTTGCCATTTTCAGCTGTAGCTGTATACAAATGTGCTTGCCCACTCCCCTTTGGTCACGTGCAATCACCCGTTCAGTATTATTGATTGGCATGCGGCGCGGGGTCAAACCTACAAAGATACGAGAAAACCTAAGGAGTTACCAAATAATACTTACTTGATAATAATACCTGATTGATAAGAACTGAGGCACATCCGTCCTGCATGTGTCTGAAACGAAAATGTTTGTTCCATTGCCTCTCTCGTCGAATGACTTTTGTTCAGAGACCTGTGTACCGATGCAAAGGTACCTTACGTCCTATGAGACAACTTTCCACATTCGACATCTACTCATGTTCTAGTATGCTACCTTGGAGTGCACTAGTCCTGCTCCATAGGTTGCGGGGGAAGAGGCGGGGGCGGTGGCGGAGGTGGAGGAGGCGCAGGCGCATCGTTGTTGGGTGCCTGGTTCTCCATCAACCCAAGTTGCTCGAGCATGTCGTCGTTGTCTTCCATCAGGTGAACCTGCACCAACCACGGCCGGTTACTCTGCAAAGAACAATTTGAATATCCAAGACGGACAAATCGTCGACTTTTTGGCGTCTAGTGATACAACAGGTAGTGATTTATCAATAAAACAGAAAGTAGATGATGAATGCGCATAATGTAAGTACTTGTCAGGTGTAAAGCGAAAACTGGTTATAAACCCTGTGACCCGTAATGTTGCATATAGAATTATAGAAGCTGCTACTGGTGTGTAATACCTAAACTACAAAAGTGTTGTTAGATCAAACTCTATCTACATAGTATAATATGAACCTACGTAGTGCGATTAGATAAAAACGCTGAAAAATAAGGCGGAGGTGCGTCTTGTTTTTTTATTGCAAGCTACGCAATAATGAATCATAATAATAAAGAGTTCTGTTCTGTAAAAACATTCACAATAACAATGTACGGAATGTCCCAAGTGTCAATTGAGCCCCCCCCCCACCAGTCACGGTCGGGGCTAACTGCTAAGTTGTAGTATCAATCGTATTATGAGTTTGCAATTTTTTTTGTTGACCATTAACCTTTAGGCTATCGCGCTTTTTAAGGCTCCGTGAGTGATTTACTCTTCGTAAATCTCCAAACATTCGCCAATACGCTGACTATCATTGCCACTATCGCAGTGATAGCTTAGTGGTGTGACAGTCGAACTGCCAAGTCATAGGTCTTAAGTTACAACTCAAGGCAAGCACCTGTTTCTTTTCGGATTCATGTGCGCATGGTATAACTATCACTTGCTTCAAAAACGGTGAAGGAAAACCTCGTGAGGAAATCGGCATGCCTGAAAGATATTTCCCGACGGTATGTGAAGCCAAGTCAGAGGCCCATGGGCGGCTTCAAAACTGTGATACCAGGTTAGTCACTAACCACACGAAAAAGAAAGAAAGTAATTAGCTCTCACTCAATTTGTTTTGATCTCATTCAAATTTTAATTTAGAATTTGTATAATTGTTTGCAATTAATTACCTATTGCCACACTAGTAAAAAATAGAATTATGTATCACAACTCAGGTCCCCAAGATACAGGCACCACCTAGTTTGGGGACCACCGCTTTAACATAATGAATGTCACCAACAGTTACAGATAGAATTATTATGTACTCATTTTAAGGTAATAATTGTAACAATGTTTAAATACATTTTATCTTTATCTTATCTAGCTAGTTAAAGGACGAAACCAATCAAATACTAAATCCAATTAATGTTACAGACGAACTGAAAAATGCTCGGAAATTGTTGAGGCATTGTTTTTCTTTTCCTTGTTGTTTTCAAGACAAAACAAAACACCTAGGTGTAAGGAACCCTGCGGCAAAATTAACATAACTGTTATTAAACTTGTTTCGCATGATAATACGGTCTCCCAAAAGCATTAAATTTATCTAATTATAAACAATTTTATTGTGATTCTGATTATAATGACAAATGTCAAAGTTAAAAACGTAGCTTACATTGACCTTAAGATCTGTCTGTCTCTTCAGCAAACCACTAACTCAAAACCTATCCGTCATCATCTCGTCCAGTCCTAAGTTGTCTCGACCTATGAACTCGATGAAGTTACCGCGAAAGCGCCAGGGTAGTCCGCGAAATTCTAATTTTCTTACTTTTTTGTAATTTCCAGGTGAGTATTAGGTATGTTAATAAAATATGATTCGCGACTGTAACAAATTGTATTAAATTCACAGAATAAAATAAAATAGTTAAAATCGTCGATGCAACTCTCTAAGTTCACATTGAATGACTACATATTTCATGAATTCATGACATTTGAGTTGAGGCTAATCCTTACATACATACATACATACTCGTATTGTAAAACAAAGTCCCCCCCGCCGCGTCTGTCTGTCTGAACGCGATAAACTCTGAAACTACCGAACAGATTTTCAAACGGTTTTCACCAATGGACGGAGTGATTTATAAGGAAGGGTTAAGTGTCATTAAGGTTTTGTGTACATTGGCTGAAATATGACGATTGATATATCGGAAAAATCATGCCGACTTCAGTTTTACTGGTGTGCGCCGCGTAAACCGTAAGAGATACATAAAATTAATATTCTATAGGATCGTTTATCTTAAAAAGTTCAACAAAAAAGTCCGCAATAGCATATGTACGTATATATCTTGTAAGGATGACCCACAGTTACCATTTATCTTTTAGAGTTTGATAAAATTTAATTGTTATTTCTGAAGCTATTTTGACCGGTATTTTATTCATCCTTATCCAATAAACTATGTTATTTAAATATGGCTTGACATCATGTACATTAAATTAATACTTTAAAAGCTATCACAGATTTTAAATTACGCGTAATAAAATAATTATGGTTCACGGCGGCGCAACGCTAGAACAGAGGAGTCAATGAACATTTCGTCAGCTATTAGATAAGCGATCATCACTTCGCTTCCTTTTAATCCCAGCAGTACGTCCCCGTGGGATATGTTCCGACATCCACGCAGGCGAATCCGCGGGCAAAATCTTATTTTAAATAAAACAGTTGTATGATTCTAATGATCATAATTCTGTGAAAATACATTTGTTACGGTCGTCAACATACAACCTGATACTGACCTGCAAATTGCAAAAAACGTAAGAAAGAGGCGACAGCAACCGGTGCTTGTGGCCGGTGGCTCGTGTGCGCTTACCCTTAGTTGTTTCTTTTCCGTAAAAAAGGTCAAATTAGTGTAGTTACGGTATCAGTTTTACAAATAAAAATTATTGGTTTATGATAGATTATTCTTGAACGTGTAGACAAATTGCGCTTTAGATCGCTGCAAATAAAGTCTATTGCATCAAAAGTTGGCAAAGTTTGGCAATCGAGCGTTTTTGAAAATCTGGCTAATGTTATGCTGATAACGACTTTAAACAATCGCTTTTGATTCCGTCACCGTAGCCTATCGACTTTAAATAAAACTGCGTAAAATAGGCGTATTGACGTCTACAATAGCTTGGGGGGTCAAGTAACATCAGTGTGATGTAATTCATTCATAGGTTACTGCTACATAACATTCAGCGCCCGTAACAGACTATAAATAAAAATAGGTAATCTCGTAGCGCGACGACACGACGGTCGTAGCAGGGCTCTACGAGAATATTGAGTGGGTACTAGGAACCAATAACTTTGTACATCACTTATTTTAATAACGCATATACGTAATACCTACCTTCCCTGACAAGTCTATAACTAAGCATAATAATGTATCGTATGCTTTTCCCGTAGGCCGCTACGAAAACCTATTTTTTTTTGGCGTAGTGGTCTATGACTTGTTATATAAAGACTGATTATTGTTTAGTCATGGACCAAGTTAGGTCAAATAAATAAATAGTTGCGAATTGCGATCAACTGAACGGCTTGCATGGTCAAGTGTATGCTCGTTTAGATGAATAAAAGAACTACTAACATCAGGCAAAGCCGTGCGGTGTTGTCCGTGCCTCGCCGTCTCTGACAGCAGGATCTTCTGCCGTTTCTCCTCCATTAGCCGCTCGCGGTGCTTGTGAATGTAGTCGTACACATTGGGCAGGCCCATGATCACGCACGCGGACAGCGCTGACCGGTAGATGTTCATGTCTGTTGCCTCATACCTAGAGAATTAAGTGATTAGTGCTAATTATTCAATTATTTTTTTCTACATAACGACCCATGTGTCACTTAAAATAGGTTTAAAATGGAAACCAGCAACGAACACTACCTAACGGAATACCTTTTATGACTAATTTCTGTGTTTTCAATGAATGAAATGAATGAATGAATGAATAAATGAATGATGAATGATTATTTATTTGTTAAACACAGGTACATACATTTGGTCTTCAGTTAAAATTCAGTTGGCTCTCTATGTTTTGCCATTGGCGTTCAAATTTTATAATTCCAGTAGGTAGGTAAAATAACATTAAAATTAAATTCAAAGTCATAATAAATTAAGTATTTACAAATTTAGTAAGGTATATTTAGATTAATTAGTATTAAATTCAATACACAAATCACACAATATACAACAAAAACACACATTCATTACTTAGTCAAATTATAATAATATTATTGTCATTAAGGAATTCATCTAAAGTGTACTAACATTTATGGATTAGAAACATTGATAATATCTTCTTGAAGCTCGTAATCTTAAGTAGCTTCAAGGAGTCAGGTAACTTATTATATATTCTGGGTTTCTATTCCCGTCAAGCTTTTGCGCATTAAAGCTGTCTTACATTTTTTGGCACATAAAACATTTGGATATTGAACACGTATAAATAGGACCTCTCCGTATTTGAGACCATTTAGTAAATAGCATTGCATTTGTTTTGACAAATGTTGCAACTTCTAGAATATACAATGATGGAAAAGTTAATATTTTTAAAGATTTAAACATTGGTACACAGCTATCTCTTGTTCGCAGATCGCACATAGCTCGAATGCATAGTTTTTGTGCTCTAAATATCATACGTCTCTTAGTTGAGTTTCCCCAGAATATGATTCCGTAGCGTATGCCAGATGCTACGAGACCTTGATATGCAGTTAGTACGGTTTCTCGGTTAACGACTTTTGACAATTTAAAAAGAGCATAAGCTGATTTGCTTATCTTTTTACAAATGTTATCTGTATGATCTTTCCACGTGAGTTTGTTATCTATCATTAAGCCTAAAAATTCACCAGAAGACTAAAGACTAAACTGACATTTACGGACGGGGTTGTAATTTCTTGTGATGTTTCACCATCTCTGAAAATCGTTGAAGATTCAACTTAAAATATAAGCAACTTACTTGTATTTTAAGTTGATAAGCAAAGAATAATAATAAATAATAATACATTGTTTATTTGGTCTCAAACGATTACAATTTCGGAATTTTAAATGAAAAAGCCCCAGTAAGTTATTAATAATACTTGTGTTGGGGTTGTCTCGCTCCTTCCCAGGATATTATATTATAGGAATTGAGAGTATATAAAACAAAACAAATATTTAGAAAGATAAAATTAAAGTACTAATTTAAACAGAACAAAAAGAGACAATGACCTAGAAAAATAATTAACTAATTAGCCCTGTGTAGTGTGTAATTGTATGTGCATGTGTGAAATAAAACTGTGTAAATGTGGGTTTTTGCGTGTGTGTGTGTTTGTGTGTACGTTATTGTGTATTTATGTTTGAGTTTACTTGTTTTCTGATTGTGCCATTATAATCGAAGTTGAAGATAACATTAGGTAAACACAAGGTGTTACAATACGGTAAAGAATCCAAGTATACTATACAATTCTGACCAAAAGTTGCTCTGCCTCCTCATAAGTTAGAGTATTTAGCCAATCGGTTATAACTTTTTTGCATTGATGCGAGACCTCGTGGTGGAACTGTAGTTTTGAGTTAACTTTATTGTAAATGTAAGCTGATTGACAAACATACTGACGCCTCGCAAAAGCCGGGAAGCCGAGAACCCGGGCCGAATCATTCCCTTCTTTCCTTTGTTTACATCTGTAAACAAAGGAAAGAAGGGAATGATTCGGCCCGGGTTCTCGCCAGCTGTAACTTAAGTTTCAGCAAAAAGTACCTATACGGTTTGAAAAATAATAAGTTTACGGTATAGATCTACTATCACGTGTTACGGTGTAGATCTACTATCACGTGTTACGGTGTAGATCTACTATCACGTGTTACGGTGTAGATCTACTATCACGTGTTACGGTGTAGCAGCACATCGCCACAGAATAGTAAACATCACGCGATTTAATCAACCGTTTTTATTTTTTACAAATTGGTCATTTTGTATCCGGATATTGCCAATCTTTTAGATACTACCTTACTTAAATTGTTACTGTCGGAGGAGACAAGAGTAAGAGGACTGCCACTTGTTGTTTTTGTAACTCTGTCTGGTTATAATTAGTCTCATACTACCTAAATAGGTATGCGGGCTACTTGGAGAAGGTATGTTCTTTTCAGGTGTAGGTACTTTTACCGCAGTATTTTATAACCTTTAGAACTGGCGACATCGCCACAACTAAAATACTTGATTGCGCCAATTCTTTATTAATTTATTATTTAAGATTAAGAATGTCCGTGACTTTAATACAGTAGGTTAATAACATGAATTCGATTAATCGATTTACATATAAACAAAGACTCAATTTCTTCATAACAATGGTAGGTAGATTACAGAAAGGGGTAAATATTGCAGCCACGTGATGTACTTAAAAGGTGCTAAGATATATAATTATGCACTTTTGCTTGTACAACCAATTAATGAATTATTACTTTTAAATTAAATCGTATTCCTAACCCAGACCGAGTTCTGTGAGAAAAAATATTAGTGCCAATTAAAGATTTTGATTCAATCAAATGACCGTTATATTATACTAGCTGCGCCCCGCGGTTTCCCGCATAAGTCTCGATCCTGTGGGAATATCGGGATAAAAGGTATCCTGTGTGTATGTCCGTCTCCAGGTCTGCCCATGTGCCAAATTTTATCCAAATCCGTTCAGCCGTTTTAACGTCAAAGTGTAACAAACAAATAAACTCACTTTTGCATTTATAATATTAGTTAGGAAGTAAGGATAGTTAGGATTACCGCTTGGTAGAACTTAGTTTGTTTTAGGTTCTAAAATTATGGAGATGTAATAAAATAGTACTTTTAGTTAGTTTTCCTAGATATAGCAATAGCCAAATATGTTTCTAAACTAAGATGTTCTTTGCATCGTATTTCTTTACATTCAAATACCTGATCCTATCGTAATTACTTTCTTCCAACAATTCTATATATCATTTTATTTAACGGTTACTTTTATAAGAAAACCAGGTCAGACTCTAGTTGTATGGCATTTATGCTGAACTGGGCCTATTTGGCGCAGCTTTGAGGCACACAATACTACATATTTTAAGTTATTTACTTTTTTCTGTTTTTTTCTTTTTGTGTGAATATTGTGTGCCTTAAACCTGAGTCAAATAAATGTATTTCTTTTCTGTATATAATAGTGATCGTAGCAAACTCGACAACTTGTGTAGGTTGTTCGGATAGGTTTCGTTTCAACTATTCATACAGAAATAGGACTTACTTTGTCGACTTATTCAAAATTGTTAAAGAATCAAGCGAAATAAAGATGCATGAGCGAGCGGAGATTTTTAACACCCCACCTCAGTCAGGTTAGATTTCCTTAGACAATTTATACAGAAGTAGGAGTTGCTTTGTGGAGTTATGCAAAAACGCTGCAGAATTAAGATTCACTAAAATGCAAGGCGATGAGCGAAGCAATGTTGAAATGTTTCCATCCCGCCAAATTTTTTGTCACCACAAAACACAATACTCCATTGGGTCTACCGGTGGTATACGTACCATGACTTGTGTTTTGGTATATCAAAGCGCGGGCCTGTAGCATCTGCTCCACCTGCTACGTAGCAGGGCAGGCGGAGCAAATGCTACACTGCCCAGCGGCCCTGGCACTGGTTATACTCGTATCTATGCTCCGAATACTTCCCATATTCATAACATTTTCTAAGAATACAGCACCCGCAGCAGAAAAACATGTTCACGCAGCCATCACGATGTATAATAATAGACAGATAACCCACATACTGATCCCTCATTAATGTGATGATGAATGGAAACGGAAATTTCATCAGGCGGTAATCTTTGTGTTGTCTCAGCGCGTTTTGTTCTCAGCTTAGAAAATATTTGAGTGTTTACGTGAATGATCTTATTATTACTTACTAGCTGCGCCCCGCGGTTTCACCCGCATAAGTCTCGATCCCGTGGGAACATCGGGATAAAAAGTATCTTATGTCCCAGGTCATGGTCTACCCATGTGCCAAATTTGCCACAAATCTGGCACATCGACCCGTTTTAGTGTGAAAGGGTAACAAAAAAATTTACAAAAAAATCTAATCTCTCCTCTTTATAATAGTATTAATTAATATTATATATATATATATATATATATATATTATAGTGAAGACAAACTTGATATCTCATCAACTGTTCCAATGTAAGACAAAATAGAAAATTACTGTAGGTCTATAAGTAAGTAGGTTGTTGTGATATATGGAACCTTTTTGGCCTTTGAAAATCAATAGGAAAATCGAACTTGCTCTTGTTATAATAACTTACGACACATTACAGATAAAATAAAGATTAAAACTGACAAACAAGTTGGACTGCGTCTATGCGTGTGCGACTATTTCTCATACCTATATCCGTGCGATTTGTGTATATCCGTAAACATTTGCTGTAGGTACTAACCAAAGGACATAATAAAATGAGGAGGAGAAATGTCTGGAATAATCAGGTTTACTGCAAACTAACTGAACGACTAAGTTTATTATCTCAGCGCATTCTCAACTCCAAGTTATAAATAGAGACTAATTAATAGATAGGAACAGAACACATAACAAACATATGGCCTATATGTACCAATTAGGTAGATTATTAACTCTTAATAGATGCAACTTTACCCCCCTGCTAAGTACTTATTCAACAATAAGTACCTTACATTTGAACCAATAGGGAATAATCTGGACATGGGCTTGTCTAGATTATGTGTTACTTAGCCTTCGGAGAGAGAAAAATAACCGGCTGATTACTCCTATCAAATGCTCTTCCACGTGCGGTTAGTTACGATGATATTATACTTAAACGAAATTATATAAACTGTTGTGAATAACGTGATCAAAAGGCAGTTCGTTCCTTAACTACATACTTAAGATAATGCTGACTTCTGAGCGAGCACGCGTTCTAGAGAAAACAATTTCACGCTAAAGACGCGGGCGGGGTAGAATACGCAGAAAAGAAGCTTTATGTAAGAAGTAAACAAGTATGATGGGACTAATTTTTCGTAATGCCTCAAACGTCTGCTTTTATCGCTGTCTGCATTTATGTAGCATATCGCAGGTTATTGTGTAGCATGCTTGTTTTCACATAATAAAGAAACAAGCCCACCATCAAATAAGCTACGCTTTCTTCTGCACGAAATTACCAGCGGGTCCTAAACCTCCGGAAAACTATTAGATCAGTCTCCCATCGCTTTTCATCAGACGAGATCGAGGAGCAAGCAGGTCCATTCACGAAAAAATAAATAAGGGCTTTCGTCCTCCGAATATAATTATATTAGTAAGTACTAAAACTCACCACTCATTGGTCCTCTCATCGTAACACTCCACGTGGTATATGGTGGTGACACCGTTGAAGCCTCCGATCGCGAAGATCATGTCGTCAATGACCTCTATGGCGAAGTTGCTACGAGGGTTGTACATGTCAGGGACAGGGGCCCAGGTGTTGGCAGCGGGGTCGTACACCTCGCCGCTACACATTCGGGAAATGCCGTTGAAACCGCCGATCACGTAGATCTATAGGATAGATAAATTAAGTATGTGGATTTTTTTTTTCTTGAATGTGATTTTGTGTGGGATTGGTAGGGAATGGAAAGAAAGAATAATAGAAAGGGGATTGGAGATGGAACCTGGCATACCAACTGTCCGCCATTTTGTTTTTTTTTCGAAATGGCGGCGAGTTTCACGCGTGGCCGTCATTTTGTATTTTGCATGCGTTTCCGCCATAGATATAAGAAAGAAGGAACCCGGTAGCTGAAAATGTATTGAAACCCAATGTCTTCACTAGATCCCCTCTACCTTATCACAATTACACATGCAGACCAGTAAACCCAATAAATACGGTCACGCTCACACTTGCAATATTTATAAATCAGAATGTACCACACAATCAATTATAAACCGTATCCCGTCAAACACAGCGTGCATTTACCTTGCTCCGTACAACTCACTCACACGAAAATATCGATCGCTATCGTTGTGCTGTGCAAAAGCCATTTGTTTTACATATACGCTAGTGATTGACTAAATCGGAAAGTTATCGATTCTCCTATTTATTATTGTAAGTATTAAATTTTTTGGGAGTTCCTGAAAAAATAATAAATAATAAACGATATAAGTAAATATAATAAGATGAAATAAATAAAAAAAAGTGGCAAAAAAAAAAATTGTAAATCAAAAATTTCAACATTAAGAGAAAATCTAAATGAGTATAAAACAAGATTTCACATCGGTCTTCCAATCAGGCTATAACTTGACTTAACTTTAAATCAGGCTATAAATTTAAGAATAAACTATAACAGTAATATAAATCCATACGACAATTTGACATTATTGTCGATAGCCTACGTTAGTGGATCTGCACAACCACATCACTAACTCGTCGCAAGACACAGCGGCTGTACCACGCGATGCAACCGCTTAAAGAAAATATAATTTTGTGATTTTTACACTGCTTGTCCAGTCACTTAGCAACATACTTAAGTAGTGGTAAAGAAGCAATGTATTTACTGCAATAATAGTACAGTCGCTGTGGTATATGAAAAGTAAAATAACGTAGTAAAGGCAAAAAATATTTTACGATTTGTTGTTTTTCATGATTTTCAACACAAATATAGTAAAATACTTGTGCTGATATATAATAATAAGTTCTATGATTTATAAAGTTTCTAGTTTGGCTTCGATTTTTACAAGAAACCACTGAACAACAAGGTATTCATAAATGTTATCACGATCGCGTTCGAAAGCGCACTAGTTAGCAGAGACGGCCATTTGCCTGAGGCATGAGCATTGTGAGCATTACGCGCGGACACAAACACGCCCCTATGCCACTTCTCCTGTTATTTATATTTCTATGCTTTCCGCCTTACGTATAAATCGATAGCTGACATCAATGCAAAACCCCGTAAAGTGTCACGTTTCCGAGATATTAACTTTCAAAGTTAATCACATGACCCATCCAGATTTTTTTGAATTTGTGTACATCTTGTGGCATAAATGTTTGAAATTTTACGTGGTTTAGAAAGAAATAAGCAATTAGTATAATAGTATAGTATTTGCACTGTATGGTATTTACTGGTTGATATTTTATGATAATAATGCAATTACATAATTTAAAAAAGCTTTTAATAAGCCTTATTACGATTTAAGTTTCTTGAGGCGTAGACATTTGGCATACCTACAACGTGCCAATACAATGGCGACATTAATTTAACACACGGGAACAGATATAAGAGTTACACGATAGAAAGAGAGCTGCACGACTTGAATTGCACTTTATTGTGTCGTAGCAAGAGTCGCTTCAAAAATATTGTGAGTTTGTTAAAACTATTTTTGGATTCAGGGATACGTTTGCGAAATATTAAGCTTTTAACTGATTTTTTTTGTTAGAGTCAAGTGTCCCCCCCTCTTCTAGCTAAATGGTTGTACTTGGACTTGTGAAAACATTCACAGCAGTAGTATATATAACGAAATTAAAAAGAAAACTATGAGAGCTAAGTAGGCTGTTCAGGTTAACGAGTAATAATCAACCAACTTAAATATGCGGTTTGAAAAACATGATCTCCCATACATTCCGTATGGGAGAACATGTTTTTCAACTACAATGTTAAGTTTGTTCTTGGGTTAAATTCATCCCAACTACGGAATCCTTCATTGTGCGTGGTCCGACACGCACTTGGCCGGTTTTTTAACTTCAAGACGACTGAAGTTGAAAAATGACAGTAGGTGAGGTACGGGCATTACAGCGAAATTTCGTATAGAGGAACAAGGAAAACCGTTTTTACTGTTGTATCACATCAATCTCTCATAAGTATATATAGTATTGCTCTAGGGCAGTACGGATGTAGCAGTGGCCGTAACTTGTATGGGCAATTTTACTATCGTATCGAATAATTTGAAAAAGTCGGTACCGTCCCGCAACGTGTTAAATGATTTTGTGTGGTGCCCCATCTGTACTAATCTGTGCTAGAGGTAATCATAAAAATTATATTATGATAAAATAACTCTTAAATTAAAACTTAAAATTTTCTAACGCTCGCCGTCTTAGGGCGGATTTCTCCGTTCCTATTACAAAACGCGTTTATGGAATCTAAGTTCTTCATAAACGAGTTCATGTGTCTGTCTGTTCTGTCCAAATGATTTCACCAGCTACATTTTGATCGCGTTTACGAAAACCAAATTTTCATGGCATAGAATGGAAATGTTGTCACATGAACGCAATGCGTTAGGCATTTGCAACATGCGATAGCAACCTTCTGCGCTTAAAATAACAAATTTTATCAGTAAACTACTAAACGCAGGTACCAAGTTGTCAAAACCAAAGAGTGTTTAGTTTTTCTTTGGTCAAAACTGTTCTCGTCTCTTTGGTTGCGTCAATTCACAATTGACATTGGCAATTTCGTATTTCGTGTCACGGTAATATTTAAATTTTATTGTTGTATGGATTTCTGTGTATTTCTCATTATTATGTCTCTGAAACGAAAAAGGGATCCAACCTTCGTAGCCAGTGAAAAGGACGCCCCAATTCAGTTGGTGGGTCAACATTTTGAGGTGTTCAATGGAATCCAATACAGACAGAACTGTTGGTTTTGTGAGACGAAATCTTTTCAAAAAGTCTTGGTCATCCAGGGTTTCGAAATGCTCTTCTCTCTCGCGTATCTATCTTGGACGACGAACAATGAACTCATCCTCATCCTAACTTTCGTCATAACATAGTCTTAACAATATTTTCATTTTAATTAGTTTTAATATCACCAAAATCAATATTTATGACAAAAATAATATTTTCTGAACAACACGACACTGACAGCGTGATGGCAGCTCTTGAACTCGTTTAGAGACTTGAACGCCAAAAATCGGGAGTTCAGAATTTAAACTGGTTTATGCTTAACTGCGTTCACTTTCAGTCGGTGAAATCAAAAGTGGAGTTCTGAACTCAGTTAAACGCTTTAACTGAGTTCAGCATGAATTGATCACGTTTAATTACGTTGGAGAAATCCGCCCTTAGGGTTCTGTCGAATCTTTCCTTAAATTCGCCTACTCTCTGCATGTTTTTCGTTTTAATTTCATTGATGCGATGTTATGATCCGTGAGCCCGGCAAATTACCTCTGCGCTGCAGTTCTTTAAGTAAGTACAGGTTGCTCCCAAGATGCTGTTTTAGAAAATTGTAAATAAATAATAACGTTTAATGAAAATAAAATATCTTCATAAAACTAAAACGCGAAAGCGTATACCGTCTGTTATATGCAGTGCCGGGAGCCGTCCTGGAGGGTTTGCCTAGTCGCGTAAGGGATGACGAGAGCCCTCGCGGAAGGCTCTTCTAGGTTTTTCTTAGCGAATACAGCATTATAAACCGTGAAAATAAAATCTGATGTATATTTTAACAAGGTTTATTAGTAGGTATATGCGTTGGTCCAAGGTCCAGGTATCCAAACATACTTTGTTTTTTTTTTCACTGTTACAAATATTCACAAAAAAATTAAAAGGTTCGAAACTACGTATAGCGACAAGATCCCCTGAAAACACAATTTTACTTCGTCTTACAGTATTTTATAACACGGTTTTAAACCTAATGCCGTTGACCATCCGCAATGCTTAACTTTAGCGCAAACGTAATACCGGCAGCCCTCCCGGAGGGTTCACTTCCAATATATATGGCGGCATGGCGTATGAGTTCTATGTAAAGTGGGTGGAGACGAAAGTTTTAAAGCGGCACGCTACATATAGAACGTTTCGAATAAATCTAGTTAAAACTAGTGCTTTCTTCATACCACAAACTGGTATTCACAAGGAATATGAAGATATTGATAACATATTTAAACTTAATAATACTACGGCGTAATATTATGACCTACGGTGATCCTGAAATGATAACGTTAACCATTTTGAGTTAATAACTCAAACATGTGCTTAATTGTTTATTATGTTATTAATAATATTAACTTAGGCGTAGGGACTTTTTGCTATATAAATAAAGCAACCAAGATTTGGTCCTTATCACAGAAATTGTTAATCACTAGGTAGTATACAGCTACCCTTCGTCCAGGACTGTCTTAATCAAAGATAATCATGGAGACGTATTCCAAAATGATTTGAGCATAGTTACTAAATCCGCCAGATATTGGAAGATGAAACATGTAAGTTTACGTTATTTTCGAAAAGACTATAACTACTACATTCTATGAAAACGAAGCAAAAAGGCCCAAAAACTACCAAAACGGTCCAAGGCGCTTTGAACTAAATAAAGAACAATAAGATTACAAGCAATAATACCTAAATACCTTGTTGTGGTAAGCGATACAAGAGACACCGGACCGGCGCGAGCGCATGGGCGCCAGGTTCGTCCATTGGTTCGTGTCAGGATCATACACCTCAACGCTGTTCATGCACTCCTGCCCGTTGAAGCCACCCGTTATGTAAATCTTATCTTAAACAACCAAGTTCAAATTAATTAAGACCTACCTTTAAACAAAACAATTGTTGTAGGTATATATCTCGTGTATTTGGTTGACACCTAATTATTTTCTTATCATAAAGTTTGCCAACTTGGCTGTATTCGAAAATCATATTATTTTTGTGTTCTGTTCTGTACTTACTTAAATTATTTTAAGGGCAATCCGTTCACCCGACGAAGTGCACCGAAAATGAGTCCCTGAAGACCAATATACAGCAGGACACCCGATAAGAGCATTTCAATCCCGGGTACTTTTACTAGATTTATTGATAGATTAAGCTAAACGATTTTTACTTATAGTTCGGATAGATTATCAAGTTTATAAACTCTTTCTTATCACAGTATCTGGATGAGTGGTTTTGCCTTGGCATTGACTTCTTTCTCGTCGAGGTAGATTCAAAACATAATGAACACTCACTGTCTAGTGCAGCTGCGCTCGCGTCGGATCGTTGCGCGTTCATGGGTGCGACCAGCGACCACTGATTGGTGCGGTGGTTGAACCTCTCTGCCGTGTTCTGTCGATGATGGCCGTCATATCCACCCATCGCGTATATCGTCTCCCCTAGCACTGCCACTGACACGTAGCAACGGCGTGCGTTCATTGGTGCTACCTGTAGAGAAAAAATATATGCTAACACCGCAATTCCAGGCACAAAGTTTCTTTTCTCTCTCATAATCTCGCGTAATCTACGTTATGCAGTGATTTAAAGACACCGATTAAGATTTTAAGAGAGGAAAGCAGGGCCAGACTAGAATAGCAGCAGGATTTCATGACTTTATTAGCACGATCTGCTTGTTCGTTTTTGTGAGGAAATTAATAAATGTTAGCCGAGGCACAGATATGCCTATAGTGATTTTGATTTATATTCAACTCGTGCTTTATTTATTTAAACTTTTCACCCTCAAAAAAGTACAAAAGCCGACTTAATGCCTTAGGCATTCTCTACCAGCCAACCAAGGTCAACCAAGTGCTTTCAAATTCAAAAGAATTTTTTAACAATATTTTGTTATTTTGCAGCTAGTTTTATCAACTTGATAACTAATATACATTTATTGGATCAAATACTTCTACAACTGTCAGTCATAGCGGACCACGATGTAGTGGTAAAGCTCTTTGTGAAAGCTTTCGTTCAGGTTTGAAGGATATGTGTTTTTGTGTGCAAATGAGACACTTCAGCTTTGTCTCTGAGATTTCTGATATTGCGGATGGTGAATATTAACCATCAGGTGGGGTAACTACTTGGTAACCGCACAATTTTATTTAAAAAAAAATAACAGCCAGTTAAGTGTTACCTCTCGCCAAGACTTGGTAACTGCGTCGAAACAGCGACAGGAGTTAAAATAGTCCATGCCGTCGAAGCCACCGATGACGTAGATGCAGTAGCCCAGGACAGCTGTGCCGTGATACGCTCGAGGACCTGCAGGGTCTACTTCCTCAACCTGAAGAAAATCAGTACTTAGCTTTAAAAAATGCAAACTTCTTATTGTGACCTATCCTATCTTTTGAATAGCAGTCGTAGAGCTATTCGTGCTTTGTATCTGGGATGGTGACGCATCACATTTGCGATGCTTGTTGTATTGCTGATGTCCTTAGGCAGCGCCGTGATGACCTCAGTTTTCCACCAGGTGGGCCATTGTTTTATTTTATCATATGATAGAAGTTCATTTGCACAACTTTGTAGATGTGATGCAGTTAAGTATTTTGCACAATATTCATTCGTTACTTTCCGATTCATTTTGCCGCTCTTCTACAATGAACATCAAAATAACATAGACTATGGTACCTTAATCCAGCGATCCGCTCTTGTGTCATAAGTTTCGATAAAAGCTGTTGGTGAACCACCGCTCCATCCTCCAATTGCGAATAGAACCTAGATTAACAAACGGCAATTAGTTCTTTTAAATTAGTAGGTTCAAACTAAGCCCTAAAGTACACAGGAGGAACATCTTTTGTGACTATTGCTTGAGACACGAAGATGATAAAAAGAATGCGAAGCATACATATTTGCATGAAAAATTATTTTTACTAGGATTTATAAAATTGTATTGCGGGTAGACCCCCATAATTGGGAACCAATGATCTAGTCAAAGTGGAGGGTATCCGCTGGATGCAGGAGGATCAGGACCTATCGTTGGAATGATGATGATGATAGTGATAATGAAGATTTATAAAATAGTTATAAAATTAGAAAGGAGGAACAGCATTACTTCGTGTGGGACTCTAGGCCGGGCAATCTCCGGCGTAGCGACTTCACCGTCTCTCTGAGCAATCATCTCCAAGTCGTACAGAAACTTCAAGGTTTCAATAATAATGGGTCGTGAACCTTCGTTACCGGTTACGTATGGATGGTCTTTTACGTTTTCTAAGAAAAACTGAAATGAAATGCACGTTAATCATTTTCCTGCAACGAGGGTGACTGAAAATAAAAAAACATCTAGAATCACAAAGGGTTGACAAGATTTTCAGGCGTAATATCGACTTCTAATTCCGAGCTTCGCTTGTTCATACTCCTAATTTCGACATACTATCTATGATGACCGATTATATCTACGTAAGGATTTGTCTAAGGAACTAATATTTACTTGTGTGTCCAGTAGTCCGAGTCGTATACTGCCCATCAGTTTGACGGTGTGCTGCCAGCGGCTGTCCGGGTCATAGTTGACCCAGCGCAGCACCGCTTCCCAGACCACTTCCTCGCTCTTCACGTTCAGTTCGTCTTCCAGTATAATAGAGTTGAGTTCTTCGAGAGGCAGGTGGAGGAATTCATCGCTTTGGGTCGCAACAGTCACGAAATAACGCAGCAGGTAACGTCTACCGTCTGCCTCGAGCTTGTAACAAAACACGCGTCTGAAACAACGCCACCTAGTGTTAGTTAGTTAGCTTAATTTAGAAAAGTAGTTTCAGCAAACAAGAGCAACTAAAGTTATAAAAAGTAATTAAGTACAGCATCGAAGATAAATCTGCCAACAAAAACCATAGACAGAATTTACGAACTCGTAATCGAGTGTCATTTATAAAGTCTTCTACTTTTGATGTCTTACAACTAGGTAGGTACAGTAGGCCAGTACTTCAGTACGTTTAGAGTTGAACAATCCCAAAAAAAATTGGTGATTATATGGCAGTGGGAGACGATAGTGCCATATAACCAGCCTATAATTTTCTCATTGCTGGAAAAGAGAGGGAGCGAGCCATAATCACGGGCCCAGTGCGGGTTAATGGATGTCAGATATCTAGAATTTTCTTGTTCCAGGACACGCTGGTTTACATAGGATGTCATGTAACCACACTGAAAAAAAAACCATCCAACAAAATCTCACTAACCTCGCAAACATCATAATACCGAGACAGTTCTTCGGATTAAGAGAGACTCTGAGATGGTCGCAGCAAAGCTGCAGCACGCCGAGGAAGGCGAGGTAATCGGCAGTCATCAGCAGCTCGTGAACATTCGTGTCGGTGACGTCGATGCGGCGCAGGTACGCGTATTCGATCAGCAGCAACAGGATCTCCGAGCGCACGCCTGATATCAGCACGTCGCTTTGTTCGCGAGAGTGCAGTGTTGTTGTAAATAGTGCCCTGTTGATTGTTTAACATGATTCAATTTTCACTGGCAGATATAGCATCAAAAAAGAAAAAAAATCGGCACATTAAGAGCTACCACTTGTTCCTAGACCTACTAAGAAATGCAAGTAAATTGTTCACAGCAGCACAAACACCTCATCCAAATTGTGACAACACCAACCAACTTTCTTGTTCTTCTTCATGAAGTAGGGGAAATGCTACACTCCAACTAACCTGTCAAGACCTCCTCGGCCTTCAGTCGTTTGCTCAATTCACAGCACCGTGATGTGCCCGACTGAAAATGTTGGTGATCTTTGGCCTGTTTTAGGGCTGGGTTCCTCCAATTAATTATTTATTGTCGCGAAACTTCCGAGAGAGTTTTAATCGCTTTATTACCTAAGTATTAGCAACTAGTAAAGAGCAAAGATCGTACAGGAAGTATGGGCTGCAGGCAGAGAGTATGGCACGGTGCACGGGAAAGGCGGCGCCGTCGTCCGCGCGCACTATCGCGTCGCAGAGCAACCGGCACTCGCGGAGTCGGTGCAGCGCCTGCATCGCCGCTACCGACATGCACCGTCCAGTCTCGCGACCCGCCGTCTGGTACCACAACCGAAACCAAATTACTAACACAAGATTAAAATGAAAAAAGGATCGACGTAAATGCGTGAAAGCTTCCAGAGGTCTTAATATTTTTCTGTTTTGGAGAATAAGTACAGTTGTTTGTGAGTTTGAATGTTTGTATAAAGAAAAAAACTCTGGAAAAACTAAAATGATGGCCCAACCTTCTTTTAATGAGGAAAGCTTGACCATTTTCAAGTGACGTAGGATACCTTTTATGCTAGAAAAATTCACGGTGTCTCCATGCGGGTTGAATCGTGGGGCGCAAGTATACGTAAACAATAAAAATATGTATAAAATAAAACTCCCAATATGATTCTATTGTAGAGCGAAATGCCGTGTGTTTATTACTATTATTTTGCGCAAGGCTAACGATCTTTTAAAGCATGCATTTCAGACGTTTAGCGGTTCGAGAATATTCATGGTATGCGCGTTACAAGGGACGCTATGTTTACCGTCTGCGGAACCTCTGCATCATGCCCGCTGATTCTTCTGATTGCCGCGGTCACGGCTGCGGGCTGCGTACTGGGGGCGATGCATCTTCGCCTCTACTACATCAATACTTACTGTGTTATTCGGGTCGTTTTCCATTTCAGAGTGACTTTAACGTAAAGTCATCATTATTAAATTGTCACGCATTAAAAAAATCTTAAGTGTAAAATGGACGTGTCGACACAATCGAGATTTGGCTCAATAAATTTATAAAAATAACCGTAAAAAATAACTCTAAATAGAAGAATCAAGTCATTTGATAAAACATTTTAGGTTAGCAAAAAAATGATATAAGAATGACAATCATGTCACACCTTTTTTTTCCAGATGACATTACTGGACAATAGTATTTTCATTTTCAGCGGTTGTCTTGCTGAAATCAAAAACGTAATGATACTTTTTCAGTAGAAAAGGGCGTCCGTGGTGTTCATGCATGGAGGTGTTGAGTGCGAGGTTATACATTTAGTTGATAAATTTTTAGCCAGGGTTAATGAAAAAATTATACACTTTTTTGTTTTTATTAAGAAAATAATTCTCTCACAATGCTACATTCGTAACCACACACGACTTGTAACATTAGCAAAATATTTAACAATAAATCAATTATCATACCTAGGTACTACATTATATTCCTAATGTTGAAAATACGAAAAATATTTACAAAACATTCGTTTGCGCAATACAGAACTCAGTTGAAGACATTCACACACTAAACGACAGTACATTCAATACTTCTTTCACTATCGTAATGAGGTTCAGTTGAGAGGTGTGGTGGTTTCCTTCGCGTGGATGCCGTCAGCTCTCAGTCGCGATAACAGTGACTTATATACCACAGGAGCGAATGGTAGAACAACGCCGCGCTCTTGGATTTCACCTGAAAACAAATGAAAATGTTGTTAGCTGACTCTACAGAAATCATGGAGTTATTAAGTACTTTGCAGAAACCCTGGCTAGTTTTAAAAAGGTTACACAGAATTTATTACGTGTGAGTCACAGGAGAGAACAAGAGAAGTGAACCAGACTGGCAAGAAGCATTAAACTATATCTTTACGTCAGATGTCGATCGATCTTTGAAAGTTAGGAAAACGTATGAATTAAAACTCAGTTCCGGGATTTCTTTTTTGTATCGTTTGTCTAAGGGGTACTAGTTTAGAACACTGATTTGTAAAAATGTTTTTTTGACTATGGACATCAAGGTCTTTACCATCTAGCACCATCTTAGCGGCGATTCCGGTAGGGAGGCCTACGGTCCAGGCCATGGCAGTGTGTTTGGTGGAGTCTCCTCGCACGGTCATGGTCACTTCACGTCGCTCTCGTTTGCCGTCACTCCATGTCACGCCGAGCTCGTGACGGAGTACTACGAGGTCTGTTTCGTCTTTTTCTGTAATGGATGATTAATGGGTATTTAAAATGAAAAACATTCTATAAACGACTCACATGAGAGTGACAAAAATATGCCAAAATCAGCTTTTTTTTGTTACGAGCATTGAAATTTCGACTATAGCGGTAAGTATAAGGAACATGGTGGAAAGTTCTTCATCCACCATAAAAAAGGGAAGATCCTCCAACCAGACGGGTGTTGCATCAGGGGGACTACTGCTCGACTGTTGTAGTCGGGAAGTTGTATACATTCTAATCGCGCGGATGACTTTGCTTGCGCGATGCAGAATTTTGCGTGACGTCATGTGATGCGTAGTTCGCATGTAAGGTTGGAGATTTTAATAAAAATCGATTGTGGCATAAATAGAAAAAAAGGATGGCATTCCTACACTGACTGTAATATCAAAACATCAACTTACGTAATTGTAACCGCTTGCTAAGGTAATGGCTGACAGTATCGAGAGGTGTCCCGCACTTGACTATCTCCACATCGTCCAGTAGTCCCAGGGACTCTAAGGACTGCGCCCCCGAAGGACCGATGCGCTCAGATAATCTGGTCCTAAGGTTCTCGAAGAAGATCGATGAGTCCATCAGTCCAAGGAGTTCACAGGCGAATTGACGCTGGACAAAGAATAGTGAAAATTTGGATACGTCCGTTAAAACCGATACGCTCCACTATAAAAGTAAAACTAAGTAATTATAGTGGATTGTTTTGGAAGTAGAAAAATAATGTGTAACGTCATACCCATGTGATCTTAGGTCCATCAGGATGCAAAGACGTATGAGGGTTGGGGTCCACCAGGCCAAACAACTGCATAGCAATCATATTTTCAGCAAAACCTAGTCAGAAACAAAATATGTATAAGTAAGCAAATAATAATTACCTTAATTAAATGCTTAAAAAAGTCCCACGTTGAGCGTACAGTTAACGACTTTGAAACTAGGCATAATTTCATTTTTTACAAATAAATAAATTGTCTCTGTCTATCTGTTTGTTCCGTCAAATCTCCGAAACGTCTGGACCTATTTTGACGGGACTTTCACTGGCAAATAGCTGATGCTTTAAGGAATAACTGAAACGCTACTTTTATTTTAGAAAAAAAATGGGTCAACGCGGCCGAAGCCGCGGCCAGCAGCTAGCTTAAAAATAAATGACCACTATCTCAGGCAACCATTTTACACGGGTCCTAAACATACCTTTGTATCTAATAGTTCCTCTGAACATGGTGTGGGCGTCATCGATGCCGTACAGTTTGGAGTAAATAGTGCTGTCTCTGTTGGGGAAGCCCTCAAACGCGAAGCCAGGCAGGAAGTTCAGGTCACGTGCCACTGACATCAGCTCTCCTCCGCTTAATACTTCTACGATCTGTGGAACAGATGAACAGACTAAAGTTTTTTTCTATGTGAAACATCTAATGCGGCGAGTCGGACCGGTTGTCGCTACGCGCTCATAACTCTGCGGCTCTCTCGCAGAATTAAGAAATTAATTAATTATTAAATTATTATGCATTTTTTTAATAAAGAAAAGTGTTTTATCAAAAAAAAAAATATCTGAATATTATGTTTTTGATTATGCCATAATATTGCCTTGGTCAGTGGGTTACAGAGGATGGCACTGATAACTGTGATATGGAGAGAGAGCGTCTGGCATTGGCCGTACGATGCAACAAGCTGGCCCGCAGATTTTCAAAGAGCGACAATATAATGTTAAGATAACACTATTTAGGGCATATTGCCATGCTTTTAATACCTGCAATCTGTGGACCAGATTCACGTTTTACTCAACGGTTATAGCCCTGCGTTTGCAATACAACAATCCTTTTAGGATAGTAATGTCGCTGCCACGTTTCTGTAGCGCGTCAGGGATATTCGCAGCAGCGCGTACAGATGACTTCTTTGTGATCACGCGTAAAAGATCCGCGTCACTACAGCGAAAGCAGTCTCCTGAGCATTGTTGCTAGTAAGACCGACCGACAGGCCACCTGATGGGGCACCTGTGCGCAGTGCATGGATTGTTGCCAGGTGTCTCCAGAAGATGGCTTAGTATTTAAAGTGTTCTATAAGTTGTGTTGTATTATTGCTAATGTTTCTAGTTGTTTATATTTGTCTTCATTAATTATACTAACATAGTTGTAAGTAATACTAATAAATTATGGGCATTGTGCCCGAGTTAAAGATGAATATATATATATGTATAAAACCATTCTTTCATGCATGTATGTTACACATCTGCCAGGCGTTTCGCGACGACTCTATTTTATGCCTCGACATATGTAATTTTAAGTTTTTCTACTACTTTTCTTCTCGTGAATTCTTGACCTATATATTAAATTTCTCTACAACACCCTTGAACCTTCTATTGGCTAATGCGGCTCATCCAAGGTTATATGTAGATTTCAGTAAAGGCAATTTTGGGATACTCCAGCTTAGCCTAGCTAAAGCATCTCGTTGCTTCTCAGTTTACGTGAGGCTAATTATTTACCTGTCCTTTACTCAGATACTTGGCAGCAGAAATAGTGTTGAGTAGCACTCCTCGAGGATTCCATGAGAATTTATACCTAAGAGCGTTGTCGCTGAACTCTGGTGCTGGTAAACCTAAAAAGAACAAGACATTTAGAGGGTTTGCTTTAGGAGAAAACTCATAGACACCTTTGATGGGCACTATATATTTAAATGATTTTCAGTGTATTTATATCAGTAAGTGTAAATCGTACTTTCTAACCGTTAAGTGGTCAATTACCTCCGCAGTATGAAACAAATGAGTCGATTCTTCCTCCATGGTTCTGTATGTCGTGTATACATTCGAGTGCGAGCAAGTGGTCGATGCCAGGATCCAAACCAACCTCGTTTAGGAATGTTACGCCAGCGTCTTTGGCACTAAAAACAGGATATGGAAATATTATGTATGACTATTTTATGAATACAGGTTATTTGATCACAGACAAGCAAGAAGTCCCTGAAGGGAACACTGTCTTCGTAGATTTAAGGTTCTCTTAGTACGTGAAACCTGCTGATTCACGTACTCTTTGAAAATACCTTGTATGAATTTTGAATCGATTTACGTTTCGCAAAGCCAGGTTGGATACTTACGCTTGATGCAGCTCCTGAACTTCGGGCCTCACATAAGAAGCCGTGACCATATGCGCACCCGTACATAGACAAGCCTTCGCCACATCACCGTGCATGTCGTAAGGCAATAGTGACACTACTACTCGAGCCCTAGAGGTTAATAACTGGAGAGCTGACTTGTCTTTAGCGTCCAGGTATTCTGAAGATACTCCGTAGCGCTCGGCTAGAGCGTCCGCTTCTTCTTTTACTGCTGATGCTGCAAATGTTTAAGTAAAATACGTATTATGAGATCAATTTGCTGGCCCAAAAAGTAATATTTTTTTTAAGTATTTTATGTGTTCCAAATAATTAAATTCGTCAGGTCTATGGAACACTGAATTCGAAGTTTTATAATCAGATGAGTGTCGTGTTGTTTCTTATGTTATGTAAACGTGATTAATGATTTAATCATTGCCAATTCAAACCAAAGATTTTTTTCTTATCATTACTTTGGAGCAGATTAATCTTCATACAAACCTATTGTGACAGCAATATTCTTGTCTCTAGCCAAGTATTCCACAACCGGGGCTGACACCAGTCCACTCCCAAGGATCAGGATAGGAGCCTGTTGGTCACTGCCTTCCACCTTATGACGGGAACGACTGGAAGGAACAAACCGTTTATTGATACTTCGTCTAACTACACACGTTACCGTCAGTAACAGATAGTTGATTAACATGACAGTTGGAAAAAAACAGTCAGAACCACGGTCGGAACAGCAATTAAAATAACACAAACTTTTTTATTATGCATATGAATTGCTGGAACTAATTATTGTTTTTGCGTAGATATTATGTGTTATGCGATGTAGCTACGTAATAACAACCACATGGGTCGATCAGGCGGTTGGTCCGTCGATGGGTGACAATCTTTACATACGAAGACCCGTCGTGCCTCGGAAAGCACGATAAGCCGTTGGTCCCGGCTGTCATTCGGGGATCTTTGACAGTCGTTACGGGTCGTCAGAAGCCCGAGTCTTACCAAGGGATATCATATTACCCAGTATCTGGGTTTTGGAGGTCAGATTGGCAGTCGCTCTTGGTAAAATACTAGTATTCAGCTGCACCCGGTTAGACTGGAAGCCGAGCCCAACATATTTTGGAAAAGCCTGGGCAGATGATGACGTAGATATTATGTAAAAGTAACAGTGTTAACTGACTTTCGTTGCTAATTGTATCTGTACCAAAGAGAGCAGTTCGATAGAAATTATTAGATTTTCCAGCAGAATAATGTTCTATTAACTTACGTGTTAGCCATTCTGAGATCGTTGATGTATTCGAAGGGGGGCGTCAATCTACCGTTGCTTGTTATGATAGCCTGAAAGATTAATAAACAATAAAATTTGTAAGTAGGTCGAGTGGACGTCATGAACACAATAATATGTTTCCATTATGAATAAGTACAGATTAACTTAAAGACTTAACTCTTGCTTTTTATTATTCCCTGGCTCGTTAATTTCAATCTATCTAATAACAATCACATTCGCTAGCAGCGCTCGTGTCTTTTATCATCATTGATAAAGGGGACAACCAATCACGTTACTTTTGCGAATCATACTTTATAGATATAATATTATGCTTTTCTTTTACTTTTGTATGTGTAGGTCTAGATACTACGTAGTATGGATCTATTATTAACTTACTCCCTGAACTACAGGCGAAAAACTGTGTTCTTCCAGCGGTTTGGTAGCATCAGATTTCATAATATCGTCTGAATACGGGTACAGCAAATCGCCGAAGAAGTCAGTGGACTCTCTCGGTAGCTGTGTTGGCATATTGTCTATGGAACACACCAGAACTCCTGGACCTTTGAAACTGTAGACAAAATTCGAGTTAAAGTATATGCTCCCGTATGGTCTAGTGGCTAGGATACCTGGCTTTCACCCAGGAGGCTCGGGTTCGATTCCCGGTACGGGAAAATGCCTTTTGATAATTTTATAAGACGGATTTATCTATCTTGAAAAATATTAGACAATCTTTAAATAAAACTTTTTTTAAGTTAATTAAAATATTTATATTTATTTAAATAAAGATCATAAATAACGTGTTAATTACAATTAGGTATATCGTAGCGTTCGTAACCTTGGGATTACGTATTTTACTTCCAACTAAATGTCGTAGTATCTACCTAAGGCAAAATAAATCTGAAACCAAGCAAATCTTTCAGTACAAGCTGATATAAGTAGGTAAGATTAAGTTGTTAATATTGAAATGTTATCATAATATAATAATTATAGAGATGATCCTTCATTCAATAATCTTTTGTTTCCTTAGTGCGTCTGTTGTTTGGTATTGCCAGTTGTTTTTCCATTAACTGGATATTTTTTAGGGTTCCGTACCTCAAAAGGAAAAAAGTTAACACTTAGAGGATCAGTTCGTTGTCCGTCCGTCTGTCTGTTTGTCAGTCTGTCAAGACCCTTTTTCTCAGGAACGCGTGGGGGTCTACGGTCCCTTGGATCTAAAAAAAATCAAGCTTCTAAGTCGACGCAATAAAAAGATACAGTCATTTATGCGTCATATTTTGATACTCGCAAATAAATCAAAACCTATACTTCCCACTGACCTAGAATCATGAAATTTAGCAAGAAGCAAGGTACACAAGTAAAGGAAAAAGTTCAAAAATCGTTAATTTATAGTTGTAACACATTTAAAAAAATGCGATTACAAACTTATATTCGCAGTTGGAGAATTGACCGTGACGTACTCGTAGTATATATCGATGTACCCGAACATGTTTTCCAACCACAATGTTAAGTTTGTTTTTGGGATATATCCCAACTACGGAAACCTTCATAGCGCGTGGTGTGACACGCACTTGGCCGGTACTCTTTAGTTTGATTTTTAATTCGCCGGCGTACCAGCGGTATTAGAACTAAACGGCTTGGTACGTGCCGATGGGAAGAAACCAGACGGCATGACGTTGTTGTCTTGGAAGGTGGGTGAGCCTCTGGGATAGGGTACTTCTTGTTGACCTAGAATCATGAAATTTGGCAAGAAGCAAGGTCTCACAGCACAAGTAAAGGAAAAAGTCCGAAAATCGTTAGTTTGTAGTTTTATCACATAAAGAAATATTTTTTTGCGATTACAAACTTACATTTGCAGTTGGAGAATTGACCCTGGCGTTTATCGATGTATGGGAGAATATTTTTTTCAAAGTCAACTACGGAACCCTTCATTATGCGCACCATCAAGGCTCGCATCGCGCGGTCTGACACGAGCTTGGCCGGTTTTTACTTCTTAAAAATAAACAACCAGTTGAATGTGAAATAAATTAAAAAAAAAAAAACATGAAACCTTTTGGTGTCCTTGTTTCTATCAGCGTCGTAGAGACAGAAGGGTGTGTCGATAGTGGTGCACTCGTTCATGAATTCAATAGAGCCACCTGGATCCGCCGATATGTCGCAGATAGCCAGCATTCTGAAAATAAATTAAACTTTAATGATAAAGCCTCAGCTTTATTTACGTCCTTCTTGATCGAAAAATCTTTTACCTGATGTTTACTAACTTTAGAGATACCGAAACTTTGTAAATATTTATTAATAATTTTCGAATTTCACGCCATCACATGCATAGGATACTGAAACAATTCTGCACTTTTTTTGAGGATAATTAAAGTAAAGCCATATTAAGATTTTTTTTAAATACTAAAGAAAATTCCTAAGCACCTACACTACAAACACGAATACTTAGCCACTGATCACTTTATCACAATACATTATTCGGCGTTTGAAAGTGTTCATGACAAGAAGAAAAACAAAATTGAAGCAATCACTTCACACGTGATTTTTTATCTTAATCCAGATTCTTAAAATCAGCGTCCACTCGTAGCATACTCTGCATACTCGTAGCTCGTAGCATGCTATTATAGCGTAGTATTCTCGTAGAGCGTAGCATAAAGCGTAACATGATCGTAGAGCGTAGCATACTTGTCGCATGCTCCAAGACAGAGCGTAGCCGTAGCTCGTCCATCACAGATCTTTTGATGATATTGAAAATTAATTATTTTTCTTTACCTGTGTGGTAACGCCGGTGCCCCAATACTCTTGGGCAACCACGGAGTATGTGACGGAATTAACAAATGCTTCGCGTCTGGTATGGTCAGCAGCTTGGGACTGCCCACAGCCCAGTAGATGCAGTTCACCAGAACTGATGTGTATGGCGCTATCTGTCAGGAACACATATTTTTAGATAAGCATACTGTAAATCGATTAATTGTAGTCTACTTACAGATGAAATGTTGGCTAGTAGCAGAAAATCTCCGTAAATAAATAAATCTTATATGATTTGTTGGTCGATGTTAGTCGATCAAAAATGAATCAAATAATATATATAATCTTCATCAAAACGGTATCGAGGAACCGTTTCTACCTATTTGTTAAGACCTATCAATAACACGCATACACACAAATCACTCGATTTCCATTGGGGGTCCGTAAAAACTAGAGAACCTTATATTAGGTACCTAGCTGGAACCTAAAATTTTCCTTTTGTTTAAAGACCACGTTCTTCATACATCTGGGGCATAGTCGTAAAAACTGTTTTCATAATAAACATTATGATACACTTTAATGTTTCTAAATAATAATAAAAACATAACAGGAACAATGTCCCCATGTAGGAGAATGACGGGACGCTCATTTTGGCCGATTATAGGTAATTTGCAACAGTAGCTTTTTTTATTCCCATTCGTTGATTATATAAACTTACAAAAACATTTTTGCAACTAATCTTTGACTCAGCTTACTAATTACAATCTTAATAAAAGTTAACATTCGATATTATATAAGATAAAATGATAACATTATCATTTACATGTGACCGTCACTAACAACACTATAATTTGCGTTGCGGCCTATATTTTTTGTGTTCTTATGTTATCAAAATGTACGTGTGATATAATTGTATGTACGTATATAGTACCTACTTACAAGTAGGTAGTTATTGTATCTAGATTACCTAAAGTACCTGACCTATACATGTATCTACCTATAATACCTAATCCCTTTAGATTAGTTATTACCTGAAATAGTTTTTAGGTAATAAAAAACCGACCAGTTGCGTGTCGGACCACGCACAATAAAGGGTTCCGTAGTTGGGATAAAGCACGAACTTAACATTGTAGTCGAAAAACATGTTCTCGGGTATATTCCAACTGCAAATGTAAGTTTGTATGCACAATTATGAGAGATTTAGCATGTTATTTTAAGACCAAGACTTCTTCTTCTTCTTTCTTTCTCACTTAAAATTTTCTTATTTGCCCTCCAAAAGTGAGCCCCGTATTCAAAATTCATTTATTTACGTTACACATCCGTGTTTGGGTCACAGAAATACATATGTGAACCAAATTTCAACTTAATCGATGCATTAGATTCGGAGCAAATTGGCTATGACAGACGACACGAGTGATCCTATAAGGATTACCTTTTCCGTTTGAAGTACGGAACCCCAAAAATTGGGATAGCAATATACTTAAAACAATCATCGTTATCCATAAAGTTTATATAAAAGATTAGATACCTTCTGCGCAAAGGTAGAGATGTAACGTTCAGGATGCTCATCATATTCCTCGGCATCGTATCCTCCGCCATTTTTCCTTTCCAAGTGATGTCTTCTGCGCACTTCACAGCCGTAGATTTTGTTCGGACCTGAGAAAAGCAGATCGTGTTATAAGGGTGTTAATATGAACTAGGTAGATTTGGTGATGATAAGAAAACACTTACTTCCATGCTCAGCCACTTTCTTTAACATCTCTGGTGGAACATACTCGTGAGGCAACTCTTGGAATATTTCTTGACTTCCCTGGGAATAAAATAGGAAGACGGATCTTTTAGAATAAGCCCAGCTCAACAAGACATGCAAACCGAAACAGAAAATTGTAGGTTTGAATGGGGTGAAAGCAATAATGACAATTCTGACGTTATCCTGAACTGGGGTCCTTTTGGCATTTAAAGCATTGTTTTCTTTATGTTTAGTCATAAGGTGTTTTTTTGTTGTAATGCCAATAATAAGCACATTTTTCTTTGTTTCTATGTTGTAAATTACTTTTACTCGGAAAGGACCCCTGGATTTGCGAAAAAAGTGCTGTTCCATACATTTTGATTGACAAGGCGACGACATTTTTTAAGATATACCGTATACAAAGGCGAATATCTAAGCATTCTAAGCTCTGTTCTTGTCATACTCCATCAATCTCACCTGAGACACGTTTCCGGATCCAGTGAACACGAAGGTGAGGGGTCCTAGAGACTTGGGCATCATGCCCAACGCGACCTCGTAGCCCGCGTCCCTGATAGCTTGCCGCGCCATGCTCGAGTTACGGTAGTTGTGTGAAGGGCCTATGTGCTAGATAGGACCAAATCATCAGTCAGGTTATCATTCATCATTAATTCTGCCAGGGTTGCGGGAAAGTCCGAAAGGGATAACGTGGCCCCTGCCAACGTACAGGCAACTGAAGGAACACGGGTGGGTTTTAGTCAGTAAGTCTGACACGCCCTCCCGCTCCGCCTAGAGCGGGAGAAGTTATTTGATAATTTCACAACCTCAAAAAAAAAAATGTTATCATTAATTAGTCAAAATCGTCTTAATTAAATGCCATGGCAACTTAGTCACCTATACTTTAACGAGTCAAGCCAAGTGTGGACTTTTTTTTTTAACCCGGCTATCTATTTCCCAAACATAAAAAAGGGAGTTCCCTGTTTGTTATCAGTAATTGAAGGCTAATTATTGCAATCGCGCTCTACAAAAACAATCATTAAACCGTCGACCCCACCTGAAGTATTATTCAAATGTAAAAAGTACTTGAATTTCATTTATCTTGTTTCTGCTCACTGATATCAGATAATTTTTATAGTCACAATCACAACGAATTAAAAGATATCCAATCAAATTTTCCGTACCCACTCAAGGTTTCACACCCACTGTGCTCCTCTATTTCATTGCCTAGTTTTTGAAACGACGAGGTCATAGCAGATAGGTAGTCGCAAGTTTAAAGGAACTCTATAATAGATTGTTTTTATAGTGGGATCACTTACCATGAAAGGTGTGTGATGGCCAAGAGCGAGCAACCTTAGTCCGATGCCGTGCAGTATGTTGATCATGCCGGCCACTCCCGCGTATTTACCAAACGCCACCACGCGATTACCGGAGTCATCCATTAACTTTTCATAGTCTATCAGTCGGATATTCTGGAAAAAAATATGAATTTAATAAAATTGTCTGTTTTGCTTGCAACTTCTTGCCAAGCGTAGCATTGAAAATGCGTAACAGCATCACAATTCTTATGAAAAATAAAAACATTGAAAACCAATGAACCACATTGTGCATATGTGGTTTACTTACAATTACTTAGACATAGCAATGTCAAAACGAAGTAAAAGAGCACGCAGAGATTTTTTTTTTGAGAAAGCATTTCACACGAGTAGTACACATAATATAGAATATGCCCTTCGAGAGAATACGTTTTAATTTTGCTTATAAGTTATTGTTTTTTTTTTGTAATATTCGTAATAATAAACTCTGCTACCATACAAAAGTTTAAACATATACATGCTATGCGTTTCCTTTAATAAATAAAATACAATTTGGGTATTGCAGGGTGCAATGTAGGTACGATAACTCGATTGTTGATTCTTTATTTCAAAGAATTTAATAATAAATTTAATACTTTAGTAGTATTAAATTTATTATTAAATTCGTTATCGGATCGTAATAGGTAGACTATATTAGGTAGCTACTTGTTATACCTAGCGATTTTGTTACCTTAACTAAGGTTTTTATTTAAATTTTCAAGATAATTTTATTGATTACAACGTCATACGACTTGTATCGAATTACACGTCTTGAACTTCGTTTCATAGAAGAACAAGAATTTGATTGTTGTATTGTTGTCCACTTCATTTCGTGCATGACGTCACTGATGTGTCATTTGTTTTTAGATTTTTGATTTGAAATACAAATAGGCTACGAATAATAAATATGCACTCTTACCTTTTTCAAAATAGCATCCAACATTGGCATGTTCGCCTCTTGTGCTTTAATGGTATGTGAGAAGAAGCAATAGGTCTTCTTCGGTATGAGCAGGTCGACGGGCGTCTGTTTCACGCCAAATATCACGCTCGCCTCGCTGATGTCTTCCCGGACTATTGCTCCTGCATTTATGTACGACTGCAATGAAATTAGAGCACTTTATCCTAAGACTAAATAGTGCAGTCGTTGATTAAAACGAAGGTTGTAATGTTTAAGTTATGCACAGCCTGTTTTTCTTTTATAGAGGTAGGTATGCTAAAAATACTATTTCATGTGTACGTCATAAGGTCACACAAGTGTCTTCTTTGGGAAGGCATATCAGGTGACAGGTCTATAAGTCGTTAACTCCTTACCTGCATCGGATAGGCTCGTCGATTGGAAGGCTGTACGATGACCTTGACGCCTTGCCGCACTAGTCGGTTGACATTCGTTGGTGAGAATGGTGCTCTCCTCTCCCATACTGACTGGTCTTCTCTGCGTATTGCTATTATACGTCCACTCTGAATGAAAATAATATAAATATGATTCATAATATTGGAATAGCTATGTGCACATGTACAGTTTATGTAAATAGTACACCACGGACTACCTGCAGTATCGTTTCTCCTTCTTTCTTAAGTCCCTCCAAATGCACAGGTTGTCCGTTAAAGATTGCTTTTAGCGATAATACCGCCCATTGTGCCACCCTATGTAACTTTAAAAAGGACAATTTTTATAATTCAAATGGTGTACTATAAAAGAACCCTGCAGACCTTAAAAATAATGGTCTCGTCAATGAGCGCGTCTGTGTGAGTTTTCTGTTTCGAACGTTTACTAAGTAGTTTCAATACTGTCCATACTTATACTATGCTAATTCGTAAATCGCAAAACATGCTCTAACTAAAATACTACAGACGTAGATAATATTTAGTAACCTAGGTATTCCGCTTAATGGATTTCCGCAAGGTCACGCCTGAATAAATTAATTATGCGCTAACTATCTAATATGGTCTTGTTTCTGATCGGGCTTTTCGAAACAGCATTGAGCTCCAAGCTCTAATCATCTTGCATGCTGCGTGTCTTTGTAGAGTCCAATGAACCTATCGAATCGAATTGAGTACCTCCTCCTTTTTTTAAAGTCTTAATATTTGAAATAAATCTTATACGTTTATGAGCTTATTTATTTGTTTAAGCGTTTGCATTCAGTACAACGCACTCGGATCATAGGCAGATCTTTGTCATTGTTTAAACGCGAAAACGTGTCAGTATCGTTTTAGCTAAATACTGAAAGAGGCCAAAGTTTAAATAAGTGGTGTAAACTTATTTATCTAAGCTTTAGAAAACGTTAAAAACCCTCGTAACTTAGGAATCATATTGCTTGGTGTTGGTTCACGTAGGGTTATCATCTCTAAAATTTGTCAACCAGGACAAGAAGTGTGAAAACCCTTGAATTGGACATTCCAAAAGTGCTTTTTTTTAGTTAAAAAATTGTTAATTGTTATAAATCAACTTTTTAATTATTTTCATACAATTTTAAACTAAATTTAGTCTTCTAAATAAACTAAATAGAATATTCTTAAAGTTTTAACAAATAATTAGCTTAGTTTAATTTCGGCCTTGTCAAAGTCAAAGTCAAATCATTTATTTCAAATAGGCCCTTGCAAGGCACTTTTGAACGTCAACAATTACAAAAAAATAAATAATTGATTCTAGTCGCCCCTTCCAAAAGGTAGTTTTCGTATGGAGAAGAATGGGCAAGAAACTCCACCGTTACGCTTTTAAAATGTTTTACAATATTTTGTATATGTAGGTACATTAGTTATATAATTATATGTGAAGACGAAACATCTAAAAATAAAAAAATAAACTACTATACCTCAATATAGGTAAAAAATTGTTTTTAAAAGAGCAACAACAGATAAATTAATTACTTATGTGATAGATACATGGTTCTCACATATTTACAAACATTGTAAAAGTAGACGATTTTCCAAATAAAAGTTACAATTAATAAGTCAGTGTGTGAGGAAGTAATCACAGAATGTAAAATCAATGTCATATAATAAAATATAATAATTTATACAACTTAAATTAGCAACCAGTTTGATTTTGTCTAGATTCTAGATTATCCTATGGAGCTGGACCAGCATGTTTCCAAGCATTCTTATCTTGGATATAATCCTCTAATTTGTAATATGCTTGTTTAAAGAGTGTACTTTTAATATGAGTTTTAAATTTTCTTTCATTTAATTGTAATATATCACAAGGTATTTTATTGTAACATTTAACACAGTACCCCATAAAAGATGTATGTACTTTAGATAATCTGAAAAATGGTTGATCTATTTTATCTTTATTTCTAGTATTAAAATTATGTCTATCACTTATTTTATTAAAAATATGTAGATTTTTTCTTACATACATAATATTTTCATAAATGAATTGGCAAGGTACCGTCATAATATTAATCTTTCCAAATAGTTCCCTAAGAGATTCGCGACGATGTAAATCATAAATGGCTCTGACAGCTCTCTTTCGTAAGATAAAGATGGATTCAATGTCAGCAGCCCGACCCCACAGTAAAATGCCATACGACATAATACTGTGGAAGTGTTTTTACTTGTATTTTCGGTAAATGTGTCGACAGCCTAAAACCCGGACTATAAATTTAATGAAACCCCGTCGGGACGCTCCCCGGATGCACACTCGGATGTATGGCAACCCTAGGTTCACGCGCAATACGTTTATAATCTCTCAACTTATTATCTGGATTTACTGGATACAATTAGACTTTGGATGCACTGAGAATTTTACCCAAGACCATAACTGGTAAAGAGTGACCTATGAACACCGACAGATCACCCCTTCGCTTATGGTCCTGGGTAAAATTCTCAGTCCATCCATGTCAGTGTTGCCCTGAAGAAAATTATTTAGGTAAGTAGGTAGGTTTCCTAACAGATTTTCAGTGTAACGTTATTATCATTTCGTTTTATCATTCTCTATTTTAATTGGATTAATTTAAAACACTAGGTCCTCAAACCAAAACTAAGATATTAGTTTGACGACATTTTTTACACAGGGGAAAAACGTGTCAGACTGTCATCATCGAGCTCGTGTGGTTACGTACGTACAAAGGTAAGTAAATATCATTATCATTACATTTTTCAACCCTCGTATAAATATTTATAGACCGTTTATTATTACAGCTTATGATTCTAAATAAATCGAGAGTTCTTGACACACCCTAAAGATAGTGGATGTCAACAAGTTTAAGGTAACAAACAACGATAATAGAATAAATGACTGATAGCCATCATGCAGAAGAAAATTATTCCATAATAATGTATTTTTATCTATGTTAGAAGTAACGGAACTTGCCTCCCGACATTTGAGAATATTGAGCTTGAAGTAGTAACTTAAATTCTATTTTTGTGTTTTTTTTTTGCCTCATATGGTACGTACCTACATAATTATAAATTAATTTGCGTGTTATCACACATCTAACACACGTTAAACATTGAAAATACTCAACACATTTGCTTCCTACCCAAAACTAAACTATGGACTACAGAGATGAAAGGAAAAATTAAGAATTACCAATTTAGTGCAAAAGCGCGCAACGGAAGTTTGCAACCACAAAAAAAAAACATAATTAGAGTTCGTAGCGAGCGCTACGAACGTTCGTAGCACTAACATAGATCAATATTTCACCTTGAGGTCTCCTAAATTGGGAAGGAATGTGAACTGTAGTTACTTAGTTTTTATTTACTTTTAATTTATTTAAGTTATAGATTGTAACATTAACGACGAAAGAAATAAAAACCCATTTACGTTTTTGTAATTATCAAATTAATATTTTGCATGAACAGTTAACAGGTTTACAGCGAAGTTCTTATGTAGTTAACATTAAGATAAGTTATCTTTTATTAATGTGTGTTCAATTAAACGTAAGTAAATAAGCATGTCAGGCATCATAACAATAGCTACCGTTATCAGTTGCTACCTAGGAATTAAAATACCTCAGCCTATGCGAGCAAATAGCCAATTTAAATCAATATTAACCTTGCTTCAATGTTAATTTCGTTATCATGTGACGGTATGAATTAATTTGAATTTGAGATAAATAATACTTTTTGTTTTCTGTAGATTAAAAATATGCTTCAAATCTTTTGGTTTTGCCAGTCAATAAATATGCTAAAATTAATGTTCGTATAGATTTTTTCTGCACATGTTTTCTCAGGTATTCGGATATACCGTGTGGATATAAGGAAGGATTTACACCTACTTGTAGTCTTTTCATTTGATTATTATTTTACAGGTGACAGCCTAATCGATGAGGCAAGCGCGATCTTAAAATTAAACTCAAGGAGAGCGTGGATAATCCGTAATAAAATATGAGGATCATTTCCTTACTGGAATATTATGAATCTTATGACTCTTCGCATAAATAGTAACTAACTCCATTTGCACGCTGGGTGAATCAATAAACATTTTTTCATTGTTACGTACGCCCATGCCTTCGTAGGCCGTAGCAACTTGCTATTAGGTAATAGTAAGAATAACTTTTATTAGGTACTCAATGAAAACAAAATTTTTGTTCAGTAACCGAATTAAAATTTTGATGTTTACATGACGTTTTAATTGGTATAACCTAACGGTGAGTAAATTAATGCAGCTTCAAGCTGAGAATTTTTCGCTAACCTAACCTAACATAGGTTTCCGGAAATTAATAAAATTGATTGGGTAATTATTTATAATAAATAATAAATAAATTACGTTCGGTACACACAAAAATCACCTGAAGCTGAAAACTGTCTGCCACTTTTTCATTACGTAAGTATTTGAATTATTCACAAAAAAAAGATAAAATGAACAGTTTATATATTAAACAGTTTGTAACCTAAATATTTTATAACATTCTGTCCTCACTTAAACGGAACAGGAAACCGCGTAAACTGACCGAAAAACATAGAAAAGACTCACCTTAGCGGAAGAAAAGTAAACCACTTGTTTCAAATACAGGCTCCTCGTGCGAAGAGCCGCAGATTTGTGCAACATATTAACTAAAATATCACAAACAACGAAAGTGTACTTAATTAAATTAATTAAAAATTGTTAAGTGTACACAATGAAAGCGTTCTGTTTCTTACGAGGCGTGTCGGATATCTATTTAGTGCTCCGAACTAAATTACGAAGCTCCTTTGAGAAAACATTACAATCGTCATGACGTTTTATCACTAGTGATAGTGATACCACATTTGTTATTTGATTGTTACTTGCGTACCAAGATCCCACATTATTTTCATACATAAGTTATTGTCTAGTAGACTTCCTATTTCTTTGATTTACGAGTATATGTAACTATTATACATAGCTAATTTATTTTAGCACTTTTAAATAATATTTATTTTCAATTAAGTGCATAATTATGTCGTTAGGTGTTTATTTCATGTTCTGTACTTATTACTAGTAAATTACCTACTAGTAATTAGTTTATTGAAGTACAACTGCTTGATAGCTTAAATTAACTAGAAGTAATAATGATTTTGTTTTCTTAACATTACATACGTTGAATCTTTTGTTAAATGCACATTGTTCTACAAGAGATACCTACTTAATTGGAATTTTAAATCTTAACCAGTGATTGATACTAAGGTATATATACTTACTGTTCTGAGGCACTCAGAAATTCGTAAGTATTAGTTACACATACAACATATTTCACAATCTAAAACGTAGTTTTACCGGTGTCGCGCGACCGACGCATTGTTCTTCTGTGAAGTTTTCTTAGAAATTATTTTGTTAGAGTCCCGTCGCGCTGTCGCGTCGCTCCGGTCTGCAAGACACTTTACTTAAAATGGCAGTAGTAGATACAGACTATAAGTAGAGTTCTGTAGTATTAACTGGTGCGTTAAAATTTAAATGTGCCTTAACGCTATGTTAAGACACATTTCTCATCCCTGAAAATTTTGGGATAACCTCCTGTAGTTGATGAAACGAATACCTATGTTTATAATATCGAATGTAAAAAAACATTTTCAAAGCCTATTCAAATTGTTATAGCAATCATACCATCTGAAGTCGCAGGCGCTACATTGGAAACACGGTTTTTAAATTCCACTAATCTCTATTAATATTTGGATAATAATAATTAACTCGTGATCCATACAAAGTAAACACCAGCAATCATCAAGGTATAGGTTTCAAAGGGAACGATAGACCGCAGACTGCAGCAGCAGTGCAGCAGTGCCGCCCACAATACGGCCGATATAACTTGGCAGTTCCGAACTTCGTGCAGAAGGCTGCGCAATAAGCGTTTTTAGGAACCAAATGGTGACATGAGGCGAGTGTGAGTGAGAGAGCATGTGCGAAAGTTCATAGTGCCTATCTTCAGAACTGCCAAGTTATATCAGCCGTATTTTCAAGAGCACGCCTCCGCGACCGTGCTCCTGACTACCGCCCAACCGCAATGATAGATCGCAGCCGCAACCCTGCGCTGTGCACAGGCGCTGTGGGTACTGTTATAACCATCATACTATCATCGTCGCCCACTGAGGTCTGGAATAATGAAGGCTGATATTCTCGACATGCTACTTTACTTAAAAAAGTCGAAACATTAAAAAAAAAACCCGCTGTTCGTTAAAAGATTTAATATCTTTTTATGAATTCCAGCAAAAATATGAGCAATCATGAAATAATATGTTACCGCTACACACTAATCTTTTTCCAAAGACAATATTAATTGTCTCTGGTTTACCGCAATTTTTCAGCTGAATGAAAATGTCAACAACGTCAAAGTAAATTTTAGTTGTCATTTTGAACTGTGGGAGTGTGGTTTTCTTGTGATTTTTAGAGAAATTACGCTGTTGGAAATAAAAGAATACGGCGTATTTTAGAAGTAATAACAAAAGTTCTGATCAACACTTAATATTTAAAAAATATGAGATCGTAGAAGAATGAATTTAATATATATTACTTTCAAATAACAAAACATAATTCACCAACGTTCGTCATGGCTCGCTTCCTGTCGGAGGATAAATTAAAAGGTTTCGAAAAATACAAAGTAAGAGTTCCTCGAAATAAATATCATTGTAATGTGTATGTGCCAATGAGACGAAAATAAAAGCAATCAGTAAAATTGTTTTCATTGATACATAACCATTTTGAAGTGTCAAATTATTCTAAGTGAATAAAAAATAATTTAAATAGCATAAAAACCTTTTTGTTACAGTACAACTCGGTGGATACCAGTGTCCTCAGTAACTATGTTATGCACCCATTTTGGAACTGGTGTGTTCAGGTAAGGTTCCAGTTAGAAATACTAAAATATTCTTCATTTATATAAGTGTCTACCTTCCTTAGTTGGTCCCCTTAGAACAGGAGCCCTGTTTGTTGAAATCTGCTTTAATATAGTGAACACTGTTTTTCTGCTTCCTTGATTCTTTTTATTTTAATTCATAATGGAGTAAATAAATAAAAATAAAATAGCTTTAATTAATTCCTTACACCTACATCAATGAGATTTTTTGCACAGAGTATAAGAAAAATATTTTTAAGTATGTTAGTGTGTTAGTAATGAAACAAAAATCTTAACTTTGCATTTGTTAGTATTGTGTGTTAGTATCGCCACTGTTTGTTTCTTCTATGTAAGGATCACCTGAGGCGATAAAACCCTTTGAAAGGCCTACCTATCTTTTCCTTTTCTTATTTCTGGGTATCCAGTTTGTCACAACCTGGGCCCATCTTTATGGTTCTAGCCTCTGAATGTCGCCTGCCCATCTCCATTTTAGTTTAAGTAATGGAGTAGGAACTTTTATGTTATTTATCATACTAAAACTAAGATTTTATATTAAAAAAACATTAATAATTATTTAACTTGGCTTTTTACATGCATTTAAAGTTCATGCAATTTTCCCACACATATAATTATTTATTTCTATAAGAATATCAGGTAAGCCAAGAACAATTTATTAAAACCCATTGTCTTTTCAGTTTTGTCCGGTATGGGTGGCACCAAATCTGCTTACATTTGCGGGGTTCCTGCTCACGGTGCTCAATTTCTTTGTCTTCTCATATTATGACTATGGTTTCTATGCCTTGACCAAAGACAATGCTGCTAAGGATTCCATACCTTCATGGGTGTGGGCTGTTTCTGGTGTGAATTTGTTTGTCGCATACACACTAGGTAAGCATATTATTTTTCTATTATGTAAGTACTTTAATATTACATTATGGTTATAAATATAAAACATTGGAATGTCAGAGAGAAAAAAAATGTTAAATTTAAGTTAATGAAAAATATATAATATAGTATAAAGTTGACTTTACGAAATATTGATGTTTAAAGTGAATGCTACATAGTATTCAGTGAAGTAAAGATATTTATGACATATAATTAAATACTTGACTAATGTATAGCATACAATTTTAACTAAACTATTTTAGGAAGGGAAGGGAGGCCTTTGCCCTATAATAGGACACAAAAGGATGATAATAATAAATTTAAAAAAAACCTAATTTACTTAGTGCTAAGTGCTCGGTAATCCTAGCAGTTAGTAAATAAGGTATAATTATGTAAAATATTTTAATTAACACTTCCAAACGAACTAACGAATTGCAAATAAGGGTCAAGATAGACTAAAATACATTACCCAGGATTTTTTTTTGTGTAAAGTTTGTGAATCTGTGATGCTTTATAATTATCATTAGATGAGAGCAGCCTGGCTAACATCCGCAGACAAAATCTTGTTGCATGATCATCTCGCGCCACGCCGAAACGAAACAACATGAAAAGGTTTAGGTGTCATAGCATAGTCATGAATTGCGCGCGCCGGCGCGAGACAATGCGACGCAAAAACCCTGTCGCGCGCGAGTTTTAAGCGCGCAGAGAACAGGGAATTAAATAAAACGTGAGCCAATCGCTGAATATTTTTCCTGAAACAAAACAAACCAAACCGTTTTGACGAAAATATTCAATCCGTACGAAAAACGAAACAGCGAACCAACCATAGCGATTTGCTCAGACTCAACGCCAATCGAGTCGTCAATATCAATTTACAGAAATATTATTTGATTTGTAATTGAGCATATTTATTACGTTAGGCGTTTTCTATCATGGAAGTAACATAATTAAAAAAACAAATCTAACAATATTTGTGAAGATAAATATCAATCAATCTTTAAATTATTTAATCACATACATATATGCCTTAGAAACCACTCATTACGATAGTGACATGATAATATTACGGAGTCACTAGTTGATAAAAAAAACAACCGACTTCCAAAGAAAACACTACAAAGTGAAAAATTATTTTAATTTCGGAATTCGGTGTCTTTTGTTTAGAATTTTCGGTGTTTGCCACCGAATTACAAAAGTTATTTTTTAAATTTGATTGTTTAAAAAAAAAAAAAAAAATTGTGGTACCCATGGTCTAATAAAACAAGGTCTGGCATTCCGGGACTAACACATGCTTACGTCACTATCCAGTTGCCACTCTATTGCAACAAAACACGAATATGGAAAGATTTTAAGAAACCATTCTGTTAAAAAAAATATTTACAAAGCTTTTAAATTGTCGTTTCGTGTGTCTAATCAAACGAAACAATTAAATTTAAACATAAACCAACGTAATTGTTAATTAAAACCTCATTGTTTTATCCGATTCGCACAGGTAATAAAGGTGGTTGGGGAGTTATTATTACAAACTTCTGGTAACACATGTGATGACGTAGACTTGTGTTGCCCACGTGACCACTGTGTTGCGGAATGCCAGTTATTATTATACCATGGTGGTACCTACCCCACACAATTCGAATACCACGACCTGGTGTAAATAACATTGACAGGAAGATATCAGGGCCGTAGTCAATAATTCATTTCAGAGGAGGGTTAGGATTGCCATTTTTTTTTAGAAAATAAAAAAACAATTCTTCAATCAATTATTTCTGATTACAGATAGGGTAAATAAAGAGTAAGTACAGAATTACGAAAAGATTATTATATATTGTTATTTTTAAAACACAATTTTTTGTTCTTATTGCAGAAAAACATAAAAAAAAAATGAACGATCTTAGACATTCTAAGTCAAAATTCAAATTTATGAAAAGCTTAGTTATTATTCTTATTATCAATTTCAATAAAGCCCTGTTTCTCTCTTCCCGCCATTTTGCAATTATGACCAAAAACAGGGATATCTTTCATCTTTAGGGTAACTTTGGCATAATGAGGCCACTATGGAGAATATAGGATGCAAGATGTATTACAAGTAGGTACAAAGGGGATAATAAAACTAAGAAACTAACGGTCAGTTCACACCGAGACGTGACGCGTAGCGACGCTGCGCGCACTTTTTAAGATAGTGATACAAAATATAACTTTATTGACTACTCAAAAAGATACACATTTAATTGATATAATTGGAAAATGCGGCGTCACGCTGCGCCTCGAGATGCCTCGCGGCGTAGCGCGACATATCACGAAGCAGCGAGACGTGGCGCGTAGGGTTACCAGCGAATCACGATGCGCCTCGCGACGTCAAGCGCCTCTAGGGGGTCGATCTGTGGATTGAGATTCTGGTTTCTCACATTTTGGGAGTGGTTTGAACCCTCAAACCCATCCCTGCCTACCCTGCCTACGGCCCTCGCAACACAGTAGAACATAGAATATAACCTCCTCCTTTTTGGAAGTCGTTTAAACACGCACCGAATTATTTGTATCTCCCGAAATATGACGTAGGGATAAATAAAATATTCAAATATAATATTTTCCTGAAAACTAACTCTCGTCATGAACGTAAATGGGTGTTATTTACAATTTTAACTACCTACATTACTTACCTACTTAGTTGCGTCTATTAATGGTCGGCTGTGCTGTGGGTTTTTATTACCATTACCTGTTATTAAATGCTATTAGAGTTGCTGAGCTTAAATTCACACAGGAGGTAAAACATACAGACCTAATACATACAGATTTGATGAAAAAAACACTACTTCTTTCCTTATTCATTTCACAGTCAGATAAATAATAAGTTAAATCCAGTTAACACATTACAAAGTATCGTCATCCCTCTCAGTACCATGTAACCTGCTTTTAACACGACCTTTCACGTAATTAAATGTATGGCTCTAACTCTAATAAGAATAACTTACTGGTATCTATGGCACTATGACATTACAGAGATAGGGAGACACTAGATGTGTAGTAGAATCCCCATTAAAGTATTTAAAAGTAGCAAAAGAATTTGATAACTAAAGTTTATTAAACCTTGTTTACTAACCAACTAGGTACGTAGACTATCTTTACAAAACGCGCGCCGGCCGGCTCGTCGACGGCGACCGCAAATTCAGAATTTCATAGAAACACGTATATGTCGCAGCAAGATGGTTGAAGCCGTGATATAGTTATATCCCAAGGGATATAGCTATATGAAAGCGGTTCATAACTGTCGGCGTGCCCTGATTTTGTAACTGCGATCAATTTCGACGTAGACGTAGAACAGTTGCTCACAGTTCTAACCTAACCTATTTGGTCGGAGTGCTCTAAAAGTTATATTACTATATCGTGCTCGTATCATAGTTATATTCCTAGTAAGACAGTTATGAACTGCTTCCGTATAACTATATTACGGTATATAGCTATATCCCTAGATATCCCTAGGGATATAACTATATCACGGTTTCAACCATCTTACTGCGATATACTTATACGAGGGTGACACTGAAAGTTCTTAGAAAATAAAAAACTGAACTAACTAGCAAGTTATTAGTTTTATTATATCTTTTCAAAATAGTGTCCGTTTACATCAATACATCGCTGCATCTGATAGAACCACCACTGGAAAAAGCACTTTGCCCACTCGTCCTTAGGGGTCTCTTCGACAGCATTTCGAAACGCAGCCACTGCTTCCTCGGCGTTCATAAAACGTTTTCCTCGAAGTTTTTCTTTTATTTTTGGAAATAAATAAAAATCGCAAGCGGCGAGGTCGGGGCTATAGGGCGGGTGACCCAGTAATTCCACGTCTGAGGTCGCCAAGTAGTCGATTGTTTGCTTGGCGGTGTGCGACGAGGCGTTGTCGTGGTGAAGGAGGATCCTACTGCGAGGTCGTTTCTCCCGAACTTTTTCCAAGACAAGTGGCAAACAATTGTTAGTGTACCACTCTGCAGTAACTGTTTTTCGATCCTCTAAAACAATTGTTGCGTAATGACCTGTCCTTCCGAAGAACGAGGCCACCAATTTTTTTCCCACGCTTCGACCTCTCTTCAATTTAGTTGGCAACTCCTCGGAAGAAAACACCCAGACAGCAGACTGTCTATTAGTTTCAGGATCATAACAATAAATCTAGCTTTCGTCACCCGTAAGTATGTCGAACACAGCTTTTGAGTAACCTCCGTTAAATCTTTGAACTATTTCACGACACCAATCAACACGACGGAGTTATTGGGCCTCTGTCAAATTATGAGGTATCCACCGGGCACAAAGCTTCCTGACCGCTAAATGTTCATGGAGGATTTTGTGCACTTGACTCATACCGATGCTTAAGCTTGTCCAATTCTGCTAATACGTCACTCTTTTCTCAGTCTCTATCATACGCCGCACAACACTGATGTTATCTTCAGTCGTCGCCGTAGAAGGCCGTCCCTCACGCAGATCATCGGTGAGATTAGTGCGACCACGTTTAAACCAGTCGTAAACAGTGGCACGAGATGGGGTTTCACTGTGAGAAGCCTATCGAAGTTTATCATAACTTTCTTGTTGACTTAAATGACATCGAAAGTCATAAAAAATCATTGTATGAAAATTCTCTCGCGTTAAATTCATGCTGACGTGACACAGACAATTTTCAATTTGCCGCCAAATCGTAAACAAATGAGAAATGAATAAAATACATACACTTATTGGCAAAGAGTTCCATTTTCAAAATTTGAACTTATTTTTTTATTATATCGTTTACAAGTGGCCAGTTCTAAAAACTTTCATTGTCGCCCTCGTACATTTACAAAATATTCTATTGTAACAATGTTACAGGAACAGTTGTCCTGCCTTCACAAAGATTTTACAATTTTAGAAACTCATAAAAATAATACAAGCTACTCGCTAATCTGTATGTGAATTGTTGACGTCAAGTAGCACAAATAACACACTGGATTGTATGACGTTATATGTGTTAAATATACCGAAATCAGTTTAAAATAAGCGGTTTTATTGTTAATATTTGACCTGAGTATATTATGTATAGCCTCTTGTTAAATGAAATGGTAAAAAATGTGGTCAAAACTATCCTCTCCTCTCTTAAGATTTAGTTAAGAAGAATATGATGTGCGATGATGCGAAGATCGAACCTGAATCATTATTGCCTGTCGTTTACTGCTTAATAATATGCCTCGTTTACATTCAGCCCCTGCCACTGCTCCTCGCGCTGCCGGCAATAATTCCCTAAATACTGCCGTACCGTTCGTGTCAAATAACTTTACGCTCTGAAGTTAGGTTGCGCATGCGCGCTGGTTTTTTTTTTTACTAAGGCATCTCGCAGGTGACCACTAAGATCGTGCTTAACCGGGCTTTCCTGTGGCTGCCTTAAGCTTCTTCACTCAAAGCCTCTAGCCAGGGGCAATAAAACTATTCTAAATTAAAGCTAGGCGAGCGCTCGCTAAGGGCACCCCCTGTAGGGTACGAACCTCGGCTTAGGGCGTCGCTGGGGAAAAGACAGCAAGATGAGACAGGCTGGATCAAGCATTACATTATTATTAATAGGGGAGTTTAAAGCTACAGGCTCAGCATCGACGCGGGCTGGTGCATCGTCGAGTAAGGGTCGGGGGGGAGTATAATTTATTCGGGAGGGTCGCGGTCGCGATTGCGGAGGACCTCGGCGGCGAGGTCGGTATGACGGGTGTCGTTTGTTTTTGTGTACTGTGCTAGTGGCCCTATTGCTTTCCTGAAGGGGTCATCAGGGTCGGAGAGGCCGTGGTCCCGGGAAGAGAATCGCTTGGCTTTTATCGGGGTTCACCGTGATTCTCCACTCTAAACCAGGCGCCAAGCTTGTTGACTGCCTTTTGGAGGTTTAGAAGCATCGAAGCGGAGCCTAATCCTTTACAGTAGATGGCCGTATCGTCTGCGAACAGAACCAACTGCGCCTTTCTACTCCTAGGGATGTCGCTTGTGAATAGCGTGAACATTAGGGGAGCGAGCACAGAGCCCTGAGGGACTCCTGCTAGAAATAGAACGGGTGCGAGCTGGCATGCGCGCCACTGTTTTATAAGGAAGATTGACTACTGCGCAGTCATTTGTAGCCTACTTCAGAGCGGCAAAGTTATTTGACGCGAACTGTAGCAGAATCGAGAGAAGTATCGTGTTTGCATTCTCGTCATGCCCACTACCCTGCCTACTTCCCTGACCACTGAGTGGAAATAGGGTAATGGGAAAATATCTGCCATGAGTGCCATGCTAACGATGCCCTGATCCCAGTGAACAATACCCTGGCGCAGTTTTGTCACAGTAAGTACTATGTGAAGTGGTGATTCAGTGGTGACTAAGTACTCTCCATAGAGAGCATTACCCTCATTCCTTTGAGATAAGCTGTCATCTGAAAAGATTATGTGCTGAACTTAACAACATTCCATTGTAGGTGCCTATACAAATGAAGGAAATTTCGTGCTGTTGAGCGACCATTGAAACTGGCCCAACGTGAAAAACAAAATACTTACTAAATGGTTTCCATCATTTGATCAACATTAGATGGGACTATTTATGGCTAATATCAATGTAGTAAAACCGCATATTACCTACGCTGTTGTTCATGCGATAATAAGCATGCATTAGGAAGCTTGACACTGTAATAGAAAATGTTTGTATACGTATGGCTCGTGAATGTCGTGGCGCTAGTTAATCATTGTTAACAACAGTTTAAATTAATCACTCATTTGCTCTGTTTATGTTATTTAACTGCTCATATTATATTATAAGCTACTAGCCACCCGCCCCGGTAGCAGATCATTATATGCCTACATTTTTTAACCGACTTCCAAAAAGGAGCAGGTTCTATGTTCGCCTGTTTTTTTTTTAAATGTGAATAATATCCATCGATATTTTCGGCATTTGTGGACTAATTTTGAAAATTATTATATTTTCCATTTGGTAGAGGAAGCTTGCGGGGTGGTCCAATATAAATTCCTTTTATTAACTTTGCTTGGGTAGTTTTTGAGTTGGCTCCAATAATTCATACATATTTTCCCCACTTAGCCTATGTTATAATAACCTCCTGTCACTGTTATTTACGTAGCAGGTAGTGTAGCGAATTAGTGTGGGGTACGTATCACAACAAAAAGGCGAAAAATAAAAATATTCAAAAAAAAAAAACAACCGTCTTCCAAAAAAAAATACTTTATTTAAGGAAAAGTCTTTTGTTTTTGTTTTTTGAACATTTTTTAGGATTCCGTACGGCTGTCTGTCTGTCTGTTCGCGGCTTAGCTCAGAAACCGTTTGTACTAGAAAGTTTTAATTTGGCATGGGTATACAATCATATTAATCACGCCGACGAAGTGGTAAAATAATATCATGAAAAATATATTTTTTTGGGGTACCTCCCCTACACGTAATGTGGGGATGTTTTTTTTCCTCTCCCATGGTGAGGAGGTGGAGGTGGGGTGTCGTTCGAAAGGTCGTTCTAAAATATTGGTAGTTTGTGAATGCCTTTTTTGTGATGGTTCTTAGTTACTTACATAAATACCAAAAAAAGTGGCCTTGTTAGGGGATGGCATTGTAATTTTATCATCCTCCTAGCAATTTAAAGTTAAGATTTAAATTTGGCTAGATAACACCTTCAATTTAAAAATGACATTTCATTTCAGAATACGAGGGGTATTCTGAAATGAAATGGAATATAATCATGGAATAAAAGCGTAATTGTGTTTTATGAAACAAATCAAGACTAAACACACAGTAACTAAGTGCGATTGTGCTGGCAGCTTGATCTCTCATTCTTATTGTTGCCCTTTCTTATCTAATGTTTAATTTAATGTGTCGTGCGATAACAGACGTTTCATCACATCCTCGTTCCTAACTAAAGTTCAAATTTAACTATGCATTATTTGTATGTATTAATAGATGGATGATTATATATATTTATATTGTTTTCGTGGCGGTACGAGCAAGTAGAATACAAATAAGATTAAAATAAACCGATATTAAATTACTAGGTATGACAGAAATTTTTCGGTTGACTCCTAAAGTCAAAAGTCCTTCATGAGTAGTACCTACTAGTGATGTGCCGGATCGTTAAAAAATGTGATCTGCGGATACAGATACGGATCATGAGGGTCTAGATCCGGAACTCAGTTTTTTTCAGCTTCAGCAGGAATTATTTATGATCCACATTGAGGTTTGATCTGACTACAAAGATAGTTTAATTACTTCCTTATAACTTACTTTAGTAGTTTTTTTTTGTTAACCTATATTGTCCCACTGCTGAGCAAAGGTCTCCCCCATATTTTTCCAGACTTTCTTGTGTTGTGCCTTCTCCGGCCAATTGGTCAGGAACGAGTCCAAATCGTCGCGCCAGCGCTTTCTAGGCCTGCCCCGGTGGCGACGTCCGTCATCAGGCACCCACTGTGTAACGATGATGGCCCATCTGTCTTGATGCATCCTATAGGTGTGACCTGGCAAGTCCGATTTCAGCCTCGCAGACTTATCGCCAACATCGGCGACACCTGTCTTGGAGCGTATTATGGCGTTGCGAATTTTGTCAGCGAGTTTGATTTTTAAAATGCTACGCTCCATTGCTCTTTGGCAAACCTTGAGTTTGGACTTCTGAGCCTCGGTCAAAGACCAAGTCTGAGCACCGTAGGTTAGGATAGGCAGGATACACATGTCGACGAGCTTGCGCTTTAATGAGATTGGAAGGTCGCCCGTCATTAGCGCCTTCATGGACCAGTACTTTACTAGTACGCTTCTTTAATTATAATAAATTTGATTAAATTATTAAGTAAAAAAACGAATTCCATTGCTCAACCTATCTTTAAAATTTCATATACCTACGTAATGAAGTGTATTAATATAAAAGATCCGTTCAAGATCCGCCAAAAGTAACGGATACGCATCTTTTTTCTCCCTCGGATATGAATACGGTTATCCGGCACATCACAGTACCTACATACATACATACCCACCTAAATAAGTTATAAGTTAGAGAAATCATTTATTCATGTTTGGATTCAACTAAACCAACTTAGACCACGTAATACATTTTTAACATTAGCTGTTTTCCTCATTTTTTAGGTGAATCATCTACTGAAAATAAATACAGTGTTATGTAAGCTTAGTACGTATCGGTCACTGAAATTATATTAATAAGTTTAGTGTCGTTTAAATGATACAATAGTCTTATCTTCACACTTTGGCCTCGGTAGCCAAAACTTTGGAATTATGTATGTTTTATGTACCAGAATCAGAATTTATTTAGTCAGAGTGTAATTTGTACCGTGTACTTCCTACTGATTTTGTATTCCTAATTTCCTACCGATTGAATCACGCGAAAGCTGTCCTCAGCACATATAGAAGGGGTATCCGAAATCCCCAGTGAAATGCAGCATACAATACCAGTGCCCCATTTCTACTTATCTGCCTTTTGACTCTGGTCAAGGCACATTCCAGCCGAATCAAAGTACATAGTTTCTTAGCCCTATACCTAGTAGATGGTACCACTCGTTACCCATGGTCCCGGCGGGTCGACCCATTACCGGGTCTATGGGTAATTTTAATTACCCGTGGTTCCATGGCATTAGGGATTGTTCCCGGACTTCTGACTATATCGATAGAAAATGAAAACCATCAGTTACATACAATAAAGTTTACTCATTCATAAGCAAATAAAATAATTCCATCCTTGGGAACGAAAACTTACTCATACAAGATTACCTATATGATAGCGGGACACCATGACTAGGGCGACATCGGCAGTCTCGACCAGGGACTGAATTACCCAGAAATTAAGGTACCTTTAAATTTCGGTATGACGTCATACCGTTAAATAAGGGTTACCTAAATATTTCGATACCGTAATTTTTTTCAGTACTTACCGGAATTTTGAGGTTGAAAATGCATACCGGTATATTTCGATAGAAGTACTAAAATACACAAGTTCGAACCCCCGCGCACCCACGCCGCGCCGTCTTGTTTTTCGATACCGAAATCGTGTAAAGGTTAAATAACGGTTCAAAAAGGTATCGGTATAGTTCAACCCTTATATTAAACCGGTACCGGTATATTTTTGAGGTATCTTAACCTTTAACCGTTACCGCTTTCAGTCCCTGGTCTCGACATAGATAGCGATCGCTATATAACCGAATTCGGTCGCAAAATCCTAATGGCGTCTCTAAACGCGCGCGACGTGCTTCACAAGCACGTGATTTTTTCGTGCCTGTCAAGCAATTTTGTCCGTCAAGGGACGCCATTAGGACTTTGCGACCGAATTCGTTAGTATGGCGATCGCTATCTATGTCGAGACAGCCGCCCTTGGTATGAAACGTACCTAATATGATATTCCAGTGTAATATAACTAGACCACTACGTGCTGCTGACTTACTACCTATTTAGGAACCTATATCTGCCTGATTTGGCATTTTATAAGCCAGCACTTATAGTATAGGTGAATCGCAGTAGGTCTGGCACTAAGTTAGGTACAAGAAAACTAACTACAAACAAAAGATGGAAATATTTCGTCGTTAGCCGACCTCATACTTACCTAATAACAGAGTAGGTCGGTTCGTGTGGTGCCGGACGTAAAGAACCATCCCATTTCTTCCCGTGAGTGTCGTAAGAGGCGACTAAGGAACACTAGAGAATGGGCAGCAGCGTTCTCTATGCATTTTAACACCATACTGCGATCGCCAACCCACCAGCCAAGCCTGGCGATTATGGCAAACCCCCCCACTTGGGGAAGGCCTATGTCCAGCAGTGGACGTCTTTCGGCTGAAATGATGAATGATGTTGATAACTGAGTAAAGTCTTGGTAACAATTTAATTCCTACTTGTAAACAATGTGTAACTGGAGGAGCTCGTGGCTAAGTAATAACAGCCGCACGAGTCGATCCATCAGGTTAAGCTACGCTTGCCGGGGTTGGTACGTGGATGGGTCACCGTTACATACCGAGACTCCTCCGTGTCTCGGCAAGCACGATAAGCCGTTGGTCCCAGCTGTCTTTCGTGGATCGTTGACAGTCGTCATGGGTCGTCAGAAGCCTGGGTTTAGGAGGTCAGATAAACAGTCGCTCCATGTAAAATACTGGTATTCAGCTGCATCCGGTTAGACTGGACGCCGACCCCAACATATTTGGGAAAAGGATAGGCAGATTGATTGATACAATGTGTAACAGAATTAATGCATATTATGAAAGTAGTTTGTTATTAAGAATCGTCTACTGAATCGATTTCTGTCATTTTTTATGTATGTAATTTTTTATCCCAATTATTTTTGGGATACTACGTAAATTACACTTTCGCTGTACCCTCAAAAACAAACCAGAATGGACGAAGTAGGTACCTACTACGCTAGTACGTGTGCGTACGTAGATTTGTAATGTGACCACAATTTTCTTCCTCAATCAGTACAACTAAAGTAAATAAACAATATTTTACACATAATAGTAAAAATTCATTGTATGAATGCATGATTATAACTTAAGTAACATATCATAGCATATCGTAATAGTGATAGCCTAGTGGTGTGACCGTCAGACTGCCAAGTCATTGGTCTCGAGTTCGAACCCAAGGCACGCACCTCTGACTTTTCGGATTCATGTGCGTATTGTATAATTATCACTTGCTTCAAAAACGGTAAAGGAAAACATCGTGAGGAAACCGGTATGCCTGATATATATTTCTCGACGGCATGTGAAGCCAAGTCAGAGGCCCATGGGCGGCTTTAAAACTCTGACACCAGGTTAGTCACTAACCACACGAAAAGAAGAAGTAACATATTTAATATTCTATTTGGGGTGTTTGGTGGTGTACGTTATTTCCGGGATATGTTGTAAAGAGTAGGCATAATTTTATGCTTAAAAATTCGATTAATAAAAAGGAAAATCTCAGTCCGGTTATTTGTTTCTGTTGTTGGACATTCGACCGTGACAAACAGGTTTTGTGTAAAAACGTTAAATCACTATGTGAAAAAACCTATAAATATGTGCAAATGAGAACAAAAGTTGAAATTTTGTTAAGAAGTATATTAATTAAGTACTTCCTAAACTTTTACACACATGACGTTTGTTAGTAGACAGATAGGTACATGTGGCTTTCTGTGTTCGATTCTATTCCGAGCATATCTAGCTATTCATTCAATCTAGTTAATCCTCAATGGAAAGTGGCGCGATGAGTTCAAAAGTACAAAAGACTTATCTGTAGTGGGCGTGCACTACACGTGGTTGTGTGGCCGGCGCGGGCGCATCGCAGACGATCGCCGGCAATGCCCGGCGTCAAACACGAGTGTGATATTGGCTGTGTTAACCCTGCAGTTATAAAGACGTTAACCTTGATTTTTGGAACCGTACCTACATACGTTCCTAATTAAATCAGCGTATGCGCAAATGTTGCGCATTATTATACCAATTTTGCAATTCTTAATCACAAATATTTACGTAGGTAATAAAAAAAACCGGCCAAGTGCGTTTCGAACCACGTACAATGACGTGTTCCGTAGTTGGGATGAATTTATCTCAAGAACAATCTTAACATTGTAGTTGAAAAACATGTTCTCCCATACATTCCAACTGTAAATGTAAGTTTGTACGCACAATATTGCGAGATTCCTTATAGGTTTTCCTGTAATCTATAAGTAAATTTTCAAAGTTTTAGGCTTAGTAGGTTCGAAGTTAGTGAGGCGAATGGTCAATTTTCATCAATTTTCTTAAATTACCATAAAACTATTTATTATAAAATTATTATAAAAAATATTTTAGGTCTCAAACATATTTTTTCTCATTTACAGTAAACCCTTACCAGTAGTCCCTTTCATTTCTTATGTCAAACGTGACACATTTGCAAAACATTTTTTTAATTTTCCTATTTGCCTCCCAGAAGTGGCCTGCATATTCGAAATTCATTTATTTACGGTACGACTTACTACGTTTACTTACGTAACGCAATGCTCAAAATCAAATCATGGAATGTTAATTCCACGCGAATACCCCACGTAATTACTTTTATCATGCTGGAATACTGACTCCCAAGTCACAAACCTAGTTTGGGAGCCAGGGGACCTATGTTTAAGTCACTACTTCTGTGTGTTGTATGTCTGTAATGTCTGTAACAATGTTGTCACTTTTTTTTTTATAAAGAAATTCTTTATTATTTATTTATATCCGGTGAGTGACCCACCTCAAAAAGCCTAAGCAACATTCGTTATGAACATTCATGTTTTACCTATTTGTATTTCAAAATGAAAACCTAAAAACCAATGATACCTACGTCAGTGACGAAATGTATGACAAAAATAAAATTATTGTTCTTCTAATAAACGAAGTTAAAGACTTGTCATTCGATATAAGTCCTATGATTTTGTCAGTCTTCTTTACCTTGTTCTAGAATTATCACTGTGTACCTACATTGTTTTGATGACCAAAACAATGTAGGTACACAGTGATAATTCTTGTGACGTAGCGAGCCCCCACTCCCAAACTAATGCGTTTTATCTAAACCCTTTTTTGTTCATATGATAAAGCAAAAAATACGTGTCTAATATTTTTTTATTACCTGACTGACATACTAAATAGTTTTTTTTTTTCCCCAGTCAACATCCCTATTACCCCGCAGGTTTCGGTACTACAGTTCCGAAGCATATAAACCGCTAGTTAGACCCTTGCCAGAATAATGACACACAGGGCTTCTCTAATGAATCATCCTTACAAGCCACTCACTGTTCCAGATGGTATCGACGGCAAGCAAGCCCGGCGCACCGGCACTAGCGGTCCCCTGGGCGAACTCTTCGACCACGGCCTCGATTCCTACTCCGCGGTCCTCATACCTACCTTCCTCTACAGCATATTTGGCAGGTACATCATATATTGAAATGTTTGAGGTCATGACCCTGTCAAGTCCCTGACACGGTACGTATGTGGGTGGTTAGATCTTTAAATTTGACAATAGGCAGAAAAAATAAGTAAAGTTTGTAAATGGCACTACAAATTGGAAACGACGGGTACGTTCTCTGAACCATTTGTTTACACTTTCATGAGATACTTTTGGAACAGACCATAGTACCAGTAACCTGAATGTGGCTAATTATAATAATACATAATAATATATAATCTGAGTAAGTAGGTACCCTACTAATTAACCATTAATATAAAGTACATATGACCAGTAGGTATGACCACTGACCCTGTAAGTACCTAACTTTATGAAATAACTAGTTGCGCCCCGCGGTTTCACCCGCAAGTCTCGATCCCGTGGGGACATCGGGATAAAAAGTGCCAAATTTCATCCAAATTCGTTTAGCCGTTGTAGCGAGAAAGCGTAACAAAGAAATAAACAAACAAACTCACTTTCACATTCATAATATTAGTAGAATATTGGTTAGAAAAATAATTGCTTACTTATCTAAGTATTTTTATCAACTAGCTCATTCTTACTTTGAGCAGACCTATACTAAAAATACCAGCTCTGTAATTACGTAACATATTTACGTAAACGATTACGACTAATCTGTTTCATTGTGTTATTTTACGTTGTAGAGCAGATTTTTTTTTCGAACTTATGAAGCAATGGATTAGGAATCTGTTTCGAAACGATTCAGATTCTGATTGATCGTGTTTTACGCAATTAGACCTACATGGCAATTCCCGTATTTTTTAAGAACGTTCGCATTCGCATCTCATTCGCAATCTGTCAAAAATACAGTCAATTTACCAACATTTTTGACAAGTTTGACAGATTGCGGCTTGATGTGAACGTTTTTTAAGTACGAGAATTGGTTTTCTGAGCAATGTTATGTAAGTAGCGACCTAATTATGATGGCAATAAATGAAGGTTCAGATTTTTCGGCGCAAGCCGAAGGTTGCACGCGATTGATGAAGTTCCTAAACTGAAATTACTAAGAAAATTTTGCCCAGAAACGGTGAGCCTACTAAGCATTTGTTTTTTGGGCTGACACTTAATGGTCACGCGAAGGCAATTGTCACGCGATGCCTTTATTTGGCCAAAGAAACATGCGCCTATAAATCTGCACCCTAATTGTGTAACACACGATCAATCACACACTGTTTCATTTTGACAGTTCAACAACATTCATTGCGTTATTTACGTTGTTGAGCAGACAAATTTTTCGTACAATGAAGCAATGGTTTAGAAATAGCCTTCAGAAATGATTCAGATTGTGATTGATCGTGTGTTACGCCATAAAGGCGAGTCGGAACAAGACAATATTTCCCCAAAATATCAAAATTACAAATTGAGTAAAATTGCTGTCTGTGATTACTTTAATGCTCGTCCTTGACCGTTGACTTTTTGTGCGCAATCACAATGTAAGTAGGTAGGTACAAAGTATACGGAAGAAACATGGTATTAGACGCGCCATCCATTGTAATAGCTGTTTATTTGAAAATAATGGGTAGGTATCTTAATAAACGTTGCATCGGATGAAAACGTGACATTTCTATAATAGTCTAAAAAGGGTCCGAAAGAGGGTCATCATCTCAGTCGAGAGGATGGCTCAGTCGTAAAAAGACCACTTCTCAAAATGTCTCTACCGGACGGAAAATGTACATTCCTCAGAATGTCTCTTTCGCAAAATGAGCACTTCGCAAAATAACCCTTTTTTCCAATGCTCATTCAATTATTCATAATTATCCGTACAAATCGGTCAAGTGCAAGTCGGATTCGCGCACAGACGTTTACATAATAATCTTATATTCAGATAGATAGGTAGGTACATTATACACACAAATAAAAATAAAGAACAGAAATTGAATCGTTTGCGAAATTTATTTATTTTGGTGATACTTTTTAAATCAACGACAATAAAAACGTAAGTGATGTTTAGTGTTATTATTTATTTTTGTGATTTCTCTAACGCGCCATAAGTATTTATCTCAATAAAAACCGGCCAAGTGCGTGTCGGACCACGCACAATGCAGGGTTCCGTACTTGGGACGAATTTATCCCAAGAATAAACTTAACATTGTAGTTGAAAAACATGTTCTCCCATACGGAATGTATGGGAGATCATGTTTTTCTAACCGCAAATTTAAGTTAGTCGATTATTAATTACTCGTTAACCTGTACAGCCTACTTAGCTCTGATAGTTTTCCTTTTAACTTCGTTATACATATATACGTATACTACTGCTGTGAATTTTTTCACAAATCCAAGTACAAAAATTTAGCTGGCCGGGGGGGGGACACTTGACTCTAACAAAAAAAATCGCAAACGGATCCCTGAATTCAAAAATGGTTTTCACAAAAACGATTAACACATATGTCATTTAAACGACCTTTCTAACGGTACCCCACAACATGGGGTAGACGAGAAAAAAAAAACCCCACTTTACGTGTAAGGGAGGTACCCTAAAAAGAATATTTTTCTTGATTTTATTTTACCACTTTGTAGGCATGATTAATATGTATACATATGCCAAATTACAGCTTTCTAGTACTAACCGTCTCTGAGCTAAGCCGCGGACAGACAGACGGACAGACAGACAGACAGACAGACGGACATGGCGAAACCATAAGGGTTCCTTGTTTACTTCGGAAACCTAAAAAACAAGGTTTCAAATAAAACTAGGCAAATTGTGATTTTACCAATACATTGCTAGCTATCACCCTGGACTGAGATGATGAACCTCTTTGCTGCTGGGTATATCTCGTACCTCAATTGTTTTCTGCCAGGTTCCACGGTTTTGTGCGTCCTTCGTACATGTGTTTCTGGTATTGTATTACTATACTGCATTGAAATAAAAATGTCCTTTAAGTGCCTAAGCTCTGGGAACTAAGGGAAGGGCCAAAAGCTTCATACAATCATCTCAATCAGAACACAAAACGTGGATCATTAGGTAATCGTTTTTTTTTATGAACATAGATAAGTCTCTGCGTAACAAATGAGATAGGATATCGCTAAAGGCCAGAGCTGTCCGATAGAATATCCTGCACTCAGCTAGATACTGCGTTATCGTACCGGGACCGGAGTTTTTCTATCGATCCTGATTCCTTTCTGACTTTGGTTGATGGGTACACACGGCTACACATCAAGCCATACATTCCCAATTTATGCTGATCTCGCATTGTATAGGATTTCCGTACAATGCGAGGTCAGCTTTAACTGAAAATGTATAGCTTGATGTGTAGCCGTGACTAGTATTAGAAACGCTTGGACATCGGTACCACTGCTACTGGTCACACTATTTGCTTATTATTTCGCTGAGTGCCAAACGACAATGATATAAATTCATTTTGAGAAAATAAGATACTTTAATGACATTATAAATCATTTTATTTTTCGTCAAAAGAATGTGTAAAATTAAGTAGATCCGGTAACTCCAATGACTACATTATCTGGACAAGATTATCTACCAAACTACGACTACACACTTTACACTACCTAATTATACTGTTATCACAAATCAGGCCATATGTTTAGTTAGCATAATTATCACCACACGCATTTGTAAGGAGATACCGGTAATAATGACAATTGATAAAATTATGAATATTTATGATTAAACTCTTTTGTTTATATGTAAAGATGGAACTTAATTGTTAATTCGACGGGTAAGGTACCCTTTGTACACACACTATTTTCTTGCCGTGAAAAACTTATACGCCGTGTGTAGGCACGGTCGTCAGTGTTGTATGGATCACTATGGAAGCTTGTTGACCGACACTTTTTTTTCTACGGTGCAGTTTTAGTACCGTAAAGGAATCGCGCCGTGTACCAAGGGCCTTTTTTTTTAGTGTGGGAAATTATCGAATAACTTCTCCCGCTCTGGATGGAGCGGGAGGGCGTGTCAGACTTTTACTGACTAAAACCCATCCGTGTTCCTTCCGTTGCCTGTGTGCCGGGGCCGCGATATCCCTTTCGGACAAACTCGCAACCCTGGCAGGCATTGGCCCTAACGGACCCCGTCAGTTGGTGCTGACATCTCTTTGAGGCGCGCGTGGAACATAACGCGCCGTTGACCCGGGCCTGGTCCTTATCGGACGGCGAGCTACCCATTGCTCACCGTCCGCAAGCCCGCGCCTACGGTGGCCGGAAGTCGGCTCGCGACTCCCGACGCCCGGGGCGTCTCCTGCAGCGACTAGCGTCCCTCTAGCGACTACCTCCTTCGCGAGCATTACTGCTTCGCAGAAGGAAGTGACGGTCTCCCGTGCACTCTCGCTCCGGACCATGGCCTGAACCAGAACCGGACGCGAGACATCGCCTCCGTGAGGACACGGTGGTGCTCCGCCCAAGCAGGGCAGACCTTCACCGTGTCCTCCAGGCGATCCACACAGTGGTGACACCCGGGCGTTTCCTCCCGCCTTATACGGAACAGGAACCTCCCGAAACAGCCGTGTCCGGTGAGGACCTGCGTCAGGCGGAAGGTGAGGACGCCGTGGCGCCTCTCTAACCACTCCTCAAAGAGGGGAGTTATCGCCACAATTGTGGCGTGCCCAGTGCACCAAGGGCCTAAGGTGGTCTATCTATTACTGATAATTTTAAATAATGCTGAGAGTGAAGACAAGCATGGTAAGAGATTTCCGTATGACGTGCATATATAGTTAATAAACAAGTCAACATGACCGGAAACTATAAAAAAAACCTACTTAATTAAAAAAACTCACAAATCTTTGAACATTGTGTTTTTTATTTACGATTCTTGAGTATTTTCAAATACCTATACTCCATTTGAAATAAGATTAGACATTTAACTAAAGCTTTTACAGTCCGTTCAACCGATGTTAACTCCCGAAATTACTGAAACGATATTACTTAATAAGATTTAACTGTTACATGCATGCCGCAAGTTAAACGGTCTCTATGAAATTGAGAAAATTGCATCGATTGCAGAAGCATTTGACACGACAAGAGATGGTGAGAGCCGTCGGAATGTTGCAAGCTGGTTGCAGGTAACGTACTGTAGCTGTCGCTTTTGGCACTACACAGAGCGTCATAAGCCGCCTTTGGACACGCTATCGTATCACGGGCAGCGTGGCCGAGCGACATGGAGGACGATCTCACAACACCACTCGCAGACAGGACCGGTACACCCAAAATCATCCGGAATCGTACCATGACCGCCATGATGTTGGCTACGAGGCTCCACAGCTCTTCAGGCTTGTTGTTATGCGACCAAACCATCCGAAATCGTTTACGTGAAGTGGGTCTGCGTTCCCGAAGGCCACTGAGAGTTCTACCCCGCAATTGTAGGGCCCGTTTACAATGGGCTGCGAACTGCTGCGAACAGAAATTGGAAAGAAGAAGGCTAGCGTTGTGTTTGCTTTTCTGATAAATCTCGTTTCGGTATGAGGCCAGATACAAGACGTACTCGAGTTTGGAGGACGTCTGGACGTCAAGAACGTTTGAAATTTTTGACAGGAAGTTCATTCATATGGAGGAGGAACAATAATGGTTCGGGCCGGTATTTGAATCGGTAGAAGAACCGATCTCATTTGGATCAGGGGCAACCTCAATGCTCAGATTTATGCGGAGAGGATTGTTTCAGTCGTGATCATCCCTTTGCGAAGCCGGCTGGGTGATTCGTTCCGACTAATGCACGACAATGCACGTCCACACATGGCTAGAGTCGTAACACGCACTCTTGCCGATGCTTGCATCAACGTTCTGCCGTGGCCTGCTCAACCGCCAGACCTCACACGCATGGGGTATGCTCCAAAGAAGAGCTCTGCCGAGTATGGATTCTGTAAGAGCTCTGCCGAACTTTTTGACTTGTTAGAAAGAACGTGGGCGGCCAATCCTCAAAGTGATTTTGATGAACTGATTTTAAGCATGCCAAATCGCTGTGATTGTGTGATTTGTGTCAATGGTGGAAACACATATTATAATTTTTTTATCTTTACAATTTTATTTTTTTTAAAAACCTTATTTTTGCCTTTTAATTGTCGACATTAACATAGGTTAATTTCCCACCATTTGCAAAAAATGCAATTTTTCCTAATTTTTATTTAATGTTATTTAGTATAAGTTGTTAACTTCATAGGAATTAAAGTAAGAAGACAGTCTGGAAGACTAGATTTGTTAAACATTAATTGGATAATATTTTATAGTTAAAAATGTACTTTATTCAGAACCTATTGATGTGTGTAGTTAAGTACCTATTAATTATATATTTTCAGCCTGGTGATATTACCTATTATGAACAGCACCACTGCACAATAGTGGATTGTGAATCTGCGATATCACTCAAAGTCAAAGTCAAATTCAAATCATTTATTTCAAATAGGCCCTTGCAAGGCACTTTTGAACGTCAACAATTACAAAAAAAAAAAAATTGATTCTAGTCGCCCCTTCCAAAAGGTAGTTTTCATATGGAGAAGAATGGGCAAGAAACTCCACCGTTACTCTTTTACAATATTTTGTATATGTAGGTAGGTACATTAGTTATATAATTATATGTGAAGACGATGCATCTAAAAATAAAAAAATAAATTACTATACCACAATATAGGTAAAAATAAATTTTTAAAGAGAGCAACGACAGATAAATTAATTACTTATGTGATAGATACATGGTTCTCACATATTTACAAACATTGTAAAAGCAGACGATTTTCCAAAAAAAAAAGTTACAATTAATAAGTCAGTGTGTGAGGAAGTAATCACAGAATGTAAAATCAATGTCATATAATAAAATATAATAATTTATACAACTTAAATTAGCAACCAGTTTGATTTTGTCTAGATTCTAGATTATCCTATGGAGCTGGACCAGCATGTTTCCAAGCATGCTTATCTTGGATATAATCCTCTAATTTGTAATATGCTTGTTTACAAAGTGTACTTTTAATATGAGTTTTAAATTTTCTTTCATTTAATTGTAAAATATCACAAGGTATTTTGTTGTAACATAACACAATACCCCATAAAAGATGTATGTACTTTAGATAATCTGAAAAATGGTTGATCTATTTTATCTTTATTCTAGTATTAAAATTATGTCTATCACTTATTTTATTAAAAATATGTAGATTTTTTCTTACATACATAATATTTTCATAAATGAATTGGCAAGGTACCTTCATAATATTAATCTTTCCAAATAGTTCCCTAAGAGATTCGCGACGATGTAAATCATAAACGGCTCTGACAGCTCTCTTTTGTAAGATAAAGATTGATTCAATGTCAGCAGCCCGACCCCACAGTAAAATGCCATACGACAAAATACTGTGGAAGTAGCTAAAATAGATCAAACGCGCCGCTTAGCCGCCCCGCAACAGATGTTATATGAGGTCCCCATTATAATTTCTCGTCTAACGTGATTCCTAGGAAAACCGTTTGATTAATAAATTCCAGTTTTTCTCCATTCAATATGATGTCACATTCGCTACTTCTAACATTAGGTAATTTAAATCTAATGCATTTGGTTTTTTTATTATTTAGTACCAAATTATTTACCGTAAAAAGTACTAAATAGACACTTCTGATTGTCTAATTATGCAAACAAAAGTCGGCTCGGTGGTAATGGCGGCGTTATAATAATATTTCCCCATGGCCGTTTCCTTTATCAGTTTATTTACAAAGCCATAACACATGATTGTGTGGTCAACAATCAATGTGGTAAATAGTAAATGCTGATTGGATGATTGTAGTTTCAATAGCTTTATGAATGAAACATTAGATGAAATAATGAGATACAACATAAACATCACTCTTTATTTCACGGAGCAGTAGGCAAAGCTGTATTGCAAAGCAGGTATTATGTATCAAACATATTTATATTAAGTATACATATTATAAATTAGAGTTTTTTTCTTTTCGTGCTGTCTGACCGCGTTGTTCTTCTAAATCACGCAACTTTTTTGATGCGGGTTTTACCATTATTTGGAGCATTTATTCCGAAAGATTTTTGTGTATAATACATTAATATTAAACTTACATAAAATAAATAAATCTCGCTCTTTTAAAAACCGTGAGAAGCAGGGGTGGGTCGCTTGTTAGGTACCTATACGTATAAGGTGGTTAAGAGTGTTTATCCTAAAAGTTGGCAACGTCGCAAATAACTGTCAAATGTTTTCCTGTTTTGATTAATTAGGCAATATCACTGTATGGAAATATGAAATGTCGCTTACTTGTGAACTAGAATATTAATAATGAATTGCAATTATAACACTGAATTTGATCTTGTAACTGTGTTAAGGCTTGTGCAGACCAGCGCGACTTGTCGCGCGACGCAAACAATGCAATTTCTAAGAAAACTGTACGGTATAACAATAACCGGCGTCGCGCTGGTCTGCATAAGCCTTTAGGTGTAAAAAGGCATTTGGAAAGTTTCCAAATACTTTTATTACATCTCAAACTAAATATTCGGTGTTACGATATTAATTATTGCATTTCTTAGTCAATATTTTAGTTCCCTATTTAGACATATTTCATATTTCCATACAGTAATATTGCCAAATTATCAAAACAGCGAAATATTTAACAGCTATTTGCAACGTTGCCCACTTTCAGAATAAACGCTCTTAAACCCTCATTTCCCCGCCTGTCATTTTAATTAACTAGGTACTATGATCATCCGATCGATCGAATAAGAGTCTAAAATTGATAATACAAACTAGGTATTATCAATTTTAGACTCTGATCCGATCGATCGGATGATTGTTATCGTTAAAAATAATCGAACAGACTCATCAACGTCAGTTACTTAGTTGTAATGTAATAACATCAACAAATTGTTTAATTTCAGGGATGAAGTGAGCACGCTTCGGTTCCTGTTTCTGATCTGGAACATATTCTTCAACTTCTACCTGACGCACTGGGAGAAGTACAACACTGGCGTCATGTTCCTGCCCTGGGGATATGACTTCACCATGATCGTAAGTCAATCATTTATAGTAGTAATACCCAGGAGTAGTAGGTATACTTACGTACCTAACTACATAACATTTTTGCAACCAGGTCAAAGTCAAATAATTTATTTAATAAGGGCTGAATTTTCAATCGTCAGATAACTTGTATTTGAAGAATTTAAATTACGTCGGTTTGAAATATTTTCTTAACATTAGCTGTCAAACAGTTTTTATTCTTCTGATAAAAGTTATGTGAATATTTAAAAATCAGGCATAAGAGCCTGTGCACACGATGCGTTGCGGCGACGCGCAGCAAAGATTTCGCCGCACTGGTGGTCACACAAACAACTGAGCGGTGCCGCTCCAGCGTTGCAACCCCTATACCCCTCCCCACCTTGTCTCGCGGGCTGCTGGTCCGGTGTACGTGCGGTACGACGCCGAAACGCACCGTGTGCCAGACCATGGACAACAACGCAACGTGTGCAGAGGCTATTAGAGCCTGTGCACACGATGCGTTGCGGCGACGGCGTGGCTTCGGAGCAGTGCCGCTGCGGCGTTTTACACATCTCATATCGTTTTAAATATCCATGGTATGGCACACGGTACGTTGCGGCGTAATATGTCTCTCTCTAGATCAATTGATTCTATTTGTCACTTCGAAAGGGTAGTTCCTTATGAAGAAGTATCGACAAGAATCTTCATAGGGCTGCTGAAAGCAGTGGCAATGGCAGTTGAGAGTATTTCATGCTCACTTAAATGCCTCGCTGATGGTGGCGAGCGTGGCGAGTGTGTTGGATCATTCGGTTACCTACAAATTGATTGAGCTGGACGGTGCTGATCAACGCGTCATGTTCGTGAACGGGCACCGTCAGTTGTGACCGGTCATCTCTTATCTGCCAGGACTTATTTTTGATCTTATATTTTGAATTGTTTTGATATTTTTGGTACATTATTCTCACATATAGAAGCAACAAGAATAATGTACCCAGGATTTTGTAATATCTATATTTAAAAGAGTGTCCTTGTAGTTTCTTATCCGTTCTTCTCCACAGCGATCTACGTTTTGGAATGGGTAACTAGCTTCAACTTTCTGACTGAACTACTTTGACAGTTCAAAAGTGCCTGTAAATGGTTTAATTGAAATAAATGCTTTGAGTTTGCTGTGATGTGACACTTGTGTGTGATTTGCACATCACAGCAAACTCAAACATTTCAGCCATTTATATGGGGTGATAATTCACCTACGATGCTTCTTTCAGATGTTCCATAGGGCACCGGTGACAACGAACCTTCTGAAGGGCAATTTCCGTAATTTTTAGGAACGTTCGCATTGTAATCACATTCGCAATCTGTCAAAAATACAATCTAACATTTTTGGCAAGTTTGACAGATTGCGCCTTGAATGTGAACGTTTTTTAAGTACGAGAATTGGCCTTCTGGTCTTAGTGCTTGTTTGCCATCTGACAACAGAAGAAATAACTTGTTTTCAAAGAAGCAGCATGCTTCATACTTGACGCATTCATTTGTTTTTCTTATTATTGTGGTGTACTAGTACGGAATATGTTTTTGTTAATCAGCGTAGTTAGAGCACGTTTACCCCATCCGATATGTAAATAGCCGTACCCTAGTGAAATGTTATGCACTACTTATGACTCGCTGATATTGAAAGTAAACACAATCCGAGCGTAGACAAATATCTAGCGTGTTTATTTCATACTAGGTTTTGCCCGTGGCATCGCCCGCGTGGAGGTCGGTAAATATCCCACAGGAACGTACTTACTACCACGAAAAAAAGGTTTCCTATGTCCTAACCCATCTATCTACTTGTGAGCCAAATTTTATCGAAGTCTATAATGGTGTGAAAAGGTAACAGATAGACGGACAGAGTTACTTTCGCATTTATAATAGGTATTAATATGGATTATTCAAAACACTCACGTGGCACGGTAGGCAGAAAAATCTTAGGATTTTTATAATTTCGTCTTTCCAGCATATGATGTAAAGACGAAATTATATCTATCATCATAATAATATTATTATATAAGTATCAATTTTAATAATGATCTTATTGAAAAAAAAAACCCCTATTTAATATATTTATAATTATTATACTGACAACAATCGTGTTTTTCGGCTAGGATTCTCAAGATGCTGTTGGAGTTAGCCCGCGGTTAAAGATGCGGTCTTTTTTCCTTATTAAATAATGTAGGAGTTGAAACTCCAGTCATAACCGCTTGAAGTGATCTTAAATCCTCCGAGCTAGCTAGATGAATACAATATATCGTTACTTCTCGAAATATTTAATAGAAAATGTTTTTGTCTTTGACATTCAACATGTCCGAGGAAAGAAGTACGAGCAGAGAATATGAGCTACACCAGAGATCACCAATTAGTTTCATTGGAGGTCGCGCATAACCACCCAACGACAAGACCGATTTTTGCAAGTTGCCGCGGGAAGATAATCAAATGTTACAGCCACGTAGTTTGTGCGAAGGCTCCAGTCAGAGCACCAGTTGCTTGTGAGTGACCAAACTCTGAGGAGAAGACAGCATGAAGCTAACCTTCATGCTCGTAGACCGCTTCGTACTCCAGCACTACACCGAGGAAATCGTGGACGAAGATTACAGTGGGGTCGAGAATATTTTCTCTGGGAAGATAACCAGTGGTTTGTAGTGTAGTGCTGTTTACCGATGAGTCCCGATTCGATTTCCATCCCGATTCGCGAACAGTACGCGTATGGCGAGTTCATGGTCGTTGAGAGCCGTCTGCAGCACCCTCAGGAAGTCCATCCATACCATGGCGGGACAATTATGGTTTAGGAGGGAATTCGTGGTCGAGGACGAAGTACGAGGTACGAGGAAGTATGTACGACGTACGAGGTCTATTCTTCCACCAAGGAAGAACAGACCTCGTTTGGATCAGAAACACCATGACCGCTGAAAAATACCGTAATCAGGTGCTAATACCAATGGTGTACGACCATCGACTACAAATGGGCGAAGAATTCACGCTCATGCACGACAACGCCCGTCCGCACATAGCGCGAGTGGTGACCAGCTGGCTGCAGGGGCAGGACGTATCGGTCTTACCGCAAAACCTTAACCCCATAGAGCACGCGTGGGACATGCTCCAAAGAAGGGCTTTGAAGAATTTTCCTGCAAAAATTGTGACCGAAAACAACATTTTTGTCATCTTAGCAGGACCTGGGACAATATCCCGCAGCCAGACTTGATCGTCACGTCATGGGTGGTTTAACTGAAATCTGATTTTTCGCATCATTGTAAAAAACGGGATAATTTCGCTTTATTTTTAACTTTTTCTTGAAAAACACATTCATCGTTAGTTTTACCATTATTTCACTTTTCGTCTTTATTTAAACAAAATTTTATTTACTCATATTTTATTTTCTATTCTGATGTCTGGTCTGATAAATGGGCTTTATAAAAATATATACATATTATAAGTTATTTTTAACAAATTTTGAGTAAATTGAGAAAATCCGAAATATCCCTAGACGGTGGTGATGTGTGTATTACAAACTAATCAAAACAGCGAAATATTTGACAGCTAATTGCGATGTTGCCCACTTTCGGTTAAAACGTTCTTAAGATATCGTTACCAATCACGACTGCAGAGTTTCGCTGGCTAATTTAATTTGACCCTGTATATGTTAAATAACTACGATTTCTCGCAGGGTTCCTGTATCCTACTGCTGGTGACATCTGTGTTCGGGCCGGAAGCGTGGCACATCCCTCTGCCGGGCGGCATCACACCGGGCGTCGTGTTCGAGTTCGTGCTGTACTTCTCTGCGATGCTCACCAGCCAGACTGTCATCTTGTGGAATATTTACAAGTAAGTAACGCAATTGTGTAGCCAATACACAAAATTACCCGCCCTTTATCGATTACCAGTGATTTGGTAGGATACAGTGACGCAATAATTTTTCCAGGGATACCATTACCATGGCAGAAATAAATAATAAGTAATATCGCCCACTACCGGGCGTAGGTAAGCTTCAATTAAAAAAAGTAAGTTCAAAAACTAAAACGCGACTACAAAAAAATCACGCTCTAAAAAGTATGAAACAAGAAAATATTTTAGACAGGAATGGAATTTTGGAAGGAAAATTATAATGGCATGCGACCAGGGCTTTATCTTGACCATTTTTGTACTTTTTTTTTTTTTTTTTGATGGTGGTAAATTATCAAATATCTTCTCCCACTCTGGGCGGAGCGGGAGGGTGTGTCAGACTTTTACTGACTAAAACCTTCCCGTGTTCCTTCCGATGCCTGTGTGCCGGGGCCGCGATATCCTTTTCGGACAAACTCGCAACCCTGGCAGGCATTGGCCCTTACGGACCCAGTCAGTTGGTGCTGACATCTCTTTGAGGCGCGCGTAGAACACAACGCGCCGTCGACCCGGGCCTGGTCCTAATCGGACGGCGAGCTACCCATTGCTCGCCGTCCGTAAGCCCGCGCCTACGGTGGCCGGAAGTCGGCTCGCGACTCCCGACGCCCGGGGCGTCTCCTGCTGCGACTAGGGGCACGAGGGCGCGAATCTTGTCTCTCCCTCGCGCGCTCCGCCTCCTCCTTCGCGAGCATTACTGCTTCGCAGAAGGAAGTGACGGCCTCCCATGCACTCTCGCTCCGGACCATGGCCTGAACCAGTGCCGGACGCGAGAGATCGCCTCCGTGAGGACACGGCGGTACTCTGCCCAAGCAGGGCAGACCTCCACCGTATGCTCCACCGTGTCCTCCGGGTGATCCACACAGTGGTGACACCCGGGTGTTTTCTCCCGCCTTATACGGAACAGGAACCTCCCGAAACAGCCGGGTCCGGTGAGAACCTGCGTCAGGCGGAAGGTGAGGACGCCGTGGCGCCTCTCTAGCCACTCCTCAAAGAGGGGACTTATCGACCATTTTTGTACCTATTTCTTGATTCCTGTCTGAAATATTTTCTTGTTTCATACTTTTTTAGTAGTCGGGTTTTAGTTTTTGAACTCACTTTTTATTTAAATTATTTTAGGGTTATAAATTTTTGATAGTCTTTGCCGCCGCTTAAAATTTTTCGGGTAAGAACTCCTCACTGGGCGGTGTTATTTGATCTTATCCCGTCAAATCCTTGCACCGACTTTAAGAATAGAAGAGTGAAATCTCCCGACATCTGGAAGAAGTTATTAATACTACCAGATGTCGGGAGATTTCATCTACGACCCTTTTCATAAAAGGTTTTAAAGAATCTACTGTTTCATATATTTTGTCGAGTCAGGTATAAATGTATGGAACAGCTGATTATTGTTTTGTCCATAGATATAAGAAAGAAGGAGATAATTATGCCCGGTAGTTGAAAATGTATTGAAACCCAATGTCTCCAAAATAGATCCCCTCTACCTAGCCACAACTACACATGCAGATCAGTAAACCCAATAAATACGAGGTCGCGCTCACACTTGCAATTTATAAATCAGAACGTACTACACAATCAATTATAAACCTTATCCCATCAAACACACTGTGCATTTACCATTTACATTTATTATGCATTTACCACGAAGTGCACGATATCATCAAAGGTCTTAAAACTCGTAAAGCCCCCGGTTCAGATGGACTCACCAACAGAGTGGTCCAACTTTTCCTTGCCCACTTGATAATGCTATTGGCCACCATCTTCAATGGTGCCCTAAGCAACAATATCTTCCCACAAACGTGAAAAGAAGCCAACGTCATCGGCATCCCGAAGCCAGGCAAACCCAAGTCTGAGCCTTCTAGTTACCGTCCCATCAGTCTGCTCAAGGTTCTCGGTAAAATCTATGAGAGGCTTATTTATAAGCGACTCAGAGAATACGCCGAGACCAAGGGCCTCATTCCCAACGAACAGTTCGGCTTTCGAACTCAGCACTTTAGCGTGCATCAGGTCCACCGCATCATCGAGGATATTAGCGCTGGTTTCCAGCGCGGCTTGATGACGGGTGCTATCTTCTTCGATATAGCGAAAGCTTTCGACAAAGTCTGGCACAACGGTTTATTATATAAGCTCTACAAACTTGGTGTGCCCGATCGTCTCGTGCTCATCTTACGAGACTTTTTGTCGAACCGCACTTTCCGCTATCGCATCGAAGGAGCGCTCTCCTCCCCCCGACCGTTACGAGCGGGAGTCCCACAGGGCTCCGTGCTATCTCCTCTCATTTTCACGCTGTTCACCAGCGATATCCCTAAAAGTAAAAAGGCGCAGTTGGCTCTGTTCGCAGACGACACGGCCATATACTATTCAGGCAGAAGCCCCGACGCGATAGCTCTCACTATCCAAACCGCAGTCGACAAGCTCGGCACGAGGTTCAGAAAGTGGAGAATCGAGGTCAATCCCGATAAGAGTCAAGCGGTTCTCTTCAAGAAACCGAGACTCAAAAAACTAATTAACACGCTCCCCCGACCAATCACCATGTTTGACAAGCCGATCCCCTGGGAGAAGCGAACCAAATATCTAGGTGTGGTCCTCGATTACAAACTCTCATTCTCCGAGCACATAAAGCAGGCACGCTCGCGAGCCGCTTTCGCTCTCAGTAGGCTCCACTCCGTTCTCAATGCACGAAGCAAATTGTCACTCAAGTGCAAATTGCGTACCTACACGACGTGCATTAGACCCATTATGACCTATGCGTGTGCCGCCTGGGCACAAGCCAAACCCTATCATCTCCATAAGATGCAGACCCTCCAAAACCGTTTCCTTAGAATGGCGTCGGGCTCCCCCTGGTACGTTAGGAACGAGATCCTCCATCTCAACCTTAGAATCCCCACAATAGTCCAATTTCTAAAACGCAATGCAACGCGTTATTTTGATAAAGTCGCCAAACATCGCAACCCTCTGGTTGTGAAGGCCGCCAGTTATATTCCCTCGAGAATCAGTAAAGTCCGCCGTTCAAGGCATGTTCTCAACGACCCAGATGACCCCATAACCCTCCTCCAGGAGAGCAATAGGGCCACCAGTACAGTAAAGAAACATACACACCGACACACGTTCCGATCTCGCCGCAGAGGTCCGCGACCGCGTCCCTCCCGAGTAAATGATACTCCCCCCCGACCCTTGCCCGCGTCGAAGCTGAGCCCGTAGTCTTAAATTCCCCGAATAATAATAATAATAATCTATGTTTGATCCAGCCTGTCCCATCTTGCCGTCCTCCCCCCAGCGACGCCCTAAGCCGCGGTCCGTACCCCACAGGGGGTGCCCTTAGCGAGCGTTCGCCTAATTTTAATTAGTATAGTTTATGCCCCTGGCTGGGTACTTTAAGTGTAGAAGCTTAAGACAACCACAAGAAAGTCCGGTTAAGCAGCTACGACCTCCTCAGAGGTCAATTGACATTGTTGTCGATAGCCTACGTTAGTGGATCTGCACAACCACATCACTAACTCGTCGCAAAACAGCGGCTGTACCACGCGATGCAACCGCTTAAAGAAAATATCGTTTTGTGATTTTTACATTGCTTGTCCAGTCACTTAGCAACATATTTAGGTAGTGGTAAAGAAGCAATGTATTTACTGCAATAATAGTACAGTCGCTGTGGTATATGAATACTAAAATAACGTAGTAAAGGCAAAAAATATTTTACGATTTGTTGTTTTTCATGATTTTCAACACAAATATAGTAAAATACTTGTGCTGATAAACTCGTATAATAAGTGGTTCTATGATTTATAAAGTTTCTAGTTTGGTTTCGATTTTTTACAAAAAACCATTGAACAACACGGTATTCATAGATGTTATCACGATCGCGTTCGAAAGCGCACTAGTTAGCGGAGACGGCCATTTGCCTGAGGCATGAGCATTGTGAGCAGCATTACGCGCGGACACAGACAAGCCCTGCCACTTCGCCTGTTATTTATATTTCCATGGTTTTGTCCCTGGTAGTAAAAGTTGTTCATAAAGATGAGTTCAATGACCATTTTAAGGGGTTTGAGTTATTTCAATTACATCCTATATAATTAGTAATTACATAATTATATTTTATTGGGTTTTTCTATCAGGGATTTTTCAGTAACAGTCCGGAATCTGGATTTTTGGCTGGCTGATAGCAATAGGCCGCCCCCTGTTACATGGGACTTAAACATAACTGTCGAACTTTGGGTTTACACCTCTGCCTAACCTAACTGATGTTATGTTATACTATACCGATTAGACTGTAAGCTTTCTGAAGAATGAAAAACATAGTCTTTAATTTGTTGAAGCTTTTAAACGGTGATTGTTAACGCTAATTGTTCGCCAACATAGATATTAAATGTAATGTAATGTAAGCTTTCTGAAGAATAAATAAATAAATTAAAAAAACCGGCCACGTGCGTGTCGGACCACGCACAATGAAGGGTTCCGTAGTTGGGATGAGTTTATCTCAAGAACAAACTTAACTAAGTAGTTGAGAATTCTCCAACTGCAAATGTAATTTGTAACCGCAAAAACATATTATTTTATGTGATAAACTGCAAATTATAAATTTTCGGACTTTTTCCTTTACTTTTGCTGTGAGACCCTGCTTCCTGCCAAATTTCACGATTCTAGGTCTACGGGAAGTACCCGGTATTGATTTATTTGCGAGTATTAAAATATGTCCCTTAAATGGCCGTATTTTTTATTGCGTTGACTTAAACATAGGTTACGTATTTGATATTAATTTGAACTGGCGACGGACGGACAACGAAGTGATCCTATAAGGATTCCGTTTTTACTTTTGAGATACGGAACTCTAAAAACGCAATGTTATTCGCAGGTCGTATCGCGACGGCACCGGCAAGCTACGTTCGTTCAGCGAGGCAGTACGGCCAATGGTGCCATTGTTCATATTCTTCGCGCTGAGCTCGCTGTGGGCCATCTTCTCACCCAACGATATCATCAACCGAGCGCCCAGGATCTTCTACATACTCACCGGAACTATATTCTCTAATATTAATGTAAGTATTTCTTTTTTTCTGCTAATTATTATACTGAGTAGAATGAGGTTATAGTATAGGTTATGAGTAACCAATAACTCAGGAATATCAGATCCTTGTAAAATAATGAATGTAAGGAAAATACTACCATGTTCTGGTTTGGGAAGTATGGATACCGGTGAAATTAAAGGCTGATAATGTGACGGGTCTAATGGACACACGGGACTTTTCAACTTTGTTTGCAATGCTGATATGACGCGTAGAGCTCAACTCACCTGTAACTGAGGTGGTGCCCAGGGGCCAAAAGGATTGAACTTGTCTGCAAAACGATGCGCGTCGCAGATTAAAAAAACGCCTACTTCATACACATATTATCAGAATCACTGTTTCGTCCCGTAGATCACCACAAAACTTAAAATATACTTTATATTCATCAATAATAGCGAAAATTTCCAACGATTTTTGAATTCATACACAACGTCAAACGACTGACATCCTTTTTGTATCGTCGAAATTTATTTAAGTCAATGATTTATGTGACATAATAGTCATCGGCATTGTGTACAAAGGGTAGGTATATAATACACATTTATTGAAAAAAATATTATGTCGTATGACTCGTATGTGGATGACTATTTTAGCGTTTGGAAAAAAATAGGGTATTATAGAAGAGCGCAGAAACCTTTGACATAGAAATTATGCAATTTTCTTTTATAAAAATATAATTTTAACATATCAACTGGTTTATCAATATATTTACTTACTAATTTGAAGTAAACTTTTATAAAAATAATAAAAAACAGACTGAAAATATAGTAATTCAAATGAGTCCATCTATTCTATGCGCGCAAATTATTTGTCGCGTCACTGAATCATAAAAATTTTCGAGCGGCCAGAAAAATATATGTGTGTTTTATTATTTTGATATGGTATCTCGAAGTTGACCTCTGAAGATCGTAACTACTTAACCGGGCTGTCCTGTGGCTGCCTTAAGCTACTAACTTAAAGCCTCCAGCCAGGGCATAAAATAACTTTATATACAAGGCGAATGCTCGCTAAGGGGAGCGAGAGCCGACCTCGAGAGGTGCCGCAGGGGGGGGAGCAGCATGGGCAGAGTTGGCCCGTGCCTGCTGAGGACTGGGCCCTGACCCTGGTGCGGCAGGAGATGGACAGTTAGGCCCGCTTTCAAAATCAAGTCATTTATTATTTAAACTGGGCTGAGAATCAGCACTTTTCGATCGTCAAAATTAGTTATGACAGTCCCCCAAAACGACCGCCTTTGACCACTTCCTAGGGCGTTAGTTGGGAAGAAGTGGCGCATCAAACTCCCCAGCAGCACGGCTGTCTGTTCAGTTAGAAAAACCGAAACAGTTATCACTAATTCACTATTACGCTGCTTATCCTTTTATACCGCGGGTAGCTACTTAACTTAAGTACTAAAGTTTCCAACCTGCAACCGATAAATGCTCGGAGTTTCTTTGGAGACAAAATCAGGAATGAAATTATCCGGAAATGAACCGGAGTTACAAGCGGGTTGCAAGCAAGCTGAACTGGGCTGGCCATGTTTGTCGAAGGACCGATGGCCGGTGGACCAGACGAATCCTAGAATGGAGACCGCGTATCGGCCATCGTAGCGTGGGTCGCCCTCAGCTTGATGGACGACCTTAAGAAGGTGACTGGGACTGAGGTACTTCCGCTGCCAGGTGGGCAACCACGTGGGAGCTAAATGCACTTTGGAGGTGGACCGCAGCACTCAATGCTTCCGCTCTGTGGTCAGCCCGGTCACAAGGCCGGCTCGTGCCACGCCGCACTGCGTCGTATGTGCGGCGGCTGGTAAGCCGGCCGATCACAGGAATTCCCAGCAAGACCTGCGCCCCACCCGCCAAAGGCAGGGGCAAGCCCTCTGCCACCGCCGTCACTGCCGCAGCCGCCGCGGCAGGGTCGTCACAGGGGGCTCGGGAGGGGGCTGTTATGGACCGTAAACTATATTTTTTTGACGTGACTGATCGGCGAATTGACGTAGATGTGACTGACGTGTGTGCATGAATCCTAAGGCATGCGAGGTGATAGGCCCTTGATAAAAGAAATCGAATCTTTCGTTTGACTAAGTCATAAGTCTACGTCGATCTTCAGATTTCATCATTACTTTGTAACAAAAAATCTTAAAAAGAATTCTTGTAAATATGCATAATATCTGTTTGCATTTTTTGTTATTTCAAGAAATGTTTAATTGTTGTGCAATAATCATCAAAATTGCCAATCTCTACCAAGCAACTTATGAATACTATGATCAAATCTTATACATTCTGATATGTTTTGCTTACTTTTCCAGTGTCGTCTAATAGTGTCACAAATGAGCGACACTCGGTGTGAGGCGTTCAACGCTCTGCTGATCCCCTACGCGCTAGTGTTGTGCGCGGTGTTCTGGACCGCTGTCTCGCCTGGGACGGAGCTCTTGCTGCTTGCTGCGCTCTGCGTCATCAGCTCCATTGCACATATCTACTATGGTACTAAAGTGGTAAGTGAGATTTAAAGAATAACCCACTAACAAAGTTTATTTTTTATACCAACATTCCTGCTCAAAATGCGTTCAATAGCGCTTTATTACCCTGCAGTTTTTGGGCGTATGATACACCTAGGTTTGGTTGGTGCTTTATCGCTTTAAGGTTAGTCAACTGTCCTTAAATTCAATCGGCATGCTGAGCGATGTCCAAGTTGTCGTTCTAAAGCGTGTGTAGCAGAAATAAGATACCTATTAATTTTGCCATCTTTTTCACAAATATTTAAACAAGGCCACTCATTTTGCAATTAATATGTACCTATTCACTAAATAAACTGGTTTATTGTTTTTTTCAGGTGCAAGAAATGTGTGATCATTTCAAGATTGAATGTTTCCATATCAAACCAAAGATAAAATAAGTTATTTATAAATTCCTACTGCAAGATGTGAAATTATAGCAGAAATTAAAATTAAGTATCTAATACTCTTTTATTGTGGTTGTATTTAGAGATAAAGGTATGCAATCATATACCCAGCGAATGTCCACGGAAGTTATATCAATGATATTTATGACAATTATTTCCAATTGAATTTGAGTGGATTGTTATTAGTTATTTATTGTATAAACGTTTTTGTTGGACTGCCAATAATTTCTGGGCGTTATTTCTTGCCCCATTACTTATAAAATGTACATTCAATACATCTGATCCGAACTGGATGACATGTATTGTGTATGTGTTTTTTCATGAGTTATTGTAAAGTGAACGTGTACCTTTAATATAAACTACTGTTTCGTAGTACTAGCAGCTCTTCAGTAAGTTAGAGTAGCAACAATTTTGGTCCTAAATAAGTGTATACTTACTTTTAGTTTTTTTAATAAAATATGCCGATTGAAGCAAGCATTTATCAAAGTATGTTATGGATAATATATATTATATAATATATATTAATACTAATTTATTCAATACTATTTTCTGAGTGATATTTAAAATATATTAGTTCTATAAACTGAGGACCAGCAAAAAATCAACTGATTTTAATGCATTATTTACGATGTATTTTCTTGTTCTATTTTTTTCTTTTTAAGTCTTGTAAATATAACTTTAGTCCAGGGTAAAGTTTCATAACTGTGTTACTATGTTTGTAATAATAATGGGCGGGCATTTATTGAAAATTTAATTATTTAAGAACTTTTAGTCCTCATAGAATAAGACTAAATTGAAACGTTACTAGTAACGCTAGTCATGTTTATTAGGTAATAAATTGTTACTCATGCCATATAATATGTCATACAATAGTTGTGTAATTTCATGCCAAATGTTCCCATTTAGGTTAAAATTTAGTCAATTTTATCAAATTAAATACTTTCTAGTAGGTGTCTAGTGTACATGTATTTTTATATACTGATCTTCTTGTCTTATTAACTGGATGTTATAGATAGCATGTAATGTTATATTGTTAGATACACTTGATAATGATCTGAAATCTAAATCTCAGGTTGATTTACGCGTTCCTCCTTTATATACAATATTGTTAAGTTTTATTTGTGGGACAAGGTGAGTATATTCCAATATTTGTGATGGATTTAGCATGTTTAGTTTCCTTCTTGCTAGTTTATATCGATATTTTTTTCAAGCAGTATCGTAAATCTTGTAATTTTTTAGGGCAAAACCGTTTTATTAAGTCAACTATCCACATAACTGAATTTAGAGCTCATAGGGATGGATAACAAAATGTACCATGCTCTGAAAAATCAACCAGAATTATCACATTACCTTACGATAAAAGCACAAAACAGCTTGATAAGAACTTTAATATTTTCGCCCTAAAGCGTTTTTGGTATTGTAAAGTGGGTTGCTCAATATTGTACCTGTTTTATTTTTATAGTTATTATGTACACCTAGAGGTTTTAAACCAAAGGGAACGGAACTGTGTAGGAACTGTAAAGCGACTCTGCCTATCTACATTTCAAGTCTTGTATTGTCAATAAAGGACTTTATTTAATTTATGTCTATTTATTTATCCCCTTTATGAGGTTGAGAGCTGTCATCAGTAAATTGCGAGACGCGTGTATCGACACCAAGGACCATATGCCTCGGAAATACTCTCCTGACCACCTAGAACAATCACTTTCTAGCTATTTGGAAAACCTAACCACTTAGCTTATCATTATTTCAAGGAAAACAAAAATGTAAGAAGACAAAAAAAAATAGTTTTACATAGCTACTGCAGAAAACTGTAAATTGTAAATCAGTATCTACTTCAGTTATAATAGTGCCAATTCTCTTGTACACCAAACTAAACTATCACTAAAATTCCTTACTTTTGGCTATGAGAATTTAATTTATAAAGCTATTCTGCAAAAACAAGTCTCTAAATCGTCGGCCTAATTCGTTAACCTGCTAAGTCCATTGTTTGGCAAAATTTACTTTTTGTTTTTAAATATTAAAAAATATTACCACATGTAGGTAATATTTTTTGAGTTTTAGGGGTTTATGGGTTTCATATAGGGGGTCAAAATGTTCATTATTTATGTGAGTAGGAAGTTACGCACCATTTTCGAGACATATGCAAAAGAAAAAATAAATACAGTAAGTACCTACTGTTTTTGCACGTGAAGTCGAGATGTTGATGTGAATTTTAGTTCATGGCAACGTATTTTATCCCACACCATTTTAATCACGATTAAAATTTGTCTGGTTTGGTTTTTACAATCATAATGTTAGGTGAAAAATGTCAAATCCAGAATAGCAAAATTGCCATTTTCACTAAATTAAAAACGCAGTACTATCTTAATAATATCAGCCTGTTATTGTCCCACTGCAGGGCAAAGGCCTGTTCTCATACAGAGAAGGCACGAGCATTGATCACCACACTTGCTCGAGACGGGTTGGTGATTTCAGACTTATATTAACTAAAAGTTTCCTCACGATGTTTTCCTTCACCTATGTCAGTAATGTCCAAGATAAACTCAGAAAGTACATATGAATTGAAAAAGTCTCATTGGTACTTGCCCGGATTAGAACCCACAACCTCATGCATGAGAAGCGACGCCTTATCCAGTGGGCCATCACGACATTTAGTTAGTACTATCTTAGTGCTGTCAAACTAAAATATAGTTAAGTTGTGTCACTTTAGTCTATATCGTTGTTTGACAGGAATAAACTAACTAACTAACTATTTTAGTGATTTTTAGTCTAGAGGCATTTGTGACAAGAGAATCGGCACCAGTAACTTCTTAACTAATTTGATCACATTGAAAGCCACTACACTACTAAACATATTTACCAAATACATATAATAAAACACCGATTCTGATTATCCTGTATAATATAAACAATCAGTAAGCAGAAACAGACACCACTTTATTAATTCTAAAAGAGCAGGCAACTATGCATAAATTAAAACAAGCAAATGTTTTACGATAACTCACATATTTATTATAAGGAACAACAATAAAATATTTTGCTCTCAGCCTATGGTATTAAGCGTTTCATTTATTTCATCACTCAATGACATCAGTTTTTTCCACTGTTCAGGTGTCATGCTAATGCCCTTCTTGCCTGGTAACAGATCACCATTCTTTTCATAGAACTCTCTTATATCTACATATACCTTTCCTTTGAATTCCCTGATTTTAAGTAATTTCTTTCCTTGTATAACCCAAGTTGGCTCTTTATCTGCTGTTCTGCTGCCCATTTTGGCTTTCTTTTCTGCAGGAGGGTTTCTCTGCAAATAATAAACCAATTTTTTTTGAAGAGCAGTATACTTATTTTTATTATTACAATTTGTCCAATTGAAGTAATTGCTTGGAATGCAGGCACCATTTTTCTAAGTCAATTGGCTGGTTGTTTAAACTAATATTGGAAGTTAAATAAGTGACTGGAATAAATGGAGTTACTCACTTGTTTTATAAATAACTCAATAAACAAAGGTGGCAACAGAAGTGTAAATTTCAGAGATAAAAATAGATAAGTACTTATTACAGTTTTACTACCGAGTACAATTATTGTACTACTGAGGCGAACATCGAAATCACAATTATTTGATATTCATATATTTTATTCATAATCGGTATCTAATTCTGATCGTTATTTTTTTTTTGCAAAACTTGCTCTGTGGAGATAATTAACACAATATTTTAAACCAGGGGGCATGAAAACTACTTACCTAGTCGCTAGTTTCGCTAGGGATTTTTTTGAAGAATATAGAGTAGCGAAAACGTCGCTTAGTTTTTAAACCTGCTGCTTGTTGGCCATTTGCATTTACACGTGTATTAGAAACGTGGACGTACCTAACTAATTTTTAGAAATGAATGTATTCTGTACCTAACAAGATTTAAATAAAACTTATTAAACTAGAAAACTTACGTCGACAGGTCCATCATCACTATCAGAACTGCTGGAGCTTTCTTGCTTCTTGTGTTTAGGCATATTGTAGTCAACACAGCTTAACTAAAACAGTATTTTATTAATAATTTATACTTTGCGCCCTACAGAGTATCTTCTGTTAGCAACGAAATAAAGTTGAAGATTCGATACAAACTTATTTAAATCCAAAATTAGTATTTCGTAGGCTACAGTATTAGCTTGCCGGTCAATCTCATTCACCGAACAGAACAGTGCTGCCAGATGCATTGAACCTTATATCTGTAGTAGAAACTGCTAAAATCTGTATTTATATCTGTATAGTATTTTAACTTGAAATCTGTATTAAATCTGTATGTATGGTCAAAAGAACCGAAACAGAATAATATACCTACTTACCGTATGCAATCAAATTACTTTATTCTGCTTCTTTTGAAAAAGAAGAGAATAGGTTTGATTCGTCACCTACCTCGACCTCCACGACACAGTTACTGGGTAACACGATACCCCTAGTTAGGACTGGTTATCTGATTTTTGGGATGTTTTATTGTGCATTCAATCAATATCAATTACCATCAAAAGTTTGTACGAAATTAATTATTTACGATATCGCATCACGAGAGCGCAGTATTTTGGAAAACACGCAAAAATCTTTAATTGGCGGATTCCCCGTTTGAAAAATAAGTGAAACTGGCCACTGACTGACAGAACAGTACTACCAATCGCGATTTATTTACCTAAGTTCCATTTTAAAGCAGATTAGGCTATTTAATCAATAGAATTAGAAAATTCTGTATAAAAATCTGTATCCAGTGCTTATCTGTATCATAAATCGAAAATCTGTATAAATACGGAGAAATCTGTATATATGGCAACACTGGAACAGAATTACAGAACATTCATCTACGAGATATGAGATCTCACTTCAAAAAACTTTTTCTATTCAGTGAATTTCAGTGTTGCTACAGGTCATAGCTCATAGAAAAGATTATGACCAAATAGAAGTCGTTTGACCATGGAAAGTAGACAAGACAAACATTATTTATTTTTACTCCCCATCCAAGCGTAGTGTAGTAAGCGATAAGAAAATCATGAGTCTAAATGGAACTTACTAATTCCATAATTTCATGAATTTCTTCCTGACCCGACTTTGAGTCAGTGGTGCCAACCTTGGGGTTTTCCCCCTAAATTTAGGACGAAGAAGTGTTAAAAGGGGGAATTTCAAGGACAAATTTTTTGGGGATATTAATAGGGGCTTCAAACAAAACCTGCAATCCTAACAACAGTAGAATTAGAATGACAACTTAAAAAACTCTACGAACGCGGCCTGTGCGTGGAATGGAACGAACTGCGAGCCGCCTTCATTTCTCATTTATTCATTTATTCTTAAATTTATCTGTTTCGTTCTCGTTCATTAGTTTCGTTTGCACGTTTGCTCAATCCGTCGTTTCGAGACCGGTCGTGACGTCTGATGGCCTGATTTTATCTTTTCGTTTGTTATTATTGAGGTCTCCTAAATCTTTTTGTATTGTATTTAACAAACTTCTTAGACTAACATGTAATATTGTATAGATACTAAGGTACTTATTTATTTAAAGTTCTTGCACTCAATAAGATACAAAGGTACTCTTTTATTTAAAAAAATATTACAAACAATATTTGTATGCGTTTAATTTTATAAGTTACGAACGACTTGGGGAGTTACGCACTACATCAAAGGATTTTGTTTTTTTCTAGAGTTTATACTTAGGGTTTTTAGGGGGATTTTTAAAAAATCTTGGGGGAAAAGTTTTGTAGGAGTTGGCAACGTTGAGGCGTCAAAATGAAATTCTGACTTTCGAGGCTTTCGAGGTTATGTTAAGAACTTACTATTTTCGGGAATAAAGTCTTAGGATAACAATTTGTTACTATCATGTTAGAGCCATGGAAATGTGCTACACTCTTACCACCACCAGTAAACATGTTTTTATGTGTAACCAAATTTGGTAGGCATTCGTTGTTTACAATTCATTTTAGTATCATCATCGTCCTATCCTTGACTCCTTTTTACTTGGGGTTGGCTCATCATCATTTTTTGTTATGTACTTAGTAACTATTTAATCAGCACCACGCCTCAATTACCTGATGCAGAACATGTGTATCAATAATTCCAATAAATAAGTATTTTCGCTTTTCCAGATGTATCAGCATTAAAACATATATTTAATAACATCATCAAAGTGTTGTCAAAGCAGTCACCTCTACACAAAGAAAGTGCTATTTGCTCAAGATTTTTATACAAATATGATAAGAAATTCCGCAATGATATAGGGTACAGGAATTTAAGAAAAGTAAACACAGCTCTGAAGAAGTACCTGGCTTTAAACGTCTTGAAAGAGATTGAAAACTTTTCATTATCTCTGCCATTAGAAAGTGATGATGATCTTTATTTACCAACAAGGCAGATGCTGGAATATGTTTTATTAAGGATTATGACATTTGCAAAGATAATGTTGAGGGTTTGTGTTTGCTCAAAACAAGCAGCAGTGTTTTATTTGGACAGGATAAAGAGAGGTGAGAGTCACTGGATGAGCTTGTTACCATATGCCCTTTTGAGTAGACTGTGGTCTATGAGTATGGTGCTTCTACAGCATACTACAACCTGGTATTCAAACCTGTATCCCTATTTAATTAAATTACAACTGAAAGGCCTCAATTTTCTACCAGACAATTATAAACTACCTGAAGAGTTTGACAAATGGTTGGACCATAAGCATGTTGATGACTTTGGTAGATTTGATTGGGCTCAAAAGAAATATATTGACATTGATAATACCTTAATTGATGGCGATGAAAATGATCTGTTTGATAATATACTTGGCTATGTAAACCAAATTAATGAAGATCAAGCTGAATCAGATCAGGCAGAGGTTATTAAACCATTGCCATTGTTGGAAAATAGGATTGAGAGCCCATTACCAGTGCCAACCGTAACAAAAATAGATCATGGTGTAGTGTTATCTAGAGAAAGTTTTAAAATTCTTCTTAACTCTAATAAAAATATTACAAAGGACAACAAAACACCAAACTCTCTACCAGCTGTCACGGTGATTGAACATTCTCATGAGAAAATAACAAATTCTAGCTCTTTAAAGAAGTTTATTGAAAGAGAGGAAAAGTTCAGAAATGAATCTGATAGTAAATCACTTACAAGCCATTTGAGCCTCATGCAATGGCATGCTCTCAAAAATGCTTTACTCAAACTTAGCGACACTCTTACCAACAGGAAAATAGATAAGAAGTTCCATAAAATATGGAAACAAAAATGTTTAGATTACAAGTAATAAAAGCTTTTATTAATAATATTTGAGTTTTATATTCTTTAAATAATAATATTTACAGATACAACAATTGTTACAGCACCATTTTTAGATGAATAACTATGCACATAGTCAGGCATTTAAATTAACATAATGCATTAAAAACAGTATATCAGGTACAATTACATATGTGCAGGAATACTTTTATGATATTCTGAATGATACATAGTTTATGTACCAATTTATTATGATTTTTAGAGAACCTGTCACCAATGACTCATTTTTACGAGTTCTCCCTCACAGTAACTCTTGTACAATAACTATATTGTGTTTAATATTATATACCACACTAGTAATCCTCCCATGCTTCGCACGGATCTAATGGTAAATATATCGAGATTTCTGTGATTTATTTAAGTTAGTATGAATGTATTACATACTTCTGGAATGAATGCTCTAAATTATGATGAAACCTGCTTTAAATTTTACTGTGGAGTTTAGAAGATTTAAGAGGTCACACAGACATACATTTTGCATTGTCTTTAATTCATCCCTGCAAACTTTAAAATTCAACCAAATTTGTAGCTTGAAGCAGATAAAGCACTAGCTCCATTAAAAGTGTCAATTATTAGTTAGATTATAGGCTTTAGTGCATGCGATACAAGAGCCTTCAAAAAAAGAAAAGTAACAATTCTTTCAGGAATAGGCAATATCCACCATGAGTTGAAAGTTAGGCCTTTCTTCAATACAATATCATATATTACAAAAAACTCGTCTCACATTACAAAAATAAAATTTTATTAAAGGAATGTGGGTGTTGTTAGTTTCTTGTTATTAGATTTTGTGGAATTGTTATGTTTGGAATGCAAATAAATAATAATACATTTTGTGCATTAGAAACAAATTAAGTCGAAGTATTATTTTCTTGTACTAGACAGCTTCTGTAAGCGCGCCTTCAAGCCACCTTCCTTTTTAGGCTGAGTGAGAGGTTTTCTTTCTTCTTGGAGTTTTTTGGCTTCTTTTAATCTGAAACAATACAGTTTTAAATTAAATGATATTGTATAAAGCATCTCGCATAACCTGCGGAGACGCGTCGTACGAGGTACAGGTAACGGCACGTAAGTCTAGCGCTGACCGTTCATGCGCAGAAGTCGAAAATAAGGTATCCCGGGGGAGTGAAGGGGACGCGCGCGGACGTGCGTAAGCGCTTATTGGCTCTCTAGTCGTACTCTGTCCCGCGCACCGATATGACGCCCCGCTCACTTCTGGTGTATAGTCGCGTTCTAAATTGTAGAAGCGAAGATGACTGACGATTCTGATAATGATGATGCTTATGATAACGATGACCGAAGCAGCCCTGAGCCCGGGCCCTCATAAAATAATGCCTTGTACGGGCCAGGCACACGACAGTTTAGTGGAAGGCGTACCCCTATCAGATTAATGTTTTTTTAATAATTATTGTCAAGCTTTTTTTAATTTTATTTCTACCTCCCCATATTAGTGATGAGACTAGTTCAAACGAACTAGCTTAGATATAAAAAAAGGACAAACAAAACACGTTCTTTATTAGTAAGGATTATTGTGATCAATTTGTAGAGATAAACATTGCGTGCGCGACAGTACCTATGCGCAGCTATCCCCTCCACATGTCGTTCACCGCTAGACTTACGTGCCGCCAGCTGCAGTGTTCCTTAGCACCAAGGGATCGACGTCACAGAAGTAGACGTAACGACAAGAAGAATAAAGATAAAGCATCTCGCTCCTAGTACACATTGAATGTCGAAAAGGCACAGAACACGATAAATATAAAAAACCGCTGAATAATCGCGGCACTCACTTTTCTTTAATCGCAATTTGTTCTTCTTTCTTATAAATATCTTTGAAATCGCTACAAAATGAGGTCCACAGTGAAAAAAATTCTTTCGGTTCACAGTCTTCTAATTTGCCGCATTTAGGAGTGTATTGGTAAAACTTCACAGTCGCGATGAATTTCGTACGGCATTCGTCTAAGTTTTCGTTTTCAGTCTTAAGTTTCTCTTCGGCTGCGTTTAGGAATACGGTCATCTTGTCTTTGAACACCTCTAGCCTTCTCTTCCCCTCGTCTGTCGGGGAACCTTCGTTGAGATTACGTGTTTGAGCGTCGGTGTCTATCACTTTCTTCATTTTATCCTTACAAGCTGTGAGAAAAAACTCGTTATTAATTTTACTGTAGAAATTAGAAAGGAATATCGTAAATGATGTGCATGCTATCCATTCGGCGCTATAAAAACAAACAGAGCTCTCAGCTGATACTTTAACCTTTAACATGGTAACAATGCTTACCATCAAGTTGGTTCCTAAGGGTGGTAAGATGCGTGGCCACATCGGCGAAGTCTAGGGTAGCCGCGCGGGCGACGTCGCCGGGCTCGGGCACGGGCAGTGCGCAGCCGTCCGACAGCGCGCCGCCGCTCGACCGCATGTACGTGCGCACTATGAAGTGGAGCAGCGTCACGTTCGACTGTTTTGACTGCGGACAATACCAATAAGTTCAAATAAATTATTATTATTAGGTATACTAGCGGTTGCGTGTTTTACAGTGTTTTACGACTTGACATAATATCGAGATTTCTTTATTATAATTATGTTACTTTAATATAAATCTATCAAACCAACAACAGTCATCACTGGGACAACAAACAATAAATACTCTAAATGATGGTGTAAACCGCATCAAAATCCGTTGCGGAGTTTAGAAGAACAAAGTGGTCACACAGACAGACACGAAAAGTGGATTTAATTTATAATAATAAGTAATGTGTGAACGAGCTCGGCTCGGGTGAAAATTGAGAAAACGAATTTTCTCAGATATGAGACCTAGCTAAATCGATTTTTCGCCCCCATAAATCCCTATATTGCAACTTTCATCGAAATCGTAAATACTATTTATTAGTAACCACGTTCTCGAAAACGTCTCTAAATAATATGTATACACAAATATTGCTCATTTAATAGTGTATAGATAGAATATGTATAGCTATAGATACATATTAAGTAAGCCTATTTTCAGCCTACCTGCCAAGCTATATGCAGATCGTCATGGTTAAGCTAGATAGGAGTAGAAATAATCTGAGCTAAGTCATGACAGTATAGTAAAATATGTATCGTGGCGATATAACAATATAATAGCTGTTATCAATATTGGGTGCCAATTAGGTTGTAGCATTAGTAGGAGAGCAGTGGTGGCCCAGTGGTAGCGGCTGCGACTTACGAGCTGTAGGTCGAAGGTTCGAACCCAGGTAGGTGGTTTACTTTGTGTAAATTATTTCATCACCACTGCTCTCAAAACCAGAAACCGGCATGTCAAAGTTCGAAGACATGTGACAACGTCCAACCAGCACAGGGCCCGCGTGATGGATTACGGCCCACTCCCTCTCACTGAGAGAAGGCCTGTGTCTCAGCAATGATTCTGATTAAAAATATCGTCGATCTAGGTGTCATCATCTGCCTAGCCTTTTCCAAAATATTTTGGAGTCAGCTTCCAATCTAACCGGAGGCAGCTCACTACCAGTATTTTACAAGGAGCAACTACCTATCTGACCTCCACAGCCCCCCAGTTACTGGGTAACATGATATCCCTTGGTAAGACTGTTTGTCAGATTTTCGGGCTTCTGACGACCCGTAACAACTGTCAAAGATCTACGAATGACAGCCCAACGGCTTAAAGTGCTTTCCAAGGCTCGGATGTGTCTTGGTGATGGTCAACTATCCACGGACAACCCGCGGCAAGCGTAGCTTAACCTGTACCCTAATTGCGTAATAGACGATCAATCAGACTCGAAATCGTTTTGAAACAGGTTGCTAATCCATTGCTTCATAAGTGCGAAAAAAAAATCTGATCGACAACGTAAATAACTCAATGAATGTTGTTGAACTGTCAAAATGAAACAGATTAGTCGTAATCGTTTACGAAAATGTGTTAAGTAATTAGATAGCTGATCTATCGACCCGTGCGGCTGTTATTACTTAGCCACAAACCCCTCGTCGATCTAGGTGTATGGGACTGCAATTAGGCATTCCACTATCCTTATAAGACAATGCATGATATCTACAGTTTTCAATTTTAGACATAGATTAAAATAAAAGTATCGATAAATCAGGAAGGCTTACCTTGACATCCTTCAGTTTTGAAAGAATCTCAAGACCAAATCCATCAGCTTGTCCCCTCTGACCATTCCCACCATTCATATAGTTGCCGAGAGTCAGGATTATAGCAAACAATCTCTTCAGAGATTCACTGGTCGTCAGAAACTGGAAAACAAATGAATAATTTACTGTAACAACAAGGTTCATAATGTTCTATATGCTCTCGATGGGCAGCTGGATTATGAGCTTACTTCAGAAAGCGATACTTCTGGACACTGCTCGCATTGTTAAGAGGTTCCTCTCTCTGGAGCTCTGACTGCCGGTAGCTGGGATCCTGTTCCCGATACCGGTGGGCTACTATTTTTTATATATCCTAAGCCTAAGTTACTCTTTATTTTATCAGCTATCTGCCAGTGAAATTCCCGTCAAAATCGGTCAAGCCGTTTTGGAGATTAGTCAGAACAAACAGACAAACAGTAAAAAATAAATGTTTTTTTGTTATATACTTTCATATGCATGTAGTAAAAAGCTGTTACTTTGACATTACCAACAGACACCAATTTTGATTTATTTATTTTATTATTTATGTACACACAGCAAAATAGTTACAGATACGACATAATCATAATTATGAGTACAAAGGTACTATTATCGTATATGTTGTATACTATTATCTAATATTTAAAAATATAACCTTAATGTATATAATGAAATAAAGGAAATAATGATATTCATAATAGGTAGAGTAGGTATCATCCATTAATGTGGCACATCGAGGTACAGAGAAAGTGTCACACTGATACGGAGAAGGCATTCTACAAAGTCGATTGTATTTTTAATGTAAATACAACAACAATAAAAACAAAACAGTTATTAAAAACAGGTTTTCTCACCTCACAGGTATGTTTCAAATTATCTAGTTTGTGCATTGTTGTGCTAACCGCATCTTCAAACTCTGCTTGGAACATAAAACAGGATATTCGTTCCGCGAAATTTGGTATACCAGATAAATCCTGGAGAAATGCTTCAGGTCTGTCCAGTGGTATCTCAGGTTTGCTCTTTAGATGTTCTTTTATCATTGATACCTCCTCGTCAGTGGCTCGCTGAAATTAAAAAGAAAATATTAAATAAAATAAATAAATGATTCATATTTATAAATCGATGTTCAATCTTTACAAATGTCCATATTGATTAATAAACATACTAACCAATTCGTAAATCTGATTCAATGCTTCTAAACTAACTACCGACGTATCAAAATTGTAAATCGCATTCTCAATCTCTGAGAACTCAACATGTAAGCTTTGTGCAAGAATACCGACGTTCTGCGATCTCTTGCTGTCCAATATTTTGATCGGTTGAATCTTCGTCTTTACTTCGACCTTTTTCTTTACTGGCGCCTTCACAACTTGCCTTGAGAACAGATCGGTAAATTCCTCAATATTATCTAGGTTGGTTTCTTCTATTTCCAACCACAAGGGTTTAAAAATGCTTGAAATTGACTCTGCCTGAGCAACAGGCGCTGGCGGAACTGCTAGTATTCGCGTCCAATACAACGGTTTCATGGGTGCAGCAGGTTTCACTGGAGTTTTTCTTAAAGCTAAAACAAGCAGAATGTTATTCACAATCTTGGTAAACCCTTACCCCCTATTCATAACCACTTATAAATACAGTTATTTTTCTAGTGGTAGTAAATTAAGTTAATGAAAAGCAGACCAACACCAATTTAGCGAAAAGATGTTTATGAATAAAGGGTTGCATTTAAATGAAATCTTTTTATAGAAGTGGCCGCTACTTACTTGCTCTTTGAACATTCCATCCTCCGACAGGCGGCGCTGGGAAAGGTACAGGCCCGCTAGACAGGGGTGGTGGGGGGCCTAGCCCCGGCATACCGGGAGGTGATGGGGCACCCATACCCGGTAGAGGAGGTGGGGGCGGACCCATCCCTGGCATTGGTGGAGGAGGGGGTCCCATTCCGGGCATTGGAGGCGGCGGAGGTCCCATTCCAGGCATTGGAGGGGGCGGAGGACCCATTCCGGGGAATGGAGGGGGCGGAGGACCCATTCCGGGGAATGGAGGGGGCGGAGGACCCATTCCGGGGAATGGAGGGGGCGGAGGTCCCATTCCGAGGAATGGAGAGGGCGTGGAACCCGTTTCGGGCATTGGAGGGGGTAGAGGACCCATTTCGGGCATTGGAGGAGGCGGAGGACCCATTCCGGTCATTGGTGGGGGTGGAGGACCCACTCCGGGCATTGGTGGGGGTGGAGGACCCACTCCGAGCATTGGAGGACCTAGTTCAGGCATTGGAGGCGGTGGGTGGCCGATGTCCGGCATTGGTGGAGGAGGTGGGCCCACACAGGGCACTGTCGCAGGTGGCGACGGGCTTATTTCAGGCGTAAGCTGTGGTTTGGTTGGCTCTGGAAATTTAGAGGAAGACGAGTCCAACTCAGGTGAAGTGGGAGGTGTTCCTGGCATCGGAGGTGGAGGAGGAGGCATTCCTGGTAAAGGGGGAGGTTGGAAAGGTACAATGTCACTAGGTAGGCTAGCTCTCACTGGCGAAACTTGCGCTAACACAGATGTCTCTGTGGTCTGTACAGATTTCGCAGATAGGGTCAGTTCTGGGGACCTGTCAGATATTGATAAACATGTTTTATCATCTGAATCAGCTACACTGCTCAAATTGTCATGGTCCAAAGAGATAGTACTTGAATGTCCCAGTGATGACTGACTAGTTGATATTGGTTGCTTTTCAACTGCTGTGTACAAAACTTGAGTATGTGGAACATGAAAGGTATTTGCATTCCCTAACATTGGGGGCTCTCCATGTTTATCTAAGTCTATAAAAGTTTTTGCACTATATGTAATTAAATCATTGGATTCATAGGTGCTGCGAAATGATACATCTGATGAACAAGCACTGATTTGGTCAACATTGTGAAGGTATTGGTCGATATCCTTCTTGGTATCTTCTGTAGTGTTGAGCTCTGATAGATCATCTTTACGATAACTCTTATTACAATCTCTACTTTTATTCAACTTACAATAATTTACAATTTTTTCAGATCTGACATCAGGTTTACTTGTAATAGCCATCTCACTTTTATGTTCTAAACTACTTAAATCTAATGTTTTATCAATATTTACATTTGTTCTTAGAGGGTCATATTCAGGTATGTTTATCACAGGTTTATTTGATAGCTTATTTAGTTCACTGGGAAAACTTGAAGTCTGTACTTCTTTGCTTGTTAACTCTGTTCTGGTTTTTAAAAGATTATATTCATTGATGGAATAAAAAGGTTTGTCTATATTCTTATTGAGTGATTCAATTTGTGTGTTTATTCTATATTTCTCTATTTGATATTCTAGCTCTTGTAGTTTTTTCTTTAGTTGAGATATTACTACTTTAGCTTCATCAATGTCACTTATTTCTTCATTATTGTTTTGGCTAAAGAACTTATTGTTTTCTAAATCCCGTTGGTTGTCCTGTGTGAAGTAGGGTGAGTCCTTGTCAGGTGGCCACACAGATGTGTGTAGTCTGCCTGGTGTGACTGGTTGTAGTGCCGGCACCTCCATATGAGCCCAGTAGTACATCAAATTTGGCTGGAATGAGAATACATTACGATTTTTAGTTATATAGTATTTAAATGGTTTAAATAGGTAAGGATAAAACAAAAAGTAGGCAACCCTAAATATGCCGTAAAACTGACATGATAAACATATTAAAAGCTGCAATAGTCAGTTTACAATGTTGAATAGTTTGCACAACTAATTTGTGATATACCATAATGTGCATTTCTCTTGTTTTACTTAATTAAAATGGCAAACCATACTGGTATTAATTTTTCTAAGAAATCCAATTTTAAAAAGGTAGGTAACTACATTGTTGTATACAATGTCGCCCATGGGCATGTGACCGCCCGTATTTTTCTGAATATTCATGAAAAATTATCGAAAATTAACTTTAAAAGGGGGGGTCTATCTTTAATATTTTTCATGTTGTTCATTTTTTTATGTTTTTAGTAGTGTTTGCCATATCTTCTATGTTATTGGCTCGATTTGTATTCTGTTTATTATTTCTAATAGCTTACGAGTTATTGTATCGGATTAACTAAACATTTTTAAAATACGGGCGGTCACATGCCCATGGGCGACATTGTATGTATTCTGTGAGCCAATTTTATATATGATTATTTTAGTTTTATTTTCTTGTTTTTGGTGAAGCATGCACGCAAATCTTTCAAAAACATATTTGTCGACTATAAATTGAATTCACAATTATTATTAGTAAATAGTAAGTACTATTAAAACGCACAAAAACATTAACCAAATCTAGAACAGAGCACACCATGTTTGGTTAGGAATTAGGCTTTAAGTGCCACACTAAGATAGAATGCTCTCTAAAAATGAAAGTAAGTACCTTAAATATATTTTCCGTGGGCGCATCCTTGTCAGATATTTGCCTAAGGACGCCAGCCGCCAGAAGATTGGTACAGTACTGTATCCCAAGGTTCCTCTGATCTTGAACACTCAACAAGGCTTTTAAGTGACTGTTCTCCGTTATTGATGATACGTACCAGTTCAGGAGCATCTGACCTGGAAGTAACACAAAGGTTTTGCTTTCAAATTCACACAAAACACAATGTTGAAGTAGTTTTTGAACATAAACAAGGTTGGCCACCAACCATTACCTAGATTAGTTTGACAGCTAATGCAAGTAATTAGTGACGCGCAACCGGCGCAACCGCATCATGATCTTATCGATAAAATATGCGTTGTTTTACATCGAGTAGTGTAACAATAGTTTGGATTCCAAACTATTGTTACACTACTCGATGTAGTGATGGGCGTTGAATCAACGAACTAGTTAATTCGACCGTCGACGTACTGTGAACGAATCGACGGTGCTCTGAAAATCGATGAACTAGTTGAATCCGTAGACGCCTAAACGGAAACTTGCAACGCGACGACCGACGACGCGAGAATGTAATTCGGATATTGAAATAAAATTATCAATCAAATAAATTTGAATTCTAAATCTAGTGTAAGGGAGCTATTATTTGTACGGGTCGAATGAAATTATTGTTTAGTGAAGAAAAGGATGCCGTTATAGTAGTTTCGCGTGTGCAAAAGAGAAAAGCGATTGACTGGTCGAACGATGCGAGACAAAACGGTTTGTATGTTCTTGTTCATCTTGTTTTGATTTTTGATGTTCAGTGTGTGATTCAGTATTCAGCCAGTCCTAAGCCCGGAAAAGTATGAAGGGAAATTCAAATTAATAGGTACCTATAGCACGCGGGAGACCAGTCTACCGCCTACATCGTCGTCGCCGTAGACTTCATCGCAAAGTTTATCCAAGTTGACGCGTAAACTAGTCGACGAATTCAACTAGTTAATCGACTAGTCGATGAACGAAATTGGACGGTCTAGTTTCGTTAACCCAAAATACGTCGACGACCCATCTTTAGTTTGGAACTAAAACGATTATGTAAAATGTAACAAAACAAATTCGAATATTTATCTAAGTATTTCAACGGTTTTAATAAATGTCAAGTATATATATGGGGCGCTAAACATGTGTATGCGAAAATAAATTGTCACACAAAGACTGAATGGCTAATGCTAGATACACACGCAGCAACTTTGATCGCCGGTGATTTCAAAATCCGACATCCAAACCTAACACAGATTTTGACAGTCCATGTGCCACTGCGAGCTACGGAAACAACCAGCACCCTAATTGCGTAACACACTTTCAATCAGAATCCACGACTTTTGAAGGATATTGCTAATCCATTGGTTAAAAGTTTCCTCTGCTCAATAACGTAAATAAAGCAATGAACGTGGATGAACTGTCAAAATGAAACCTATTGCGATTAATTCATTTTATGTGTGTTACGCAATTACCCCGTAGACTGTGGTCTATCGACGTCATCGTGACATATTTTGAGGCGAAAATTGATTTTGATCGACCGCTGTCTAGTTGCATTCGAGTCTATTTCTTTTAGATTTCCGATTTTACAAAGGATTACGCAAATAAGTGTGCTAATTGTACCTACATGTGATAGACCGGGGTACATAGGTACCTACCTAACGAATGAGAGAAGCATGCCGTTTATAACTCGGGCATATAGGTCCTGCTGTAGGAAAACGGATGCTACGTTTTTTTTGTATCAACACAAGCTTCCAGCAGATGTGCAAATTGGACTAAGATGTGGATTAGGAATGCAGCTGTTAGAGAGTAATGGCGATCGGGCTTTACAATGTTCCACAATAAGCCTTTAGATTAGAGGGAATGAGGAACAGGGTGTAAAGTTCACTCATACTCCATAGCTCTTCTATAGAGAGGATAAGTGAACTTTACACCCTTTTCGAGAGGAGGATCCTCCGACCGACGTGTGTCGTGTCTGGTGGGCAAGTGCCCGACGATTAATGTCGGGGAAGTTATATACATATATGCTGATCACGCGGTAAACTCAGTTTGCACGATGAAGGATTTTGTGTGACCTCAGGTCTTTGATGCGTATTTCGCATGTGGCTATGTAGATGCCGCCACAAGCCTAAAAAAATAACGTAACGTAAGTACCAGTCCACCATGAGTGTAGGCATAAGGCAAAAAATGTCCTGTTACGTTCCCGTGACCTAATAATTGATGCGAGGTATATTTCCATCAGGCAACAAGCAAACAAACCCACGTGTACGTGGGTGTTTATAACGTAGGCGCCTACCTACATAGATTTAACGCGGTTTCCCAGAAACAACTTATTATCTATGAAACCTCACTTATAGAATCCGATGTAGCTGTTGCAGGCGATTTGTATGATTCCGCTTTTTACAAACGGCGTCGTCCGTTTACAAACGCTCGCTATTTTGAAATATGCTAAGGCAGAATGTAAGTTGCCTAGTCACTTTATAATAAGTAACATTTGATGGACAATCAAACGCCGTTTACAAAATGGGCAAATTAAAGTATTTAGTTATCCGGCACGTAAAAACCGTAAGGTGTCCATGGAATCTGGTGCTCGGAGGACTCCTGCGGAATATTATTGGTACCTACAAAACTGTCGAAATTTTTTACTGCTACAATAAATTTACAATTTTACGCATTATTTTTTAATAGTTTATAATCTAAAGGCAATTATACCAACAAATTTGTGAACTGGTATCAAACTTGCGGGGGACGTAACGCACCTTGCGCTTATACTAAATAGCCCTGCCTAGCTGGAGAAGCCTTACGAACACTTCCCCTCTGTAAAAGTATAAGAACAAATGTTCTAGTACGTTCATAAAAACTACTTTCAAATCGATTCTAACGCACTTCGTAAATCGTTTTACAGGCGCGCGGAGCTCCGTGAAAATGCCTATTTGTGCTGTTAAATGGTGTAAAAAGCGTTCAAATACGTCAAATTTACATAAAGAACTGAATAACTTTCCATATGTTAAAAAAAATCTCAGATGATAGTCATGTTTTTATTGAAATTTAAAATCCTAACCTCGTAATACAATTCTATTTTTCATTCGATTCAACCATGATTCACGTAGCCTGAATCGATTATTTTCCTCACGTTGCTTCTGTGACGTCACCGAGTCTCGCTACATCTCGTTTTTGTGTTCGTAAAGATCAAAATACTTTTCTTTTGAATTACGAAAATATAAGTCAAATCAGCAAAACTTACACGCACTTGACATGCGATTATGTACTCTAGTAAAAATGTTAACGACACTACCGTAGGGTTGAGGTCATGTTTGAAACCAAAATGTCGATAATTTCTTAGTAAAAATTTCTTAGTAATTATTTTTGTTTATTTGTTTTTATTGTTCAATGTTTTATAATTTGTTTATGTCCATTGAAGTGATAGTACATTAAAAAAAATTGCTGTTTCATAGAAAAGTGCCATACCTACGCGGTCAAAATGTATGGAACAGCTGTTTTTTTTTTAAATAACCGACGAAAAATTTCAACGCAGGGGGGCTCAGAATCATGTACTGAATCCATAGTAACCGGGCTTCGCCAATGTCCCTGACACCCTGTATACTCTAAGAGCTGCGAGCAACTGGGAAGTAGCGGTTGGTCACAGTTCTAAATTAACCTATAATACCCAGTTCACAATTTATCGATTGTTTATAAGTAATCTAACGGAAATAATACCGATAAATTATAAACTAAAGGTTCTCACAATTTTACGGCTCACATTATAGGAACTCGATTGCTGGAATGGTCACCCTACGATAACAATCAATGTCGAAATTATAACAATTTAACGAATTGCCAATTTGCTTTAGGCATTTCATTTTGCAAAACCGCCAGCGTTTGTAAACGGACGGCGCCGTTTGTAAAATGACGAATCATACAATCTGCCTGCGACATAGCCATTACAATGACATGTGACCCATGTGCGTGTACCTGTACCATTCATGGTGAGCACTTCGGGGAATAGATAGGTTCAGGCGTGATGTTGTGGGGTGAACCACTTCGAAACTCACCTACCATTTGTTGGGTAAAAGATACGGAATTGCCCTAATAAATCAATTCATGTGTACAGAAACCAAGCAGCATGGGCTTTCGATTTTGTGTAGACTAACTTTATCTTTGCCAAAAATGATTAAAAACAATTTTATTGGTACTCCTTCGTTACTTATTAGAAATGACGTCACTGCATACGTTCTATGTCTAATAAATTGGTCTACTTAATATATAATAACCTCCCGGCAATGACCGGATTTTAACCTTTACGTAACGAATTGAGATTGAGTTTGTACTATACGTACTTATCCTAAGTTTAGTATGAAAGGCGGCTTTTGGGCCTATAACGTACTTTTGTGTAGTACTTCCTTTGACGTAAGACACCCTCTCGACACGTTGATTGTGCACAACACAGTTATTTCACTATGAATATAAATTTGTATGACAATTACTGACATTCTCAAGTCGCACTCTAAATGAACTTTATGATTTTCTCTATTAAAAACAAACATCTGAAAACGATACCACTGCAACGTCTTTTGCACATTCATTCTTAACTTTTTCGGTGGCACATATAATGCTAGAGCACGATTGTTTATTAAACACTTTGAAACAGCACGGAGTAATTTAATTTTAGGTGTAATTTCCGCCCTTAACAGCGCAAAGTCATCGTTATGCAAACGTACAATGTTCCCAATGTCTTGCACCCCTTTTCTCCTCGACCGAAACTGACTAAGAAACGTAACATAATTGAACTGTGCTACTGACGAGTTGGTGAAATTCACACGATTTGTTGACAATTGCATAGCTTTAGATAATGGGTAAGAGCTCGCGCTCTTTATGTCACGTATGCACACTAGGTACTAATGGCTAGTATCTCTGCTAAGGCTAATGATTAACAGCGATAAGAAATTATGGGCTATTTGTTAATATGAGATAACATTCTTATCACGATGTTCATTCAACTGTTAGCGCCTTGATAAATATAGACAGATGATTTTTGATTGTATTTTTAAATCAGTCTCGCCTTATATAGTCAACGGAGCCTGCGCTGGTCAAAGTCCAGAAAGAGAGCTTTGATTGACTGGAAATCAAATCATACATCGGTCAATAATATAACATTGATGTTTATTATTGATTATTCTATAAGTACTTCATGACGAAGTACTTTATAGTGACTTAGTAAGTAGGACAACAAGAGTATAATTTATCAAGATCTAAGAAGGGCTGAGAGATTCATGAGTTAAAAAGATAGGATGCTATTAACAAATATACCATCACGTCTGTTTTGCTCGAAGGGGTCGGCAGAGGAGTAATTTTAGTAGGTACCTAGATTCACATTTCGCCAGTTAGGAATTTTGATGAATTTTTAATAGCACTGCCTTACTTGGGGATCGAACCCATTCCCCACGCACGCTTATAAGCAGCAGTTCAATTGCGACCACTAAGAAAAGAACCTTATCCTTGTGAAAGTAACTCTGTCAGGCCGTGTCAGGGCAGTTACCTTTTGAAACTTGGCACACAGGTAGACCATGACCTGTGTTAGGATATAGGATACTTTTAATCCCGGTAGTACGTTCCTATGGGATAATTTCCGACCTCTACGCGGGCCGCCAGCAAAAGCTAATTATGTATGAAGCAACTGGTTAGGGTTACCTTCAAACTTTTCCAAGAGCTTGAAGTTGAGTTTATCAGGCACGAACTTGGGGCGCAACACCCGGGACTCGGTCAATTTGTCGAGTGTGAGAGATGCCACCTTTCTCAGCACATTCGAATCTGACATCGGGCTATCACTAACACTCGAACACCTGCGATCTTTCTCTGTTACAACTGAAATGAAAACAAACAACTATGTTAATAAGCATGCAAATGTTATTATAAGTGAATTAATTAAAATGATAGAAACAGTTTTGGTGGACTTTGAGCTCATAAGTGCTGTTTTGTTCCACCAGGCACCAGGAGTAAGGAGAGGAGCCGAAGAGATGCCCAAACAACCGATAGGTTTGGGTTATTTTCATCTGTCCACTTATTTTGAACGCATCAACCTTATTAGTTATTTACGACATCTCTGGGCTCAGCTTTGGTGGAAAGTCTCTTTGGAAGTTTTGATCGAATAATAATATAAACCGTAGAGTACACTCTCTTACAGATTTCGAGTTTCTACCTTAGTATTAGTAGTATAGCTGTTCTATGAGTACGTTGAGTGGAATAGTGTACAAAGATCTATTCAATCAATGCTTGGATAATTACGTATAAAAAATGTAGCGGTATCAGCGCACCTTTTGTTAGTAATTATGGGATTCTTAGAGAAAAACAAAAGAGATTTTCTCAACGAAAAAACGTCAATGATATGTCTGTATCTACAACACTGTTGTGGATAGCAAGAGAGGTTCAATATTACATATTTACTAAGTTTCATTAATTAAAATTAACTTTGGTAGGTAGGCACTGTAGGCAGACAATGGTTGCGCTGATGTAAGAGTCTGTTTGTGTGATTACTGATGTCAGAGAGAGAGAAACTGATCAGCAAAAACTATAACTTCTATTACCTACATATTAGTTCTTTTTCTTAGTACTTAGTAGACAGTTTTCTTAATAATGTTCTCATTAGGTATGTACAGGTGTGACGTGTGTAGGTATGTTAAGTTAGGTAAGTATACCAAACTTCAACACAAGTAAGTTTCTTATTACCATCATAACATAATTACACTCTCAGGCAAATAACGAGAAAAACGCAAATTGCGATGATGAGATCTTAGACGTACCTACCTTTATACATTTAAGGTTACGCACGCCAAAGGTAATTTCATGTTTCATTACGAGTGCGGGAACCGTCTTATGTAAGTAAGTACTAAGTACTTGTTGTTATGTAGATGCTGGTTACACATCGATTCGCCGTAACGACGTTGAATCGTTGTAAATAGAGCTGAAAATTGATTGTTTCGGGCTTGGTCTCCTTCGGGGCCGGTGCGTAAAAACATCAACAAACTGGTTTGCTCGCCCATTGTGGAAAGTAAGCACTGTATGTCAGCAACAGGTACCCAAGAGAATAGAGGCTCGTATACGAATAGCATCTAGGTATGTAGGTAAGGAGAGGCCCTGTGGAGCATTGATTGATTTGTACGAGGATTTGCGATAAGCAACTACGCAAATAGATAACTAATGTTGATAAACTTTTATCTGTATGCTCTCAGTGTACGAGGATGATACGTTTTACTTAAATATAACGTTTCAGAACTAATTTCTATTGTTATGAAATATCTTGTGTGCCAATATTCATCATGCATGTTGGCTACCTAGATAGATAGGTACCATGAAATATTATGTGTATTTGGAGGAGATCTCTGTTTCGATCAACAATAGTAATTGTTGACCATTGCCTCTCAGAGAGCAATTCAAGCAGTAGAGGTGAATGTAATGGTTATTAGTAAACTGACCGTTGTCTAGTAACGTGAGAGCTGGCTCGCAAGCCACCGGAGGGAGCTCCACCTTTCGATGCTTAGACAGCGTGAACGAAGTCTGTCCCGGGCAAGCTTTCACCCGGTTCTCGAGGAAATCGTGGTTGCACTCGTTGGTGGCTCGTTCTATACCCCGTTCCGCTTGGTGGACGCCACACCAGCCCGAAAATGCAGTGCCCATAACCTTTTCATTCTCGCTTTTGTCACCACTGTCATCGAATACGTCATTTTTTTCTTCTTTTTCCAAGTCATCGGTGGAGAGCGAGGAGGCGGCATCATCGTGCGGCATGTCTACGGTCATGGCTACACTCTCGGGCTGCACGGCCGGCAGGGAAGGCGTGAGGGTGCGCGGCAGCTCCTCGGGCGCGCTATCGCTCTCGGCGGAGTAGTAGCACTGGTTGAGCTCGACGGCGAGCGGCGTGAGCGGGTCTGTAAACACTGACTCGGAGGTGGAGTCGTTGGCGGGCGAGAGCGCCGGCGGCGGAGCGGCGGGCAACTGGTCGCGGGTCGGTGACCGCGGCTGGGCGCGCGGCTCGCACCTGGTCACCGTTACCTCCGACTGCACGCTCGCCGACTCAGTGCCCTCCCCCTGCCGCAATGTTTTGAACACGCACTCGACCGTATCGTTATCTGATATTTCGATCGGTTCGTTGATATCTGAATCTGGCGTTTTATCAAACTCCCTGTCGATGGCGTCACGTTTGGCATCGCTCTTCTTTCGTCCATGTTTTTTGCTGTCTCTTCCTGGTGATTTTCGGTTCAAGTTCCGCATAAAATGTTTGCCCTTAGCAGGGGATTTTCCAGTTTTGGATTGTTTTTCGTTGGTTTGAATATTTCCCATGGTGTAACGGATTCTATAACACTCATTTAATAAACTCTAGCTCGAGCTCTAATGGAAAGTTTATAGAGCAAAATATAAAAATCTAACTTGAAGCAGTTTCACAGCCCTTGGTTGTCTAATTCCAACCCTCAACCATCTTCATCCCCGAACATGCGCAGTTCGAACGAGGCTGATCAATATTTTCGGTGCGTCCAACATTAAATATTTTGTACTTCTTTCACTTTTTTCCCTACTATATTTTCAATTAAAGTTTGTGTTAATATAATGTATTATTTGCATTGCGTTTAATTGCTTGTCATTTTTCAATAATAACAGACCAAATTCTGTAAGCTTGAAAGGCTCGGTAGAGTCGGGAAACTTTGCCTAATTATGTGTTATTTCGCTAGATGGCGGAACCGGTATGCTATATTGTAGAAAGCATTAAAACATTTTGAACGCAGAAGAGCAATGGTTATCCTGTTGATGTCGATTGCAGTTTGGTTTGCTGATAGCTAAGATAGCTTACAACTGTAGATCAGATAGTTAATGCTAATATAGGATGTTGCTATCACTAGTGCACACTTAGTAAAGTAAAGTTGGACCTAAAGTGTGCACTAGTGGCACACTTTAGGTCCAACTTTACTTTACTCAAGACATTAAGTATTACTTAAAACTAATTTCAATTTAACCAATCATGCTCTAAACTAGTTTTAAGTAAGTATCTATTGGTTGAGTTTCATAGGCCTTAGAATACGAGAATTTCAGTTCAAACTAATGAAAAGAAAAGTCACCGAATGGATCTCATGTCACAAGGACGGTTATCGAGCGTCGAGTCGTAGTTTGATTGTAACATAAGATAATTACAAGTAATAAGATAAAAAACTCGTAAACCTATTAGAATTACGGTGGCTTCTATGTTATGTTCTATGTTAAGGGAACCAAACTTTCCGCACTCAGTCCGTCATGAGGACCATTGTGCGTGGGCCATAGTGGCCGTTTGGTGGTTATACCAACCAGCCCACCTCCCTCTAGAAGATAATTAAGTCTCCTGGTCTGTTCAGAACATCTGTGTAGGATCTGGGTGATAATCTTTCTGTTCTACTCTGGGTGTCACCCGTGCATTCAAAGAGCACGTGCGCAACGGTCTCCTCAGCCTTCATGCACACTCTGCACGGACTGTCCGTTATGCCTATTGTGAGGAAGTGTTTGTTTAGCGAGCAGTGGCCCGTGATGGTCCCCGTCACCAGGCGCAGGCTGTTCCTGTTCAGGCGTAATAAACGCCTGGTCAATCTACTATCCAAGGACGGCAAAGCTTCGTTTGACTGCCTGCAGCTCGGTGTCGAGGTCCACCAGTACTCGGCTTGTGTGTGGGTGAACTCCTGTAGCCACATGCGTATTTGGTTGAAGGGGATGGGTACGATAGGCTCGCGTCCACAGACTGCCGTGCTGGATCCTCGTCCAGCTAGCTCGCCAGCTGCGTCGTTACCTAGCGATCTGCTTTGTTTGTTTTGTTGTTTGATTCCGCTTTTATTCATTGCAGTGTCACCGTGTTGCGGCTAGATACCGTTATTTGTTCTAGTGCATTGTGACATTTTAGTGTTATCTTCGAGGTAATGCATTTTTTTTGGAAGGATTGGACGCTGTCGGAGAGTATACGTATGTGAGTAGTCTCCCAACCCTTCTGTAACCCTCTTGGCTTCTAGGGCGATGACCGCTTGTATGATGCCCACACACTCCGCCTGATAGACGATGACGAACATTCCCAGCGGTCTGGATATATTTATGTTGAGGTCATGTGAGAAGACTCCTACTCCGGTACCGGAGTCGGTCTTCGATCCGTCGGTGTATACTCTCATCTCTTTCGGGCCTGAGTAGTCATACTGTTCTTCTGTAAGTATTATCTTGTGGTGCCTTTGAAAGTGGTGTTTTCTCTTGGCTTTGTCACAGGGTGATGCCATCATTGACCTTCGTTTGATCGCATCTTCCTTTATACGTGTGTGCTTAACTCTGGAGTCATTGCTGGAGCCATGCGTAGTGCACCTCGGGTTTCGCCTGGGACCCAAATCAAGGCGAAACCCGAGGCGCACCAATGATCCCGGGTTCAAACGCCTCCTGGCCTCCCTATTAACTAGAGACCTAGCACAATTAGGATACACAGCAACAAAACTATCAGAATACCTAATTTAAGCATACCACGCGTGCTGTAACCTCTAGGTTCCAGCATGCGTGGTATGCTTAAAAACGCTCTCTAGAGCGTCACAAACCAAGAAGGAGAGAAACCCCTGGTGGAACTTAGTAAACTCAGAGATGCGTTTTTTAAGCAACTTAACAGAGCCAAAAATACTAGACTCCCGGACGACTGGGAGATATTCAAAAAGCAGATCTGAATCGCCAGGAGGACAGCATGGTGTAAATTCTCTGAATCCATCGAGACAAATAATGAAGCCGCAAGGGTAAGGAAGATCCTATCAACCGATCAGAACCGAACTTTCGGCGTGCTTAAAAATCCCGATAACTCATACACACTAACTGACCATGAAACCAGTAAGGTCCTTCTCGAAACTCACTTCCCAGATTGTAGAGTCCTAGAGGACAGGACGTGGGAGGCTGAACCAGAATGGCCCCCAACGGATCAAGACTGGTAAAGAGCCCGCACTGTAGTAACAGAAGACCGAGTAAAGTGGGCTATCAATACCTTTCAGTTTCAGCCATACAAGTCGGCAGGGTTGGATGACATCTTCCCAGCCCTGCTGCAGTGGGGGCAGATTATCTGTCACCATGGCTGGTGGAGATCTATCGAGCCTGCATAGCACTCAGACACGTACCTCTCACATGGTGCGAGGTTAAAGTCATTTTCATACCCGAATCTGGGAAAACCGACTAAGTGTACACAATACAAGGCATATAGGCCCATAAGCCTCACATCCTTCCTACTCAAAACCATTCAGAGACTTTGTGACAGGCACATCCGAGACGGACCTCTACGGGTGAAACCACTACACAAACAACAGCATGCATACTCCACAGGCAAATCTACAGAATCAACGTTGCACAGCTTGGTTTCTAAAATTGAATGTGCAGTGGACCACAAATGCTCAACATTGCTGCCTTCATTGACATCGAGGGCGCTTTTGATAAAACAATGTTTAACAGCATAAACATGGCCCTCGACAGACACAGCATAGACTCGACCCTGAGTGGCTGGATCACCAACATGCTCAAACTGAGGGCTGTACAAGTCACAGTAAATGACACTACGAGAGCCATCGTTGCGAAGAGCTGCCCGCAAGGGGGAGTCCTCTCTCGAACCTGGTAGTTTTTTGTTTTAATATAACGTTGCCCCACACTAAGAATGTCTTCTTGTATCGTGGGTGCGTTTACAAACATAGAAACTCACATACACTAACACCCAGACCCGGAACAACTACTTGCAGATCATACAAATATTTGTTCCGTGCGGGGATCGAACCCGCGACACGTTGCGCAGCAGTCGATCGCTCAGCCACTGCGCCAACCGTGTCGTCAAAAGTAGTAGGTAGTAGAGAGCCTCATCAAAACACTCAATAACAAAGGTTATTTTACCGTACGCTACCCCGATGACATAACCATAATAATTAACGGGACCCACGAAAACACTCTATGCAACCTCATGCGTCAAGCCATGAAAATATTAGTAGAGGAACGGTGCTACAAGCACCAAGTCTCAGTGAACTTCTTAGTGAATCTCCAGAAACTGCAGCGATTTGCTTGTGTCGCAATCACTAGCAGTATGAGAACTGCACCCACCGCCGCCCTTCACGCAATGCTGGGACTGCCGCCTCTGCACGTCATCGTGCGGGAGGAGTTGGCCTTGGCCGCCTTTAGGCTCCATTTATCAGCAACCTTAAGCAATGACTCCAGAGTTAAGCACACACTTATAAAGGAAGATGCGATCAAACAAAGGTCAATGATGGCATCACCCTGTGTCAAAGCCCCGAGGAAACACCTCTTTCAAAGGCACTACAACATAATACTTACAGAAGAACATTGTGACTACTCAGGCCCGAAAGAGATGAGAGTATACACCGACCGATAAATAGGCGGATAGTACCTCTCCTCTGGAGTTCGGTGCGTCGCTGCCCCAGAGCGGGTGGTGGGCGTTCGAGTCGGTGCCGATGATCAGGTATATTTCGGCGCGTTCACAGTGTTGTATCAGGTCGGCTATCTCTTTTGGCGGGCAGTCCGCGTATTCGCCTGGCATGTATACCGAGGCCAGTACAAACATCTGGAACGCTACCTTCGGTCTGGAACCTGACAGCTGCCAGGTCTCAGGAACAGAATCGAGTAAGTGGTGCGATAGGAATGCCTTTGGGTATGTAGACGCAGGTTCTTGGCCTATGTGAGCTGTGTGTGTTGAGAATTATCTTACCTCCGATGTTACCGAGGCAACATATTCTATTGTTCCTGATCCACGGCTCTTGGATAAGTGCGATGGTTCGAGGTTTCACCTCCAGTGCCCTGCGTAAGGTAGCCATGGCAGTCTGGCTGTGCTGGGGGTTGGTCTGGATGATGTTGATGGGTGTTTATGTGATGATGTGTGTTTGGAGATTATAAACTCGAGCCGTGCAGTGTTTTATATAGGTTCTTTATTACCAAAAATATTTAAAAATAATGACATAAAATGTAGGTAATTCAAGAGGATCTACAGTGGGATGTTAAAGCCGCATAGCTGATGATGAAGATAATAAGCCTCGATAACATATAGCAGTCTACGTGAATACCAGTAAAAACATTTTTGAAATAAAATCAAACCATAAAAAATATCCTGAACAAATGAGAAGCTAAATGAAAAAGTAATCAACCGTTTTAGGTCAAGTACACTACAGTACTTATGTCCTTTAATTTTCTAATCAATTGTCTTCGCGGAAAACTCTAATATAAAAATCCTGAAAAAAGGATTGCTTAATGAAAATAATAATCTTAGGAACGGGGCGATTCCCCATTGGGAAATAGGTAAACGATTGGCGAAGTACGTCCTTGTTCTCGATTCCTTTTTACATTAAAATCTAAGACCCAAGTTACCTAGTTATGACCTCTGCTCACACTTTGCGCCCTTTAAGAGAAAAATTATGCAAACTGAGATACTTGCTAGCTTGTTAGTTGTTATATGATTTGTTGTAATATTTAAATTTTGCCCTTTTACCTTTAATAGCCCTCGAATTTCGTGAAAGGTTCAAAACTTTGTCTTAGGAGAAATGTTTTCATATCCCACTTGGATATGAAAATATTTATCCGTAATTTGATAGATAACCTTAAGTTTGTGGAAGTAGGTATACCTACTAACTATGTAGAAACTTTAAAAACATGATACGTGCAGAAGTAGTAGAACTATGTAGTTAAAGATAAGGATTCACTTGGCACTCTGTCGCATCCATGGGAAAAAGTCTACGTAACCACATACGATTAATTTTTATTATAATAATAATGTCGTGATGGCCCAGTGGTTAACGCCTCCAAGGACCAATGTGACTTTTTCAATTCATATGTACTTTCTGAGTTTATCTTGGACATTACTTACATCGGTGAAGGAAAACATCGTGAGGAAACCTGGACTTATAGTTAATATAAGTCTGGAATCGCCAACCCGTCTTGAGCAAGCGTGGTGATCAATGCTCGTGCCTTCTCTGTATGAGAAGAGGCCTTTTCCCTGCAGCGGGACAGTAACAAGCTGGTATTTTTATAATAATAAATAAATTTCGGTAAATGAAGAAAGAAAAAACCTACCTACTCTCAATTTCTTAAAAAAATTAGTTTGTTTTCCTCAGCATTTCATGTTCATAAAATTATTTATAACGTAAGAAAGTTGGTAGAGGTGGTCAGATAACGAAAATTCATGTAAGAGGTCGAATATCCTAGCAAACTTCGTCTGGCTGTTTCGTAATATTATATTCAACAAACGACACCTCTGTTCAGGCGACGAGGAACTCGCGCCTCCCTCTTTTGAAACGAAAATAAGATTGAACAAATTATTTCATAGCTTTTGTTATACCTAGGATATATACGTTCCTGTCACGAATAAAACCTTGCGGGTTTAATTCGCATATCATTTAGAACAAAGCTATAACATCCCTTTCAATGGCGTGGGCTCACCCCATGAAATTATCAGCAAATCTTTTGTAGTCTCGTGCTATCGGCGAACAGATGCAAGCTTAGCTCCACGTAATCTAAACATAATATTTCGCCAGACTAGACGAACAAACTTGTCACATGGCTGATTAAAATGCAGAATATTGTAGCTGCTTAAAATAATAGCAGTAATACAAAGCAAAAGCATTTTTATGCTAAATATTGCTCGATATTTTGCCGTCGATTGACATTCGCGTGAAAACTCTGAGGAAAATAATATGACAATTCTGTTGCAGCCCTGTTTAACAATTTCGTCTGAAACAGAGGCATTGTGAATAGAGGATTTTGTTATTTACTGTCAGATAGGTTTGACAGTTAAAGTGCTTAAGAGCGTTTATTCTCAAGGTGGGCAACGTTGCAAATAGATGTCAAATATTTCACTGCTTTGATTAATTTAGCAATATTACTGTGTGGAAATAAAAAATGTGGCTAACTAGCGAACTAGAATATTGATTAAGAAATGCAAAAATTAATATCGTAACACCGAATGTTTAGTTTTAGATGTAAAAAATCTATTTGGAAACTTTCCAATTGCGTTTTTTACATCTAAAATGGGTACAACATCAAATTCAATGTTATAATTGCAATTCATTATTAATATTCTAGTTTTATAGTTAGCCACATTTCTTATTTCTATTCAGTAATATTGTTATTAGAATCAAAACAGGTAAATATTTGACCGTTATTTGCGACGTTGCCAACTTTTAGGATAAACCCTCTTAACACTTCTTTTCACTTTAGTAAACGGCAAAAAAGTGTGAAATTCGTATCCGCCTAGAGATAGCTGTGAAAGTTGTGGAGTACGCGGATCAACGTCGGTTTTAATTTAGCTAGTAGTTATGTTGTATTATCATATAATTGAGTGTATATTGTATGTATGTATATACATAGTGATTTATTTATATCACACCACGGAACCTGTAGGTAGGAAGGTGCTTGAGTGAGAATATAACTCGTAGGTTGGTTTCTTTCTGCCTCACAGGACCAAACTAAATGTCTTTATATCTGTATTTTCGTGCTACGAGGACCACCTTCTCAATTTTGTCCCAAAGTCTGCTTAAGACCTTTAAACTTCTTTCTTTTGCCTAGAAGAAAGAAAGAAAATACGAAAATATTTATTTGCGGTAAACTATTTGCTTCGTTGCAGTGTGGTCGAACTTTTATAATTTGCATGAGCATAATTTGTAGTATATACTCTGTGGCATAATTGTACCGCTGTCACACTCCAGAGTAATTAATGTGCTCCAGAACTGATGCTTTCGGAGTTAGGAACTTCAAGAAATAGTTGGTATCGTCTTGTGTCTCTCTATAGAGTTGTAAGCAAGTATGTCATTGAGGATAGGTACCATATTCAACGTTGTGTAACTGATAGCTAACTTCGGTGTATGGCGTGTATGTACTGAATGTGGTAACCAGTTCGTGTAAACTTAGTTTTGTAATACTATTCTATGATCTGTGTTTAGCAAGAAATATAATATTATGCAAGAAACCCTTCTGAAGAAATTGATCTCTAACATAATGAAAACAAATAATATTGATGGTATAGTTGCCCAGTTGGCGCAGTGGCTGAGGCATTATAGGAAGCAGGTTTGGTTTCTGCCTACTGAAATGGTTCCTATTTTGGGTGTTTGTGCACGTGGTGAGATTTGTGTCTGTTGTTAATTAGGGTTGTTATTTGGTGTATTTGGTACTAATAATACAGAAAACAAATGTAGAAAATTAATTGAACAAAAAGGCAACGGTTAAGTTAAATCCTAAAGATGTAAACAGTCAGGAAAATCAATTCTTAAGCAAGTTGACACTCTACGTCCGGTTTAATTGAGACTTACATAAGTTGGAGTTTGTGTGAATTTTATTACTTTGTCGCTCTAACTTCTAGTAATTATAGATCAATAACTATTCATTAATTTCCCTAACTTTACATAACGTAATATAAACATTACAGTTACAATAGTTTCCCATTCCCATATACGCATACGAATACCAAATTCCTACAGTTCCTTGACTAACAATGCGAAACACAGTTTCCGATAACCAACTCTTTGTGACAGTTATTAGTACCTAGTTATAGGTAGCTAGTACATGGAAACGGTTGCAACTTGGACTACATATTACAGATATACAGTAGCGAACTAACCCTGATGGGGCCCGGAGCGGCTAAACTAAATGGGGGCCCCATCCAGGTATGCAGAAAAGTTTGAGAAGTAGTATATAAGAGCGAGCCAACCAATTTCGAAATTTAAATGCTCATAAATTTTAGCACCCTACGTTTATATTTAGCATACGTAGTAGTAAGTAAAAGGCAGTTTGTCGTTGGGGGCCCCCCGACTACAAGCTGCCTTTTACTTACTGAAAATATGTTGGCCTTTACTCGAGATTGGGCTGCCCCAGGACCAGGGGTCCGGGGCGGATCGCAGCAGCTGCCCCTCCCTAAGTCCGTCAGTGCAGATATGTACCTACGTAACAAGTTTCTGCAGCATTCACGGCGTACATAAGTACTAAGTACTCGCCCGCGTGGACCCTAATTAGTATTATTTTCTAAAATAAATGTAGCCTAAGTTACTCCTTATAACATCTGGTATTTGTCGAGTAGCCGTCAAAATCCGTCCAGCTGTTTCGGAGATTAGCCGGAACAAATAGACAGACAAAATAAATAAAAAATATTTTAGTATCGGATATTCTTTCATAAGCATTTAGTAAAAAGCTGTAATTTTGACATTACGAACAGACATTTAGGAGGGGAGAGATAACTGAAATAAAGAATAGAAGTGGCCTCTGAACTTTCTTTATAAAAAGTTAATGCAAAATAACTTTGTTCTAAACAATTTTTGTTCTTTGTATAATGTCAATAGACCATGAAAAACCTTTCAGTGGTCAGTTCCGGTAACTTATTTGAATTTGCAGCTGCAGATTTGGGCGCCGTATTTTAGAAAGATAACACTTTACTACTGCAAAATATAAACAAGAACAATCCAGGCGATCACTTACTGCACGTAAAGATATACACAAACTGCACGTCGACTTCTGTTATTTACGGCTTGTTGAAGTTGGAATATTTAGTTTCCTCGTTCGTTTATCTTCTAAGCTAAGAAGAAATCTTCTTTGCACTTACTGTACCTAGCTTCTTTTATCTTGCAAGATACGGTATCAAGACACTTTTGATTCGACGCGAATAGGTAGGTACTGTAGAGACTTTTCTACATGTGATTTCAGAATGCAACCTCCGCGAGTTCAGACAGATGGCTTGAATACGAGACAAACATTTGATTTATAATTAGAATAGAAAAAAGGGAAGACAGTCAGTCCCCGGCTTGTCAAACGGGCGAAAAAATATAATAATGTAAAACGTAGCTCCAATTCTATGAATAATTTATCCTATGCTTGATCTATAAAGTGTTTTATTCGTCCCGGTACCGTAGACTATCGAAGAGTCTACAGTACCTACTAGCCATAGGATAATAGCAGAGTTTCTACTCTATACTTGTCGCGTTTTAGCATGGCAATAACAGTCATTAACCTACATTTTCTAGCATTTGTTATTTTTTTTATTAAACGCGACACTAAAGAGCTAAAATGATACATCATTAATTTTTATGAGCACAGATGTACCTGCTTAGGTACCTTCATAAAAATGTATAGAAATAATAAATCATTTGCTTATTAAGATTTACGTAGATATCGTCTAAGGTTTATGTAAGTACGAAAAAAATATATCGTAGATAATAATATTTTTTTTCATAAAAGTGAGGTCTCGTATTCCTCGATATTTTTATTAGATTTTTAGCATAACGATATGAGGATGTTTTCTGAACCGTATACCTTTTTGTTCCTTTAAATATTTTGCTTTATTTATTTTGTAAATAAATATTTTTTATATCCAATATTATTATACTAGCTTTTGCTCGCGGCTTCGCCCGCGTGGATATCGCAAAATATTCCACGGGAACGTACTACCGGGATTACATACCTAATCGCCAAGAAAAAGCTCATTGACTCCTACCGCTGCGGTAGGAGTAAATGACCTTTTTCTTGGCGATTGAGATGGCGGCCTGCGTAGCCGTCAACTATAATTATTTTGTTACGCGTATTTTTGAATCTGTGATATCTTTTAAACTATTCAATTAAGTGCAATATAGGGGTTTACATTGCAAGCTAGGTCTCATTTCTGGGCAAATTTGTTTTCACCAGAGTAGAGCGCGGTCGACTAGGTACTAATTAAACTTGAAACAATTGCCTTGTTTGATCTGCAGTAAGCTTTTAGCAGATAAAACAAGCGACGTAAAAAAATATATATGAGCTATCAAATTAGGTAGAACTCAAACTTCTATACAAGTTTAGACAACACCGCAGAATATGCTGTTGGAAATATCGCCATCTTTTGCTTTCTCCAGCTGTAAGAAAAAGAAAACTGTTGTCTTATTATAGTTTACCCGGTGCGCTGAAGAATCAGCGCCATCATTAGTTTAATTAGTAGAACAACCTCTTTGAGCTACGTGTATAAGATCATGTCCGGGAGCCCTTTACTCTAAATAAGGGATGTTGACGTGGAGGTCAACAATAAACACGGCCTGTTGCAGGCCACTGCTGGACAAAGGCTCTTCCAAGTTGTCAACAAGACCGTAGTTGCTTTGCGTTAAAATTAATCTAAGAAAAGCTTCCGCGTTGTAGGTACCCACCCAGTATTATTATCTATGTTGTACTGTCGCTGAGAAGGAATAATATCGCTACAGCAATGTTAAATAATATCTGAATTACGAAACTGACTGATAGTGACACTGGAGTAACTCAGCTTGTCCCTCAAATAGTAAGTACCTACAATACTTACGTAGATGCTCCCCGATTTCTATGTTCCGATGCGTTTCGTTTCCCAATCGTAACATTTGCTAATATCTAACTATTCTTTCGAGAAGACGCTGACTACAAATACACGTCGAAACTATAAGGGTCTATACTTATGCATAGATATGAAGACTATGCTTCAATATTAAAATAGGGTTTTAATCAATGCAATAAACATATCATGACATCACGCTTGTAATCCCCGAAGATTAGACAGAGGTGTTACCTACACACACATAGTACACCTACATTTCGCCGTCCCATGTAATAGCGGGTGGGCCTATTTCCATCAACCGGGCACAATTAACCGAGACTTCGGGCTGCTACTGAGAAATTCTTGATGGAAAAACCCAATAACACTTTGTCCGACTTGGTAATTGAACCCAGGACCTCATGCTCAGCAGTAGCTCTTGCGACCACTAGATTAACGAGGCTGTCACAATTAAATGAAAAACGAGGTAAATCGTCTTAACTGACGAGAAAATGCAACATGCTAATTCTGTGTTCTTCTGTGTGGTCTATAGCGGGACAAGATTATTTTAATCAACTTACCTTTCTTAACAGGCCAATTAACACTTTCGACTCCACCCACTTTTCATAGAACTCATACGCCATGCCGGCCTACATATTGGAATTGAACCCTCCGGGAGGGTTGCCGGCATTACGTTTGCGCTAAAGTTAACCATCGCGGACGGTCAACGGCATTAGTTTTAAAACCGTGTTATAAAACACTGCAAAAATAAGTAAAATAATGTTTCAAAAGGTCTTGTCCGCTATACGTAGTTTCCAACCGTTATTTTTTTTTTAAATATATGTAACCGTTTAGGGGTATGAGGAACAGGGTGTAAGGTTCACTCATCCACCATAGAAAAGGGAGGATCCTCCAACCAGACGGGTGTCATGTCTGGCGTGCAACTTCCCAGAGGTCGGGAGCTTGTATATATGTCCATCGCGCGGTAAGCACTAATAGCGCGATGCAGGATTTGTGTGACGTCAGGATGTTGTGTGACGTCAGATCTTTGATGCGTAGTTCGCATGTGGCGATGTAGATGCCACCACAACCGTGAACAACAATTAAAAAAATATCAAAATGCTTGGGTTTTAAAACCAATGCATATAATAATAAATCTTGTTAAAATATACATCAGATTTTATTTTAACGGTTTAATAATGCTGTATTCGGTAAGAAAAACCTAAATTTTAAATGAGCCCTCCGCGAGGGCTCGCGGCATCCTATATGCGACAAGCTAAACCCTCCAGGACGGCTCCAGGCACTGAACGTTTTAAGTAAGCTAGTAATTAACGTGAACAGTATTCACAACGCCATCACACTCCTGTTTCGGTTCTCCTTTTGTGCACGTTCACTCTTGCTTGCAGGTGTGCAGGTGCAGGTACCTGAACATAAAGTACCAAATAACATCGTGAGCGAGGATTTACGTGAGTCCTTACAATATGAGCTTCGACATCGAACAGCAAAATACTAGTTTGCCTCTGTAATTGGGGCACCACGAGTTTTCTTAATTGATTTGAAAAACAGCTCGACTTCATTGTTTTAAAATTGAGTATTTTCCGTTTTGTCTGTTTATTTACGTAATTAATGAGAACATTTGAAACTAGGTATCATTCATAAGTAATATACATAAATACTCATAATTATTTATCCAATGCATTTGTAAGTATACTTTACCAAAAGTAGATAATATTTCATGCAGAATCCAGTTAAATGTTGAATTGTAGGCACTAACATTATAAAAAGTAATTTGGACGAACAAATTACTCTGTTAACAATAGCCGTGGTCGTAAAAACCATTGAAGAGCTTGCATATGTGATATAAATTCATGACTACTTGCTCGCTAATTTCGCCGAAAATTTATAACGTTTACCTTATAATAACAAGCGAGACATAAAAAAAGCTTGAGATGAAATTCTGTCTACGTATTTTACTCCTTTGCGCTTCACACAGGTTCACCTCTGGGAGCTATAAAAGAAAACAATTGAAAACAATTTTCTCCTCGAAAAGCTTTTTCATAGCGAGGAGGCATAAGATACGATACTCATATTACACAAAAATTCGCATAATATCCATGTAATCTAGAAAATGTACGAGTGAAAGTAAAAATAAAACCTGTCAAAGTTGGAAGCGGATATTTATAAGTCGGTGAATGTGTAAGCTTGGAGCAGTCACGCAAGCTGGCGAGCGGCGAGCGTGTGTCCAGATACCTATAGGCTAGCGTACCTACCGTTCGGTGGATACCATACCAATACCATGTGAACAGTACACCATAGCGACATCTAGACATTTTATTTTCTCAAATTTATTGTATTGTGTTTTGATAAATTTCGAATCAATTTATGTTAATTTGGTTCACTAACTCAACAGCAAACCAACATTGTGTTTTGCAGTACTCTGACAGGGTTCATGTACAAAACCCGACAATAATAATGTATTGTAAAATATGTAATGTGCATGAGAGCAATTAAATAAATTAATAAACCCAATGGATTTATTTATTTTATATCTAATTGACTTCAGTACAGACTGCCTACAGAATATTCTTATTTGGGGTTTCAGATTTTCGGCCAGATAAAATATTTATTACGAGCACTCTGCTAGTAAATATTTTTAAACGTTAAGTAGTTTTTTTTTTGTTTTACCTACGATAAATGCAAAGTAGTCAAGGATGTTTGTTTTATTTTTATTTGACTGGCAAAACATATAATGAACGAAAAATTCGTTACGAGGATATTAATGCTTAAGAAGCATCAATGAATTATTAGTATGCCAATAGGTGCTTAATTCGAAAGTGATTTGGATGGCGTTTAATTTGGTACCTAGTTACCTCTTTAATTGTGAAATATTTTGTAGTTGAGCCTGCACTGCACCAGTTGAACAAGAGAGTCCTTAAGGATTAACAAATCTCAATCCGCTTCGATCGAGGGTCGTAGCTACAGATAGGTACTCTTCACGAATATTCTTAAATTGATTTGTAAGTCAACTTTTTTCCAATTTAGATTAAAAGCATTTCAATCAGGATTATCTGCGAAGTAGGTATCGACTTGATTAAAGCCTTCTAAATATAAGTAGCGTTGCTTATCCGTTTTCAAGGAAAGTTAGTAGTTGATTGGAGCATGGTGGCATAGAATACATGACATACCAGCAACAATTATTAATGTATAGTAGGGATAGGGATGGTATATAATTTAAATTGAGCAACAATAAAGAGTTTTCCAATTACGTGAACGCACAAAGGGCTTTCATTAGTAACTAGCGATATGCGATCGACTGACTGATGAATGTAGGTACGGACAGTGGGAATATTTATTATGGCACGATGATTGAGTAAAGCCTGTCAAGTTGTCAACAAATCGATAGGTCCCGCTCAATGCTCAGTTCACCAGAAGATTATATAAATGGCTACATAATTATAGGCACTTTTAAAACTTTCCACGACGCTTCAGAAAAACAAACAAACTCCTCGCCTCATTTGTGAGAATTTTACATAAGTTCCAGACGGAAATATTTGCCAAGAAAAATAGCGAGTACCTAAATGACATGTCAATATTATGAAAAGTCACTGTGACGAAAACTGAAACAATTTCAGTAACACAATTTGAAATATCTATTTTATTTGGAAGGGTGCTTGTCAAATACCTGTCATGTGTAATAAATGTCCTTCCATCGTTTACGTTTTCAATAAATGAACCGAGGACCTTCGAAAATCTCATTTGGACCTTTGCAAACGTGCCGGGTATCTAAAAGTAGAGTTTGCCAACCGTGTCAACTACTATTCTTTGCGACGAGATAATTAATTCTAATTTGTATGTGGGACAGTTAGTTGTTTGTAAACTAAGGCGGCTAATTGTTGGGCTGGTGTACCTAATTCGGAATACAACGATATTTTTGCCATTTACTATGCTAATCGGGTACAGAGTAAATGCGATAATTACACGGCGCAATAGTAAATGAAGAGCGTTTTATAACAACGACTAATTAATATTCAAATATGAATGCTAATAAAAAGCTATGTGAAATTTTAATCAGTAAAAAGATATAATAAGCTTCAGTAATTGGTTTCCAAAATATGATTGATAAGCTCATTTATTAAACGAAGAGTCAAATGGGTGACACGAGCAGTCGGTCATTTTCGTAAATTAATGACTCTCATATAAATCTATAATGTTTGCCTGAAGAAACCGTCGTTGCTGAGAAACAGTTTTTGTTGTAAGTCATCACTTATTGATAGGTACAAGTTAAATACCGCTTCATTTACCCAGCCACTTGCACATAATTAATATAATGTATCGTCAAACAGTCCATTGTATTTGTATTGCTTTCTTGGTATAACGCGATTGCTATTAATGGTGTTTAGTAACTTCAGTTATACAATAAGACGTTTACTTGGCGAATGGCGATCGATATTGTTTTTATAACCAATTTTGTAATATTCTGTTATTTGTTGAGATACAGACAAACGTGTTACAAAGAATGGGCCAGAGGATGAGCAGCAACGTACTTCTTTCTACTTATAAACAGTGATAGGAATAGGTAGTGCCTATTTGCCTAAACTTCGAAGAACAGAGACGAGACTTCCTTAGGACTAAATTTTTTCCGGGACATCTGTCCCGAAATTAGGGACAACACTTTTAAATACATTTAAAAAAAAATGTTATTTGGGATAAGTAATTTGTCTATATTTACCTAAAGTTTACGACTAGACATAACATTTATAATTTATAACTCCATAATAATAACTTACCCTATATAGGCTCTAAAGGAAAATAAAACACATAGAATATTGTTGTAACAAATATATGTATATTAATATTATTTTTTAAATATGACGTAATTGGAAAGCATGAAACAAATTGTACAGACGGAAAAAACTTAAGTTACAAATTTCTGTTTATCTATCTATGTCATATTTATTTTACTGACGTTGAGTGATGCAATTTTAACTCAAATCAAAGTACAAATTAACCTTTGAAGTATAACATTTAGGACAATCAGTTTTAATAGTGAACTACGAACTGTTCGGTTTTGATACAGATCTTGACGCATTAAAAATTGCTAAGAATTTGAAAATCTTTATTTGTGTTACAAATACCATAAAAAATAAAGAACGATTTTAATTTAATCATCTTGATTCGATTCGTCAAGTACAGTATCAGAACCGAAATTTTCTTTGTCAGATGAGTTATCTAAGTTAAAATACACAATCATAATTTTTTCTATATTTTCAACTGTCAGGCGATTTCGTTTTATGTTAAGAATCCATTTAAAAGTTGAAAACGACCTTTCAACATCGACTGAGGTTAAAGGCGCGTACATATAGTATGATCGCTCATCCCTTCCTGCTTTTATCGCGTCACATATGTCTCTAAATTTATCTAGATCGGGATTTCTGTCCATGACATTTACGAGTTTATTTTTTATAGGCTCAGATGAACACCAGCTAAGCACAGTTCTCACGTGATCAAATATTTCAATGGATTCCGTTAGAGTTAAATTCGATTTTTGTAATTTCTTTAACCCAATTTGTATATCTTTAAAATATTCCTCAATGTAGTCCAAGTCCGATTTCAAGTTTTCCTTTTGAAGAACATTTTTGGCACACCTAATAGAGAGCGCGTCGGAACTTCTTAAAAGATTTACAATTGTTTTAATTTGATCGTAATATTTTGCATAATATGACACTGCCTCCAACCAAGTACCCCATCTGGTAATAACGGGTTCTGGAGGAAGCGGCATGTGGGGAAAGGTGTTTTTTAACAAGCGCACTCTAATAGGTGACTTAAAAAAAAAAAATACGTTTGAAATTAATTCATCTACATCTGAGTATTCGTATCGTATTTTTTCTGCCACGAGATTCAGTGCATGTGCTAAGCAAGTGACGTGTATCATGTTGGGCAAATAATTTTTCAGAACACGTCCCGCTTTTAGCATATATGCTACACTATCAGTGCATAATACAGCAACGTCTCCTACTTTGGATTCATACGAATCGCACCACATATTTTCAAGGCAGTCTATTACAAATTGGGCAATTGTGTTCCCATTAACAATTTCTAGTACTTTGCAAGCAACTAAAAATGGTTTTTGTGTGATCGCATTTAAAGGTTTTACAAGAAAATGTACCATGTATCTGCCTAAAAAATCAGTTGTCTCGTCTAAAGATACCCACAGCTTTTGATTTGCAGTTTGTTCATAAATCGAGTCAATATTTGTTTTAAAAATCTTATCTAAATAAACTTTTCTCAGCAATGATTGCTCAGGAACCTTTTGTCGATTTGAACAATTGCAGCAAATATATTTACTTGAATCCAAGGTATATTACATAATATGAGAAATTGTACTAGGTCCAAATAAAATTCTTCATTTAGTTTCTTACTTGTCCCTTTGTGTTTCGGACCTTTAACGTGCCTCTTGACACTACTAAGTTTAGCTGTTATATTTATTTATTTATTTATTTATTTAACACTTTACACACAAATGTACATAGGCGGACTTAATGCCATAGGCATTTTCTACCAGTCAACCTTTGGGTGATGCAGAGATAAACAGTGGTAGGTGCAATAACGAAAATTGTGGAATAAATATTTATTTTAATATACATATACCTATTAACCTATATATATAATACAATATAAATAAATACAAGAACAGATAAATACACATAAATACACGAACATACTAACACAAATAAGACAAACAATGGGAAAACATTACCGTTGTGATGATACTGCCAGCTTCTTACGAATGTGCTCGCGAACTTTAACTTTAAAGGATAATCGGTTGGTTGCCATCCTGATTTCCTGGGGGAGCGCATTCCACAAGGATATAGATTGAACGAAGAAGGAAGAGTGAATGAAGTCAGTGCGATGAGTGGGATATTGAAGAAGACGATTGTGTGATGAACGTAGAGTTTTATTGTGGTTTGCGCAAATGTACTGAAAGTGGGGGGCTAGATAACTAGGGGAAGAGGGAGAGTCAAGAAATGAAAACAAGGTATATTGCTATTGGTATATTGCTCTCGCACTTAGAACAGTAAATCAAATTACTGGCCGGGTCGTAATATAATTCAGGGTGAAGTCCAATCCAACTTTGTACTGTTGGTTCCTTAGGGTTGTTCGCCATCGCCAATCTTAATGGTCTCCAAAAAGAGGTGCCTAAAATAAAAAAAATAAGATTTTATAGTTTTCCATACCTCAAAAGGAAAAACAAACCCTTATAAACATGGGGAGGTGGAAGGGAAAGCGGGAGAGGCGCGCGCATTCCACCTAGATGCATCGATTGTATCGATTTGAAGATTTTATTATTTCATTTTACGCTCTAATAAAGAAATACGGTTAGAAAATCTGAACACGCGTAGCGTCATTGTTATTGAAATAGTTTTTTTTCTTTTACATAGTTACATTTTAGTCAATGCGCAAAGGACATTATCCATTTTGGTACAAATATAAAAAGAGCCGGCCAGAAAAATAATATATTTTGATAGAATTCGTCCGCCTTAGCATTTCTTTATGACACCAAAGATGTAGCATCACTATGCTTGGTAGTATTTAAGTTCACTTTTATATTTGGACCAAAAATTAAATGCGGGTGATGTCCTGTCTTGTACGTAATGGTCATCAAATATTAAAATAACAATATTGTTTTTCTTTAAATACGTTTCATACATAATAATTATCTTAAAAACTCCACTCAAAAATGTCAAGTTCATACAACTGCAGATCAAGCTAGACTGTCAAATTGCTAGTTTAAGATAAAATAATATATACATTTATGTTCTACTTTATATCTAACTTACTGTTTGTTTCCCTACAAGAAATAAAATAAATAACTTTAGTCAAAACATTCAAAAGTAATAAATTTTGACTTACCGTATTATTCGATGTAGACAGACAGGAACAATGTTATTGCAGCAAATCGTAATCCATAAATTCAAGCCAAGGTAGTCGTATTAAGAAGATCCAATGAACCAAAAAACGTGCGAGGGTCAAAAACAATATTCACAGAAACAATACAGGAAGATGCGCACTTAACAGACCGAAGTACAGGAGTGAAGTGAAGGTAACCTGAGCGCGCCGGCACGGGGGCGGTAGGGGAAGGTATGTAGACCCTCCCCGCGCCGCACAGGTATGCGACCATGGCGGTTTCTTTTTGTAATTTCTAAGAATAGATAACGCAATGCGCTGCCGTAAAAGTCTTATTGTACTTTCGGTGCAATAAAGATTAAATGATGTTTTTAAAGTTTAAGTGTGTTACTAACTAAACAATGTGATAAGGCCATTATTTTAATATCATGCACATTTTTAAATATACTTTAGAATTATATTTCATTAAGATAAAATACAAATACCGTTTGTTTTTGAAATTATAAATTCGTCATACTATAGAGAATGCTAAAATTATAAACATTTCCGTTTTATTATTTTAAAGACAAAATGTCTTTTTTTTCAATTATACATTTGAACTTTAGAAATCTCATTAAACGTAGCCGAGAGTGAGCTAGAAAGAAGATATTTACTTCGAAACGTGTACGGCTCCTTATACAAATATTGTGATTCATAGTATTAAGATCAACAAGCTATTTACAAAATAATCTCCAAAAAAAAAAACAGAAAATTTTATGGTTGTAACGACTGTGAATGTTATTTATTATGTTATGTCTAGTCGCAAACTTTAGGTAAATATAGACGAATTACTTATTCCAAATAACATATTTTTTTAATGTATTTAAAAGTGTTGTCCCGAATTTCGGGACCGATGTCCCGGAAAAAAATTAGTCCTAAGGAAGTCTCCGTTTCTTGTCTCTGTTCTTCGAAGTTTAGGCAAATAGGCACTACCTATTCCTATCACTGCTTATAACACCAAACTATGATCACCAATGTGATTTCCAAGTGTGGTTATTCCAACAACCATCCTTCCCGGTTGCCATTAGTGGCTAACAAGACAACACAAACGTCCGGCGCACTAGCTGAAAATATTGGTTTCTGCACAGTAGTGCGGTAACCAATATTTTCGCACGGACGTATACATATTTGGTAGGCCTATACATATATAATAGATAGGTAGGTATTGGTTCCGGGCTCGACTCTTTGTTGTAAGATTTATGTTTCTAAATGTAAAAACGATATCTGTGTGCTATTCTGTAAAAAACTCACCGTGAGACCTTAGGTGAAGTGAGCGTGAAGTGAGCAGTCAACTGCATCAGAGGCCCTAAGTGAGTTTGTTTTAACCATCAGTGTCACCAGTGAAGGCTGGTGAGGGGCCAATCGGAGCGTCGAACGCGGTTGATGCGTAAAGTCGAGATGGTTAAAAGAAACTCATGCTAGGGCCTCAGGTGGAATTACAGCACCGTGAAAACTTTGTGAGTTCTTTCTGAATCTGAGTGTGCGGCAAGGTAATTTTTTTGACAACAAAATTGGCTTACAAAAATCTAGGCGCACTAGGATGATCCGGTTCTGAATGTAGTCGACTAACATACGTGACGCCCGTCAGTTTGTTATTTTTCCATATCCAATAATGGAATTGAATCCGGTAGAAACCTTTTCAGTACCTACTCGTAACACTCGAGTCGTAAGTCTATTGTCGATGGTTCGTATTCACGTTAACAATAGACAAGTTTCCCTAACATGTCGTACGCAACCCGTTTCGGTTGGGACGCGGGTTTTTCGTGTCGTTTGTGGTTTAACATGTTCCCTAAGTTAGAACCTTAGTTGGGAAATGGCGACAGTCTCGTAAATGATAGGACTGGAACAGACACGGTTGAATTTTATCCCTAGATCTTGTTACACTCAAAACTCGTTAAGGGTAGATACGAGTAGCACAGAGGTAGGCAGGTACTACTAGCTTAGAAGAAATTAGTGATTGTAGGTAGGTAGGTGCTTTATGATTTTTGTATGATTTAAACAAGTGAAATAAAAACCTTAGTAATTGACCCTGTTTGTTTACTGACCTATTCAGCATCATCAATTCACAACTACCTTGCTCAGCTCTGCACTAGTTGTTATCAATAAACTTTCCCTGGGATTAATATTGTCATAATAATCGCTACGCTTAGCAGGAGTGGCTTTTGAAATGTGGAGCTAACACACTTCAATAGCCTCCCGTTTTAATCTCCGAGGACCTTTTTGATTAGTTCTCTAAGGTTCAATAGTTCTTACAGGTCTTTTCGTTCGGGCTTTGAAAAACATTTATAAAATCCTGCCCAGTTTGAAGGAATGAATGCTTTAAAATGGGCAGAAATCAGACGAGACATTGGTCTCTTTTTTGTTTCTTCTGAAATACGCTTGCTGGCAAATACGCAAGCTTTGTAGCATAAAAGCTACAAATTCTGCCAGAATTTGTAGCTTTTATGCTACAGAGCTTAGCCCAAACGTGGCTAACTGGAATCAAGGGGCATGGCATCAGAGGAACAAAGTATTTGTATAAATCGCTTGTTCACGAAAGGTTTCTTCTGGATTTAACCTTATTTTTAACCGACTTCCAAAAAGGAGGAGGTTATATGTTCGTCGCGCCTGTTTTTTTTTTTAAGCTTCAATAATACGTAATTTTCCCATTTATTATATGTGGATGATATGATGATAACTTCCTGTCACTGTTATTTACATAGCAGGTAGTGGTATTCGAATTTGTGTGGAGTAGGTACCACAACTAAAAAGAGAAAAATAAAAAAATAATCCAAAAAAAAACAACCGTTTTTTTTATTGCTTAAATATTTTATCCTTTGAAGTGTTTAATTTTTGTGTTGTATTTTTTTCTCTTTACACACACTTGCTATTGTAGGTAAGTAGGTAACTACCGATGTAGGTATTGTATTTTGTATGCCGATAGAGAATTTATTTGCCATTAAGTTTTGCCCGCGGCTTCGCCCGCGTGGATGTCGGATAATACCCCACGGAAACTTACTTCCAGGATTAAAAGTACCCTATGTGTTAATCCAGGTTATTAACGATCGATGTGCTAAATTACAGTCAAATCCCTTCTGCCCTTTTTGCGCCAATGCGGAACGTATGTAATTTATGTACAAAAATTATTATATATTATTTTATCTATTTTATTTTACGTATATGTCGGTACATAGGATCAAACTCAAACTCAAAGCATTTATTTAAAATGAACCAATTACAGGCACTTTTGGATTGTCAAGGGGTCGGTCAGTCAGAAAGATGAAGTTAGATGCCCATTCCAAAGCGAAGTAGGTACCTATGGAGAAGAACAGGCAAGAAATTCCACGGACACTCTTTTAAATCAAGATATGGTTACAAAATATTCGTTATATAATTCATGTTGAAGTTATAGATACATGTCAAAACGTTAAAAGCGTCCGTAATAGAAATAAAAACAAACCAATTCAAATATTAAATTAAATTAAAATAAACCATGGCAGCTAAGAAATGACCAGTCCCTACTGACGGCGCCCGCTCGCAAACATGACGCATGGATTAGCACCATTCAGCTCAACCATTTTGAAGGGAGCTAAATGATCCAACACACGTGCCACCTTCAGCGAGACATTAGAGAGAGCATGACATACTCTCAGCCGCCAGGGTACATTCAAGTCAATGAAAGACATACCCAGTACCTAAATGATAGCTTTATAGTCGGTACATAGTATTCACACATGTGCCTTGCAGTTATACAATGCTAAGAGATTGAATTTATACAATGCAAATATACTTTTTCAAATCTTCAGCAGCTTCAACAGTATTTTCAAATGCTAATCAATTAGTTTAAGTGCCTTTGTGGAGCAGGACCAGCGTTGAGCCAAGCATTTTTATCAGCGATATAATCTTCGTTTAATTCAGTTGAAGTATGTAGGGAGGTATTTTATTGTAACATTTTAAACAGTACCCCATGAAAGACGTGTCCACTATAGCCAGCCTGAAACCCGGTTGAACTAATTGGTCCCTATTCCTAGTGATAAATTGTGTCCTGCACCTCTTTTACTATAAAGATGTAGATTTTTCCTTACCATAATGTTTTCATAGATATATTGATAAGGTAATGATTTTAATGTCTTTAAACAGTTCCCTTAGACACTCGCGCCTGCGGAGGCCATACATGGCTCTGATGGCTCTTTTCTGCAGATAAAAATATACTCCATGTCTGCAGCCTCCCCATGTCCCCATAGTAGAATACCGTACGACATAATACTATGAAAGTAACTAAAATAGACTAGCCACATGAGAAAAATCCGTCGATTTACTGATGTAGGTATCTGCATCAGTAAATCGATGGATTTTTCCTTACAGTATATGCTGCTGAACTTAACCGTCTTGAAAGGGATGTTAAATGAGGAATCCATTCAAGCTTTGAGTCGAGGGTGATCCCCAGGAAAACAGTTTTATCGACGAATTCTAGTTTCTCTTGATTCAATACTATCTCACAATTACTACTTTTGACATTTGGTAAAGAAAACCTTATGCACTTAGTTTTTTTTCCATTTAATACTTAATTATTAGCCGTGAACCAATTTTGGATAGCTGCTGTAGGGTTTTATTTACGTCGTCAAGATTTGATGCACGTCTATTAATTTTAAAAATTAGGGAAGTATCGTCAGCAAATAACATCATTTGTGGTTGAGTTTAAAAAAATGGGGTAGATCGATAATATATACTAAAAAGAGGAAAGTACCCAATATTGATCCTTGTGGTACACCCATTTTTACCTTTATACCGAGTGAATGGACACCATTTATTTGAACTTGCTGTTGTCTATAATTTAAATAAGATTTTACTGAACTGAGCGCAAATTTTCCAACTCCGTAATGCTAAAGTTTCAAAATTAAGGTTTCGTGGTCGACGCAGTCAAATGCCTTGGAGAGGTCACAAAAAAATCCTATGGCGTCTTGGGCGTCTTCCCACGCAAATATGTGTTTTAATAAGGTGACACTGGCGTCAGTCGTACAACGTCCCTTGGTGAAACCATACTGTTGATCATGTAAGATTTTATTGGTGTTAAAATGATTGAGCATTTGATTAAGCATTACCTTTTCAAACATCTTGCTTAAAACCAGCAACACGGATACGGGTCTATATATAATTATTGGTGTCTTTACTGTCCCTGGATTTCAAAAGTGGTATTACCTTAGTATACTTCTTTAGATCAGGGAAGGCTCCTTGATCCCCACACAAATTAAATATTAAGGCTAAGTACTGCGCTATAGTCTCAATAATGGAGGTATAAACTTTGATTGACATTCCTCATAGATCTTCGGTTGATTTGATTTGTTTGAAAGCTTTTATTATTGTTATGGGGTTTATATGCTTGAATTTAAATTCAATCGGGCAGGATGAAACGTTTGCTCTTAATAAATCAATAGAAGGAGGGCGAGGAATGTAAGGTTTCAGTAGTTATATACTTACTACAAATTAATGAGCAACTTCTTTGTTAGTGCTTATGAGACCACGTGAAGTTTCTAGTGTAAATTCATTATTATTTCTTCTGTACCTGTTTAATAAAAATAATAATAATAAAAATTTATTCAAGTATAAGTATAAAGTAAAATTATGATATAGATTAATTACAATCGAGGAAAATTAAATTCTAACTGTAATGTAGACCTGCCTGATCTAGGTTTATGAAAAACCTGTGTTTCAGGCCATCAATTTACATCAAACATTTAAAAAGAAGACAACAATAGGTTTATTACTAAGCTAAATTAAAAGAAGACATGATATTTTCAATGACTTAAAGAGTAACTATTTATTTGGGTATATTTTTTTAAGACTAGATTATTTAAGATATATTATGTTTAAATAAATTAACAAATAATATTAAAGTAGATAAACTGGACACTGTTATTAATTAGGTAAAAGAAGAGACTTAATATAGAGTAGATAGATAGAGATATTATTTTAAAATTTCTAGTAGTTTTTCCGTGTCTGCGTAATTGAGTTTTGACAAATATTCTTGTACTAGTAAGTTACACCTATTATAACTTAAACTATAAATCTTTAGCACTCTGTTAAGCTGGTTATACAAGTAGGGCCCTAAAAATAAATAAAATCGATTAGCAAAAGCATGTTTAGTCTGGGAGTTAGTACAAACCAAATCTTTTCTTCTCTTATCTGAAGGTACTGGGTTAAAATAGAGTTCAGTGTGTTGGAATAAAACTACATTCAAAACAAATATTTGACGTACTGTTAGCACCTTACATGCCATATAAAGCTGGTGTGTAGGAAATCTAAATGGACGAAAAGTGGCAACCTTTAAAACTGCTCTTTGGGCGCGTTCTAGGTGGAGTAAAATTGATTTAGCGGCCCCACCCCAGGAGGTTATGCAGTAGGTAATAATAGATTGACACAACGCCAAATAAATCTGCCTAATTAATTTAAAGTCGGCAATGTTACGTAAATTTTTAAAAATGTATATTAGTTTACGTACCCTGGTGCATAATACATCGATGTGTTTGCGGAAATTCAGGTTTGTGTCAATCGTGACGCCTAGATATTTGATATGATCGGTTTTAGCTAAAGTGGGACAAGTGCATGCAATGTCAGCATAATGTATATTACAATTGTTATGCGCTTGAATGTTTAGATTAGTAATAGTAGTTTAGTAGTAGTAGTAGTTTGTTTCGTCATTGATAATTTTCCAAACAGTCTTTATTTTATTATCGGCTGATTTGATATTGTTGCTAATGTACAAGGCTTTAGCTACCTTGCAGGTATTTTTAAGAGTTTTACAGTAAGTAGCAACGTGTTTATTAAAAGTTTCAGCGTTAAAAGGCTTAGGGCCATACAGCTCGCCGGGGTGTAACTCCGCTGCCGCGAGAAATCACGGCACAGCGGACAGAGCTCCGGCGGGATCTCATGGCGGCATGGAGTGTGCGATTGTCGCAACCCAGCGCTGGGCACGCCACAATTGCGGCGATAAGTCCCCTCTTTGAGGAGTGGCTTGAGAGGCGCCATGGCGTCCTCACCTTCCGCCTGACGCAGGTCCTCACCGGACACGGTTGTTTCGGGAGGTTCCTGTCCCGCGTAAGGCGGGAGGAAACGCCCGGGTGTCACCACTGTGTGGATCGTCCGGAGGACACGGTGGAGCATACGGTGGAGGTCTGCCCGGCTTGGGCGGAGCACCGCCGTGTCCTCACGGAGGCGATCGGCGGCGGCGATCTCTCGCGTCCGGCCCTGGTTCAGGCCATGGTTCGGAGCGAGAGTGCATGGGAGGCCGTCACCTCCTTCTGCGAAGCAGTTATGTTCGCGAAGGAGGAGGCGGAGCGCGCGAGGGAGATGCAAGCTGCACGCCCTCGCGGCCCTAGTCGCCGCAGGAAACGCCCCGGGCGTCGGGAGTCGAGAGCCGACTTCCGGCCACCGTAGGCGCGGGCTTGCGGACGGTGAGCAATGGGCAGCTCGCAGTCCGATAAGGACCAGGCCCGTGTCGACGGCGCGTTGTGTTCCACGCGCGCCTCAAAGAGATGTCAGCACCAACCGACGAGGTCGAAAGACCAATGCCTGCTGGGGTTGCGGGTTTGTCCGAAAGGGATATCGCGGCCCCGGCACACAGGCAACGGAAGGAACACGGGTGGGTTTTAGTCAGTTAAAGTCTGACACACCCTCTCGCTCTGCCCAGAGCGGGAGAAGTCATTTGAACCCTGAAAAAAAAAAAGGGCCATACAGCTCAAACAATGTTTCCCTACTTTTCCTAATACCTTTAGTTGCCCAGTCACTGAACAAAAAATTTGGGCAAATAGTTTCATTTTTTTTATTATGAGCCGGTATACTTAACTTACTAATTAAGTTACTATTAAATCTACTTAGATTGCTGGATGTTACTTGTCTAGATTGTATCTGAATTCTTTGTAATGGTGTGTTGGACTTGAAAGCAACGGTTTTTCCGCTGTGATAAGAAGGGAGATAATTTACAATGGCTTTGTCTAAGTAGTCGCAGCAACAAAAAATATTATCAATAGATGTAGCAGTATTTGTAGTTACGGGTTGGTTCTGAAAACACATTTGACAAATTGAATGATTTAAAGAGACTTAATAATCGACTGCTATTTCAACTATTTTCTAAAATATTAATATTGATGTCACCATAGATAATTCGTTGGAAATTTAGCTAGAACATCTTCCTTTTCTGACTCAAATATGGTAGTTTTGATAAATTAGGGGTCTGTAAACGCACACACATGCTTATCTAGCTCAACACAGGACAATTCAATGTTATGTTCAACCGACAGATGAACGATTATATAGATTATACGATTATATAACGTCTTAGATTTAATAGATTTTTTAACTAAGATTAGTGAACCCCCACGCAGCATAGACTTTCGGTTAAAACAACTGCCCACACTATAATTTTTATAATTAATTAGCATCTCATAATCTTTCAACCAATGTTCAGTTAAACAAATAATATCAAACATAGTTTTTTCTAAAAATAATTCAATTTCTAATTGTTTGGAAGAAAAACTTTGCATATTTTGATAAAATAATTTCAAGGTATTCTGCTTAGACTCTTTTTTACAATTAACTATTTGAGAGCAAGAAGACAAGTCCTTGGTTAGTATAACTATAGTGTTACTGGTATCTTCTGTTGTCTTACTATCTAGTTTAAATTAGCATACAGAGTGATCGTGATCAGTGACATACATAGTGTCAGATTTACCGAAGTGGGCGCAGAATTGGGATACGGGTAAACGAAAGAAATAGCCCCTTTAATATCTACACAGTTTATTGTTACAGAGTCAATTACTAACACTACTCTACTAATTAATACTTTGAACTAAAAAGGAAATACTGAGCAGTTGTGTATGTGTGTAGGTCAGTATGTGTCGCGACTACGTCCGAACGATCACAGGACATGGTCCGTATCGGATACTATACTCTATCCTTGACCCCGCACAACGGTAAGCAAAGGCGCTTGTACATACTCCTGAAAGATCCGACATATAGATTTATTACAATTTGACGTTTTTAGGGTATAGTGTGTTATCTAGCTGATGTCCGAATGAAGGTGTGAATATGACGTTTAAACTTACTTAATTATTTTAAAAAAAACTGTTATTGAAGTAGGTAGTACCTTCATCATTTATTTTTAATTAAACTAGTTTACCTCGCCAACAAAACACATTAAAATACCTCGTACTTGGACGTTTCGTTTGACATTTCGACCCTCACTTGTAAAATACCTGCCCCGAATACGTTTCCAGAAAGGTAAATACCGTTTCCCTATCTTATCTTACGTGGAGTGATAAATGAACCAATTCGCCCGATTCACGTACGTATAATAGTCATTATATAATTCAGTTACAGGTAAATTAATTTACTCGAAAATTCGATTCAGGAAATTCGAGCATTATTTTGACAAACTTCGTCGAGATAAATCTAAAATGCTGTACTAGTCAAATATATGCGATCAGCGGCCGGCAATCTTAGTATGAAAATCCATATGTGTCGTGTAAACTAATATTATAAAGACCAAGATTTAATATTTTGTATTTTTGTTTGTTTGTTTGTAATGAATAAATTCAAAAACTACGAGACCGATTAAAAAAATTCTTTCACCAGTACAATGCCATTTTAGTAACAAGCTATAATTTATGAAGATATCATTCGGGCGAAGTCGCTGGCAGAAGCTAGTACCTAATAAATAAAAATGGAACCAACTTTTACTTCGAAATATGAAGCCAGTGAGGTAAATTATCATCGATTTTATTGCCAATTCGAATTACCTTGCAAATGGAGCTGATAAAAGTAAAAAAGAAACAAATGAAAATATTGGTCCGTGAAGAATGATTGAAATGAAATGAAACTGTTTATTCTGTAAATAGGATATAGGAATCAATTTTACACGTCATATTAAAAATATATTAAATTTTGCTAGATGAGTTCGGCGTTTCCTATCCGACTACTCTGAGAAGAAAGGCCGAAACAAACTCAGAGGTCACAGTTTCTTTTAAAGTCCAGACATAATCTTGGTCAAGCCATATGAAGACCATGTAAATTAATGTCTGAAATGGTCTTTTGAGAAAAGAACCACACAGATTTGAGTGAACCTGTCCAGTCAGTGCAAGCATTTGTCAGTAATCGTGGAGCTCAACTCAGAACATAAGGAGCTCAACTCGACGAACAATACCAAAGAAAGGACATTTGGGTAGGCCGCATAAACTACTCAAACTGCCAGACCATCATTAAAACTAACTGAGAAAGGAAAAAAAGGAGTAATGAAAAAAAAATATTCAAAAAAAAATATCCACATAGTCCTCACATTCACAATAGGTAATTAAAATAATATTATACTTTACAAAGTAATCATGTCATTTTGTCAATGTTTAAATAAAATGGTATATTTTAATGATTTTACTAAATAATTCTAATGTCAAGTTTTATGGTTTTTTGGAGGAGTGTCGTAGGTTGGTTGAAAGATAACTCGGACTCCAGATTGTAATGAATGAAAAATAATCTTTATTCCCAAAAGTTCCTACTTAAATACTATTTACAATTATAATCTAACTAGTACAACTAAGGGTATTTCCAGAGTTTGAACCAATCAGATCGCAGCACACTGTTGTCCATTTGTTCCGCACGTTGTCGCTGCAATCGCGAGCTCGCGCACCTCGCCGCTCGGGGCGCTGAGGTTATAAATATGGGCGACAGACGTTGGCACCGGCCCCCCGACCCTTGCTCGAAGATGCGCCAGCCCGCGTCGATGCTGAGCCTGTAGCTTTAAATTCCCCGACTAATAATAATGAAATACTCTTGATCCAGCCTGTCCCTCTTGCTGTCCTCCCCCCAGCGAACGCCCTAAGCCGAGGTTCGTACCCCACAGGGGGTGCCCTTAGCGAGCGTTCGCCTAGTTTTAATTAGCATAGTTTTGCCCCTGGCTGGAGGCTTTAAGTGTAGAAGCTTAAGGCAACCACAGGATTGACCGGTTAAGTAGTCATGACCTCAGAGGTCAGCTACGAGATGCCCTATAAAAAAAAAAAAAAAAAAAAAAAAGTTGGCACCGGCATTCATCGAGGAGGCAGTGTCCAGTGCAGATGTGTGTGTTGTGCTCGAGCGTGCGGCTGAAGATGGGGCGAAGGCCGACGGCGGTGTGTGGCTTCGACAGTTCCTGTACAATATTTATTCCGTGTTTCTTGTACAGAAAGTCAAAAACGTGCTGTGATCATAGTTCTTTTGAGAACTGTTCTTTTCAATGTTTCTTTAACACGATATCAAAACGTGGTGGCTACAGTACTCCCCTTCAAGCGAAGCGTACCGGCAGCTTGATGGCACGGCCCGTGCGTGTTGTTTTGATGACGGCGGGCTGTGACGTCACGTTGGCCGTAGGTACTTGTTGAGTTGGAGTTGCTTGATGGTTGGTAACGGTTGGAGTGGTACAGCTCTTGGTTCGGTTGGTAATGGTAACGGTGGTTGATGGTAAGGTACTGGTATATTCGTTGAAGACATATGCAGGCTTCAGTCGATCGATTGATATGTTTGCTTGCCGATGTGGTAGCTGAATGGAATATACCTTTTCTGTTCGGCTTATAACTCGGTATGGGCCTTCGTATGGAGTCTGTAATGGCTTCTTAACTGCGTCCGTTCGGACAAATACATGACTGCACTTGCGTAAATCTTCATGCACGAACATGCGTTTATTATTGCTGTGATGCTCTGTGATGGCTTGCGGCTTGTTTGCTTGAATAATATCACGCAGTTTTTCTACGTAAGTATAATCCATCGCAGGTGTGAGGGTACTTGCAGAAAAAAAATCGCCGGGTAGACGCAAATTGTAACCATAGGTAAGTTCTGCGGCGCTCACACCGGTGTCAGTGCGAAGCGCGGCTCGCAATCCAAGTAGGACGGTAGGTAGCTCGTCGATCCATTTACTTGAGTCTGAGATTCTGGTGCGTAATGCAGTTTTGAGGGATCGATGCCACCGTTCGACGATACCATTGCTTTGTGGATGGTATGGTGTTGTGCGATTTTTCTTGACTCCCATTTGCTTCATTAGATTTTGAAACAAATGGCTCTCGAACTGGCGACCTTGGTCGCTTGTTAATGTGGTCGGGCACCCAAATCTTGCAATCCAATGTTGATAGACGATATCGGCTATTCGATCAGCTGTTATTTCGTCGGTAGGAATTGCTTCGGGCCACTTCGTTAGCCGGTCGATCATTGTTACTAAGTAACGGTGACCCTGAGATGTTGTAGGTAGCGGTCCGACGATGTCAACATGTAAATGTTGAAAACGCTCGCTTGGCGGGAAGGATGAGATGTTCGAGAATGTGTGTCGTTGAATCTTGCTTTTCTGACAATGTATACAGGTTCGAGTCCAGCGGCTGATGTCTGCGTTCATTGATGGCCAAAAGTATTTTTGTGTTGTAAGTTTGCGAGTCGTGCGCGTACCGGGATGACTGATATTGTGCACGCTGTCAAAAACTTCTTGTCTGTATTTCTCAGGTATGTACGGACGTATAAATGGGGTAGATGTTTCGCAGAATAACTCGACGTCGGTGTTAGGTATCATTATCTTCTTGAGAGTGATGTTTGGTTGTGATAATAATTCTTGAATGTTGCTGTCCTTTTCTTGCGTTCTTGCTATGTCGTTGTAGTTGATTGTAGATGGGCATGAGATTGTTTCTATGCGGCTGAGTGTGTCGGCGACGACGTTTTGTTTACCGCTTACGTGCCGTATGTCGGTAGTGAATTCGCTGATAAACAAAAGTTGTCTCGTTCGCCTCGGTGTTTCTGAGTTTAAATTAGTCTTCGACATTACGAATGTTAGCGGCTTGTGGTCAGTGAATATGATGAGATGACGTCCTTCGAATGTTTTGCGGAAATGTTTGACTGCCATATAGATTGCAACTAGCTCACGATCGAAAGTTGAATATTTCTTTTGCGCATCGGTGAATTTCTTGGAATAATATCCGAGCGGTTGCCATGTTTCATTTATGTATTGTTGTAGTACGGCGCCAGCTGAGTTGTCGGATGCGTCGCTGAATAAGGCAAGTGTTGCTTGATGCGATGGGTGAGCGAGGAGAGCTGCGTTTATAATGCTAGCTTTACATTGCTCGAATGCGTGAGTTGCGTCATCGGTCCACGTGATTGGAGTTTTGTCCCTCTTCTTGACATTATGTAGGTAAGTATTCAGTGGTGCTTGCAGTGATGCGGCGTTTGGTATGTGATCGCGATAGAAATTGATCATGCCGAGAAATCTTCTTAACTCTTCGATTGTAGTCGGCTTAGGATAGTTGGTGATCACTTGAATTTTATGTTCTGGTGGTTTGATACCTTCTGTTGATACGGTATATCCTAGGAACTGAACTTGTGGTTGTCCTAGATTGCATTTGGCGGGGTTGATCGTGATGCCATTATCTTCTAATCTCTTTAGAACGCTGTGAAGGTGTTCTCGGTGTTGGGCTTCGTTTTCTGATGCCAGCAACAAATCGTCGATGAACGGGAAAACAAAATCCAATCCTCGTAGTACTTCATGGATGTACCGTTGAAACGTTTGTCCCGCGTTTTTCAAACCAGGGCACATGCGTGGGAATTCAAATAATCCCATTGGAGTGATGATCGCTGTCTTCTCAATGTCTTCTTCTCTTACACTCAGTTGTTGGTATGCACGGTTGAGGTCTATTGTTGAGAAGATAGTTTTTCCGGATAGATGATGAGTAAAGTCTTTGATGCGTGGAACGGGGTAGCGATCTGGTATGGTGATGGAGTTGAGTCGGCGATAGTCACCACAAACTCTAATATCGCCATTCTTCTTGGGCACGATGTGTAGAGGTGATGCCCACGGGCTTTTACTGGGTCTGCATAATCCTTGTTCGATCATGTTTTCAAATTCCTTCTTGACTGTTTCGAAGCGATGTGGTGGGATTGGTCGGGCGCGGCTATGTATAGGTTGCCCTTGCGTTTCGATGAAATGTTGCACGTTGATATTGGAGTTTAATTTCATCGATGTTAATCTCGTGATGCCGGGATATTGAGCTAGTATGTCGTGGTATGATTGCGACATGTCGATACTGCGTATGGTAGGCACGTTTGATACTCGTACCGGGGCGTTTACCTTTAAGCTCGTAACACCGTCGATTAATCTTTCGTTTTTCAAGTCGACGATGAGTTGGTGATGCTTGAGGAAGTCGGCTCCGAGTATTGGCTTCGAAACATCAGCTACGATGAATTTCCATTTGTAAGGGCGTCGTAGATTGAAATCAAGAGATAGTGTTTTCTCGCCATACGTAGCTATAGTAGTGTTGTTTGCTGCGTATAGTTGAAATGGTAACGGCGTTGCTACTTGTCCCTTGCTTCTCGGTAGCACGGAAATGTTGGCTCCCGTGTCAACCAAGAATGATAGCTTTGAGTTTCTATCGGTGATATATAGGCGGTGTGATTTGTCTTGAACGCCGGTGTCCGCCGCTGCCAACGTCCTGTCTAGTTTTCCGCATTTTGCTTCTTGAATGAACACGGTGATGTGCAGCGTCTAGCTTGCTCTTTGAAACGTCGGTGATAATAGCAGAATGGTGATGGCGATGCTGATCGATTGCGTGATCGCGATGAGTGGCGGTGACGAGATGGGTAGCGGCTGCGACGATGGTTGTCGTATTGTGGTCTCGATTTTAACTCAGCTATTTCCAGCGATAGCTTTTTTATCTCGTTGATGAGAAAATGCGTATCTGCTTGCGGTGCGGATATTGGAAGTGATGCGGTTGACTGCACAGCTGCGACTTCTGTTGATGCAGTCTGCTCCATCATTTTATCGGCGAGTAGCGCGAGTTCTTCGAGCACTGTTTTAGTGCTGAATGATTCGCTGACTGCCAGGACTGAGCGGACGTGTGATGGTAGGTGGTTGGTCCACATAAGGCGTAGGGTGGAGTCGGGAACTTTGTCTCTGGCAAGGCTTCTCATGCGGCGGAGTAATTGGGTCGGCTTCTGATCTCCGAGTTCCATCTCAGATAGCAGCTTTTGGAACTGGCGGCTATCAGATTCTTCGTAGGCGGATATGAGCCTTTCTTTGATGGCTTTGTACTGGTCCGTCTCTGGTGGGTTGTACAGTAGATCCACGATCTGCTCGATGTCTTGCTTCTCCAGCTGTGCTATGACCATCTGGGCGAGCTGTGCTTGGCCTCTCTTGAGGTCGTTGGTTGCGGCCTCGAAACTAATAAACCAGAGTCGTGGTCGATCGCGCCAGAATGGTGGAATGCGCATGGTGAGAGATATACCGGCAGCTTCAGCCTTCGTGACGTTGTGTGATGTCGACGGGCTTGAATGTTCTTCCGTTGGGCAGGAATTCGGCATTTTGAAATCGGTGCGCAGCGATGATTCTTCGACGGTTGAAAACTTTCTTCAAATCAGGTGTGTTTTGTTCGGGGTCACCACTTTGGAGGAGTGTCGTAGGTTGGTTGAAAGATAACTCGGACTCCAGATTGTAATGAATGAAAAATAATCTTTATTCCCAAAAGTTCCTACTTAAATACTATTTACAATTATAATCTAACTAGTACAACTAAGGGTATTTCCAGAGTTTGAACCAATCAGATCGCAGCACACTGTTGTCCATTTGTTCCGCACGTTGTCGCTGCAATCGCGAGCTCGCGCACCTCGCCGCTCGGGGCGCTGAGGTTATAAATATGGGCGACAGACGTTGGCACCGGCATTCATCGAGGAGGCAGTGTCCAGTGCAGATGTGTGTGTTGTGCTCGAGCGTGCGGCTGAAGATGGGGCGAAGGCCGACGGCGGTGTGTGGCTTCGACAGTTCCTGTACAATATTTATTCCGTGTTTCTTGTACAGAAAGTCAAAAACGTGCTGTGATCATAGTTCTTTTGAGAACTGTTCTTTTCAATGTTTCTTTAACACGATATCAAAACGTGGTGGCTACAGTTTTATCATAAGGTTTAGCAGAGCGAGCAGCTCAATCCCAAGCTTTTTTATCTTCTAAATAATCTGAAATTTTATAGTACCCTTTTTTACAAAGTTTGGTTTTGATACAAATTTTAAATCGTTTAATGGGTAAGTTTCTAATGTCAATGGGAAGTTTGTTGTAAAAGCGTATACATTGACCCATGAACGAGTTGCCTACTCTGTGGAGACTAGTGCGATGTACAGCAAGGTTGTGTTTATTCCTGGTATTTAAACTATGAATATCGGACATTTTCTTAAAATTTGATATATTTTTGTGTACATACATTAGGTTTTCAAAAATATATTGTGAGGCTAGAGTCAGAATATTTACTTCTTTGAATTTTCCTCGAAGGGAATCCCTCGGACCTAGGTTGTAAATGGCTCGAACAGCCCTTTTCTGTAGAACAAAGATAGTATTAATGTCCGCACAGGTTCCCCAGAGAAGAATCCCATATGACATAAGACTATGAAAATAACTAAAATAAACAATTCTGGCTGTATCTACGTCAGTTATCTGTCTAATTTTTTTAACAGCATAGGCGGCCGAACTAAGCCTTCCTGACAATTTTTCTATGTGTAATTTACCATCAATAGTGATTCCAAGAAAAACTGTCGACTCATTAGGGTCCAGCTCTATTCCATTAACTTGAACATTGGTAGTTAGCTGCCTGACATTGGCGTTGAAAATTTTATGAGTTTAGTCTTTTTTTCGTTCAGAAGAAGATTATTTACATTAAACCAATGCTCAACTTTAGAGAGTGCATCTTTAATTTGTTCAAAGTTAACTAACTGACGTTTGATTTTAAAAATAAAGGAAGGGAATTTGTTTTGATTGTGGTTCGTCATTGATTCTGGAATTTATAATTAATTTACTTAGTTTGAATTTTCGCGAATTATTTGAGATGAGTATTATATAAGCCTTGGCCGCAACCAGGCATTGATGGACTCACGTTTGTGTGCCTCGGCTTCGCCTCGACCTACAGTTTCACGTTCGACCATCAATTACTCTTTTGCAGGCCGCTGTAGTAATATATACGTACTATTACAGATATGTCTCCCTATTTTCAATTAAATTTTCGAACTGTTAGCTATTGATGTTACTTATATCAATCGTTTTGGCGTTTAAACGTCTATCTTGCAGAAAAATACGTATGTGACATAAGACTTAAATTGTTGCTCTTCTTATAATTTATCACGCCTCATTTCCCGAAGAGTTAGGCAGAGGCGACAAATAGTAGATACATCCACATTTCGCCAGTTATGTTTAAGTCCCATGTAGTAGGAGGTGGGTGCTTTCGGTGACATACTAAGATTGCAAGCACGTAGGTATTATAATTTTTCCAATTTTCTCCTCAAGTGTCTAAAGTAGTAAAAAGTGACTAATTACAGGTGAATAGATGAAGTTTACTTTGTAACTCATAGTAATAACTTTACACTCTTCAACCCTGCATGGGCTCGAAACATGTTATCCTGTACGTGTATTACAAGAGCTTCCACAAATGCTGATATGTCTGATCGATATTTAGCGGGCGGCCTCACTGAACCCCCGCTAACTGGCAGATCAGAATTTTTAAGCCTGTCCATTGAGAACAGCCTCACCGTGAAACGCAAAGATATCATTACAACTCGGTCGCAATCCTTTCGATGAGTCTTACTTCAGTATTGACACAAACAACATTTAGTTTAGGAAACAGATCATATAGAAAATGAAAATGGTGTCATTAGCACATAAGTAGACACTCTTGATACAACGCCAAATCCTAAACACGTCATAAAATAAAAAAGCAATGTTGCTCCTACGCTTTTATGATGCACTTCACTTCATAACCAGCATGAACTAAATCTTTTTCTTCGCATGGACTCTAGCAAAGGTCTTAAACTTGAGACTAAAGAAGAAAGAGTTTTGTTAAGTTTATTTTTCTTTCAGTCTCAGTTCAGCATGGATGTTTGAAATTCTCAATGCCAGAGACTGACGGTTTACTTAGTCAACATAATTTAAAGGAAATTCTAATGAGTTCCATCTTCATCTTTGTTGTACTTATGTCTGTCTGTACGCAACATTACACTTAAAAAGAGTTTTCAGTTCAGTTTCAAAAATTTTGGCGCATTTTGATTTTCCATACCTAATAAAATTGAAATATCGAATACCTATCGGATTTCATGAACAACGGAGCAGCAGCTTGTTCTACGAAGAAAGGATTTTGTTTTGTTTTACATATAGTGGCAGTATAAAATAAAACAAAATCCTTTAAAAAATATTAATGAATCCTATACTATTAAAAGAGCAATATTTGTGTATATATTTGTAATCACGTTGTCGAAAAGGGCTCCAACGATTTCTACGAAAGTTGCATTATAGGGGTTTACGGGGGCTAAAAATCGATCTAGCTATCGTATTTTCACCCGAGTAGAGCTCGATCGCCCAAAGTTTAGAACATGTCAGCATGGAATTAGTATGTACTATACATGGAATTATACGTAGTATAAATAGGAAAGTTCATACTAATTCCATATACTATTAAATTATCATTCTCTGTTTTCACCAGAGCAGAGATCGGTCGCCCAGGTACTATTGTAATAATAATACTTAATACTCAATCCGACATATTGTTTCCGGTTATTCTCGTCTTGCTAACGGCGAATACTTTCACAGATATAACCTATTCGCTAGGATTATTCAGCAGCAATTTGCCTTGCACTACAACCTTGTGGAGGCCGAAGTACCATACTACAGGTATGTGCCCGACCCAGTTCTCGAGCATGGTCACGCCAAATTGAACTAAGATCGATCTATCATTACTGACAGGACTATTGTAGCCAATAAGCCTGATGTTGTGGTGATAGATCGACGAGAGCGCCGTGCAATGATTGTGAATGCTGAGAAAGAAAAAAATGGTTTCTTCACTTAGCACACAAGGTTGTCTAAATGTGGACTCTGCAATCATTGTACCGATAATTGTTACAGTTAATGGCCTAATAGCGGAGAGCCTCGACCATCACCTCAGGAGGTTCTCATTGTGCGGCTGGGTCAAGGGCTGGATTCAGAAAGCAGTACTCTTGGAAACTAGACGCATAATGAGGAGGTTCCTCTCTCAAGAGCCCTAACCACCGGCAGCTTGGACCCTGTTCCTGATGCCGATGGGCCACTATTTTTAATGTTTTATTTTAAAATTATTTAAAAATGTAATTAATATGTATTTGTAATAAAGGGTTACATGATATAAAATTAAAAGCCATTTAAAAAGCTCCTAACCTACTCAATCTCACCGATAAAATAACACGACGTTTAGGTATGCAAACAGTTCTCTAAAAATAAACTTCTCAATGTTTTATGTTATGGAGGTAAAACCGCAGAAGCTATGAGCAATACTGTAATTTTCAGATCAGATACAGATTCGAAGTAGGTTCGAAAAGTGGAGATCACGATCACACCCGATCTCTCTCGATCTCTTTCATTACATTTACTCTTTAGTTCGTCAAGTGAAACACTTCTGTGCATCCATCCATATACGATGGCATGTGTAGGTACATAAAACTATTTACCACATCGGTCACATTTAAAGTAGCCTCCTGTTGTCAAGGGCTCGTAAATACTGCTACTAAGTAAGGGTGAAGTTGTATGTAAGATGCACGTGTTCGTAATAGCACTGTCCATGTATCACACAGTATATGATGTAGCATCTAGTGCGAGGCAGATTCTTGTAAATTATGTTATGGCCTTGCAAGTGCACCGGAGAATTTAGCTAGCTTTGAAATAAACTTCACGAAAATGCTCAGATTTGTGTTGTTTTTGCTAGTTTTTTAATTTAATGTCTAGGAAAATATAATATCTAGGTAGATCTTTTTTCTGTTACTAAATAGATTGTTAAGCATTTAAGGGTTAAATTACGTTTATAAGTTAGTCATGAAGCACTTTAAAAACAAATTAGAGTTTAAGACTCTAAAACGATGTTAAGTTAATCAGGAACTGAATTCATTTTGCCAAAGTTCTCCGTAGTATGAATGACCTTTAAATAAGTCTACTTTACAATTTTGAAATTCTCTTAATTTGGCTTTAAATTTTGATGTTTTTATTAAGTTTTTCCTACTTTTAGAAACAACTTAAATACATTTTATTAATTTCATTATTACATATAAATATCGGTCAAGCTTTTTCAAATCACTGTGCAAAGTAGCCAGAAATATCTTAATAATGAAATTAACCGCTCCCCCAAGGGTGGAATCCATCGATATCCAATTCGCTAATATTAATCTATGGTAGTGGATCAAACGGTGAGGGGGGTTTTTACTGACATGTCTATGTCCAGTGTGCGACTGTGACTGAAAGCCTTTCTCTGAAAATCCAGCCCCATTATAGTAATGGGTAGCTAAAATCCTGAGGCTGAAGTAAAAGCGACGAAGCGTTAATCTGATATAACTTAATTCTAGCGAAGCTGCAACCGAACATTCGTAGGTAGTAAATATCTACTCATGTTAGTAGGTATTTGCTACCTACGAATATTTGGTTCTCATACGGAGATTCACCTTTACACTCCAACTTAGTAGTTAGTATGAGAATTTCGGCAGCGATAAGAATTTTAATGGAACTATCAGAGCTGGGGTAGTTCGGCTTAAGTGTAATTTATTGAAAATTAAAAGTTTATGCTAAGTGTAGGTTATTGAGTCGATATCCTATTTGAAGGATGAGCTGGGGGCTTAAAATGGCCGCTTTGGCAGAATTTTATTATGTTAATAATATGAATCACACAAACTGTCACAAACTGACAATTCATAATATTATCTGCGTTCAATTCATAATACGCAATTCATCTGTTTGGCAGTTTTAGATTATAATGAAATAACATTTAAACTGGAGAAATAAAAAATAAAAATCTCATTTGATTAATAAAAACTGTAAAGATAAATTACTAAACCGAAAAATTACGATCTTAATTTTTTCATGCGCCAATATTTACACCAAATATGATTCTGATATGAATTGAATTGAATTTATTCAGCTAAAATATATGTCACCATAGAGGATTTTCTAGGAATTCAGAAAATGAATTGCTTTTAGAGGAATTGCTTAATGTGGCCGTTTTAGGCCGCCTGGACTCCTTTAATAAAGATTGGTCCTTGGCAGCCCTGGACAGAGAGAGCTGGAAAGAGAGTACGGAGGCCTTTGGGCAGCAGAGGAACAGTTATCGCTGATAAAAAATTTAAACATTTTTATTTGAAAATTCAATTAATCATGTCCAGCTAATCTTTTACTGGCACACCTTTTTCTAAACCAGGCTTCCTTCAGCTAGTGGTGAAGTTAACTCTAGCGTATTGCAATTATAACATATAACTCATTCAAGGAATCAATCAGCACAGACAGCTTAACAGATGACATTATTGCATTACATTTAATGGTCGTCAAAGGAACCTTTTGATGTCAATCAGAACGTACGTAACTAAGTTAGTACGATACTCCACACAAAGACAGGTAGGTGGCCGACAGGGTCATACCTAATAGTTTCTATTTATGAATACTAACCAAATGTGTACATCATAATGTACACATTTGGTCAATCCATTGCAATAAAGATTAATTGAATTGAATTGAATCGAAAATACATTTATTGCCATTGTTGTTCTAAGAATATAAACAAGATATAATATTCGTACACCTTGGAATCAATCATTATATTATACTTACTTTTGCCCGCGATTTCGTTCGCATGGATTTTGTCATGCAAACTTCAACACCTCATTTCACCCCTTTAAGCTCACTTTTTGTTTTACGTATGCCTGTTTTCTTCATCAGGGAAAAACAAGCAAGCAAGCTAAACTATCTTTACCTTTCATACAGATGTTCAACTCCATAAAAACATTACAGACAGACAGAGTTACTTTTACATTAATACTATAAGTAGGAACACAATGCACTAGGACAATGCTCTGAGGACTATGAATTGCGAATAATAATATAATCCGTCGAAAAAAAGTCGTTGATATTGGAGACCTATTGATACACACCCACGTCACGAAATGCTAAGAACTCTTCATCAATTTACAGATGGTTTTGTGACTCCAACAAGCTTTTTCTTTTACACGCTTCCAACATTTTATTATGTTCGAGTGAAGTTTTTCATCAACAAATCACGAGTGTATCTTGGTACTGAAGCAAGTATAGAAAATAACACCGGCCAAGTGAGTGTCGGATCACGCACAATGCCCGCTCCGTAGTTGGAATTTATCCCAAAAACAAACTTAACATTGTAGTTGGAAAACATGTTTGAGTACATCGATATACGTCACGGTTAATTCTCCAACTGCAAATATAAGTTTGTAATCGCATTGTTTTTTTGTTATGTTACTATCTACTATAAATTAACGATACTCGTACTTTTTCCTTGAATCGTGAAATTTGGCAGTACCTAAGCAAGATCTCACAGCACAAGTAAAAGAAAAAGTCTGCAAATTGATAATTTGTAGTTGTATCAGTTTTTGTTTTTTTGCAATTACCTACTTACATGTGCAGTACAAAGTACAGAGTACAGAGTTGCAGTACTCAACTACAAAGTTATGTTTGTTTTTTGGATAAATTCATCCCAACTACGGAACCCTTGTTTGTGCGTGGCGCTCACATGGCCGGTTTTTTTTTTAATTGGGCTGTTATGTGGCATAATATGAAAACTTGTCTTTAAAGTAATTTTCGACGTCCTTGTTTAAAAGTTGCATGTATTGAAATAGGTAGTTTTCTTTTATTTGCCTTTTTAAATACACCTGCATGCAGTTCTCTAGTTATTATAAATGCGGTAAAGTAAGAAAACATAAACTAAGTAGAATGAAACTATTTAACAGTTGACGTGCCTACCTACTGTACTTACCGAAGTTCCTATGAAAATAACTTGGATCCATACAAATGTAATTAAACTATTGCCGCTTTGAGTTGCAGTAAAAACGGTTGGAACGGTTGCTTTGAGTTTCAGTAGTGTCTATTTGAGAGTTCTTTTGCCGTTCTGAAACGTTTATCGAATTCCAACCGTTTCTCAAACATGATTGAATATTCAATTTAGATTGAAATTAAGAAATATTCAATAGCAATATCTTATAAAGAATACGTAATTACATACAAATGCTTATCTACTGTATAAGGAAATGGCATTTCAATTATGTGGTGGTAATTACAATAAAATCGTCAAAAATCATTCATCCGTATAAATAGCTGCAGATAAAGTATTCCATAGAGACAACTGCTAACGTATAAACCAGTTAGCATGGTATAAAGTTTCGAAGTGGGCCGGTACTACTTTGTATGAACCAACTTGCCAACTCTCTTAAGAACGTGTGCGTCTGTTCAAGTTTTGAATTCAAATCTTTCGTTCGCAGAGTAGTGAGCACCTATATCCTCACTACTGAATGAACTTACAATAAACTTGTGGAACAAGAAAATGTTTTCAAAATCTTCGTGTATTTTAGCTTTACTTGAAAATTGGCTGAAATTTTTCACCGTGATTCTGAACGTTGCTGATGCACCTAAAAGCGGATTGAGATAGGATTTTTACTAAAGCCTTGCAGAAAACGAGCGTGAAGATAAATCAGGATTCCATTATAGCTGTCTGCAGGAACACTTACCAATATTGCAGTAATGGAACGACAAGTTCGGAGTGAGGCGGGAATACTGTAGGAAACTGCTCTATTCAAATTACTATAAGCAATACAGGAGATACAGCGTGTTTAAGGGTTTCACCGACGTCCATATAATAGTAGGTGCCACGTGGAATAAGCTACAACACGAAAATGTTCGCAAACGAGACACTTTATTGACATTAAAGATACAAGGAACAAAGCTGTACCTAACGATATAGGGGCCGTGAATATATGGAAAGATATTGGCCAATAACTTAGCACCACATAGTCGGATTTGCCCTTGGGACTGAGGAGTTTATTTGTCAAGCGTACAATGACAAAAATATAAAACATTTTATCTCAGTTTTATCTCGGTTAACGCAAAAATGGATCGGTCCAAATGTGGTTAACATTTTTATTAAATTGAGAAACATAATATACAGTCTGGTGGTTATTTGTGTAATAGTATAGTTATTAAAAGGGCTAAACAATTTTTCTAGCTATTCCTGTAAGTCCTGTTACTCTTAAAAACAAGTTTAATATTCTAGTGATGGGAGTGAGTTCATTCATCAAGTACATTAATGCAAGGAGCAGGCAGCAGGATTTGATCTCTCGACTCACTCGTCAGTGCAAGCCCTATCTATTAATATTTCTTTCTATTAGCTTTTCCGATTTAATAGTATGAGCTTTTATATTTTACTACCTGTAAGGAAAATGCCTCTTCACATACACAGGAGGACCGAGCATCAATCATAACGCTTACTCAGTCATAATGAGCCTTTAAATATCATTTCCGTTTTAATTACGTTATTCACATGTATAAAATTAAAAATCCTATTTAATAAAGTTAATAGTTTTTACAGCTTATTTTATTATTTCCACACTATATATTTAATGAAATAATATTAAATTTAAACAATTAATGAACGAGAAAGTTCGCAATCGGTTTAACACAATTAACAATTTCTGATAATATCTACTTACATTACATTGGATGTAATCAGAGCCAGTCAATTGTACAACTTAACTAAGTAGCAAAAATGTATCCGGGATAGTGATCCAATCTGCTAGAGACTGAAGGCTTCATCAATCATTGTACCATTACCCAGATCAGATCGGTCAGGCTGTATGAAAGAAATAGGATGAAGCTAATCACCTAGCCTTTTACAAATCTCGTAATGACACCATTGTGTTTTGCGATGTATGAAAAATTAGCTAGCTTAAGAAATTAGCTGAAGTAGTTAGAGTTGTTTTAAAGTAGCGAGGAAGTAGTAGTTCCAGCTTCAATCCGGGTTTGAAGGGTATTGGTGCCGGAGTTAGTAATTATAGCTGCATAAGAAATTTCAGCTTTCTGTCTGTAACAACTACGATACCTTTGGTATTGTAGGATAAGATCGTGTCCACCTAGGGCGGCTCTCTTGTTTCCACCGAATAGCGTTAGAAAGCCTTTTCAATTTAGGGCTAACTTTTCTCAGATACATTATATATCTTTGTCCGAGGAATAATTTTGTATTTTTGACGTCATGTATCATTTTTATTCAACGGATAAATGGTACCTGACATTGGAAAAATCAACCCATATTAAAATGAATTAATAGGTATCTTGTAAAATGACAGCAACTGACAGAAAATTCTGACTTGTCTGTTAAAATCTATGGGTCTATATTTACTCAAAATCTATGTAGGTACTTCTAGTAGGTATTTTGTTTTTTAGGTAACATTAATGTATCAATTCCTGCCAGTCTTCGGCGGTATCATGATATGCGAGTAAGGGAGTATATATGAGTATCGGTGCCTATAGCTAACATACTGCGATGCAGGTCGGAGTAACCACTAATCCGATTGCCAGGTGGCAATATTCACTTTATTAGCAGAACCGTGTCTAGCAGTGGACGTTTACGGGTAACATGAAGTAAGAATGACATGTTCACTATGTTTTGTTAAGTTTACATTTATTTTCATAGTTTTACAATTGTATTTAGTTCATTACAACACAGACAGTACCTTATCCGAAAACCTGCCTTTAATAGCATTATTACTGTAGGTATGTATTTAAGTTATAGATAGAATCTAAATATAATTCAATTTTAACTAAACTAAGCAACAGTTGCTAAATGCTGAGAAAGTGTCTCTATCTATACTTACTTGATATTCAGTGCATTTTATCGGAACTCTTCGAAAATAGCAGAATGTTGAACAGTGCATCATAGATCTTGTCAATTATTCATGACAGAGCGTCGCGTCGAGATGCATCGAGTGCTAAGCACTGACTGATGCTCTATTAGCAAACTCTGTTTACGTAAGGAAATACATTTAATATAAGGCTTGCGCTCTGCGAGCACATAACGCTGACTGGCCAATAACAGCAATGTTCAAGCAGACTAGAATCTTTCTAGCTCGTCCTCTATTTTCCTGAAATCTTTTACGACAAAAGAAAAGCCTTTTTGTAATTACAGCTCCAAACGAAGACTGAACTGTCTTATATTATATGTTAAGCACGGTGCTACTTCGTTTAAATAATTTCAACTTGGACATCTCACTTAGTATAAGTTATAACTCAGTTTTAGCGGTTATGAAGAAAATGTTCGTACTTTTATAAGTTTGCTAATGGAAATGCTATTTTTTATTTTTATTTAAACTTGAATATGTAGCCCTCGACTAAGATTATGAAATATGGATTTCACGAGAATTCTAATTATATATGCTTTTAATTATATTATAACCACGATTTTCAACAGAATGGGTAAAGTTTTGCTTTTGGTGAAACCACTTTTATTTACAACTGATTTCTTTATTTATTCCATGTCGCAGTTTTTTATTTATCCCAAACCAGCGACCCGCCTATGCTACTGAAGGTTTTTATGTCTTGACAAAACATCGAGATTTAGTTAATATATGTCATCATAATCATACGTACTCGTATGTAACTTTTACATTAATGTTTTGTACGCATAAACCTTCCGGAATAATAATATCTCTGCAACTTACTACAAAAAACAAAAAAAAAACTAGACATGAACAAAATATTCTATTAAAAACTTGAAATAAATTATCAAGAACGCACATGAGTACAAAGGAGTCACTGTAGGTTAATTGGAAACAAACAAAATCACAAGCATTGAAGGTAACCAAACTCATGAGGAAACAATTTGTTGTGCAGACAAAGAAATGTCGTTGTTGCTCTAAACACAACACAACATTGCTTCAACTTAATGGAATACCTACTACAAATAATATCAGGGAAACATTTATTTCTAAATATAGAAAGGAAAACTTGTTGAGTAAAACGGTTTCTGCTATGAAAATGTAAAAGCTATGGATGGCGTTATGTGAAGATTCTTTGAATGATTTACTTACCTCGAAATTATCCGAAAGAAAACTAGAGCCACCGACACACTACAGACTTGTAGAGTTAGCAAGCTGAAGAGGATGTGGCAATACTATCGGTATCGCAAAATATATGTATACTATAGGCCCATCAATAATTTTTTTCTTACACAAACTACAGGCTGCGTCCTAACCAAAGCAATCGTCCCGTTCATTTTGTTCAATGAACCCGAACTCGTGTTCGCGCCAACAGAGGGCGAACCGTTTTCCGAACAAATGGGTGACAGAATTATGTACTCGACGATCGCGTAGTGGCGCGACTGATCGCATTGGTTAGGACGCATACACATCTTTTTAACGTTTTTCGTATTTAATAATGACCAACGGCAAAATGCATGTTATTTTCCTTAAAAATGAGAGCATGTTCCTACATTAAATACGCTCTATACATATATATGTAGAAGCGGCCTTCCTAATTTTCATGACAATAAGGCGCCATGATGGCGTATAAAAATCTCTTTACTACAAAAAAATATCACAATGCAGTTAAATCGTAGTAATTTTAGTACTTAGACGTTTACATACTCGGTAGACTGTTTTTAAATAAGTGGAATGAATTCCAGGATACTTATTAACTCTGAAGAGCGCGGTTTCGTTTCGCTACGAGGTATATGTTATAACGAAATAGGTAATGTTTCTGTAGCACGTAGTCTGACGTAGCGTACTAGCAGTATTAGTGGTTGCTGCATCCTTCAAGGAATTTGGTGTGAAATGTAGAACGAAGCAATCGTTGTTGAGTATTATTAAATACACATTTTGTAAAACAATAATCTTTATTTCAAATTAATGAAAGATTGTGAGACGTTACCGAACGTCAGCGCGACAGACGTCGTGACCTGGTGGCCAGTATATATCAGTCCTCCGCCGCCATTCCTGGTTGTCCCACGCCTGGGGCTGAAAGCAACAGTTCCAGGTGTCTACGCCACACGACGCCACTATCTGTCTGCACTTCATAATGAAGCCTGCCTAGGCGACGCACTATCGTGCCGAACTCCCATATTCGTCTCTGGTCGGAGTAGGCTCTAGCCTGGACTCAATCACCTATGGAGTAAGCCTTGATGGGAGGCGGTGTGTTGTTTGGGTTGAACGCCTTCAGGGCAGATGAGTCTCTAAACATCACATGCAAGTTTGTTCTCACATCCCGACTGAACCTCAATTCATAGGGGGTCTGTCCGTTCAGGTTAGGTGTGCGTCTGAGCCGGGTCTTAAGGACAAGGAGCTTATCCGTAAGATCACCCCTCTCTCCCTCCATTGCTCGTAGTGCTTTCTTAATTGTTTGCACGTAACGTTCAGCCCGACCGTTAGTAGCTGGGTGGTACGGGGCTGACGTCAAGTGTGTTACACCGCAGTTGGAAACGTAGCTCTTGAATTCTTGGGACACAAACTGCCGTGCGTTGTCCGAAACGAGTGTGTATGGTATGCCGAATGTGCAGAATAATTATTTTAACTTAAAAACGCACCAAGCACTTGTCGTGGTCTTTGTTGGGAAGACTTCCACCCATTTTGAAAAGGCATCCACGACAATCAGAAGTTGATGTCCTAAAATAGGTCCTGCAAAATCTATATGAAGACGTTGCCATGGCCCTGTAGGTTGTTCCCAATGGTGTGGGGGTGCTTTTGGTGACTTATTTTGTTCTAATCGGCATGCTCTACGGGATTTTATTTTGTTCTCGATATGTCTATCTATATTTTTCCAGTATATGTGAATGCGAGCTAATAATTTCATTTTGAGTATAACAATGTGTCCGGTGTGTAGTTCATCTAGTACAAGTATGTGTAAACTTTTGGGTATTACCACTCGAGTTTCTTTCAATTGAAGTGTTAATTCATTATCACCGTAGCCATATTGTCGTAATGAGTGACCTGCTTTTAGCGCCTTCAGTAATGTTTTAAGTTCATTGTGTTTTCTAGTTTCATTAGCTATAACTGCTGGTAAAATTTCTAGGACGTTAATCTGCTGTAGTTGGTATGAACAATGTTGGTCTATTGAGGTTTCTTTTGCTATTTCTACTGGGAATCTTGATAGGTAATCAGCGTTTGAATGTTTCGCTCAAGCTTTGTATTCCACGTCGTAGTTGAATCCCGATAAGAAATGTGCGTAATCAAATAATCGCACTGTGCTCGATGCTGGTAATGTCTGGTGAGGATGAAAAATTGAGGTAAGGGGCTTATGGTCCGTCACTAATGTGAATTTTCTGCCGTAACAGTAGTGAAAGAATTTTTTAATGCCCCAGTAGATCGCCGTAGCTTCTTTGTCAATTTGACTATATTTCCTTTCACTAAATGAAAATGATTTAGAGGCGAATGCGATTGGTCTATCAGAGCCATCAGGTAGTTTGTGAGAGAGAACAGCTCCTAAGCCCGTTGGTGAAGCGTCAGTAGCTAGTATCAGTGGTTTTCCTGGATCAAAGTGAATAAGAACTCTTTCGCTCAAAATCTCCTTCTTAATGTTATTAAAACTGTCTTCGCATTTAGAAGTCCAGTGCAAATCTTTCTCTTTCTTTAGAACTCATTTAGTGAGTTTGTTAAAGTGCTTGTAAGTGTTTGTAAGTGGTGTTCTGTATAAATTTGTTATAGTAGTTTGCCATACCAAGAAAGGTTCGTAGTTCGTTTATTAGTTGGTCTTACAGTGTTCACGATGGCCTTTACTTTGTCTTTGTTCTTATGTAACCCATCTTTATCGATTTAATGTCCGAGGTAGTTAATGTTACGTTTAAAGAAATGCCATTTTTCTCTGTTAACGTGGAGGTTACTTTCTTTCAGTTTTTGCAAGACTCGTTTTAGACGTGTTAAGAGTTGGTCCTCTGATGCTCCTTGAATTATAATGTCGTCAATAAAACATTTTATTCCGTCTAGTCCCTGAAGTAATTGGTCCATAAATTTCTGCCAAAGGCTTGGTGCTACTTTGACTCCAAACATTAAGCGATTGACTTTGTAAGTACCTCTGTGCGTACTTAATGTTTGTAAGACAGCGCTTTCTTCATCCATAACCAAATTTAGATAGGCTTGGGTAATGTCTAAGGTATAGAAGTATTTGCCTTCGTTCATTTCGGGAATATTTCCTCTATTATAGGAATTGGGTAATGTTGGTGACCTTGTAGTCTGCACATGGTCGAATGCTCCCATTTGATTTCACAATCGGTACGATTGGCGTGCCCCAATCTGAATGATCTACTTTGGCCTACACATAGTCGTTCAATTTCTTTATCAACTTTTTCCTTTATCGCGTACGGTAATCGTCGCTGTTTTATAAAAATCGGTCGTGTATTTTCCTTAAGATTTAAGTGAGCTTCATAGTTGGGTATATTTCCCAAGTCTGATCTAAAAACAGTTGTTGCGAATTCTTCTAATAATTTATCAAATTTGTCGGATTGTTCAGAAGTTTGTAAAACTCGTATGTCTGCAATTTTCACATTCAGTTCTTTCATCCAGCTTCTTCCAAATATTGGGTCAACGTTTTGATTGATTATGTATAATTTCCCGTTGAAGGTCTGGTCTTGTATAAGTGCCTTTTACGTATGTCACTCCTGCAGGCTTGATAATTTCTCCAGTGTAGGTTCTCAATTTCATTTCCATTTTGAAAATCTTGTTTGTTAATTTTAGGCTTTTGTATTGTTTGAGTGACATTGAGGACAAGGTCGCTCCTGTGTCGAATTCCATGCCAACCTGTTTGTTCTCTATTTTTACTGTGATCATATATTTTTCAGATATCTCACTTTAATTAGGTTGATATCTCCCATGCTTTCGTTAGTCGTGTTACTTGTATTGTCGTCTAGTTGATTGGTATTTAAGTTCCGCTGTAAGCAGACTCGTGCCAGATGTCCAGTTTTCTTGCATTTCAGGCAGGTAGATTTGATGGCGCCACACTCATTAGATCGATGGTCGTCTTTGCCGCATCGGAACCATTTTCCCTTTAAATCTTTTATCGTTATCGGAGATAAAGACGATGGAGAAGTTGACAGTCCGCTCGGTGGTGAGTTTGAGGGTCGTGGATACTTAGGTCTTTTTATGGAGCTCGTAATTCTGTTTACTGTGTCCGAATGTTTGTGCATGTCTGCGGATATTCTTAGGTTCTCCGATTTTCCCATTTCTATGGATGTGGCCATATGTACCAGTTTCGTAAAAGGTAGTGTCTCCCTTTCTTGAAGAATTTTTGCTCGTATATCACCGTCTTTCAATCCCCGAATAAATTGTAGGGCTGGAAAGCTTTCTAATGAATGTTTTTGACAATTTTGACATTTATATTCGCAGTTCAAGGATCTTTTTTTTAATTCAGAAGCATATGTTGCCACGGTTTCCTCTTCGCGTTGTGTGCGCGTAGTAAATTTGTGTTGTAAAGCCCATATGCTAGGTTTAGGGTCAACGAATTCGTCTAGTATCTGTGTTAGCTCCTTAAAACTCATGTCAATTGGATCATCCGGGGAGCACAAATCGTGTAATTTTTCATATAATAAAAATGTTAAGTATGTTAAGTAAGAAAAATACAGTCTTTTAGTAAAGTTTGCAAAAGTCTCTTTTTCTTGAAAAGGCTGGAAATTAATTTTTGGGCCTCGTCCTTGTTGCGTATTTGTACTGAACTGTGATGTTGATGTATGTAGCGGTAAAACGCGTCGATTTTCTCTATTTTGATATATTAGAAGTTTTGTCTTTATGATAATACATTTCTCTTCGAAATCGTACCTGGTTTCTATCTCTTGGTCTAGTTGTTCGTCTGGAGTTTCTAATTATATGTTATGTTGTATTTCTTGTAATTTCTGTAATGTTTCTTGAAGTGATTGAAGCCTTGTCTCCGTTTCTTCAAATGGTAGCGTTACTTGGCTGTTCACGTAGTTTTCTAGTTTTGTGATTATACCACGCAATGAGGCGCGGGTTTTTTTTCAGTTTTTTTATATCATTAGTCGACATCCTCGCCGCCAATTTATTAAATACACATTTTGTAAAACAATAATCTTTATTTCAAATTAATGAAAGTTTGTGAGACGTCACCGAAAGTCAGCGCGACAGACGTCTTGACCTGTCGGTCGATTCTGTAAAAATATTAACGTGAAGCTTAGGTGAAGTGAGCGTGGAGTGAGCTGTCACTGCCAAAGAATCGACCGGCAGAATGCTAGGGATTAACACTATTGACAGCTCACTTCACCTAAGTTTCACGGTGATATTTTTACAGAATCGAACGGCTGGTGGCCAGTATATATCAAGTATTAATAATAATTCGATACGATTCATTTTAAACTACTGCCCTTGCCTCACACGGCTTATATGATTTTAAAATACCAAGATTTCTTTATTATAATATGTAACTATGCTTGGATGGTGTAACCTCATCAAAATTAGTTGCGTAGGTAGCTTAGAAGAACAACGCGAGCACACAGATACGACAATTTTATTTCATAATAATTATGTAGGGGAAGAAGAGTCTATTATTATTTTTGAGCTCCGGGTTGGTCTCACTTTTATTGGGTTAGTCAAGGAATTTCTCAGTAGCCTGCAGGGACCAGTCTCTGATGTAGCTTCTTAAATGGATCTTCAACATAACTGGCAAAATATGGCCGTGCCCACCCCTGCCTATCTTTTCGGAGCACACTAGCGTGTATTAGTTGTTGTGTATTTTTCTCCAATATAGTTATCAGTAAGTTAGTAGTACCATTACTAGGAATACAGGTGTTACGGTATTTATTCAAAGCGTATTAATTCGATATAATGCACCTCACCTCAATCCAGGGGCCATATAAGTGCTTTCGCAAGGACCAATTAGGTAGGTACATTATGAATTCCTCTGATCGGCCCGCATCCTGTATTTGCCAAGTTATCGGCTATTGTATTGTAATTGAACCAGAACAAACTAAGTTAAAATTTAGGTTAGGAGTGTGATTTTACACATTCGTAATATATTATATCCCAGAACCTTTATTGCCATTGGGATTTAAAAACTGATTATCATTGATGGAAGTAATAGGAGAGAAATGAGCTATGGTAGTTTCATCAATAATTAACTCGCCTATGCCTATTATCGATATAAGCACAATTTTCTAAGCATTGCGGCTTGAATTGTACTGCTTCACTACTCCATCATTATGACATATCATTGAAGGAAAACATCGTGAGGAAACCTGGACTTATAAAAATCTGTAAACGTCAACCCGCCTTGAGCAAACATGGTGATCAATGCTCATGCCTTCTCTGTATGAGAGGTGGTCTGTGTTTTGCAGTGGGACAAAAATAGGCTGGTATTAAAATTTTCGGTACCAGACAGGAGTAGTAGACTGTCCACTATCAATCGTGATCAAAAATAGGTATTTTTTTAGTTATTGATTGTTTCGTGAATTGCTTACACTTGCAACGTGTAAAAAAAAAACAAAGTCAATCAATAAACTCAACCGTTATCGTACTAGCACATTTAGATATGATTATCCAAGCTTTAAACTCCTCTTTTACGTAGTAATGTCATTAATCACGGGCGATGCTTCCTGCTAATTCACAGACGGGTGCAGTTGATTGGCAAATGATGTCCCTAAGTGAAATAAATTAGTGCATGGCTTTACTAACGAAAGCAATATGTGCATGTTTAATAGCCACACGTTGAGAATGAATAGCTACACCTAATAACAGTGGAAACTAAAAGAAAGATTTAACATTAAATTCCAGAAATAACGTGTATAATTTTAGTTACATTATTGTCTAGAGTCCAAGCTATCATTGTTTAAATCACAACAGGGATGTGTTTATAGAAAGTTTCGACTGTTATATCTCGTTAAAATATGGATGTTTGTTACCAAAAGTTATTTTATACTTTCCTTTATTGTGACAGAGGTTACTGAAGGCTGTAGGTAGGTAACTGACGGGGTCGAAAGACCAATGCCTGCTGCGGTTGCGGGTTTGTCCGAAAGGGATATCGCGGCCCCGGCACATAGGCAACGGAAGGAACACGGGTGAGTTTTAGTCAGTAAAAGTCTGACACACCCTCTCGCTCTGCCCAGAGCGGGAGAAGTCATTTGATGATACGTAAACAGGCGCCGGCGGCCGCGGCTGCTGGGGGCACCGAAAGCGCGCACCAACCTTCTCCGCCGTGCCCCGTGTACACGTGCGCTGTGCACGCTCAACGCGGCCGCGTTGAGCGTGCACAGCGCACCGGTAGCTATGAGCTTGGACCTGTTCTCTTGTGCACTGAACGATTTTACTCTGGCGACCACTAGAGTATTGTGTTATTCTGATCTGCATGTATAGTTAGATTTAAGTACCAAGTTTTAAGATTATATCTTAGTTTAATTGTGTTCTGTACCACTCTATCACTTTAGGTTAACCTGTAAAGATAGTTTGTGTTGTAAATAAATAAATAAAAAATAAATAAATAAATAAATGATTTCCCATACTCAAAAAAAAAAAAAAGGCTGTACGTAGGTACCAACTTCACGTTTCGTCTGACAATGCTTGCTTCCCAAGGGGCCTTTCGTCCGGGAAAAATGCAAGCTATTCAGCCGAGTTGCCGCCGAGACTCCCATCAGTATCTGTGCTGCGTCAATAGTGTCCTACAAGTAAACTAAAACGGAACAAAAACGTTCTATTGTAATCACCAAAATATTTTAATTTAAATTGTTCCATAAATATGAGTCAACAACACGTGTCGTTAACACATGCGATGATATAACTAATAGCCATGCAGTGTGCATCGCTAATTGAAATCTTTCTATGAATTACATGCGTTATACTTATAATATACATTCTGATGATACGAATTTAATTTAGCAATTTACCGTGCCTAATGATAATATAATAAAAGCTGTCTTTAGCCCACTGCAGGACAAATAAGGCCTCTTCTACTTTAAAAAAAAACGAGGATTGATAACCACTTTTGGTCACTGCCTGTTTATCATTCACCATAGCCCTTCACTACAGTCAGATCCACTGGATTTGGTAAAATTTTCCTGTGGATCTGTGTGTAGTGAAGGGCTATGGTAATAAACCTATTATACCACTGGAATAAGTCAGATTGACATATACCAGGTTGCAAACCCGCATGCTAGTGTTGTACTTATTTATCGAACGAATATCTACGAATATCTTGAGTGGTGTTGCGTAACTAGCGTAGACGAAGTTATTTATTTGAATTAATATCATTTATTTTGCGTTTGCCCGCGATACCTTCATTTTACCTGATTAAAAGGAAAAACCAGGTGAAATGCATTTATTTTTATTTTGGTGGCTACGCACTATGTTTCTGGTTTCCACACGTTACGTTCTAGTAATATATGTTGGACTATTATGCATACATAGGTACATTGCATTTTCATTTAATTGCATACTGGTGCAAGTCTAAACTTGCGCAAGTATCGTAACGTGTATGGCTACCATTACGCCTACGCCGTAGGCCGCGTAGCAACATTAATGAATTCAAAACAAACTATTATACAAAGATCGCTAATTTAACCTTGATATCCTCAAGGTTAAATTAGCGATCTTTGTATGAATACTTTTGTGAGGAGTTTTAAGTAAATTGGCAATCCAAAAACACGTCATGTTGGAGCTATTACAGGGCCATTATTAATAGGACGAAAACTAAAGCAGAGAGATTCAATTTGTTTTCTCTATATTGATTATTTATTTGTTTTGTTTCTATTTGTTACTCATTCTTACAAAATTTGAACCGCATTAGATAATCCATGCTGGCACCCAAGTACCTTCCTAAATAATATTTAAATTTTACTACCCGTAGTTTTTCCATGCCAACCATAGGCCGTCACGTACCGTCAAAGGGTCATCAGTCAATGACGAACAGAAAAATGCTTCTTAATTTTTGTTTCTCTTTTACTTTTAAAATGTAACACGCTTTATGATAAGGGATGATTTTGACATAGACAAAGGAGCTTCATTATCGTTTAAACGTTAAGAAGTATAAAACGGCTTATTACAAATCGGAATACATTTTTAATAACTACTAATAAAAGGTAAACGAAAAAAATATACATTTATTTATTTTTTACTTTTCATTTATGATGTTAAATAACTAGTTTATTGCTCGAAGAAATAAAGCGTACCTATGTTTTAGCAAACTATCTAATGTAACGATATAGATATGTGTTTATATAATAGTCGAACAACTTAATCATCGGACCCTAGAACTAGAGTACTTGTCAAGACGAATCAAACGAGCCCAAACTCGATGGGTTAGCGTCGTTTTATTACAGAGTTCCCATGGCCACCTATAGGCTCCATCATCGGATCAGCTCAATTTTATAATAATATTGCATTGTCATCAGATTTACATATGCGTGCAAAATGTCAGCTCAATCGGAATCCGGGAAGTGGGTCAAATTTAACTTGCAATATTTCATTACAGACAGACACCAGGACAAGTGAAACTAAATAAAAGCTTATAAAAATAATATACTTAACACCGCTTTAGCTTAGTTCTATGTATAAATGATCAAAATCACTTACTTTTAATACTTCTGATGTTGGCTGTAGGTAGAACACTTTTTCAATTACAATAAAATAATAATAACTTATCATAGGTGGTAGGGGTACAAACACATTATTATCTTTTTTTGTCATACACGTTATAACACCCCTGTTTAATTATTTACACAGGACAACTTGCGGGTATGTCTACCAGGCATACAGGAAATGACAGAGCGTGTAGTAACATTGCGCGGTTTCCTCAATTATGGACAATAGACATGTGTCTATTGTCCATAACCTTCCATCCTTTACCGATCACGGGATGTAGTAAAGATGTCTTTACTACATCCCGTGATCGGTAAAGGTCGCATCCATTTTATCTAAAACAGACGGACCTTAATTCGAGGAACTCTGACTCTTTTGGTAAATCATGTTTTGCCCGAGTCTTAGTTAATTTAAGGGTCTTTTTTACCACAATAGGCACTATATGTCAGATTAAAAAAAAAATAGAAATCATTTTTATTAAATTATGTGCCAAGTTTAATCGGAAGTATCAGAACTTACCTAAACGAATGAGAAACAGATCCTGAGTTATTTATAAGTTTGAATAGTCACAATGTTTTGTTCGAATAGAATTGAATTGGAATAAATTCCGAAACTGTTGGGAAAGCCAGCAACAGTGAACAGTTTCACGCAGAAACTCTCATGAGCACAAAACAAAAAGATCGAACGAGACTCGTCCAGACTAGTACTAATTACTAGGACATGCGTCGCGAAGTTATTTCCTGTTTTATTTTCAACCAGTTTTGTCTGGCGATACTAAAAATAAATTGCATCCAATGAAATCCCCAATCACAACGGCATTGCCAGACGGAATGAGATTGAAGGTTCTGCAGACAGGAGCGACGCGACTGTAATAGAACAATTTCCATGAAGTTTTCATAGAAACTGTTCTACTAGAGTCGTGTCGCACTATCGCGTCGCGCCTGTATGTGGAAGCCTTTAGCAGAAACGAGCACGGGGAGCACACGGTACATACAGAACGGTTAGTGCGCTGTATACAGTGAAGTATGTAGGTAATTATGATAAATTATTGCAGTTCATGGAATAAATTAATAAAGCTCTTTCCTTAAAAAATATTAAAGTAATCTGCGTTCGCAATTTATTTGCCAAACATGTAAACAAACACGAATTTTCCACTTATAAAAACATCAACTTTATGTAAGTGTATATAAAGTTGAGTTTAGATCGACTAGTACTGTTGTAAAAGTCATAAAATATATGAAGTTGTAGCGTATGTCTAGGAATTACAGTTATTTTTCCTAAACTCGTGTTTGGCAAATGAATTGCGAACGCAGATTAGGTACTTCCGACGTTTGGCTCCCAAACTGGAGAGGGCTGGGGCTGCTTTGAAGCGGCTTCTGCCCAATCTAGGGGGTCCAAACGCCTCCTGCCGGAGGCTCTACGCTGGGGTCATGCGGTCCATGGCCCTTTACGGGGCCAGCGTGGGCACGTTCTATAAGGCTACCACCGGCCCAGCGATTGAACGCGTCCCGAAGGGTCATGGCCATTAGGCTTGTCAGAGGATACCGCACGGTCTCCCGTGAGGCGGCGAGCCTTCTTTCAGGACTACTGCCATGGGATCTGGAGGCAAAAGTCTTCGCGCACATGTGGGAGTTGCGCCAGGAGGCGAAACGCCGGGGCGTAACTCCGCTGCCGCGAGAAATCACGGCACAGCGGACAGAGCTCCGGCGGGATCTCATGGCGGCATGGAGAGTTCGATTGTCGCAACCCAGCGCCACAATTGTGGCGATAAGTCCCCTCTTTGAGGAGTGGCTAGAGAGGCGCCACGGCGTCCTCACCTTCCGCCTGACGCAGGTCCTCACCGGACACGGTTGTTTTGGGAGGTTTCTGTTCCGCATAAGGCTGGAGGAAACGCCCGGGTGTCACCACTGTGTGGATCGCCCGGTGGACACGGTGGAGCATATGGTGGAGGTCTGCCCGGCTTGAGCTGAGCACCGCCTTGTCCTAACGGAGGCGATCGGCGGCGGTGATTTCACGCGTCCGGCCCTGGTTCAGGCCATGGTTCGGAGCGAAAGTGCATGGGAGGCCGTCACTTCCTTCTGCGAAGCAGTAATGCTCGCGAAGGAGGAGGCGGAGCGCGCGAGGGAGATTCAATATTCTAGTGATGTGAGTGAGTTCATTCACCAAGTACATTAATGTAAGGAGCAGGCAGCAAGATTTGATCTATCGACTCACTCGTCAGTGCAAGCCCTATCTATTAATATTTATTTCTATTAGCTTTAGCTTTTCCGATTTAATAATATGAGCCTTTATATTTTACTACCTGTAAGGAAAATGCCTCTTCACATACACATACTAATATATTAATTAAAGAATATATTATATATACACAGGAGGACCGAGCATCCATCATAACGCTTACTCAGTCATAATGAGCCTTTATATATCATTTCCGTTTTAATTACGTTATTCACATATATAAAATCAAATATCCTATAAAATAAAGTTAATCGTTTTACAGCTTATTTAATTATTTCCACAATATATATTTAATAAAATAATATTAAATTTAAACAATTAATGAACGTGAAATTTCACAATCGGTTTAACACAACTAACAATTTCTGATAATATCTACTTACATTACATTGGATGTAATCAGAGCCAGTCAATTGTACAACTTAACTAAGTAGCAAAAAATTATCCGGTATAGTGATCCAATCTGCGAGAGACTGAAGGCTTCATCAATCATTGTACCATTACCCAGATCAGATCGGTCAGGCTGTATGAAAGAAATAGGATGAAGCTAATCACCTAGCCTTTTACAAATCTCGTAATGACACCATTGTGTTTTGCGATGTATGAAAAATTAGCTAGCTTAAGAAATTAGCTGAAGTAGTTAGAGTTGTTTTAAAGTAGCGAGGAAGTAGTAGTTCCAGCTTCAATCCGGGTTTGAAGGGTATTGGTGCCGGAGTTAGTAATTATAGCTGCATGAGACATTTCAGCTTTCTGTCTGTAACAACTACGATACCTTTGGTATTGTAGGATATGATCGTGACCACCTAGGGCGGCTCTCTTGTTTCCACTGAATAACGTTAGAAAGCCTTTTCAATTTAGGGCTGACTTTTCTCAGATACATTTTATAACTTTGTCCGAGGAATAATTTTGGATTTTTGACGTCATGTATCATTTTTATTCAACGGATAAATGGAATCGGACGTTGGAAAAATCAGCCCATGATAAAAATAAATAAATAAGTATCTTGTAAAATGACAGCCACTGACAGAAAATTCTGACTTGTCTTTTAAAAACTATGGGTCTATATTTGCTCAAAATCCAGGTAGGTATCCATTTTTTTTGGGTAACATTAACGTATTAATTCCTGTCAGTATACTATATACTGTATACTACAACCACGATTTTCAATAGAATGGTAAAGTTTTGCTTTTGGTGAAACCACTTTTATTTACAACTGATTTCATTATTTATATAATCCATGTCGCATTTTTTTATTTATTCCAAACCAGCGACCCGCCTCGGCTTCAGACGGTTTTTACGACTTGACAAAACATCGAGATTTATTTAATATATGTCATCGTCATCATAATTATGAAAGTTTAACAATAATGTACGCATAAACCTTCCGGAATAATGTCACACTGTATAAGTAAAAACTGCTGAAAGAAAATATTAGCTAGACATGAATACAAAATTATATTAAAAACTTACAATGAATTATCGAGTACGCACATGAGTACAAAGGCGTCACTGTAGGTTAATTGGAAACAAAGAAAATCACAAGCATCTTCAATGCTTGTGATTACCACACTCATGAGGAAACAATTTGTTCCAGACAAAGAAATGTCGAATTTGCTCTAAAAATAACACAACATTGCCTGAACTTAATGAAGTACTACACATAACTTATATAACAGACTTTGTACAGTAATCTCTGATGCTTATGATGATGCTAAAATCCAAGTATCTATATGTAATAAGAGAAAAAATAAACCTTGGATTACAAAAAAACTTAAAAACATGATTAGTACTAGGGACAAATTGTTCAGATATTGGAAAAGTAAACCGAAGGATATGAACTTGCGGATTCAATATACTAAATACAGAAACAGGGTAAACAAATGTAATAAAGCTAAAAATAAATACCGTCAGGAAGAAATAAAAAAGTGTAACAAAAATATTAGGAAAATTTGGGCTAAAATCAACTCATGGATAGGGAGAGAGAAAAATAGTGTAGATTCGGTTATTTTAAAATATTTGGGAAGAACGGAAAGTATTATTAATATTTGTAATAAATTCTCAAAAACATTTACCAAAGAAATTTTAGATATGAAACATGTTTGTAGTCATAAGTTTTTAGACAGGTCTAGCTATATCAATAGCAGAAGCGTGTCGTTACGGTTTCAAAAAGCTTACCCAAAAGATGTAGATAAAATAATAAGTATTCTAAGTAGTGATAAGTCTGAAGGTATAGATAAAATTAGAGTAAAGGAAATAAAATTGTTGAAATTACAGCTGAGCCCTGTGATAGCTTTGTTCATTAACTTATGTGTTGAAAGTGGTTTGTATCCTGATCAGTTAAAAACAGCATTAATAAGACCTATATTTAAGCAAGGTGTGCACAGTGATTACTCAAATTATAGGCCAATAGCTATACTGTCTGTAATAAATAAAATTGTGGAAAAGTTCATTATGAACCAGGTAAGTGCTTTCTTGGAAAACAACAATATTTTGTCAAAGGCTCAACATGGTTTTCGACGTGGACGGAGCACGGCGACGGCTCTGGCACAGTTTGCGGACGACGTCAATGAATGTTTGGATCAAAGGAAGCAGGTGGTGGTGGTCTACATTGATTTCAAAAAAGCGTTTGATACCCTTGAGCACCACCAGCTGCCTCAAGCCATGGAGGAATGTGGCGTAGCGGGACCACTTAACAGGTGGTTCCGTGCCTACCTCACAGGCCGGGCACTGCGAACCGTCATTGACGGCGTCATTGGAGAACCCAGTTACGTCACATGCGGTGTGCCAACCGGTTCCGTGTTTGGTCCTGTCGGATACATCATGCATGTCAACAGCATGTGCAATGTGGTTAGAAACTGTCGCATATACATGTATGCCGATGATACTTGCTTAGTGTATGCAGATAAAGAATTAGATGTAATTGAAAGGAATATTCAGGAGGATTTCACAAATATCATTAAATGGGCCCATGATAATGGGATCATAATAAATATAAATAAAACTAAGTGTATGCGTATACGGTCTCCTTATCTTAAAAATTGTGAGCGTCCGCCGCGTGTAGTGGGGCATAGCTATGAGTGCCTGCACGATGACGGCGCGACGTATTGTGCGTGTGCAGATATTGAGGTGGTGGAGGAATACAAGTATAGTTTAGTTATAGACAACAGCTTCTCGTGGAAAACACACATAACACACCTTTGTGACAAACTCCGATTAGTGCTTGTAAAATTCCACCATCTTAGTTTTGTACTGGATAGGGCTACTTTGCACACGGTCTACTATGCGCTGGTTGACTCGCTACTTTCATATGGACTGGCATGTTATGGTAACACATTCAAAACATATTTAGATAAAATAAAATTATTACAAATCAGATTTATGAAACTTTTAGTTGATAGAAACACAAAAACACGTTGTAAAAGTAGTGATTATGAAGAATTATTCTTAGAGTGTAAGATGTTGCCAGTTTATCGAAAGGTGGTATTGTTATTGGCTATAGAGAACTATTGCAAGGATGAGTTTAAAATCGAGACGGTATGCATAAGACCTAAAAGGAATAAATGTATCAGAAGATTTGTGGTACCCACTTGTACTAATTATTATGGGCAAAGATGTAGAAAATGCTTAGTGCCAACAATTTTTAACGACATACCTTCCGATTTAGAAAATAGCTGTACCACGAAAGTATCTTTTAAAAACAAAATGGGGAAGTTTCTTTTTAGCATCTTTTGTCAAAACTTCATGACTGGAGATGTGTAGATTCCGTTTATGATTGTTTGTTGTTGTTTAAATTTATGTCATGCTATCTGATTTTTGCGGCTTCACCGTTGTGAATTTAAATTCTGTTGCGCAACTTAAAATGTTTTAACTTTACGCTTATAGTCAGCCTTTGTTTAAAATAAGTGTGTTTAGTTTTAGGTAAAAGTTGTTATTGATATAATACTAACAAATAGTTACAGCAATATTAAAATTGTATATGGGAGCTACATCTGCCAACAAACTGTTTTACAGTTTGGCAGAAGTAAAATATTTTGTAGTACGGATGTAACAACGAATAAACGCTTTTTAATTTTTTTTAATATCAGAGAAAACATTTATTTCTATATCTAGAAAGGAAAACTTGTTGAGTTAGTGTCGGTTTCTGCTATGAAAATGTAAAAGCTATGGATGGAGTTATGTACGTGACATTCTTTAAACGATTTACTTACCTCGAAATTATCCGAAAGAAAACTAGAGCCACAGACAAACTTACAGACTTATATACTATAAATAAATAATAAGTTTATTGTACAAAAAGAGAAACACATAGTTATCTATCGGGACTATCGGTCTCGCAAAATATAAGTAAGTATACTATGCACCTACTACCTATAAGCCCATATCTAATTTGTAGCTACAGGCCGCGTCCTAACCAAAGCAATCGTCGCGTTCATTTTGTTCAGTGAACCCGAACTCGTGTTCGCGCCAACAGAGGGCGCCTACCCGTTTTTAGAACAAATGGGTGACAGAATTATGTACGCGACGATCGTGTGGGTACTCGAGCGACTGATCGCATTGGTTAGGAAGCGAGCATATACATCTCTGTAACGTTTTTTTCGTATTTAATAATGACAAACGGCAAAATGCGTGTTATTTTCCTTATAAATGAGAGTATAATATTTCTATCTCAATATTAAAAACAGAAGCGGCCTTCATAATTTTCATGACAATAAGGCGTCATGATAGCGTATAAAAATCTCTCTACTACAAAAAAATATCACAATGCAGTTAAATCGTAGTAATTTTAGTACTAAGACGTTTACATAAACTGTTTTTAAATAAGTGGAATGAATTCCAGGATACTTAACTCTGAAGAGCGCGGTTTCGTTTCGCTACGAGGTATATGTTATTACGAAATAGGTAATGTTTCTGTAGCACGTAGCCTAACGTAGCGTACTAGCAGTATTAGTGGTTGCTGCATCCTTCAAGGAATTTGGTGGGAAATGTAGAACGAAGCTATCGTTGATGCGTATTAATAATAATATGATTCATTTTAAACTACCGCCTTTGCCTCGCACGGTTTCTACGACTTGAAGATATCAAGCTTTCTTTAGTTTATTATGTACCTATGCTTGGATGGTGAAAACCTCATCAAAATTAGATGTGTAGGTAGCTTAGAAGAACAATGCGGGCACACAAATACGACAGTTTTATTTTATAATAATTATGTAGGGGAAGAAGAGTTTATTATTATTTTATTATTTTAGAGCTCCGGGTTGGTCTCACTTTTATTGGGTTACTCAAGGAATTTCTCAGTAGCCTGTTGGGACGTGAGGAACAGTCTCCAATGTAGCTTCTTAAATGGGTCTTCAACATTACTGGCAAAATATGGCCGTGCCCACCCCTGCCTATCCCTTCGGAGAATACTAGAGTGTATTTGTTGTTGTGTATTATTTCTCCAATATTGTTATCAGTAAGATAGTAGTACCATTACTAGGAATACAGGTGTTACGGTATGTATCTAAAGCATATTAATCCGACATAATGCGCCTCACCTCAATCCGGGGGCCATATAAATGCTTTCTCAAGGACCAATGAGGTACATTTTGAATTGCCCTGACCGGCCCGCATCCTTTGCCGAGTTATCGGCTATTGTATTATCATTGAACCAGAACAAACTAAGTTAACATTTAGGTTAGGAATGTGAGTTTACACATTCGTAATATATTATATTCCAGAACCTTTATTGCCAATGGGATTTCAAAATTGATTATCATTGATTAGAGTAGTAGGAGAGAAATGAACTAAAGTAGTTTCATCAATAATTAACTCGCCTATGCCTATTATCGATATAAGCACAATTTTCTAAGCATTGCGGCTTGAATTGTACTGCTTCACTACTCCATCATTATGACATATCGTTGGAGGAAAACATCGTGAGGAAACCTGGACTTATAAATGTCTGAAAACAACAACCCACCTTGAGCAAACATGGTGATCAATGCTCATGCCTTCTCTGTATGAGAGGTGGCCTTTGTTCTACAGTGGGACAAAAATAGGCTGGTATTATAGTTGTAGATACCAGAGAGGAGTAGTAGACTGGCCACTCGTGATCAAAAATAAGTCTTTTTTAGTTATTGATTGCCTCGTGAACTGCTCACACTTGCAACGTGTAAAAAAATATAAAACAAAGTCAATCAATAAACTCAACCATTATCGTACTAGCACATTTTGATTTGATTTATCCTCGCTTCAAACTCCTCTTTTACGTAGGAATTTCATTAATCACGGGCGATGCTTCTGCTAATTCAAAGACAGGTTCAGTCGATTGGCAAATGATGTCCCTAAGTGAAATAGATTAGTGCATGGCTTTACTAACGAAAGCAAAACGTGCATGTTTAATAGCCACACATTGAGAATGATGAGATGAGATGATAAGTCACAACAGGGATGTGTTTATAGAAAGTTTCGACTGTTATATCTCGTTAAAATATGGATGTTTGTTACCAAAAGTTATTTTATACTTTCCTTTTTTATGATAGAGGTTACTGAAGGCTTTAGGTAGGTACTAACACGTTTCGTCTGACAATGCTTGCTTCCCAAAGCGCCTTTCGTCCCGAAAAAAAGGAAAGCTATTCAGCCGAGCTGTCGCCGATAGTCCCAACAATATCTGTGCTGCGTCAATATTTTCCTGCAAATAAACTGAAACGGAACAAAAATGTTCCATTGTAATCACCAAAATATTTTAACTTAAATTGTTCCATAAATATGAACCAACACGTGTCGTTAACACATGCGATGATATAACTAATAGCCATGCAGTGTGCATCGCTAATTGAAATCTTTCTATGAATTACGTGCGTTATACTTATAATATACATTCTGATGATACGAATTTAATTTATTATAGCATTTTACCGTGCATAATAAAAGCTGGCTCTAGCCCACTGCAGGACAAATAAAGCCTCTTCTACTTAAAAAAAACGAGGATTGATAACCACTTTTGGTCACTGCCTGTTTACCCTTCACCATAGCCCTTCACTACGTGAGATCCATTGGATTTGGTAAAACTTCCCAGTGGATCTGAGTGTAGTGAAGGGCTATCGCTCGAGTCGCTAGACAGGGCGTCGCTCGAGTACACGATCGTCGCGTACATAATTCTGTCACCCATTTGTTCGATAAACGGGTAGGCGACCTCTGTTGGCGCGAACACGCGTTCGAGGTCACTGAACAAAATGAACGCGACGATTGCTTTGGTTAGGACGCGGCCTGTAGCTACAAATTAGATATGGGCCTATAGGTAGTAGGAGCTGTAATATTAAGTGGAAGTACTCAGAATTGCTCTGAAAATATTTTAGTATAAAGAGAGTTATCATAATAATCTCAGATTAGTCTTTATTAATTTCTTAGTGGCGGTAATGTTTTTTTAATGTCTTGCGGCCTATATCTCTAGGAAATAATTGTTGTTTTTTGCATTTAGAGGATCTACATTCTCTAAATGCAACAAAATACAATTATTTGTGTCACAAGCGATGCCATTAAGCACCCTGATAGGATGCTATAATAGAGCCTTCGTGGGGGTGGCGGAGAAGTGAGAGACGGACGTGATACCTGTATCCTCGGCATGAACAATATCTGGCAAGATTGTATATTCACCACACGTCATATTGGAATGTTCTGTAATATGGTTATGTATAACTTTTTGGTAATAAACCAGTATTCATACAAAGATCTCTAATTTAACCTTGATATCCTCAAGGTTAAATTAGTGATCTTTGTATGAATATTTTTGTGAAGATTTTTACTTTAATTGGCAAGCCAAAAACACGTCATGTTGGAGCTATTACAGGGCGGTTATTAATAGGACGAAAACTAAAGCAGAGAGATTCAATTTGTTTTCTCTATATTGATTTTATTTGTTTTGTTTCTATTTGTTACTCATTCTTACAAAATTTTAACCGCTTTAGATAATCCATGCTGGCACCCAAGTACCTTCTTAAATAATATTATAATTTTACTACCCGTAATTTTTCCATGCCTACTTTAAGCTGTCACGTACCTCAAAGGGTCAGCAGTCAATGAGGAACAGGAAAATGCTACAATTTTTTTTTCTCTTGATTTAAAAATGTAACACGCTTTATGATAAGGGGTGATTTTGACATAGGCAAAGGAGCTTCATTATCGTTTAAAGAGAAGTATAAAACGGTGTATTACCAATCGGAATAATATTATTTTCAACTTTTTATTTATTTTTTTGTTAACAACTAATAACAGTTTGGTTTAAAAAAACCTTTATAAAGCTTTTACTTTTCATTTATGATGTTAAATAACTAGTTTATTGCTCGAAGAAATAAAGCATACCTATATTTTAGCAAACTATCTAATGTAACGATATAGATATGTGTATCTAGGACCCAACATCGTCTTAGATAAAGAGATGCTTGAATCTTTAAAATCGGCAGTTTGTCAGGGCATAACAGTTGATGCCAAACACAGAACAGAAAAAAAATTCAGTGGGGCCCACACATATCGAGCCTAGTGGGAAGGCTCAGTTCTGCCGCCTAGGCCGTCATAAAAGTAAGAGAATACACTGACGTCGATACATCTCGGTTACTCTATTTTAGTTATTTTCATAGCGTTATGTCCTACGGTCTTCTGCTGGGGGCAAAGCTGCTGATATTCAAAATATATTTGTCCTTCAAAAACGAGCTGTTCGACCAATTTTCCAGCTAGGTGCCACAGTTTCTCTGAGAGATTTTTTCAAAGATATTGGTATCCTCACAGTGGCATCTCAATTCATCTTCGCCAACATCTTATATATTAGGCAAAATATACACTTATACAATAGAAACAGTGAATTTCACAAAGTTAACACTAGAAATAAGGACAAACTACGAGCTCCCTTTCACCGGCTACGTAAGGTTCATAACTCATTTGTTGGGCATGGTAAATAAAATAATAATAATAAGCCTTTTATTTCATGCAAAAAAGTAGGATACATACATAGTTTAAAGAGAAAATAAAAAAGAAAAGAAAAATAGTGATGATTATTTACACGTATTTAACTTATTGTTGAAAAAAATGTTTAAAAATCTAAGTAATAATATAGAAGTTTGTTTGCATGAACCCCTCCTCAAGTGAAGGTGAAGGCCTCCTCTAAAGAATACCATGTGTCTCTATCTTGAGCTATTTGCGGCCAGCAGGTACCAGCTATTTTTATCAACTCGTCTGCCCATCTCGTGTGGGGTCTGCCTTTGAGACGTTTGCCGATTGGACCCTTCCACCTTGTTACCCTGTTTGTCCATCGCTCGTCCTTTAGCCTCGCTACGTGCCCAGCCCACTTCCATTTTAGTTTCTTAGCGTAGGTTAGAGCATCCGTCACTTTGGTGGTTTCTCTCATTTTTGTGTGACGATTTTTTTTCATCTTTTTAATATTGAGCATGGGCATGGTATAACCTTTTATAACAAGCTACCCTCTTCTTTGCTAGATTTGCCTTTTATATATACTTACTTATTGTACACCAGATTATAATTACATAAAGAAAAAGTAATACACTACAAAATATACAATTGGCGGCCTTATCGCTTACTGCGATCTCTTCCAGGCAACCTTGGAATGGACAGTGATTCTCTGGACATAAAATGGGGCTGTCTTTGGTGCAAATAAAAGGTATATAAGTACAATATACTATAATGGATACACAGATAAGTGCTATATAATAGATACATAGATACATACATACTAACTATATAAGCAACGAAAATAAATGACGAATATTATTACAGCTAACGATAAGAACAAAATCATAACGACAAGTAATGTTCTTTCACGAGTCTTTTAAACACAGGCAACGATTGCGCGCGCTTTATTGGAACTGGTAATGCATTCCACAAACGAGCAGCCTGGACAGTAAAGGATTTGTCAAGGAAAGTTGAGGAATGCATTGGCATTTTAAGCTTCAAGTTATCTGATGATCTTAATAATTTCGTGTGAGAGTCACATAGAAACTGGAAACGTTTCTTGAGATACAGAGGGGTGGAAGGGGAAAAGAGGACATTATACAAAAGGGAAAGAATATGAGCATTCCGGCGAAGGCGAATTGGTAACCACTTGAGCTTCACGCGAAATTCGGATACATGGTCATATTTGCGTAAACCGTATACAAACCTTATACAAAAATTTTGAAGCCGCTCAAGTTTATCGAGTTGATCTTGAGTAAGGTCAAGATAGCTGGCATCAGCATAATCAAGGATGGGTAGAAGAAGAGATTGTGCAAGCGCAATCTTGGTGGCAGTCGGCAGTAAATTACGTAGTCTTTTCAAAGACGCAGCGGAAGCAAACAGCTTGCGGCTAACCTCCCGTAGCTGGGCAGTCCAAGAGAAGTTCTTATCAATGAAAATCCCCAAGTTTTTAACTATCTCGCTGAAGGGGATAACTGAGTTGTCAAAAGTAACTTGGGGAAGAGTCGCGTTAATGCGTTTAAAACGAAAGTAAAATCAACCATTGTTCAAGGGCATACTATTCTATTAACGGCGAATAGTTGGTCGCTGTGATTAGCTCAAGACAATGTTTATGTTCTTTCTCCAGAATTAGCTTACCTACTGACAAGTTATATGAGTTTATATAATTGTTTATTTTATTTGACTTTATAAGTCAAATTATTTTAATTTATTGTTGACATAATCTACTCATTACAATGTTTTTTTATGAGTTTTATTGCAATATGTGGTTAGCTAGTGACCTCGACAATTGATCATAATTATTATTTTTTGCCTGAGCAACCGGCAGCAAGTTCGTCATGCTCCCTTAGATGTCACTGCGTGTGGTAGCGTCCACAGAGCATGTAACTTTAAGAGGCGGAACTTAGAACATTTCAGTTTGTGAGAGTTTGTGACCGTCTATGCTTGTTGCTTGTTGTTGTCTATGTTTAAAAAAAAAAACATATCTATCAACATGAAAATTCTAAATAACACTGACAAACTTGACAATCAGAAAAGAAAAGAACTGTCATAGATAGGGATGCGCAACGTATAGAAATCAATAAACTTATCGATATCGATAAATGCATTCTATGCAGATAATAGTGAGGTTAAAAAACTAATATATATTGAAAAATCGGTAAAATAAAACACACATTTATAATTATGATTAGAGTATTTATTAATTTATATAAATGAGCAAGCAATATCGGTATCAGGCCAAATACCAGGCTTCCTTTTTTGATTTTTTGGCACCAACGTCACAATTTTTTTAAGCGTCTATTTCGTCTGACTCAATTTATTCCAAGAGATTGGCACTGCGTCCTAGTGATGCCAGGCTGCATTTAGTTTTTTGTTCTCCATCAACTGATTTTCCCTTGGTGTTAAATCTGTAAAAATAATTAAATATAAGCACAATTTTCGATGAGACTTGTAAAAATTTCTCTGCATATAAAACACAGGGATCTTTTCTATTTGAAAAGTGCAATAGAGGACAAATTAACTCAATCGATTTTGAGAATTTCTTTCTGTGTGTCGTATTTGTTTGTAACATCATCACATGAGAAAAGCTTAATAGATTACAATGAAACTACATACCTACTTCACTTAAGGAGACGATTCTTCTTTTTTTTAAATCGTTTTTTCAAAGTTGTTAGCACATATGTTTCGCTGCTCATGCAGTTTTTCTATTGGTAGATGCACTCGTTCTTAATTACCAACTGCTTTTAGCCACTCTCGACAAAATACAAAAGGTTACTTATTATAACTGACTACGTTTGGCTGTGAATTTATTTAGTGTGATTTAAAGTTAAGAAAACACCCAATCTACACTATCAATGGAATAGATTATTATCCTATGAATAAGAAAATCTAGATTTATTTCATATTCCTAGTATTTACTTATTGGTGGCACAGGTAGATAATATGTATAATCTTAGACTCTCTGATCTATTTAATTTGCAGTCAACCTATTTAGACTAAATTAAATTACAATTTAGTAGACAAATATTACTGTAGACAAGATGTTTTAAATCATTTTTTCAAGAGTTTCATTTAATCTTCACTGATGGCTCGAGAGTCGTATTACAGAATTTGAATGATGCTATTAATTTCGTAATTGTAAATTAGTAGTGTTAGGTGAGCACAATATCACATTAGAAATTAATATCGGTACTCACCGGTTTGGATCCAGTAGAAACTTGGAAAAATGCAACTTATTTACAGTATGCCAGGCCTCCTTGATACCGTAAACTTCACATGTTCTGTGAACATTACCCATGATGGTTCACAAACTTAGAGTCACTGTCAATTATTTTGATATGTTATATTCCAAAATCTTACAGAAAAAGGAAAAACAAACAGAAAAATCACAACACAAACAATAATACTCGCACGAAGGCAGACATATTTCTATTCTATTTTTCCTTATGGCAATGGTGCCGATGTCGACAATTCTGCCAATGTCAATGTGTGGAGAAAACGTGCGGTGGGAAACAAAATAAAAAATAAAAATTGATAGAAGCTAAAATTAAATACCAATAAGTAATTGAGATTAATGCGAAACTTGTTGACGGATATTATTAGTACACTGAAACAGACAGATAAAAAATATTGTTATCTATATGATTAAATATGTGCATAAATGGTCACAGATCACATAAAAAAAATATCATAATTTGATGTCATTGACACGAATGTGAGCACTTCGTAATGTAATCTTGGTCAACATGTCAATCTGACGTGTGTTTCTGAATGTTGGCTAAAGAAGGTCACAAATTTCATACAAAAATAATTTGTTCGGAGTTTCACAACACTGGTAGCGTCGGGGTGACTGGTCGTCTTGCTGATCATGGTTTTGTTATTGTTATTAGTAATTTACTGTTTATTTATTTTACCTCGATGAAATAATAAACTAGGACCTAGTTTATCATTTATAAATTCTAGTTACAGCTATATATATCTTTATGTAAGCGAGCACGCCCTTTATGCCTGCAGGCTTTTATTTAGATATTAAGTTCGGTTTACGTTTAGTTTTTATTTCTGCCTGAGTATAGTTCTAGATGATTTTGGTTGGTATATTGGCGTGTGCTAGCTGACACATGGCTAATAATTTACATTATGTTTTGTGTTGCATAATGTAATTTATTTTGCATAATATTATATAGAATCTTTTTTTTTCTAACTTAACAGACAGCTGTGCCGCTGGGGAGTTTGGTGCTCCACTTCTTCTTCCCACTAGGAAGTGGTGAAGGGTGGGCGTTTTGGGGGACTGTCTTATGTAATTTTGACGTTCGCTAAGTGCTGATTCTCAGCCAAGTTTGAATAAATGACTTTAGAATTTTGTTTATATAATAGTCGACCAACTTAATCATCAGACCCTAGAATCTGAGTACTTGTCAAGACGAATCAAACGAGTCCAAACTCGATGGGGTAGCGTCGTTTTATTACAGAGTTCCTATGGCTACCTTTAGGCTTCATCATCAGATCAGCTCAATTTCATAATAATATTGCATTGTCATCAGATTTACATATGCGTGCAAAATGTCAGCTCAATCGGAAACCGGGAACTGGGTCAAATTTAACTTGCAATATTTCATTACAGACAGACGTCAGGACAAGTGTAACTAAATAAAACCTTGTAAAAATATTATACCTAACACCGCTTCAACTTAATTCTATGCATAAATGATTGCTGTAGGTAGAACACTTGTTCAAAAATAATAAAATTTACCATAGGTGGTAGGAGTACAACCACAATAATATCTTTTATCAGAATTTTTTATTTGTAAACGTATGTCAAATTACAACAGCGTGCGAGATGTTACAGATTGGTGGATTCTCTATGTTTTGCCCAAAGGCGTACAAATATGTATATTTAATTAATATCGTCAAATTGTTTACTTTTTAACACAAATTGAACTTTTAAGATAGCATAGGGTAGAGTTATGTAAACTTTCACATTAGTAATAAAGGCACTAATAATAGGTAAATGTCATGCATATCAATACAAATTTAAAATACTCGTACAATCAATTTAAATAAATGTCAAATTGATTAGTTACATGTCATAATAATGCTAAAGTCAAACAAAATTCAAAATCGTCAAAATAGGGGAGGTGATAAACAATTTCCTGAAGCAGTAGTTATAGAATTATCGCCTAAATATTCCTGTAAGGTAATATCATTTATTTATCAAAATTCTTCATTTCTGTTTTAAAATTGTCCAGATTTAACGTTCTTATTTTTTGAGGTAGTTTTTTAAATATTTTTTTGGCCATAAAGAAGGTACTTTTATTAATTATGTATATATATAGATAAAAAGAGACTTATATGGCAATACTGCTAGTGCAGTTTTGCCATATAAGTCTCTTCGAGGTCTGACTTCTTTTTATCGCGGAAATTTTCTGTAGTAACTTTTAGTAGCCGTTTTGTATAAAGAAATGATAGATTTGACAAACATATTTGTTTCTTATAAGTACAGCGATGGCAAGGTAAGAATTTTATGACGGTTATAGAAAGGTACTGTATGTGCATTTAAGGCAACAAACACATGGTACTGACACATCTTTTTTGGGCTCTAAATACGAGTTCTCTATCTACTGAATTGCCCCAGTATATTACGCCATATCTGAGTGTTGATGCAACATAGCCGTGATAGGCTGTCAGTACGGATTCTCGGCTCACTATTTTTGATAACTTATAGAGAGCATAGGCAAATTTATAAAGCTTTTTACATATTTCGTCTGTCTGGGGTCTCCGTTAAATTGTTGTCTATATTAAAACCAAGAAATTTAGTAGCAGTAGTTGATTCTATTTTTGTCCCTAAATAGCTAATGTCAAGGATTTTGTTTGGGATCCTTTGATAAAAATGCATAATTTTAGTCTTTTCTAAGTTTATAATTAGATTATTGTTGTCAAACCATGATATAATTCTATTTAATGTCATATTTATTTAATTTTCATAAGTATTGGGATCATCACACTTAATAATTACGGTGCTATCATCGGCGAATGAAGCATGAAAGGCAAATGTACCATGGGGTGATTTATTTACCTCGGAAGGTCATTTATGTAGAGCACAAAAAGGAGGGTCCTAGCACGCTACCCTCAGGAACGCCGTATTTAACTATCTGGCTTTCGGAACGATACTTTTTTCTTTTTTATGTTTTGTCATACACAATTATTAATTAATTATTTACACAGGACAACTTGCGGGTATGTCTACCAGGCATACAGGAAATGACAAGACATCTAGTAACTTTGCGCAGTTTCGTCAATTATCGAGAATAGACACATCTTTACTACATCCCGTGATCGGTAAAGGTCGCATCCTTTTCATCTAAAATAGACGAACCTTAACACCAGGGACTCGGAATGCTGACGCTTTTTGGTAAATGACATTTTGCCTGGGTCTTAGTTAATTTAAGGGCCTTTTTCATCACGATCAAATAATATCCGACCACATTTATATAACATAATATCCATATAATAGCCACATATTATCCAATTTTCAAAAATGTTTTTTTTTAAAATTAAATTATGGAAGTCTATAGAGTGCCGTTAGCGGCACTTTATCCCTATCGGATAAAGTGCCGTAAGCATTGCATTGTCATTGTCACTGTCACTTGTTACTTTGCTTGATATTTGAGGTTAGTTCGCTGCCCTTTGTATTAGAATAGAATAGAATAGCTTTATTTCGGACACAAATATCCATAAAGTGGCAACATACAAAAAATTACTTATTGCCTAGTGTTAGCAAAAATCAACCTCCGCACAAACTGCTGTACAATCGGAGAGCCGAAGCTCTCGGCTACAGTTTTCAGGATGCTGTTTTGACTGCCCCTCACTCTCCTCAGTAGCGACGCAGTTTTTTTGCGTACCTATAATTGCATAGAAGCCGTCGGTAAGGGCTTGCGCAAACATTTGCAACGCGCTACAGTTACGAGGCAGCCTCAACAACATCCTGAAAGCATTGTTATATTGGACGTGCAGGACATCCAGCGATATCTTACAATTGACACATAGATTGCCCGTGTACAAACTTTGGCAATAAGCCTTGAAAAGTGTTACCTTTACTTGGTCTGTATACCGCGCAAATCTACGGAACAACATATTTTGCTCCGGACCGCTAGAGCCCTGCGCTACCTCTCAATGTCTACAGCGTCGATCAGGTTAGGGGCAAGACAATGCCCTAGGTATTTAAAAGTTGACACCCTATTAATTGGTGACCTGCTCAAAAGCAACTCGGGTCCTTCTCCACGGCGTTTACCTCTGACCTCAAAGACCATCTATTGATTGATCGTATTTCTTTTACATAATTATATCAAAAGTCACTACAATGACTGAATTTACGAAAAGTTAAGTAGCAAATGAAAGGTAGATTAGGTTAGGTTAGAACTGTGACCACACAACGCACGAGCGAAGCGAGTGGAGCGAACGGTGCCGCGGCAGCGGCCGGCGAGTACCACGGTCCGATTAATGGAATGTGGTGTTTTACAGCGAACTAACTTCAACAATCAAACAAAATAACAAGTGACAGTGACTCAGTGACAATGACAATGCTTACGGTACTTTAGCGCCACTACCATGCCGCTAGCTGCACTTTATCGGATAGATATAGATACCTTAAATTATCCGCCAAGTTTAATAAAAGCCAGTAGCAGTGAGCAGTTTCACGCAGAAACACTCATGAGCACACAAAACAAAAAGTTCGAACGAGACCGACGCGAGGCATTTACTAGGACATGATACGTCGCCAAGTTACCTATTTCCTGTTTTATTTTCAGCCAGTTTTGTCTGACGATACTAAAAATAAATTGCATCCAATGAAAACTCCCAATCACTATTGCATTGCCAGACGGAATGAGATTTAAGGTTCTGCAGACAGGCGCGCAGCGACTGTAATAGAAAAATTTCCATGAAGTTTTCATAGAAACTGTTCTACTAGAGTCGTGTCGCACTGTCGCGTCGCGCCTGTCAGCGGGAGCCTTTAGCAGAACCGAGCACTAGGAGCACACGGTACATACAGTACGGTTAGTGCGTTGTATACAGTGAAGTATGTAGGTAATTATGATAAATTATTGCAGTTCATTTAATAAATTTATAAAGCTCTTTCCACAAAAAATATATATAAAAGTATTTAACTAACTACCTATAATTATGATGAATGGGTACTTTACACTGGTTTTTTTTCTGGACTGGAACTGTTACAGAAAACCACTCTCAACTTTTGTATACAACAACTAACAATGTAAAGTAAAGATTATGAGCGTTACCTGGGTAACTACATATAATTTAAATAGCTTTTCAATTTATTAGAAAAGTCACACCATTTCCTACTAACATTTTGCTTAGCGATAGAGCAAATATATCCAGGTAAGTGAGCTCGTTTTACTCCGCTATGGCGTATTCAAAAGGTCCATAATTTAGACTGGGAGGAGGTGGAGTGTACGTACAGTTGGGCTTTAATCGCTTCAACTGCGCTAGCCATTCTTAATGGAGTTTTAAATAACACGTTTAGCGTGTCTCTGTGTGGGTTCTTTTAAACAACAAAGTAACGGAACACAGAATATTATGTGTCACGTGGTGATATGAATTTTGTAGACAAAAAGGCAACACTGCTTTCGTGTACAGTTCCGAGAAATAAAGTAAGTAAATATAGTGCATTCGGTGGAAACCGCGCCGGCGTATTTTTTAGTGAACTGAAAGCCGTGACTGGCAATAAGGAACTAGTGCTCACAGACTACAATTATATATATGCTGGTGCTGATCCCACGCTACCAGGATGGCAGGAAGTGAATGAAATTTAAAAACACGGTCACTATGCAAGCCCTTGGTTTGAAAAATCGGTGCATTCGTTATCACGAATCAGGAACTCGGATACATACATCTGCCTGCATACCTACTGTAGTATAGACCGCCATAGTATTGTGGTTTCTGATTTCCGCAAAAGTAATCTCCTTGAAACTTTTTCTACGATTTGTAGGGTAGGTAGGTCCTAGTCTTAAATGGCTAGTAAAAGCCTGGGTTCTGGCCTTAGAGGCTCTCGGGCCTCGACTTCGGGGGCTCCTAAGCGCATGCTTGGAGAGGGGCCAGTTCCCACTTCGTTGGAAGACGGAGAAACTGGTCCTCATCAAGAAGCCGGGGCGCCCGGCGGACTCTCCGTCCGCTTACCGGCCCATCGTGCTGCTCGATGAGGTGGGCAAGCTCTTTGAAAGAGTAATTGCAGACCGCCTTGTCGGGCAGCTGGTGCGAGTGGGGCCGGATTTGGCGGACAGCCAGTTTGGTTTCCGCAAGGGGCGCTCTACGGTGGATGCCATCATGCGCGTTCGAGCCCTCACGACGGGGGATGCTGTTGCCCGGGGTGGGGTAGTCTTGGCGGTGTCTCTTGACATCGCCAATGCCTTCAATACCCTGCCCTGGAGTTGCATTAGGGAGGCACTCCGGTATCACCGGATGCCGACCTACCTCTGTCGAGTGGTCGAGGCCTATTTGACGGACAGGGCCGTCATCTACCCCGGTCACCACGGAGAGTGGAACCGGCGAGAGATGTCGTGCGGTGTCCCACAGGGATCGGTCCTGGGACCGCATCTGTGGGACATCGGCTACGACTGGGTGCTGCGCGCCGACCTCCCTAGCGGCGTCAGCGTGGTTTGCTACGCTGACGACACGCTGGTCCTGGTGCAGGGGAGGTCGCATGAGGCGGCGGCCGAACTAGCGACACGTTGGGTTGCGACAATCGTCGAAAGGATCCGGCAACTGGGACTCGAGGTGGCCTTGCACAAGTCCGAGGCCATGTGTTTCTATGGTCCTCGGAACTCGCCACTGTCGGGTTCCCAGATTACGGCGGGAGGGGTTCACATCGGTGTCGAGTCGACGATGAAGTACCTGGGACTCGTCCTCGACAGCCGGTGGAACTTCGTGGAGCACTTCCGACGTTTGGCTCCCAAACTGGATAGGGCTGGGGCTGCTTTGAAGCGGCTCCTGCCCAACCTGGGGGGTCCAAACGCCTCCTGCCGGAGGCTTTACGCGGGGGTCGTGCGGTCCATGGCCCTTTACGGGGCACCGGTGTGGGCGCGTTCATTGAGGCTGCGACCGGCCCGGCGGTTGAACGCGTCCCAAAGGGTCATGGCCATCAGGCTGGTCCGGGGATACCGCACGGTCTCCCGTGAGGCGGCGAGCCTCCTTGCCGGACTACCGCCATGGGATCTGGAGGCGAAAGTCCTCGCGCACATGTGGGAGTTGCGCGAGGAGGCGAAACGCCGGGGTGTAACTCCGCTGCCGCGAGAAATCACGGCACAGCGGACAGAGCTCCGGCGGGATCTCATGGCGGCATGGAGTCTACGATTGTCGCAACCCAGCGCTGGGCACGCCACAATTGCGGCGATAAGTCCCCTCTTTGAGGAGTGGCTTGAGAGGCGCCATGGCGTCCTCACCTTCCGCCTGACGCAGGTCCTCACCGGACACGGTTGTTTCGGGAGGTTCCTGTTCCGCGTAAGGCGGGAGGAAACGCCCGGGTGTCACCACTGTGTGGATCGCCCGGAGGACACGGTGGAGCATACGGTGGAGGTCTGCCCGGCTTGGGCGGAGCACCGCCGTGTCCTCACGGAGGCGATCGGCGGCGGCGATCTCTCGCGTCCGGCCCTGGTTCAGGCCATGGTTCGGAGCGAGAGTGCATGGGAGGCCGTCACCTCCTTCTGCGAAGCAGTTATGCTCGCGAAGGAGGAGGCGGAGCGCGCGAGGGAGATGCAAGCTGCACGCCCTCGCGGCCCTAGTCGCCGCAGGAGACGCCCCGGGCGTCGGGAGTCCAGAGCCGACTTCCGGCCACCGTAGGCGCGGGCTTGCGGACGGTGAGCAATGGGCAGCTCGCCGTCCGATAAGGACCAGGCCCGTGTCGACGGCGCGTTGTGTTCCACGCGCGCCTAAAGAGATGTCAGCACCAACCGACGGGGTCGAAAGACCAATGCCTGCTGGGGTTGCGGGTTTGTCCGAAAGGGATAACGCGGCCCCGGCACACGGGCAACGGAAGGAACACGGGTGGGTTTTAGTCAGTAAAAGTCTGACACACCCTCTCGCTCTGCCCAGAGCGGGAGAAGTCATTTGATGACTTCCCATCCTCAAAAAAAAAAAAAAAAAAAAAAAGGTAGGTCCTAGTATTTCGGGAAACATAAGACATTCCTTAAATAAAAGAGGTAATAATCTGTGAAAGTAGTTCCATGTCACTGTTTAATAGTAACACATTCGTGTATATTTCATAACTTTCTTCGGCTATATTTCATTTCCCGCATTACCCCAAGTTGTAGCTTTCAAATAAGGGTAATGGATTATAATAGTATTCATTTGTAATAGGGTTTCCACCTTATAAAATAGTGATTTTCTAAGCAAATTTACAAATTCGAGTTTGGACTGCGAATGCGAATAACGTGGAGACTCCCACTACGGATTTGTAGACAGGCCACGTCAAAATAAAATTGATTCTGTGCCAGATGATAACACACACGTGCTCAGAAAATCCTGTTATTTAAGTCTTCAGGAGGGTGTTTATCTCTTTAAGACTAATTCAGATTGATTGGGATCGTTGGGATAGTAGTGTCACTCGGAGTCGGGATTCGTTTGCAGTTAGATAACAGTTGCTATGGGATTTCAGAAAATCTTTTGTGTGGCTGTTTAGTTTTGGATATTGGTCTGCATAATATGAGCGTACCTATTTCTCTCTTCAAATTTTCCCATAGATTTACATCAATGATATTTCCTATGTTTTCAACGAAATGATGATGCTAAGCTTTGTTCAAAGGCATACTATTCTATCAACGATTACTTAAATGATAAGAATAGTTGGTCGCTGTGATTAACTCAAGACAATGTTTATGTTCTTTCTCCAGCTTACCTACTGACAAGTTATATGAGTTTATATAATTGTTTATTTTATTTGACTTTATAAGTCAAGTTATTTAAATTTAATTTACTGTTGACATAATCTACTCATCACTCATACTCTACTCATCAATACTGGTTTTCAGCTGCATCCGGTTAGACTGGAAGCCGACCTCGACATAGTTGGGAAAAGGCTAGGTAGATTGATTGATAATCTACTCATCACAATGTTTTTTTTATGAGTTGTATTGCAATATGGGGTTAGCTAGTGACCTCGACAATTGATCATATTATTTATTGTTATTAGTAATTAACTGTTTTGTTTATTTATTTTACCTCGATGGTCCTAGTTTATCATTTATAACTTCCAGTTACAACTTTATGTAAGCGGGCACGCCCTTTATGCCTGGAGGGTTTTATTTAGATATTAAGTTCTGTTTACGTTTAATTTTTTATTTCTGCCTGAGCATAGCTGTTCTCGATGATTTTGTCTGGTATATTGGCGTGTGCTAGCTAACATATAGCTAATAATTTAAATTATGTTTTGTGTTGCGTAATGTAAATTATTTTGAATACTATTAGATAGAATCTTTTTTTTTTTTTGTTCTTCTGACTGAACATACAGCTGTGCTGCTGGGGAGTTTGTTGCGCCACTTCTTCTTCCCAGCTAATGCATTAGGAAGTGGTGAAGTGTTGGCGTTTTGGGGGACTGTCTTATGTAATTGACGTTCGAAAAGTGCCGATTCTCAGCCTAGTTTGAATAAATGACTTTTGAATTTTGAATGCAATAGCATGCTAATATACTACATTCCTTCTAATATGTTTATCTTATAAACATATTAGAAGGAATGTAGTATATTAGCAGATATTCTAAGTTTACTGTAGACAAATGCTGTTGAACAGTTTGAATTAATTCTGGTGAGTTACAGCCATGCTACAACTAACCAAACGTTATAAGGTTCTAAGGCGTGTTTCAGCAGAATGTATTAAACTTTGATAAAAGAAGTCGATGAACCTTTTCACAGTAGGTAATGACGGTAAAAAATTCTCACTATTAGTTTCCAAAGCTATGGAGCATGTCTCCCCGCTAAAAGAACTGATCAACTAGCGTTACGCTTATACCAATACGACCTTCCTCTTTAATACTTTTCAGAAATTGCTATAAATTAAAGTGGGTTCCGTTGCGGGTTTTAAGCCCCGTGCAGACTGACGCGACGCTACTCTAACAAAACAATTTCTATGAAATCTTCACGGTAGAACAATTACCGGTGTCGAGTCGCGCCGTTGCGTCGCGCCAGTCACACGAGGGTTTAATTTTATAAGATTTGGACGGTAAAACGATCAGATTTTTGTACTTATGCATTTGCCATATTTGATCACTAATGATGAACGCGCGTGTTTCTAAAATAGCTGAAGAAGTTATCGAAGTGGCTCAGCAGGTATTATCTGAGTTTCAAATTCTAGATCTCAAAAGTTATGAACCATGTTTACTGCGCCTTGTATAACAAGCATCTTGAAGTTTAATTGGACATAGGTCTCAAGTTGCGCCACAACACCCGGTTTTCAGCTTTTCGCTTCCAGTTGGGGCCCGCATATATATTCTTCGCATAGTTGGCGGAGTTTGTTGAACAGTGATCTCTTCCTTACATAAATTATAAAACGCAACGTCATCTCTCTCTGATCATCAGTCTGTTACTGCGTTTTTAAGTCGACAACCACTTATCCGATTTAGGTGTTTTTTTATATTTCTTTAAGTCGTAAATATTGAAACTCTGGCGAAACTGAAGCAAGTCCCGCGGCGGATCCGTCAATTAACTTGTATGGAGGTGTTCAGACTAGCGCGAGTACTCGCGTGACTTTATAATTATTAAGACAATCGACCCGCACAGTCGCGTCCCGCGTCCCGTGCGGGATTCGCATTAGAGTGGCCAAAGCTTTATAGCTTCTGGCTAGATCTTTGTAATAGTCTACCCGAGCAGAAACGAAGCACGGTTCGGTTCATACAGGTAAGTCTGTTTTAAAGACCAGTGGTTCTACGGCAGACCTAACCAGCAAACTTCCACTGTAGTCATTCTTACAGCTATGTTGGTCATTCTGGTTCTTTTTCAGATCGTTTCGTTGCTAATAAAGAAATCTCTTAAAGAAATTATAGCATAGTTCGCTAAGCGACTTTGGATTTTGTGGTTTAAACGTTTGACCCTGCTTTCAGTGCCCACTTTAATTAGGAGCGCTTTTAAAATTGTTGCCAAGTTGTAAGATTCCGTCTTGTCCCAAAATCCCTTGGCGAGTTTCTTGTCTGAAATCTGACTTGCTGATCTCGTAAAGCCATAGGTACCTATAGTCAGGGCCGTAGCGAAGGGGGGGGGGCATTGTGAAGCAATGCTCTATCTTAAATTACCAATGCCCTACCTTTATTAAATACCATCAACTAATAATAAGCAAAGTAGGTACTGTCAAACTAAGTTATGACGGGCGTTAAGTTGGAAAAAATCGAAAATAGAATGTGTGCGAATCTACATTTTCTACTTTAACTGCAATCAATAGGCCTCGGCTATCAATGGATTACGAAGAAACCCAGGCATGATAATTGGCCTTTGAAAAGAAAAGAACCAAGTCTGATGAATCTGACCAGTCAAGATCTGAATGAAGTCCTTCGTATTTTTAATAATACAGCGAATCGAAGAATTCAGCTGTTAAAACAGCTGGAAGAACTTTATATTGGAGAAATAATAATACAAATAAATCAGAGTAAATTACTTTTTTTTTTATCTATGTATCACCCCCGAAATTTTTACTTCCACCCTACCTGGGGGCCTACCACTACCTCTAAAGCAGTATTATTTTAATCTTACTTCAGTGGGGGAAAGAGATGTAGCTATACGTCCTGTAGAGCTTCATCTCTTTCCCACGCTAAAGTAATATTAAAATAATTGTAACAACAGCTGCCCTACCTTAAAATCAAGCCTAGCTACGGCCCTGCCTATATTCTACAAATTGTCGGTTATCATATTTTATGTAGGCATTCGGTTCACAATGCAGACGTGTCACTGAACTATGTAACCGCAAATTAGCAAATGCACCTACCTACGTAAATGTAAAGCAAGGCGTCAGTGGTAGTCAGATTACGGTGAACCGTTTCTTAGTAGGGCATTATTTATAATTATTGGGTAACTAGATTCAAGATATTCATCTTCATTAAACATCGCTTTAGGGGTTGACTCTGGTGACCCATGTAGTCGGTGTACCTATGTATGTTTTCATACCGGCTTACTAGTATTTTGTGTGTGAAAACATTTTTCCGAGGTGTCTTCGTAATTCAGACCTTATTTCTCAGACTTTGTTTGATTAGCATCTTGAAGAATCAACTCGAACAGTAATGTTTTTTATGTCTGTAAAGCCTGCTATCTGTTACTGCTACTGCTGATAAACCTAGATATTCAATGTTTATTGTTATTCCCTATTGCCTAAGTATTTAAACTTACAACATAAATTATGTAATTGGTTCATCACATTTAGCAATTATCGTAATGTTAACAACGCTCAGTTGATGTATTGCTCTTTTGCGAATGACAACCGACCAATGATTCGTGGCGTTTGTCGAATCTCTAGAGCGCACACGATCCAACAGCAGTTTTACAAATCTGCCATTCATATATTTTTTGTATATAGATTTGTGGGACACACTTTATAATGACTGTTCTTATTCCAAGTCTTCTTATAACTTAGCAATATAAAGATTAATTGATTGTCTTTTGAAGCTTGTTAAGGTCACTACTCCCGGTACAAGTGTACTAAGGATTGCAGTATTGTTGCTACGACGTAGGTGACGCGACATTGTTACGGCCGCGTCATGAGTTGATACACAACAAAGACCAAGTTTTATACAATCGTCCTGTGATACAAAGGTAGGAACGGTAGCTAGCGCTCTGTAGCTTATCTACTCATGCGGATACGTGCTACGGCTACGCTAGCTACATTTCGTAGCGTCGTAGCAGATAACCAATCCGCTACGAGTCGACTCATCAATTCTGAAACTTTCAGTTGCGCTTTCATGTATTTTGTGGTGTAATTCCGCAGGTCTGCAGAGTAAACTTTGCTAGTGAATAGTAAAAAAAACAACCAGCTATTATGGACAAAATTTATTTAATAAGTCTTACTTGTGGTTTAAAGTACTATTTACAAGTCGTAACATCAATTGTAATACTTATCTATAATAAACAATGAATTACACATTGCTGTAATGTAAATCTAAAGTCACGTTTTCACTTAGTCAGGTATTGCGTTTAATTTCAACTACATACACTTTTAAATGTGTAATTCGTTAAAGTGTAATTAAATTAAAGAAACTTGTCAATGTGTGTAAACGAACGCTCAATACTCGAGTAAAAGGAAACGTGCTTGGAAATTAATTCAAACTGATCAAATATCCATATGGCATATATTTATATGTTCACTTAAGTACTTCAAATATCATTTATTTATTGTAAATTACAATGTAATTGTAAAAAAGTACCTATTTACAAATATCGATGGTCACTTTTTAATTTCATCTTAACTTAAAATAATAAAATTATGTGTTGCGTTTTTTTTTATTAACAGGTAAAAGTATATTGGCAGTTCATAATATGCTTATAATTTGTGTCAGTATAGTTATTGAGCATTCAGCCGTAACCCTTACGTGTACTACAATAGTACAACAAAGTGCCAATTATTTTCTAACGGCTGTGTTCTAACTACGGTCAGACGAAGTGAGAACACGATCGAGACGCGACAGCATAACGCTCTCGCAAACTGCAATAAAATATAAACGAACAGACTTTGCTACATCTTTTAGACAATAAACAGAACAGAACGAGTCGGAATATCAATTATTCGTTTCCATGGCAATGACTCATTCTGTCCTGTTTATTGTGAATGAATTGCAGTCATTTCGAGCGCGTACCGGATGTCAAGACTTCCATTTACTCGCGGCTTGTATTTATTGAGATCAGAATACAAGGCATCAATAGAATCTCCTTTAATTTATCTGACCAGTGCAATCAGTTAAACACACGCATTAGTACACCTATATTCATCGTCCATACAACACTTTTTTAAAGTAAGAGTAACATTTATGAAAAATGTTAAGTTATCAAAATGATATTTGAACCTTCCATGCTAATAAGTAATTGACGAGTGATAAATGTCACAACGACTTAATTAATAACCGTCTTTACATCGACCACTGAACACGTACACAAAACATTGAATAAATGAATAAATAAAAATTAAAATACCTGCCACTACCTATGTCAATTCGAAAATAATCATAAATTCAATACAAAAATGAAATAATACTCTAAATTCTACAACTCATAATTTAATATAGAAAAACAAAACTCAAGATTCTTTAAGGTGGGAATTTCGTAATTTTAGTCTAAATGATTTTATCGTCACAACACAATGTATGGTATGTATGGGTGATTCTGTAATTCAAAAATGGGTCGAAAAGAATAGTCTTGGGTAGCTAACATTACTTGTAACTTATAAGTCGACCCTACATACTAAGCTCGCAGTGATGCTATTATCTAATTACGAAAGATTTAATTGAACAGCAGATTTTTTGTAATAATAATATACATAATAATTTATTGATGTTTGAAATAAACGAAACTCAAAATCTCGTGTTTCTTATTTATTTAGTCGTTCATAATAAAGGCTTGTGCAGACCAGCGCGACTTGACGCGCGACGCGACACGAACAATAGAATTTCTAAGAAAACTTCACAGTATAACAATGACCGGTGTCGCGTCGCGCGACAAGTCGCGCTGGTCTGCACAAGCCTTAATGGTATAAGTAGTAGATTGGCACTAACACATAGCTAGCAAACCTAGAACCGTTCAAATTCATTTACTTTCGTAGTTTTAAGCCTAAAATAAGCTGGTTTTAAAAAGCGATGTGCTATAGTTTTTAGCATAAAATAAAAATGTCTGTTGTATTGCATATAACATGATCTGAGATCTATAAATAGATATTCGGCTGAATAGTTACAAATATTATTCTCGTATGTCGCAGGCATCTTACTTAGACCGTGTTTGTCTAAAGTCTAGAGATGCTTAACTACATAAGAACTACACTATGAACTAAAAAATAATCTTAATGCATCCGGCTAGATATCTTGTAAGTAAAAATATTTATATAAGATGCCTATGTTACATTACAGTGCTCGTTAGCTTTTAACGTGAATACACTTGATAAATTCGTGGAATTAGCACACAATCTAATAATATATCTTTATATTTCACCGTGACCACATAGGAATAGTAGAAGCAATGATTGTATGTGTATGGATGTCATATTTTGCTGCAAAAAAAAACTGAACTTATTTATATATTTATAAGGGACTTCTCAACGCTGAAGTCAGTCCTTTGCACTCATATTTCATAAACCGTATTTTAGCTCAATACAAAATATACGTTTTTAATTTGGGTATATATATATTTGAAACGTGTACAGCATTGGAATTCATGTCCTATAATGTATACGTGGAAATAGGTAATACATTGAGGGACCGCAAACAATACTACTACATGAAATATTACACAGACATGTCCTCGATACCAGTATGATAGTCTTTTGTCGAAGGCTATAGCCACGGGAGTAGGGGAAACAGGGGTTGTCTAGCAAAGAGGAGATTTGGCTTCGGGGTCCTCAACACTAGACAGCCCGAAGACACTTATTAAAACATACACTGTGGTGTACTATCTACTACCCTGATTACGCCCCTGGCTACAGCCACGTTGTTGTTCCGTACATCTAGGCCGTTACTCTTAATAGATTTTAAGTCCTCATACAAAATCTAAGAACTATTAGAAAAGAATATAATCAAGAGTATCTTTCGAAAATTCATCCAGTCAAATATAAACATTGACATAACACGAGTATATATTTACAATTATCCAATATTTACCATAAAGTATTATTTGTAAAACCAATAACATCATTCTCATAATAAATCTTATTCTATTAAAGATCTGAACTCCTCAATATTCCAATAAACAATGCATTGTGATGAATGTTGCTTGACTTTCCCGCAAACATAAGAATAGAGTTTATGAGACTAGAAATTACCAAACGACATGACATGAGATCACGGCGCTACAGAAGCCTCATAAAATAATTATGTTTAAACAGTTCAAGTCATTTAACTTGTGTAAATGACTTGAAAAGTTAAAATACACTGATTAGTTTAGCGAGCTTCGACATTCCGGCACCCTCGTTCTATATTAAGGCAGAGATGGAAAAGTTAATTATATTTCTACAAACACCATTTTAATATGGAATAAAATGTAATTACGGTCGTTACTAAACAATGTTCCAGGGGAGTCGTAATCTTATTCCATCAGTGCAATTCATACGAAAATTTCGGCCATTACCAGATCAACCGCGTTACAAGGATTTGAGAGTTCGACAAGATTATTAGGGCTCAGAATATTGCTTGAAGATTTAAATCTGCACATAATTTTTTGTCCAATAATGAGTTCTCGTAAAATGTGGCTTGGAAAATATTAATACTGCGGATTTGTGAACCGGATTCCGTTATTATTTCATTCGAATATACAACTACATGTATAACATAAAATTGTATTTGTTTACTCTTTGTCGAAATTGAAATAAACGACTGAACTATTGATTAAATCTGAAATCAAATATTCTGGACCGACTGAGTCGTGCGTCGGATCTCTGTCTTGCCAAATGGAGGCTCCATTACTTCAGTGCTCGTAAACTCTGCGAACGCTCACACATACATCCTAGCATCACAATTGACAATGTCGACAATGATCACTATTCTACACTTCGATGATTTATTTACACCACTCGCACCATACTTGCATTAAGTCAATAATAAACCACATTTACAAAATATGAGCTATGGAGATCACTTGTCATTCGTTATCGTACGAAACCTTAGTTTCGAAATTTATATGAAGGACGAAGGTAAAAGACTTTAATAATAAGAAAAACAAGAGCTTACTTAATACATTCTATCGCTTTTGTACCAGTTCTTCGCGACAGATAGGTATTTTAATTTTAAGAACTACGCGATTTTATGGCAACTGGTTCCTTATCGTAAATACCTTTGTATTTTTAAACAGTACCTCTTGATGTAACTAATCATAATAAAAATATTGATACAAGAATAGTCAATCCAGATTTTATCTCAATATTTATTGTTTGAGAGAATAACTGGATACAACCATACTGGGGTTTCATTTCATAACTTATGATTCCAATATAGGTAAGTATACCTATACGCTGCCCCTTAAGTAAGCATGACTTGGATTAAATCTAAAGATTCATCTTCTATTGATTAAGATGAAATTCAGTTCTCAAAATGAAAACAAAATTTGCAAATTAAATCACCTGTTAAATACGCAATTTGGTTTCCGTTTTACGAGTTAATTATAACACTTCAAGTTCCACGGCATTCGCGAAGTTTGGATGTCTGTCACCACCAACTTATTTCTAGTTCAATTTTCCTTCCCTGTATAAAAATATTTTACTCGACTTATCACAAAAAAATTACCGTTCTCACGCACTAGCTACACTTAACTTGTTATGAAAAGCAACAGCTGCGCAAAATTCAGGTGCATTACCACCAACTTCACTTACAATACGAGTTTCGCGCAGTAACAGTCGTTGAACTGACTGGCAGTGTGAGTTCATGTTAGTCCTCCAGATAGGGGTTACAAGTGGAAGTCAGGGGCGGACTCGGGGGCGCGACGCGTCACGAGTGCGGCCGAGCGTCACACACCCGTCTTACAGCCGTGTTCATACGATGATCTCGCGGATGACGCGGCGCGCGCGCGAGTTTGGCGTGGAGTAGCCCGACTCCAGCGACTCGTCGTAGCCCAGCGACATGTGCAGCGGCTTCTCCTCGGCGCCGCCCTCCTCCGCGCGCATGCCGTACTCCGGCAGACCGCTCACCTCATGGTACGGCGATTCTGATGAAAGACAACATGCTATACCTACTGTTTGCCATATGTTTAGGGATGAAGATTCATCCGATTTCTTCAATTTCTATGAACCTTGGTCGGTGCACCAGAGGACTTTGATCTAGATATCGTGTTTAAATATTCTAGAGTAAAGATCGTAATAGGTACCAAGACTGTTTAACTTTTTCCTTGGCATAAAGACTATTACTAGCTTCTTCTACATAAAAAGTAAATATATTTTTTGGCAGTTTTTTAGCAGAAGCCACGTTGTTTTGCAAAAGTGTGGGCGTAAGGTCATTAGGTACCGAGCGGCTACGCTCCACGAAAATTTATCGTAGTAATTTATGAACAACTTTTCGTAACACAAGAAAAACTCGTTGCGAGCACAAAGTGTTTCTATTATTAATCGGTGGTGAAGGGATAAAACACTTACCGATGTGTTGATCCATCCGTTTCTTGGGTTTGTGTACCGAGGCGTAGGGGTCGGAGCAGTACTCCTGGCGCGAGGGGTTCTGTGTGGCGCGCATGTCGTAGTCGTTGGGTGCGGGCGGCTGGCTGGCGTGCGGCAGGTGAGAGTAATGCGCGTAATCGTCAATGTTCCGGTAGCCCGCATGCGAGATTGGATCGTAGTCATAATTGCTCTGACGATCAAGCACCTGGTGAGCTGGCAACGTCGCAGCATTGTTAGCCGCTGCCATCTTCATCTGCCACAACGAGTCCTGAGAGTTCACACTGCCCCCGTTGTTACTGTTCGTGTAGCTGTTCTCTATGAAGCCCATGTTAACCCCTGCGGACAATTCCTCGTTTAACACCAGACAGTGAGATTTTGAGAGGATCAAATGCGACATGCAAAGCGTGCTGTCCAGAAATAGGTTGTTTTTACCTTCTATGTCGACAGTAGTTAGTCCTTAGTGAATGCGTATGAGAAAAATAAATCAACATAATAGAGTGGAAATCAAAATGAAATTATATGTATATTTGAAAAAACGTAAAAGTACACAATAATAAGATGTCATGATGAGAAAAATGTGAAAGTGTGGACACAAAGATTTTAGACGCTAATATACTTACAATCTGAATTAGGCATAGTTTGTCCAGGATGAGGTTGAGTGTGCGGCGGTACGTGGTAGGAGTAGCCCCCTTGCGTCGCGTATACCGCAGTCTTTGAGTCATCCATGGACAACGCCATGTCCATCGAATGTTCGAGAGCTTTGTTCTCCATACCAGAGCTAGGATAATACGGCGGTGGGGCCTGGTTCTGAGGTGTCACCTTAGCTGGCCTCATCGAGTCCATTTCATAGTCTTTGGATCTATCTTTCTTGTTGGGCCTGCGTCTGCACTGGTAGATTAGTAACAACAGCCCCACGAACAGAAGGACCACAACAGTGGTGACGAATATTCCTACAATGGCGGCCGTGGTTCTAGCAGACGTTTCCTTAATGTACGACGTCCCAACTGTTAAGAGAAACACATAATAACCACATGTTTTACTCCTATTCATAATTAATCAAAGTTAATCTAAGCGGATTTCTGTATTCCAATTTGTTACATTTAGCACTTTTATGGTTTTATCCGAAATAATTTACAAAGATTAAAGGCATTTTAGTCAGTCTTTCCTTGTTGTTAATGTTTTCACAGAAACTGTTTATTACATCATAATCTCCATTCATTCACCCGGGTACAAGTTAATAAAATTGGCCGTCGGAAGGACGTCAGATTTAAAGTGAACAGCTAAAAATAAATAAGGAAACTTCACTGAAAAGTCTGAAATCCCACAAATGAAACCCCTAAAATATGTTTATTCGTTTTGTAATTTTTCTTTCAGTAAATAGGTATTTAGTTAATTACTTTGCCTTTTATTTTTAACTGCCTCATAAGAACTCAACAAATATTTAAATTACGTAGTCTACAAGTAATTACTCACTCTCTGCTTCCGTGTATTCGCTGCAAACATCTTGATTGACTTGCAAGCAGAGCTTGAGTCGTATGCGAGGGTTGAAGTCATCCAGGGGTGGGTCAGTGACGTGTCGGGTGGTCGTACGGGTTGCCTTACTGGGCAGCTCGACTGTGGCCTCCTGCACTGTGGCCACCGCGCCCGAAAGACGCAACGTCACCGTATCCACTACCTGTTATACAATCAATTATATTAACCTTTGGTCGGAGTGAGGTAAAACAGTAATGCTTCATTGTCTGTGGTTTTCTAAATAGTTACTTCGAAAAATACGGACGGCAAGTTGTAGACAGAATTTTGCTCAACGCATACGCTGTTTGTCATTATTTCCTAACAATGTATTTTTATTCCGGATGCTGAATTTATTTTAGATACAATTTATACCAGTGCTTTCAACATCCGCAAACATAACTTAACAGCATTTGTATACCGTCGGAAAATGTTCACTATTAAACATGGGCTTCATCCGCATTCAACCAACACCCACGGTTTGGTGAATATTGCCAAAATCGTTACGCTTGGCAGTCGCACAAATATAATCGTTTTAAACTTAGTTGTCCCCAGACTTAACACACAGTTTAAACTTCAATGTAATTTGTACTTTCATTCGCATTCTGCTGGAGAAGTAAGTATTTCTCGGATAGAATGTCTGGCATGTTGTATCCGACCCGGTCGAATCTAATGGCAAGCGCATTTCTAGTAAGTATATTTCGTTGGAAGGTATAGAAAGAACTTACTAATGAAATATATAATGAATATTTTTATACCGGTTCTCAAAATTCTATAGAAATGGAATCTGGACAGAGTACCTAGATATAGTCACTTTCATAGTAGATTTTATAAATTAAATAAGCAAACTAGATATATGTACTGTAGATTTTTATTTTAATTATCATTGACATACTTATGATACGTTTTAATATTTTAATATTTTAAGCGCCTACTTCCAAGAAGATATTCATTACTAAAGGGACAGCAAGGCTTCGTGGCATTTCATTTACACTGCGTACTGCCTACGTCTTTACGTATTTATTTTCGAGGTTTATAATCATTAAATGTAGGTAGGTACACACGTGCGTAAATACCTTTCATTTCTTGTAAAATAACGATTTCAACTTTGAGGAAAGACCCATTTCATAATAGTATGGTTTCATGAAAAGTTTGTTCGTAACCACCATAAAATTTATTTTCTTTCAATACTTTAGGAGAACATCGGTTGCCATGGTATGGGCATGTGATGCTGAGGAATGAGGAAAATGTCGTGATGAAAGTTTTGAGTATGAATGTCGATGGCTAAAAGAGTAGGGGAAGGCCAAAGAAACGATGGATGGACTGTGTGGAAGATGATATGGCTGGAAAGGGGGTGACTACTGAGATGACGACTAATAGAGAAGTATGGAAGAAAGAGAGATGTTGTGCCGACCACAAATATTTTGGGATAAGGACAGGAGTATGATGTTGATTTTAGGAGACAATCGCTTTTGACTCTAGCGCATGTTGTGTAAGGTATTTATGCTCGTGACTGTATAGGGACGGAGTCATTTTCGCTCTTTACAGTTTCGATGATTACTTATGTTTTATTTATGATTTTATTGGATGAGTCAGTGATCGACATAGTGTTACAATTATTGCATCGTACTTGCTAAGTACAATGGTACTTCGCGAGTAATATTCTTTCCAACTTCTTACAAAACAATTACTTGTTATAGTGAGATTGAAAAACACCTACTTATTTGTCAATTTCAACCAACATATACCTAAAGTGCATGATATTAAAATGCAAATTAAACAAGGTACGTTACACCTGAAGCTTACACGTAAAGCGTAACATGTGAACTTACACCAAAGAAGTGTGAGGGTGTGTTGTGCAGTAGCATTAAATATTTACATAATATGAAAGAAAATAGGTCGTTATTAGGTGCAATTACCTGCCATCCTGCGGTACCTCCCATGGAAGCAAGTCCCTCGACGACCCCCACCAGCGCCAGGCAAGTCGGGCTGACGGTGAAGGCTATCGCTTGCGTGCTCGGGTCGTACGTCACCTGCTCCGGAGGATTGATTTTGTCCACCTTCGTTGTCACCGTAATCTCATTCGAATAATTACTCTGCCCCTTAGTATTGACCGCTTTCACCTGCAGTTGAAAATTCAATTTAGAACTTTGAAGAGGCGAACGACACAATTGTGAGCATTCTAAAGCGTGTCGGAAACCATAGCGACGGCAAAAAACGTAAAGAGAACATTGTTAACTTAAATAAACTAACGGCACGCGCCGAATGATTTACCTTGAAAACAAATGTGAGTTGCTGTCGGTAGCGATAACAATGAAAAACAAAAATGTAAGTTAATACCGTATTTGGGATAAATCCTAATTGAAATTACAATCCCTACAATGACTTGGGGCGACTTGATATCTGAAACCTAAGTTGGCCTAGTTAACTAGTGATGGACCGAGGCTAAATGTAGATTCTACCGAACGTTGAGTTCGCCGGAACATTCTATGGCGAAGCCATAGTTTTGCCGAACTTCGGTTTTTTAAATGCACGCGCTTCGAAGTGTGACACTGAAACGTTTATAAGTTCACAAGCCTGCCTCTCACTACCTCGCCACAAGTGCGACCCATGTATCTATATTTAATTGTATTAGCACTATTTTTTTTCAGCTTATAACGCGATTTTATGCGATACTTTTGGTAGGAGCCCAGAGGGTTTTTGAGCAAGCATATGAAGGGCGAAAAGTTGATAGCTGAGTAGGTGCGGCATGATGAGAGAACACCGAAAATATATTTGAATGTTTCAGATACGAGCCCCGTTGTCAGGGATCCACTTTCAGATTTCCAAAATGGACCAAAAATAAAGTGATGTTCAGAGCCTTTGATGTTCGTATATGATTGTGGGCTTTCCCTAATTCTGACAACTTTGAAAACTCCGATTTAGTATTTTTTTTAAAGGATATTCAGGGCGAATAAAAGTTATTCTGTGCAATAGTGTAAAATGAATATCTAACGGATTGATTTAATCTAGATAACTCGCAGCTAGCGGCCTAAGCAGAAGCGTTGAGGCTTATTTAACATCTCGCAAAAACGAAGGTTCTGAAGATCACTTTATTTTTGGTCCATTTTGGAAATCTGAAATCCCTGACCACGGGGCTCGTATCTAAATATTTTCAAATATATTTTCGGTGTTCTCTCATCATGCCGCACCTACTCAGCTATCAACTTTTCACCCTGCATATGCTTGCTCAAAAACCCTCTGGGCTCCTTCCATGTGACTGACTGTGTCTGTGGTTTTGTACCATTTCATGCAACCGAATGGTCATCAATTAAATCGGAACTCAGTGGAATCACAAAAAAAACACATCGGTAAAAATCTGCTGAAGTTGGGTAATAAACTTATTTCGGTCCATAGCTAATTTTACTAAGGCAATTGGATTTTTTGAAAATGGACACAATAGCTAATGATGTCTTCAGTAAAAAACTAAAAAGTACTTTTCCATTTACCACAATATCATACCATTTACCCAAAAATATTATTGATATCAGAGACAATCAAGTAATTACCAGTGATCGGAGTAGGTAGATTGATTTTTAGTACTTGTATCATAAATGCACACAGAAAGAATAACATGGATAAGCCATTTTTCCGGAAAGTAATTCCGGTATTTCCGGATTCAATTAAATATTGTTAATGTTGGTAGTGATATTATTACTACTCAATTCAAAATTTAAAGGAAGGTATCAAAACTAAATTAATTCATTATTTATCTATTGAAAAAAAAAAATAGGAAGAATAATAAAGAATAAAATTGCTCATTTTATTACAATTCCTACCTTTTTTTTGAGGATGGCAAATCATCAAATGACTCCTTCCACTCTGGCAGAATACAATTCCTACATAAGTTCCGGTTTTATTTTAATAATCCACCAATTCCGGAGGAATGTCCATAGTAATATATACGTTTCGGATCAATGACCCCAGTTCAATCTACCTACTCCGATCACTGGTAATTACCTACGTTACCCAAGAATCTACCAGTCACTAGCACACATATTATCATTTTATCGATGTAATTGTAATAGAAATAAAACACGAGTTCCTATTTTCTATTAATAAGTAAGACTATGTTTCAAAAATAATATTCAGTCAACATTATTTAATTGAAAAGCGTGTTACCTTGAAAGAGTACGTGTTGTGCTGGTCGAGCCTAGTGACGTTGCAGGGGTTGATGCGGCCGCAGTCGTACTCCATCCAGTCGAACTCGGAGGTGCGGGCCGAGGCGCAGTGCTCCGAACTGGCGGATGCGCCCGCGCCCCGAAGAGTCTCGCGCCGGTAACGCACGAAGTACTTCGTGCTCGACAACCCTCCATCAAAACCTGCCTCCCACTTCAAAGTTACGTACGTCGGCCCCACTTTTTGGCTCTCCAACAATCGAGGCGACTCTGGAGCGCCCTTTGGCTGTAACTTGATCTGAGGTCGTATGCTCCCTAACGAGTTCTTCACTTTGCAATAGTAGTCCCCGTAGTCCTGCGGCTTTACGGTCCTTATTTTAAGAACACTGCGGTATGAGTCATTGTTGTCGGTCGTAGTATTTATTTCGTAGTGTCCGTCAGAAGACATCTGCAGCGGCGCAGTGTTAGATCCGTAAAACCATTGGAACTCTGGTTTCGGGTACGCTTGAACTCTGCATACTATTTCAGCCATTTCCATAACATCGTAAGCAACTTTATTATGTTGCCGAATTGATATGGGTTCGTCTGAAACGAGGATAACAAGCTTAAAAATAGGTAATGTAGCTATGAATTATCTTGTATTATATAACTTCTTATTTTCCTTAACCTATTCACTTCCTTTTCCATATAATTTCCTTTATAAAGGAAGAGAAGAAGTAAAGAAAATTATAATTAGTTCTATAAGAAGAGCGAATTTCTTTTCTATTTATTTGCTTAATAAAGTTGTGAGATTTCATCATAATATACCATATTTTCTTGTATACTTACGTTCTATTCGAAGATGCATCGTAGACTCGACTTTCTTAACCTCATTTTCGAATGCGCAGGAATAAATACCCCGATCGTCCGGCAATAAGTCATTAGTATTCGGTCTCGCCTTTCCGTTGAATTTAAGAGTACTTTGAACAGTGTAAACGGCGTTACTGCTCTCGGTTATATCAGTTTTGACTTCGTATAGATTCGTATCGGCTTTAATCTCTGCGTTGTCCTTGAACCATTTAACATTAGGACGCGGTTTGCCGTTTGCACTGCAAGTGACCATGAAGTCTTGTTCTCCCGAGCGTTTCGTCATATGAGTTTGTAATTTGGTTTGGAAACGAGGAGGCTGGTGAACTTCTAGTGTAACGGAGGCTAGCTCGCCGTGACCTAATTCGTTTGTAGCTTGACAATGGTAAACACCTTCACTTCCAAGGTGTGCACTAGGTATAGAGTATTGATTGCCTGTAGCGAGCACTGCAGGCTTTACTTCCGACGTAGTATCCATATCTCGGAACCAGCGGTACTGCGGAGCGGGCCAGCCCGGTGGTTTGGCACTGCAAGTAAGAGTGACCCCTGCCCCTTCCTGGGCCACTGGCCGGTCAGGACTGATATACGCACGACCAGGTTTGTGTCGCACTAGTACAGCCACTGATGCACTGTTAAATCGCTCTGTACGCTTTCCGTTGCTAGATGATATAACATTCACAGCCCGACAAACGTAAGTTCCGGCCATCTCGGCGTTCACTCTTGATAAAGTAAGAGTGTTTCCGCTCTGATGGAAGTCAGGTTTTCCTTCCATCGTCCACTCAACGGATGTAGGCTCAGGATTTGCAGAAACTTCACAGCGGATTTCGACATTTCCGCCTTCCTCGGCTTCATAAGTTTTGGACTCTACTGTCACACTCGGAGGGAAAAGTACGTCGAGGTACATTTCTTTCTCTCCGGTGCGGCCCAAGCCGTTGTCAGCGCTGCATGTATATTTTCCCGCATCCTGCACAGTAACTCCCTGGATAGTATGTGTGAAGGAATTTGAGATGTATTTGCCGTTTCTAGTCCATCTCACAGTGCTCACTTTAGGCTTTGCATCGACTTTACATTCCATGGTAGCGACACCATCTATTTCAACTCGCAAAGGATTTTCAGGAGCAACTTCAACGCGAGGAAAATCTATAACAAAACAAGATTACGTTAAATCTGATAAATTTCCGCAAAAAATTCTCAATATAGTCAAATGAAACTGCAAGGAATATGTTCACCGCACGTGTTGCGTGTATTGCTGTCGACGGTTTGTAGTATTAACATTGTACAAAGGAAGCGGATGTGCTGGTCCGGTTAGCTGGTCGAAGCATACCAATAATAAATTTGTTTACAGAATCTGTCAGAATTAAAACATGCACTGGCGCGTATGCGCGATGCGTGTTCTTCAGCTGGTGAAAGATGTTGCTTATTCAGGTCAGTTCATAATAAACAGTATCCAGATGCTGCTGAGAGATGAGAGCATCAAAACGATCTTATCATTTATCGTTTCTTCTTAACTTTTTATTTCAATTACCTAACCCAATTTCCGAGGATTGAACACAGACATGTAGTTGCAGTTGCATCTTGGAACATCGACTCGAAAAAAAATACAACGAGAGTTCAATGGTCTTTTACAGCAGTAAAATTTTGGCGTTAAAGATCGCATCAATTAACTATATGTCATGTACTTATAGCCTTGGAATAGTGCCCGAGAATTAACTATAGGCTCAGTTACCATCTCGTTACTGGGTCCTATATAATAATAAATATAGGATCTATTAACGTCAGCTTCATCTGGTTCAGCTTTTTCTCGCTTTGTTATTTCTTCAATTTATCTTTAATTGCACTAGCAATTCCGAAAAGATGATTGTACACCCTAAAAATAAAACCCGTTTATTGTGGAGCAGGTTTATGTAGCGTCTAATGCTAAGCGCAGGAAATATAAGAATTTTAATGAGATAAGACTTAAGGAGCTTCTTTTGAAAACCCTTCAAGACGCCGACACAAAGCGCTGTTTTTCTCAAATATAAAATGGTGTAAAGAGTGTGATGTTAAAGTTGAAGTAAAAAATGGGCGAAATAATTAAAAAAAGAATTCCAACCAGCTACGCTACGTAGGTACTATTTTCTACTTAAGTATTATTATTGTGTGTTTAATATCATATCATCTTTTCTCCTCCATAGGAACCTTCCACACCTCTCCTTTGAGTAATCATGAACTAACCACAACAAAAACAAAGTTTTCGCTGGTCGGTTCACCTGGCAAACTTTCGATTGCGGGATTTGTCTTAACGCGTGCGCTCGCCTAAACCAACTGGAACTACTACAAATGCTACTTGCTTTGATCTAAGCTGTTACGAGAGCAGATAGAATGGACTCGGAATTAATTCTACAAAAGCTTAGGCTACAATTTAAAAACTCAGTTTAACGTGATATTGGATTTTTCCCTTAGAAAAGTCTCACTAGCCCGTCTAGATTTGTGCTTGGTCTAATGGGCTAGCCCTATTGCAAAGAACGTATAACATCTAACTAATGGAATGTAGGTGGGGGGATTAGTGGAATAACCCAGTGTAAATACAACCATACACCTCTTTTTTCCGGGAAGTACAAGCATGATGTAAAAGCCCAGATACTTTTCATGAACATTTTTATAAGCAATTTGGGCCAACGAAAACAAGTTAAACCAAAAAGGTTTGAATAGCAGTTAGGAACCTAGAAATTTTATACTTTATGACAACACTGGTTTTGGAATAGAGCTGAGATTTTTCAGAATAAGTACGTGTGCTCAGAGTTGGAGTGACTCTTTAAGAAAGACAGCGTTTTAATGACTTTTTTAACATGCTATAAAACATTAAATATATTTGCTTAATTTCGTTCCACAGAGAGAAAGTTACTCAACACAAAACAAACATAAGTAAGTAAGTAGGTAGGTACCCACTCAAGCTTCACTTAATTTAATTTTAAACCTAACCTAAGGTAAATTACTAGTCTGAGCGAAGCCAAAAGGCTTTTGGGCTTTGTAGTCTGGCAATTTTAGTAAGAGCGACGTAAATTACTATAAAATAAATAGCAATATATCAGTTCCAAGATAAACCAAGAACATTCATATAGTCTTATATTTACACAGTATAGTCATGTAAATAATAGCGAGCAGGATACCATTCCCGAGGTACAGCGGGAGCAAGTTTAGGGCATTGGGGTTATTTGCCGAGAGCTTTTGCGTTTCCTTGATGGCCGCTGGCTTCGCTCAGGGATTCCTATGGCCGAGACGCCGCGCGCCGTCTACATTTGAACGCGCGAAAGGAGATCGTACAAATACTAGTTGCCAGTGCTTCTTTACACACGAGGTACGACTTTTATGTAAGCAGTTTTAGAACTACCGACTAGCTATTAAATGCTGGCTAAAGTTAACCTTTTCCCTCTGCACAACATATAAATTTTAAAAGAGTACCGATGTAAATATTAATCCCAAGTATGATTATTATTAATTACTAGTACATTACAGAATTAATTACAACAGGATTAGTAACACTAATTAACAAAAATCTGGTGATTAATATTATCTCTACTCAAATACAAAAGGACTTCAGAGACGTAAATGGTAGACTTGAAGAAAACATCAAAGTTTTACGAGCATCAAATCATCAAAGATTTATTGTACGAAAATAAGATTTTACTGCGAAGCTTTACCCACTTCGAAGAAATAAAACACAGATGTAATGAATTAATTTAATTGAAATAGGAAATCCTACAACGGATAATAAGTCGAATAGGTCAATAACATAAGACGGATACCTACGAATTCCAAAAAAGAGAAGAAATATAAACTTTTTTATTTCGTACAAATAAAAAAGCAACATTACTTATTCGCGACTGCTTTTCCTTTAATCCAAATAAAAAACTTCTTTATAAATGAAATAACAAGAAAATTTATAAGCATTCGGAAATATTCAGTGGATGTACAAACAAGTTATTGTTACACTTGTTTTTCAGATTGGCGACACCCTTAGCCAAATTCCTGAATAGGTTTATTCGGAGCGTGAAAGGAATTGGATGACGTAACTGGCTTAAATATAACACTACAAATGTGAACGAAGAAACATAATCTAGGTGGTTGTATACGTGATGAATGAACCTGTTGTTTACATACGGTGGTGTAATACAATTCTCAATTATGTATTTGGCTTAGTAACCTAACATTTAGGGTAACTCACGTGGATGTTGGTCTGTATTGCCGTAATACGTGCTTATAATTCAAAGCTAGGTTTGAGAATAGTTTAATATAATCCTTAAGGGCTATATTTCAACGTGAAGTAATGGTACTCGTAATGTAACCGGTTATTCAAGTAACGGGTGACCACTATGGATGTGCCCAATCACACACCGGGGACAGCCGCTCGCAGTGCGGATTCCAAACGTGATAAATTGCATCGATATTGATTTCAGTCTGTACAGTACCGTGAACGTGATGTCTTCATGACACAGCTACTAGTTTTGGCTTAGCATTGGTGTTTCTAGGTTAGTACGTATTATAGTTGGTATAAAAAGCTTCGTTTCCTGAAAATCGCGATGACAAAAGAGCTCTAAATTACTTTAAACGACTTGAGGGAGAAGAGCGTTAAAATGATATAAGGAGTGCTGGCTATAAGAATGTCATAATGCACTGATATAATTCAGCGGCGTCGTGTCGCCGAACAGCCGTGTTTCTTTACCGGCGCGGTTGACTTTTACAATTCGCGTGAGAATTAATGCAGCTGATAGATAAACAATGTTTTCCTTTCATTTCTACAACAACCGGCATCCTGGCAATTGTTGATGTGTTCATATTGCACCGTTCTCGGAAGTCAATTATAATGTTTAACGAACATCGACTTCGCATTTTTTACAACGTTTTAAAACTCAATGTTTTTTATAACATCGTATTTTTTTAAGAAAACGATTTAATTGCAAGTGGCCCACTAAGATGAAGCATAATCAAATATATTGTTATTGAATTCAAAGGGCATGTTAAAAGGGACCTGGAGCCTGTTGAAATGGGGGAATGGGATGGAAAGAGATAAGATGGGACGACCCCTACCCATCCGGTTAGATGGTGAAAAAGGGTAATAAATCAACAAAGGCGAATATAAAAACAGTTGGATTTACAAAAGTACTTACAATTGACACTAAGATCGACGGAGGCATCGAGCTGCTGCCCCTCGGACATAGCTCTGTTCCACACCACGCATCGGAAGACCGCCCCATCGTCTTCCCTCGTCGGCATGAGCGTCAGGGTCGCCACAGTCGGCTCCGAGCGAGTTTTGGCGTGCGCTATCGTCGCATCCAAGGGGTACGTTGAACCCTCTCGGTACCATCTGAAAAATTACACTCGTTAACATTTTGCATGAGCACATTTTGTTACTCAGTTTTTTACTGCACGCTCTAAAGTGGCTTACTGATTTTCCGGTGTGTACATAAAGTTAACTTTATTACAAACTTTGACAAAAAACTCTATGTGATAATGGACTGAGCTTAAAATTACTCTTTTTCCTCGAAACTTGATTACTAAATATAGAGCGTGTGAGTGAATTCACATTAGTCGCGAACCTTTCGGTATTTAGCAAAGTAATGTTTATTGCTTTTTCCCATTGAAACACAGCAGTAACCACTAACCACTGCCACTGGTCTTTTAAGCCTGCGGTTTCTCAAAGAGCGATTAACAAAATTCTTCTCTTACTTGCGTGAATGTGATATAAGAGTTCATTTAAATTCTACGATTACAAATTTACAATACATAATTCTCATTTACAAACCCAGCTGTAACCCTAAATATTATAAATAACATTTTCAATGACCTTTATACGTTTTCAAATAACGATTTAATATTTGGTTAATATAAGCTCGAAACATAAACTGAGAGCCATGTTTAAATAAATTCTGCGTATGTAATATTATTATGATAGGTAATATACGCCCCAATATATAGCACGATGTTTAATTATATAAGAGTTACGACTTTTCACAAAAATACATTATTGTTCCTAAAATATTTTGTTAATGCCGCCGTTTCTACAATTATACATTCACATCGGTGAGGTTGGGTACATAAGTACCTACATACGTACAAAACCACGCATGTTTACTTTAGAATTTAGATCCCACTCAGAATAGAATTTAAAATTTAAACAGGAACGTACCTAAGTTTCGTGTTTCGCAGACTTTACTTTACGTATAATTTAGAGTATTTATTTATTTATTTATTTAGTACATGGAGAACTTACAGCTAATAAAAACAGACAAAAAAGAGGAGAACATAGTCACCAGAAAGCCAATTACAAATCCTCACGTATAGATATATAATAATAGTTTATGGTGTGAGCACAAAAACGAAAACAAAAAACACATCACCTTAATTATAAGAGTAAGAAGCTATATAAAACTTGGTTTGCAATTTATAACTGAACTAATAGGGAAAATAATAAACAAGAACAAAAATATAACCTACCGCTACTTGAAAAATTTGAGGCTTAAGCACCTTTTGGCCGAACTCACACTAATTGCGAATGGATCAAAATCATATTCCTTGCATAAATCATTGAAATCTCTGCCATATATGTATGGTCAGCTCTTTTGATTTCCTTGTTTATCGGATTTGTAAGTTACTATTTTATACCTTACGTATATACTAACTGTCCGCGGCTTCGCCCATGTCGACCCTTCTTTTTCTAAAATAAAAATAAGCCTCAGTTACTCCTTATAATATCTGCTACGTGCCAGTGAAATTCCCGTTAAAATCAGTCCAGCCGTTTCGGATATTCAAACAACAGCCTGAACAAACAGATAGATAGACAAATATTTAAAAAATAGTTTTTGTTATAAAGTACCGTATAAACTTTCATAATTATGCGTTTAGTAAAAAGCTGTTACTTTGACATTACAAACAGAGACTTTAATTTTATTTATTGGTATGTATGTATAGATTATTATACGTCATGTAACTACTACTAGGGTTTTTTTTTTGGGTGGGATATTATCAAATAACTTCTCCCGCTCTGGGCGGAGCGGGAGGGCGTGTCAGTCTCTTACTGACTAAAAACCACCCGTGTTCTTTCAGTTGCCTGTACGTTTCCAGGGGTCACGGTATCCCTTTCGGACTTTCTCGTGACCCTGGCAGGCATCGGCCCTAGCAGACCCCGTTAGTTGTTCTGACATCTCTTTGAAGCGCGCGAGGAACACAACGCGTCGTCGACCCGGGCCTGGTCCTTGTCGGACGGCGAGCTACCCATTGCTCACCGTGTCCTTCGGTCAATCCACACAATGGTGACACCCGAGCGTTTCCTCCAGCCTTATCCGGAACAGGAACCTCCTGAAGCAACCGAGTCCGTTGAGGACCTGGGTCAGGCGGAAGTTGAGGACTCCTCAAAGAGGGAACTTATCGCCGCAATTGTGGCGTGCCCACTACTACGAGTCCGTGCGTTGGAAGTTCGGTCCTTGGCCACACTCCGTAATAAAGCCACAACTTTTTGGTAAGTTGCGACAAGAATGGTTGACACGCAGGTATAAGGTAGAAACTTTGAGCGGTACATACACATTCATGATTAGATTATAATTAAAATAAAACTTATGCCACTCTTTTGCTCCTAAGCTTATATAAGTCGATGTTTATCAAAGGAAAGAGCTGGAGTTGAAGAATGTTTTGGAATTTGGAAGTTAATAAGGTCTCAAAGCGGCCATATTATTATAAATTATTCAGTAATAAAACATTTTCAAGTAAAAACTCTACCACATTTTATAAAATATACTACAGAAAGTTTTTATTGATAAAAATTAAAACAATTTTAAACCAACATAACTTACGTTTTTGATTTCAGTACGGTAAATGGTTATTAAATAGGGATATACCTATTTAGTAACCATTTACCGTACTGAAATCAAATGCAGTAAGCAGAGGCTCCGTGTTGTGCTTTGCAGATTACAATCACAATAATATAATGTGTACCTGTGGCGTGTGTTTAGTGGTACTCTTCGTCGACAAAGAACACATCAAAGACTAGCCCCCGCCAACGCCTTCGCCCGCGTGATATCTTTATAAATTATAGACTATATTATCAGTGCTAATATAGAATTTTTACTGTTGAAAGCATTTTTTAAATTGGTTCAGTAGCTTTTGAGTTTATTTATTACAAACAAAAATACAAAAATACAAACATACAAAAGTACAATTTTTTTCTCTTTATAATATTAGTGTAGAAAATCGTGATATCAAACTCAGTTTATTTCCAAGAGCTCAAGCTGCGCTAGCAGTGCTAGACGCCATGTTTTACATTTAAAAATGTTTCTATTCAAAATAGAAGCCGTTTGTAAGTTCTGCAATACCAATTAAAAAACTAAAAATAACCGCAACAAACTCAAGCTGCAGCTGAAAGTTATTCCGCGCTCACACAGCGTCTCATAGTTCATGTATCCGGGACACATATCCGGTTAAACGTAGCGCCTAGTATACCGAGTTTTTGTGACGTGTATCCAGAACACCTAGTTTTCATCCGGCCGAGATGCCGACCTTTTTATGCAAACTAGTGCCAGCTCCGCGACAACGACGTAGCGGGCTCATATGACATCATTTTCAAATATCCCGGTAAATCCCGGCTTAGTGCAACGCTTCAATTTCGTTATTTGTACCTAGGTGTAATATGTGCGCCAGCAGCGGTCATTCCGACACCCAGCTGCCCGCCGGGTACTACCCTCAGTGCGAGCGTTTCCTCCCCGACTCTAATTGAATCCGAGTCACTGCCTACATGAAATTTATCACCACATTTATCAGCTTTTTATCTTCCCCGTACGCCGTTCTTAATGTGTTAGGTAAAAGCCAATTACGGTGAGGTACGAAAACGTTCAGAGTGGAGCGGGATTAGTACCGACAACCACTTGTATGGAGCTGGGTCAAGTTTTCGGCAGTTTGTACAAATCAGAAGAAAGATTACCGTATTACAACATGATAGTCACGTTGTTTCTGAGAAATCACGTGTTTTTGCCAGGAGCGGTACCACACAATACCATTGTTCTCGGGGAAATGGCGAATATGTGAGTGAATAATTAAAACGCCGGAGGGCCTTATGACTTATGACGAATATAATTAGCCTGCAATACAGGCTTACAGCACTGCCGGTAATGACTTTTTATTTCTCTGAGGCTTTAGCAATGTGTCAAATAAATTATTCCGTAACGATTATGACTTTCGATGTTTCCTAAACGAATTAATAATGAAAGGTAGACACAGGGCGCAATAAGTTAGATCTGAAGCTGACTATGATGAATCCAGTTCAGTCGGGATAGCGATAAGTACTACCTTACCTACCATTTGCTAGAATGAAATTCTGTGGCTCAAGCTAATCGTATCAAACAAAGTTTCGTTTAGTTTAATTTAGGATTATACATACATCAAATATTTGAGTAAGAATACTATTCTGTGGTAACAATAAAGTTCAAATAATTTTACAAAGTCACACATTTTAACTGGCAATTACAATTATGTAGATGTTTAATTTGTAACTTTATGCTTACGAGTATATCACGACAAAGTTTTAAAAGTGACACGTCTACATATCAACAGTAAATACTGCGAGACTTTCGCCGTTAATTTAACTTATAAACATGTTGTTTTTCACATTATTACCTACAGTGGATAATTTTGTATAGAAGTATTTCGAAAGCCTTTGAAGTGAATTGGTTTTCGTAGTGTTTTGCAGAAAGCTTTCATTGATTACCGTTTTATATTTAACTATAATTAGTTCAGAGCTGCATCCGTTTAGACTGGAAGCTGACCCCAATATAGTTGGGAAAAGGCTTGGCCGATGATGATGTTGATGAAATAGTTCAGAGTTATATCAAAACATGATGGTTAGAAATAGCGTTCATTTCTGACTGCCAATTTAACCAATATTTAAAGTACCAATTTTTTTTTCCGATCTTGTTACCGTAGGTATATCTGATTTCCGGTCTTAAATAAGACTTCCGGTCCCATTTTACTTTGAAAATCTCATCATATACACCTTACACGTAAATTGTATGTATTGCGGAAGATGGAACGTACTTAGGTGTTACGAGAATAATCACATAAGTTATGCTTTAAACGTGTGTGGAATTACGAAACAAAATCCGTGTCTTACTTGATGGTAGGTTCGGGTGAGCCTCCCGAGCTTGAGCACGAGAGGTTGAGCTCCCTGCCCTCCTGTGACTGCGCATGTGAGCCGGGCGTGAGCACGGGCGCGCGCGGGCTCGTCAGCACGGTCAGCACATGCCCCTGCGCGTGCAGCGTGCGCCCTGACCCGCCCGCCTTCACGCGGCACTCGAACCGCCCGTTATCACGCTCATACGACACGTTCGACACCAGCAGGTCAAAACGACCCTCCGTCGGCGCATACGAGATCCTGCAACAAAACATATTCGTTTTTTAATTCCGAAGAAGGGAAACTCTACAATCCCTAATGGGTTCGCTCATTATTTTCCAGGATCGACAGATTCCTCGCCATCCTACAAAGAACAAAAGCTTCAGTGTGCCAACATGAATGTGTTCCCTTGAGATCTTTACGTTTAAGCAACGAGGCCGCCGACTCTTCAGACTGCTAGCACAATATTTGTAAGCCGTTTGTTAATAGACATACACAGCGACACACTCAGTGCATACGTATTCGTTGTTTAATATTCGTTTTGCAGTAATGTGACAGTGTAAGTACGTAGTGAAAATACAAAATTATAAACTACTTTCACCGAGAAAAGCTGTTTTAAGTCCCAGCCAGTGACGTTCAACGTTTGAAAGGATGCTAATCATGTGTATGTATGTATCTTGGTAGAGAAATGACACAAAGGAATTTTACGTAATTCCCTCTTAGCGGTGACATGAAGGCCCGGCGTGTAGCTACAACCTTAATATTATTGTGGTCGTTTGCGGGGTGTTCAGAAAGATTTCCTGTTTTGCCTTGTTACGAGATGGCACTGACAACTTTATTCCATTTGCATTATTAGTATGTATTATGAATAATAATCCCGCTAGAACATTTGCTGTGCTTAAAAATATACAAGATATTCTGACTAAACAGCACTTTAATACAAAATCTAATAAGAATTGCTCATAATTTTGTTTTTTTTTGAAGACTCAGTTTATTTAGGTGTCTGAAAAGTTAAAGTTGTATTTATAGGGTAAGGAAATTCTATATTGATAACAAATTGCTGAGTAAAACATTAACGTTTGGTTCCGCTAATGTATACCATTAGCGATAAATAAACAAGGCAAAGAGCCCTAATTACCTCGTCTAATAAATACTATTGAATATTATAACGTCGAGCTTATTTATGAGTGTAATGTAAATACAAGGATAATGTATTATGTATATCCACAGGATAAACTTGGACATTTTCTTATTTAATAGCAAAGACAAACCACTGGGTGGTTACTGTGCCATTACTACATTACTATATATTATTGAACAAAACAGTTTTCATACGGTATTCACCAATGGACGGAGTGCTGAGTGATTCATGAGGATGGTTTAGGTGTATAATTCATTAAAGGTTTGTAAATTGGCTGAAATATGACGAAAATTGTTGAAGCAATGGCCAAAAGCTAGTAAAGGCTTGTGCAGACCAGTGCGACTTGTCGCGCGACGCGACACGAACAATAGAATTTCTAAGAAAACTTCACAGTATAACAATGACCAGTGTCGCGTCGCGCGACAAGTCGCGCTGGTCTGCACAAGCCTTAAATCATATTTTTGTCGAAGAATAGCTCATAAAGTTATGTTCCGTAGAATCAGAAGTAACTTCATCAATAAGAAAATAAAGTAGGCAATCCATAAAAGGATGAGTTTTTAATGAAAATTGCTTTTGTTCCTAACTTGTGATGTTAGGACAGGGGAGATAACGATATCCCTAAATTATTCATGTCATCGGTTTCCAATAGCTTTGGCTGTGCAAACAATTTGAACATTTGGTTTCGCAGGAAGGGAATTATTAAACTCAAATATGTAAAATCACAAGATAGGTACATAATATATAATCTGATTGAGCTTAATTGTATGCAGAGAGGATACAATTAAGCTCAATCATAGGATAAAATTAATGATGTAATGCAATATACAGCCTTGATTTATCTATTTTTATTAAACTATTAATGAGCCGTTTATTAAATAATGGTTGCATACTTTTCCACCCTCGGTTGAGTACTAGATACTTAATGGTTTTCTTTTCAGTTTTACATGTACAATACACGGTTGTTTCTAGGAACAGAAACGTGAAAATTTAAAATAAGTAGTGACGATAAGCATAATCGGATTTATTTTCTGATTGATAAGAAAACTTAGCCAACTGTGTAGGCTTACATTTATTTAATCGGCTAACAAAACCTATTTGTTTCATCATATCGTGTCTGTCATTGATGGGGCTGTTGCTCTTCGGTCTTGTTTCGTTAACCACGGAACAAAATATCATTTACTTATATATTGAGCCAGCAGAAAGGATGTATTTTTTACTGTTGGCAGGTACTACCCTGGTTTGACATAACTTTTCTTACTGAGAAACTTTGCGACAGGGAATAACATTTACCCTGTCAGACATGGCGTCACTGTGTGATATTTTTTTTTGTTTATTCTTCCCTGCCAGTTGCCACAGACTCCCTTGGGTCAACCATTTTATACATGTACTTATTCTAGCTAGGTATAATTTCATGCTCGTGGGATCTTTCAAACGTACAGTTTAAAGACTGTCGCCTGCTATAATGTTCACTCGGAAAGAAAGATATTTGGACGTTGAATTTATCTTCCTCGCATTAGACGACGTCGTATCATGTTCAATGTAGCTACTCGTGCATGAAATTACGTAAATGTATTTCTCTTATTTTGGAGATAGATGTCTTACTTGCTGTTTCAGCTTTATATTTGACTATAAACCTAAACTCTATGTTCCACGAATTAATTAAATGCTATGAGTCGCGAGAAGCTTCTAAAATATTCCTCTGCCTGCGTTACTTACGGCACTTTCATATAATAAAAGTTATAATACTTGTTAGATAAGTTTTAATCCCCAATAATTTACTTATTTTGAAAAGTTATAGCGGTATTATTTCGACCCGCCTCCGTGTTTAGCACGCAAACTCTTTGTACTTTTTCATGAATATTAATTATTTTATAAGGGATGGCAGATGTCCAATATTTACCCTAGAGATCGGTGCTTATTAGAATATCTTGTTGGGGTAAAAAAATAAAAAGGGTTAGGGGTAGGAGTACGAAACGTCCAACGGAGGTCGCAAGATCATAAGTATCTACTTGCGCGTAACTAAGATTTGCATCTTGACACATTTAACTTTGGTCCTTGGATATACAAAAATTTGTTAAAGCCGCTTTGTTTTGAGGTAAAAATGTGTTGTGAGTACGAACGCAAACAATGTGTGTGTTTGAAATACTACACAGCTTGTTTATGTGAACCTTAGCTTAAGGAAAATGGATTTTCTTTTGCTCGTGTACAGCTAACAGAAATTGTAAAGACATGTATAAGGTTGGTGGGACTTACTGGTAATTAGTCTCGAGGGGGATGTTGCCGATGGCGACGTTGTCGTGTCCGCTGGCGGTGCTCCTCACCCAGTAGTAGGTGAGCGACTCTCCTGCGAGGGGCTCGAGGGCGAAGCGACACTGCATGGTGACATCGTCACCTTCCCGCGCGTCATGCTGCTCGTCGTCACCGCGCACCGTGCACCACACTGGAACAAAACACACAAATATGAAATGAATATCATTATCATCATCAACCTAATCCTAATATAATACGATATACACAAATACATAGGTATACACACACAAAAAGAATCGTAAGTAATTGCTTGTAAATTAGTAACTGCCTCTAGCTGCCTCTGACCTCGTCTACATTTCGTTTAAGTTTTAAAAAGTTGGCAATCTTGTCTCCACTTTTAAATTTACTGTTCGTCAGTCTGGAAAGATAGCATGGAGTCTCGAGAAATCTTTTCATATGAGAAAATTTAAAATGTTTTAAGATAAACGCGACGTATGGTGGGTAGTATATAAACTAGTAAACCAGATACTTATACCTTGTTCCAATAGTATCTGATAAAAACCGGCCAAGTGCGTGTCGGACCACGCACAATGAAGGGTTCCGTAGTTGGGATGAATTTATCCCAAGAACAAACTTAACATTGTAGGTGAAAAACATGTTCTCCCATACGGAATGTATGGAGATTATGTTTTTCAAACCGCAAATTTAAGTTGGTTGATTATTACTCGTTAACTTGTACAGCCTACTTAGCTCTGATAGTTTTCCTTTTAATTTCGTTATAAATACTACTGTTGTGAATTTTTTCACAAATCCAAATACAACCATTTAGCTGGCAGGGGGGAGGGACACTTGACTCTAACAAAAAATTGCAGTTAAAAGCTTAATATTTCGCAAACGGATCCCTGAATTCCAAAAAGGGTTTTCACAAACCCACAATATTTTTGTACGACCTTTCTAACGATAACTACCCCAACATGGAGTAGACGAGAAAAAAAAAAACATTCCCACTTAAAAAAAAAAACCTGATTTTATTTTACCACTTTGTCGGCATGATCAATATGTACACATATGCCATATTACAGCTTTCTAATACTAACCGTCTCTGAGCTAAGCCGCGGACAGACAGACGGACATGGCGAAACTATAAGGGTTCCTTGTTTACTACGGAACCCTAAAAATGTAAACAAATAGATCAGTAAACGTACTCATGAATGCCAATTTGTAGTGCCACATACAAATTGAGTGCTTTGATTTGAGTATTTGGAATACGTAAACCCGAAATTCTAGTTTTAAATCAGCTTAATAATTTCAACTCCACCCACTTTTCATAGAGCTCATAAAAATTCAAAATTCAAATTCAAAAGTCATTTATTCAAACTAGGCTGAGAATCAGCACTTTTCGAACGTCAAAATTACATAAGACAGTCCCGCAAAACGCCCACCCTTCACCACTTCCTAGTGCATTAGCTGGGAAGAAGAAGTGGCGCAACAAACTCCCCAGCAGCACAGCTGTCTGTTCAGTTAGAAGAACAAAAAAATAAGATTCTATATAATAGTATTCAAAATAATTTTGATAATTTAGATTACGCAACACAAAACATAATTTAAATTATTAGCCATATGTTAGCTAGCACACGCCAATATACCACACAACATCATCGAGAACTATACTCAGGCAGAAATAAAAACTAAACGTAAACAGAACTTATCTAAATAAAAGCCTCCAGGCATAAAGGGCGTGCCCGCTTACATATAGTTGTAACTGGAAGTTATAAATGATAAACTAGGACCATCGAGATAAAATAAATAAAACAAACAGTTAATTACTAATAACAATAACTAATATGATCAATTGTCGAGGTCACTAGCTAACCACATATTGCAATACAACTCATTAGAAAAAACATTGTAATGAGTAGATTATGTCAACAATAAATTGAAATAAAATTAAAAATAGCTTGACTTATAAAGTCAAATAAAAAAAAAAATACAATTATATAAACTCATATAACTTGTCAGTAGGTAATCTGGAGAAAGAACATAAACATTGTCTTGAGTTAATCACAGCGACCAACTATTCTTATCATTTAAGTAGTCGTTTATAGAATAGTATGCCTTTGAACAAAGCTTGGATTTTACTTTCGTTTTAAACGCATCAAAAGGCAAATCTAGCAAAGAAGAGGGTAGCTTGTTATAAAAGGTTATACCAAGCCCAACAAATGAGTTATGAACCTTATGAAGCCGGTGAAAGGGAGCTCGTAGTTTGTCCTTATTTCTAGTGTTAACATTGTGAAAATCACTGTTTTTAGTGTATAAGTGTATATTTTGCCTAGTATATAAGATGTTGGCGAAGATGAATTGGGACGCCACCGTGAGGATACCAATATCTTTGAAAAAATCTCTCAGAGAAACTCTGGCACCTAGCTGGTAAATAGCTCGAACAGCTCGTTTTTGAAGGACAAATATATTTTGAATATCAGCAGCTTTGCCCCACAGCAGAAGACCGTAGGACATAACGCTATGAAAATAACTAAAATAGACTAACCGAGCTGTATCGACGTCAGTGTATTGTCTTACTTTCCTGACGGCGTAGGCGGCCGAACTGAGCCTTCCCGCTAGGCTCGATATATGTGGGCCCCACTGAAGTTTGGCATCTACTGTTATGCCCAGAAAAACTGCCGAGTTTACAGACTCGAGCACCTCTTTATCTAAGACGATGTTGGGTCCTAGATTTCTAACATTTGGTAGGGCGAACTTTACACATTTCGTTTTCTTGGCATTGAGAACTAGGTTATTTGTCGTAAACCAATCCGTAACCATTGAGAGAGCACTGTTTACATCGTCAAAATCTTGTCTATTCCTGTCTAGTTTAAAAATAAGAGAGGTATCATCTGCAAACAGTACAACTTCACAGATACCCTTTAAATAGAATGGTAAGTCATTGATATACACTAAGAACAAGAACGGACCTAGTATTGAGCCTTGAGGTACACCTAACTGAACTGGTAGACCGGAAGATTTCACACCATTAAAATCTACACATTAGGACCTATTGTGTAAATAAGAATTTATAACGTTGAGAGCTTCGTTTTGAACACCGTAATGACGCAGTTTACGCAAAAGTGTGTCATGGTGCACGCAATCAAAGGCTTTGGAGAGGTCACAGAAAACCCCAATAGCATTTTGCGAGTTCTCCCATGCGTTAAATATGTGTTTCAGCAGAGCAACACCCGCATCTGTAGTCGAACGACCTTTTGTAAAGCCATATTGTTCATTATGAAGGAGGCTATTTAAATTAAAATGTCTAAGTAACTGCTTGAGTATTAACTTTTCAAATATTTTGCTAAATGCTGGTAAGATAGAAATAGGCCTGAAATTGCCAACGTCGTTTTTATTACCTGATTTAAATAGTGGTATGACTTTACTATTCTTCATGAGGTCAGGAAAAGTTCCTAAATCAACACATTTATTAAAAGTAACAGCTAGATAGGGGGCTACGATGTCTATTATATTACTTAAAAGTTTAATGGAGATACGCCATGCCGCTAAATATATTGGAAGTAAACCCTCCGGGAGGGTCACCGATATTACGTTTGCCCTAGAGTTAACCCTAGCGGGCGGTCAACGGCATTAGGTTTGAAATCGTGATATAAAACACTAAAACGAAGTAAAATAGTGTTTTGGGTCTTGTCGCTATACGTAGTATCTCTGTGGGTATTGTCATGTACTAACTGGGGTGGGGACATGAAATAATAAAAAATATAAAAGTTAAGAAAAGCTCGCTATAATAACTCGCTCTAGTCCCGAGACCAACCTTTTAAATTTTTTGCGAATATTTGTAACCGTGAAAATGGTTTTCCATCCTTGAAATACAGACCTCCAGACACACGTTTTTGAAAAAAATCGCCAATATTTCTTTCTGGATTTGTGGGATAGTGGGAGTATTAAGATCGGGGAATCACGTGGCGGTTCTTAATTTGTTTCCAATTAATAATAGTCGACGGAGCCCCGCTATGTGGGGCACCTATTTCTGAATGGTTCAAAAAGCAAAACCGCGAATGGTGGTAGGGTTTTTGTTCGCTCGCTCACTAAACCCCGCCATCCCCTTCGAACCTAACCTGTCCGAGTCGGCGTACCCCGAGTCTCGAGCTCACTTCGTTCGCTCTTGCATCCTAAGTTATCATAATAACAGTAGTAGTAACATAGCCTTTCGTACATCCGATGAGTGAGAACTGTGAAACGTTAGTGTCACGCTCACTTACATTCGATTTTAATGTTTCGTTTTCGCTTTTTACCTGATTTGAGGTTAGAAACAATTTTTATTTATTTCTCGAACAATACGCATTTAATTTTAATAAGAGTAGTAGTGTTATAATCGGGGACCTAACCCCTACCAGCTTTAACCCCTTTTACCCCCAAACGATACTAGATCCAACCCGTTATTTTTATTACCTCAATTTTCTTCGATTATTTATCAATTTCAATTTAATTATTTTATAGTAGAGTACAGCCTATTATTGTCCCCACTGCAGGGTAAAGGTGCCCAAGGGACAATAATAGGATAGGATGGTATTATTATTATTCAAACAATATTTTATGGAAAAAGTTGTAAGATATAATTTAACCTGAACAGAGTTTGTTTACGCTTTCATCTGATACTTTTTACTACTTTACCTGAAACAGAACGCAAACTCAAACTCAAAGCATTTATTTCAAATAAATCAATTACAAGTACTTTTGAATTGTCAAGGGGTCGGTCAGTCAGAAATATGAAGCTAGTTGCCCATTCCAACGCGTAGTAGGTTCCTATGGAGAAGAACGGGCAAGAAACTCCACGGACACTTAAGACACTAAGACTATTGTACTAGATTACTTAGACTATATGTACTAGACTACTTAGGTAACTACGTCTTCTATTATCTAATCCTAGACAAAAGCCCAGCTTGATTTCATTTACTCAATGCATTGAAATTCGCTAGCTGCCGGCTTTTCGTATCTAAACAAAGAACAAACTAATCATGAAACTATCACTTCAACATTCGATTCAGCGAGTTTTGCTGCTATAGTATGAAATGTACTACGAATATAAATTGTATGAATAAAAAAACTGAGGTCACGAAATTTCCACTTAAATACAATGTTTAGTTTAGGGAATGTAATCTCCTCGGTGCATAATATTGCCAGGAAAACAGCGGAAACTTTTGTCTCTACCTACCCATCCAGAAACATTCTTGACATAGGTATTTCATCTCATAAATATTTTTCATCGCAGCAGATGCTTCATCCTATTTTTGCACTTATTGACAAAATAAATCAGAGTACTTAACTAGTGTTTGCATTCTAAAATCAAAAGCCTTTTTGCCAAAGGAAATACCAACGGGGAGAAAAGTAGTTCTAAGGGGAAAGTAGGAGTAGGAGGCTTGTTCGTGTTGCCGATGGCAAAAAAAGTGTTCGAACGTAAATTCATGCAAGCCTAGTGCGTTTTGTTAGTAGGTAATAAACTATTTGTGTGCCTCCGTCCAAATCATTAGTGAGATAATACTAATGATTGTAATATTGAATTCATGCAAGTAGTACTTTTTTTTAGGTTACTCTCAGAAACTGTGCACAACTTGTCGTGAACAGAATACCGTCTTGTATGACGATAACTTGTTTTTGCAAAATCCGCAAAAACAAGCAAAGACAACAAAAGCAAGCAATTTTAATTAATCAAAGCTCCTCTCTGTCTACCTGTGACTACATGAAAATCCGTTCAGTAGTTCCCGAGATGTGCGCGAACAAACAAACCGACAGATAGACAGACACCAAATTCCACTGTTTTAATATATGTAAAGAAAAGAACATGCGAGTACTTGTTTTTACTTTTATTCGAAGGTACGCTCAATTGACACGACAAGACGTTTTCCATACCTACTTGGGTGCATGAGTGGACTTGTATGTTATATTGTCAAAATTATTATTATCCTTCCTTCCTTCCTTCCTTCCGTGTATTAATAATTCAGTAAACCAATTATGTTGTGTCTCTAGCGGTGAATATGGCAAATTCAAAAAACGTTTCTTGAATAACACGTTCAACTTGAATAGAGAGAAAACAAAAAAATTAAGTTCTACATACCTCAAGTTTGGTCAGTTACATTTTACTAGACAAAGTTGTTATAACTTCCTAGAAAAACTTTATTTATCACAACTGCTTGTTATGATACATTTTTGAATGAGATATATTCTAGAAAACATGCCGGAAAAATTGTTAGTCTGAGAAAAAATAAAAAGTATTGAGGCACAAAATGAGAAACTGCAGCTTTATAAAATTATAACTAAATAAATAATAATAATACCAGCCTGTTACTGTCCCACTGCAGGGCAAAGGCCTCTTATCATACAGAGAAGGCAAGAGCATTGATCACCACGCTTGCTCAAGACGGGTTCGCGATTCCAGACTTATATTAACTATAAGTCCAGGTTTCCTCACGATGTTTATCTTCACCGATGTCAGTAATGTTGAAGATAAACTCAGAAAGTACGTATGAATTGAAAAAGTCACATTGGTACTTGCCCGGATTTGAACCCACAACCTCGTGCATGAGAGGCGAGGCCTTAACCACTGGGCCCTCATGACACAAATCAAAAGTATAACTAGTTCTTTAATTTATACTAACTCAAAAAGAACATAAAATAGGTTCAATAGTATCTATGAGCATCGAATACGTTCAAAAAACATCATACAAAGTTACTTTGATGCTGATGTAAAAATAGAAGAACTTATTGACATTGATTGATTTCGGTACTATCAAAAACTTTTGTCTGCCACAGAGGTTTTCATTTTATAGAATTGATTCACTATCACGAATTATTTCGCCACGTTTTTTTCTAATACTACGCATTACGTTACTCATCTCATGCTGATTCCATTGAAAACGAGTTCTCGGAATTACATTCTAATCGATGATTCTCAGTATGAATGGGCTAAATGTCAGAGGTATCGACGTTGGCGTCGTGTCCACATGCAATATTATTTACGCCTTTCCTAACAACTCTAAAATGTCAAATTTTTGCATCACATCATTCCTGTCCCCTTTTTGTACGTTTCGCCATAAAATACTCGCTCATATTTCGAAAATTACAATGACTTAACGTATTTTTTCTCACACTGGTTTCTCTTTTTCTACCACCACAACAGGATTGGTGCTATCTCCCTCGTTCTTGTTAAAAGACTTCGAGTTGTCGTCTCTTTCACTCGTACATCTAAACGGTTTTAGTTAGGGCTGTCTAAATAAAATTTCACATTTTCACATCTAAAATAAAGTCGATGACTGATGGTTTTAATTTGATAAGTGGACGCTAACTTTTATGTAAACAAATTGCTTACGTAGGTACTTTTACATAGAGTACCTACCTACTTACGATAATGAAAAACGTGACGTCAGAGAAAGTCCTTGTATGTAATAAAAAGAGAAACTTGTGGCTTATTGGTTATGAATCATATTTTCCTCATAAATTCATGGAAGAGATTAACAAAGCTGGGTATTTTGGCATCCTTAGGCTGACACCCATTCGTAGAAGCAGCAACGGCATCGGCGCGGGCGCAGCTCAGCTCAGCGGCGGTCAATGACACGAGGTCGCGTGCGTCCGCGCCGCTGCCTGCTACCGGAGCTTCGAACCGGAGCCACTAGACCCTAACACGCGCTCGACATCACCCACATTATCACCTTCATGTTACTATAACGTAAACGTTGACTTACTCGTATAATTATAACAACATAGTTTAGTCGGACAACCGTAAACATACTATTAAAATTACTTCTTGACGTTGTACCAGTCGATGGCAAATAAGGCCGCAAGTTAAATACAGTAGTGCGATGAAACCCTTATGGCCATCCTGTCAAATACAATAAAATATAATCGTCTGTGCGTAACATAGCATCATTATTAGATTCGGGTAAATAAATGAACGTGGATACTGGATATAAAATCCAGAACAAAAAAGCCTAATTACAATGACAAAATACGTAGTATGTGTTAGCTTAACGGCTAACACATGTTTAAGTATTAGTCGTGTGACAAGCAAATGGGATTTACGATATAAAAGTTATCCTTACTCAAAGCAACAAGTTCGTAATAGGGTAATTATAATAATATTATGATATGTACGTATATTGTGTATATGGGAGGCATTCTCCGTCGCGGAAGAAATTAACGCTGACTGTCGCTGACGCCATAACTTTTACACAGCAACAAATGTCGCGAATTCGCAACAACAATTATGTTTACGAGATTCTCTTATTCTTTGGCCAATCGATATTTACTTTATTTACTTAACTAAATTAAGGTCCAAAGAAACTTTCCTAGGAAAGCGATTGCGGATGACTTTTCGAGTTATGGTGATCAGTTTTATCCATGTTTTCAAAATCGGTTTTAAATGTCAAACCTTTTTTTTTTTGAGGGTGTGAAATTATCAAATGACTTCTCCCGCTCTGGGCGGAGCGAGAGGGCGTGTCAGACTTTTACTGACTAAAACCCACCCGTGTTCCTTCCGTTGCCCGTGTGCCGGGGCCGCGATATCCCTTTCGGACAAACCCGCAACCCCAGCAGTAAATGTCAAGCCTAGCGTTTAGATTTGAGCTGTAGTAAAAGATAGTACCAAATTATAATACAACTGATATTTAAATCGTTTACGTTTGTTGGTCAATCAGGCTTTAATGGATGAACGAAACTGGATGAAATATGGCTTACATTACATGTAGACTATGACCTCGATTATTATTTAGGATACTTTTATCCGGGTAGGTACGGCAAGTATTTTTCCTATAATGCAAGTCAAACCACAGCCACAACTATTTATACATAAGTATTTTCATAAGTGGTTTAGCTGGTTTCATACAAACAGAATATTCACCTATTAATGTTCCCTGAAAAACCTTGACTTCCTACTTGACCCTTTCCTTAATTGAGTTTTCATTAAGTCCGGGCCTAGTTTTAATTTACTTGCCGCCGCCAAGCAGCCGGTATTAATACATGACTTATTTCATCAGAACCCTTCAGTTCGCAAGAGAAAATTAAATAAGTAATAACGAGCTTTGTTTATTTCGATTTCATTGCTCGATTCCTTTGTTCGATACCGGTGCGTTTTGCTTACCAATTGAAAGCATCACTTAATGAATAACTGGTCTTTTCAAGTTTCTTAAAGTAATTTAACCTTTGATTTTACGAGAGTTTACAAGTAACATGCGTTATTACCTAACACACACATGTTTCTTACATAATATTTACATCGAATATACGAACTAAATTACAAAAACTACCGTGTAAGTGAATAACCTACATTTCGTTAAAGAAATTATTCATAGCAATTCTTTCCACTATTGAACAATCTATGATGTATGGAAACAAATCGTGAAATAATTACACAACTTTATTTTGATTGCAACCGCTATTTATATAATTAATAGTTCTCACATGCGAAAATTACCCACTGTGCCTAGTAATATTTTCACACACGAAGTGGGTAAGTTTTATTTTTTATAAAAAAATATCTTAAAAATCTGTTAGAAACGTCAAATTGGGACCTCTTGAACATTTTACTAATGAAACAAAATGTTAATGAGTAAAAATTATATAATTTTTGCAGGCTGACATCATCTTTTAGATTCAACGAAATAATGATCAAGTTTCGTTGTCGTATGTATACAATTAGGTAGTGGGTAATTTCGACATGATTAATGTTATGATTGGTATAATTATTTTCACCCCAGTTAAAGGTGCTCGTTTGAGTGGTGGTTGAAGATGGAGCCCCGAGCCCGGGTCTGGCGGGCCCTTTCCGCCCTCCGCTCTGACGAGCCGCTTTTAATTTGCACGCACCTTCGTCAGTGATGTATGTTCCGAAATACAACAATTTTCCTTCCTCCTCTTGTTACGTGTAATAAAATGCAGCGTCAGACTCTACATTTTCCCGTAATATAGAAATGTATATATTTATTAATGAGCTTTTCAAGTCCTATGTGTGTGAAAAGTATCATCCACATCAACTAACTCATCATCGCCACAGTATAAATATGGACAGTATGGAAACTAGGCCTATTTGTTAATATAATTACCTACGCTCCATTGGAGCGCGCGTTAGGGTTGTCACTCTCAATGTTTGTAAAATTTTAAAGTGATTTGAGTTGACTGGTAGAAATTGTCTCGAACGAAAAAGTAGCACGAAAAACAGTTTAATATTAAGGTGGGATTCACCTTACCAGTCAACTCAAAACACTTTTCAATTTTACAAACATTAAGAGTAACAACCACAACGCTTGCTCCAATGGAGCGTTTCCTAGAAATTGTTGATCATATCCATGATTCGGTTTAAATGAGGTTTGCACATATTTAAATAATCCGGTAATTTACTATTAAATATTGGTAGTATCCGCGTTTAAATACTACTAATTATTATCGAAACAATTTGAAATTCGATTGAGAATTGGACAGCCTATCTATTCTATTTCTGGGAATTTGAAAATGGAGCATATATCGTGCGTAATATACAAAATTAGTTACTGATGTTGTTTCAATATATCTAGAATTCTAGATGATAGTATTTAAACTGTAATCAAATACCTACATAATATTCATACCTTAGTTATTGTTCTGTCCTAGAGAACTTAGGTACTAAACTTAAACTCCCACACTTTTACACGACTTTTTCATTTTCTTAAACCCCATGAACATCAGAAGTGTGACTTTCTTTTGAGAATTTAATTTTTGTCACACACAACACACACCGATAGTCTCAAGTTCTATCGAACTTCAAATAATGTTTGCATTCGCTTTTCGCAAAGTGAACCAAAAATACGTCAAAAGTTTTGAAAGACAGTGTGTGCACAGAATTAAAACAGTTTTCAAGTTTTTCAGTACATTTTGGCCCATGTAAGAGACTGTTTTGTTGCGAGTGTGTGCGCCATCATTATTTTCGTAGAGCGATAGTCTGTATAATAGACAGTCTGTCCACAGCCTTATTTATTTATTTATTTATTTAACACTTTACACACAAATGTACATAGGCGGACTTAATGCCATAGGCATTTTCTACCAGTCAACCTTTGGGTGATGCAGAGATAAACAGTGGTAGGTGCAATAACGAAAATTGTGGAATAAATATTTATTTTAATATACATATACCTATTAACCTATATATATAATACAATATAAATAAATACAAGAACAGATATAGGCCTTAGCCTTGGGCGCAAATGTCCTGTCGCCGACTTATGTCGCCGTGACGTAGACTTTACTTTGGAGAGGCATAAAGCAAAATTGCAACAGCTATAAATATTAATAGCCGTTGCACTTAAACTTAACGAATGTTAGATATAAATATACATTAAGAGCATACTATATTGTCAATTTATTTTATATTAGAGCTTCGATATAAAATGACGCTAATTCAGATGAGTATTTTATCAATTAGGTACAAAAACTACTGTAAAAAATTCAAGCGTTTTATAAAAGCAGCGATATTACAAAAGCCTCTTCCACGAATCTATGAAACTTGGACATTAATGTGGCATAGACTAAAACGTGTGATGTCCTTGCTTGGAAGAAGTCATAGCTTTTTACACGAGGTAGACTGCTCTATGAGAGCATAGAGAGCGACTCCTCGTGAAATTAATCCCTCGTAGTAGGTCATAGATGTTAATCAAATTTTATCTACCAGTAAAAGATAGTTTAACTCAAGTTTATGCGCATCAGAATTCCCGTCTCATATGGCTCCTGTTATAATTGCTATTAGAGCTTTGTTATGGCTACTGATTCAAATCGTATAAAGTTTTATAATGGCGTTATACGTTTACCTCGTAATAAAGCTCTTGTTATTTATTAGTACTTGTTGTAATTTGCCTAGCCTTTGTTACTTCCACGACTCAAGCGTTGTGCGCCTGTTATTAATCATTTTATTGAATTTAACCTCCTCGGTATTCCTAGATACGTTGGTAAATGTGGGGAAACAATAATGAGATCTCTGATACTTATAAAGGGTATAAAATCTCTTTACCTTGAAACCACATTAAAGGCTATGTACATTATTTTGTGAATTGTTTCATTCTCATCAACTTGGAAATTTATTCTCATAAAATATTTTTGAAAAGTAAAGTCAACCATAAAATCGGACATTTTAATAAAACGTTGGGAAATCCCGCTACACTTGTAAAGATCTTTCTAAGCTTTAGAAATCATAAAATGAAGATTTGGAGAACTTCGTTCTACAATCCATTACTTGTATACAGATTAGGGTTGGACGTTATTATTTGCCGTTTATACAATTTCAGTTTCGTGTCGGTACCTACTTATTTATTTATAACTGTTTAATGAAAAATATATTTTGCGTCACTGATTCGACCACGTAGAGTAACCATTACAGACAAATCATTATTAATTGAAAAAAGTTAAAATAGTAAAAGGCATGAAGGGCGACCGTAATGGTAACAATATCTGTAAGTCACGTTTGTCATTAACACGTGATGTAGGAGTCTGTTTTGTCACATTATCGCTGATCTCTGTCAACCGTTAAGGAAAGAGATCGATCTACATATTCATGAGTTACAGGGTGGAAAAAATTCACACTTGCACCATGAGGGCAGATCCACTCTGCTTAGGGATCTAGAACACGAGCATCTTACATTCCATTAATATTTCAATGAGTAATCTTAGTATCGAACTAAGATTAATAAGAGATTTTTCACAAGAACTCAAACGATCAAAAACTACATAATTTACTCCACCAATTCCTCTTCCAGTACTACCGTTTGGATAAATCTTTCACATCTCTTTACGGAGAAATCATAACATTAGTACATTTACGTCACACATACCGACTCTTTCAGTCGGCACCTCGTCGACGGTGAAAAGTGAAAATATTGCAAAGTAGCATCGGTACCCTTATGTTTATTACTTCGTAACTCGCCACTGGCCGTCCGGAGTTTCATCATTTCCTTATATCAACAAACACGCTGCAGTAAGAGTTTATTTAAATCGGTCTACATTTCTTAACATCTGCATTGGCGTACAAACAAGCACACGTTTTATTATTAGTTTTTAAATATACAAAGTAATGCAATCATAAGTAGAACTGGGTCAACAAATCCGTACGTGTACATATCGTGTACCTACTATGTTTTCAGTTATGATTTATGTAGCACCGTTCGTTAACTCAGCGTTCTACGCATTCTTCATCAAGTACAGGAATACTTGACTGAATTCTTGTTCCTACCGAATTTATTATATTAATGCGTATCGATTTTTTTTCGAGGACTTAATAGCGCAATTAATGTTGATAAATTTGGAAGTACAAAGCTCCCCTCGACGTCTTCGATTGACAAACGAAACTGAAATGTTTTTTATGATAAGAACTAAGTATGCTACCTTTTATTATTACTTCTATCAACATAACTTATAATTGAAGGAAACTTAGCGTGCGTGTCCCATGTTATTATCACAATGACCCTTGCTGATAAAAATAGTTTTACATACAGGGATAATTTTTAGTTACATTTTAAGAAAGTTTGAATACATTTTAATATTATAAAGCGCATGCCATAATGGGAACGAAGCTAAGTTTGTTTAGCTTCGCTCATGTAGCTACCTCGTGTTTGCAATTTATTAAGCATACTTTGGTTCTCTATGGTGAGAACCAAAGTATGCTTAATAAATTGCAAACACATATATTTGTTTTTTTTTTATACAGCTGTTTCATACATTTTGACCGCGTAGGTATTGCACTTTTATATGAAACAGCAGATTTATTTTTTAATAACCGACGAAAAATTTCAACGTAACAATGGTAACAGTTTTCGCGTCGATGTCCCTGACATTAAAATTTGTTCTATATTATTTGAAAATGTAACTAAAAATTATCCCTGTATGAAAAACTGTTTTTAACAGCATCAACTTATAATATTTTTAAACAAGAAAGTGTCATCTATAAAAACAATTTGTACGATTTGTTTACTACCTTTATTTAACTACCTAAACCTATGGAGTATAGTTTCGTTCCCAGTGTGGCCGGCGCTTTAGATAGGTATGTATGTTTTTTATAATATCTGGATGCTCTATCCCTCTTCTGTCTCTGTCTTTTTAAAATCGAGTGTCAAACTCCAGTCTTCGGATACAACGTAATTACTTTGTCCCTGTCGGGAACACTCATTTATCACAACTTAGACCACGAGTTCCATGAAAAAAAGCTATACGACTAGTAATTACTGAAATCGACGTATTTTGAAATAGTGTTACTTTATATTTCATAGACTTGCTAACAACTTGAAAACAACAAGGTAAGACCTTCCCACGACTATCATGTTCATAAATAGTTTTAAAGTATCTAAAAATTAAGTACCTAATATGTTGTCTAATCGACCAAAGACGAAAATTGATACCGTTTGATCCTTTTCGCCTCAGACAGTGATTGAAAATCATTCAAAGAGAATTTCAAAGCATTTCATAAATAATCCTTAGACAGTTGAGTTGCTCAAAGAAACAAAGAAGCTTTAAACTCAGCGTTTCAATCACAATTTTTCATTGTACGTAAACTAAGTAAATGCGGGAATGTTTCCAATCTATCCTACGATCCGCAGTACCCGCGAGGCTGTGGATCAATCCATCATTTTCATATTATTTCTATTTATAAGTTGAAAACTTCCAGCTTAAATAATGTAAGAATAAGAATACTGTTTATGAAAGGTATAGCCAGGAAGATAAAGAAAAAATATGGACATATAAATGTGGACATTTTTAATAAAACTTTACAGATATTAGAATAAATTGCGTGTAGATAAGTACGGTACGCGGATTGTCGGGACGTGGACACATTTGAATCAACATTGAATGTCAACGGCGACAGCGGTTGGCGGCGCGCTCGCTCCCGGCCACTAACAAATGGCACCCATTTATGTGAAAGAATTTTATTGATAATATAAATTGAAAAAAGGACATAGTCGACCATAGGTTTTTTTTATTCGACGGTAAAACGTGATCTATTTTCGCTCCCATTGTTTCGTATAATCACTTCGTTTCGTCTGTGTCGCGTGTGACAGACTTTATTGTTATTCATTGTTGCCACAGATGCTTCACGTCGTAGGTGTATTGAAGTATTACTATTTCTCAACACACTTACTAATTAAGATTCATTAGGGTTGTACATTAACTTCTACTTCACTACACATAATAATGAGAAACTGTTGACAAGATAATATTTGCCCAGGGGTTAGTTTTCAGAACACCGACTGTGTTTACATTATCTTATTTATTATCTTTAGCTGTGCTTGTATGAGGTTCCCTATTAAATAATATTGAGCTCTGCATCGCTAATTTATAACTACATATTATGTACCTGAAACTCATACATTTACATGGCAAAATAAAACAAAGTATGGCAAACTATGTTTTACTATATGGCAATCATTACTATTGATTTCCCTAATAAAGGTACTTCTTTATACAATATTTAAAGTAGTACAATATTTTGGGTCTCAGTATTTTTTTTTATATTTGGTCTATCTGTATTGTGTGTGAGCTTAAATATTGCATACTATCATTAAAATTTCCTTGTATGAAATTTTAAGAGGATTACGAAATGTAATTACTGGGTTCTACGTGCACATGACAATTTTAGTCCACAGTGTAAATTGTTCTGTATTTATTTTCAGCGGGTGTAGCACTGAGCACTACGTAGGAACAGTGTCTTTGTTCTACTTTAATATACATGGCACTTGGACACACGTGTTCCGCATTGTAAATGGTGCGACCAAGTTGTGTGATCAAGTGGCGACGACGTGGTGGTGGGACTGGTGGGAAGGCGCACGCATCGTAAGACGAGACCGTGGGAGCATGCGGGCCGCCGCCTCACGCTTCGGCTCGGGTTGCTACTTCAGACACCATTCACTATCTGATTAAAAAATATATTTGACAATTGATACCAGCTATCAATAGTCAAATATATTTTCTAGAAAGCTCACAAGTATTCACAACTCTCTGTAATATAAACTTAATAAAAAACGGAAAAGTTCAAAAGTCTCAAAACAATTTTATAGGAGATCTGCTCTAAAAGAAACGAACAGGCTTCAGTTATTACGGTTCGACCCTCGAAAAACTTTCAGAAATGAATACTTGTTTTTCGGATTCAGATACCAGACAGTATCATACTTCATCCCTTATTTGATCATCCAAATGAGTTTTTGAAATGAAATTCAAGTCCTAGATAAAAGCTGCGGCAATCTCATAACTTCATCACATCCCTGAACCCTTGGCAAACAAACAAAATACATAACATTGCTCCTGTTCCGCTGAAGACCGCAGCCTGAGGCACCCGGCCTGTATAAATAAACACATCTGGAGTAGTTGTTATTGAAAAGACATAAACTATGAGATTAAATTTTTATATCATGAATCAACGAACACTCAGACATTCACCTTTTGCGTCATACATATTGAGGTGTTTGGCATATAAAAGTGTGTTAAGTGCTAATCAATGCTATCCGCAGTGATTGCTTTTTTGAATAAGAACTCGTTTGACCTCATTGTGGAGCTTTTAGTAGACTTTAAAATGATAAAATGGTTCATCTGATATTAGTGACTGTTGGGGTTTTTCTGTGAAGCACGAGCTCTTAAGCTCTACAATAAAGCTTATAGAATTAATAAAATTGATACTTTAAAGCTATAACATAACCGTCACTAAATTTAAATTAAAGTAACACATTTATACGGCTAATAAAATTAATACGAATAATAAAATTGACGGTTCTTTATTGCCCTAGTGCGTTAAAGGAACAAAAACAGTTGATACGATTTTTTTTATTTTAGTTTAGTTTTAGTAAAGACCATCGAAGGGAAAATGGTTGCCGATTTTCAATAAGTAATAACATATGATACGTTAGATACTGTTACACATGAATTCATACACATTGCTTATTAAAAACTTTGCTCTCGCTCAACAGTTTCAACTATCAACTTTACTGTAACGCTTAGGCGAGAGAATTATAACTTAGTTGAACACCTACTTAAATATAATATAATACAATATACTTGGAGCAGTGGTGGCCCAGTGGTAACGGCCCCGGCTTACGAGTTTACGGTCGTGGGTTCGAACCCAAGCAGCCGTTTTACTTTGAGGAAATAATTTCATTCTGCTGAAACTTGAGCACTATGGGATTAGGAATACAGCTCTTGATTTACTAAGATCATACCTGAAAGATAGAAAAGTTAAAATTCAAGTAAACGGCGTAAACTCATTGGGGTCTGAAATGGCAATGGGCGTTCCTCAGGGTTCGATATTGGGTCCATTCCTCTTTTTAGTTTATATTAATGATTTACCACAATTACTTCAAAATCAACCTAAGATGGTGTTATTTGCAGATGACACATCGTTGATATTTAAAATAAACCGACGGTCACAAAATCTTGACGACGTTAACAGCTCTATTCTTCAAGTCCAAGATTGGTTTACGGTAAATAATTTGGTACTAAATAAAAAAAAAACCAAATGCATTAGATTTAAATTACCTAATGTTAGAAGTAGCGAATGTGACATCATATTGAATGGAGAAAAACTAGAATTTATTAATCAAACCGTTTTCCTAGGAATCACGCTAGACGAGAAATTACAATGGGGACCTCATATAACAATTCTTGCGGGGCGGCTAAGCTCGGCCGCTTATGCTGTTAGAAAGATACGACAGTTAACAGATGTAGAAACCGCGCGTCTGGTCTATTTTAGCTACTTCCACAGTATTATGTCGTATGGCATTTTACTGTGGGGTCGGGCCGCTGACATTGAATCCATCTTTATTTTACAAAAGAGAGCTGTCAGATCCATTTATAATCTACATCGTCGCGAATCTCTCAGGGAACTATTTAAAAAGATTAATATTATGACGGTACCTTGCCAATTCATTTATGAAAATATTATGTATGTAAGAAAAAATCTACATATCTTTAATAAAATAAGCGATAGACATAATTTTAATACTAGAAATAAAGATAAAATAGATCAACCATTTTTCAGATTATCTAAAGTACATACATCTTTTATGGGGTACTGTGTTAAATGTTACAATAAAATACCTTGTGATATATTACAATTAAATGAAAGAAATTTTAAAACTCATATTAAAACTACACTCTGTAAACAAGCATATTACAAATTAGAGGATTATATCCAAGATAAGAATGCTTGGAAACATGCTGGTCCTGCTCCATAGGACAATTTAGAGTCTAGACAAAATCAAACTGGTTGCTTATTAAATTATGTATTTGTTATTTTTTATAACACTGATTTTACATTCTGTGATTTCTTGAACTCACACACTGACTTATTAGTATTACTTGTTAAAATGTTAGGAATATCGTATAATTTTACAATGTTTGTAAATATGTGAGCACCATGTATCTGTCACATATTTAATTTATCTGTAATTGCTTTATTTTTCATTCTTTTTTACCTATCGCGGTATAGTAATCTTATTCTAGATGCATCGTCTTCACATATAATTATATAATTAATGTATGCAAAATATTGTGAAAACATTTTAAAAGAGTAACGGTGGAGTTTCTTGCCCATTCTTCTCCATACGAAAACTACCTTTTGGAAGGGGCGACTAGAATCAATTCTATTTTTTGTAAACTTGACGTTCATAAGTGCCTTTTAAGTGCCTAATTGAAATAAAAATTGTTTGACTTTGACTTTGACTTTGACTTTGACTTCATCACCACAGTTCTCAAAACAGCAAAGGAAAACATCCGGAAGAAACCGGCATGTCCTAGAATCAAAAATCCGAAGACATGTGAAATCTACCAAGCTGGAATCGGCCCGGCTGGTGGATTACGGCCCACTCCCTCTCACAGAGAGGAGGCCTGTGTCCGTCCAGGCTGATTATGCTATGCTATACAATATACTTCATAATTTAATTTGTATCAGAAAAAAAAACTTTTCCAGCATGTGGTCGTTATCTATCTTGTTTTAGAGAGAGACGACTGTATGAGTGACAAAGATGAGGCGCTACAAAGCCAAACATTTCCTAATACTTGATGTGCCATAATATTCACGGCCGCGTACCTACTGTACTTTTTGGTGGAAGTATAGTAAGTACCTATCTTTTAACGAGGCTGTGAGTTTCAAAAATAATAATATTGTATGCTTACTGTAACTAGAATATTTAACAGTTATTAAAACAGTGGTCCCCAAACTAGGCAGCGCCTGTATCTTGGGGGCCTGAGTTGTGTTATCTTCATATTTCATTTTATTTCGTTTTTAATACGAGACATATTTGCGTTAGCTTTAATTTCAGGATGTTGAAGATGGACAGTGGTCAGAATACAAATAAAAATGGTAGCGAACTATCAAAATAAAATAAAAATAAATTAACAAAATAAAATAATTCTAAAAGTTATACTGTGTATGTGTGCGTGTGTATGTCTGTGCGTAAGTAAGCGTGCCTGTGTGTGTGTGTGTAAGGTGTGTGAGTTTTTGAAGAATTTTTGCATTAGGAAGAGGGACTGTAAGACACGTTTTAATAATTACAAAGTAATAGATACAGTAAACTGGCTACAGTAAGGTGTGTAAAGTGGTTAGGTCTTGAGGACAAACGATTCCGTGTAGGTAACGGTCGTGACAGTTCCAAGCTTACGTAGCGATGTTGTGCCGTGTGCCATGTAGGTGACGACTACGACCAGTACCGTACGTTTTAAGTAGTAGCGTGCACCTTTATTAAAGATGGCCGTCGCTAATTGGGTACTCATACGATTGAATCAATATATTGTGTACTTTTTCAGCAACGCCTTATCCTTTTTAACGGTTGTCCTACATTCTAGTAAAGTAATTTGTCCATGTTTCGAATTCAAGACAAATTTTCACATTTGTTACCTTTTAAACGTTGGGCCATTTCATTAAAGGGAGCCAGGTTCAGTCTCCCATACATTGTACAGCGAGAAATAGTAAAACAAAAATCAGTTTGCATTTCAAAGGGATTTTAATGTGTTCGAAAAAACAATTAAAAATTTACAGCACGTCACGTCCTTAATTTTCAATTTCCACATAAAATGCTTTGTTTGCTGTGTCAATATATGTATATCTACATTATTTTGTCAGAAACGGCCACTAAAATTTAATTTGTGTTATACAGTGTTATAGAGAGTGCTCGTTTGAACAAATCAAATTGGTTAACAATAACACAAATATTATTAAATACCGACTAGAATACAAATTGTACACAGTTTTCGTTTTACAATTGTACAAGTGTACACGTAGCGAATAAACAAAGTATCGTAAAACGCGATTTTATTCGTTACCAGTATTGTCATGCTATACAATACTAAGTCGCAATGTGTAGTTTAACTTGTTTCAAACTACTAGAGCGATTTTAATTAAACCTTCGTATGCTTGCTGCTTGGTATTCGGGTGGCGTCGCCAACTACCTCTACCCGAAGTAGGTACATGTCTATGAAATTAGACATTTCTCTCACCCAATTTTTGAACTAAATAAACGGATTAAACATACGTAGGGTACGCCGTGTCGTTTTTGTATTAGCACCACCACAGAAAAAAATCTTGTTTATTTTTGAAGAAAATTTATCTTTTCCACGTACTAAGTACGAGACTATGAGAAGCAAGTGAGCAGCGACGTCCTGTGTGGTTTTTTTTTTTTTTTTCATATTTGTCTTTTGAAATATCAACAGGTGGATTTTAGCTTTAGATGTTGGATTATGGATGGTATAAAAAAATAGAAATAATGGCCAAGAGGTTACGCAGTCTTTTGTTCTGTTTTGCACTGTTTCAGATGCAGGGTGCGGTCTTATAAGGCAAAACAAATATTTTGACATTTTCTTTCATGTAAATAATCCATATGATAGCAAGTAGATTGCAAACCTGATAATTTTAGTTTCTTCTAGATCTTTTAATCAATTTTTCAAAAAAAATCTGAGCTTAGGTGGGTATTTGCTGGTAAGAAGTTTTTGTATTTATTTACAAATGCTGAAACATATTGTAACATAGTAACAGACTTTCGATCTTCGATTCAGAAACAGATTCTTTTTAAACACAAATTATTTATAAACTTGCCTGAAACACTAAAAATAGGTTTTGAAAATGTTGCAATGTGCAAAAAGCAAAGAGTAGGTATACAAAACACAAAAATGTTTTAACGTTTGAAGCTTGATCGAATATTAAATGTACCGATATAGCACAAACACACGTAGCTTTACATAATACCTGATGAAAAATGCGAAAAGTCTATAGTGGGCCGGCCACCGATAGTTCCATTTGCAAGAGAAAAACGCAAGTTTTATTTAATAAAAATGAAAAGAATTTTTAATGAGAACGAAAATATTTAATTTTGTGTTAATATTTAATTTAAGTGGGTTGTCAACGAGACGGTAATTGCCACACGGCCACGCGGCGGCTACGCCGACGAATATTGCTTGATAATTAAACACTTTGTAAGGAATAATGTTTCATTATGACGTCATGACGTGGTGTGATGTCGATATGGGTGTAATTATTTTTTTTTTTTTGGATGGGAAATCATCAAATGACTTCTCCCGCTCTGGGCAGAGCGAGAGGGTGTGTCAGACTTTTACTGACTAAAACCCACCCGTGTTCCTTCCGTTGCCTGTGTGCCGGGGCCGCGATATCCCTTTCAGACAAACCCGCAACCCCAGCAGGCATTGGTCTTTCGACCCCGTCGGTTGGTGCTGACATCTCTTTGAGGCGCGCGTGGAACACAACGCGCCGTCGACACGGGCCTGGTCCTGATCGGACGGCGAGCTGCCCATTGCTCACCGTCCGCAGGCCCGCGCCTACGGTGGCCGGAAGTCGGCTCTTGACTCCCGACGCCCGGGGCGTCTTATATAACATTATTAATACCTTTGCTAAATACTTTTGTAAACCAATGTTTAACGTAAATGCTGTTGGTGTTATTTAATAAATAAATGAATAAACATTCATATTTTAACTAATAAGAAGTTTCTGTCAAAAGTTTTTCATCGAGAAACGATTAATCACTTTAATAGTCCAGTCTACTTCTGCGAAAAGTCACTGCACTGTAGATGATTAACATATATATTTATCATAAAGGATTGATTTATTGGAGTAACTTTACCCAAAACGGGGAAGTATTGTAGATTAGATTGAAGCCATCCATTCAGCATTCTTTATATAGGTACCTACATATGATTTTCATTCGGTCCCTTTCGTAATTCGTGTGGTGTTGTAATTTTATAAAGCCATGTTTCACGGTAAGTTACGCTACGTTTCCCAGAAATCATTATTTATAGAACCCGGGAATTAATGTAGAAATACGTAGTTATGTGAATATCACTTTCCGGTACAGCCATAGTATGTAGGTAGGTGTAGTATGTGGGTATTTATGATAGAGATCAGCTATGTTCTATCAAATAGGCAAAAAAATTGATATGAAACCGTTCAAAGATTCTGATTGGCGGAAATAACTAAATTCCCTTTAGGACAATATTTTGCGTGCTAAATTAATCTGTTCCTCTAAAGTTAAGTATGCTTTCACCACAACCGGAAATCGGCAAACTCAAACTCAAGCTCACTCAAACTCAAAGTAAAATAAGTCAATATGGGTATATATGTATAATGTAAAGACCTCTTCACATACAGAGGTGGCACGAGCATTGATCACCAAGCTTGCTCAGGACGGGTTGGCGATTTCAGACTTGGTCTCCCGTCTCACGGTGATTTTCCATCACCGATGTCAGTAATATCCAAGATAAACTCAATGTCCCCCACCTGCAGTGTTAAATTTTATAAAATTATAATATTCATTATACTTGATGTACTTTAGGAGGAAGTTCGTAAAACTGGGCGTTTCATAAATTACAAGGGATAAACCGAAAGCCTCTATGCAGATGATGTATCATCCGCGTTTTAGTATTCCGCAGAATACGATTTTAACATTGTTTTTATGACTGTCTATTTAAATGTCAGCTCGTCAACATTTTCTTTGATTTTGATTTTAAAATAACTGAATGGGTATAGAATCCAGAAACGTAGTTAACATACATAAAGGTTATTACATATATATTTTAAAGGCATCAGTACTTACACACAAAACACAAAGAGACTGTACCTTTATTAAGATTTTCATAAACTTTAACAATAGTTGTTATAGAATTCGCAGTTGAAGCGTGCTGCACACGCTTGACCGGTTTATTCGTTACAAATTCCGATTCAACCTTCGAATGATTAATGGTACAAACAGACTTAACCCACAGAATTCAATTTAATTAACCCTCCTATATTTTAATAAGTATTGCAACTGTGAATATTGGAGGAGTAGACGGTTGTTAAAGTTATCCACAGTCGCAGTCTAGAATACAAAGGACGACTTGGAATAAAAATACGAAACAGCTTTTAATTGCTCCATCCCAAATTGTTAAAACGCCTACGGAATAGGCTCCACCTGTTTTAATGCACATCTATTATTCATGGGAACTTATTTATTTAAGTTTGAAATAGCCTTATTATACAGAAGCTTTTAATATTTAACGCCTTTGTCTCCTTTCGTTAAGATTGTTTACTTTATTATTATGGCAAAAACCTGCAAGCGACATTTGAAACAAATACATTTGTGATTTCCTCCCCCCAGGTCCGGAAGCCGCGCGGTGTAACTTGGGCGATATAGATTATGTTTTACAAAAATGTTTCGGTGATGTTTGGATGTATCTTTGTGTTATTTACATAATAAATTGACGCGGACATATATGTCGGCCATAAAGATACTTATATAAATCTCTTGCGCCTGGTTGTATTAACTAGACCACCGAGCCGCACCGCTTTAAACCCTCATTTTCCACATTTAAAACGATAATAATATCCATGCCGAGAGTGTAGAACTCATTCAAAAGTAAATGTGAATAGAACCATCTAAAATATTATTTATAAGTGTTTGAGATTGCCTCAGGTAAGAAGGTACACCTTACTTTCTTTGTTGTATTCAAGAATAACCCAAGTCCTTTTGTCGTAACCTGCCTACCTGCTCGCAAATAGGACCTCATAGAAACTCGAGATGACATTGTAAAGAAGGATACACTTGGCGAAATTGAGTATTGACACTGTATTGTAGAATGTCACGACATTTTAAAATATCAAATAGCCAACAAAATGTAGAGTTAAGTACACGCAGTTCTTTAGAATCTTGTCAGCAGATTAAATGTGAATCTACAAGATGGAATTTGAGGGAACTAGATAACATTTTAAAGTCAAATGGCTTTCAAATAACCTGAACTTACTAAGAGGCGAGAGCACCAAGTGTTTGGAGAATGCCCTGAAAACACACTGAAGCTATTATCCAGTATAGTTCCAAGTATTCACGAGTGGATGGGTAAACAAGCGCGAAGCAACTAATGTATGAGACTCATGACGCGACATTAAATCACTATGGTCGTTTACAACGCGAACGCTGAAAATGCATCCAGTGTACATTTAACAGGCTTCCATGCGTACTGTGACGGAACCACGTCGGCACATAGACAACTTACTGTTAGTTGCACGGAAACACTGATTGCTTTAACGTTCTGCAACACTCCAAATATACCCTAAAACGTAATTCGATTTAATTCATGAAGTGTTTCTAACCCAAAATAGCATGTCTATTTGTTTCCTGCGCGTGACATTTACTGATTTTCGCCGGAAGTTTCATCTTTATTTATAAAAGTCCACTCTCAGTTTATGGGAAAGGCCATCAATAAAATATATCGCGTGCGCACAACCCATCTCAATGAACAAAAGTCATACGTCATATTAGTTGTTCCAGGCAGTTGCCAGCTCAGCCTACACCTCAACAGAATGAAACTTTAAAACTGCCGAAAGTTGTTATCCAATTTTAATTTGTGTTGCTAATATTGGCATGGCGTAGAGCGACTTTCCTAGGAGGAAGTTTTGTCATTAGCTAGATTGGATTGCCACTCGACTTGCTGCTCCTATCATTATCGGCAACGTACCAGTATATGAATAAATTGGAAGCCGTTAATAACCTCATAGGATCGCGTTAGCAGTAATTATTAAATATCTTGCTATAGCAATGTCTAGCTTATTATGCTTCACATTGAGTTTTGGATAGAAAAAGCTATCGCAGGTATCGATATGTCGCAGTAAGATAGCCGTGATATACATAGTTATATCCCTAGGAATATAGCTATATTCCGTAATATAATTATATGAAAGCGTTTCTTAACTGTCTTACTAGGAATATAACTATGATACGAGCACGATGTAGTAATATAACTATTAGGCAGTCCGACCAAATAGGTTAGGTTATAAATGTTTCCGTGGTATAGATCTGTGACCAACTACGCGCGAGCCGAGCGAGCGGGTCAGCGGCCGATGAGCCCTACGTCGAAATTGGTCGCAGTATCAAAATTAGGGCACTCCGGCAGCTATATACATAACTGTATTACGGTATATAGCTATAACCCTAGGGATATAACTATCTCACGGTTATACCCATCTTACTGCGACAGATATACACTCGAATTAATATCATTCCCCCCAGTGGGAACGTCAAAACGTCGAGCCGTTTGAGTTTGGTCGATTGATGATAACTTTGATAAAATTTTATAATCGTGTTAATTGAACTATTCTAAGACTAAATCAGTTTAACTATGTTGAACATGAAACTATTGTTTCATATTCAACAGTTGGATGTTAAGTTTGAAGAATCATGGTTATCAGAAAGGGCTGCCTCGTCCAAAACGACGACGACGACACGGTTGGCGCAGTGGCTGAGCGATCGACTGCTGCGCAACGTGTCGCGGGTTCGATCCCCGCACGGAACAAATATTTGTATGATCTGCAAGTAGTTGTTCCGGGTCTGGGTGTTAGTGTATGTGAGTTTCTATGTTTGTAAACGCACCCACGATACAAGAAGAAATTCTTAGTGTGGGGCAAAGTTTAAAAAATAAAAAATAAAAACATTCAAGGAAGCTATCATTCTGTAATAATACAAGACTTGTGCACTCCACGTGTTGGGTCACTGGCCCACTTCAGAAGTGATAGTTTAGATAACAAGTTCAAAGTGTCATTAGACAGGAACTGACGTTGGTATGGGACTGTGGGTGAGATATTTGTGAGCGTTTTTTTGCTAAGCCCCTCGACATGTGCGTGGAACGAAGGGCGACGCTTGATAAAAAGCTAACATGTGGCGCTGCCTGGCGCGTTCTCCTCACGCGGCGACAACATCCGGGGCAGAATCCGCTACACCCAACCCCACTCTACCCGTCCTCACTAACTAAGTAACCATTATAACTTTCAAATAAACATCTAATAAACAATTAACGAAGAAAGTATCTATTATTATCTACCTACGCCATCGCCAAGAATGATTTAGGGTTGAATGGGAATGAAACTCGATTTATGATTTTGACTGATTATATTAATAATGTTATTCCTTACACACTACAAAACATACAGAGCTTAGTGGTACTACCTCTGTACCTCTGACTTCTACAATATTAAAATAGACCAATCACAGTGTAGCACAATATACCCAAGTTATTATTCATGTAACCTAGCCAGGCCGGGCGATTGATGAATAAAAAACGTTGTCTAGGGCAGAAAGCACTGTGGACTCATCAACAATACACAAACAAAAAGGCGAGTAATGAAACGCACTGAAGACAAGATGACTGATGAATATTTATAATATTTCAGCTTAGCTAACACTGTCTCTCTCTTGGTTTATTACTCGTTTCATCTTATTCAAGAAAGATGTTAGTTCCAGATTTATGAATTTCTGTTGAAAAACGTTGAATAATATTATAAATTTTTCAATATTTCCTCAAAGTGAGGTGTCAGGTAGAGCTGGGCGTTGCGTCCTGGGTTCAAACAGTCTTCATTGCACAAACCAGTCTTAGAATTACTACGGCTACAGTCAAGAACGCAAAGATTCAACTATTTATCACACTCGTCGCGTCGTCGTCCATAACTTTCCGCGTTCGTTTACAAAACAGTTCTTACAATAAAAAGTGAACTTTTTATCAATGATATAGAGTCGATAATGTATGACCTGTGTCAATGCTGTCGTTCGTGATGCGACGAAACCATGCACCAATACATTTGAAATCTTTGATAGTATAATAAGAAACTGCAAATATGTATTTCACTCGAAAATGAGTTTCGTCCTATAAGCCGTCTTCAAACCAGTTTCAACGACGACCGTTTTCTGCAACCGTTTTGGTCGTCGGTAAAACGGTTGATTTCGTCCGTCAAAAATTCGACACCGACCCACCCATGCACTAGTGTCAAGCTTTTATGATTTACATACTCGTGCGCATTTACATTTTACAAAAGTATTTTTTAGCTATCATCTTCTCTAATCACCAAGTAGTATCAAGCTCCTCATTAGTTCTTCTAGGCAATAGTTTTATGGTAACTCCTAGCTGTTCTCTATAACGATATGATGTGGCTGTAATAAAGAGATTGTATTATGGTTGACAGCTTATTCGTAGAATCCCTGAGAAGTTTCCTACCCACTTAATCCAAGGTTTCTTTAATGGGTTTCTGACTTTCACAGCAGGTCTACAGACTATTTTGGTCTTTTTGGTATAGATTCAACACTTCGTACCAATACTTCCGTAGGTAGGTACCTAATAACTTTGTAACATCGATTCAAGTTATTATCGAGGTTACTCAAGTGTAATTTACTATTATATAGATCGTGAGCCATTTTAGAAGAAGACAATATATTGAACTATGCTGTATGTGTTTAGACCAATTGTTTTTACATTCAGGCATCATACCACCCGATACCGTTACGACTTCGTCCGTTCATTGCCAAATACCTCCGTTCGCATTCAACACAGAATGCCGAGTAGTTATAGTGCTCACACTGCTTACTTACAAATCACGTTTACTAACGTGCTACTAATCTACAACATGAACTCGGTTTACGTACGATTGGTTTGGATTCCACTTGGACGAATTAATAGTTATCTACTGTTATGGCTGTAGCACGAATGTAATTTAAAATGTCAACAAGACAAGATTGTAAAAACCTTGACGGGCGAGTGTAGCATACATAAGGCACGGTTTAAAAAAACGCTATTTGTGTCTTGTTCATCCTACTAATATTATAAATGTGAAAGTGTGTATGTTTGGATGTTTGTTACTCAATCACGCAAAAACTGCTGAACGGATTTGGATGAAATTTAGCACACAGATAGTTTATAACCTGGATTAACATATAGGGTACTTTTATCCCGGTAGTACGTTCCCGTGTGATAATTTCCGACCTTCACCTGGGCGAAGCCACGGGCATAAGCTAGTCTACAATATAGAGGAGGCATTATGCATAGACTGCGGCCAGGTAAGTAAAACGATCACGTTTCAGAGCGGCTGCGCCCGCGTCGCCATGAGCACAGTCCCTACAGCTTGAGTGGCGCGCAGTGCTGCCAATACTTAAAACTTTATAACAATATTTTATTTAACCACGAAATAAAATAGAATAAATAGGATGAATGTAAATAGCCAGAATATCAAACAGAATTATTAAACAGGATAGTCTATGGATTAATTTTGGTATGCCTGGGTAAAATGTTTCGCCAAGTTTAATAAAACTCTACTACTGTAGTCATTTTAATATGAATAAAGTTGGGTCGTAATGGGACCAATGTGGTAAGCGGTAAAACAAAATTACCTTTATAAGAATATGGTTGCAAAATTATCAACATTTCATTGAACATCGAGTATTTTGATAATGTAAACAGTCATGTTTTTCGCCGTAAACCAAAGGAAAGAAAGTTACAACCTACATATCAATTCGACTTATACCGTTGGCATCACTGTTTATACGTAGACGCGATGTTGCATGGCTACATTCACGTGCGAAAGAGACCAAGTTCTACTTGATAGAGGGAGAGAAAGGGACAGCTGAACTGGCTGAGCAGGTAAACGGCGCGGGCGCCGCCCTGCGCTCACCGAAATCTCGAAGCCAGATGCAACGACCGTCTGTTCACCACTCAGGTAGATACACTTTATAATACGTTTGTAGTTATCTACACCGAAGCTACTCAACCTTAAAACACGTTGCGTGGGCCGCGTGGCCTTAAAAGTGTTCCATTTGCTCGCAAAATTCTTCTGCAAAAGTAGTCTTGTGACGCAGATAGACGATTTTTAATCAAGTGTTCAAAAACTAAACTAAAATATTAACAGCGTTACCTACACATACACAGAATCGGTTAGAGGAATATAACATTATCAGTTTTGTTTTATTGACGAGTTACTATCCAATGTTTTTCAGCAAATAATGCTTGTGCTCTAAACAAACAACGAGATTTAAATCTATTATGTGGAAATCTACTTTCCACATCGCTGTCAACAGGAAAAGTGCTCAATGGCTGGCAGCATTGCCACGTTGCATGGCAATGCTGATTCTTTGGCCAAAAAATAGACCAGCCCTCTGGTCACGTAAGAGTCGATCAACCACTTGGCGACTTGCTGCCAGCCTTTTGGGCAATTTTCCTGTTGACAGCGATGCGGACGAAATTTTTGATGCCCTAAGATTATTTCCCCTCATTTTTATACCCCTGCTTGTACATGTATTATTTTAAGTCTGCAAGTTTTTAAATTATGTACTCGTAAATAATATCTTGAAAAAACTTTCCACATTAAAACAGAAACTCAGTTCTATTTTAGTAATTAAACGTTGCATAGCAGTTAATATTCCACTTAGCTCAATTTTATTAAAGTTTTAATCAAAAAGCTCGGGTCGCGGGTAAAGCAAGAAACGCGGAGCAATTCAATTGGTCGGCGCCGCAACGCTTAGGCACACGGCGAGGGAGGTTAACCTTCCTTGTTTGTTACTTACCATAGGTTTTATGCGGCCTCAATTACAACTCGAAATTAAACTCGATTATGCAGAAACGTGCTAATGACGTGTAACATTTCGCTCTCGAATCCATCCCAATTTAATTACCCCTCATAGTTATCACTCGCATATATCGCTTATAATGTTTTGGCTTCGAGAATCCAAAGTTTGGGCGGTTTTAATGACTGGAGCTGTACATTTTAACGCGCGGCATAGCCTTGTGTAATATTTAGTTCCCTCGTTGACAAATTTCCTCGTTGGCGGTTTCATTCTACTTCATATTATAATAAATTAATTACAGTTTATATTCATATTTTATAAACTAAACCTTGAGACTATCATTTATAATGGTTTCGTTTAAGATGAAATATGTTAAGATGAGATGAGTCGCCGGAACGGCTACAAAAGGAAGCGCACGTCCACGTTTTAATAAACATGAACGGTAAACTCAAACGAAATATCCAATCAAGTACAGATTTCTCTAGATTAAAAGATTTGGTACTGCTTTTAGGAGGAAAAGTAATAAAACAATACGGAAGTTTAGTGGAAACTGAGAATTGCGAAAGTCTTCAGCCTTGTGTTAGGCACTCCATGCCGAAATTTGAAAAGTCAGAAGACCTACGACCGAAATTTCGGATTAAGGACTCGTGAGCAGGCTCCTCGCCTTAGAACCCTAATTACCAGCTTATGTATAACCACACGGCCCTTCACTGTTTACAGACCAAACATTATTTTCGAATATTCAAAGCGATATTTTATAATACTGTCAAGAAGCTTTGCATGCGACGATACACGCTAACGTAGGTAAAGTAAATGTAATGTATAAAAAATTTATGAGGGTTCGTTTAGATTCCTCCATTCCTGTACCAGTCAAAGAGATACCTTTTACGTGCTTCAAACTTTAACCCAGCGATGCTCAGATAGCGGCCGCTACCTGCGGTTACCAACAAATAAAAAAAATGCGAAAAATAATAGAAAATTATAGAAAAAATTGACAACTTCTACCGTTACGTTGAGAAAAATAGATAAAAATATGCGAACAAACTTTTTCAGATAAGAATACAAAACGAAATATCGAAACCGCCTAACAAATTAAACTTTGGAAGCAATATTACGTATGGCGACAAGTAATCTGGAGCCAAATATATAAAAAACGTCAATGCAATGCCATTAATAAAACTAAAGATTGTAAATTACAATCAAAACAGTAAATTATAATTAAATTCTTATAAAACGTTTACCTAGTTATTACCCGACTGGCCCCAATTCTCTATAAGTCTGTGCATCCCTGCTTTAACGTTTGACATCAAAAGGGCTTTACAATCCGAGAGCCTGGAGAATAATCGACATTGTCATTGCATCCGACATCCGACACACGTGCAATCAGATTCTGTCATTGTCATAGCAATACAATTAGAGGCAAAGCCAGCTCAAATTATCAGAGAACAGAAGCTAGATATCACAATCAGAAACAAATTCCAAGTGTTATCCTTATGCTTAATGCCTATTCTTGTAGGTTTAAGTACTTTTGCTCGGATCAGTCTATTATATCAGGCTTGTTGGCAATCAAATATATGGGCTACTTTTCATCTAATTCAGCTTTTGTAGCTAAACCCGTATTCTGTACATTCCTTTTGCTTTCCGTTCTTCCCTTTCCGTATCAGTTTTGTTAACATGTTCAAACACCTCCTCAGAGCATTGTCTCATTTGGTTCTTGTTATGACATTCGCCTTTACTCGCGTTATCAAAATACCTACATGTACACGCTACCTGCTTACTCATTATGGTAATTGACGTATCTGGGTAAACAGAAATATATTTTATTTGTTTCGTTAAATATAAAGTCACATCGACAATTCAATGAGGTAGTACCTACAGGAAATCGGCGATTTAAATAAAATGAAAATGACTGAATGTTTTCATTTTATCTACTAATGGCCGTTCACATTATTGATAAATGAAAATAGAAAAAGTGAGGGTCTACGATCAATAGATCTGATAACACATCGTCTTCTTCATTGTGTTACGTCATTAAGATACCGGCACCACAAAAACCGGTATCTTTTTCCATCACACGTTGGCCAAGCTCACACGTGCCTGTTCGTAGGACAAATACCACGACCTTAGAAGCCTCTGTCGCCGGTACCCGCGCACCGCGAGGAATACGTAATGCGCTCCTCGTATCTGAGTGCGAGGCAGTTTCGTTAACGGACGCTTCACACGTGACGCGGAACGCAAAGTACACAAGGCCCCATGTTTCAAACTTTGATTAAGGGTCAGGCAAGACCGAACCTCTTAAGATAATCACAATAATCTTTCATATTTTTTCACATTCCCAAGAGACTGCCCGCATTCCCAGTCCCATCCGTCATCTTACAGGCGTCATTAGCTTTTATGTAAGGACTTATATAACTTTGGTTTTCTCTCCGAGACTACAGACAAAGTATCACTTGAATGTTATATTTCAGGGAACATAGGCTGGACGAGACTAGAATTTTCAGGAGTATCCGGGCCTTAAAACCTCTCTGCAGAATACGATCTTGTTTTTACGACAGTATTTCTTACCACTCATACTTTTCTCCGAACTTTCAACAGCCGTAGTTCTTCTAAGTGTTTCTTAATTGTGTTCAAGTTCGGCTCTTAAACAATTCCCAAAAGCGACATTCCGCAACTTTCCAGCTGAAATAAACTGGAAGTTATTCCACTTAACAAATTTTGTAGATAACTTCACCAATGCCTTTTTAAATAAATGTAGGAAACCGCACAGAATGTGCCATTGTTCTCAACCGCAATAAAAATTACACGGAAAATACTTTATTGAGCCGACGAAATCTTGTTAGTAGTTACTAGGTCTATTTTATATTGACTAAAATTTTCTTTCCCAACCACAGATTAAATTCTATACTTACAGAATTTTATTTACCTTTACTACATAATAAAATAGGAAATTAAAGAGATGGAGGGAAAACCGTATAAGGATGAAGATGACAGCAGTCAAAGACTCAAGTTGGTTCTGATGAACAATGAATAGTAATGTAAGTTTATAGACATTTTCTTACGCACATTGACCTTATTCCGTTACAAAAAGAAATAAAGTGTAATGAGAAAATTTTGTGCGAATGGGATAGTGGGAACGTAGAGATAAGACACAAACACCCATTGTATCAGGTCGAACACTGGCGTGCAAATAACCGCGCAACTATTGTTTTGCAGACGACGAACAATACACACACAGAAGTACGCCCTTATATATGTAACGTCGATGCAGTTACTAGAAAATGGTATGAAATAATGTGGATCGCACATATAGTTTGTGCACAATGAACACTCACCGTGAATAAAGAGCCCATGTCCCATGTCATCCAATAGTATATACCTACCGAGGAATCAAAATTAACTTGCTTATTTAAATAGACTAAACGTCGCGGGCGTTTCGCGTAATCAACAGGTAACAAAATGCCTAAGTAATCGATTTTATAATAGTTGTTATTCCATGACTTGGAACGGTTACAAAATAAGTTATCGTGCGTCATGCAATGGAAACATAACTCAGTTTAAATGAATTCACCGCATAAGCCAAGTCGTCAAATATCGTCTGCTATAAATCTTCACCGAGAACCTATACACCGTGTTTAAAAAAAAGTGTAAGACTACCTCTTTTAAACGAACAAACATTTTTTTCGCTAGAAACACTTTCCTGTTAAAGAAAATGTTGATGGAAAAGCCTGGAAGGGTCATGATATACCAAAGATTATTGTTACATTGTGGAACCAACGAAAACCATTTTGCTAGATAGAAAATAGTAGAAAAGATATAATTTTTAACTTTTCTTCACAATCCTCGGCTTCCATTACAGCGACAAAATTATTAAAGTGCAAAGCCAGCTATTACAGTTAATAAAGATTTCAGAGTTCATAGACGCGACCCCTCGGTAACTGGAACTGTACAAATTCCCTCGTGTTGAACATTTTAATTAGATACCTCTATTCGGCGGCCATATTGTTTTATTATCCCGCTTTTATACACCAGTTCTAAGATGTATGCGCTGGGAAAGTTATTTACAAAGCCGACTTCACATTTTCCTAGCTTATGCGAAAACAAGAACCAATGGAATCTTTATAAAGGTAGGCCAACACTATATTCGGGCGTGTTGCGGATTTGTTTAGCTTGTATTGAATTTATTTATTCAACGCCTAGAAGATTGAAATACGTTCCGGTCACTTGCCCCCTTCATTGAGATTGGAATTCAAACCTTGTTCTGAAAAAAAAAACCCGAATATGTATAAATACGTTTTAGATTTGTTTTAGTGAAAAAAATGTAATCCATATTTTTGTAAGCGTATTCTGTGTGTGGGTATCAATAGAGATAAAAATAATTCAGTTAAATAGTTAATTGGAAACAGTTTTTGATGTAATTTTTACCGTACCTATGTGTTTCTTATATAAATCAAGAAATCAAATCAAAAATCGACGATTGATGCGAAAACTCAAGATTTTCGTATCGTGTTTGTATACCAAATAAAGACTTGAGGGAAAAATACACTGTGAACATTAATCTCTTGTCTCTCTCTGTTAGCGTGTTCTTAGAAGTGAGACTAACTACAAACAAACATCGATTTGTTTTCAATAATAAGAGCTGTTTGCTACAATCTAATCTTGAAGAGAACTTGCCCCGGGGCGAAATTCAGGAAACTTACTTAAACAAATATAGCGAATATGTTTTAGTATACAATAAAAATAATAATATTTGCGAAAAAAATATGCCTGACAGAGACTAAAGAATGAAAACCTGGGAGTAGTAGTGCAACTTGGGAATTTCACGAGGCTAAAGGGAGTATAAACTATAAAGGCTTGTGCAGACCAGCGCGAATTGTCGCGCGACGCGACACCGGTTATTTTTATACTGTGACGTTTTCTTAGAAATTGTATTGTTCGTGTCGCGTCGCGCGACAATTTGCGCTGGTCTGCACAAGCCTTAAAGTGGTACATTGCGAAAGCCTGTATTGATGAGCGCATATTTTATTTTTATAAGGAAATCGCGATAGGAAAAATGGGTCGAGGCCTCAACCTTAAAATGAGATAGGTAAAGGCATGCAAGAAAAAAGAGCTTGACAAATATATCTAATAAATGATGCTTACTTTCATACATATATACATACGTATTGCAGCTATTAAACGGGATTTTGTACACATTAAATGCTTACATTAAAAAAGTCTATTAATATAAAACTAAAAGAGGCAATTAAAATATTCCCCAGCTGTCGAATACCCAAACTGGCAGCATTGCCATTGGATGGCAACGGTTAGCCATTGTAAAAGTTACTTGAATAAGCTATGCAGTACCTACTGGCAACGTAACAATTATGCGATTGTGCAGTGTAGTGTAAGTACGCTCTATTCCTAGGTTCCTAGAACTGTGTCTAAAGGAGCTATGAGCGACGTCAAAGCTGAATGAACTTGATGAAGATCCATCTCCATATTGAGAGGTTTCTATACTATAAAGTGATATGCATTCCAAAGTATTGAAAGTGCAACAGTAATGCTCAATACGTTGAGAACTAAGTAAACACGACACAGGTAGCAGGTACACCTTGTTTTGAAAGCTCTTTAGTATTTAAAGTGTTGAACAAATATTTTTATTGCACGTCTATAATCCAACCCGTTTCTTTATTCTTTACATCTTTTCTGAAAAACTTCGTTTTTATTACCCTTGTGGATTATTCCGTCCGTTGTGGCAGTGTATGCTTACCTTTATAATGACCAAAATAATGAGGGCTGTGATTTATACAGCTTTTTATCCTATAGATAACGATTGACTTTCGTAAACTTTCGTATAGGTACTCGTAATTTGTTTGCTTCGCATAATGTGCTGGAATATAGTAGATTTTTATGGGAGATTGGTTGGAAGAAAACAAATCAAGATAAAAATCCAAATAAATGTCAACACTTACAGGTAGATATCATGTTACGCCTACATACTGACAGTATAAGTAATTCTAAGGAAATTCCTGAAAAAGTTACCTTTATTTTTTGTCTGTAAATACGTAGTTTGGATTTTTGGATGATCATTACGATATCCACTAAATCACGATATCAGCATAGCTTACCGCATTTTGATGACAGATTAGCACGGAGCTGAGTGTATTCCGGTATCCCGGATTATCATAATAAGCCACCATTATACTGGAAAACCGTGGTAAATCATGAAAAATATGCGAACGAAGCCACGAGAGAGGCTCAATAGGTAACTAAATAATATGATAAAATATACAAATAACTGTAACATAAAATAAGTGAACAATTTTACGTTATTTTAATAAAAACCATTGAATTCTTCGAATGAGTAGGCAGATGTCCAGATCAGATAAGTACTAACTGCTATACAATACAATAAATAAAGAGCGCGCCATTTTCCAGTTTCTGGGAACTATTCCAAACTCGCTCTACTCAGAATTTTATAATAGACAACCTAATAAAGCCTTGTGCAGACCAGCGCGACTTGTCACGCGACGCGACACCGGTTATTGTTATACTGTGAAGTTTTCTTAGAAATTGTATTGTTCGTGTCGCGTCGCGCAACAAGTCGCGCTGGTCTGCACAAGCCTTTACAGTACCCGAACTAGTCATCAACATCTAGTTCGGCAATCGAAACTTTACAAATAAATAAAAACCTATTTTCACTCGCGGAAAGTCATTTATTGTGGAAATATAATATACAATAATAATATTTCTCTAATAAGGTTAATTAACAGCAATTCAGTATCCACTATGTAAACCAATACCAATATTATTCAATACCGATACAATCACGATGAGGTTGTCTGTCAGTTATTTTAATGTGAAACAAAATTATCCGAAACATATTGAATAGTCACAAGTAGGTACACCCATTGTCACTGGGATTATTTTGAGAAAAATATTCGATATATTATGTTGTTTATTTACCATATGTTTTCAAAGAAATAAACACAATTTATCACTTCGAATAGTGAAGGAAAACACCGCGAGGAAACTCACTGTAGCCTGAACGGACTGGTGGGAAGCGTTACCTGTCACAACGCATGAATTACTGGCGCAACATGCATACTCGTATATAGATAAGTTAAGTGTCAAGCATTCACTACGATGATTGACGCTCTTTTGAGTAAACCCTTCTATTTGCTCATTTTTCTTCGATACACACCTACCACATGCGAACAACAATCAACTCCGCTGTTCGTCGATAAAATAAAGTAATGATTCTTATACCACCGAGTTATTACGTTGAATTGTTTACTCAAGATCAAACATCGCACACCGGTTAATCCCGTTATGCTCTAGTCCCTCTATGCTCGACTCGTAAAATACTCGCACACTGGAGGGAACGGCGCAGCAAATTAATTTTCTATCAGATAACAATCATGAATTAATGTTTATGACACGCACATGAAACGTTCATAATATTTCGACTGAATAATTCAGTTTATTGACAGCACGTTGACGTTCCTTTGTTAAATAGACAAGCATTCACACAGGTGCTCTATGTTATTGATTTGATAGTTTCCTCGTGTAGATAAATCCATTAATGATGATGTTTTAATTGAAATCCGGAATAGTGGCAAGAAGTTCAAATGAAAAGCGATTGCGGGAGGATTAAAGGGGGAGCAACTAGGGTCACATTCGCATTCGTATTAGGTACTTCACTTCCGTCTTGCCATTTTCCTTGAGTTTTGTATGAACATGTTCCAGATTGGTACAAGGGATTGCCTATTATTACGAACAGAAAAGGGAACAGGTTTATAATTTGTAATTAGGTAAACTTATAAGTATACGTATATAAAAAGTAAGCTTCACTATAAAGACAATAATAGTATTCATAATATCGAAATCATATAATTTTTGAAGTTATCTAATAGTCTATATGCCAACCTAACAATACCTACCTACAAGATTCATAAACGTTATTACGACAGAAAAGGAAACAAGATAACGTTCATAAAAATATGAATAGCTAATAACAAATGAATGTTGATTGATTGCTGTGTCAATTAATCATCAAAAACCGTGTAGGTACCTATTTCTTGAAGACGGCCATTAACATAGTTGTAATTATTACAAATTATTCACAATTTCTCTGTCATTACGACCATTTACCGTTACATTACCATTAGAATACCAAGTAATTGTTGCTGTAGATAAGTAAGGACGCACAAAAAACTTCGTTAAAAAAATAACTAGCTTTTGTCCACGGTTTCGCCCACGTGGATATCGGAAAATATCCCACGGGAACTTATTACCGGGATTAAAAGTACCCTATGTGTTAATCCAGGTTATAAACTATCTGTGCGTCAAATTTCATCCAAATCCGTTCAGCCGTTTTTGCGCCAATCCGGAACATACATCCAGACAACGGACAAAAATTTTAAAAACTATGAAAAAACTCGTTCCCACACCTCGTAGCAAACACTTGTTTCAAAAATATTCAATGTAGGTATCGCTACCGTTTTTACTGGACCGGACGAGGTTCGTGTGATCCCGATCTGCACATCCAACTTCAATGAAGAGGAGATACGCAGAGCTAAAACACTGCTGTACGAGTCGTTGTAAATGGCCGTCAAATGCCGTCCCGCAAGAGAGATGAAAAAGGAGAGAGGAGTCTCCAAGACATTATAAAACTGTTGAAGGAGCCCGTTCCGTTCTTACTGATGTTATTATATGTATTAGAACAAATTGATGCGGCAGTAATCCCTCAACGAACGAAGAACGGAAATTGAGCAAGTTATGAAGGTTCTCTTGAAGACCGTCTTTGTTACGTTACAAAATCCTTCCTGACCATTAGTATAGTTGACAAGCTGCCTGCTCAACAACCCAACGACTTATCAAGCTGTTCTCAAACTACCCACACAAATGAAGGTACCGGTATTGTGGGCCCAGGATTCTATCTTACATACATAATGTATTTAGCCTCGTACTGACTTGCCAGCGGCGTTAGCGTGATACAATATAATTACATGATATGGGCTAGTAAGTTTAGGAAAATAATCGTTAAAACCGGCTTCGTAGATCTAGATGTAAGTAGCACGATTTTAAAGGCCTACTATACGTAATTTACTAAGTAAATGGTTATTTGGAACAAACACATTCTTGCTGTGCAATACGCTTTAGTAATATAGGTACAGATATATTATTTTTTGTTTAGCTGTAACCGTTCCATTATCGTTATTTTGATAATTACAAACGCATGTTTCATCATTGTCGGACATAAAAAAGTCTTTTATAAAAATTAGGTCCAGTCACGTCAATATAATTACGGCTACAATACTATACTACCGAGTAAGCACATACATAAATGTAGGTACCTACAATGCCATTGAATATGCCATAAATTCAGTAAATATTCACTCTTCAGCCAATTAGACATTTTCCGCATCTTACAAATCTCTTGGGTTTAGTTCAATATGCATACGTTTTCTATTGTACGCGTAGCACTTAGATCAAAGTTTCACAAGTTTTGAATTAATTATGTCGTATAATGAAAATCACCTCCTATTAATTACCTTATTGAATTTGGCATCGTGCGCAACCTGTACCTGTGATACGTGCGCGTCAAATTGTCAATAACCGAGTTAATTATGATCACTGTCGCTTACCCTAAACTACTTACAATATATGAATTATTCTTGAACTGTTGGAACAGTTTATAGTCACAGACGTGATCGGGGCTCCCAGGTTATTTCGTAACCAGCAAGATAGTCCGGTGAACTCGGTGTCGAAAAGCAAAATGGTACGTTCAAAACTGAAATTGCAATATCGACGTTCTTTTGTTTAGATTTTTAATTTCAAAACTTGACTGTCACGATTCTGACGCATGCCACTCTTCTGTTCCATTTCGCACTGATCAAAAATGATTTCTACAAGTATGCAGGTCAGTACGACTATTTGTTTAGAACCACAGAACAGCGAGCTGTACCGTGAACTTAACATTAAACTTGTTGGCTTATTTGTCAACTACAATTACAGTACTTAGGTATTTAACATATTTGTTTTTCTACTCCAGGTATTTTCTTGATTTATGAAACTAAACACTAACTAGGTAGTGAGTGTGTTATTTTCCATCACTGTGTTCCAGTTCACAATCATTATTTTAATGAGTTCATTTTTAGGGTTCCGTAGTAAACAAGGAACCCTTATAGTTTCGCCATGTCCGTCTGTCTGTCCGCGGCTTAGCTCAGAGACGGTTAGTACTAGAAAGCTGTAATTTGGCATATGTATACATATTAATCATGCCGACAAAGTGCTGGTGATTTTTTTTTAGGGTACCTCCCCTACACGTAAAGTGGGGATGTTTTTTTTTTCCTCATCTACCCCATGATCGTTCAAAAATATTGTGAGTTTGATGAAACCATTTTTGGATTTAGGGATCCGTTTGCGAAATATTAAGCTTTTAACTGTTTTTTTTTGTTAGAGTCAAGTGTCCCCCCCCCCCCCCTTCTAGCTAAATGGTTGTACTTGGACTTGTGAAAAAATTCACAGCAGTAATATATATAACGAAATTAAAAGGAAAACTATGAGAGCTAAGTAGGCTGTACAGGTAAACGAGAATAAATCAACCAACTTAAATTTGCAGTTTGAAAAACATGATCTCCCATACTTTCCGTATGGGAGAACACGTTTTTCAACCCTCTATTCATCCCAACTACGGAAACCTTCATTGTGCGTGGTCCGATACGCACTTGGCCGGTTTTTATTTTTAAATGTTTTTACCAATTTATTATATGGCCGAAACGATTTGTGGAATGATATCAATTTCACACTGTAGGTGAAATTGATATCATGGGCATCCTCATAGGAGATTATTGTACTCATCATTATGAGCAACTTTCACTACGGGACCAACTCTGAAATCATGAAAATAAAATCAGCTATTCCCTACAATTTAACGAGATATGCGAACATAAGCACTCAACCTCATAGCTAATGACTCGGACCTATTCTGTTGTTCTCTGAGTGAGTTCACAAAGAATGCATTATTTGTAATAACTTACAAAATATAATTATAAGTTAATAATAATTTAGGATAAGACTTAGACAAGTACGCTATCGCAATAGGTTACCCTGTAATGATAGATGTAAGTTGGAAATAAAATAAATAAATAAATATAGGGATCAGCTGATTTTTTTTCGCGATTTCAGGGTACACTGTTGCAATAATGGCGAACATTGCTATTAATATTAATAAACGACGAAGAAGTTGTTCCTGTGATGGAACGTCTAAAACTTGTTTGAAATTATCGATAAGTTTACTTATGGCAAGTTCAACGATGGAAAACTGTTCTGTTATTTTAATATTTTTATGTTGCGAACATGTACTTAATAGTCCATAATAGCTTAGCTCAAATTCAACCCTCATCTCTTAATAATTCCAACGTAATTATAGAGAATCTTTTAAGCAGTCAATTAAATACTGAACCGCCTCCATCTTAACCAAGGAAACTTTAACTTCGTTATAAACGCGGTTTTCTCCCGAAAACACGCTCAATTATTCCTGGAATTATAAAGCCGATAAGTGCCAAGTTCAAGTTATAATGATAGGATGTATGTACTTGAAGTACCGTCCCAGTACCTACTTTACTGATACGGATTTTGGAGATTCCAAAAATACATGCCAGAAATCACTTTGGCGGTTTCCTATACCTACGCAAAACAACAATAGCAAACCTTTTCCTAAGCTGAAAAACAACTTTCAGGGCAATAAGATAAGCCAGTCGCTATGTTTTCGTTTAGTTTCCGAAACAACATGAAAACGTAGAACGAGATTAAATTCGACTTAACTTACTTGCGATAAGATGTACAAATTATGTCGGCATCGGCACTGTCAGCAGACCGGAGAGTTCAAATTATACCTTCGCGATATTTGATCAATTGGTTAAATGAATAACATTTATAAGGAAACCCAATTGGATTGGAGGATTACGTGTCGTATCATGTGTTAAAAATAAAGGAAAAATGTAAGAAAAGTGCGGAGGGAGCAAAAATCATAAGTACACAGAGTAAGTCATTAGACAGCCGGTCTTGTACCGCTGGGGGCTGTAGGGAGCTTATTATGTGAGCTACTGTGGTCTCGTGAAATAATAGGTGATCATTGGTAACATATTGCGTTTTATTATATATTTTCTCAATTTATTGGAGAATGCAAGAATATTATACATTAATATGGAGAAAAAAAATATTGAAAAGACGATTTTGTTGCATTAAGCGATGATAAATTAAAGACAGACATTGACACATACAAATATAAAGAGCAATGTAAGAAAGTGTCACGTAAGGAAGACAGATACAAATGAATCCAAACCCGATTTTACTGATAAACGATCGAACTCTTCGGAACATTCTGAACTTAATGAATTCCTTACGAAGCGTATTAGTGAATACAAGGTGATGCTACTCCTATAGTAGGTACACACTTCTTTTGTGTAAAATATTACAATAAAATACTACTCGATATTCTTCAACTGAATGAGAAGAAAATTAAAACATGCATTAAACGCACACTATGAAGACAAGATTATTACAAGTTGGATGATTATATCGTAGATAAAAATGGTTGGCTTAATGCTGGTCCTGCTCCAGCCAGTGTGGAGTGTGGAGCCACTTGGGCTCACTAGTTAAAAAAATATATATTTGAAAGAGTTACTTCCCCTTTTATTTTAATTTTTTCAGACATTACGAACTTAATTGTTATTATTTAACCAAGTTTTAATTGTTGAATAATGCAATAGATAATAATTATTTTCTTTCTTTTTGGTAGAAACATCTATCAAATACATTGCAAACTATAGTTTTATATACATGTGAGTACCATGGAGCCGATTATTGTGTATGTTGACTTGAAAGAGCAGTTGAGAGTATGTCATGTTCACTTAAATGTCTCGCTGATGGTGGCGAGTGTGTTGGATCATTCGGTTCCCTACAAAATGGTTGAGCTGGACGGTGCTGATCCATGTTCGTGAACGGGCGCCGTCAGTTGAGACTGGACATCTCTTATCTGCCAGAGCTTATTTTTAATCTTATATTTTGAATTGTTTTTTTTGTGCATTGTTCTCACATATAGACGCAACAAGAATAATGTACCCAGGATTTTTTAATATCTATATTTAAAAGAGTGTCCTTGGAGTTTCTTGCCCGTTCTTCTCCATAAAGATCTACGTTTTGAAATGGGCATCTGCTTCAGCTTTAACTTTCTGACTAACTGACCGACTATTTGACAATTCAAAAGTGCCTGTAAATGATTTAATTGAAATAAATGCTTTGAGGTTGAGTGTACTGGTATACTATCAAGAAAGTTCTGTTCATATCTGATGAACAGAACTTTAAATAATAGGTACAACTCCATTCATCATAAATTGTAATTATTATTAAAAAACAGGGTCTATATTTAGTGAAGCAAAGATAAAAAATAGAAGAAGCACATGCAAAAATTCTTTTGTTTTAACTTAGTACACCGAAATCGTGATGAGGGAAGTAGCAGGAAAGCTTTATTTAACCTTTTGCTTCCCTAATAGTACCACTTACCTACAAAGTGAATATTGTACAACACAAAATATAGTTCGTTAACAAAAGAAGTCGTATCGGGTTCTCGTAGCCAATAAAAAATTACGGCTATATGGAAAACCATTCAATTAATCGTAAATACCGGTGCAAATCGTAAGAACTTGCGCTTGATCTCAAAAGAAACACCCACTCCTTTGATGGCGTGGCATGACTTAAAAATGTTTAGGATTCGAGTAAGGTTAAATATTTCCACTACATAATAAGCCTTTAGAACAGCCTTTATGTCTTTACAAGAATTTTACGAGTACTTAACTATGATAACGTGTTTAACTAACTACATGACTGTAATACTCCAATTTAGGGAACTTCGGGGATAATTACTTTCCAAAAGGAAATAATTTAATGTACACGTGTTTGAAATACGAAAGTTAGGAACTAAGCGCCAAATTAAGTTTAAATGAACGTGTCAAATAACTTTATTATTATTTTCGATCATCGCTTCTATTGTTCAGATTTATCGAGTAAGCTTATCAGGCAAATATAATGACGGCAGCAGGTAAGTATGGGTTATTTGACGCGGAGCGGTTATTTCACGCATGAAGAGTGACATGACGGGGTCACTCAATGGCGAATAAGGACCAGTAGACAATCAGTCCCATGCAAACGGAAGCCCCCGCTCGCCTGCGAGCCTCTAATAAAGGAAAACGAGCTTCTTGTTAACTGAACCACGACGACCAAACGAACCATTGGGAATGAAATACTTATTGTTGTGGCATTCAAATTTCATAGTAATAAGACTCATTTATGTGATCCTCTGTCTACAAACTTATCGACTCTGATGAGGTCACTGCTCTCAACAAGTAATTAGTAAACTCAATATCCTCTCGTCACTTATCGCCTCGGTATTGGAAAATATAGGATTACGTATACTTGAATAATCCTGTATTCTCTGTATGCAATGGCTTATAACTTTCTAGGATGTCCAGCTTCTACAAATATTGTTCCATTGGCGTTCTACTTTATTACTCCTATTGTTTCTGTTACAATTTTCCTCCAGTTAGTGGAGAAATACTGATTTCACAGTGAACAGTTTATTCAATTACTGGAAGTGTAAGACTGAGTTCTCAAGAACACGGAATAATTTTGTACGTATCTGAGTTGCTAAGAGTACGGATGGAGACAGAAAGGATATTAGGATGTACAAAAATAGAATGGAATATGCATCGCGCGTCTCAAGTACAGTCACTTTCTGTGTACCTACTTATGCAGTCTGTTTATGTTATTCAGAATCAAATTGGACGCCAATCTAATTTTTGCATCGAATCCCAGATGAGAAAGAGGAAAATATCTTTGCAATTTTAGTTTAGTTCATTAAAATCCAAGGTAGTTAAGGAGTTTTGAAACGAACTGTAACTGCTGAGCGGGAAAGTTAAGCAATAAAAGTTATTTGTTTTTGCACAGCACGTAAGTAGCTACTTTCATAATCTAAGTCAAGTGGCAGTATTTTTGCGGACCCAGTAAATTGTTTGGCAACGTCTTTGGGACAATTTGAAAAGTTTGTTGACACATCTCGCGTTGCTCGCCTTCTTTTATGATCCTGTAAGTCTGAATGTCTACTTTTTACGCTACTCTGCAACTTTTCAGAGCTTCCACAAGGTTTCAAGATATCGGTATTTCTCTCTGTCTGTTCATATGGCAGAAATTCCCGATATTATTTAGATTTAATTGAATAATTCAGTTACATTTTCTGTAATGTGTATCCTAATACATATATTCTCTCTTCTCACGTACGTAGCGGAATTCAAAAATAATTTGCTTTAGATTCAATATTTAGGAATAATTTCACCAATGAAACTGAACGCGATCAGCATGTCTTAAGCGCGTTCAAGAGCTGTCAGTGTCAAAATTGTTATGGAATATTGTACACTGACAGCTCCTGAACACGTTTAGATGTGCTGAACGCGTTCAATTTCATTAGTGAAATCCGCATTAAGTTGTATATGGGCGAATCTCACCAATTGAAACTGTACGCGTCCAAGAGCTATCAGTGTCAAAATTGTTGTGGAATACTGATATTGACACCTCTTGAACGCGGTTTAGAAGTGCTGATCGCGTCCAGTTTCGTTGGTGACATCCGCACTAAGTCAGTTACATTTTTCAAAATGTGATCAAGATACAGAGGTGCCTAAAGACCTTCCCAGACTTGAAAATATTGCAACTCAATTCTCACCCATTTCGTTATTTATCAGTTTCATAAATTAAAAATTCCAACTAAACCTACATGGGAACTTAAGAAATGTTAGAAGCTAGGTGCACGGTTCCAATTGGTCGTTTCCTATGGAGAAGAGCCGGTAAGAAACAACAATTTTTTCAAATAACAGTGTTAATCGGTATGGGAGGACAGTATAGGTCTTTCACCTGTAAGTTTCATGATTACTTGTTGCATAATTATGGCGACGGTTTTCGAAAATCTTCAAACTTAGATATTACCCTATTATATTGGATATAAGCAAACTGCTTACATATTTGAAGAAAAGTTGTCATAAATAAATTTACCTGGGCAATGGTAGTTGATTGATAGAGTTTATTCTTTTTTTTTCAAAAAGTAAGACTACGGAATTAGGCAAAAAATATCTAATATTAAAATGGAAGCCCGTACATCCTATGTGGCTTGGGTTCGTTTGCTACGTACTATGTTAACGTATGTTATTTACACGTCAACATTTACTCATTTATAAGCGAGTAGAGTTAACTGAAATATGTACACACAGCATGTTAAAATCAACACATTTTATTTAAAGTGTTTATGGCAATGCTCTTATTTGCTGATTTATTGTTCTCTCGTTGTGGTTTTTCTATACTTTGCAATTATTTATAGAATACATTTTGAAGTCAAACAGCTCAGCAAAATAAGTAGCTGCCGACTGGTTACCTGAAGAACTGCATGCTTAAGCTAAAAGTGGATTAATTGCTACGCATAGCTGGGCACAAGAATAATATAAAAGATCTACTAAAATATCTTGGTAAGACCACTAGTGGTTCAACTCTACCTCGAACCGCGCACACCTGCATCAAAACCGGTTTCTATAAACATGATTTCACTCTCTCAGCACCACTGGCGTTGCCTAATTTACGCATTCAAGCTTGAGTCGACAAGAATATTTCTTCCTCTATTTCGTGCAGAAAAATTGTGGTAATTCAAAATTGTAATGATTACATTTAAACTCTTTTTTTCAACAAGAAACCCTGAATCTAAAATTTTTGTTGGCATACAATGGGACACAGTTGATTAAACATTCAATACACTTAGCCTGTATTTTGTATTGGCATCATGTCTTACTTGTTAAGTTATTTAGTGTCTACATCAAATTAATAACAACGTTTCTTCTCCTCCTTTTTACCCATCCCTTTGATACGACACGACAAAGTGTCGATCACAGGTATAAATTGAGCAATACAACATCCATTAGCTCAGCAAGTCGTTGGCAAATTTTGCCATTAACAAATTATATAGAAAGGGAATTTGGTAAGTTCCGTTATTGTAAGTACTTACTTGTACCTGGGATCCATTAGGGATTACGCCTTTCTTAGGAAAATGTAAATTCTGCTGTGGCTTTATTCAATAACACTTTGCCAGATTATAATATTTCTTATCTTAATTCTGTTTTGAAATTGATACTTAATAATAAGACTCTTTTACGATTTTCTGCAGTGACGATAAGTACCTAGAAGAACACATTTTTGTTGTTTCATGAAATCATAACCCTAATATAAAAAAAGCCATTTTCTTATTTTTACCTCCAATACCTGATTTCCTTTTTTATTGCAAAACTGAACAATTTAATAAAATTCTAAAATCCTTTGATACCAGCGTCACAGTTAAAAGTGCATCGTTCAAACGGTTGCATTGTACGGTTACGGAAGGATACCGCATTGCGCGTACCATTTTATAACAGCTTTGGATAATTTGTCTTCCGTCATAATCCAGAACATAAATTGTATTATCATAATAGCTATAATTTTTTAACAAAATAGTACTCGCAAAGAAACATCAACTCAGCTCATAAAACATTAATCTAAGCAGTTGGTGCGGTCTGGCATGGCCTGTAGCGCGTACAATGGTTTATCATACCCGATTCACATAGCTCAACCAGCCTCCCTTGCATACGGTTAAAGAGTCAACACACGCACACATAGGTGGTTGTACTGCTTATAGTTCCACCTCGCACACGGCACACAGGCGGGCTGTGGCTCGCTTGTTGATACAGCGACGCAGCGTTGGCGTGCTAAGCTAAGGTGACTCAGAAAGTAAGTAGGTAGCTCCGCTTACCTGTACAAATCAGCAGCAAAGTAAATGGTGAAAGCAGCCGATTGGTCCCCATGTTGGCAGTCCAGATACTTTCTATCTATTTTGCACCGGGAAACAAATCTTATGCGCCCATCTTGCACAATTTTAATAAGTGCTTAACTCCAACTTAACTGTTATGCATCGCACACACAAAGTAAACGTTTACACTTCAGGTAACCGATGATACACTTTTGTCAGTCCACTTGACTAGAACAGGCAGTTTCCACACTTTCTAACTTGATGCACTTCAAAAAATAATCTCATTTTCCAATCCTCAATGTAAACTTTGGCGCGAAATATCCGTTACAAGCGAGCATGGGCACGTTATACACGGGCGACGGTTAGCCCAAGGCTGAATAAATTTCAAATCACAAGCCGGCGCGCTAGAAAGAGATAGCACCATGAACTGAGTGAAACAGACAGACAATAAAGTTTGCCTTGTCTTGTCCGGGAATAAAGTGGCAACAGCGCGCCGTTTTTAATGTCGTCTTGCGAGTTTTTCACTAGATGGCAGTGCTGCCTTCTTAGAAAAAGTATGTAAATATTTTCTTGTTTTACTTATTTACTTGTACCTAAAACTGCGTCGTTATATTTTCACCATAGACAAGTATATAAAATCATTTGAAGTTATTATACAATTAAAGTGTATGTAACAACGTAATAATATATTTTAAAATCCACCTACGAGTAAAACAAATGAACAAAGTTCTTTTTATATATCATTTGTGTGTTCGCGCTTGGCGTTTGTCCGACGTAGGCATTACTCGGACAAAGTATATTGCACAGCGACGACGCGACGTTGCATAAACGATGGTTCAACGCTATGTAGACGCTGGCTGCTTAGGAACCATGCTGGCAGGGGTTGCGTCGACTTTGAGTAGACTGTGCGTAGCAGTGGCGTAGGTCTACCGATGGATCGTCGTAGGCCTTGTGTAGCAGCGGCGTAGGCCTTGCGTAACAGTGACGTAGGCTTTGCGATGTAGTGGCGTAGACTATGCGTAGCAGCGGCGTAGACCTACATATCAGCGGCGCGGCGGCGGCGCAGGCTTTGCGCAGCAGTGGCATAGGCCTTGCGTTGTAGCGGTTGCGGTAGCGTAGGCCTTGCGTAGTAGTGGCGTAGTAGTGACGTAGGTCACTACTACGCAATGCCTACGCCACGCAAAGCTACGCAAAGCCTACGCTTTGCAGTAACGTAGGCTTTGCGTAGCAGTGGCGTAGGCCTTGCGTTGGAGCTGTGGTGACGTAGGACTTGAATAGCAGTAGCGTATATAGGCTGCTTGCGACACGTTTCGTTAAAATACTCATGATCTGACAAGTAGTATATACATACATATTAACGTACTCCTGTTATAAAGATTTTTTTATACACACACTTTGAAAATCGGAAAACAGAGAAATAAAAAGCTATATATAAGGGATATTGTGGAGTTTTTGGTCAGGTGAAAGTGACTTATTGTGTTATTTTGTGAGCATGGATAACCCAAAAAATTTCTTCGCAATTGTTCCTACACGTCGCCTTGAAAATGTGTCGTCTACGTTGTTCATATATTCGACGAATACCTACAAAATATGTTTAATAATAAAATACGTAAATGCCGCGTACCTACACAACTTTAGTACGTGATTTTTTTTGCAAATGTTGCACCATGTAAAGTCAACCGAAAAAAATACTGTCATTTTTGCGTTCCATACAAAATCGTTATGCCAGAGAAATAATAAACAGAATTCTTAAGACGCCACTAAATAACAGTTGCCTTGAGTGGTTAGCTTGCGTGTTCTGTGCTGAGCTCACACAACGCGTCGTATGTCCAGCCAGTAATAGGACTCGCCCATCAAGGAGCGCTGTCCCAAATAAGATGCATTATTAATTTATTATAGCTACATAAAACAAAAGGTATTTTAATAAAACACGTATACTAAAAGATAAATAATCAAATTATCTTTAAAATGTTGAAAGTTTCAGAAAAATACGCTTGATAGTTTTTACGTGATTCTCAGTTTTTATCGGCGTTAGACATAAATTTACAAATTAATTACACTATATAATATAAGCATAATCTAAAATATTCACAGATTAAGTTATTAAAATAATGCTCCAATTTAACATATATTTTTTCCAAATCATTAACACTACTCGTTTAGACGTGATCTTCAGTATAAAATCATAAAAAGTCGGTTATGGTCGCCTTAAATTAAGATTTTTTGCAAAAAACAAGAAGGACAAGAGGGTTGCTTTTTATACACTCGATATTTTGTTGAATTCTTCACACAGAGCCGGGTCAAGATTCTCTTGTGATCACTCAGAGCCTCTTCAACTTTCCTTCATTCATAATAAATACTTGCAATATCCTTTCTTCTCATCATTCCAAAAGCTTTGATCTCGGCACCAGCTTCATATTTTGGTGAAAATTTTGCGATAACAGATTTTAGACGGCTGAAATTCATAGTAGCGCTTTTTACAATCGCGGACACATGCGTTGCACACAACCAATTATCAAATCAGCGAGATTATCGCTGCTGTAGCGGCATCTACATCGCTACATGCGAACTACGCATCAAAGACCTGACGTCACACAACATCCTGACGTCACACAAATCCTGCATCGCGCATTAGAGTTTACCGCGCGATAAACATATATACAAGCTTCCCGACTTCAACCTCTGGGCAGTTGCCCGCCAGACATCACACCCGTCTGGTTGGAGGATCCTCCCTTTTCTATGGGGGATGAGTGAACTTTATACCCTGTTCCTCATGCCCCTAAACTGCCAACGGGTAATCAAGGGAACACTCGATGCGGACATTTCAAACGCCACTAGATCGCCGCCGTATCGCTTGTGAATCGCTGTTGTCTGGTGCATGCTTTATTCACCACGGAGGCAATCGCCAATCGGCATAGTAGTAGGTACTAAAGTCTGTAATTAATTGCCAAAACCTAACTAAGACTATGTTACGTTTATAACCGATTACCTGATAATAATTCTGATGAAAAATCATCTTTATATCCTCAGTTAAAACATAAAAATTTAAAATAATAGCTTCCCCCTATTAACCCGTACTCCCGTAACGATATGACCTAGATATTTTTACAAACTGGGCTCGAAACCAACCAAGTAATATTTGCGAAAATCTGCCAACATCAAAGGTTTAGCGAAGGAACCTATACACACATATTTAGTTAACAAACTTTATGTGGCTTACGAAAATACCTGCCGTGGTTAATATACGGTTACCTACTTATTTATGTAGTTTGCGTTAATGTTCATACTTAATAAATTACGCTCTTCTATTAATTTAAAAAGAATATTTGCTTAATACTTATTCATTTCTGGGCTGGCACCTCTGGCACCCGAGCCACTAAGCTAAATTGTAATATGCTTTAGAAAATACTTAACGGGAGTTCAGTCTGGCGACTGCCAGCTACGCTACGATATATCGATGGGTAATATTGAAATTCAGGAATTGTGGATTGCCAATCTTAATTACCATTTCGACTGTACCAAGGTGTAACAAAGCGTCTTTGTTAAAAGCAGGCAGCTTAAACTGACTGATGTTAAATGAATTTCAAGCTCCAGTTTAGTTTCCGCGAATCAAGTCGATCAAAGGTCTGGCCTGTAAGTAGAGATAAGTTTATATTTTAGCGCTACGAGGCAAAATACTCGATAAACACATCAGTCTACCTTATAATTCTGATGGACGGCTTTCACTACCTCTAACTATTTAAATCAAAACGTAAATAATAAATACATATCTCATTGAAATTATACTTCCCAAATGTAGAGGAATGATTTACACGTAGGTACATACTGTTTACGCGTGAATTTCACCTACAGTAGTGTTAAAATTATTGGTTAAACGCAGTACATAAAGTGCACATTCATTTTGTTATGAAACCGTTGCACAAAATAACTTGTGTTGTACAAATACTCGTAAATGAATTAATTGGTGCACACACATAACATTGTATACACTACTATATACAATAGCTGCAATATATGGCGTCCGCAGTCGCGATTCTCTAAGGGAACTGTTTAAAGATATTAATATCATGACGGTACCTTGTCAATATATCTATGAAAACATCATGTACATTAGGAAAAATCTAAGTCTTTTCAGTAAAAGAGGTGATAGACAGAATTATAGGACTAGAAATAGGGACCAATTGATTCAACCGGGTTTCAGACTGGCTAAAGTAGACTTATCCTTCAAAATTCAAATTCAAATTCAAATTCATTTATTTGCCAGAATGTAGGTTTACAAATGTATGATCTTAAAACTATAATGGCCCCTTTACATTCTACCATTACTTATGGTGTGCAAAGCATGCTTCATGGGGTACTGTTTGAAATGTTACAATAAAATACCTCCCCACATACTCCAATTGAATGAAACGAAATTTAAATCTTGTATAAAACGCACACTATGCTGCCAAGCTTATTATGAGTTGGGGGATTACATCGACGACAAAACTGCTTGGCTCAGCGCTGGTCGAGCTCCACAAGGGCGCATAAACTAATTGATTAGCATTCAAAATATTGTTGCAGCTGCTGAAGATTGTAAAACTATCTTTAGATTGTATAAATTCAATCTCTTAGTATTATAAAATTGCATAGCACATTTGTGAGCACTATGTCCCTACTTTACAGTTACCATTTACTGGGTACGTCTTTCATTGACTTGAGTGTGCCCTGGCGGTTGTGAGTATGTCATGCTCACTCAAATGTCTCGCTGGTGGTGGCGTGTGTGTTGGATCATTAAGTTCCCTTCAAAATGGTTGAGCTAAATGGTGCTGATGCATGCGTCATGTTCGTGAACGGGCGCCGTCAGTGGGGACTGGTCATCTCTTAGCTGCCACGGCTTATTTGAATTTATTTTAATTTTTGAATTGTTTTTAATTTTATTTTTATTAGTGACGCTTTTAACGTGCACGTCTTTTTACATTGTTCTCACATGTATAATTACAAAATGGATGATGTAACCAATATTTTGTAAAAATATTCTGATTGAAAAGAGTGTCCGTGGAGTTTCTTGCCCGTTCTTCTCCATAGGAACCTACTACGCGTTGGAATGGGCAACTAGCTTCATATTTCTGACTGATCGACCCCTTGACAATTCAAAAGTACCTGTAATTGGTTTATTTGAAATAAATGCTTTGAGTTGAGTTGAGTTGATACAACATCCGAATGCTCATACTACGAGTGGCGATACTCAAATCCTGGCCATCCACGGTGCCCATCCCCGTTACAGTCACCGGCTGGTACATCAAGTCTATTGTACCTTGGATAGTTTTCCGTTTTGCAACGGCTTTTGTTCTCAGCTTTATAGAAAATTCATAGATTTTATTAATTTCTTATATATTTGAATAACAGATCTTTCCATATACGCATATTTAACAGGTCTTATTCTTACCATTTATTTATTAAAAATGAAAATGTTAAAAACTGGCCTAGGTCAGCCGATTCCCTTACTCTATCTGTAAGCCGTATTTAATTAAAACAAATATTGAATAATTGCGTAAAGCTGTAAGGATCTCATAAATAAATAACTTAAGTCTTCTTAAGTAACACTTAACTTTTCTCGTCGTTTCGGTCCGTAAATCAGTTTATATACAAAATAGCACTAAAAGAACTTTTGAAAAATTCCGGGTACTCGATAAGTTGATTAATTAGTTTGTAGAAATCATATCGAAATTACAGTCACAAGCATAAATACGTTACACTAACGCAAGATTCAAACGCGATTTTATCCAAAAGTATTGACAAAAATTGTATAATGTTACTGGCATAGCATTTTCGAAATAGGTCTTTTCACAAAATTGCAATCGTTCACGAGAAAATCGCTTTTGAATTTTGCGTGAATGTAAGGTATTCATTTAGGTATGCTCGTGACTGTACTATTCGATAAGTAAAACGGCATTATTAAAAGGAAATAAGGATAACAGATAAGTGATTGATTGTTAAGCTAATCTGGCCGTATTGTTCTAACTTAGAACAGAAAGGACCAAATTTCTTTGTTATTTTAGATTGGATTATAATAAGTGCGTTACGTACTCGTGCAATGATTCATGTTCTATGTTACCGTATGGACTTAAAAAGTATAGCCCATTATGTAAACACGTTGCTAGATAATGTCTATTTGATAACAAACATTAGGTATTGGCTTCAAATGTCAGCTTTATGTACCTAACCGAGCCAATATTAGTCCTGAAACCAATGACCACTGAACAAGGTATCCCCGGTTAGAATGTCCGTATCGGTGAAATTACACGCAGTAATTTTTCGAAAGCCGTTTTATTCGACATTATTCAGTTACTTCATCGTTTATTGTTTAGTTCGGTTATAAATACTTGCGTCATCACGTGATAATATTCACTTTTTGTAATAAAGCTTTCTCCATTTAAGGTCATATTAAATTATTTACGTTAATTGGCAGGCAGATCGGAGATCGCAGATTAATTATATTCTTGCATGCTTTCATTTTCCGCATCAACTTGCATGCTTAGTACTTAGCACGCACCAAAGTGACTTGTGTCACGAAACACGTACGTATTTTGTATATGAGTGATAATAAAAACCCGACACGTCGTCGTTTATTAAAGTGAAAACCTTCCTAGTTGTCATGCACCGTAACACACATAAAATAGCAATCGATCGCAATGTCTTTTATTTTGCCATCCATTGCTTCATAGGTTTGGAAAATTCGTCTGCTCAATAACGTAATACAAGTGGCTGAACTGACAGAATGAAAGGCATTGCGATCAATTGCCGTTTCTTTCTTTTTCGTGTGGTTAGTCAGGAAGTTTTTATGCCGCCCATGGGCCTCTGACTTGGCTTCAGTTGCCATCGAGAAATATTTCTCAAGCACCTGGTATGCTCACGATGTTTTCCTTCACCGTTTTTTTAAGCAAGTGACAATTATACAATACGCACATGAATCCGAAAAGTCAGAGGTGCGTGCCTTGGGTTCGAACCCGAGACCTATGACTTGTACGTCAGACGGACACACCACTAGGCTATCGCTGCTTCGTCACTGATTGCCATTTCATGTGATATATTAAATTGTTAGACATCTTTACCTAAACCTACAGGGGAGCCTCGGTCGTGTAACTAGATAGACGAAAGGTACAAGTACGACAAATTATGTTCAATTAGTTAAATACCTAATAGGTAGGCACTGCATAATGATTAACAGTGACTAACTTATATTAATTGTTCATTTGTAACCTGTTAAGTCTCAATTAGCAACTTGCTAAAGTAATAATTCTCGCATTTTTTCTCTCATATAATAATGTGAAAATCATAATCTTTGCACAGCAACACATAGTGCAAGCTTGCCTTTGAAATGAAATTGGCTCAGACTCCATCGCATCACCTATCCGAACGAACTTATGAAAACCGGTCGAACGTTTTTAATTAAGAGCCGAAAAATCGTTTAAATTTATCAATGTTTACACATAGCTGTGTAAACATTGATAAATTTACACGATTTTTGCGCTTGGCTGCGCGTGTGCTACGTACGGTACAGAGTATAGAAATAGTTCAGTATTGCTAAAGTAAAAAGTAGGACTTGTTAAGGTAAAAAATATATTGCACTAAAAGACCAAATTGTACACTGGTAGAACCTGGCCTCCCTCTCCCACGACCTCCAGATCCCACGCGCCTAGTCCCGTCTTGACTAGTTTAGTTTCTACATTACATACTCGCGTCGCCGCTGGTAGCCGCGGGCAGAACCACCGACAAGACCATTTCAAGCTTTTCAAGCGATACTGGTCTTTTAAGTATGTAGATAAAGTTTAAAATGATTTCACACTGAAAGTGCTCGCCGCGTCGCTGCCGGCCGCTGCCATTCCGGTGTGACCCGACCGACGCTTAGTGTAGTAATTAAAGTTCAGATTATTACCTAGAGCATGATTATTATCAATACTTACTGTACTTCCAATACAATTAGATATTACGACAAAAATTGTGATAAGACTCGTGTGTCACTAGGAAAAGAACGTGATATAGGTAATTTCTCGTTTCAAAAATAAAACAGTTAGGTACTTAATTATTTTTTTATTAATAGCGTACAGCTCAGAGCGAGACTATTATGAGCAGGGACAAAAATACCGAGATCTTATATTGGATATGGCCTGAAAATTCTTGTTCACAGGAAGATTTCTTTGATAGGGTCTAAATATTTATCCACTTCACAAACCCAGTAGTAAGCAAAAAGTAACTGACTTCTCAAAAACCCTTTCCTATGATGACATTCTCCACCATTCACATACACATTCACCACTATTCACCTACACATTTTCCACCATTCACGAACATATTCAACTCCAGTCCAGTCACTACCATTCACCTACACATTCACCTTCATTCACCATCATTCACATACATATTCACCACCATTCACCTAAATATTCACCACAATTCACTTACATATTCACCTAAATATTCACCACAATTCACCTACATATTCACCACACATCCTTTGACTGGTTGTGTTGTGTTATTTTCTTTTTTATTTTCATATATATTTTTTTTTGTGTTAATTGTTTGTAGAAATATGTTACCTGCCTGTTTATTTGTATGCTGCCACTAAGTGGGGCCTGGTGACCTGTAATACAGGTGTGTTCTAAAACCTACTTCGGGCACCCAGCTCTCACAGTGTGAATTTTTATAATTCAAAACTGTTAAGTAACTGTTAGTCCAAAGCCATTGTGAGAGAAAATAAATAAACTTATTTTTATTATTATTATTTGCGAGTATCCCCATTTCTACGATGTTTATATCACTAAAATAATACTTATATAGGTTAATATATTTCCCAGCGTAGGTAGGCCTTATAGTGCATCTTTGGCAAGAAAATTGATTAAATACTGCCTATACTCGTACACTTAAACGAGATTTGAAAAGTCGACTTGGTTTTTCTATCAAAAGTTGGTTTTGACAGTATAATAATAGCACACGTTATTTTTTATTTATGTATACCTACCTAGCCTGGTTACACACGGCAAAAGTGATAAATGCTCAGTAATAAACGTTAGGGCCCTCAATAAACGTTACAATCCTATAGTTTTGTAAAAAAGTGACATATTTGTTAAGTTTTACTACATGTGCTGTTAGATAAACCTTACAAATATGTAAGAAACTATCAAGTAAATAACAATTATCACAATTGTATATGCTGTTTAATAAACATGTAGAAAACGCCTGTCTGTAGTTGTAAGTTACAATTTTATTTAGTTACATAAAATGTAAGTTTTTAGTGCAGATTCTTAATAAACGAGGGTAGATTGTTACTCTTCTTGAGTTTAGATAAGTGTTTCACGGAGTTATCATTTAACAAAAAACTCGCCGTTGCCGTTCAATCACATATTCATCACCACTAACATCACTACTTTCACTACTCGTTGTTAGAACCATTTTTTTGCATATTATAATATTTTAATTTCTTTAGTCATTAGGTTGAGGCTCAAAATTATTTTGACACATCGTGAGAAAATAAGCTACAATTTACAAAATACAATTATGTATTCAATAAAGTAGTTTTCCCTACAATTATGAAAACACACCTGTAGAATGAAAATGTTTATTAAACAGAAATATGTAAGATTGTAGGTACTATTCTACAATTTTGTAAATATTCCACCATGACAACTTTGTAACTTGTAATTTTGATTAAACAGAAACTTGTAGAATTGTAGCCTAAATTGTAGATGAATTTACATTTTACAATTTGCAAGGTTTATGAAACCTGGCAGACATAGATACATAACAGAGATAGATAATTATTCGCCCAGCACATCCTCATTCTTATATCTTAAGCCGACAAAATCTAAACCAACCTACTTATCTAATCTACTTCTCGTACAATTCGTATAAAATCTTGACAAAAAGTGAAATGTATTCCAATTACCGTCTCATTCGCACATCAGTTTCGTTCGGCCTATTCTTAAATAAACTTTCTACTTTTGTAACACAAGCTGTGCATTGTTACACTAGTTACGGTAACATTTCACTATAACTAGTCCGTTTTAAACAAACTGATTAAACAAGTTAGGGGAATTTATTGTATCGTGTTTGGAGTTTTTACCCTTGTATTTAACTTCTTCAGCAACGCCTCGGGCTGTTGACGAAGTCCTAGGTAAGTTTGTTTGTTATTCCCTCGTGGTGAGAAACTTACACTCAAATATATAGAAACACTTATCTCAGTCCTGTTTTGTCATTGTGGATAAGATTATGGCGTCATTTCCCCCTGGAGAGTGGCCTGGTAGCAGCCACTTGGGGCGGCCAAGTGCCTAATAATTTGAATTAGTCACTGTCTACAAGTAATACCACTGTTTTGATAATAATCTCTGTTGTTTGTGTTTGTGTTTTAAACCTATTATAGGTAGATTTTTTATATATGTCGCCCATGTCCCCACTCGTATTTTTCTGTATATTCATGAAATATTTTTGAAAATAAACTTAAAACGGGGGAATATTTTTCATGTTATTCAATTTTTATTTTGTTTGCCATGTCTCCTATGTTATTTGATTCGTCATCAGAACATTGAATCTCAATCTGCAGACTGACAATAACAGAACCTCGATAAAAATATATTTCCTTCCGGATTTTAGTAAGCTGTTATACGTGAGGAAATCTTTATGAATTCGTCCGGGGTAGGTGGAATTGTTTTTAAACATGTTTCTTCATTTACCGCTGAAGTGTAGACTGGTGTAAAAGTGTTCCGAAGTTAACCAATAAAATAAACACAGTAAGCAGGAACTATCATACTTATACCACATGTAACTTTCCACGCCCTGAAGAGAGTCCAAAGAAATAGCTCTGGTAGTCATACTAGCGGTTCCAATGTACGAGATGTGGGCTATTTGTCATCCCACACAAATACGCGATGACCTAACAAACTGCCTTTACTTACAAATGCCCCAAAACATAAACCCAACATGTTACTGTTGTTTGGTTTCATACAACGTTGACCAACCTTACGCTGAAACAGATTACAAGTTTCTTCATGATGTGAGGAAAAAGTTGACAGACAATGTGAAAATAAATACGATTGTTCTTGGAGTTCTTGAACTCGTAAAACGTTCATTTTACGTCAAACCTGGCACAGCTGTCTTTGCGGATTATGCCATAACCCTTATTGAAGTTCCAAACAGACGCAGATTTAATTTATAGACCGTCAATGGCCTCCTGAACTGAGTAAATTAATTAGAATTTTGACGTAGGCCGCTGTCAGTCGCTCTAGTACTGTACCGCACCTCCGCACAGGAATACTAAATCCCGACCACTCCGACCAAAACGGTTGTGACTTAATTAAATTTATGCCCGACGTGGTCTAACATTTAATTTAGATATTCAAGAAGCATCAAAAGTTTTTACAACCACACGTCATCCGCATGGGATTATCGTAAACTAAGTTTGTCCTGGGTTTATGAAAATCCAGGGCCATTATTTACGGGTGTGTATATGAATACAAGTATTGTTAAGGCTCGTGGCCCGTATGAGTACCCATAATGATTTTAGAGGTAGCTTTGCTTGCGCAGTTTATTTGATTTACAGGAAATACACGCTAGTTCTAAATAATACATATATTCGTATGTGGAATACTAATTTAAAACTCCATAAAAGTTGTTTTTATAAGACCTTCAATCGCAACGATTTTCCATCATGACATAACATAACTAACAAGAAGTCCTTATTAAAAAAACCACGTCGAGCTTCAGTACCGTTTGTAACTGTTTACTTTGTTCAATTTCTCTTTTTTATTTATTGAGTTGCGTAAAATAGTTAAAAGATTGGAGGATGTCAGATATTTATTTTGAATCTTTGATTTAAAGCCAATTTAAATCCGCAGTTTTCTTGAACATCTTTTTATTTTTAAGGTCCTAAAATTTGGGTTTAAAAGCCTATTGTTACTAAAATATTTAGTTCTGTTTATAATACATATTTGTTAAATATCTTAAAAAATATTAATTCCACTTCATCAAAAACATTCAATCTGACTTGTAAATTCATAATTCTATAAAATATTTGCGAGTATCGTTCGCGGGTGACATCTCCGTTGCAGACACTCGACGAGATACCGAGCACTGCAGTCGTAGCCAAGAGTTCTGCGATATTTATTAAAAGTCAACCTCTATCCTCACTGATATCCGGAACACGCCCATTTGATACCGTAACATTCTTATGAGGTTTCGAAATTCGCCTTCTTTATGCAAATATTCGATGCCGTCAAAAACTTTGAGGAACTTTGGCTTTGGGATTGTCAAAAGAAATATATCCCCAAATACTCGTAGTTATGAGCCAGGCTGTAAGCTGTGACTCAGATCTGATTATAAAAAGGAGAAAAAGTTTTATAGTTCAGCAGGAAAAGCTCTAATAATAAACTGGAACTCGGCATTGGTTTTATTACCATTTGAGTCACAAAGGGAACATGAAACAATACAGATATTCCTATGAGTCCGCGCACAATTTATGATTAGATTGCTTCTAATAAAGAGTCTTAAACCCACGCTCTAACCGTTTCAGATTCAGTTGGCAATTGGACATTCAAAAGTTGTTTCAATTTCGGTTATTATTCAAAAATTTAAGTTTAGAGTAGGGAAGCTCGATTAATCGTAACTCCTCACGGCTTACAGTTTATGCATCGGAACATCTCCGGTTCTTCGTTACCAGTTGTTAAAAGGGAAGTTAAAAAACCAAATTCTCTATATTGTTTTAGTCTAGTGACTTTTCGATATCGGGGTTTAGTTTCCATTCGAAAGGCACTATTATGTAAGCTACCGTAAAGCTGCCTGTAGCGACAGGCAAAATCTCGTTGTTTTAGGAAAAAGTTTTGATTGTTTTCGTACCTATTCTCAAAAGTTGTAGCAGGAAAGCTGTTAGCCACTTAGTTATAATGGCAACAACTCGTCTAAGATCATGTGTTTAATTTTAACACATGTAGATTGTATTATAGGAACATAAATTAACCATATAATAATTAAACCTTTAACTTTTATTTTATTAATAAATTAGATAGAAGTTGTTACTTTTGTACAGTTCATTTTAATCCTTAATAAATAAATATTATGACTAGACTTTTATCAAGCAAAAGGAATCTGCCTTGAACCAACTTAAATATAGTAAACCGGTCAGTGCGTGTCGGACCACGCACAATGAAGGGTACCGTAGTTGGGCTGAATTTATCCGAAAAACAAACTTAGCGTTGTAGTCGAAAACATGTTCTCCCATACATTCCAACTATAAAACTAAGTTGGTCGACTATTACTCGTTAACTTGTAAAGCCTACTTAGCTCTGACAGTTTTCCTTTTAACTTCGTTATATACAGGGTGTCAGGGACATCGACGCGCAGCCGGTTACCATGGATTCAGTACATGATTCTGAAGCCCTTGCGTTGAAATTTTTAGTCGGTTATTAAAAAAAAAACAGTTGCTCCATACATTTTGACCGCGTAGGTATTGCACTTTTCTATGAAACAGCAGATTTTGTTTTAATAACCGAGGAAAAATTTCAACGCAGTGGGGTTCAGAATCATGTACTGAATCCATGGTAGCCGGCTTCACGTCGATGTCCCTACCAACCTGTATACTACTGCCGTAAATTTGTTCACAAATCCTAAAAGAACCATTTAGTTGGCAGGGACACACACCCTTGACTCTAACAAAAATTAGCACTTTAAAGCTTAATATTTCGCAAACTGATCATTGTATCAAAAAATGGTTTCACACACCCGCAATATTTTTGAACGGTCTACCCAACGACGAGAAAAAAAACATGCCCTCTTTAAGGCTTGTGCAGACCAGCGCGACTTGTCGCGCGACGCGACACCGGTTATTGTTATACTGTGAAGTTTTCTTAGGAATTGTATTGTTCATGTCGCGTCGCGCGACAAGTCGCGCTGGTCTGCACAAGCCTTTATGTGTAGGGTACGAAACTATAAGTGTTTCACTTATAGTTTCGCCATTCACGTCTGTCTGTCTGCTGTTGACTATGGAACCTTAAAAATGGAATTTAGTAGTGCAATTTTATTCTGCCGACCGCGTCCCAGGAAAAATTATGTTACGGCGTGTGGCGCTTTAATTGCCAATTAGATAATCAAATTATGGGAATTGCATAATAAAATAATTTGATTATAAGGGGGACTAATTTTATGTGTCAAACAAGAAGATTAAACGCTCAAATAATTCAGTTGAGTTGCAACTCTATTGAATTAAATAGCTTAAATTTTAACCTATCCACTAATATGTACTCATCGACTCAAGCGATCGCCGCAGGATCGCCGAGTAATTCGATTTAAGGGCAAATTAATTAGCAGCGTATTACTTCGTAAGGACGATCTAAACAATTATCGGTCATTCTGTCATTAGTATCATTATATTAAATAAGCTCTTTCCTGAAAATACATTAATAAGGTAACGGGGGGTGTCTCTTTAGGAAACATTTTCCATGTCCATGATCTTCATTTATATATTTTTGTTACAATTATTTTACATAGCAGAAATAATGATACCCCGTGATGCCTTGAGGCACGATCCCAATAAATCTGTGATCATAGGAAAATAGGAAATTCCGTGCAAAATTACTTTACTCTTTAATGTACTACAATAAGAAGGTTCTGAGTACTGCGTTTTTCGGATTATAATAATATCCAAATCAGCTTAGGATTGATGGAGATTTTCTATACCAATATTTTTAATATTCTTTTTATTGAGGTTGGAATAGCTATATGACCTGATGAAGCACTTCTGACAACTTTATGAAAGTCTTAAGTAACATTAGATCAGCAATTAAAAAATTAAAAACTCTTTTGTAGAAAATTGTAAGTTTGTTGGAAGTCAGATGTTATTTTTATAAATCTTATATGACCGATCGGATATAAAATCTGTTTATTACGTTGAATGTTAGTCCACAGTAATTTCGAAAGACTCTAGAAACGGGGTTAAGCCGCATAATGAATCCTGGCACTAAGCCGGAGTTCTTCCTGGGTTTGAGAAAAACTACTATTCCAAAAAAATTGTAGGAGAAAATAAGTATAAATTAATGGCATAGAAAATCTTTTTAACTATAGCGCGGAGGATAAATCCCGAGCACCAAGTGTACTAAATGATTCAGGAAATTCAGATTACGGTGGTCGGTTAAGTGGTACTTCTAATATTATTTATAAAATATGGGTTACTTAGAGCGTTCCCACACTTAAAGCGAAAGCTGTCTGAAGTCTGAAAGCTTCACTGTGATGTTGACAGAATAATTCGTACAATGTGAGTTGTGAATAATGTCATTGGACTATTTACACATGGCTTTTGACATGTTTTGAACGAAATTATTTCCGGTAAAGATGAGCTGTTACTTTTAATAATAAAATAACTGTAGCCTAGGGCGTTCATAGAGCTTATTATAGCTCAGCAAACAATGTTTTTTTTTGTGGAGAAGCCGGCACGTTGATCCATCGATGTCGATGGAGATACCTTTGTTATTTTTAGGATCATTGTAGGATGATGTTGCCATATTTTTGACATAAATTCGTATAGGAACATGAGATCACCTATACATAGGTAGGCACTCAATTGCGCGAAACTATGCACACAGAAAGCAAATGCATATAAAACAATGACTAGTAAAAAGCGAAAAAGGTTTTCAGGTTCCATGCTAAAAACTGAAACGTACCGACCGAGTCGAATTTAGTACCTACAATTGTATTGTGCTGCGTCAGGCATTTCAGGACAACAATAGAAGGATAGTTTTCGTTTACAGAACTTTACTACACTAGCAATAGTCAGAAACGTTGAAATTGACATTGTTATTTTGATGGTAGATAACCACTCTGCCTGAGATATTAAAGTCACTCTACACACTTGTAGTTTTATAAAGACTCTCCAAATACAACCTAATGAATGTTTCGTATCTATTCAAAAAAAGTAAACGACAAAATATTTCAATGTGATCAACGCAATGTCGCGAATAATTCTGAATAAATTGTATCGCTTATTTTTTTCCTAAGAATCGTGCTTTTTTTGCAGTTCGTGAAGCAAATAAATCACGTTGTGTATTGTCGTTCCCACAATTCCTATCGTTTTTCTATAGAAATTATAATAATAATTCTTCCATACTCCATTACACGCGTAACTTTAGGCACTGAGAGGCGAAGGCAGTTTTCTGTTACCTTGCTTCTTATGTTTTTTCAGTTCGGCAGAAAAGTCTATGTAAGGAAAGTACAAAAGTCTCCGCAAGAGACAAATTTATTATTTGAATATTTTCGCGTTGAGTTAGCTGAGTTGGATAAACAACTTTCGATGTATGACTAGAAAGTTGTGTCGATGTATCAGAGATTCACATTGGGGGACATATTTCATACGACAATGTCACTGGTAGATAGGGCACAACGACTAGCCAGCCTGGCGTTTATAGGTAATAAACCTACAAATATGAGGAGCAATATCACACAGAGAGTGGACATGTGCTAACTGGGGTTCATATTTTTAGTTGCCTCTAAGTTGGTGGTACAACGATGTTATAGCATTGTCATTTGCCGCACCTGGCAAACGTGAGGAGGTTTAATTAATTGTATAAAGTACACACGGTAGTTTGTTGATGAATACAAGTAATAAAAGGTAAATATTTAAGTCCATAGCTGCATAGACCGCTACGCTTCTCCAATAACATGCTTCTAAACGCGATCCTCGTACACTCTCAGCATTCATTTTCCAGCCATCCTGCGAATATCATTGCTCTACCTAGCCTAAGTACTTCATATAAGTACTAAAATCTAGAATCGACACCAAAAATCACAAATCTTCTGTGTTCTTGGTCTGTCTTTTGTCACGGCATTATTCTAAAAAATGTAGGTTCTTGGAAAATCCTTTCCTTGAAACGCGCGTTAACAAGAAACGACACTGCAAACGCAGTTTTTTTTTACTTTTCATTATAATTGGTTTTATTTACCTATGCTACTATTCTCTTTTCTTGTGAATTATGTAAACCCGCATCATGGTGTTTACGCCTCCAGTCACTAAGATGAAAGACTTGAAAAAATATGACATAGAGGTAATTGTGGTCAGTACCTACGCACCTTCCATTGTTCCCACCAATATGTATTGTCTATACCCTCGCCCAAACCGTGAACAAGTCGAGTATACTGCTAATAAATGTAAATAGTTACGGTCACCATTTTTTGATATTGTATTCCGTATCAACAGCCTATCGGCCACTTTGCATACAAATTGTACATTCTTCTCAGCCGTAGAGCGCAGACCTGTATAAATTACCGTCACATTGTTCCAACCGTTTAGCTTGATGTTTCAATTTCGCATCACGAACTTACAAGAGTCAAAACGATGCTATCTTAATAATTTTAAACTTTAGTCTAGGTGGATTTTCTTATTTTAAAGACAATGCTGTGCACTGTAATTTCGGAAATTGCGAGAGTTTCGTTGCACGCGTTGCTATTTTTGTCTTTTTTATAGGTCCGTCTACGTCGAGGAATCCAATCAAGGCCCAAGCGGAATCGTTTTTCAAGCGTTAAATGGGTCGAGAATCGTCACTGTTCATCTTTTTAAACAATATACTATCACACATCTGCTGCTACTCATGCAAAAGAAAAGAAAAACACTTTCTCTTCAATATTATAATATTTTCATCTTTTGTTATAAGATTTTCGAGGTAGGTGTAAGCGTATAAGACATTGATATATATTGCGAGTAAGAATCGGCCTCTTTACATACAATAACGATATTTGCGCTACGAATAGAGGAAAAAAATTGAGTCCCGAGCGTTTCCCTTCACGGGTTACGCTGATTAATTCTTTGAGATACATATCAGAACAGAAAAGGTCTTAAAATGTGGCATTGGGGAAAATACACGTAGGTATTTCTTTCTAGCATTGTTGTCGGCTTCTGGAAAACTATTCGAGGTCAGGTATTTATGTACGCGCCGCATTTACAAGTTACATTATGATGTCATACGCTGAAAGGGGGATTGAAAACTAGTGTAGATCGCTGTTTTTATTCGCTTCTGCAGAATTGCAATCTTTGATAAGATATGGCCCTTTGTTATCCCCGCATCTTTAGTTTGATGCAATATTTTCATTGTTATTGCCTATTTGTTATATCTTTCATTTACATTCTCGACATTTTGCTAGCTGTCGCCCTTGTTTGTCAAATTTTCCGCGCTTTACTTTATAGACGTTTTTGGTCGGTCAATTAACCGGTATCAACGTCTTTCTTAACTGTTTAACAAGACTTAGGTCTTGACTAATACAATTTTCCACCTACTTGACAAAGTTTACTGTAGCAATTACCGCACAACCGTAATACGTTAGTTACGTAATTAGTTAATTAGCTGTAGAATGCCTCCGTGCGTTTCGGGTTCCATGCGATAATGTTATGTTAGGCTAACGTGTCATGCACGTTACACGCTTGCTATCAATTATATTCGCAAGCTGTTCGGGTTTATGCACTTGGTAATTTAGGGCCTTATATGATGCTGTTAGCCTATTAGTTACAAAGGCAACGTTCAGTATATATTCAATGCCCTCGAACGCTTTACAAGGACAGATATTTATTTTATTTATTATTTATGTACACACAGTAAAATAATTACAGATACGACATAATCATAATTATGAGTACAAAGGTACTGCTTATTTCTTAAGAAATTTCTTCCAGCAGACCTGCGAAAGGAGAAATGAGAAATTGAGTGTGTGAGAACAAGAAGAGAAAAAATATAAATATGCGAAGTCTTAAACTAAAATATCAAAATATACCTACACGTATAACGTAATAAATTAACATATACTTAAATAAATACATAAAGCTTAAATTTATAAACATAAATACTACAGGTATATAAATACTCACAGTTGAGAGGAAAGGTAATGCTCTTTTACTCTATATTTAAATTGAGAAACAGCATGTCGATTCTGTAAAAATATCACCGTGAAAACTTGCGTGGAGTGAGCTGTCAGTGAAAACTCACTGATGCTAGGGATTGACCAAGCATTACATTTACAATCGTAATCGAGATTTAAATTATATTATTATTATTTATTTATTTTTTATGCTAATTCTATTGGACATTTTTTATTAAGTATTCTAAAGCTAGTATCTAAATGTCTAAACATTACATTATATACCCCCCTATATAGTAATGTTTAGTAAAATAACAAAGCAGATATCCAATCAGAAACTCAATTTTGTTTTATTCTATTTTGTTCCTAGACTAGTCCCTTAATATATATTATAGCCTGAGGCGCGACGCGTTACGCACGTAGGTGCCAACGCGTGCACCAACAATAAATAAAATAGAACGTACCTACATAGGTATTTACACGTTGCTGCTACTTAAGTACTAAAGAAAATGCTCATCGACATAGTTTGTCATTATGAACCCATTGTTAACTTATATTATAAACGCAATCGAGTGTTAATAGTGTGTAATTTAACCCCACACAAACTATGTGGGAACCTACCTAAACGATGTAAGTAGTCATATAGATAAAAAGATGTGTATATTATTTGTACTTACCTACCGAATATTTTATTGGAGATAACCTACCTACGCGTTGAATAAAATCATATTCATCAAATCATTACAAAATTCTTAAGTTCAACAGCTGACACTCTTGCAGCGCGCGCAAACCGAATCACTTCACCACGTTGAAGCGGTAAGAATCGCGCTTGCGCGCTAGGTAGACACTATCATATTGAGATTTTTTTTACTTACTACGTACCTACATACTTATTTAACTTGTAACGCGTCACGTACTTGCGTACTAAATACCAACGTCCAATAAGTACCTACAATGTTTTATTCATCATCATCATATATAACCCAAGTAAAACTGACACTTGTAGCGCGCGCACATCACATCACCGAAGTGTTGTCGCCGAGGAAATAACACGCGTTACCATGGTGACCACCCGCGTGATCACTTCACCCGATTCTCAAAGAATCGGATGAAGTGATCACTTCGCGCAGGCGCGCCGCTGAGGAAATAACATGCGTTACCATGGTGACCACCCGCGTGATCACTTCACCCGATTCTTAAAGAATCGGATGAAGTGATCACTTCGCGCAGGCGCGCCGCTGAGGAAATAACACGCGTTACCATGGTGACCACACGCGTGATCACTTCACCCGATTCTTAAAGAATCGGATGAAGTGATCACGCCGCGCAGGCGCGCTGTTACGCACTTTGTTTTTTTGCTGCTTATTGCTGTACTTATTGGTACCTACTTATTAAATTTTATTTTATATATGTTCTGACTGCACATGCGTGACGCGTTACATACCTACAGGTTAAATTTTGTTCTGAGTTGAGCTCCACGATTACTGACAAATGCTTGCACTGACTGGACAGGTCCACTCAAATCTGTGTGGTTCTTTTCTCAAAAGACCATTTCAGACATGAATCTACATGGTCCTCATATGGCTTGACCAAGATTATGTCTGGACTTTAAAAGAGACTGTGACCTCTGAGTTTGTTTCGGCCTTTCTTCTCAGAGTAGTCGGATAGGAAACGCCGAACTCATCTAGCAAAATTTAATATATTTTTAATATGACGTGTAAAAGTGATTCCTATATCCTATTTACAGAATAAACAATTTCATTTCATTTCATTTCATTTCATAAATAAGTAGTATGTAACTAGTTCATTTAAAAAAAACTAGTTTAATTATTGAAAACAAAATGTATCTAGGCAATAAACTGAGTTTTTAAATGTACAAAACGGTATGATTTAGACATTGAATTATCTAAAAGTATTGAAATAAATAGGTACTCATTATTGACTCTGAATACGTATAGGCTTATGGACATGGCCGTCAAAGAGGGGAAAAAATAAATAAAGTGCGTAACAGCGCGCCTGCGCGGCGTGATCACTTCATCCGATTCTTTAAGAATCGGGTGAAGTGATCACGCGGGTGGTCACCGTGGTAAGGCGTGTTATTTCCTCGGCGACAACACTTCGGTGATGTGATGTGCGCGCGCTACAAGTGTCAGTTTTACTTGGGTTATATATAATGATGATGAATAAAACATTGTATCTAGGTACTTATTGGACGTTGGTATTTAGTACGCAAGTACGTGACGCGTTACAAGTTGAATAAGTATGTAGGTACGTAGTAAGTAAAAAAAAACCTCAATGTGATAGTGTCTACCTAGCGCGCTAGCGCAATTCTTACCGCTTCAACGTGGTGAAGTGATTCGGTGTGCGCGCGCTGCAAGAGTGTCAGCTGTTGAACTTAAGAAGGATTTGATGAATATGATTTTATTCAACGCGTAGGTAGGTTATCTCCAATAAAATATTCGGTAGGTAGGTACAAATAATATACACATCTTTTTATCTATATGACTACTTACATCGTTTAGGTAGGTTCCCACATAGTTTGTGTGGGGTTAAATTACACACTATTAACACTCGATTGCGTTTATAATATAAGTTAACAATGGGTTCATAATAACAAACTATGTCGATGAGCATTTTCTTTAGTACGTAAGTAGCAGCAACGTTTAGATACCTATGTAGGTACGTTCTATTTTATTTATTGTTGTTGGTAGGTACCTACGTACGTAACGCGTCGCGCCTCAGGCTATTTATATTAAGGGACTAGTCTAGGAACAAAATAGAATAAAACAAAATTGAGTTTCTGATTGGATATCTGTTTTGCTATTTTATTAAAACTCCCCCTATATAATAATGTTTAGACATTTAAATACTAGCTTTAGAATACTTAATATAAAATTATCAATAGAATTAACATAAAAAATATAATTTAAATCTCGATTACGTTTGTAAATGTAATGCTTGGTCATCCCTAGTATCGGATGGGGTGACACTGACAGCTCACTGCACGAACACTTCCTCTAAGTTTTCACGGTGAGATGGTTACAGAATAGCACAGCAGTTGTTAGATCACGAATGCTAGGCGGAAGTGAGTTCCGCAATCATACTGCATGGACAGAGAAGGAATAGGAATAGTAACTTGTTTTATGAGGATGAGATTTAAAAAGGGATCTAAGGTGTGATCTACACGATGCGTCGCTAGAGCGAGCGTAGGTAAAACGCTCACGCAGGTAAGAAGGATAAGACGGGTTGTGTAAGACGTTGAAGAGGAGACATAAAATCCGAGTGTTCCTGCGAAGACGGATTGGGAGCCACTTGAGTTCCTTGCGAAGATGAGAAACATGGTCATACTTTCGTAGTCCGAAAACAAAGCCAATGCACAAGTTTTGCAAGCGCTCAAGCTTGTTTAATAGCTCCTCAGTAGCATCCAGGTAGCAGGCGTCGGCATAATCTATAATCGGCTGAATAAGTGTTTGTGCCAAAGAAATTTTAGTCTTCGAGGCCAGGAGACTTTGAAGGCTTTTGAACGAATGAAAGGAGAAATGTACCTTTCGACTGACCTCATTGACCTGAGCACGCCACGAAAGGTTGGAGTCAATAATGACGCCCAGATCTTTGGCGGTTTCGGTATAGTCAATGCGAACACCATCGAGATATACAGGCATTAGAGATGCAATATCAGCCGCATTGCGAACGAATCTGCTGCCTATGATCATGGCCTGGGATTTCAGATATGTAACAGCATGGAAGGCAAAAACGTATTGCGAAGACTCCAACTAACATGGGACCAGGATATGCAGATAAAGACCAAGCTTTATATATAGATTTATCTTTGATTATAAAAGAGATTTATATAGATTTCAACCGCAAAAAAACAAAAACTGATCGCTGGAAAAAACAAAACCAAACCTCTTGAACCATAAACCTCCTGAAGCATTTAAAACAATTACGAGTAAAGTCCCGCAAATGGAAAAATATATTATTGCTTCGACACCACCCTACACAGCTAATTAAATGAAAGTCGTCACTGTTTACTCGTGCAAATAATTACCGACGAACATAGGAAGATACTTGGAAAACAAGGTATCTGATAATACTTTTTCTCAAAGATGCGAGCATTATTGAATTCGAGCATTATTTTGATAGCCTTCTACGCGATAAATCGAAAATGCTATAGTGGTCAAATACATGCGAGCAGCGGTCTGAAATCTTAGTATGAAAATCCATATCTGTCATGTTTAGCGGCCGAATTAGTGTGAAAACTCATATCTGTCGAAGGAGGTAACTTATATCAAAGATTCGATTTAAATTTCGCAAATAGAACTCTTTAAAGTAAAGAAGAAACAATCAATCTGCCTAGCCTTTTCCCAACTATATTGGGGTCGGCTTCCAGTCTAACCGGATGCAGCTTAATACCAGTATTTTACATTGAGCGACTGCCTATCTGACCTCCACAACCCAGGAACTAGATAATACGATACCCCTTGGTAAGACTGGTTGTCAGACTTTCGGGCTTCTGACGACCCGTAACGACTGTCAAAGATCCACGAATGACAGCCGGGACCAACGGCTTAACGTGCTTTCCGAGGCACGGAGGAGTCTCGGTATGTAAAGATGGTCACCCATCCACAGACCAACCCCGGCAAGCGTAGCTTAACCTGATGGATCGACCCGTTCGGCTGTTTTTACTTAGCCACGAGCTTCTCAAAGTAATGAAGAAACAAATGAACATACACGCGCTAAAATGATCGTTACTAGGCATTGATGGACTCACGTATATGTGCCTCGGCTCACATTCATACATCAAGGCCCCTGTTGCAGGCTGCGACAGTAATATACAATCAGCCCCAAAAAGATGTATACACGGACACGGAATCATTTTGTTGTCAACAACCTTTATTCGAAAATATTGTATCCACCGTATATGTACAAAACATAGTAAACAATTTATTTTACCAAAACCATCTATAAATCTGTAAGATAGGTAAAGCCCCTGTACATTAGCAACAAGATTAAATCAGTAGAAAATAAAATAAAAACCGGCCAAGTGCGTGTCGGACCACGCACAATGAAGGGTTCCGTAGTTGGAATCAATTTATCCTAAGAACAAACTTAACATTGTAGTTGAAAAACATGTTCTCCCATACGAAATGTATACGAGATCATGTTTTTCAAACCGCAAATTTAAGTTGGTTGATTATTTCTTGTTAACCTGTACAGCCTACTTAGCTCTCATAATTTTCCTTTTAATTTCGTTATATATACTACTGCTGTGAATTTTTTCACAAGTCCAATTACAACCATTTAGCTAGAAGGGGGGGGGGGGGGGGAAACAAGAATTATAGACCAGTATCCGTGCGTATTCAGCAAAGTGTTTGAAAACGTAATGTTCAATCAAGTGCTTAATAATTTTAACACCAACCAAATCTTACACGATCAGCAATATGGTTTCACCAAAGAACAGGGTGGACAAGGTGTCAACTTATTAAAACACATGCCATAGGAATCTTTTATGACCTCTCCAAGACATTTTACTGCGTCAATCTTGAAACTAGAGCATTACGGACTAGATAAACTTGCGCTCAGTTTAGTAAAATCTTATTTTAATGATAGACAACAGCAAGTTCAAATTAATGGTGTCAATTCATTCGATATTAGGTCCTTTCCTCAATATCTAAAAAAAACATGTCCGATCCGAAAGGGGCACCACATAGGTGATGCAATAACATTATCAAAAAGTTTTTTTTTAATTATTATCGAAAATAAAAAGTTATTGCTATTTAAAATTCATATTTCTCCTCTCATATAGACCACCTGCCATCTAATCTCTTCACCACCCTTGGTTGACTGGTAGAGAATGCCTAAGGCATTAAGTCCGCCTTTGTACTTTTTTGAGTGTGAAAAATTTAATTAAATAAATAAATTAATATTTTTTGTACCAAAATTTTTTCAAAAGGGATCATAACTTGTCACTTAAAAAAAAGTAAAATTCCACATTGAAAAAAAATGTGTCGAATTCTTTTTTTTTCTTTTTTTGCCTGAAAATTACCACATAAATAGACTCTCAGAACAATACCTAACAACACCCTCACGGCTCGGACCGGTTTTTTTTTTACTTCCTTACATATTCAAAAACAAAGTCCCCCGTCGCGTCTGTCTTTCTGTCTGTCTGTCTGAACGCGATAAACTCAATAACTACCGAACGGATTTTCAAACGGCCTTTTAGTTTTTTTATACCATTCAATAAAAAAAGGTATAAGCCAAATAACGCTATCTAACTTAAAACATAAAAAAACCACTTAGATGTCTTTTTTATCCTTATGTTTCCTTAAATTACAATTTACAAAAAGTAAATTTTCTCAAAACTTACTCCGATTGAGATAACGCCTTTCGGCTTAGCAGGGCAGAATAGATGTACGTCAAATCTTGACGATGAAATAACCCCCTACTGCAAATCTAAGATTGAACTGCTAATAATTTTAATAATTTAGTATTAAATGGGAAAAAAACTAAACGCATGATTTGCTTTACCGAATGTTAAAATGAGTAATTGTGATATAGTATAAAATGAGGAGGAACTAGAATTCGTAGATAAAACTGTTTTTCTAGGGATTACGCTCAACAGAAGGCTGCAATGGGGTCCTCATTTAACATCTCTTGCAGGACGGCTAAGTTCAGCAGCATATGCTGTAAGAAAAATTCGTAAATTTTCTGATACCGCGAGGCTAGTCTATTTTAGTTACTTTCATGTGCTACGGTATTTTACAATGGTTATCAACTCTACAGATATCGACTCTATTTTTATTCTGCAGAAAAGAGCCATTAGAGCAATATATGGTCTCCGCAGGCACGATTCTCTTAGGGAACTGTTTAAAAATATTAACATCATGACGGTACCCTGTCAATATATCTATGAAAGCATCATCTACTTAAGGAAAAATCTTAATCTTTTCAGTAAAAGAGGTGAAAGATCGTCCACGGACACTCCCTAGGCACTCGAAACGATTCTGAGTTCGAGCTGAAAGCTGTCGGGGTTTTGGACTTGGATCGGTGCTGGGCGGAGCGTAGCGTTTTTTTTATTTTTATTATTATAATGAAGTCAATCTCATTTTTTGTTGCACCACCAGGCTCTGCCAGGTCCACTTTCTGTGCTCATGTTTTCTGAAGAAGGAGTTCATCATAAAGACGCCTTCATAAAACTGGCCAGTAGGTGACCCCGTTGGTTCCAACGTGCAACTTCAAATTGCCCCACTCGCAGCCCAACATCGCTTCGTGTGCCCAGTTTCGCGTTGAAGTCCCCTATGTCAAAGGCAAATAATTTATTTCAATTAGGCTCTTGTAAGGCACTTTCAAACGTCAAAATTTACAAAAAACAAGAATTGATTCTAGTCGCACTTCCAAAATATAGTTTTCGTATGGAGAAGAATGGGCAAGAAACTCCACCGTTCTCTTTTAAAATGTTTTACAATATTTTGTATAGGTACATTATTTATATAATTATATATGAAGACGATGCACCTAGAATAAAATTACTATACCACAATAGGTAAAAAGAATTAAAAATAAAGCAACTACAGATAAATTTATGTGATAGATACATGCTGGTGCTCACATATTTACAAACATTGGAAAAGTAGACGATTTTCCTTTTTACAATTAATAAGTCAGTGTATGAGGAAATAATCACAGAATGTAAAATGAATGTCATAAAATAAATAAAATTATAAATAAAACAATTAAATTAGCGACCAGTTTGATTTTGTCTAGATTCTAGATTATCCTATGGAGCAAGACCAGCATGTTTCCAAGCATTTTTATCTTGGATATAATCCTCTTTTATAATATGCTTGTTAACAAAGTGTACTTTTAATATGAGTTTCAAATTTTCTTTCATTTAATTGCAATATATCACAAGGTATTTCGTTGTAACATTTAACACAGTACCCCATAAAAGATGTATTTTAGATAATCTGAAAAATGGTTGATCTATTTTATCTTTATTTCTAGTATTAAAATTGTGTCTATGTCTTATTTTATTAAAAATATGTAGATTTTTTCTTACATATATAACATTTTTATGAATGAATTGGCAAGATACCATCATACTATTAATCCTTTTAAATAGTTCCCTGAGAGATTCGCGGCGACGTAGACTATAAATGGCTCTGACATCTCTCTTTTGCAAAATAAAGATGGATTCAATGTCAGCAGCCCGTCCCTACAGTAAAATGCCATACGACATAATGCTGTGGAAGTAGCTAAAATAGACCAAATGCGCGTTTTCTACATCTGATAACTGTGTTATCCTACTAAAAGCGTAAGCGGCCGCGCTTAGCCGCCCCGCAAGGGATGTTATATGAGGTCCCCATTGTAATTTCTGGTCTAGCGTGATTCCGTGATTAGGAAAACTGTTTGATTAATAGATTCCAGTTTTTCTCCATTCAATATGATATCACATTTGCTACTTCTAACATTAGGTAATTTAAATCTAATGCATTTGGTTTGTTTTGTATTTAGTACCAAATTATTTACCGCAAACCAATCTTGGACCTGAAGATAAGAGATATTCACGTCGTCAAAATTTTGTGACCGTCGGTTGATTTTAAAGATCAACGATGTGTCATCTGCAAATAACACCATCTTCGGTTGATTTTGAAGTAATCGGGGTAAATCATTAATGTAAACTAAAAAGAGGAATGGAACCAATATTGAACCTTGAGGAGGAATATTAGCAAAAAAGTTTTCATATTCCTGAGCTATTTCTACATCTGAGTTGATAGGGCTTTGTGCATTCTCTGAATTAAATTCTGTATTTCGCTGTTTTTTCCTACCTGTTTCATTATTTATTATTTGCCAGGTAGTTTTTATTTATCATCAGCTGATTTTATTTTATTGCTAATTTAAAGAACTAATTAGCTTTGGCTATTTTGCACACACTTTCATAAGTTTTTGAATATTTTGCAACATACTTATGAAAGCTTGTATTATTAATAAATAGCTTTAGGCCATGAAGTTCAAATAGTTTTTCCCTGCTTTTACGAATACCTGGAGTATGACTACGGGGAAATGAGTTTTAGAGCTATGCATGGCTCTGTTAATATTGTAACCGCTCGAACTGTGAGTATTCGTACGTGTAACATCGGTTCAGCTGTAATGCTCGGTTTTCCGCACCCAATGCTGCAATGGTAAGAATTACATCATTACAGGTATGCACTGTATTATGTAATGCACGCCTGGACGCATTCACTCATGAAATACTAGAATCTGAACTGTTATATACACGTAAATGCTCCCGGTGAGAGATGTGATCGTTGCCATGACAATAATAATATGTCAGTCTGACGCGGTAGAGTAAATGCCATTTTTTATGACATCGCATTTTCAACTAAATATTTATTTCTAACACCTCCTCTAGAAGTTGAAATTTTGAATTGAATGATTACTGTATGCATATTTGTGAGACTTATGTAGATTACCTTGTTTTGGTCCTAGGGTGTATATATGTGTTTGGGTTAAAATGTTAACAATGTTTTTGTAAAATAAATTATATACTATATTTTGTACATGTTACGGTGGATATAATATTATGGAACAATAGCTGTAGACAATAAAATGATTCCTTGTCCGTGTATACATATTTTTGGGGCTGACTGTACCATTTATGAAGGAACTGGAAGAGTTTGAAAAAGTTGACGCTGTTCCTTTTAATTATTTTTATAGTTTGTTCAAAAAGAGATCCTCTTTTGACAATTCAAATAAAATAACAACACCAGTTGGTTGATTTTATTATTTTACACACATATTTTTTTTAAATTAACCCTATTATAAGCTTTTCAATTTTAACTGCTAGGATCAAATCGCATGTACTTAATTACTTCAATCTTTCTTCTGACTAGGTAACGGAATGCCATTTTAATCCCTGTTTCCATTTATTTTCGTTCGAGTTGCGTTACATTGAAACACGACAGAGAAGACAACCGATGTCTGTGATATTGTGCCTCCAACGGTAGTGTGATCCTCCAAACTTCCTGCTTGGTACTTTTATGGCCAGTAAACAAACGAATATTACGGTTTCCATTTCATTTAACTAGTAAAAATCCACTTCCTACCTACTGTAGGTATATAAATATATACCTGAAAAGCTGAAAAGTGACTCAGTGTTTATGTACACAACATAGCTTAAAAAAGTAATAATTTATGCTTTGTGAAAACCATCGGTCAGAATGTATTGGAATAGACGATTAGCATGTTATCCAAACCCGTTGTGACGAGTTTGTTTCACGTACATAGTGCACGTCGAACAAAAACTACGAAAACAAATACTTTCAGAAATATTTTCAGTTTTTTATCTAAAACACGTAGAGCTAAAATATGGTGCGCGAAATGTTTTATTATGTATATTCATTTTATTGGCTATTCAAGCGCATGCCGCTAGATAGATAGGTGTGCCTACGGTATTTAAAATAATTTTGAAAATGTTGTTAAATTTTTATTCAACCTTGTGGCCCAGTCAAAGCCACTGATCCTTAATGAGACAGACAGCTCGCACTCTCCGATACCTGATTTTCTGTGACGTCATAGGCACGGCCATAACCCACGGACAATCAACTAAATATTGAGGTTCATAAAAGTGGGGACGAGCTAACATAAAAACTACGTCCCCACATATGAATATATTCCCCTCAATTCCACCACGATGAATGATATATTATGTAAATTATTTATCTTTCTGTAGACGACTTCCGTTTCCTTTTTCGTTAGCTCTGACAAAAGCTTCATCTCGTCATGCACGTGTCTGCAACATTTTGTCATGAAAATCGTATTATATCCTGAAGTTTCATCTGTAACGTAGCGTGAAGGAAATAAATACGATTCCAATAACGCGACATTCGGAAACTGTCGTTAAGCAGATAAAAGTATCTTGTTAAAAAATAGACTCTCCGACTTGCTGAATTATTAAACAGTTGTTGCCAAAATAGCTTCGAGCTCTCTAATGGTTTTAATAACCAAACTAAGAACAGAAATGTATTTGTTTTCATAGCAAAAAGTGTTTGATTTGTGAATGAAGGTCAACTAGGTCACCTGAAGGTTTTGAAAAAATATGAACTGATAAATTGATACCTATAATATAAATGCAAGTACATTAACTACGAAATACAAATGCACAAACATCAGGTACAAAAGAGCACACTGAATAAATAATATCGACCACTAAAACTAGTTCAATGCAAACAATAAATTATTAGAAATATTGAAACCATTTATCATTCAGTTCAACATAATATTCGATATATGTGTTCATAATAAAATTCTCGGAGGTGAAGTACAGGCTTCAAACATCTTTGTTTGTTTCACTTTGTAAAGTAACGTAGCAATTCACAGCACACCTAACCGGGAATTCTTTGTTGCTGAAAAATGCTTTCATTTGATATATCGAGCTTCTTTGTACACTTGAATTTAAATTATAGAAAATTTTCTTTCAATGTGCATGTTTATTTGGGATTTAGAGCGATAGTTTGTACTGCGATCCTTATACATGCATCTTTTTCCTCGTCCACGTTCATACATCAGGATTCGCGTTGACGTTCAGTAGATTCTGCTTACCCCCTTGTTAGGTATAGTATCTGTAAATATCTGTAGCAGGGCTTTTTTTTTTCTTGAGGGTGGGAAATTAACTTCTCCCGGGCAGAGCGGGAGGGTGTGTCAGACTTTTACTGACTAAAACCCACCCGTGTTCCTTCCGTTGCCCGTGTGCCGGGGCCGCGATATCCCTTTCGGACAAACCCGCAACCCCAGCAGTCATTGGTCCTTACGGGCCCCGCCAGTTGGTGCTGACATTTCTTTGAGGCGCGCGTGGAAATAACGCGCCGTCGACCCGGGCCTGGTCCTTATCGGACGGCAAGCTACCCATTGCTCACCGTCCGCAAGTCCTTGCCTACGGTGGCCGGAAGTCAGCTCGTGACTCCCGACGCCCGGGGCGTCTCCTGCGGAGACTAGGGGCGCGAGGGCGTGCAGCTTGCATCTCCCTCTCACGCTCCGCCTCCTCCTTCGCGAGCATAACTGCTTCGCAGAAGGAAGTGACGGCCTCCCATGCACTCTCGCTCCGAACCATGGCCTGAACCAGGGTTGGACACGAGAGATCGCCGCCGCCGATAGCCACCGTGAGGACACGGCGGTACTCTGCCCAAGCAGGGCAGACCTCCACCGTATGCTCCACCGTGTCCTCCGGGCGATCCACACAGTGGTGACACCCGGGCGTTTCCTCCCGCCTTATACGGAACAGGAACCTCCCGAAACAGCCGTGTCCGGTGAGGACCTGCGTCAGGCGGAAGGTGAGGACGCCGTGGTGCCTCTCTAGCCACTCCTCAAGGAGGGGACATATCGCCACAATTGTGGCGTGCCCAATCTGTAGCAGGGCTACTATCACGATTTTTTCTTTTGCTGAACTGGGTCTATTTGGTGCAGCCGCGAGGCACACTTTCCTGCTAATTTCTTACAACGCACTTTACTCTTTTTATTTGTTTCCTTTTTTATTTATTTCTTTTTTACTTGTAATATTATCTTGTGTTGTGTGCCTTAGTGTCTGTGCTAAATAAATGTATTTTCTTTTCTTTCTTTGTTTCTCATTACTCACAGGGGTCACAGGCTCACCATCCATCCAAGTCCTAGTCCAGGGTACGCTTCACCTTCAACTTCCCGCCATTCGTGGTCACTGTATGTTATATTAGTGACAGCTACCTGACTTTTTGTGAGTGTGAGACAGAATTTACATACCTATTAAATAGATATACTACAATAGGTATACGTATATGTAATTTGAACTATGAAATTGACCATGTGCTTTATGAGTTGGAGAGTGCATTCATCTTTTGGTCCGGTTTAAGTCCTGCGACTACAAGAACAGTCTCTACGGGTAACCCGAATATCTAATAATATGTCGTGTCTAATCATAGGATGACTGGGGAGGCTTGTATGTCCCAGTAATTGGGTTGTGGCAGTTCGGTGACTGCAGTCCCGTGTAAAATACTAATTAGCTCCATACTGATCGAACTGAGCTGAACTGAAGGCGTAAAATGTATCTTATAATCAGCTTACAATACAATATAGGAAGTATGAACTAAGATTTATTCAAAGTATGCTTCACCGTTAATCATCGATCGATTTAGCTGATACAGGTCTACTACCGTTTATAGACTTCCACCCAAGAATAGCCATATCGACGAATTCAGCGGATTCCCTCTAATCGAATTTTAAGATCAACCTTGATCAAATGATGGAAATTCGCTTTTTATCAATTCGACCAAATTACCATCAGTCTTAATACAAGGAAGAGCATAGTAAGTTCTGTGAGTTAGATTTTTTTTCGAAAGAAGTAACATCTAACTCGCGCGTATCATTGAATGTTTAATATATATCTTTTTGCTCAAAACAAACAACCCTTCGTTTGAAACAACATTCTCGTGCACCCTCCTTGTAATGTAAGCAACAATTAAGAAACAATTTTTGAAATTGGACTCCAAAGGGGTGGAAAAGTGAAATGCGTTTTGGCGACAGGCCCGACGACGCCGCATGCCGCGGGCTGGTAGTGGTCGACATAAAATGCAACTTATCTATACGTATTTCGGATATCTTGTTCGATTTTTCCCCGTTCCGTCGCAGATCGCACATGTACGAAAATTCCCATGTATTATAGAAATAAGTAAGATTCAATTTTATTCTTATTCTATTACCTATTGATACATAAATCGGCCTTTGATTACTATACTTATATTATCAAAAATAATGTATATAAGTATTCGCTACTGAACTGAATTATATTCTCAAACCTATTAAATAAATACCTCGAAGCAACTTTTTCACAAAACTAAGTCGATAATTGAAATTGGAAAAGTCTGCAAAAGCAATCTACTCAACAGATATGAACAAATATTATTTAAAATCTGAGCCTAGAGACTAACTAAGTAGAAAAAATTTGCCCTAATGGGGCATCGTTAACTTTAACAAATGTGTTTCAGCACATTTTAGCTGCCCATGTTTCACTATGGTTTGATGTATGTTTGAAACATGTAAAGTTCCTATTTATCGTCTGGACAGGTCAAGGAAATCTGAAGCGTACATCTTGAAGCCATGTGTAGTAAAAATGTGTAAATACTATCGTGAGAAATAGGTTGGCAACGAGCGGCGCAATAACCGAATTCCTTTGGCCGAATCTAACAACTTACATGGCGAGATAAACACTAAGGGAAGTTCTATGATCTACTGACATTTTTAACCGACTTCCAAAAAGGAGGAGGTTCTATGTTCATCTATGTTTTTTTTTATGTATGTCCATCGCTATTTTCGTCAATTGTGGATTGATTTGGAGCGACCGTCAGATAGGCAGTCGCTCCATGTAAAACACTGGTATTCAGCTGGTTTATGGTTAGACTGGAAGCTGACCCCAATATAGTAGGGAAAAGGCCAGGCAGATTTTTTTGCGGACCGATTTTGAAACTATTTTTTTCATTTGGTTAAAGAAGTTTGCGCGGTGGTCCGGTATTTTATTAACTTGCTTGGATAGTTTTTGAGTTAGCTTCAATAATACGTATTTTTCGCACTTAGTGGACATTGGATGATGTTATAATAAGTTACTGTCACTGTTATTTACATTGCATCTAGTGGTATCAGAATTTATGTGGGGTAGGTACTACAACTAAAAAGTGAAAATAAAAATGTAAGATAACTTTAATTTCGGAAGTCGGTGGCAAAAAACGAAAATTCTAAACAAAAGACACCGACTTCCGAATTTAAGATATTTTAATTTTTCTCTTTGTACTGTTTTTTTTTAATTGTGTTTTTTCTCAAATAAGTAAGGTAGTCACACGCTTTCAAGATGATATAATATTATAGCGCTTAATGTAAAGATATCTTATTATTAACCGACCACATACGGTTAAGATACTATAATATATCGCGAGAGCGTCATTCTACCAGGCTTTTGTTTCATGTACAGGCTGTTCAGTTTTTGCAATGAAGCGCATACAAAATGTACTATTGCTAGACCTACTTAACAGCTCATCTGACGAAGATTAGGACAGTGGATTCGATATGCATACCATATCTAGAAAAAAAATCGTTAAATCTGGGTAGACGACCACATAATAATGACCACATAAATCGTAAAGATTAAGTTCAGTCAGTTCAGCTAAGGGGCCATGCAAAATATTGTAGGTTATAAACATAAAGCCATTATACAATTAAAGGTCTAACACTGTTTTTTTTACCAACACATTAGTACACACGGCTACACAACAAGCTATACATTTCCAGTTTATGCTGATCTCTTATTATATAGGATTTCAATACAATGCGAGGTCAGCTTATACTGGAAATGTATAGCTTGATGTGTACCCGTGTATACCTATTAGTAGTTTAAGAGGTACCAATATTTTTTATTTCACTAACTAGGTACCTAGGTCCTAATAAATAAAATATCTAATGCTTTACAATAAAGTTTACAAACAAATCGTTGTTTTATGTTATTTTTTTACGCGAATATTTATTTATTTATTTTTATTAAAACTTTATGCACAAGTAAAAATAAAATATGGCAGGTGCAACATAAGGGATTGATAACACGAAATTAACTATAAAATACAATAATCAATACATACATATATACATACATACATAGTATAAACAGAATAACTTTGTCAGGAGAAATAACGATCGGTAGAGGAGAAAACGAATCCAGCAAATCACCGCTGAGATGTTTCAGCCAACTTCTTGCGTATATGCTCACGAACCTTCCCTTTAAAAGACAACCGACTGGTTGCCGTCCTGATATTCAGAGGTAGCGCATTCCAAAGAAAGACCGCCTGGACAAAGAAAAATCTATAACATAATTTTGCATTTCAATTATTGTAAATAATTCTAGACACATTATCGCATGGCAATAACTAATTGCCCGCATCTAAAATTAAAACGAGTAGGTATAAGTTTTAAACCCGTAACGGTAATTTCGTAAGTTTTCAATTAAAATCAAAGAAAACACTACTTTTTACCGTAAATATGCTATGCTATCTAACAAATAGCTTACAGGAAATAAAGTGGACAGTCACTGTTCTTGGGCAATCACTCTCTCGTTTACTCTGATGTTTTCGGTATGAACATAACTGTCGTATATCGGCCAATAACTTAAGATACTCTAATGTAAAATATATATTATTTTCACTGTATGTGGTGGCCCATTAAATTGTACAAAAATTAAAAAAAAAACAAAATTCAATAGTCATTTATTCAAACTAGGCTGAAAATCAGCACTTTTTGAACGTCAAAATTAAATAAGACAGTCCCCCAAAACGCCCACCCTTCACCACTTCCTAGTGCATTCGCTGGGAAGAAGAAGTGGCGCAACAAACTCCCCAGCAGCACAGCTGTCTGTTCAGTTAGAAGAACAAAAAAAAAAGATTCTATATAATAGTATTCAAAATAATTTACATTACGCAACACAAAACATAATTTAAATTATTAGCCATATGTTAGCTAGCACACGCCAATATACCACACAAAATCATCGAGAACTATACTCAGGCAGAAATAAAACTAAACGTAAACAGAACTTAATACCTAAATAAAAGCCTCCAGGCATAAAGGGCGTGCCCGCTTACATATAGTTGTAACTGGAGGTTATAAATGATAAACTAGGACCATCGAGATAAAATAAATAAAACAAACAGTTAATTACTAATAACAATAAATAATATGATCAATTGTCGAGGTCACTAGCTAGCCACATATTGCAATACAACTCATTAAAAGAAACATTATAATAAGTAGATTATGTCAACAAAAACGTACGGTGAGCGATATGTCAAAGATAATATATATTTTATATTATCTTCAAAGTGTGTGACTACCTTTACGAAATAGTATTTCGCATTAGACTTCACTAAGACCACATTCGTTTAGAAGTTGTAATGATATTTACAGCCGGGAATGGGGGAGTATTCCTGGTTGTTATATAAATCCCTGTCAGCGTCGCGAGCCGCCAGGTTGCTATAGATAGAGCAATATTGAAGAGGAAACGGTTATTGTCTACCCGACTAAAGGGTCTCGCCGGACTCCTATTATCCCTAATAACATTTCCCTTTACCTACTAGTCTGGCTTATATGAAAATAAGCCGGTTTGTTTGTGCGTCAACATGGCTTCTGTTGAATATACAATGAAATCTATTTGAACTAGCGATAACAATTTCAAAAGCCTTTCTTTTTGTGTCTAGAGGTATTCAGTTTTATTTTTGGAAAGCTCTCAGTTATTTTTTCTTACCTATTTAGGGAGGTTCTTCTATTGGAATTTCAGATTAAATTATTTTATACGCACGCTAAGTGGAAATTTAGAATTTTATTTGCGTGGAAAAGTTACAAACAATATTTTTGAGCCGTAAATAAAATGTACGCAAAATATATGAAAATACATACTAAAAATAAAATAAATTGGGCACTCGGTTTTAATGAGTCGAGCTCTTGCCACGCCAAACAGAAGAGGCGGAGATCTCCTCGAAAAATAAAAACCGGTTAAGTGTAAGTTTAGAGTTTCCAAAGAATCTTTACCGCATCTAGAAATATAAGAATAGCTATGCCGCCTTTCTTTGGCGTCTTGTCTTTCAAATTTCTTTAGAGAATGTCTGAATGAACATACGCGGCAAAGCGACTTTTAAAATTGAGTAGGTACCTAATCCAAAAGAAACGTTTTACTGTTCCCAAAAATCGTGCAAATGGTGCTTGATCTGTGTTGCAAACAGCGTGTATGTGACGGTCACACTTGGCACGACCAACAGGGTCCCCTTCCTGCTTTGTGTCACGTTATATGTATCACAGAACGGAATTGTACGCACATTATGCAAAATCCCGTCTGACTTCGTAATTTACATGGAAATTTGTCACTAAATACTTAGGTGTGAAGGCGTTGACGGGTTCCGGCATTTTGTGGGCAACCTGATCAATTTAACAAGGTCAGCAATGTGACGGTATTCCCTCAGGGGAGCGTTATTCACGCCGTTCGCCGCCAGTGGCCTGTTGACTTCGGTGGCCAGTAACCCATTTGCTTTCATTAAATATTGGTGTTTTTCATGCATAAATTAAGCTGTGAGTGGATGCTTGTAAAACATAATCGATAATGGCTAATAACGTGTCACTTCTTACAAGCGTACATTTTGTTGTTTATTTATTACTGTAAGTTTATTAAAATTCATCCTACTTCACGCAAATTGCTATTTATAAAGTTTGGACTTACTTTTACAATTAAGCAGTGGAATAAACTATTTAAGGCAGACGAAGTCGCCGGAAAACGCTATTTTTTCTTTCGGGAAAATTGAAACAGAAGTTTTAAAACAGTTTATAAGTTTTAATTTCAGTTTGCGATGCGGCTTCAAGAAATCCAATAGACATTATTAAAACAACACATCTTCGAAACTTTTCTGCGTTACGATTATAGTGAAATCTTGTTGAAGTCAAGCTTAAACTTTAGATCTAACGACTAACATTAAAATCTACTTTCTAGTTACAGTTTCGATTCGAATTTCAAGAGGTTATAAAGTTGAATAGTAAAACTAATTGGGTTCCGTATTACCTAATTACAAAAATAGTTTTCTAAAAAAGCCAACTGCTTTTGACTTCTCAACCAAACAACCAAATAACCGGCGAAGCAATTCCTGCAGACTTGAAATAACTTATTTTGAGGGTCGTAATTAAATTATGAGTATCCCTTTGCTGGGTCCGTGAGCTTAATAAAAGCGTAATAGTTATATTTCGAGGGAGGGTGGCTGCTTGGTTGCGCAATTACGACGATTACAGGGGACGTTATTTGCCCAACTGCGGCATAACCGAAAAGGTTTGTGGTGAGTTTGGCCTTTCGGAAAATAGAAATTGTCTGAGAGTGCAGAGATGAAGTGATTGAGTTGTGACAAGGCTTTGAATAATATATTGTCGCTGCAGAAAAAAACAGAAACCCAAACATAGTTTTACGAAAAAGCAGGTGATTCCTTGAATATAACAAATTGTGTATGATCGACAATAATAATTGTAGAGTCACCACTCGAGAGTTCAATGGATGGCAATGCATTGCAAATGAGTTGCGGATATGATCGCGACCAGTAGCATCCTGTGGATCCATCATTGTAATATCAGCCACATGTTAATGCGATAACTACGTATTTCCATATTCATTCGTGACTCGATCGCTGTATCGTGTGAGTAATATTGTATGCCAATATCGTAATATAATGATATTATTGACTCTTATGTTACTTCGTAATGCATCCTTTGATACGTGTATCGTGTTGCCGCGACATGATCTGGGAATTAAATAAAACCTTGAACAGGGCTGGTAATTGGAACGAGTAGCAATCTGTCACAATTGCGGCCTTTGTGACCGATACACCATTGATGTACGTATACAATGCTCGGCGACAATCGATACGGGTTCCGGTTCCGTATAGTACTTTTTTGGGGTTCTGTAGTCACTCTTGAAGTTTCGTCATGTGTGTACCTACCATTAAGTGGACTAACGTGCATGTTTTTTTTTTGTTTCTATATAGTTACTGCGGAACCCTACTTCACAAGAGTTTTATAAACGCACTCGGCATGTTTAAATAATGTGACTCTTACCTACTCACACATAAAAGCCTATAAGTAGTAGGTAGGTACGAGACTGAATATAAGGAGTCAAAACACATCAAAATAAATAAACGATTTTCGTAACACCATTACCGTAACGTATTACAAATGTGGCAGATTGGCATAAAAGCTAGTTCACTCATAATACTTTTCCGAATGTTCCATCTCGGGCGCTGTTACACAAACAAGAATTACGCCCAACTTGGAATATATACCTATACTTTATGCAAAGCTCTGCTATTTCGCGGCCAGACTACATAATATGATGAGGCTAATTAGGACCGTTACAGCTTTCAATAGCTCGTCGATTGATACAAATGGCGCACAAAGATAGGTCAAGTGGTCTTGGATCAGCTCGAAACGAGCCTGTAGAGCGGAAACACTACAATTCCTCTTATACGGCCTTTTCCGCCTCATAACTGCGTCTGGTGGAGGGCACTTCCGAGCTTGAGGCTAAAACGTTATTTGGCCTTTTTGCTTCGCAATTTCAGTTGAGTTTGGAATTGTTCCTGGTAAATAGAGAAGAGATAGTCTGGTGCGCGGTTGGTTCCGCATACTTCATGCTATCTTCTTTCTGAAATAGTTTGACGATTTTCTTATGATGAACGATTTGATTAACTGTACTCTTGTAGTGGAAAGACCTGTCAACTCCTCATGTTTGATTTCCTGGTCAGTTGGTCTTCGGAAATGGTTCTAATAATACTAAACTCCGGAATTATGTAATGGGAAAAAGGCTCGCTCACAATGGCACAAGGAAACTAAACCCAGAATTGAGGATGTACAGTAGCCCATCTATGTCTATCTTCTAGGTTCACAAGCGTGGCGGTTATACAATGATTGGTCAATAAGGCGATGCGTGACTGGTGACTCAATAGTGCGGAACCACTATGATTCCGCTCATGTGCCCTCTTCCTAATCGAGTGCCCCACTCGGATGTCACCCGGAAGACACAATGATCATGTCCAGACAATAAGCTCGTGTTGTACTTTGTTCACTAGTGTTGTGACCGAGACTTTGTTCTCGTGGATCAAATATTAAATGGTTTCGCTCGTGGCTTCTCTTAAGTTTTGGGGATAAGCCAATGTAAAGAAGTTAAATATAAAATTATAATATCCATAGATTGGCTTAACAGGTTTTTTCAAAGGTTCCGATATAATCCGGATTTCGTTTATATTCTGGGATATGTCGTACTAAAGTTCAAGAAAACAATAAATACCTACGTGTTATTTTTTAATTCCGGGAATTATGTGAGAATACAACTCCAATTATATTATAGCGAGCAATACAACAGCACCTGAACTTCAGAAAGCCATTCGTCAGCACTTGAACATTATTGAACACGTTCTCGTTTCATTTCAAACTTGTCTGTCAGTGTCAATTGAACGCGCCGACCCGCGCTCGGGGTCCAATTAGCGTTTTTAATAAATTGCTCTTTGTTGCATTATAGGCCCATACCTTTCCAAATGAACCACGCGCCGTATTTCCCAGCCCTCCACGCTCGTCTCCTACCAATCCGTGTCAAATTGACTAAATTTATGCAACTGCTGTTCCTCCACCCGACCCTACGCATCAAATGTCATAATTGAGAGGGGATTGCATCTGAATAATGTATTAGTGCAGATAAAGCAAACTTGGAAGTCGGAGTAACTGTCATCATTTTGGGCAGTTAGATACCACTTTCGGATTGTGGACCCCTTTACAGTGCGAATACAATATTCACTTTGATGAAGGGTGTGATTAAGTATCAATATAATAAGACGATGAAGAGGGATTTAGAATATGAAAATAATGATACCGGTAATTTAATTACATTCTCTTTGTGAATTATTAAGGTTGTTTATCGATACCAAAAAATTTACACAATGGATGTACACTAATATTATTCTTCAATCAATCTGCCTAACCTTTTGCCAAATATGTTGAGGTCGGCTTCCAGTCTAACCGGATGCAGCTGAATACCAGTATTTTACATGGAGCGACTGCCTATCTGACCACCACAACCCAGTTACTGGGTAATACAATAGCCCTTGGTAAAACTGGTTGTCAGACTTTCGGGCTTCTGACGACCCGTAACAACTGCCAAAGATCCACGAATAACACTAACTACACACACACTACACCAATATTATTCCTACTTTCCACAAAAACAGAATAAAATATTCTGGAGTAAAATAATAAAAACGCTACTAATACACTACTTCGTTTTTATTATTTTACTTACTGAATATTTTAACAGAAAAGTTTTGTTTATTTGTTTGTAAGCCGGGAATTCATGTAAAAAGGTTTTTTTAGGCTTTTTATGAACATCGGATAGCTGGTTTTCACATTCGATTTATTATTATTATTAACAATAATATAATTATGTTTACCCGGGGAAAAGGGAAGCACAATAGGGAGGCATACCTAATAATAGTAATGGACTTTTATGACACATTTTCATAAGTGCGTGCACATCTTGACACCCTTTTTATGAAACCGTTAAGTACTTACCACACTAAAAGATTAAAAATAAATGTGAGATTTTTTTTTTCGATATTGTTAATTCTTTGAATAACTTCAAACAGAATTAATCTTGGCTGCTGTTAAATGGAATCTTTCAGCTAGATCAGATGACTGAATCTCAAAAGAGGTGTCTAGTTCCAATACGCTGGGAGCCGAAGACAAAGACATTCAATTACCTTCTGTCTTCAAATAGTACATTATTTTGTTGCTGAAAACAATAGTGTAGATTTCCTTTAACAATAGCTAAGTATAGCCGAATATATATGTCGAATAAATCGAATTATTTTCTACTACTTTTCTTATTTTAAGGCAAACTTGCTTCAACTCATTTTCCTGAAATTCGGGAATAGATTCGTTCGATACGCGGGAAAATAACCAACTGACTTATTATTTCTGTTATTCTTTCATACTCAGATAAGCGCGAAGCAAATCCCCACTCAATACACTTACTCTTAGAAATAAAACACCAGTTAAGTGCTACTCATACCTGCGCACCTAGTGTTCCGTACTTTTCTTTTTTTATTACGTTTTTTTTTCTTCTGAATATCAGCAGAACCACGCTCTACCTCCTCTAGTCGGAGAGTTCAAAAGACACTGCCGATTCCATAATTATTATCTACGTTTTGCCAATTTTACCACAGAATGGCATCTATAATAATAGGCACCGCTCAATGATTCCTTTTTTCGTAACCACCCAGATAGACCCTAAAACAATATCGGCATACATAATGTTTGCGTAAGTGTATTGTTTATCAGAAAGGGGATGAAATAAAATTTTGGCTGCTCATCTTGTTCGTGCACGCGTCAGTTTGGGGTCCCCCAGTTTTTTCACCCTAATGATTTGCTGTGGGGTTCTTTTGAATCCATTGTTTATTTTGGAACGATCTCTGAAATTGTTTTTTTTACACTTGATGTCGTTGCGTACATTTATTTATGCACATGTTTATATGTCTGATATTTTCTCAGACGCATGAGGCTGGCTCCGTATTTGAGACCGCGTTGATGAGTTTATATTACAGTTTCAATTTACTGTGTGATAGGAGGGTAGATAGATACACCTAATCTGTCCCTCTCAAATAACTATTACTTTAACTATTATTAGCCTCTTAAATAGTCTGCTCCACCATTAATAGATGTGCCTAAGACACCCCTGCAACGGAGTGGCTAATTCAAGGTGTTGGGATGTTGCTATAATAGTTTTATACGCTGGACAGATCGGTAACTATTGTAATAAATTGTCAAATAATCCCCTAAAACCCTTTTTTTTTCAATTTCTCTGTTTGAAAATTTATTCTACACAAGATAACATTTACATAATATATATACGCAAACAGACTTAAAATAATATATATATAAAAAGCGGGGAAAGAATCATAGGGCATCAAAAAATTCATCCGCATCACTGTGAACATCTAGGAAAAGTGCCCAAAAGCAGGCAGTATTGCCACGTTGTATGGCAATGTTGATTCTTTGCCCAAAATATAGGCCAGCCCTCTGGTCACGTGAAGAGTCGCCCAACTGCTTGGCGATGTCTTGAAAAACCAAGTATGCACTCGGACCCCATGGCCCTAGGTTTATATCAACAGTTTTTTTCTAACAGACAATAGACAGTACAGTGCATGTTATCACCACAGCTATGACATACCTACCTACATCCTAACCTTTTGTCATCGTCATGATTGCTGTAGCTCATCTCAATCTGGTTTAATCTTTTACCTTTTCAACACTAAATGAGATTCAGCCGGGATCACACTCTCCCCTGGCAGTCCTTAAATAATAATCCTTTAATCGCTTCTTACAGAACCCACGTAAAGGGAGCCACAATAACGGTCCCTTGGGAGAATTGGGAGCCAACGCTGAATGCCATGACTTTTGCTCTTCAACAAACTAATATCCTGCAGACGCTTAGAGATGCGTTACGCCCATTGCACTAGCGATGTTTAAAAATAAAATTAATAAAAAAAGAGTTTCAAGAAGTCACTAGATTTCTCCGGCAAAGTAATAAGTATAATTTTATTTCCAAAACTTAAACACCCTCTTGAAATTGGGATGAAACCGTGAAACATTTTCAACAATTACAATCACGCAAGCTGTCAACGCATTTCCATAACCTTTCATATCTTTCACTCGGCTCTATTCATACTCGCAAACTTTCCATAACAACGCGGCCGGTTCGACGAATTTATTTTCCTTATCGTAAAGAATTCCTTTCTAGCAGATTATTGATAATGTAATTTATTTACAAATACGTATATTATGTAGATTCGTTTACTTCTAAATTTATCTTTAGGTAGGAAGGAAAATATCGTGAGGAATCCACACGATAATCGTAAATCCTGAAGGTGTGTTATGCCCTGGGAGCAGCGATAGACAGCACCTGTCCCAGTTGGGCTACAACTACCGACACCACGTAAATACATGAGCGCTTTCCGACGATATTATCCGACGTTAGACTGGCTTAACTTACCTACCCACCTCACGAATTATCTTTTTTATCCGTACGTTTTCCGGCCGCCATTGTTCGCTTTGTTGTAAGAAACTGCCCATTTTCCGTATTATTCTCGGTCATTTGCTCATTAGAGAATGTATTATTAGATTCGTACTCGAGTAGTGAGAGTAAATATGATTGATAGAATGATTAACCGTCGCGGACGGTCAACGGCATTAGGTTTAAAACCGTGTTACAAAACACTGTCAAACGAAGTAAGACAGTGTTTTCAGGGGTCTTGTCGCTATATTATATGCTATAGTTTCCAACCTTTTAATTTTTTTGTGAATATTTATAACAGTGCAAACAAAATTTTAAAAAAATGCTTGCATATTAAAACCATCGCATATACTAATAAATGTTGCTAAAATATACTTCAGATTTTATTTCCACGGTTTATAATGCTGTATAGCTAAGAAAAAATACACATAGATATTTATACTTCAATTCTAATGAGCCCTCCGCGAGAGCTCCCGGCATCCCTCAAGCGACTAGGTGAACCCTCCAGGAGGACTCCCGGCACTGAACGTGTTAAATAACGACGCAAAGTATAGTTTTCATCTTGAATGAAATGAATGAGAATGAAACCACCATCCGGAAACGGTGATAAGTATCCGCTGCCAAAACTTCGCATACTGTACTGTCCTCATTAAATTATCGATAGATTCATTCGCCTACTATGGTCACACAGTGACCCAAGAAGTAAATAAATAAACTCCTTACTTTCTATGTACTGCACTTTATTTCTAGTAATGATCGATATCAAGCGGCTATTAATTGTGGAATCAATAAAGCAAATACATCGCCCTCGCTCCCCGCAGACCGTGAGCAATAGAATCACCTCCCAGCAGTCCCTAGAGCTTGGGCACTGTTCTCTACAAAACACCGCAACGTCTAAATTGCCTCTGGCGACGCGTAAAAAGCAATGAAAGCATTTTCACATGACCAGTTTTCATTTCACCGACGCCCCTCTGATCCCTAAGGAATTTCAAATAGTATCTGCAGTAACTAATAATGCCAGGGGTGAGAGGACACGAACCGAACCCTGCTGTGCATCCTCGTAAAACGTATTGTTATTAGAAGCATCAAAGAATCTAATATTTTATTTTATACCCATTTGAATTTTATCGAAGGGAAAGAAATACATATGAAAAGTATGTTTAAAATACAGGATAAAATAAATATGTATATTTTGGTCGTTGAGATCTTTTTGATGGTAAGGATACGCGAAGATAAAAATCTATTGGATCTATTTATCATTGAATCCTGGCAGAACATTTCTACTGAAAATCATAAGGTTATTTTCATCACTTATTTTCTAGTTCACTCACACGTTAGAAAGTTCAAAGGATATTTTTCCATCTTTCCTCGTATCGAGTCGCGTGAAAAAGATGAAAAATTAATGAGGTTAAAGTAGGACGTCTTGCGAGCCAAACAACGTGGATATAAATATCGAACTGGAAGCACAGACCGGACGGAGGACAGGCTCGAGTCAGCGTCAGACGACCGACACGACGGGTGCGGCGACTAGAGGCAATACAGCCTACTTATAACTGCAAGACTTATACTAACTCTATGTTCATTATAATGTGCATTTACCGTTATTAGAGACAACATACATGTATGTAGGGATATTTAATAGCAACACCGCTAAGTCGATACACAACGTGATCAGAATTAAAACGGCCATGATAAAACTATTTATATATTATGTTAAAATCTGTTCCAAATTACGACCTAGTTGCCGAAATAATAAGGTTAACTGTGCGAATTGTTTTTCGATTATGTTTAATTATTTTTTTATAATAACATTTTTATACACTTAATTAACATTATAGGAATTTGATTCCGATGTTTTTTTTAATTCCTCACAAATAGACGAAAGTACTTATTTATTTATTTTGATCATGGGTTCAGAACAAGCAGTAGGAAAATTGAAAATACCTCTTGATAGTTACAATATTTTGTATTTATAACAGGTAGGAAGGAGATGTTTAGCCCCTTTAATCGAGCTTTTGGGCATTACGAAAGCGTTCACTGGCATCACTTGGAGAGAATGATGAATTACTTATTTCTAAATATTCTGGCCTTATACTTATAGGCATCTCGGCCCCGATGTCTCTGCTGCACTTACACGTATTGGTATACTTGTCAAACATTCTGGTATCCAAACACAAGTAACGAATGAAAAGAGATCTTTATGAGACCCGTCTCTTCTGATACTTTTATACCCGAACTCCATTTAAAAAACCAGGAAATCGTTACGTCGTGGGTGTAATTTATTGACGTTAAAGAGAAGAAAATAGATACTTATTACTTTTCGGAAATGTACTCGTAGATGTAGTATGGGAAGTCTGAAACTATAATGACACTTCCCGACATTTTACTTCTGAGCACAAAAGACCCTCTCGGCAGTCCCGAGGGTGGAATCAGCTACATTGAAGGGTGGCTCTCGGCATTACGTGGTCGCCGCCCCATACATAATATATGCATTATCTTAGCTACACAAATTGCTCCGACGTGACGAAACGTGTTTTATTGCTCGTTTACTAACTACGAGACCGACATGTTTTATACCATCTGCCAAAAACCCGACCGCGATGTTGATTACGATTTCAGAACTTTATAGGGTTGCTACGAATTTGAAGTACATACTAGAAAAACACTGAGGAAACTAGTATGTCTGCATTTAGCAAATGTAATTGAGAACAATAAAATAATTGTAACATCTTTACAGAAGCTGAACCCAATCAACCTGTCTGTTACCGCATTAAATAAAGAACATCATGTAAAAGAAGATTTACATGAAACTTGTCATAGTGATAGGCAGATATCTCGTAATCGAAAGCAAAATTCAGGACGGATAGGTACTCTTTATCTCGACAGAGTTTCTGCAGGATTGGAAAAAAAACGTTTTATCGGAATGATTTAATAGTGTGACGTTACTGAGGTGAAACCTTCACTGTTAGTTTATCACTGATTTTAATGAAAGCATCACAACTCTCCCTAGATTATGCTAGCAAAGTCACAAGTTATCAAACGCAGAGGAGCTGTGACTTCTCTTCGTAGTTGTGTTCTTCAACGGTTTGAATTCGGACTCTGGCCATTAAAACTTTCGTTTTCCTTATAAAACATTTCTTTTTATTCCTTTATTACAAATACCTACCAAATTAAATTACTTCGCAAACATTCATTTTTCTCTGTATAGACTCGGGTTTTATTATACTCAAATAATACATATTTTTAATTCCGAATATACATCAAAACGAACCTACCATATTAAAATTACGTTGTCAGATTTCGCGCCGCTTTTTCAGTAGCAATATCCATAAAAAATCTTTTTGTTTAACTTTTACCTATTAATTTAATTCTTGTAAAACAAATTTCAAGTATATGGCCCAGTTAAGTTAAACAGTAAGTCCATAAGCAGATTAGTGAAGCACGCAACATTCGGAACACTTCATATTTTTCTAAGAGTTTAGCTTGGTAGCTTATTAGTCACTGCTGTTACTGTTATAATTATTAGTGCAAGCAAACTGATTGGCTTGGGAAAAGTAAGGACCCTACATATTACGTACCCGGGTACCTGTTTATTTTTTTCTTTATTGGCTTGTTTAATATAGGTCAAAACCATTTTCATACAAACGACTTTTCAACGAAAAATCTACATGCCTTCCAATTTACGCGATATAGGAAAACATTTTGCTAACACGCATATTTACACGGTTTATTGTACTTTAAGTCGTTTTACAGATTACCGTATCTCGTCTAAATGAAGACGGATTATGTTAATACTTCGGAATATGCTTTGTTGACATAAAGTTTATGCAAATGTTACGTAAGTTCGTATGTTAATCACGTATTAGTTTCTAGGAGGTCAGAGCAGGGAGCAGCGTTTAACTTGAGCATATAATAACCAAGGAAAACAGCTAGAGGTCCCTCACTTGCGACCCACATGCGGAGGCCCAGGGACTATTGAAACTCATTAATGCGTGAAGAACTTTCTTACACGTGGAAAAGATATATACTTATACGGTGTTCTTCAAAGTAAATAACTTAGGTACACGTAGTTCTGAGTGTATGCTGGAAGGACAAGTAGAACATTTCTATTATCCACAGATAAAGTGCTAAATAAAATAAAAATAAAATAGTAAAAACTCACGACTTCTAAAAACATTAAAATAATAAAAGGCATTTCACTACCATGCATCTCCGTACCATGGGTAAAACCGGCCAAGTGCGTGTCGGACCAGGCACAATGAAGGGTTCCTTAGTTGGGGTCAATTTACCCTAAGAAAAAAGGTAACGTTGTAGTTGAAAAATATGTTCCCCCATACATTCCAACTGCAAATGTAAGTTTGTACGCACAATATTGAAAGATTTACCATGTTATTTTAAGAACATAGACTTCTGATAGGTTTTCCTGTAATCTATAAGTATAGAACTATTTTCAGTATTTTTTTTCAAAATTTTAGGTTCGGAGATAAGGGGATGGTTAAATTTCATTATATTTTCTTAAATAACCAAAAAACTATTTATTTTAATTAAAATATATTTGAAATCCTCACAGTAAGCCCTTTCATTTGATTTGTCACACACTACAGTTTACAAAACTGTTTTTTTATTTAGCTCTTAAAAGTGAGTGATTATAAGTGTTAATGTAATATTCGAAATTCATTTTTAAACGTGACACGTCCGTGTTTGGGTCTCAGAAATACATATGTGTACCAAAATTCAACTTAATCGGTACTATTCGATTTGGAGCAAATAAGCTGTTACAAGGGTTCCGTTGTTTCATTCGGACGCGTAGGGAACCCTAAACTTGATCACATTGATCAACGTCCAAGTGGCCAGCTCAAATAGTACCCAGCCGGGAGTGACGTAACTAGTAGATAGGTACAAAGGGCTGAATCTGCCAACAACAATTTACCAAACCGCAACACGCAGGTTAGGCAGTATGCTCAATTAGGTACTAACTCTACCTGTATACCTACCATAATGCACGATTAACTACTGATCTTACTTCTCTAGTTAACATTTACGAAGTACCTAACTATACCTACCTAACTAAATACATAGGTTGGGGTTCGTAATATCAAATAATATGATAATTTCGCTTTAAAGCGAAAACAAAGGAAAAATTAAGGTGGCATATCAAGAAATACTGTTACCTTTTTTTTACTAATACTCAAGAAAATACCGTTTCCAAAGTTTTTACTAAAACTTCGCTTAAGTTAATTAACTCACGTTAACGGGGTTATTGTGCTCCTGAAGATGAACAATTTCTGTTCTGCTCAAAACTTTCAGAAAACAATATGCCACAATGAATGCTGCAAATATTATAATAAGAAATTTATGATTCCCTTCGGCAAAAGTTCAAGAGGGACCGACTTTAAGTTTTTTGGAACTGTTTGAAGCCACGTGCACCATTGTCATGTAAATGAGGTTATAATGAACTACATAAATCTTGGATAACTGGGAGATTGGATACTTGGCGATGAAATGCAGGAAGACCCCAATAAATAGGTGGTCTGGCTCTCTGATGAAAGTAGTGTTGAGTCAGGCCGGAAGACAGCCATAATATTCAGTCGTTTATATGTTAAAGATTGTTCTTCGATATGATGAGCTTGGTTAAAGACAGTCCATAATACGCAGAATCTTAGCTAGCCTTTTGTAAAAGAATATACTTAGTGTTATGAGAAATAAATATCGTTACATTGCGCATTATTATTACATTTTATAGAAACAGACATCTACTCTGATAACTAGTGACTCGGAGCTGTGCAGCGACAAGAGCACACGACAATATTGAAGCAAAATCTAAAGAAGACTGCTAATAGACTTCAGATCAACCCTTTCCGAAGTCGCAGAATATTTCCGAAGTGACCGAGCGGTAATCAGTCCCAAAAAAGGCAAAAGAAGGTCTAACACTCAACCTCCATCTCGCTCAGGCAGGATGGTGTTGCATTAGCGACAATCAAGAAAAGAACTGATTATGAACAGCAATACTTAAATATAGACTTATACGGCGCAGCCTGGATAATCAGCTCTCTACCATCATGCTCTTACCATGCTCTTGATGCTCTCTATCATGTATTTGGTACCGATTCGGTCACAGTAATCGGTAGAAGAACAGTCCTCAATGATCTTCCATTCTGTTCTACATTTTCCTTCAATTTTGTCTCAATTAGAATCGGAAAGATTGAGAATAGAATTATTTCAGGTCGTTCATGCGAACAAACAGCAAGGTTTCTCCACAAAGAAATAAAATGAAGCACGTGTACGAGATATACCTAGATAGTTTCTATCTAAGGTTTGATCTCAGAGGAAATGCGGGTATTCAAGAATGTAGGCGGCTTTTATGGAAAAATTATATATACAGGGTGGCAGGGACATCGACGCGAAAACTGTTATCATGGATTTAGTATGATTCATGTTTCTGAACCCCTTTCTTTTTTTTTTTTTGAGGATGGGAAATCATCAAATGACTTCTCCCGCTCCGGGCAGAGCGAGAGGGTGTGTCAGACTTTTACTGACTAAAACCCACCCGTGTTCCTTCCGTTGCCTGTGTGCCGGGGCCGCGATATCCCTTTCGGACAAACCCGCAACCCCAGCAGGCGTTGGTCTTTCGACCCCGTCGGTTGGTGCTGACATCTCTTTGAGGCGCGCGTGGAACACAACGCGCCGTCGACACGGGCCTGGTCCTTATCGGACGGCGAGCTGCCCATTGCTCACCGTCCGCAAGCCCGCGCCTACGGTGGCCGGAAGTCGGCTCTCGACACCCGACGCCCGGGGCGTCTCCTGTGGCGACTAGGGCCGCGAGGGAGTGCAGCTTGCATCTCCCTCGCGCGCTCCGCCTCCTCCTTCGCGAACATAACTGCATCGCAGAAGGAGGTGACGGCCTCCCATGCACTCTCGCTCCGAACCATGGCCTGAACCAGGGCCGGATGCGAGAGATCGCCGCCGCCGATCGCTTCCGTGAGGACACGGCGGTGCTCCGCCCAAGCCGGGCAGACCTCCACCGTATGCTCCACCGTGTCCTCCGGGCGATCCACACAGTGGTGACACCCGGGCGTTTCCTCCTGCCTTACGCGGAACAGGAACCTCCCGAAACAACCGTGTCCGGTGAGGACCTGCGTCAGGCGGAAGGTGAGGACGCCATGGCGCCTCTCAAGCCACTCCTCAAAGAGGGGACTTATCGCCGCAATTGTGGCGTGCCCAATTCTGAATCCCCTGCGTTGAAATTTTACGTCAGTTATTAAATAAAAAATCCGCTGTTCCATACATTTTGACCGCGTAGGTATTGATTGCACTTTTCTATGAAACAGCAGATTTTTTTTTTAATAACCAACGAAAAATTTCAACGGTTTCATAATCATGTACCATTGTAACAGTTTTCGTGTCGATGTCCCTACCAACCTGCATACATATAATAAAATAGTAACGAAGTCCAAAACTCCAAACTGTATATTAAATAAAGTTTTGTAAAAAAGTAATTTGTACGACTTGTGGGAACGAGTCTGATGGCAAAAATATAGTTTTTAGAATGTTTGTCGGTTCGTCTGTTTGTCTGGATGTATGTTCCGCGTTGGCCCAAAAACAGCTAAAAGGATTATACAAATAGTTTATAACCTGGAATAACACATAGAGTAGTTTTAATCCCGGTAGTACGTTCCCGTGTGGTATTTTACAACATCCATGCCGGCGAAACCGCTGGCAAAACCTAGTCTTATAATAAATTTTACAAGGCAAGCTAACTATTATTACAGGTAAAAATATACTGTACAACTCTAGTTAATGTCACTTACTGTGTAACAGGTTTAGGTCTAAGGTCTCTACTAAGTCTACCAGAGTTTTCCAAGCGAAAACAGCAATTTACGGGATTTTCACAAAAATTTTATTTTTCTTGGTAAATAGTAAAATCTACGGTATCTAAATGTTGAACTGATAAACACAGAACAAAAATTAATTTATATTGTAGAATCATTCTAATGAAAAACTGAAGCTTATTTTTCTTTTCGCGACTGTTTGGAAACGTGAAATTCAGCCAAGTATTAACGCCATAACGGTTGGTCCAATTGTTGAGAAATGAGGTGTCAAATCTTCCTGAATAGGGGTGCGCTAAGAAATGGAAGAAACAAAAATGCCAACAACAAACGTTTCTCGAGCGAGGCATTTAAATTAAATATTAAAACCAATGTGAAACATAAAAATAATACAACGTTGGTGAAAGGTTAATCTAATGTATTCACAAAAAGAGCTTCTTTTTGTAATATTTTACTCCACACTAACTGAGATATTCTTGTTACAGTAGAATTACATAAAATCAGGTATCTTTTTTCTTCTTTGAACAAAGTCTCTAAACGATTTTTCCTCCGATACTCAGACATACCTACACAGGTAACTAATGCGAGGTTGTATCGTGGTTTGAGGTTTAAATAGCCTATATACAAATAGCCTATATATATATTATGTTTCCAAAATAATGAAAACGCTGACGATGCTTAAACTATTGCTGTCGATTATCGATAAGTACCGCAAAGTAGGCACAATTAACAAATTCACACGACTAACGAGGTATTTTATTATATTTCTTTATAAAGACCTCTAAATAACGCAACGGCGCGGCGTATTTCCCTTCTATAAAGCAGTACTATAGAATCGCAACAATTTATAATAAATTACCGAACTACATAAAAGATGACGAGAATAAAACTTCATTCTATAGCAAACTAAGGTTACTTTTAGTTGGGAAATGTTATTACACAGTAGACGAATTCATAACGGATAAAACTCGATAGATCTATTTTATTTTGTATTGTAAAATGACATACATTACCTATTCCTTATTATTATTTTATTCTACTTTTTTACTACCTGACTTTACTTATGCAATCTGACTAAATATGACTATAAGTGTGTTATTATTGTGTATTGTTTATTACTATTAATTGGACATCATAACGACTTCTAGATAATTATGTATTAGTTTTTTTATTTTTTTTTTTATTCCTGAAATGTATTGTGATAGTATAGACTCAATATGATAATTAAATGTTTATTAACTCAACAGCAAACCGACATTGTGCTTTGCAGTGCCCTGACGGGGTTCATGTACAAAAACCGACGGTATATATTGTAAATGTGTGATGTGCATGAGAGCAAATAAATTAATAAATATATAAGTAGAAACATTTTAGTTATTTTGCGTAGTACCGTTTGAGCTATTTACCGTTTGAGCTATTTACCGTTTGAGCTATTTACCGTTTGAGCTATTTACCGTTTGAGCTATTTACCGTTTGAGCTATTTACCGTTTGAGGTGTTTACCGTTTGAGCTATTTACCGTTTGAGCTATTTACCGTTTGAGCTATTTACCGTTTGAGCTATTTACCGTTTGAGCTATTTACCGTTTGAGCTATTTACCGTTTGAGCTATTTACCAGCTTCTTCGCTAACAAAGAATTCTCCATTGTGGTTATGTCTGTCGGTGTTCGCCACTTTGTAGGTATTTTCCCATTTTGAAGATTTTCAGTAAGCGTTGAGGTGGCGTAACGACCGATACCACTTACAGTATTGACGGGTCACTGGCCGGTGCTGCCATGCAAGGTTGGGTTGGATTGTAACACGGAATTAATATTTGCATGCTCATGACATGACTTACAGATAGTGGTACCTACATCGTTCTTGGTGTTTGTCCCGTAGACTCGCCAAAAGTTAATGAAAATTTCTCGTCTTATTGACAAACCGAAATAAACATTGTTGTAAAATTTTAAACTTACACTTAACCAACATAACATCATGCCTGTTTTACCCGAAGGGTTAGGCAGACTTGTACCTACCATATAGTTCACCAACATTTCGCCAGTTATGTTTAATTTTAAACTTTTGATAAAACTAAGAAGTTATTATTGTTGGCCTCTACTTTCGAAAGTAAAGTGGCATGTGACATGCTATTGCGGTATAATTATTTATAAACAGGTACATTTAAAAGCTGAATCTATTTTTTAAATCTGTGTTTATTCGATACTAGGAACGACCAACGCCGGAGTCAAAGTAGCCAACTATATTGTATTTATTCAAATACTAGCGACTTGCCCCTGTTTCGCACGGTATCTACATCTTGACAAAAGTTTAATAAGTATAAATGTATTATACACATAAACCTTCTGGAATTATAAATTCTCTGAATGATGGTGAAAACCGCATCAAAATCCGTTGCAGAGTTTAGAAGAATAACGCGGTCACACAGACAGACACGTAAAGCGATTTTAACTGATAATACGAGTATGTATAGAAGTGAAATCACTACCAATAATAGGTATGGGTCGTTACGTAATTTTCGCGAAACGTAACGTAACTAGTTACTTCGAAGGCGTCACCTGTTTTGAAAACAGGTGATTTTAGTAACTAGTTATTTTTCAAATTCTATTCGGTGATTCAGTATTACAGTTATTTGTGAAACGAAAATATAAATGGTTACTTATATAATACGTTGCATATTTATACCTTTAAGTTTTTGAACGAATAAGTTTTTGTAGCTACATAAGTAGTTACATTATTAACGTAATACTAATACAAATGAACTGCATCGAATAATGTATTATAATAATGAAAGTTATGCAGGCGTATTTAGAAGTTCATTTGATTGTTTGTGTATATACAATGATTTGAAATATTTACAATTCGATGTTTTTTTTTTCACGTTTTAGTTTTTTCTCTATTTACACTTTTTCAATAGTCTAGTTGGCGTGCGTGTGCATGTTCGGATTTAATCGTGTCACCACTTGGGACTCCGGGAACTCTCGGCTCGCTTTGCCGGTCGGTCAGTACCAGTAGGCTCTAGTAACCTGTCACTTATTCCGCGGTAAAGAAACAACATGCGCACGCAACGTATTTTTGTTTCGTTTCTCTCTTTTCATTCGATCACCGCATTGCTATGTAACTAGTTACAAAAATCACGTGTTTCTGTGTAACTCGAAACGAGTTATTCGGTTAGATGCCCCGTAGCCAGTTATTGTAACGAATGACGTGAAATAACGCCCATACCTAACCAATAAGCATTTAGGTCAAAAATTAAGAACCTAGTTCCGATCCCCGAACATAGTCGACGCTTTTATACTTCACTGACGAAATCTAAAGGTCTGTGAGAAGTTTAGGGTTCCGTACCCGAAGGGTGCCAAACAGAACCCTATTACTAACCCTCCGCTTTCCGTTCGTCCGCCTGTCTGTCAGCGGGCTGTATCTCATGAACTGTAATAGGTAGACAGTTGAAATTTTGCACAGTTTGCATATTTCTATTGCCGCTATAACAACAAATAATAAAAATTTAAACATTTAACACTTTCGACTCCACCCACTTTTCCTAGAATTCATATGGCATGCCGCCATACATATTGGAAGTGAACCCTCCGGGAGGGTTGCCGGCATTACGTTTGCGGTAAAGTTAACCATCGCGGACGATCAAGGGCATTAGGTTTAAAACCGTGTTATAAAAACACAGTAAAACGAAGTAAATTCGTGTTTTCAGGTAGTCTTGTCGCTATACGTAGTTTTTCTTTTAAATAATATATATATACCCGTATATTATAATATTAGTAACCGTGAACAAAAAAAAAAACTTGGATTTTAAAACCAACGCATATACTAATAAATCTTGTTGAAATATACAGGCTAAGAAAAGCCAAAATTTAAAATGGGCCCTCCGCAGGGGCTCCCGGCATCCCATATGCGACTAGGTGAACCCTCCAGGAGGGCTCCCGGTACTCAAAGTATCGGGTCCCCATACAATAAACGTGTTTTTTGGCGTTTTTTGCTCGATCTTTTAATACGGTACGGAACCCTTCGTGCGCGAGTCCGACTCCCACTTGGGCGGTTTTTTTTGTGAAGAATAGCCTAGTAGTCATTAATCTTTATCCGACCATCAGCAGGCAAGTTATTGGTAGAACATAAACTGATTTCCTAGACCTAAGTCAATCAAGACCATAGATTTTTTTTAAATGGATGATTTATGTTTTTTTAAATCTATGGTCCGTACATACCGGCGCGGCGGGGTTATTGCGTAACACACAACTGACAATTGATCGCAATGGGTTTCATTTTGACAGTTCACCCATGTTCATTGCGTTATTTACGTTTTCAAACCTATGAAGCAATGGAATATACCTATAATATCCTTCCAATCTCTTGGATTGTGATTGATGATTGATGAAGTGTGTTACGCAATTAGTGTGCTCGGCAAGGACGTGTAACTAAATGATTTGTTTATTTGTGAGTGAATTCCCTGTACGGGGTACATTGCTAGGGGCTAAGTACAATTAATTAGTAAAATTAAATTTTCGATATTATACCGGAACTTTTATCAGTAAATAGAATGATTCAGTAAAAGAGTGTGAAAAGTCTCGCGAATAATTTAAACCCTTAATAGATAGCTGTTGAATATTTTACGCGGCTTTTTGTCTTTGGCAGTAGTAGAATATTTATTTAAAAGTCGGTGCCTACATAGAAATTGTAATAAATGCCGCCATTTCATTTAAACTGGGTAAAGCTAAGAAAAGTACATACTTACCTAGATTGTTTTGATCTTTATGCAATCATCCACAGTAGTTAATCTACCTGCTATCTTCCATTATGTATTAGCCGCTGTACATTATGTAGAGTCATGAATAATTTAATTATGAGCACGTGCCTATAACACATAGGTGATGCGGGACTTTCGCCTGTTATCAGTTATCATTTAGGATGCCTTCCGGTAGTATTATTTAGGTACTTAGGTCTTCTTCTTGTTCTTTTCGTGTGGTTAGTGACTAACTTGGTGGCAGAGTTTTAAAGCCGCCCATGGGCCCCTGACTTGGCTTCACATCTCATCGAGAAATATCTCTCAAGCATGCCTTATTTGCATTGTTTCTGCACGGTGTTTTCCTTCACCGTTTTTGAAGCAAGTGATAATTATACAATACGCACATGAATCCAAAAAGTCAAAAGTGCGTGCCTTGGGTTCGAATTCGAGACCCATGACTTGGCAACATAGATATAAGAAAGAAGCTGTGAGGAAAGAAGCTAAAGAAGCTATGCTTGGCAGTCTGACGGTCACACCACAAGGTTATCACTGCTTAGGTAAATTATTACAAAGTTTGAGTAGGTAGGTACTAGGTACCTAATACTTGGTACCTACTTAGGTATAACTTGATAAACAAGATCTTTCATAATACCAAGCATACCTTAAATTATTTTTTAACCCTTACTTAAACATAAACCACATTGGTTACATAGTAACCGTTGTTATAGCTGCCAATGACAACAACAAAGGAATAAAATAAGTTATTAAAGTCCAATTAGCGTAATAAACATTCGGCGTTATATCGATAATAACATTGCCGTTAATTGTTACGCCAACCAGACAGATCCATGCTATATTCCGCTAATGACGCACGATTGGATCGGCCTTCCGAAAATTATAAATATTTCATGCTTCATTCATACAATTCCGTAATAATAATAAATAATGTATCATGTAGGGAACCCGCAACTTTGACAATAAATTCCGTTTCAATTATTCGAATAAATTGGGATAAAAAACAGATGTGAGAAGAATACATATTAAGTTCCAACATCAGGCCTTTTTGTCGCATACGTTATTTGTTTGTGACACTGTTTTTCAAAGTTTATGTCATGTTCCGGATAAATTCCAGTAGGTGTGCAGAGTCGGCACCTCAACGGTCATGTCAACATAACACAATCATAATCTAACCTTATCTATAAAGCTGACGCAAACTGGGGAAATGCCGACATCGCACACCTTAAGGCCTTGTCCTTATCGTCAAATATTTATAACTTCGGCTGTACATAACTGAATAGAAATATGCCGAATTCCGTTCACGGAATGAAATAAAGTTTATATAGATAGTCATAGTCAGTTTAGATGTTTTATGAACTGTCTAGAAATTAAAGAATAACAAGGTTTTTATGGCAGTTATCGTCTCGCTCCAGAACTCACTCCGACGATGGAAACGGAGATGCCAGCTAATCTTGCTATTGATCGATTCCTAGTCGAGGTTTGAATTGAGATCGAAGGCTCGTTACTGTTTAAGTGGGTGAGATACGACGCAAATAGTGATTAACTAAGTACTTATTATCGATTAAGGCTCTGGAGGAGGCCTTTACCAGAGGGGTTCATGCAACCTAATTTAAATTGTTATCTTTATATTTAGAAATTTTAAATTATTTACTTTTGACGCTATTTTTTAATGAAATTATTTATAGTATTATAATGTATGAATGATAATGGCTATAATATAACTATTATTAATATATTCGAAACTCGGACCAAATAAAAAACTAAGACAGAGCGCTGCGAACAATTATTATACAGTGAAGCATGCCAAAACTACACCGCCGCTCTGTGCATACACGCTCACACACGCACAGTCGCACACATTTACAACTTTTTACAATCAAACTACACCACCCAAAGTGCACACATGTTTACGAAAGCGGCTCCACTTTACTGTAGACAGCGCTCTGTCTTGGTTTTTTATTTGATCTGAGATTCGGAATGCATGTACTTTAATTTTTATTTTTAATTAAAGTGTATTAAAACGTTAACAGTACTTTTAATTATAATGAAATGAAAATATTAATGGAGATTAAATAAAGTTTATTTGTATAATAATTGATAGAGTATCGTTTAGTTTATTATTGTTAATTCACCATTTCCAACGAAGCGTTTTAAACCTATATATGTATTCTTAATAATAAATTATTGTTCCTTATCCTATTGCATGAAAATATCAGCATAATGGTATCTTTATAAATTCACTGTATTGTATTTTTTACATGAAATAAAGAGGCCTTTTTATTTTATTTTTAGTACTTATTATAACTTGTTGTGACTTACGAGTTATAGGTCGTAGGTCCGAACCCTGACAGGCGCTTCACGTTGTGCAAATTATTTAATCACCGCTCTCAAAACGGTGAAGGAAAACATCGTGAGGAAACTGGCAGACCGAAAATTGGAAGATATCTGACATCTACCAATTTAACCCGCACTGGGACCGCGTGGTGGATTACGGCCCACTCTCCCGCACCGAGAGGAGGAATGTGTCCCAGCAGTGGGAATATTTTAGGCTGATTATGATTGATTGATTGATAGCTTTATTATAAAATCATTACTTACCTACGTGTGAAATAATCCTTAAATCAAGATTCTAGGGGGCGTGGCGATGGTTAGCTCGCCGTCCGATAAGGACCAGGCCCGTGTCGACGGCGCGTTGTGTTCCACGCGCGCCTCAAAGAGATGTCAGCACCAACTGAAGGGATCCTTTAGGGCCAATTCCTGCCAGGATTGCGAGTTTGTCCGAAAGGGATATCGTGGCCCCGGTACACAGGCAACGGGAGGAACACGGGTGGGTTTTAGTCAGTAAAAGTCTGACACACCCTCCCGCTCCGCCCAGAGCGGGAGAAATTATTTGACAATTTCCCACCCTCAAAAAAAAAAAAAAAGTGGTTCGTTGTTAAATAATCACAGCCGCATAGGTCGGTCCAAGGTTAAGCTACGCTTGCTGAGGTCCGTGGATGGGTGACCATCCATTCCATATCGAGACCCCTCCGTGCCTCGGAAAGCACGTAAAGCCGTTGGTTCCGATTGCCATTCGTCGATCTTTGTCGCTCCATGTTAAATACTGGTACTCAGCTGCATCCGGTTAGACTGGAAGCCGATCCCAACATACTTGGGAAAAGGCTTGGCAGATGATGATTACTTACGTGTGAAATAAACCTAAAATCAAGATTTAAAAACATGACAAATGTTTAAATAAATCCACCATGATTTAAACGTGGACAGCTAAAAACGTCACTTAAGAAAATGACCCTTATATTAAATTATATTTCCATTTCATTTGATTTATTATTTACGAAAAGGAATTTCATAAATTTTCGCTCCCTTTATTTGCATATACTTTACACCTGTTTATTAAAAACAGCGAATCATAAATTACGTTTTAAATAAAAAGCAATCTAAATCCAAATATCAGTTGGAGTTGGAAATGGCGAATATAATGGCTACGACGTTGTCCAAAGTTCTTACTAAAAGATAAATTACCCACAGAAGAATACCTATTTACCTTCTTGTTGTAGAAGAAGCTACGAACTTTTAAATAATTTTTAGAACAGAGAAGCGTTAACCAAACATAGTTTGAGACGGCTAAGTAAGTTCTATTTGATCATCACTCTATTTTTACGATTTCTCATGTACCATAGTACCTATCTACTTAGGTAGTGATTAGTTTCAAAAGTCAACTGCCGCTGAAATGCAGTAAGTACCTATTCTTTTTGGTCCATTGAACGTATACCACCAACACCAAGTGACTAGTGGGAATGGCTATCCGATCCGGACCTCAGACTTGACGATCTGACAAGACTCGGCAGTCCTGTAATCATGCTTTTACGAAGTAATACTTATTTTAGGCATGATGAGGCATTTTGTGATTATCTATATTCTTTATCAACTGTAGGTACCTAGAGGACATCTTTATCTTTATGTGCTAAAACATTGCTTAGTTGATATTTTAAACATTCAAAGTGTTCTATAACTATTGATTGATAGCTCTGTGTGTTCGTTTTTCCAATGATTTTCTTGGCGCCCAACTAGAATTGAACGACTGGGAAAAGTTGACGGATGTGTCAAAAGTTTCTTATCAAGCCAATAATAATTCAAGCGAAAAGTATACCGGTAGTTTACTTGATCCTGCTAATATAAAAAAAATAATTAGACAGTTTCAGTCCATAAAACACTTTGAACATCACGTAAGAATGAATTTTTGATGTTGCCCGTACCTACGACGACAGTCACATCGGCTGGTGTTATTCCCATGCAATACGCAATTATAGTTCATCAAGGAAAACGTAGAAAGTGATAGTTACTTTATAGCTTTAATAATAATAACCGTGTCACTATAGATTAAGTTATTATATAAATTATTACCTATTAACTAAGATAGTCAGCTGACGAGGCGGAAAACTAAATAAAGGATATCTTTACAGTATGTCTTAAATTGTCATCGGACGCGCATTCATAAAGAATTATTAGGCTTTTCATAGCTATCAGTAATAACTAGAAATTGATAAGATTGAGTGAAAAGTTACAGTTTATAGATCAAACTTTCGAATCACACCGGCTATCTGATTACGCAACACATTTTCGTAAACGGTTACGACTAATCTGTTTCATATTGACAGTTCAACAACATTCATTGCGTTATTTACGTTGTTGAGCAGAAAAAAAATCGCACTTATGAAGCAATGGATTAGCAACCTGTTTCAAAACGATTTAGGTTCTGATCGATCGTGTATTTACGCAATTAGGGACTGGCCAGACTCAAACTCAAAGCATTTATTTCAATTAAACCATTTACAGGCACTTTTGAACTGTCAAATAGTCGGTCATTTAGTCAGAAAGTTGAAGCTAGTTGCCCATTCCAAAACGTAGATCTTTATGGAGAAGAACGGGCAAGAAACTCCAAGGACACTCTTTTAAATATAGAAAATGACAAAATCCTGGGTACATCATTCTTGTTGCTTCTATATGTTAGAACAATGTACAAAAAATAATCAAAACAATTCAAAATATAAGATTAAAAATAAGGCCTGACAACTGACGGCGCCCGTTCACGAACACGCCGCGTGCATCAGCACCATCCAACTCAACCATTTTGTAGGGAACCGAATGATCCAACACACTCGCCACCACCAGCGAGACATTTAAGTGAACACGACATACTCTCAACTGCCATGCTCTTTCAAGTCAACATTCATCATAATAATATAATAAACGGCTCCATGGTACTCACATTTACAAAAAATTCAAAGTGCTTCTAAATTATACAAAACTATAGTTTGCAATGTATTTGAGAGATTAATAGAATGTTACTACCAATACGAAAGAAAACCATTATATAAAAAATAAACATTAATTCGTAATGTCAGAAAAAATTAAAGGGAAAGCAACTCTTCCAAATATTAAAAATTTTAACTAGTGAGCCCAAGCGGCTGTGGAGCAGGACCAGCATTAAGCCAAGCATTTTTATCGACGATATAATCATCCAAATAATATGCTTGTCTACATAGTGTGCGTTTAAAGCATGTTTTAAATTTCTTCTCATTCAGTTGAAGAATATCGAGTGGTATTTTATTATAACATTTTATATTATTAAAACATTTATTTTATTAACACAGTACCCATAAAAGAAGTGTGTACTTTAGACAATCTGAACGTGGTTGATCTAATTTGTTCCTATTTCTAGTGTTAAAATTATGCCTGTCACTTATCTTCCTAAAAAGATGTTGATTTTTTCGAACATACTGTTTTCATATATACCTAGTCGAAGTTATTCGCGTTGGTTCTAAAAACATATTTGACAGATTGAATGATTTGAAGAAGCTTAACAATCTACTGCTATTTGAATTATTTTCTAAAATATTAATATTAAAGTCACCACAAATAATTACTGATTTATTACCAGTTGCAAGTTTTGCTAAATATCTTCCACTACTGACTCAAATATAGAGTAAGTAGTTTTGATAATTTGGAGGTCTGTAAACGCACACTAAGTATAGTATATATATGCTTATCTAGCTCCCACGTATCAGTTCAACAATGTCATTAAGAGTCTTAGATTTTATACAATTATTAATTAAGATTAGTGAACCTCCACGTAGCATGGATTTTCGGTTAAAATAACTGCCCACACTATATTTCTCCAAATTAATTAGCATTTCATAATCTTTCAACCAGTGTTCAGTTATACAAATAATATCAAATATTGTTTTTTTTCTAAAACAATTCAATTTCTAATTGTTTGGAAGAAAAACCTTGAATATTTTGATGAAACAGGTTTGTTTTACCCATGACCCAAAGCTATAAGATACGAACTTTAAACAACGTGCTAAGTTGTACGTAGGTAAGTACTCCCATACTCCTCATAATAGTTCCAAAGTTCGCGTTTAAGATAAACCGTTTGTTAGGTAAATATATCAATTAAAAGATTAGTCAGTCATAATGATTCAGAAAAACGTTATATTCAGTACTAGATAACGTTGATAAAATACTATTGTAGTTAAAGATAAAACGGATAACAAACAACATTGCACTCCGGCTTTCGTGCCTACTTGTCGTTTATTACATTATGCTTCTCGTATTACCTAGTACTGGTAAGGTGATTTTAATAGGAACTGCAAGTGTAACACAAATTTTTATAACCAAACAGATTCCATAATGCATTGGCGGTCGATATGTTGTTATTTCTGTTCGCCGCGCGAAGAGACTAAAACAATTAGCCTGTAAGTACTTTTCTATGCAAAACTAGCGAGTAATTTTTAACAGTGGAAGTTTAAAAATAAGTAGTTTTGTGTTTAAGTAGTGACTAACCGAAATTCATGTGAGGTTTTTATAATAGGTAGGTAGGTAACCTACTTCAGAATCCAAACTTCTTATAATGACCTTATTGAGAATAATAAGTTGAGAACATTGTCTTATACCCTATACCATACACTCTACTTTAGCATGAGGTACCTACCAACACGTACTTCTTTACAAAAAACTTAAGTCAATTTCGCGGGTTTTTACCTTAAGTAGGTACTTAGAGTCTAATAAGTTCTCAACAAGAAATTCTGCATTTAGAAACATGGTGTTATCTTAAGACTATTTTTTTTTGAGGATGCAAAATCATCAAATGACTTCTCCCGCTCTGGGCGGAGCGAGAGGGCGTGTCAAACTTTTACTGAGTAAAACCCACCCGTGTTCCTTCCGTTGCCCGTGTGCCGTGGCTGCGATATCGCTTTCAGACAAACCCGCAACCCCAGGTTATCTTAAGACCTAAGGTTTATTTATAACCTTGTTTCCAATTGTTGTTATTTCCACATAAGCAAACATCAACTTTTAAAGATATTAAAGACAAACTACCTAAAGCTTAGATAGTTCATCTTCATTAATTTTCCAGTGTGCTTAGAGGTTTTTAGAGTGATTTGTTATACGTATATATATGACACTCATAGTGAACCTACTCAGGGATGATAATTATAAATTTACAAGAAACTTATATACCTATATATATATACGTAATATATCTATCTATATATATCTTATCGTTCATTTTCCTCCAGATTACGTTTACTTCCGCATGTTTTACTAGTGACGCACTTTAAAAAGGTCCTTACTTCTTTGGGTCTCGCCAAGTTACGAGTAGAAAAAAGCATCAAATCGGAAGGAAAAATGCAGCACTAGGTATGTAGAAAGACCCGCCATGGGATCTGGAGGCAAAAGTCCTCGCGCACATCTGGGAGTGTCGCGAGGAGGCGAAATGCCGGGGCGTAACTCCGCTGCCGCGAGAAATCACGGCACAGCGGACAGAGCTCCGGCGGGATCTCATGGCGGCATGGAGAGTGCGATTGTCGTAACCCAGCGCTGGGCATGCCACAATTGTGGATAAGTCCCCTCTTTGAGGAGTGGCTAGAGAGGCGCCACGGCGTCCTCACCTTCCGCCTGACGCAGGTCCTCACCGGACACGGCTGTTTCGGGAGGTTCCTGTTCCGTATAAGGCGGGAGGGGTCACCACTGTGTGGATCGCCCGGAGGACATGGTGGAGCATACGGTGGAGGTCTGCCCTGCTTGGGCGGAGCACCGCCGTGTCCTCACGGAGGCGATCGGCGGCGGCGATCTCTCGCGTCCGGCCCTAGTTCAGGCCATGGTTTGGAGCGACAGTGCATGGGAAGCCGTCACCTCCTTCTGCGAAGCAGTTATGCTCGCGAAGGAGGAGGCGGAGCGCGTGAGGGAGATGCAAGCTGCACGCCCTCGCGCCCCTAGTCGCCGCAGGAGACGCCCCGGGTGTCGGGAGTCACGAGCCGACTTCCGGCCACCGTAGGCGCGGGCTTGCGGACGGTCAGCAATGGGTAGCTCGCCGTCCGGCAAGGACCAGTCGGTCGATTCTGTAAAAATATTAACGTGTAGCTTAGGTGAAGTGAGCTGTCACTGCCACAGAATCGACCGGCAGGATTCTAGGGATACTAGGGAGACTATTGACAGCTCACTTCACGCTCACTTCACCTAAGTTTCACGGTGATATTTTTACAGAATCGAACGGCAGGCCCGGGTCGACGGCGCGTTGTGTTCCACGCGCGCCTAAAAGAGATGTCAGCACCAACTGACGGGGTCCGTAAAAACCAATGCCTGCTGGGGTTGCGGGTTTGTCCGAAAGGGATATCGCGGCCCCGGCACACGGGCAACGGAAGGAACACGGGTGGGTTTTAGTCAGTAAAAGTCTGACACGCCCTCTCGCTCCGCCCAGAGCGGGAGAACTCATTTCATGATTTCCCATCCTCAAAAACAAATGTAGAAAGACCAACCTGGAAAATCTGTGTGCATTATCAATACGTTCAATAAAAAAATGCTTAATAAATTTCCATCCATACGATTAAAAACTGCCAAAAGCAATGGGGTAATAGAAACTTTCCACTTTCCTTTTGGGAAATCAACTTTGAAAAATCTTTCAGAACCTAGGTAGGTACACACCCAGTTTTCCATCCACTTTAGCAGCTCATTCCTAATTCCTTGTTCGCCCGTTCCTTGTTGTGCATATGCTATTTTAGAACAGATCCATATATTCATCGTGTTGCACAGGATAATGTTAATGACCTTCAGGTTTTGTCTTTAGTTTAGTAAAATAAACATCTCTATTTACACATTGAGGAAAAATAGGCGTGATGTTAAGTTCTTTGTTTCATATTATGTGGCTGTGTGGTTTATATCAAACAATACAGGGTCCAATAACAGGTTGGCCGTCGATGTCTCTGCCTACATCGACGCCCAATCTGTTAATGGATTCAGTAGGTATATGATTCTGGAAATTTTTCGTCGATTATTATTTTTTAACTGCTGCTCCTATAAAAGTGCAAAACCTACGCGGTCAATATGTATGGAACAGCAATTATTTTTTAAATAACCAACGCCAAATTACAACCCACAGGAGTCCAGAATCATGTACCCAATTTTATTATCAAACCTGGGTGGTAAATACCACACTCTCGATGAATGGTTTGATCATACATAACTATGAAACAAAATTTGCCCCAATCCCGATGCACAGAACTCCCTCTGCCACGACAATACCGTGACGGTTATAAACAGGATAGTGCCGGTAGAGCATTCAACATTCATGAACAAATCCATACAATTGCTCGAGCAATAAGAATTCGAAGAGTGACTAATTATAGTTTTAATAAAAACGTAAATAGGTAGAAATAAAATTATCTTATCGATGAATAAATCGAAATATTGCTCACTATTTCTGTCGTATTGTAGAACGATCGGTAGGTATGTGTCACATTTTTGTTTTGACGTTTGATTGGATAAAATTATCCGTATCTCAGTATTATTTTATTATTATTGTCCATAAATAATTTGCATCCGCTTGCAGTGTTATTGTTACCGATTAAAAAAATTGATTATACACCCCACTCAATTGTTGCAATCCAATCTCTATATGTATCAAAGGTACACCGATTTACGTTGAACGTAGGTACCATTGAAATAACCCAACTGAAAAAAATTACGGCCAAATACAGTCTAAATTCGAGTCATGTTTACCTACGTAGGTGCTTCAAAGTACAATGTGTAGATAACAAAGAAGACATTGAGCTTGTATCGTGATTGTGCGTGACTGCTTATGACGCCAAACATTTGTACGTCACAGACAGAATATGTTCTGTCGGCCAACAGCACTGTCCATAGGTGCCACAATTTTTAGACATAAGCAGCCTTGGTGACTATTTATAGTAAGGTAACAACACCTATATTGTAACAATCTGCCTTCTCATCCCTAGAGCATTGTAATTATATGCAACAGTGGATCAAATTTCATAATAACTGTCCTTCTTATTATAATTATTGTTCTTGTAGAATGTAGAAATACCGAATTATATTTGACTTGAAAACCTACATGCCTTTTATAGATGCATTTATATATGGCACTAATTTTATTTATCTTGTCTCTATGCATCTCATAGGGCAATCCGTAGCCAAGGTTACTTGTAGGTGCCTACATACATGCCTGTTCTGGCATCCAACCAATAGACAGTTTCACGCGGTAAATTAAATTTATCCATGTGCAAATTTCATTTAGCCGTAGCTTAGCGAGTAATTATGAGTAGTTTTCCCAAATAGCTTTATAGGCTATAAATATTCAAGTTATTGAAATTTACAGAGTTAGTCGCGACATGCAGCTACCGCTTGTCAAGACTGTGCAAGGCGAGTTAAAGGGAGTTGTTTGCAGTGGTGTCGAGAATTACGTCGCGTTCAAAGGCATACCATATGCAAAGCCGCCTCTTGGAGAATTAAGATTCAAGGTGAGTAACAAATGCAGACATACCTACACACTTTGTAACATTTTTTTTTCACTTCAAACGAAAGCTTACCTAAGCATGCACATTAGTATTCACTTGGAGACTTTAGCATATTATTAAGATGGTATTCGCGTAGTAGACGCATCCAATGGAAATTTTATTTAGGTACACTGTACAAGTACATTAGACAGCATATTATATTACCTTAACAAGTAGGTAGTTGCTTATCTTGGGTTGATTATGTATTTTAAAGGTTGGTAAATAGATACAAAATTAAATACATTTTATCAAAAAGAATACTTTTTATCGTAGTCATACATACTTAATGCAATTTTTGTGAAAGTTTAATACCTACAATGTTTCAAATGATTGTTGACTTCAAACTAAAGAGTTATTTCGGGATTTCAGGTTTAGTCCCGTAATAAAAGTGTTCATACTGATGAGTACAATGACCCCATAAGAAGTTGTTAGTGTTTTACCAATAACCCTGTATAACGTGTTCTCTATATAATCTCATAACCTGTGCCCTGTATATTCTAACTCTTGCAACAAGGTAGGTTTAACCTACCTAGTTTGTAATGGCATGTACATGTTCCCATTTTGCGCTCCTAAAAATAGTATGGCACACTCTAATATAATGATTGCGCCTCTTTTTGTGAACCTCAAATAATTCCTATTTTAGGGTCCCAAAAGTACTAAATAGCCAAGTAACTGCGAACAACTTGGTTGTAGCGCTCGCTCGGCTTAATCAGTTCTAGTAGTAGAAGTTTTTAGAGGTTCATTAATTTAAAAATGTGTCCTTAATTAGAAGCGCAACAAGGTTTTAGAGGATCAGTTAAATATTTCCCGTTTGTAATAGTTTCGGTCAATGGGACTTATTAGGAAAGCAGTCCAAACCGAGAATTTAGATATACTACCATGCAAGTTATCGATATAGGCGACAGATTTAATTTGTCGTTTATAGTTAGCCACGCGGCGTTGTCGAGTTACTCAAAGTGCAGGTCTTGAAGCACAGAATGGGGCTTGTATAAGGTATATGGTTCGAGACCCAAATCCACAACTAGTTGCCGTTAAAGAATACTCGTCCTGCCTACTTGCTCTTATTGAGATAATATTCTCTCTCTACTTACTTACCGATGTATACTTTTTCGTTCCAGGCACCGGAGCCACCCGAATCATGGCAGGGTGTTCGCGACGCGTCGCAGCACGGCCCCGTCTGCCCGCAGTACAACGAACGTATGAACCGCATAGAACCCGGCAGCGAAGACTGTCTCTACCTTAACGTATACACCAAAACACTCACACCGCCACAACTTCGCCCAGTCATGGTCTGGATTCACGGCGGCGGCTTTTACACAGGATCAGGCGACTCGGACTTCTATGGACCAGAGTTCTTCATGGAACACGACGTCGTATTAGTGACAATCAACTACAGATTAGAAGTCTTAGGCTTTCTGTGTTTAGACACCGAAGAATGTCCCGGTAATGCTGGCATGAAAGATCAAGTTCTCGCTCTAAAATGGGTGAAGCAAAATATCGCAGGTTTCGGAGGCGATCCCAACAATGTGACTATCTTCGGCTGCAGCGCAGGGTCTGCTTCAGTGTCCTGTCACTTAGTATCCAAGATGAGTGCGGGATTATTTAGCAAAGCTATATGCCAAAGCGGTGTCTGCCTTAATGAGTGGAGCTATAATATCTATGCACGTCAAAGGTCTTTTCAACTAGGAAAATTGCTTGGAAAAGAAACAGACAATCCAGCAGAACTTTTAGAGTTCTTAAAAAGGGTGCCAGCGTCATCACTAGTTGGCATACAGTTACCAATATTAGAATTAAAATACAATGACTTAATGGACAGTATTCTATTTGGTCCAGTCGTCGAAAAAGTCGGTCCAGAGGCAAACAAATTTCTATCGGGATCACCATTAGAATTAGTGAAAAATGGGCATATGGCTAAAGTGCCTATAATATTAGGATACACCTCAGGCGACGGTATCGAAATAGCAAGAAAACTGCCTCTTATAGCTCCCTTTTTGTCCACCCCGGGCGCTGTTGTTCCGAGAGAATTGAAACTGAAATGGGAACCAGATAGAATACAGAAAGCCGACGAAAGGATACGAAAGCAATATTTTAACGATCAACAGATTTCAATGGAACTGATACAAGGATATTCAGATTTAGAAACTGACAGAGTATTTTTGTACAACATCCTTAGATATGCACGTTACCACGCCCAGTATGTTTCAGAACCAGTTTACTTTTACAAGTTTGCTGCAGAAACTGAGAGAAATTTCACAAAAAAATCTTATAATATGGATTCCTTGAAAGGAGTATGCCACTCTGATGAATTGCCGTATCTTTTCAATGTCACATGCTTAGATGTACCATTGACGGATGAATCTAGAGATATTATAAAACAATTTGTGCGACTTTGGACTGATTTTGCTACAACCGGGTAAGCTAAACATAATTATTATGCTTCTATAACTACCCCAAAAAAAGCATAAAATTCAAATACAGATTTTGCATATTGGATTATTTCTAAATAATTCTTTAATTTGTAGCAACATGCGAAATTTTAATTTAACCAATTCTCTTTTCCAGGGATCCAACGTCGAGTGAAGCTTCAGAATGGAAACCATTCAAGGAATCTGAACGAAATTATTATATCATAGGAAAAAAACTTGAATGCAAGCAGGACCCTAATAAAGACAATATGACTTTCTGGGAAGATATTTATGAAGAGTCAAAATTAAACATAAATAAGAAATAATATCTGGCGGCTACTTAGTATTTCTAAAATTACAGTGATCAATGCTTTAAAATGGTTTATCTCAAGATCTGTCATATGTACAAAGTGCACTTTATTAATTGAAAAGGTTATAAAGGTGGTAAATAAAGAGCAGTATTAAAAAGAAATTAAACTTATAATGATTTTTCAAAGTCCACATTTTCTTACAAATACACTGTCCGAGATATGGGTGCTGCAATATCCACAGTCTTAGAACCCATATTACAGAACCTCACTCAAAACACAATCATTACTTAAAACTCGTTAAAGCCTTTTGATTGGTTGAAACTAGTTTTAAGTAATGCTTGAGTCTTGAGTGAGGTTCTGTATGTAATACGGGTCTTAAAAGATGACGACAAAAATATCTGACATAAGTATTAAAGTTAGAACATGCTAATAAACTAAAAATACATTCTTAATGGAAGTCAGACCACTCCAGTATTTTAACAATATTAGGACAAATAACATTATCGAACTAACATCAAACACATTCACATCCTTACATTGTCATCGTTTATTAATATCCAGACACAAAAATACATTATACATATATCGTACTAAGAATCCAGACAATTTTTTAAAGATGTGTACATGGTTGTATGACATCTTCTATTAGTAGACCTAGCACGCACAGGAGACTTGTATGATAATAGCTTCGTTTAACTAATAACTTGGAAATGAGACTGATGGGAACATTACACGCTATGACACACACGTGTAGTATATGTTGGAGTCCTCAGTGCGTGGTAACACTGTTAGCACACCGACGCAGTGGGCTGCGAAAACGTTGCAAGCTAACCAAAATGTATGAAAAAGTATTGCTTTGATATTGCAGCGATAACCGTCGGTATCCTAACAGCGTAAGGATAAAATATATGGTATGCGACGTCAGTGGCGACGCACCTCGTAGACAGTACAACAGCCGCATACCATCCGTGATCTTTCGCGTCACGGTCAGTAGCGTCCGGAGCGCGAGTTGCGCGGTGGATCGCGTCGTCGGTTCTCGCCACCACCACCGCCGCCGCCGCCACCGCCGCCGCCCCCGCCCCCGCCGCCGCCCCCGCCGCCCCCGGCCCCTCCGCCGCCGCCGCCGCCGCCGCGGGAGCGGGAGCGCCGGCGACGGTCGCGGGATCTGCTGCGCGAACGACGCGAGCCCTTGCGGCGCGAGTACAAGTATCTGGAACATAATGATGAGACATTAGCCTAGAAGAGATGGGGAGGTCTTTGTCCTGCAATGGAGTACAACAGACTTCAGTAGGTTATAGGACAATAGAAAATAAGCTAATGGTGCCGATTCTCTTTTACACCGAACTAAACTATCACTAAAATTTCTTACTATGTATGGCTATGAGAATCTTAGAGCTATTCTGCAAATAAAATTCTCTAAACTAAAAATAAAAAAAAATAAAAAAAATTGACACAACTAAAATAGAATTTGACAATCGCGAATCCACGTGGTACCCGTGGTTTGCCCTAAACCGTGTTTTTTTTTAGAGCCGGAGGCGCGCAGTGGGTGCCGCCGCGACGTGTTTTATATGGAATTTTTCACTTTTTGTATAGAAAACATGAACAAATATTGCCTATAAGTTCAGGTTTAGGGGTTTAAGGGTTTTATAAAGGGGGTCGAAATTTTCATTATTTTTGCGATAGGACGCGCCATTTTTGAGATAAGAGCAAAAGAAAAAAAAAAACAGTACTGTTTTTGCATGTGAAGTCGATCACATGCAAAAACAGTACTGTTTTTTTTTAGGTACTGTATTTTTTTTTTTCTTTTCGATGTTGGTGTGAATTTTAGTTCATGACAACTTATTTTATACCACACCTTTTTAATCGCGATAAAAAATTGTTACGTTTAGTCTGGTTTGGTATTTTACAATCAAAATTTTTGGTGAAAAATGTCAAATTCAGAATAGCAAAATTGCCATTTTCACTAAACTAAAAACTCAGTACTATCTTAGTGCTGTCAAACTAAAATATAGTCAAGTTGTGACACTTTAGTCTATTTCAGAATGGGAAATCGTCGTTTGACAGGAATAAACTAAATTTTAGTGATTTTTAGTCTAGTTTAGAGGCATTTGTGACAAGAGAATCGGCACCAATATGTATATTTTTAGCAGATTAAAATCATAGTTATAACTAAATTTTTCTTAAAGGATGTATATTTAATATCTAATCGTAACATAATGCAATCAGACAAAGCACTGAATAACAAAAGTGGGTCTGTAATCACTATGCAAGTGATATTATCTGCAATCACCGCACAGTTTATCAAGGGCCCGTTCACCCGCACCACAACCACACCATATCCCAACAACAAAATGTGGCCAAGCAGAGATTACGTGTGAACAGTGTTGCTGCATCTTTTTTGCAGTTGCATTGTCGTGTACTATTGGCAATGTGGTTACATTGTAGGTAGTGTTTGCCAGACAGATTGTTGTGGCTGCATTGAGGCTGTGAAAGTTGATTTTGACGGCAACATTTGGTCCATGTGTCATTTGGTACATTACCAAAGTTGTAATGTCAATATGATTAACCAACTTGCTTTCAGAATTAGACCTCTGTTACTTGATACTAAGTAGGGGTTGAATTCGATGTCAAAATGGCATCAAATGAAATAAAGATTTGAAGATGTTCAAGTCAAGCAACTTTCTAGCTATGAATCATGAACAAGAGAAAATCAGGGTCAAGGCATTATAATGCCGTCAGTTAAACTTCATTTCTCACCTCCTCAATTCTCTAGAAATAGGTTTCAAGTGCATAAAGTTGCAGAAGCCACTGCGAGTGCACTCCCCCATCTCATACTGTCGGCAGCACGCTTCGCGGAAGTCCGTCACAGGGGACAGTTCGGCGTACACCGGACGACCACCGAACCAACGGTTGTTCAGGTCATTCACTGCTTTCTCCGCGTCCTCCTCGCGACGGAACTGAAATTCATTAACGAGAAGTTAGGTGAAAGAATTTAAAATATTTTTATGACCAAGTTCAATGTTGTTTATCATCACCTTTAGTCAATTCTCTCTACAGTAAGGCATATCATAGAGATTGTGCCATATGGATGAAAAGCAATACCTTTTAAAATAAAACCATACCACAATATTGCAAAAATTGGTATATTATTTCTCAGCAACAGCACTATGTTAATGGGTTTTTTTACATAAAATTTTAGGAAACTATTACCTGTTGTTGTTCTTTAATATTACTAGGTTGCTTTCAGCCAGAATTGATAGATTGATTTATTTCAACAATCATAGAATGAATTAGTGCATTTCATATTTTCAATTGTCAATTAATGGTGCCTGATGAAGAACTCACCTTAATATAAACATTACCAACTAGGTGGTCACCAAGGTTGTCGCACACATTCATCTCCTCAATTTCTCCGTACTTGTCTTCACACTCAACAAACACATCTTCAAAGAAGTTGTCATAATGCTCCTGCATCTCTTCATCAGATACATTTGCCACAACCACTGAAAGTAGAAAAGCATTCAAATAAAATATGAATGATTTGATCAAGTCAGGATTATATCAAGTCAGGATTTTATCAACAATACTAAATTACTTTTTTTACAATAAAAAAGTCTTAAATGCTAAGCTAATTCTAAAACTTGATGCATATTGCCAATAATTACGAAAAATCGAAAATGGTACTTACAATGACTGCCATCAGCAGACTTGGCTGAATTCTGAGGATTTACATACAGATTTTGTAACAGCACAGTTTGTGAAAAAGTTGGTTTGTTGTGAATACGGGAACAGCGGTCTCCATGTCGGCATGCCCCGATTTTAAAGTAGAAGGAACAATTGACTCTGAAAAATAAATTATAATGACATAAACCATAGGTCCAATGAATGTATTATTTCCAAATCAAGGGTCGTAAGCAGAATTCTTTTTGTGTCAGTATCACAGATTTGGTAGGCCGAATCTGTTTAGTATAGAGTATATGTATATAATGAAGCAACTGAATCCCACAGAAATATGAATGCAAACATAAGTCGCATAGAGATACAAAAAGCTAACCTCTATTTTATGCTAACACATTTTGTATTCGTAAGATCTAAAGCAGTAATTGAAGTGCGGGCTTTCTGAATCAAAATATGTACTTACTTATCCTTTTCTGTTCCAAATATAGCAGCTAAATACTCTGCCATTCTGAAACACCGACCACCACGGTCGCTCTCTCCTTATCAGCGGAAGTAATTAAACTCTTCTTGGTTTTAATACTTGGTAACAGGCATGCAAACTGTTATGAGAAACACTTAAAGGAGTTAGTTATACGCTATGCTTGAAAAATATTAATATAAAAAAACCATCATCACAATCACGACGACCAGGTCACCAAGCCATGAATGAATGAATTGGAATTATTTTGAATGAATGAAGATTCATTCTCTTCTTTACTTTATGGATTGTTGATTGATTATGTCAATACCACACATTAGCAACCGTAGTTATAGTTCAGCTTGGCAAAAAGAAGTATGGAAAAAATGAGGGCACATATATATATATATCGCACTTAGGCCACTTCAAATGGGTAATAAATGGGGTAAAAATCTGAAAGCTCATCATAGATGGTAGCACAGTTGTCATCTTCCAACCGCCATTGTTGTGTATAGTTTATGTTTACTTTTGTGTCGATCACAAATAAAAAAACTAGATAATTAAATAGGTGACTTTGAGTGTAGCACTATCAAAAGACGAGCTAAATACAGGAGAAGCGTCTACCACTGGTAAAAAGCAGCTATAGTGGAAAAGTAAATAAATTATGAAAGTTTTATAATTTATAGGTTATTTTGTGTTTGTTGACTGTTCTATTTTTATTAAAGTCTGGAGACGTAGGATAGAACGGAAAAACTTCAAAGATGTTAATTCTAACACTGCTCTAATATGATAATACAAAATGCCCAAACCTTTACTATAATTTATATTTATTTATTTATTCATCGATGGAATCATATTTAGAGATAATCTAGTTTATATACCGAAAAGTGTTCGGTCGGAAATGCTGAGTAGGTTACACGACGGCCACATGGGCATAGACAGGTGTAAGTGTCACGCTCGCGAGGTGATGTTCTGGCCGGGCATGTCACGGTGATGGTGCGCCGGTGTCATGCATGCGTCGAGCGTGCGCACCACCCTGCACGAGAGCCACTTATGCCACATCACATACCGCCCTTGCCGTGGGCCAAAGTGGGCTCAGACATTTTTCAGTATGCAGGAAAGTATTTTTTAATACTAGTAGACTACTTTTCTAATTTCATAGAAGTGAATCCGTTAACAAACATTGGTACGAAGGCGGTAGTGACTGCCATGCGAGATCAATTCGCGAGACACGGGATCCCGCAGGAGTTGGTGTCTGATAACGGTCCGGCTTACGCATCAAAAGAGTTTGATAACTTTTGCTCTGAGTGGGACATTGAGCACACAACTAGTTCGCCAAACTATGCTCAATCAAATGGGCAAAGTGAAAGGAGTGTTCAGATAATTAAAAATATTTTGATCAAGTCCATAAATTCGGGGACAGACTTCTACTTAGGGCTATTAAACTATCGAGCTACGCCACGTAATGGAATCAGTTCACCTTCGGAACTATTAATGGGGCGGCGACTCAATACTAGGTTACCGTCGCACGCTGAAAAGTTAAAGCCAAGTCGAAATAATGAGACTGATTACAAAGAGATGTTACGTAAACAGCAGGCCGATAAGACGTATTATGATAGGCGAGCGAAACCACTACCAATGTTATCGACCGGTCAAACGGTGCTTGTTACTGACGACGGCAAACGCAAATCTGCACGAATTGTAGGCCGCGCGGCTCAGCCTCGTTCTTATTTTGTCGTAGACAATACGGGTAGGCGATTCAGGCGAAACCGACGGCATCTTCTTAAGCTGCCAACCGATGGCAATGTAACCCCCGGCTCATCTCATGAACAGATGAGCGATGATGAGATTTGGAGTAGTCCCAAAAGCGGTAGCGATGACAGCCCCGGGACAAGAGATGATTGTGTCACTCCCATTCCACCACAAGGCTCGCCAATTCAGCGTATTCGCAGACCAGCGGCAATACTAGCACGAAAAAAAATTGAAAGCTATTTACTAAAAAAATAAATAATTTAGGGATCACTATACAATAATAATAATAAAGTACCTACCTATGTTCACCTAAATTTGCACTAAGATATATAAAATATGTTTAAAAAAAAAAAAAGTTGGGCATGTCGTATATTAAGTAAATAGGTTCTGACAGATATCTCATGTCATTGGAATAATAGTTTATCTGTACTTAAAATTAGTCTTGGTCAACCCGTCTTTCATTTACAACACACAATATCACATCGCAAGTGCCTGTAGGTAAATAAAACACACTTAGTTCTCTTGGGAGTATCACCTGTAGACGAATTTCTCCCATAAAAGTGTTCAGGTTTCAAAAGGATAGCACATAGTCTCGCCGAAATATGTATCGGGTTTCCAATTTTATTTCGTCGAGCTTTGTGCCCTAGTTTTCATCTTTGGCAAATACATGGGTCTCCGTTTTTTTGCAGTTACACAACTGTGCAACGGGGCATATTAATAATTATGCGTAAAACAAGGCGCTTTTTTACAAAAAATGCACGAATAGTGACAGCTAGCTGTCAAATTCTTAGACGCTGGGTAGTAGCGACATCTGAAGTGAGGAAGAGACAGTTTTCGTCCCCATCGGCAACGTTCCGTAATCCACACGCAAAGCTCAGCGCAGATGTCGCCAGCGGCGGGATGGCCGCTGTCAAATCATTTTCACTTTGTTTTCAGTGTTTTTTGTTATTTTTTGTGTTGAAACCGATCCACCATCGTTATTGCTAACATGTTTGTTCCTGGAAGCATAAAGAATTGAAAGACGAACTAAACAAACAAGAAGCAAGGATTACTGGAAAGAAATCAGATCTTATTGAGAAGTAGACTTCTAACTAATAAAATATTTTTCATCAGTGCTTGGCTATACATTTGGATATTTTTTTTGTTGTAACGTGTTAATTCTTACTTGACTCATGGTAAGAAAATTTACGAGAGTTGAGAGAACACTACTTTAATCATAAATGGTATTCTTTCATTTTTAGGTTAGGTATATTTTTATCAGTGCTAGGCTCTAGATTTGGATCATTTTTTAGTTGGAACATGATAATCCTCACTTGACTCATGGTAGGAAAATTTACGAAAATTGAGAGAACATTACTTTAATTATAAATGGTATTCTTTATTTTTTAGGTTATCTATGACCGAAATTTTAATTTCGGCAATCAAAGCCCTCGAGCTTCTGAAAGACAAGCACTTGACGTTCCTGCTGTAGATCTTTACCAAGACGTTAATAGCTCCACCAGAACTCCACCATAGTGCCGAAGTTAACCAATCAACATATTCAAAGTTACTTTTAGTTGTACTCTTTTAGTTTCCCACTTTTTTTTAGCGTAGTATCCTTAGGAAATACATTAACGCTGGGGTTAGTAGTTTAGTACATCCTGGTACAGCACACTTAAGCTTAATACGAGAAAAAAATAATTTACTTAATGATAGGATACAAAATGTATGGAATTGACAGATTTCAATGGCCATGTTGACGATGCGCCACCTATCGTGATAAAATGGCAGTACAGATCCTCATTCCGTTTCAATATGACATGTGTGTGCATCATGACTCGCGCACGACTACTCACGAAGTCACGACACACACGCACCATACTTCATAAATGTATACCCGGAAATAGTTACTTTACTCTTTGATACCCGGTTTTATACTGCGAACGATCGAACTTGACGTGGTACCGTGGAACAGACTGAACTCGTCTCTGGAGGCGCTAGCGTAGCGTGAGGTCTCCGTAATGTCAAATGTTACTGAACGTTCACTGATTGCGGGATTTTCTAACGCGAATCTTTACTTATTATTCAAAAAAATTGTGAAGATTCCTAATTCATTATGGCATATGATTTGAAGGAACAACTTAGGATTTAATTTGGTAGCACTTGGAGGAAGAATAATATTTGTCAGCTTTAGCTTGCCAATTTTAGGAACATTACAATGTAAATATTCTTTTTTTTTTAAGTAATGGGTTTATAAGTAATGGGTATTTTTAAAGTAATGGGTGGTTTTGATATTTTATCCAAAACATATAAACATATAAACTGACAAGACCTTGCTCACCAGTGGCGCCAACTGGTGAGCACAAAAACGATATACAGGGTTATTGGTAAAACACCAATAACCTTTTAAGGGGTCATTGTATTCCTCATTATGAACCACTTTTGCTATGGGATCAAACCTGAAATCATGAAAAAAAGATCCTGTTTCCTACATTTTGACTAGTTATGCGAACATAATTATAGGGAACAGATTTTTTATTCGTGATTTCAGGTTTGGTCCCTTATTAAAAGTTGTTCATAATGACGAGTACAATGACCCCTTAAAAGGTTGTTGGAGTTTTACCAATAATCTTGTATATTGGAGCATCTATTACTTTATTCTATGAATTGGAGGATAGAGTTGGAGGAGTTGTGGAGACTGTGGAGTGTGGATTAGAGAAATGTCAAATCAAATTTAATCTGTCAAGTCAACAACTCGGTCGCTGTCTTGTCTGTCACTCAAAGAGTAAAGTAACTATACAGAGACTGTCACTTCAAAATTATGTTTCAAGCCGGGCGCTTGTCAGTGCGGTAAATTTAAAATAGTTTTTAAAGTTGTGAATTTTATTTGTTTATAATGACTTCTAATTCCTCAATGGATAATTTCTGCGGTTCTACGTTTTGGGTTCGTAAACTAAGATGTAGTGACCAAATGTTAAATTTATAACAAATGTTGAAGTTTTCAGTCAGTAGCCAACTTTCTTTTATAAGTTTTTTTTTTGTTTACCCATCGTAGTATTGATTGTACGTTTAAGTTCCTACATTGTATTCTTCAGCTTTAATCCTACCTCCTTTGGTTAAATAAATAAGATGAAGGGTAATCAAATGTTGTGCAATTCGTTTTAAAAGTTTTACAAAAAAAATTAACATGATGAATAGCTTCTTGCAAAAAACAGAAATGGATTCACAAATTAACTTATCTTGTTTACCTTAACACAATCCAAAATAATATAAAATATATATTGATAACTTTAAAAATTAAATCATCAACAAGAAAAACCTAAGCTGGTAGAGTTTAAATGAATGCCCAATTAATTTAATTAAAGACCTCTCTGACTTTTTACCAAATAAGCTAAATTGCATAACAAAATAAATACTTACATGTTTTCATAGTGTTAACTAATATTCTTAACATTTTAGGATAGCAACATAACATGGTATACAGACAATCCCGACTTCACATCATGTTTACAAAAGACAGTTCTCGTATGGGCACCATGTGTATACCTATGGGTTGCAGCACTGATAGACATCTACCATATATTTTGCAGCAAAGAGGGCAACATACCATGGAACAAATTAAATATAAGCAAACTCGTTGTAACATGTGTCTTAGTAATATTGCAAATAGTTAACCTAATCCGAATTACATATGAATCATCTAGAGAAGTCAATAATGTTTATGATGCAGATTTTTATGATCCTGTTGTGAAATTGTTAACTTTGGTGAGTATTTTTTCAAAATCTTATGTTTATTTTGGTTAAACACGTAAAAACTTAGAAACTAAGTATGTCTAGACTGTAGGCTCTTGTACTCTTGAACCTCGGTAAAATATACCTTCTTAAATATTATATTGTTCATTGTGTCCACTGGAAATTTTTAAGACATCCTTTGCAAATCCTTTTCCACTGACAGGCTAATCAAAAAAATCATACATTTTGTTAGAAAGATTATTTTCCAGATAATTCCTAAGATTAGGTACCTGTGTGTATTTGAACTAAAAACAGACATAAAAAATAACTTTCCTACTATTAGACGCAACTTGAACTGATGTTATCTTAAGCCAGTGAGTGAAGGCCTTTGTAATTTTAATACAATTATTATTCCACTAGCTGCTCCCCGCGGTTTCACCCTTGATCTCGTGGGAATATCGGGATAAAAAGTATCCTATGTCCTAATCCCGTTCATGTGTCTATCTATGTGCCATATATCATCCAAATCTGTTCAGCTGTTTTAGCTTGAAAACGTAACAAACAAACAAACAAACTCACTTTAGAATTTAACATAGGTAAATAAAGCCATAAATTCTATGCTATTTATAACTTGTATGTATTAAGAAAATTGTGCAATTAATTGAATCACTTTGAACAATAAACAGGAAAATTATAAGAAAATGTAAAGATATGCAAGTAAGTACGTAGCTATAATAGGTACTTGTTATGACTGCTTTTATATTTGCATACCTACCTAGTCTAGTTACAGTTTATCCATTAATTTAAATAAGTAGGTATTATTAATTTAATACCTATTCAATTACTCAACATCTTATAATTTTGTGAGTAGGTATTCATTGGGTAGGGGTACCCCGCATCGAAATACCTACCTGGAAAAAGGGATAAACCTGTAAAACAGCAAAAACCTAATGGGTATTTACTGGCAGTGTTTGGACGATACGAGTCCTAAGAACAGTGCCAGGCTGCGCATCGTACGAAATAACGAAACGAAACGATGCGCGATCCGATCGCTAAAGGTACTTAGTTTATTGACATTACTGTGTTGATATGTGTCGTGTCGCGTCAGAAGCATATCGGTTTCATACATTTAGTATAGTAAGAATCACATTATTACAGTGTGCTGTGTCGCCACAACACACTGTAATAATGTACTTCTAACCATAGGTACCTACTTACTAATTGTATGAAACCGATATGCTTCTGACGCGACACGACACGACACAGCAGTGTGTTTCAAGATTAACGATAAAAGTAAGGTAGCATTCGGCAAAGCGTTGTTCCAACACCTTGGCACTAGAAAACACATTGTATTTAGAAATTCCAAAATTAAATATACCTATGTGTGTTAAGAGGTTATTGTTTTTCATATTTCTATGTTATAGCCTGTTTATTAGGCTCCGGTATTTACGGTAACTACGTAAATACCGGAGCTTAGTAAACAGGTTGCAATCTTCTTATATCTATGGTTGCAATCATAGACATATATATTTCCAGCGTCGGACTGGCCATTATAGTCGAGGAGGCATTTGCCAGCCGGCCCCCCCACGGGCCTGGCTTGTGGGGCTTGCGGCAACCGTAGGATAGGAGGCCCGCGTAGGCTAGGTCCCAGCCTGTTATTTATATTTCTATGGTCCCAGCTCTTGCGACCTAAATGTAAAACTAGATCAGATAGTTCGTTCATACAATTAGAGAGAAATGAAATAGAAAAATCGAGTTATTTGAAACTCGTCTATTAAGGGAGGTCCGTTTATACTGGTAGTGGGTAACCTGATGAGCTATTGTCCGTACCTAATAATTTATTACATCGTTGATATTTAAATTTTATATTTTGTTTATCTCAATTTTTGTATCTCAGTATTTTCCAATAGTATCCCATCTACCATCATCTAGTCTCGGGCCCCGGGCTTGTGGTCAGCCACCCGGGCCCTTCCGGCCCAGTCTGAACCTGTATATTTCTATGGTTGCAATCATAGATATATATATTTCTATAGTTGCAATACTTTTTGCTGACCTTAACGTAGATAGGCATTGCTTATCAAATTCTACATTTAGGAGGGAAATTGTCTCTATATTTTAAATACCTATATTATAAGTATAATTTTACTTCGTTATCAAAAAGAAGTTTGATTTTATCCTCGGTAGTTAGATATTAATGTATTACTATTATACATTAATATCTAACTACCTTGTATTATTTAATATTATTTATGTATTACTTGAGAAAATCCTCATATTTTAAATAAAACTTTATGAAAAATAAAACAAGCTAACTAGGCAGAATTGTCTCCTATCTCAAACATGCTTTATTTAGCATGATGTAGTTAAAATAAATGTAGGTAAAAATAACTTTAATTTCGGAAGCCGGTCTTTGGTTTTGAATTATCGTTATTTGCCACCGACTTCCGTAAATTAAAGTTATTTTTCACTTTGTAGTTGTTTTTTTTTTGGAAGTCGGTTGTATTTTTATTTTGTAAAAAGTTTTTACTATTTTTCACTTTTTAGTTGTGGTACCTACCCCACACAAATTCGAAAATCACTACCTACCTGCTATGTAAATAACAGTGACAGGAAGTTATCATCATATCATCCACATATACTACCTACGTGAGAAAATAAAATACGTATTATTGAAGCTTACTCAAAAATTATCCAAGCAAAGTGTTTGTACACATCTAAAATGAAATACTTACTTACTTAGCAAAGTTAATAACATTTATATGGGACCAACTTGGGAGCATACACTTTCATACAAAAAAAAAACAATTTTCAAAATCGGTCCAGAATTGACGAAGAAATCGGCGGATATAAATTTAAAAAAAAACAAAAAAACATACATACGCGACGACCCCCCCCTCCTTTTTTAAAGTCGGTTAAAAATCTATCCTTCTTCACTTTACCTCTAAGAGTATATAACACTGGAGAAGCCTTACGAACACTTCCCCTCTGTAAAAGTACAAGAACAAATGTTCTAGTAGGTACGTTCATAAAAACTACTTTCAAATCGATTCTAACGCACTTCGTAAATCGTTTTAAAGGCGCACGGAGTTCCGCGAAAATGCCTATTTGTGGTGTTAAATTCTGTAAAAAGCGTTCAAATACGCCAAATTTACATAACGAACTGAATAACCTTCCTTAAGTTGACATTTTTTTATAACATTTAGTTATGTTTTTATTGAAATTTAAAATCTTAACCTCATAATACAATTCGATTTTTCATTCGATTCAACCATGATTCTATATAAAACGTAGCATGAATCGAGTATTTTCCCCACGTTGCTTCTGTGACGCCACCGAGTCTCGCTACATCTCGTTTTTATGTTCAAAAAGATCAAAATACTTTTCTTTTGCATTACGAAAATATACGTCAAATCAGCAAAACTTACACGCACCTGACATGCGATTATGTCCTCTAGTAAAAATGTTAACGAGACTACCGTAGGGTTGAGATCATGTTTGAAACCAAAATTGACATGTCGATAATTTCCTAGTAAAAATGACTTAGTAAATATTTTTTTTGACCCTAGTCCCCCAAGAAAAAATTATGGAAATGATACAAACACTGGGGAGTGTTTGTATCATTTCCATAATTTTTTTTTGTATGAAAAAAAAATTGCCATTGGCTTTAAAATCATTTATTCTCGATTCCAGCTAAAATCAGTACCTACTTATCTTGTGATTAACCTATTTCCCGAATAAGGGAGTCCCTGAATGATCTGGTTAGCGTAAGAGTAGGTAGGAATTAATCACCGCCATACTAATTGTTACGACCCAAAGAGAGATTCAAATTTGATAAAACAGCTAAGTACCTACCAAATGTATTTGCGTCAGACCTTTTATAGACGATTTACAAGTTGCGGTATTATTGCATAATAGTTATCTAATAATCTACTACTTCGATTGGGTTTGTACTTGAAAGATACGAATATAGATATGTATCATCACATTCATCATCACTGAATCTCGGCGATACGAAGCCGGAAATAGAAACATGAAAGTTAACACAAAGTTGGTCCTCTACGCCTAAATCAATAAGCCTGCCGCTTACAGGCGCGACGCGACAGTGCGACTACATTTTGGTAGAACAATATCCATGAAGTTTTCATAAAAATTGTTCTTGTAGAGTCGCGTCACGCCAGTCTGTGGGAGCCCGTATGCAGTTCTATCGTCATGAGTTGTTCAAATAAATTAATAGACAGACGACAGAAGTGAAGAGACGTTCAATTGGCAATTATTATCTAGTAAACTGCATTGCATAATATACCGTATTACCTCAACAAAATACGTCATAATTTAAATTTCATTTAGGTACTATTAATTTTATCTAAGTAAGTATTTTTCCCTTAAACATTGGTCTCATTTACAGATGTTATCAGTAACATTATTATGTTACAACCGAAAATATGGCATCAAGACCTCAGGAGTGCTGTTCTTATTCTGGTTCCTCCTCCTACTGGCTGGTCTACCGCAGCTCAGGTCTGAGATCGTGCACTACAGTTCAAACACTGACGCGTATGCCCGATATAGTTTTGGCAGTTATATCTTGTACTATACGCTGACAGTAATTATGTTTATATTGAATTGTTTCGCCGATATGCCGCCTAAAGACACACCTTATACTTATAAAGAGGTAAATCTTACTATAAATATAATACAGGGTCAAATAAAATTAGTCACCGAAACTCCGCAGACGTGATGGGCATCGATACCGAAATTCGAAACAAAAAAATTAAAAAAAACAATTGAGTTGATTAAAAAAAATTGGGGTTAGCGACCGATTATGTAGTTACTTGAAATATCAATTTAAAAATTCAGTTTTATTTATGTGTAAACTTCGGTATCTATACCTAAAGTAAACACGATAAAACAAAGAAAATACCGATTTTGTCAACTCATACTTCAAGTAACTAACGACTAGCGGATATGGAACTCCCCAAAAAAAATAATCATCAAATCATATTTTGTTTCATTTTGTTACATCACATCTGTCAAGTTTCGCTGACTAATTTAATTTGAACCTATATTCTTCAAATTGCATTAACCCTTCATCTTTCAGTCTCTAAAACCATCTACTTAAACAAACTGATTCAGTCCCCAGAGAACAAAGCAGGCTTCCCAAGTCGTCTGACATTCAGCTGGTTCGACCCGCTCGCTCTGACTGGCTTTCGAAGAAGTCTTACTGAAGAAGACTTATGGCCCTTAAACCCACAATTGAGCAGCAAGGAGGTTGTTCCTAGATTTGAAAAATTCTGGCAGAGAGCTGTTAAAAAAAGAGAAGGGTACGTATTGGTGTACTTATGTGTGGGGACGACAATAAATTGAAACACTGGCATTCGTAGTGCATTTTGAAACCATCAAATAGGTACGTAAACAAAGAGTATCTATCTATTATCAATAATCTAATATCAATCTAAATATTAGTGATGGGTCGATTATGGGTTTTGCCACCCTGTATACAACTTTCCAACCACGTTCTCATACCTTTGTAAACACTTTTAATGGCACATGAACAAATACTCAGATAACCACATCTAGCGGCTATGCATCACACGAGTCATACGGCATACCACACATAATTTGTTCCGCTTGTAATGTTGGAATCGAACCAGTGACGCGTTGGCGAGTATCGAAGAAGCTATCACTCAAACACAGCGTCACCCCAACACGCACCTTTAAAAAGTTAAAACCTACTAGTTCGGCCGCCATTTTCATTTATCAATAATGGGGTGATTCTAGCTAGATAAAAATAGAAACCACGTAAGTAACTAGTACATGTAATACATACAGCGTAGGTACTTATTTCATAATATTAAAACATACAGTGTTTATGTGTCATATCATATAATAAAATCATAATAATATTACGAAATACCAGAGTTCCTTCAATTTACCTTGGCTTTCTTTTAACATGTTATTTATTTGAAGATTACGATGCTCTACGCTGGGTTTGTTGTTAGGAATTGCCTAGGTACTATTACGAAATATCTAAGTAGGAAATCACAAAAAAAAAAAATTACAGGTATATTTATTATTCAGGTAGGCATCAATAAACCAAAACTTAGTAGGTACTATCTATTTACAGGGTGGAATAAAAATAATTTTGAAATGAAGATCCTAGTTACTATTTTTTTATCATCAATGATGAACATTACAATTTATTACACATATTTTTTTTTGTAAAAACCGCTTTGCGCGGCCTTTGTAAATTTTATTAGCAATGCATTATTCTACGGCTATAATTGCAAGGTCATTCAGTACACTCAGATGCGATAAAACATAAAACATGTCTGAGATCAGCAATGATCGAAGACAGGTTAAATGGACTTTGCTCTGTCAGTCTTTGGTCAGTGTCAGGTTGTATCTTGATCAAAATATGATTCGCGACCATAACAAATATGTAGGATTTACAGAACTCTCAGTTAGATTTGTTCCATTGAATGACTTTTTCATGAAATCATGACTGGGCCAAAAGTTGGGTAGCCCCATGGCCTATTGCCTTTCCGAATAGGCAGTACCTGAACAATCTATCAACAACTGCTAGAATATAATTGGAGGCAACGCAGTTGATTTTACAATACTTTAATAATGAAAGTAACACGACTTGTGACTTTGTGACCTCGCTTTCGTTTTCAATTCTTGGTTTTTTGCACTGGTAGGCACTGCACGGAGCTCTGAGAGTAGGTTATTTAGTTATTGTAGCTACATCAAATCTTTCTGTTGTTCAATGTCATATTTATTTAACGTAACGTTGTATTAAAATAACCAAGTTTAAAATTAATTCAAGTTTGTAGGTAGTAATTGATACCCCTTCCTGCCTATCTACCAAGAAATACATTTTTCCTTGTTAGAGAAATTTAAAAGGAACGAAATCTTCAACTCATTGAACAGAATGAAATTATTATAAAACAACGAGAATGAGTCATTGACAATAAAATACTCGACTAATTTGTTTTAATGACTCTGATAGTCTCATGTTTAAGTACGCGGTCACGGAATGATAGCTTTATAGTGTTTGTATCTGAGCAGGATAAATTTGTTGTACCTACCTATTATATCAATTAAGAATATTACACACTAATTCACAATGGCTTTAAATTTGACAATTCAATACTATATGTATTATACTAGCTTTTGCCCACGGCTTCGCCTGCGTGGATGTCGCAAAATATCCCACGGGAACGTACTACCGGGATTACATACCTAATAACCGAGGAAAAGGTCATTGACTCCTACTGCTGCGCCCGCGTAGCCGTCAACCATAATTATTTTGTTACGCGTAATTTTGAATCTGTGATATCTTTTAAACTATTTATTTAATATTAAATGATATTGTCAAGGCATGTTTTAATCTAAATTAAATGCCCAATTTAAATAACATATTTTATAAGATATGGATTAATATAATACCGGTCAAAATAACTTCGGAAATAACAATGAAATTTTTATCAAATTGTGAAAGATAATAATGGTCATCCTTAGAAGATAAGACATATGCCATTGCGAACATTTTTGTTGAACTTTTTAAGATGAACAATGCTGTACTTAGAACATAATTTTCAAGTATCTTTTACGGTTTACGCGGCGCACGCCAGTAAAGCTCCCAGTCGGCATGATTTTTTCAGACATTTTCAAAAATAATGGTCATATTTCAGCGAATTTACACAAAACCTTAAAGAATTATACACCAAAACCTTCCGCAAGAATCACTCCGTTCATTGGCGAAAACCGTTTGAAAATCCGTTCGGTAGTTTTTGAAATTATCACCTTCAGACAGACGCGGCGGGGGACTTTCTTTTATAATATGTAATGAAACACCATAATTGTTGATTTTGTAGTTGTAGTTGATTCTCTGACATGGTCTCATTAATATCCTAGAGTCTTAAGGTATTAATTGAGACCATGTCAAAGAATCAACTCGCATATAAATTATTTTTCAATACATTTTTTTTTGATTGCGTTGATCATACAGAGTAGTCGAACATACGAAGTGTTTCGCAGAAATATGAAGCAATGCTCGATTTCTATGTATTAACTAATAATATTGAAAGCTTGTATCACGATTGTGTTACGAAGTCAAAATGGCAATAGGCCTGCAGCGCCCTATAACATTGGACTATGTACTTACACCTCTGACTATCTATTCAAGAATCAAAGCGTGATGTTATATTATCAAGACAAAATGATGGCTTTACGTACTATATGGTAGAGTATGATGTGTTTGGCTACCATATGTATTACCTAATTACCACATTCAAGAAAATGGAGCTATTATCGATTGATTAGCATTAATAGTTGTCACTTAGTTCCAGCAATGCGAATGCTCCAACCGGCGACTCTGCCCCTGCAAGTGAGAAGCAGGCAAAGAAACCTGTGTCGATATTGCCAGTGGTCTGCCTAGCTTTCGGAGGACAGTTCTTGTTTGCCGTGTTCCTCAAGGTGATCCACGATGTACTTATTTTCCCGTCACCTCAATTACTTAGGTAAGTAGTCTAGCCTTGACATATTATTATGTGCGTCGAAATGACTTAACCTACGGGTAAGTTTAATTATTCGGTACCGTTTATATTAAGACGCAGATATATGCCTGTGACCTTGAATGGTTACCTTGCGTGTTCTGTACTGAGCTCACGCAACACGTCGTAGGTCCAGTCAGTAATAGGACTCGCCCATCCAGGAGCGCTGTCCCAAATTAGATGCATTTTAAATTGATTATACATAAAACAAAAGTTATATTAATAAAACGCGTATACTAAAAGATCAATAATTAAATTATCTTTAAAATAATGAAGGTTTCAGAAAAATACGCTTGATTTTGAGTGAATCTCAGTTTTTTATCCGCGTTAGACATAACTTTACAAATTAATTTCACTATGTATAATCTAAAATATTCATAAGATAATAAGATAAGATAAGATAATCATTTATTTGCTCAAACATGAGTTCAATACATACAACACAAATTGTCAGCATGCAAGAGATAGAGGCACGTTTGCCGTAAACAATGGCATGCAAATATTAATAAAATAAAGTATGTCAAACCGAGTCAAATTATTTAAAAATGTCATGATAAAATAGATCATTAAAATAATAAATTAGTAAAACATGATCAAAAACTCAAATTATAATAAGCTCTATCTGCTAGAAAATTCATAACTTTTTCTTGAAAGCTGCGTCACTTAACTGCTTCCAGCTTTTTGGTAGTTTATTATAGATTTTTGGAGCCATGCAAAAGACACTTTTCCGCATAAGTGCCGTTCTAAATTGTTGTTGGCAAATTTGGCTATTGTCACGTCTATTACGAGGAAATCGATCTGCCATGCGAGAAAAGAGATGAGGGTTTGATCTTAAGAACATTGCATTTTCTAATATATAAAGTGAAGGTAATGTCACGATTTTGCATTTTAGAAAATGAGGCTTGCAACTCTGAATGGTTTTAAGGTTGAACATCGACCTAATGCAACGCTTTTGCGTTTTGAATATGAGTTCCCGGTCAGTCGAGTTACCCCAAAAGATAACACCGTATCTTAAAATGGACTCCACCAGGCCGTAGTATGCGGTGAGCAAAGCATCTACACTAATTACTGCTGTCAGTTTGTACAGAACATATGCTGAGGTACTTATTTTCTTGCTGATAGTCTCTATATGTGCCTTCCAATTTAATTTATTGTCAATAGTAAGTCCTAAAAATTTTGTTGTATCAACTTCATCAATATTATTATTATTATAGTTTATGACTAGATTTTTAATTAATGTCAAGGAGCGTTGCCTGAAGTGCATGATTATAGTCTTATTTAAATTTATTTTTAAATTGTTATTATTTAACCATTCTATAATTGCAATTAGCGCGTTATTAATGTCAGATTTGTATGAGTCACGATTTTTACACGCATAGGTTGTTTCGTGGACTTAGGCAAGTCATTAATATATAATGTAAACAGGGAAGGTCCCTAAAACACTCCCCTGTGGGATACCATACATAAATTCTCGTTCTTGCGACCGATGTGACTCTTCTCGTTTTGTTTTTATGTTTATCCTACTGACTTCCGTTATTTGCTTTCTGTGCTGAACATATGACTCAAATAGTTTTAGTATATTACCTCTAATGCCATATGCTTCGAGTTTACTAAGTAAAATATTGTGTTGAACATAGTCAAACGCCTGAGTCATGTCACAGAATATACTGCACACCGGTTTATTTTGATCCATATTCATTATCACTGTGTGTAAAAAGTCGTAAATAGCCATGTTAATAGTTCTTTTTTCTCTGAAACCTTTTTGTTCATTGCAGAGGATCTTGTTGTGTTCTAAATATGAGTTGAGTTGTTTATGGATATACTTTTCAATTATTTTGGAAATTATAGGGATGAGCGATATAGGTCTATAATTCACCATCAACTCTTTATTCTCTTTCTTAACTTAAACAGTGGCTTTACGATAGATGTCTTTAGTGCAGATGGAAATATGCCAGCACTGATACTCAAATTAATTATGTAACTTAAAGGAGAACATATGACGCCAGCTACAGCTTTGAGTATTTTTGTGGAAATTCCATCGTAGCCTACACTACTTGTGTTTTTAGTGTTGATATGATTTTAAGTACGTCATATGGTTTGCTAGGTGCCATAAACATAGAACCCTTTTGTTCAAAATATGTTGCGTTACTATAGTTCCAGCATTCATAATGGGTTGAATTTTGTCGATAAAATAGTTATTAAAGAGATCCGCTATGTGTTTTGGCTCTGTGATGGATTAATTATTTATTTTTATTTTATCTATAGAGGGTTTTGGTATGTTTAATTTGCTTTGTTTAATTATTTGCCAAGTCGTTTTGGATTTATTAGTAGAATTTTTAATTTTATAATTATTTTGTGCGCACTGTGTCAACTTTATATTTTTTTTATACAGTGTAGTGTAATTTTTAAGACGCATTTTATTTATCTGACTAGGCTTTAACCTATAATGCCACAGCAGTTGTCGTTTCTTTTTGCTACAAATTTTAATGCCGCGAGATATCCAATTTGCTTTTTTTTTATATTTACAGTTATCCTTATATGAGGGAAACATAGGTCATAAACTAAAGTAAACAAATCTAAAAAATCCTTATATGCTAAATTGGGGTCGTTAGCTTTATATACCTCTGTAAATGTCAAGCTGCTCAAATGATTTTTAAACTTGTATAAATTTTCGTCACTATAATCTAATCCCGTCTATTTATACGCAACTTGTTTATTGCGCACGTTTTGCTTACGGGGAATTTAAAAAGTTGCGCTGTATAAAAAATAAAAAAAATAAAAATAACTTTATTAACACAAAAACCTTAATAAACAGAGCTCATACAATACACATAGGAACATTAAACTTTGGGAAACAAAGGTTGCTTAAATAGTGAAAACCCTGCCTCCTAAACTAGGGGGGACCCTGTGCCTTAGGAGTCAGTATTCTACTGTAACTTCGTGTACAAAAATCCTTAATCTATGTGTGATAGCATTATGATCCCATAATGAACTACGGCTATTAATGTGTAGGTATGTGTGTTAACGGAGGGAGATGTGGTTGTGAGGTGTGGTGTGGTATGTCATGTTGTGGTGTGGTGTGTTGTGTTGTGGTGTGTTGTGTTGTGGTATATTCTGTTGTGTTGTGGTGTGATGTGGTGTGGTGTATGAAAGGGAGTTTTGGGGTTGTGTTTTGTGGGGGTATGTTCTGATCTTTTGGTGTTGCATGGGTTTCTGTATTCGGCTTTGTAGAGTAGTGATTATTATTACGTGCCTACTTTATGTTATGAACAAGATCTTCTGTACGAGAATAGTCCTGATCATACAGCCAGTTCTGTAGTTTGGTTTTAAGTTCGTGCTTGTTTAAATTGTTTATTTGGATATGCTTATTCACCCTTCTGTAAATGAGCGAGCTTATTACATAAAGCTGGCGGCCAGCGAAGGCTGTTCTGTGAGGGACAGATGGACATGAAGATTTGGCTTTACGAGTGGTTGAATCTAACAGAGGAACCTGACTATGCTTTCTGAGGGTGGCGTTAAGCACAAAGAGCTGTCGCACAGTAAGTACTCTGCACTTCGCATACAATTCACTTGTGGGAAATCTATACGGCTTGCTGAGCATCACCTTAAGCACAGCCCTCTGGGATCTCTCCAACCCAAGGAGTTCAGTCTTCGCGGTGCCTCCCCAAACCGGAATGCAATAACTGACGACAGACTGGCAAAGTGCAAGATAAACCATTTTTAGTGTTTTGGGGTCAGCGCAGTGTCTTAGAGACTTGAAGATATAAATAAGTTTCCTCACCCTTGCCGTTAGGCTTTCAACGTGAGAATACCACTTTAGTCCGCCATCAATCACTACACCCAGGTATTTGGTTTGACTGACACGAGATAGTGGCGTACATGAACATGAGGTGGAGCCTAGGCAGGAATGAGCAAAAATCTTCAAATCAGATGGGGCTTTGGTCCTGTGACTAATAGAGAAAGGAATGTAGTTGGTTTTTGACAAATTAAGTGATAGAAGGTTATATTGCAGCCACCTCATGAGTGTATGGTCAGACATTTATTAAGTTATTAAGAAAATGCTCTAATATGACATATTTTTTCCAAATCATTAACACTTTAGACGTGATCTTCAGTATAAAATCATCAAAAGTCGGTTATCGCCGCCTCAAGTACAGTTTCATCCATAAAGGTGTTTTGACATCGCGTTGTCGCGGCGTTAGCGTTGCGTTTTCACAGCTTATACGTTCGACGAACGCGTATGATAGATACGAGTATACTCTCAAAGCGAAGACACTTTAAATACTTATGAAACTTTTTGTAATCATAACGATAACGTACCTACTGAGCAATGCAAGGTACAGTCAATAGCAAAATAAAGTAAAGACCTTGCTTTATTTGAGATTTGCTTTTAATTTCGAATTGTTGAAAGTAACGTTTACCAAGAGTGTTGTGTTGTAACTGACTGAACCGATAATAAACCGGAAAATAAGCAAAGATAGGTAATTATAATCTGCATTTTGTAACCCTGAGATTTTTTTTTTTGCAGCCATCTGATTGGATTTATTGAAAGCGGTGATCAGCCTGTGTGGAAAGGATATATGTATGCCGTCGGTTTGTTTGTATGTTTTAACATACAAAACCTACTCCTGGGACAGTATTTCATCAAAGTAGCTGTTGTCAGCATACAAATCAAAAATTCACTTAGCAGTGTTGTATACAGGAAAGCTCTCACATTGTCTAATGCTGCACGAAAAGAGTCCACCGTCGGAGAAATAATTAACTTGATGTCCACTGATGTAGACAGGTAAAGATTTGATTGAAATACCATTTTTTTCCTGTTAGATAACTGAGAAAAATGTATAAGACTTACCTACTGAAATAACTATTTTCCGGCACTTGAAAGTCTATGATTTAAAACAAGATTTACTTAGAGGTACGATACCTCAGACAGACGATTTTGTTAATTATCTAATCGGAATAAACAAAAATATACATTTCAATATTCGGAGAATGTATGAATGACCTCGGATTATCGAGTAGTGTAGTGATGGATTAAATAAGTACATTTCAAGTCTTCTGCTGTGCCGACTGCCGTCCTGCGTTTTGCTAAGCTAGTCCCTGACCTTCCGTGGATCTGCTATCTAATTACGTACCACAATTTCGTAAACGAATAAGACTAATCCGTTCCATTTTGATAATTCAACAACATTCAGCAGATTTTTTTCCAACTTATGGAACAATGGACTAGCAATCTGTTTCAAAACGATTCAGATTGTGATTGATCGTGTATTAAGCAATTAGGATACTGTTCCAAAGTTCAATTGTGTTATTTTGTAATTGTAAAACCATTGTGTAATTTTTCAGGTTCAGTAATTTGACCTTCGTGAACTTGCTATGGTCTGCTCCTCTACAAATTGCCCTGGCTCTGTATTTCCTATGGGGCGTGCTAGGGCCCTCCGTCATGGCTGGCTTAGCCATCATCATTGTACTTATGCCCATCAATGGTGTGTTAGCGGGCTATCAAGAGAAGCTGCAATCTAGTTTGATGCATGAGAAAGATCAAAGAATCAAGCTTATGAGTGAAGTACTAAATGGAATTAAGGTAAGATACGAACCTGAAGAAAGCTTTAATATCCGGGGTTAGTCCACCGTAGGCGTGTACGCATGGCGGAAACGCAGTGCAGTCGCTGGGTAAACGCAATGTTAACGCCACATCAATACATCGTATTTTCTATACCATCACGTTTACGCGAGTGATACTACAAGCTATTCGCCACGTATTCGTTATGTCAGCATCTACGAGACGTGAACGCCTACAATTGACATAATCTCAATGCAAAGATAAGCAAAATTTCATAACTTCTTCGTTACATTTATTTCTTACTAGCTGCGCCCCGCGGTTTCACCCGCGTAAGTCTCGACCCGGTGGAAATATCGGGATAAAAAGTATCCTATGTCCTAACCCAGGTCAGGGTCTACCAATGGGCCAAATTTGATCTAAATTCGTTAAGCCGTTTTAGCGTGAAAGCGTAACAAACAAACTCACTTTCGCATTTATAATACGAGTATACAGGGTGGCAGGGACATCGACGCGAAGCCGGCTACCGTGGATTCAGTAACTGATTCTGAACCCTGAAATTTTTCGATGGTTATTAAAAAAAAAATTGCTGTTTCATAGAAAAGTGCAATACCTACGCGGTCAAAATGTATGAAGCAGCTGTTTTTTTTTTTTTAATAACCGACGAAAAATTTCTACGCAGGGGGGTTCAGAATCATGTACTGAATCCGTGGTAACCGGCTTCGCGTCGATGTCCCTGACACCCCATATATATAGTTAGGATAACTTTATTTCATTTAGGTGGGAATGTTTCTTTCTCATTCTCACACTCGGTCCCCTGTGTCCTCAGCCCGGGGATTGCTGTTGTCAAATCCGCGGCATTCATTATTATTATTATCTTACACAAATTTATTATATTTAAGTATACATATACACATTGCAGTATGTAACTGATTTACATCCGTCACCTCACACTTCAGGTCTAGTTGAAAACCAGCGTCAGGCACTAGTTGTCTGGCATTTTTGCTGAACTAGGCCTTTTTGGCGCAGCCGCAAGGCACACTTTCCTGCTAGTATCATAAAACGCAATTTACATTTTATTTGTTTTCATTCTTTTTTAATTTGATTTTTGTTTATAGTATAATATGTTGTGTTGTGTGCCTTTTGTGTGCGTGTGTGTGCTAAATAAATGTATTTTCTTTCTTTCTTTCTTTCTTTCTTTCTTTCTTTCTTTCTATTTCTATCAGGTCCTCAAAATGTACGCGTGGGAAGGAAGCTTCCAAGATCATATTTCAAGAATAAGGAACAAGGAATTGGGTGTTCTCAAAAAGCAGGCATTCTTAAATTCAGGAATGATATTCATATGGATTTGTACACCTTTCTTGGTAAGTGTTAGATGACTGCTAGGTTAATCTGTTGCTGAAATGTTATCAATGAAATGATTAATCTATTGAATATTGTCGTTTAGGTGTCCTTGATGTCATTCACATGTTTCGTACTGGTAAATGACACGGAAGTACTGGATTCTAAGCGGGCATTCGTGGCATTGTCTCTTTTCAATATACTTCGATTCCCAATGTCCATGCTGCCTAATGTAATATCGGATGTTATACAGGTTGGTTCATTTTTGTTTTATCATGATTTGATATCTACCCGTCGTTTCTGTGAATTTTCACCTATTAATTTTATTAAACCCTGTAAACTAATTTGTTATTACATGTATCTAATTTTGTAATCGTGTTTAAACAGACTGCAGTCAGTATTAAGAGGCTTAACAAATTCTTAAACTCGGAAGAATTGGATACCAGTGCGATAGAACACAACCCAGATGAGAGTAAGTAGCATGTCAGAATATCAAAATGTTGTTTCAGAAAGTTTTATTTACTACCTAATTGTCTGCATGAATAGTCAACAAAAGAGATAATTATGAAGGCACCCACGTGTGTGCTTAGTAGTTTGAGTGTGTATTTTTAAGTCTAAAATCTATTTACGCATGCAAAATAATGTAATAGGTAAGTAATATGTATTGCTATTTGTTGCCTGCATACGTTTTTCTTTTGTTGTCCTGTCACGTTTCATAAATAATAAATTTCAATTATTTTTAGAAGATCAAATTGTGATAGAGAAGGGTCACTTCACGTGGAGTGACGAGCCAGTCCTAAAGAACCTAAACCTACGTGTGCCTCGCGGTTCACTGGTCGCGGTTGTGGGTGGAGTCGGCTCAGGCAAGACCTCTCTACTGTCTGCTTTGCTCGGAGAAATGGACAAGATTTCTGGACGCGTTAATATCAAAGGTAGGATAAAAGGTTTCTCCAGATAAACAAACCTAATATTCTAATAAATGTGGATCAATTTCCTAAATGATAAATTAAATATTTCAGGCAATATTGCGTACATCTCCCAACAGGCTTGGATTCAAAATGCGACAATACAAAATAACATCTTGTTTGATCAGGATATGGATCGAAACAAATATAATAAAATATTAGAAGCGTGTGCGCTTGCGACTGATCTAGAAATACTTCCCGGCGGGGACCAGACTGAAATCGGTGAAAAAGGTACGAATTATTAATAAACTTTGGTATTCAAAGTTGGATTCAAATGCTAAGGAAACTCTTGTTTGTTAAAATAATTCAAGTAAAATGAAAGACCCTCGATCGTTTGCCAACTCGAACAAAGTTGGAAACCTTGGATTCTGCGGTATCGAAAGATACCGGAGAATCTAAGTCGCAGAGGTTAATGACATTGTGCAAAAACTGATATTTAACCGTTATTCGTTTTATCAGTAACCGACTTCAATAAAATGAAAGTGTGTTTGACATGATTTATAATTAAATAGGCATAAACCTGTCCGGCGGCCAGAAGCAGCGCGTGTCGCTGGCGCGCGCGGTGTACTGCGACGCGGACAACTACTTCCTGGACGACCCGCTCAGCGCCGTGGACTCGCACGTGGGCAAGCACATCTTCGACAAGGTGCGTGCGTAGTGTAGAGCAGGGCGAGCGTGTGCGAGCGGGACGGCAGTGACTCTCTCTCTCGCGCAGGTGCTGGGCCCCAGCGGGCTGCTGAAGAGCAAGACGCGCGTGTGGGTGACGCACAACGTGTCGTACCTGGCGCACACGGACCTGGTCGTGGTGCTGCGCGACGGAGAGGTGTCGGAGGCCGGCTCCTACCAGCAGCTGCTCGAGAACAAGGGTGCTTTCGCTGACTTCCTCCTACAACATCTTACGATTGCAGAGCGCTCGGCGTCAGCTGAATGTGAGTTTGGCACGTTTCTACGGTAATCCTTAAAACAATAAGCACGATAAAATGTAAGCGCGCAATAAGCAATGGCGCTTCCTAAATAAAGATAGTAGGTAGACAAATAAATCTGCGCTTAGAAAATCCTTTATCTTAAAACCTTCAAAATTCAGTTGAGTTTACTTTATACAGTATTTAACTTCCGTATGCGAATATATTCATGATATTAACCCGCTTGAATACCAGAGCTCCGCTCATTGAATCACCCAGTCAGGGCTTATTTTATTTTCCTATTTGATAGTTTGAATGAATAGTTAACGTAACATCTGTTGTTGTTCGGAGTAAGTCCAAGAATATAATTGTGAAACGCATGTCATGCGTGAAGGCCACTAAGGAATAGTCACATAACTACATAATTGACCGTTTACTGTAAATATTCCCGCAGATTTGACAGACATCAAAAACGATTTAGAGAACAAACTTGGTTCGGAATTTCATCGTAAATTACAATGGGCTCGTTCAATGTCAACGGGGGCTTCAGACACAGAAACCATGGATGCAGGTAAATCAAGTTATACAAGGGGGTATTCATGTTTGTAGTGTATTAAAACTATTTAAAACCAATGATATCCATATTATGGAATGAGCATATAGCTAGATCAATTTTTCGCCCCTGTAAACTTCCTATATTGCAACTTTCATTGAAATTGTTAGAGCCGTTTTCGAGAACGTGATTACAAATATATATACAAGCTAATGTAACATTATAACATTACATTACACTAATCTGGATGATAGTCCAGGTCAAAAAATATAATAAACTCAGAGGTCAAAGTGTCTTTTAAAGTCCAGGCATTATCTCGGTCAGATTATCTCACATAATCTGACCAAGATAATGTCTGGACTTTAAAAGATTTTGAACTGTGAGTTTGTGTCGGTGTTTCTTCTTAGAGCAGTCGGTTAGAAAACACCGAACTATTCTAGTTTTAAAATAATATGAAAGTGTTTTTACAACCAACTTACAGAAATAAATTCAACCGAGCTCTGCTCTGGTAAAAAAAGAGAAAACGAATTTTTCCAGACGTGAGACCTAGCTAAATCAATTTTTCGCCCCTGTATTGCAACTTTCATCGAAATTGTTAGAGCCGTTTTCGAGAACGTGATTACAAATATATCTACATGCTAATGTATATGTATTTGTAATCACGATCTCGAAAACTAGAATAGTTCGGTGTTTTCTAATCTACTGCTGAGAAGAAACACCGACACAAACTCACAGGTCAAAATCTTTTAAAGTCCAGACATTATCTTGGTCAGATTATGTGAGATAATCTGACCGAGATAATGTCTGGACTTTAAAAGACACTTTGACCTCTGAGTTTGTTTTATTTTTTTACCTGGACTATCATGCAGATTAGTGTAATGTAGAGAACAAACGACATAAACATTATACTTTGTCTAGGTGACCACGGTGAGGCCGGAGCTAAGGACAAGGTAGACAAAGAAAAGAAGCCAATAGACGAGGATCCACAATTTGATCAGCTTATAGAAACTGAGAAAACTGGAACTGGAAAAGTGAGTACCTCCTTTAGTAGTGTATTGCTTATTGATGAGTTTAATCAAAATCACTCCCATTTTTAGGGTTCCGTAGTAAACAGGGAACCCTTTGTAGTCTCACCATGTTCGTCTGTGTGTCGGTCTGTCTGTCCGCGGCTTAGCTTAGAGACGGTAAGTACTAGAAAGCTGTAATTGGCATGGGTGGGTACACATATTAATCACGCCGACAAAGTGGTAAAAATCAGGTTTTTTTTTTTTTTTAGGTTAGGTACCTACCATTCACGTAAAGTAGGGATGTTTTTTTTTCTCTTCTATCCCATAGTGTGGGGTATCGTTGGAAAGGTCGTTCAAAAATATTGTGGGTGTGTGAAAATCATTTTTCAATTCAGGAATCCGTTTGCGAAATATTAAGTTATAAAGTGCAAATTTTTGTTAGAGTGATGTGTCCCCCCCCCTGCCAGCTAAATGGTTGTACTTGGATTTGTGAAAAAATTCACAGCAGTAGTGTATATAACGAAGTTTAAAAGAAAACTATCACAGCTAAGTAGGCTTTACAGGTTAACGAGTAATAATCGAGCAAATTTAATTTGCAGTTTGAAAAACATAATCTCCTATACGGAATTTATGAGAGATGGAAGAACATGTTTTTCAACTACAATGTTAAGTTTGTTCTTGGGATAAATTCATCCTTACTACGGAACCCTTCATTGTGTGTGGTTCGACACGCACTTGGCCGGTTTTTATGATCAGTTTCATTGCTTACTCTTTTTTTTTCTACAAAACACTGTCTACAAGGAAGTATGAAAAGTACATTTCTTATACTATTTCCATTTACCTACACAGGTAAAAGGAGAAGTTTACATGCACTACCTATCAAAAATCGGCGTAAAGGCAACAGTAGCAACGATCGTAATGTACATCATTCTACATACGCTACAGATCAGCGTCAACTTCTGGCTCGCGATATGGTCCAGCGACGACAAAATGGTCAGTTTTTTTGTTTTTTCCCACTCGATTATTCTATTCATTTAAGATCGAAAAAATACATGCCGTATGTTTACTTGTACCTGTACAGGATGTTTAGTATGTACAGGGTAAATTTAAATTAGCTAGCGAAACTCCGCAGACGTGATGGGTATCGATATCTAAATTTTTCTACACTCAAATATCTTTTTGTTTGAGGTCAATGACCGCTGGTAGTGTAGTTGGTTATTTGAAGCATGAGTTGAGAAAATGCCTTTTGTTGTTGTATCATGTCTAGATATCACTACCCATCAAGCCTGTGAAGTTTAAACAAAAATAACAGATTTTTAAACTTAAGCAAGTACTCATAACGGTCGTGGGTCGTAAACCCTAAAAGATAATCATCAAATAATTTTAATGTGAGTCTTTAAATTTGCTTCGATACTGGGAGGAAATTCAAAAAACCGATGATAACAAAATTGTAGGATACATTTTGATGTTTCAGCTACATATTATATCTACATCCAAAATTTAATTACACGACTCGATAGCTAAAGGATCAAAGAATTCGTCTCAAAGATTCGTAACGTACAGTCGTACACGTATCCTGCACGCTTAGCATGAACACAATAGAAACTGGTTTTATCGACGGAAGAATAGAGACAATGACAGATAAACAATCACAATCTGTCATTTTGTCTATTCCGTCGACAAAACCCGTAGAAAAACCGTTTCTATGGTTGTCACGCTACGCGTGCAGGTAAAACACACGGCCGTGTCCACGACACAGCCACACACCATTTTTTTTTAATGTTTTGCCATGTTTTGATATCAATAACCATCACGTCTGCGGAGTTTTGCTAACAAATTGAATGACCCTGTATATGTTAATCCATAAATGAAAGTTAAGGGACTCTACATGTATGAAGTAAAACCCACGGGTAATACCTGTATGTAAATTATTAAAGGAAAGGAGGCCACTGAGTGCAGTTAAGGAAAATTCCGAAAAATACTTTGATTTGCTTATAAACGTGTCATTGCAGCATTCGATCTTTATCAGCATCATTTGCTATCAACAACTACATTAACATTTGTAGTATTTTTGAAGACGAGACCTGCACTCTACGTAATTGCGTAACACACTTTCAATCACACTCTGAATGATTCGAAGGATATTGCTAATCCATTGCTTCACATGTTCGAATAATTTGTCGGCTCAACAACATTCATTGAGTAAATAACGCAATTAATGTTGTTGAACTGTCAAAAGAAAGCCATTGCTACTGTTAGTGTGTTACGCAATTACCCCCCTGTTTGAATTAAGTATAACCAAGTTTTGTTTTAACTGAAAATAGAGTTGTTTTTCAGCGAGTTTTTTTTTTTGTTGTCGGATGTTAAATTCTATCCTGTATTATTTATCGCTACCCTGTCACTGTCAAACATTATAGAATAAACACTTTTTTAAATTTTAGCTCGTTAACGGCACGGTTGATACACAACGGCGAGACATGTACCTCGGTGTGTATGGCGGTCTGGGATTCGGGCAGGGTAAGATTCCTTTTCTCAGGTTCTTGACAAGGTTTCAATAAACCTTGCCAACATTTTTATGACGTTCTGGAAGATATCCTTGACTTTTATTTGCAACTTTAAACAATAATAAAACCGCCGTAACAAACTGTAGTCAGACATGATGCGTGTGGATGTATATATCATGAATCTGACAAATGTTTCAATATTACGTTAAAAGTTGTTGTGTGCAGGTCAATAACTGACCACTATCTATTCACCAGGCTGGCTTTCCACCAGATCTGTGTGAAGTAGCGGTCGCAAACGCAACGAGGAAAAATTCCACCAATAGAACTGCTTCATATTCAAAATGGAACAATTATATTGGTAGATTTTTTCCTCGCTCGCTACCTTGATCTTCCATACATGCCGCTCAGCTTCCTCGCACAGCTGTCGTATAAAGCCAGCCTTTAGGAGGATGCACTACGGAAACCCGTGAAATTCAATCAGAATCATCAATCACTCTCTAAAATTAAAATTGGCCTCAAATGTCATGCTTTGGATTAGGATCATTTGAACTTAAGTAAGAGAGAGTTGTATTGATGATTTAAATAACTATAATTCTGTAAATACATATTATTTGTAACGGTCGCAAATCGTATGTTGGTCAGCATAAACACTAAAACTGGCCTGCTACCCTGGCGCTTTCGCCTTAATCTGACGAACCCTATATACGATGTTTCAGCACTAGCATCATTCTTCACCGATCTGATGCCGTTCCTGGCTTGCTGGAGGGCAGCGAAGATGCTCCACGCTGTCATGTTGGACAATGTGCTAAAAGCGCCCTTACAATTCTTTGAAGTCACCCCCGTTGGTCGACTGTTGTCTAGATTCTCCAAAGATGTGGATACTGTGGACACTTCGCTGTCTTGGGAGATTTCCAGTGTGCTCAGTAGTATTTTTGAGGTAAACTTACTGCTACGCTATGTTTGATTCTGGTTCAATAGTTTTTTAATGAATGTTGCATAATCTACACATATATAAACTGTTAAAATGTCAAATCAAATCAAATCAAATATATTTATTGTGGATCATAGGTAGGTACAGTACAGTTCTTAAATATTTGAGAAATCTCGTTCAGCTATGTCCCGCCCGTAGGGCATACAATAATCAAACATAAATTAGCGACTATTAAAATTAACATTATTACTAATTATCTTCACTTTCCTTCTAGCACAATAAATAAAAAGATTAAAAACACCAAAAGGGAACATTAAGGGAAATGTCAAATTCAATTTGTAGAATATAAAATTAATTCACATATATGATTCAAAAAAATTAAAAACAGAGTCAAACATAACAAATTAACATAGGTATATGTCAAATTATACAAATAAAATTAAAAAAATAAAATAAAAAGAATCGTAACAAATTAAAATGTCAAATTGCAAAAATCATACATAAAATTAAACATAAATAAAAATAGATTTTACGGTAAAATTTCAGGTCATCGAACGCATCATGACTGGGTACTATATTTAAGTAGAGACTTGTCGGACAGAAATTCTTTTACAGAGTAGTAACTTTTGTTTACCAACAGATCATGGAGAGCCCTTTTAAAGTTTTCATTTTGTCTCGTGGAACCATTCCATATCGAAGTAATTTTTGGATAGTAGAAGTTTCTTAGTATCAACTCATGGTTTGTTGGCTGCAATAAAAGTGGCCACCTAGTAGTGGGCCCAAACAGTATAATTTACCGTGTAATCGAAAAGAAGAACTCATCGGCGCTCTTTTAAAAATACATCGAATGTTTTGCCACATACCAAAATATGCAAACTCAATCATGTGTGCGCGCTGGCACTTTGAAGATAATATTAAATATATATTATCTTCGACATATCATTTCGCTCACCGTACAATTTAATGGACCACCACAATAAAACCAAGAAAAAAACGATGTGAAGATAATATATATTTTACCATAAAGGATTTTTAATGGATTTTTAAGCGCTATAATATACAGGGTGGCAGGGACATCGACGCGAAGCCGGCTACCATGGATTCAGTACATGATTCCAAACCCCCTTGCGTTGAAATTTTTCGTCGGTTATTAAAAAATATAATCAGCTGTTTCATAGAAAAGTGCAATACCTACGCGGTCAAAATGTATAGAGCAGCTGTTTTTTTTTTTATAACCTACAAAAAAATTCAACCCAGGAGGGTTCAGAATCATGTACTGAATCCATGGTAACCGGCTTCGCGCCAATGTCCCGGACACCCCATATATTATTTCAATGTGTGTGATGAGTTTAAAATAAACAGAAGTTCACAAGATATAGTTAGAATTATACTTTATTATTGTACTGTTAGCACCAAAAGTCTAGTAACACTTCAGTTTCTATTTCTCATAATTTTTGACAACAATATAAAAAATACATTTGGACAGTTGGTAAATTTATTTAGGTAAAACAAACTCTTAGCTTACATTTTTGGGACTATTTATATCACATGTGAATTGTTGTGAATGTAACATTGCTAATCCCCTTCTGTTACTGACCATACACCATAATATTTGTGTTTTTTAGTAAACAAATTCGCCCAAAAGATTACTTTTTGCAAAACGTACACTGTGCTTGAAATAGGCCTTTTCTCATTTGCAATACAATAGGAAGGCAGTATTATACAAATCTATAAACGGACGTTATCATTTATCGCAGCCAGTTCTTACGATCCCAAACCAGGAAACCTGAATCAAATAATCGTCTTATAAGTTAATTTTGTAAAGTGCTAGATAAACATAGGTACTTAATCGTTTGAGACTGGGAACTGTTTACCTAATCTATCTAAAAAAACAATTCAAAGGTCTAAACTTTGACATCACAAATTGGGATGTCAAAGTTTAGACCTCTATACATATTGTGATTCACAATATGTATAGATAGTATTAGGCTTGATCGACCTAAAAGCGACTGTGCGTGTCGATATGATGACTTAGCGGAAAGGCCCCGCTAAGGTCAAGGCTACGATTAGGGTGTGAGAAAGACACAGCAAAAAATGCTGCCCGATATAGGTCTGTTTACATTGCTGATAAATCCTATCAGCCCGGCAACTGTTAAATAGTAGGATGCCTCAAAACAATCATGTAAGTAGGTAAGATAATCAGGCTCTTCGGTGACATTCATATTATGTTAGTGAAAATAGTATGTCAATTTAAATACCCCCGTCCAAAATGTTAACAGAACCCTTGGTGGTGGAATTCAAATGTTTTTATAATGTCCAAATATGTATAAGGTGTTAAAAAATTACTACTTTGCAATTTCTAAGTTCGTCCCACAGTATAAGTTATTCAGTTCGGTATGGTTTAAAGTCATTTCTTAAAGTTTATAAAGTTAATTGTTTAACATCATATACAGAATGGATTTTTTGAGATGAACGGTAAAGGTAGCTGCCCTTACTGACCCATCTCAAAAATCCACCCTGTATGTTGCAGTTAAAACTCTTAACCAGTCAAAAGTACTTTTAACTAGCAAAATCAGTCAAAAGTACTATTAATTGAACAGTTTGGTCAAAAGTAGTTACTAGTTATAGTAGTACCTACTGTTAACTGAAAATCATTGGTTAATTAATAGTGCTTTTGGCTGCAATTTTGCGGTTAAAAGTTATATTAACTAACGCTCTTAGTTAAACCTGTTTTTAACCGCTAGAGCATCGGTCAGATTGGTTCTTTCGTTTTCTCTTTTTTTTCATAATCACTATTTTTTTTCCAATATCTGCACGTATAAAATAATGAGATCAGAGACCCGGAGGAGTATGTCTTAACGATACTAACTGTAAAACCTCTATTCTGGTGTCTTCATTAAAAACCCAAAATAATATAAGAAACAGCTAAATGTCATTTGAGGGATTAAAAAAAGGGACAACCCATAGTAAAAACGGCATTAACAAATATTAAAGAAATGAATTACAATAGGTAATACATAGCCCATAAATTCATCTGAATGTTCCTTAAAGAAAAAGATAAGCAGACATGCGGGCACTCAAGTTATTTGTGAAATTCATGGATTACCTATATATATACGGACAAAGAACCTTGAAGTGAATTATTAAGGAGATACCAAATTCTTTGACACATAAAAAATAATTAAGTAAGAATTTAAACTCAAACTAAAAACTACACTCATCTCAATACAATATTTACACTATGAAACAGAACTACTTTTGACGGAATCAGTTAGTCAAAACTTCTTTTAACCAGCTCCATTGGGCAGAAGTACTTTAGACTGTTATTTCTGTCAAAACTACTTTTGTTTGACCAATCTGTTCAAACAAAAGTACTTTTGACTGGTTTTGCTAGTTAAAAGTACTTTTGACTGGTTACGAGTTTTGACTGCAACAAATTCATTTTTCACTCATTTTTAGGTAATAGGAACAATATTCGTGATAAGTTACTCCTCACCTATGTTCATGGCCGTGATCTTGCCCATCGGAGCGATGTACTACCTCATACAACGGTTTTATGTGCCCACGTCGCGACAACTCATGAGAATCGAATCAGTGGCGCGCTCGCCAGTCTACTCGCACTTCAATGAGAGCATTTTGGGTGCTACAAGTATTCGAGCTTTTGGCGTCATGGACAGGTAAATACAAATATTCCTTTAACGTATTTCGACACATTGCCGGCTAAGGCTAAGGGTCGGTCGGACCACCCCGGGCCTGGGGAGCCCCCAAATCTCTTGAAGTTTTTAATCAAATCCCAAACAAGGCAAAATATGTTCAGTAGGTAAGTAAGAGGCTGTTTGGAGTTGGAGGCCCCATACGTATGCAGAATATAAATAATTATAATTTATGAGCCCCGCTAGCTTTTGCATCCTGCATTCGTTTTATTATCTAACTTTTCTGCATAAGTTGACAAAGTTACTCCTATTTCCGGATGAATGTTAAAAGAAAACCAACCGATATAGCCGAGACGGAGCGCAAAAATTTCGAGCTCGCCTCGCCTCTTGTAGTTGTATCCTACATGCTATTACCGCTTATGCTTTTTCGTTGCTTGATATTTTATTCATTATTTACTAAATGTTACTAGAAATACTTACAAACTGAGAAGACTTTGTCGCATCGGGGGCCTTTGACATGAGCAGAGTACGCATGAACGTACCCTTTGAATACTCTGCCCAGATTTTTTTCAATCAATGTCAATTTTAACATTAAGCGGACCTTAATCCGGAATTTCCATACATCCAAGGTCCGCTTAATATTTAAAAAGATTTATAAAAAAATAAAGAACTTTGATAATGTGAGATTTTAATTCTCAGGTTCGTGAACGAATCCCAGCAAAAGGTGGATCACTATCAATCGGTACATTATCTATCGTGTGTCGCGGACAGATGGCTCGGAGTGCGACTTGAGACGGTTGGCAGTCTTATCATATTCTTTGCTGCATTATTTGCAGTAATCGGAAGGGATACAATTAGTCCAGGGTTTGCTGGTCTCTCCGTCAGTTATACTTTAGAGGTTGGTGTTGACGTAATTCTATATTTTTAATTTAGCCGACACCAAAAAACCTTTTGAAAATAAATTCTCTTAATACTTATTTTGCTTTTAGATAACACAGACTTTAAGTTGGTTAGTCCAAATGATGTCAGGTGTGGAGACAGACATTGTAGCTGTGGAGCGAATGAAGGAGTATGCGGAGATTGAACAGGCGAGTGATTATGACCGCGGCAGCATGTGAGCGCCGAGTGTCAGGTATATGTCAGTGGTAGTCAACATTGTGATGTGTCGCAGGAGGCGGCTTGGAGCGTATCCCCCGGGCCGGGCGCGTCGTGGCCGGAGACGGGCGCGCTGCAGCTGGAGGGGCTGACGCTGGCGTACCGCGCCGGCGCCGAGCCCGCGCTGCGTGACGTCACGTGCGCCGTGGCGCCGCGCGACAAGCTCGGCATCGTGGGCCGCACCGGCGCCGGCAAGTCCACGCTCACGCTCGGCCTGTTCCGCATCGTCGAGGCCGTGGGCGGCCGCATCCTCATCGACGGGCTGGACGTGGCCGCCATGGGCCTGCACCAGCTGCGCTCGCGCATCACCATCATCCCGCAGGACCCGGTGCTGTTCTCGGGCACGCTGCGCATGAACCTGGACCCCTTCGAGACGTTCTCGGACGAGGACATCTGGCGCGCGCTGGAGTACGCGCACCTGAAGCCCTTCGTGCAGGGTGAGTGTCTAGCGCCGCGCGGCTCGCGTCCAGTACTCACGTACTCACTCACACGTATGCGCAGGGCTCGCGGCCGGGCTGCGCCACGAGGTGGCGGAGGGCGGCGAGAACCTGTCGGTGGGACAGCGGCAGCTCGTGTGTCTGGCGCGCGCACTGCTGCGCAAGACGCCGCTGCTGGTGCTGGACGAGGCCACGGCGGCCGTCGACCTGGAGACCGACGAGCTCATCCAGGTGCGTGCTCCCTCCCTCTCCCTCTCTCGCGCTCCCCCCACAGCTCGTGTGTCTGGCGCGCGCACTGCTGCGCAAGACGCCGCTGCTGGTGCTGGACGAGGCCACGGCGGCCGTCGACCTGGAGACCGACGAGCTCATCCAGGTGCGTGCTCCCTCCCTCTCCCTCTCTCGCGCTCCCCCCACAGCTCGTGTGTCTGGCGCGCGCACTGCTGCGCAAGACGCCGCTGCTGGTGCTGGACGAGGCCACGGCGGCCGTCGACCTGGAGACCGACGAGCTCATCCAGGTGCGTGCTCCCTCCCTCTCCCTCTCTCGCGCTCCCCCCACAGCTCGTGTGTCTGGCGCGCGCACTGCTGCGCAAGACGCCGCTGCTGGTGCTGGACGAGGCCACGGCGGCCGTCGACCTGGAGACCGACGAGCTCATCCAGGTGCGTGCTCCCTCCCTCTCCCTCTCTCGCGCTCCCCCCACAGCTCGTGTGTCTGGCGCGCGCACTGCTGCGCAAGACGCCGCTGCTGGTGCTGGACGAGGCCACGGCGGCCGTCGACCTGGAGACCGACGAGCTCATCCAGGTGCGTGCTCCCTCCCTCTCCCTCTCTCGCGCTCCCCTCACAGCTCGTGTGTCTGGCGCGCGCACTGCTACGCAAGACGCCGCTGCTGGTGCTGGACGAGGCCACGGCGGCCGTCGACCTGGAGACCGACGAGCTCATCCAGGTGCGTGCTCCCTCCCTCTCCCTCTCTCGCGCTCCCCTCACAGCTCGTGTGTCTGGCGCGCGCACTGCCGCGCAAGACGCCGCTGCTGGTGCTGGACGAGGCCACGGCGGCCGTCGACCTGGAGACCGACGAGCTCATCCAGGTGCGTACTCCCTCCCTCTCCCTCTCTCGTGCTCCCCCACCCGCGCGCTGTCTTACTCTCACCCTCCACATGTTGCAGAAGACGATCCGGTCCGAGTTCGCGTCGTGCACGGTGCTCACCATCGCGCACAGACTCAACACCATTATGGACTCCACCAAGGTCATGGTGCTGGACAAGGGAAAACTCGTCGAGTTCGCGCCTCCTGAACAACTGTTACAAGACAAAAATTCTATATTCTATGGAATGGCGAAGGATGCGGGCCTAGTTAATTGACTTTATAAATAATTTTAAACATAAGAGGAGGAGGGCTTTACACCCTGCTCGTTGTGATAAGCGAATCATAAATCAGCCAATATGTTTTGAGATTGTTATTTCCACAAAATCGAGAAAGAGAAACGCTGTCTACTTCTTTCACAATTAGCTGTAATAAATATTTTATTTGTAGTAGATTTACTCTGTTTCTGAAAGCCTAACCAATTAGTCTGCTATCAAATCTCATGTCATAAGATATTATAGAATAAGTTTTTTTTTTTTCCGCCAACCAATAATAACTGCTAACATGATATTTAAAAGACTTGATCGGCTTTTCAGAAGCTGGGTGTTGATGTTCCTGGTGCTATTTATTACCAAGTGTGATCAAAATGTAATTATTTATTTAATAAGTACCTAGTAATTAATTATTTACGAATTTTCACTGGATACCAATTCTAGCAAGGCAGGTCATTAATTAGGGTAAAAGGATGGTGATGCATTTAGATAAATCTACACCAAACGATCATAGAGTAAGAACAGAATCAGAACTAAATCATTAGCGTTTATTCTCTTCTTCACCCACAAAAAGTAATGTAGTCTATTAAATTGCTTACGCTTTCTCCGATAAAACAAGAAAAAGATACAAGTCAAAAAAAAAATAAGTGGAAAATTAAATTGAACTAAAATATCTATGCTAGTCTAACCACTCGATTAATTTAATAATCTATGCTATTCTCACGTTTGACCACTGACCACCATGTCACGAGTCACGATACGTCATAACATGGCACCTAAAACACAGAACAAGATTGACAATCCCGTGTCGCCGTTTCCTAATCTTCGTCGCGACACGGGGTAAAACGTCGCCGTCCTTTACTCACGCTCTTTTTAAGTGACAGATAGATAGCACTTCTTTCATTCTGCTTTGTTGGTGACGATGAGAATCAACGCAGCCAACATTCCTGCTAGAGACATAATTTAAATTAGATTTTTTAAATAAATAATTATCCAATTAACGAACCAGTAGTTGTAGACCATAGAAATATAAATAACACGAGAGGTGGCATGGGGGCTTGTCTGTGTCCGCGCGTCGTGATCACGATGCCCATGTCATAGGTAAATGGCCGTCTCCACTAACTAGTGCGCTTTCGACCGCGATCGTGACATCATTTAAGAATGCTGTTTTATTTTGTGGTTTCTTGTAAAAATCGAAGCCAAAGCAGAAAATTTATAAATCATGGAACCACTTATCATATATCAGTACAAGTATTTTACTACATTTGTGTTGAAAATCATGAAAAACAACAAATCGTAAAATATTTCTTCCTTTACTACATTATTTTTGTTTTCATATATCATAGCGACTGTACAATTTTTGCAGTAAATACCACTACCACTTACTCGTACTCTACTTCTTAACCACTACATAATTATGTCGCTATGTGACTGAACAAGCAATGTAAAAATCACAAAACGATACTTTATATGCGATTGCATCGCGTAGTACGGCCGCTGTATCTTGCGACGGGTTAGTGATGTGATTGTGCAGATCCACTAACGTAGGCTATCGACAACAATGTCGATTATCGTATGAATTTATATTAATAATAAAGTTTATTCTTCAATTTGTCAACAGTTATAGCCTGATTGGAAGACCGATGTGAAATCTTGTTTTATACTCATTTAGATTATCATTTTAGATTTTTTTAAATTGATTTAATTATTATTTTTTATCTTTTGTTGTTTATTTATATTATCTAATTTCAGTAAAACGTGTTTAATTTATAATTTTTTCAGGATCTTCCAAAAAAAATTATACAACAATAAATGGGAGAATCCATAACTTTCCGCTTTAGTCAATCACTAGCGTATATTTAGTTAGTATAATTATGTAAAATAAATGGCTTGCACAGGATGCCTACCATGATCTAATTAAAAACGATACAAAAGCAAGGCATTTCAGTTTAGGTTCTATAATAGTTATTTATGCTATAAGTGCGGAAGGTAGGTGATTTCCGACGAGTGGCATTTTTATTCACGAGCGAGCGAAGTGAGCGAGTGTATAAGTCGACACGAGTCGGAAATCATCTTACGCACGTGTATCATACAACGTTTTACTAAGCATTGTGCGAGGAAAAAAAAAAAAACGAGCGAGCCTTACGGCAGTCGCCTGTGATGTGTAACATCTAACATACGACGACGTATATAAATGATAAAAACAAAATAAATTCATGACTTGGACTTTTGGCTTTGATTTTTACTTTGACTTCGACTTCGACTTCTACTTAGACTTCGACTTCGACTACGACTTCGACTTCTACTTAGACTTCGACTTCGACTACGACTTCGACTACGACTACGAACTTCGACTTCGACTGCGTCACAATATAATAGTATGACAATGGTCAAAATCAAAAAGTCAAAGTCAAAGTCGAAGTCGTTGTCGAAGTAGAAGTCGAAGTCAGTCATCAAGTCAATTTTGTTTTTATCATTTATATACGTCGTCGTATGTAAGATGTTACACATCACAGGCGACTGCCGTAAGGCTCGCTCGTTTTTTTTTTTTGTTTCCTCGCACAATGCATAGTAAAACGTTGTATGATACACGTGCGTAAGATGATTTCCGCACTTATAACATAAATAACTATTTATTTCGAGGTAATAAAATAAATTATGTTTTTGTTTCGAACGTACCAGAGTTAAAAAAGATGTGTGAGTTGGGTTGGGGCATAGTGGGCATAGTGTGAGGCAGAATCTTTCTCAAAAAACTCAAATAAAAGTAGTTAGACATCTGTGAGTGACAAACTAATGCGGTTAAAAAAGGCATATAAAATACGTATTTTAGACTAAAAGAAAAATTAAAGCACACTTACATTGGTTTTTGAAAAATTCCACTAAAATAGCACTAAAAATCTTTATTTTTGTCAATAATTCACCAAACGTTTCAGTTTATGTTAGAGAAATAGTAACTTTTTTTGAATCGCTTATTTTGACAGTTGAGCGTTTCAGTTGAGCTGCTTTAAGGACGTCATGGTACCAAACAAGAATGAATGAAACCAAAACTTGCGACTCAGTTTGGGACAATCGCTGCCAGATGGCATAGCCTAATTGAATCCTTAAACTAACGTCATGGTACGAATTAGAAGAACAGTTCAGTTTAGGTCATAAAATGGATCGCGCTAAGAGCTTGTGGTAGGCATCCAGCACAACGATAGCGATGGATGTTTTCGTGTGAGTGAGTTGTACGGTGCATGGTAAATGCAAGCTGTCTTTGATGGGATAAGGATTATAATTGATTGTGTAGTGCGTTCTGATTTATGAATTGGAAGTGTGAGCGCGACCTCGTATCTATTGGGTTTACTGATCTGCAGGTGTAGTTTTTGGGTTTCTATACATTTTCAATTACCGGGCATATCTCCTTCTTTCTTAGATCTATGTTGTAGACATAATATTTGGTGCTTTAGCTAAGCAACAATTACTTAGTAATGTTGTACATGTGATTATGTGTATTATGTGTGAAATATGTCGTACTTTTTGCCTAGCCTCGAAACAGTTTTTTTTTGTTAGGTGAATCCGAACACGTTGTGCCGACTGAAGGCGCTGCACGCTGTAGGTATGCAAGGCTACGGGCGGGCGGCGTGAAATCGGAAGAGCGCACAGAAAGCGCTTTTACGAGAGAGGCTTTTTGATAAAGTCATTTCGAATTAAAAACGTACTTATTTTAACTTGATGTACTTAAATGAGGCGAATCTTTGTCATTCTTTCTACATTACATACATCAAATGACTATCATTTTGTGATAAGTGTTTACTTTAGTGCCTTATAAGAGAATCGTATTACCAATAAGTATTAAAAACTTTCAAACACCTTTGTTTTCTTTATTAAAACCCCGGGATTAGATAAGATACCCTCATTAAATCGTTGGCGAGCTAAAATCTAGACTTTCTACAGCCACTCTAAGAAGTCTTACCCATGGTATAATGTCTTACCTAGGGTTCCCAGAATTCCGGGATTCTCCCGGAATTCACGGTAACGCGCTACTAGCCAATGCAACTCGCGACACTCGAATCTATGTTTTGTCCAAATGTCCATACCTGTATCAAACGCCGCCTGCGAGCGTGTTTTTAGTATAATAGGTATTCGTTATATGGACAAAACAAAGAAATTGCTGTAATGAAGAACATGTCAGAAATCCAAACGTTTTGCAATTTTAAAATGCACCGCTAATAGTTTTTTAAATTTGTTAGTTTAATTCAAAATAAAATGAAGAGTTTTAAAATCACTTTATTTTTTTTCTCCTGAATTTAATACTAACAAGAGGTGGCAACCTAGTCTTACCCCGCATCCAAACAAAACCAATGATTGTGCGAGTAGGTACGCGATCGACGCGATACGTATAATATAGAATCTATACCTTCACACGACGCTCTATAGTGTTGAGTTCAGGTATAAGTACAATAAAAATTAAAAGCAAAAAAACCTTTTATTTAAATACTCTAAAAAGAAGAAAATAAAATTTTCTTTTAAAATTTTAACTATGAACTTATAACCTCATTATAGACAATTTATACGATCATAAAAGCTTGTCGCGCGATTTACTTGTGTAAATAAACTAGTACCTATTTAATTGAGTACCTACCTTAATCTGCTAAGTTTTTTTTTTTTTTGCAAACCTCGCGATAAGCTATGATCATATAAATTGTCTATACTTAATGAGGTTATAAGTTGATAGTTAAAATTTTAAAAGAAAATTTTATTTTCTTCTTTTTAGAGCATTTAAATAAAAGGTTTTTTTTAAAAGGCTTTTTTGCTTTTAATTTATTTTTTACTTTTTAGTTACTTATTTCTAATTATTCTCGGCAAGCCCTTTCATTTGATACCCATATTGCAGAAGTGCATAAAAAATAACTATTCCGCCATCTTTGATGTTCCGCCATATTGGATTTAGAATGACGTCACACATCTTATCGTGTATTGTCATCCAAACTAAACGTGTATACCTAATTTCAGCTCAATCGGTTGAAGATATCTGCTTCAAAATTGAGTAGCAAAATTCAACGCGAACAAGCATACATACATACATTGCAAGTTAAATAAAAGCTTTTAAAATATATACGCCCGTGTTAGGTATTTGAACATATACCCGGCCGCAACATTTTTCTGGGGTATACTTTCATGTAGGACACTCCATTTTGCTATACTGAAGCTAACTAGTCTGTGCTATACTGTAATGTAATAGGTCCCGTTTCACTGTCTCTCCACTTTTAATTACGCTAAGGAATACAGAGACAGCCAAAGGGACGTTTAATTTTATATGTTAGGATTGAGATAAATTGTGTTAAAAACGATGGTAACTAACACATTATACCCCTTCGACAACAGTTTGTCGTTTCGAATACTTAGTCCTTGTTGACTTGTTTTATTACAAAGTCTATTTTAGCCTAGGTACAGTTTTGTCCACGAGACGACTTAAAGGCTTGTGCAGACCAGCGCGACTTGTCGCGCGACGCGACTCAAGCAATGCAATTTCTAAGAAAACTGTACGGTATAACAATAAACAGCGTCGCTTCGCGCGACAAGTCGCGCTGGTCTGCACAAGCCGTAACAGATTTTTTATTGAACGACGAATGTTGACATATACATAAAGATTTTTCGACACAAGATGCGCTTCAACGAAGGATTAAGGCTTGTGCAGACCGGCGTGACTTCTCGCGCGACGGGACACCGGTTATTGTTATATTGTGAAGTTTTCTGTCGGTTTTTTTTGGAAATTGTATTGTTCGTGTCGCGTCGCGCTGGTCTGTACAAGCCTTAAAACTTTCGGACTATCCAGTTAGAAGGTTTTTCGTAAAAATTGTTTTTTTTTAACAAACTCGTCGATAAAATTAATGTAGGTACCTATCGCTCTTGTTTTTCATTTTGATTAGCTTTCACTCTAAATTGCATGGAGTAGGTACTTTTTCCCCGATTCAAAATCAAAGTCCACAATGTTCAGTTATAAAACCCTCTAAACTGGCTTTATCTATCTTTTTATTCGAATAGGAACACATACTATATAGTTATCACTATAATAGTACATTATGATACGAGTGTGCTGTATTGGTCATTCATTATTACCCAAAAGGCGGCATTGGCGCGCGAGCCATAGGCGATCGCGATAATTTAGCCGAGTGGGTAATGATCAATGCACACGTGTTTCATACGACGTTTTTCAACAAACTTGCGAGGAAAAAAACAGACTTGTTGTAAGAACGTATGCTGGAATAACGTAACTATTGAGATGATAATTTACATTTATAAAGTTCAACTGACCTTTGTTGCCAGGTACTGTCAATCGGAGCTTCTTTTAAAAACTGTTGTACGTCGGTCGGTGACAATACTTTTGATTTTCGTATTTTTTATAACAACAAAACAAAAACGATAACAAATAATTACGAAAAATGGCGCGCTGGTTTTTTTTTTCTGCTAGCGATGCGCGTGCAGTTGTAAATAAAGGCACAGGCAAAACCGCTGAACAGCCTGTATAAAAAAATAATAAACACAAAATAATAATTTGCATACGCAAATTAAGATTAATATGTAGTGAAAAATATATAATTTGATGAATTATTATGTTAATGTATCACATTTTATTTATTTACACAGTAGGCATAAAAAAGGCAAGAAGTACCCACGCACAATGGTCCACCTGAAGGAAACCAAACCCCATAACATAGAACATAGAAGGCAAGAAGTTTCTTTGATGAGATTAAAAAAAACACAAATCTCTGCTCGAGTTAAAATAGAGAATGCTCATTTAATAGTATAGGATAGTTCATACTAGTTCCATGTATTCAAAGTAAATTTCTTTATACAAATTCCATGCTGCAATGATAGTACTTACTAATTCCGTACTGCCATGTCGCGTTTCAAAATTTGTCCAACAATAATGGTTGCTATAAATTGTCTATGGTGTTAGTGATGTGGTAGTATGATCTTTTCGTTTTAGTACTTTCGATGTTACGATTTTTTTTTGTAGGTAGTGTTTCATCAGTATTTTTTATATTGAGTAACTTTCACATTAAAAAAAAATCCATTGAAATATGTTCGAAGTGAAACCGAGAAAACGAATAAGATAGCACGGGTACTTACGTACGTCTGGTATGTCAAAGATTTAAAAAAAATTACTTATGCTAACCTTAATAACCTTAAATACGTACCTGACAAATAATACGAGACGAACTTACAGATGGTGTAGCTCACAGACTACTTAGAGATATGGTGTAGCTCATGAGTCACCAAATGGCGGACCGCGGTCGGAATCCGGACCGCCGACCTATTTTGTACGGACTTTAAGTAAACAGTTAAATTTATAACAAAAACCATTTTTTTTTTTTGAGTAATTGATTTAAGCCCACGCTTTATATTTTGTGCCGTCGACATAACAACGGACGACGCTGACGCAAGCCGCAGACAGCTGCAAATGTTTTCAGGAGTAATAGAGCTAGCTGGGTGAGGTAGTATACAAATCGAAATGATCTATTTCCAAAAAATACAAAAATACGCAAGGTCCTTGAACATATTTTAATCTTGGTTCCTAGTAGGTAACGTCTTCCAAACGGACCGCGAGTCATATTAATTTTTTCTATAGACCCTAAATAAAACTAATTGGTGATCCCTGGGGTAGCTCATATTCTCTGCTCGTACTTCCGTCGGACATGTCGAAAGTCAAAGACAAAAACATTTTATAATATTTCTAACAGTACCGATATATTGTATTCGTCTAGTTAGCTCGGAGGATTTAAGATCACTTGAAGGGGATATGATTGGAGTTTCAATTTCCAGAAACAGTCTTCCTTTTGACATTCGGTATTGAATGGCGGGCAACCCGTGCTCTTTTTGTAGGTATTCGTTATGATTCGTAAGAAATTCAGTGTTAAAGCAATATAATATTCTAAAACTTGAGGGGTCCCCATAATACATATATAGACTTACGACATTATTTAATAAGGAAATAGGACCGCATCTTTAAACGCGGGCTAGCTCCAACAGCATCTTGAAAATCCTAGCCGAAAAACACGACTGTTGTCAGTATAATAATTACAAATAATTATAAATATAAATAATAAATAACTAATTGGTGATCCCTGGGGTAGCAGGGATCACCAATTAGTTTTATTTAGGGTCTATAGAAAAAAAATATATTACTCGCGGTCCATTTGGAAGACGTTACCTACTAGCAACCAAGATTAAAAGATGTTCAAGGACCTTGCGTATTTTTGTGTTTTTTGGAAATCAATCATTTCTATTTGTATAGTACCTCACCCAGCTAGCTCTATTACTCCCGAAAACATTTGCAGCTTCATGCGGCTTGCGTCAGCGTCGTCCGTTGTTGTGTCGACTGCACAAAATATAAAGCGTGGGCTTAATTCAACTACTCAAAAAAAAATGATTAGGTTTTTGTTATTAATTTAACTGTTTACTTAAAGTCCGTACAAAATAGGTCGGCGGTCCGCCATTTGATGACTCCTGAGCTACACCATATCTCTAAGTAGTCTGTGAGCTACACCATCTGTAAGCTCATCTCGTATTGTTTGTCATGTAAGTATTTGGTTAGGATATTTTTTTTTTTTTAATCTTTGAAATACCAAACGTACGTAAGTACCCGTGCTATCTTGTTCATTTTCACGGTTTTAACTTCGAACATATTCAATGGATTTGTTTTTTATGTGAAAGTTACTCAATATAAAAAATACTGATGAAACACTACCTACAAAAAAAATCGTAACATCGAAAGTACCAAAACGAAAAGATCATACTACTACATCACTAAAACCATAGACAATTTCTAGCGACCATTGTTGTTTGACAAATTTTGAAACGCGACATGGCAGTACGGAATTAGTAAGTACTATCATTGCAGCATGGAATTTGTATAAAGAAATTTACTTTGAATACATGGAACTAGTATGAACTATCCTATACTATTAAATGAGCATTCTCTATTTTAACTCGAGCAGAGATTTGTGCTTTTTTTAATCTCATCAAAGAGACGTCTTGCCTTTTTTATGCCTACTGTGTAATTAAATAAAATGTGATACATTAACATAATATTTCATCAAATTATATATTTTTCACTACATATTAATCTTAATTAATTTGCGTATTCAAATAATTATTTTGTGTTTATTATATTTTTATATAGGCTGTTCAGCGGTTTTGCCTGTGCCTTTATTTACAACTGTGCGCGCATAGCTAGCAGAAAAAAAAACATGCACGCCTTTTTCCGTAAATACTTATCGTTTTTGTTTTGTTGTTATAAATGTTATAAAAAATACGAAAATCTAAAGTATTGTCACCGACCGACGTACAACAGTTTTTAAAAGAAGCTCCGATTGCCAGTACCTGGCAACAAAGGTCAGTTGAACTTTATAAATCTAAATTATCATCTCGATAGTTACGTTATTCCAGCATAAGTTCTTACAACAAGTCTGTTTTTTTCCTCGCAAGTTTGTTGAAAAACGTCGTATGAAACGCGTGTGCATTAATCATTACCCACTCGGCTAAATTATCGCGCTCGCCTATGGCTCCTACGCCTATGGCTGGTAATGACCAATACAGCACACTCGTATCATAATGTACTATTATGAAAATAATTTAATAACGAGGATTACAAAAAAAAAATTCGTCAGCACAACTGACGGGGTCCGCTAGGGCCGATTCCTGCCAGGGTCGCGCGAAAAATAAGAGATACCGTGGCCCCTGACAACACACTGGCAACTGAAGGAACACGGGTGGGTTGTAGTCAGTAAGAGTCTGACACGCCCTCCCGCTCCGTCTAGAGCGGGAGAAGTTATTTTATAATTTACCAACCAAAAAAAAATATTGTTAAATAATGAGATCATATTATGATCCATTGGCCATTATCTATCATAATGAAATCTAATGTCCTATTACTGAGATAATTAGATCTCATTAACTAACTAACCCCCTACTTGTGACGTTTGTAAGTCAGTCATTCAAATTTTTTTTGTATTTTACGAAACAATGCAGGGCAGAGTATCAATGGGAGTAATATAAGATACTGAGAGCATTAGATCTCATTATCTAACTACTCTCACTAAATTACATAAAATCTTTAATTAATTACTATCTATACCTTGTTATTAGTTGTTATGTTGAATCGATTGCTATTACATTTATATTCATATATTTTTTTACAATCATTGAGTACCTAATGTCAATTATAAACAGATTAGAACCTTTTTTATATTGTAAAAACATATTTTATTTATCTAAAGCGTGCGCGCACGCAAAATGCCAAAAAAATAAAGGTATAATCGTGACTAAGGAAATTAGGGGCACTTTCCTCAATACATTTTTTTCAACCTAGTGCTATAAAGAAAAAGTTTTTTTTTTTTTGAGGATGGTAAATGATCAAATAACTTCTCCCGCTCCGGAGCGGGAGGGCGTGTCAGACTTTTACCGACTAAAATCCACCCGTGTTCCTTCCGTTGCCTGTGTGCCGGGGCCGCGATATCCCTTTCGGACAAACTCGCAACCCTGGCAGGAATAAACGATACCTAAGCCCAATTCTGCCGAAAGAAGAAGAAATTTACCTACTAAGTTAGTCTATGAAGATCGATTTTCAGCCCACTTTATACCGCCCATGGTATAATAATATACTTCGCCAGGTATGCCATTCCGAAACACAGTGGGTGTATAGTTACTTTACTCTTTGCACAGTGGCCACAGTGGTCACGTGGGCGACACATGTCTACGTCATCGCATCCGTGCTACCAGAAGTTTGTAATAATAACTCCCCAACCACCTTTATTACCTGTGCGAATCCGATAAAACAATGAGGTTTTAATTAACAATTACGTTGGTTTTTGTTTAAATTGAATTGTTTCGTTTGATTAGACACACGACAACGACAACGACCATTTAAAAGTTTTGGTTTCTGAAAATCTTTCCTTAATCGTGTTTTGTTGGAATAGAGTGGCAACTGGATAGTGACGTAAGCACGTGTTGGTCCCGGAATGCCAGACCTAGTTTTATTAGACCATGATACCGCCTAGTTTCGTGATGAATGAATGGTCAAAAGAAAATCTAATCCATCTGGGGGAGGGTGTTAAAATTTGTGAGCTCGGTGGGCATTACACTATCATACCTATAATCAAAGATTTAATGAAATTGTAAAACAGACTCAATTATGGGTAATTTGTGAGCTTCGTAGATATGTATATGATTTAATATGATAGTGTAATCCCCCTAAACCCGCCACTCACAATATCTATTTTACAATTTCATTATATCTTTGATCATAAATCTATGATCATAGTTAAAGTACCCACTTACGATTGCCGCCTAAATATTTAGAGCGAATGTTTTCTGCTTCCCGCCCAAGTTGCTGCTATTTCTATATGAATGAGCAAAAGAACGCGCGGCACGTATGTACCCCCGGCTTTTGCGCCTTCATGCCTTCATTTCCTTTGCGATAATGGGGATCCACGCGCAAAGCTCAACGCAGATATCGCCAGCGGCGGGATGGCCGCTGTCAAATCATTTTCGCTTTGTTTACATCAGTGTTTTTTGTTATTTTTTGTGTTGAAACCGATCCACCATCGTTATTGCTAACATGTATTGTTCCTGGAAGCATAAAGAATTGAAAGACGAACTAAACTAACGAGAAGCAAGGATTACTGGAAAGAAATCAGATCTTATTGAGAAGTAGACTTCTGTGTAATAAAATATTTTTCATCAGTGCTAGGCTCTACATTTGGATAATTTTTTTGTTGTAACGTGTTAATTTTTACTTGACTCATGGTAGGAAAATTTACGAAAATTGAGAGAACACTACTTTAATCATAAATGGTATTCTTTAATTTTCAGGTTAGGTTTACTTTTTATCAGTGCTAGGCTCTAGATTTGGATCATTTTTTTGTTGGAACGTGTTAATCCTCACTTGACTCATGGTAGGAAAATTTACGAAAATTGAGAGAACGTTACTTTAATTTTAAATGGTATTCTTTAGTCTTTAGGTTATCTATGACCGAAATTTTAATTTCGGCAATCAAAGCTCTCAAGCTTCTGAAAGACAAGCACTTGACGTTCCTGCTGTAGAACTTCACCAAAACGTTAATAGCTCCACCAGAACTCCACCATATTGCTGAAGTTTACCAATCAACATATTGAAAGTTACTTTTAGTTGTACTCTTTTAGTTTCCCACTTTTTTTAGCGTAGATCTTTAGGAAATAAATGAACACCGGGTATTAGTAGTTTAGTACATCCTGGTACAGCATACTTAAGCATATTACGAGAAAAATTTAATTTACTGAATGATATGTTACAAAATGTATGGAATTGACACTTGACAGCTTTCAATGGCCATGTCGACGATGCGCCACCTATCGTGATAAAATGGCAGTACAGATCCTCATTGCGATCATTTTGTGCGGCAAGGCCGTGCCGCCGGCATAGTTCTCGAAGTTACATGTTCTGTGGTGTCTCGTAGAGTATATATGTTGACAAGTGGCAGGTAGTTCAAATTTTAGATTTCCGGCGCGTACTGTGATTGCCACGATCACGTCTATCACAAATTCAAAATTCTTTAATTTCTGTGTTCTAGAAAATATTGAAATAAAATAATACCAAAAACAAAAGACAAATCACGCAAACACAGAGGGCCAGTATGGTATTTAAACTAGTTAGCTGTATGTTATTAAATCATATTAATAACTATTTACACTAGGTACTAAATATAATAACTAACTATACAAATAGATACAAAAAAAACAAAAAGACACTAACACCTATATTCTAAGTCGTCACCTCGAAAGCTCCTCGACTCACAACTCAGTCAAGGAACCTCAAGGCGTGCCTCGAAAGATCCTTAAAATCGGTATTCATAGTTGTAAGACTAAGGAAATTATGAGGTTCCTTGAATGAGTGTGAGTCGAGGTGATACGTCACGAATACGTCATTATTTGGAGGAATATTCCGTTTATTATATTGGCTAAACTTATTTTTAGAACAGTCTGTGAGAGCGTTACCTACCTGTGGTTTTCAACTTGAAGTGTCACATTTGTCAAATGAAAGTAGATAGAGTGATAAAAATAAACACACTAATAATTTATCCACTTGAACCAAAAACCATGTCCTGGGCAAAAAATAAGGTGATACTTGAGAATTGAATGGCTTGAGAACATAAAAATACTTCTTTATGCGTTTCCTAAAATATCAGTTCATCTTGAAATTTCCTGATGCATAAAATCGTAAAGCGGCTAATATTTGGGTTGTGGGTGGAGTTGACAATCCACGTCTGTTACCACCACCAATATCTTGAAACAATAGTGGTAACAAAAAGCTCACCATAAATTTACACAATATATTTTATAAAGCGAAATCTCATTTTAAATAAATCATCATTAAACCCAATTGGATTTTCTGCATCTCGTAAGTAGCGTCACGATACGTAATTGTTATTATCGTAAAAATATTCAATAAATTCTTCAAAAGACATAACGAAAAGCGGATGCAATACGCTTTTTTTGGTTAAAAACTTCCTCGAGGTAGATCGCGACGTACCTTATATTTGACAGTTGGTCCCTCAACTCAAACTCACCTCGACTGAGGAAATTCTTTAACATGAGGAGTAAAATTGCAACTATGAATATCAAACTACCTAAGTGAGGTTGAGTCGAGTCGAGGAAATCAAGAGGTTTTGACTTAGAATATAGGTGTTAGGCGTCGAAGTATTCGTCCGCATCGCTGTCAGCTGGAAACGTACCCAGAAGACTGGCAGCATTGCCACGTTGAATAGCAATGCTAATTCTTTGGCCAAAGAACGAGCCAGCCCTCTGGTCACGTGAAGTGTCGACCAGTCGGAGAGAAATTTCCTTAAAAAGGAGACGCGCACTCGGACCCCACGGCCCGAGCGTTTCGACCCCAAACAGCTCAAAACTGTAGTTACCCGCAAGGTTACAGTATTTGCGCCGCTTGAGGGTCTCAGCAGCCGCTGCAGCGGCGCCAGCACAGCCCGCCGTGCTAGGAACATGAGATGGTGCAAGGGTGTCGACACATGTCGCGTCCCACACCAGAGGCCTACCCACCTTCCAAGGCAACAACGTCATGCCGTCTGGTCTCTTCCCATCGTCACGTACCAAGCCGTTTGGTTCTAATACCGCTGGTACGCCGGCGGTGACAAGGGCTCGACGAATAATATCCTTGATGCTGGCGTGCCGTGCAATGCGACCTGCGCTCCTGTAACAGGACAGGCCATGGTGCCCGAGACTGTCAACAGCAACAACAGCTGTATGTTACGTTGGCCATTCGACGACGGGTGGCACGGCCCGACCGACGTGCACAGTACCACAGATAATATAATACTACGTACTGAGTCTGGGGGCTTTACGTTTAGGGTATATTCTTTCGTTTTTATGAATTGACTAGTAAACAAACAATAACAAAGACTATTTACATCACAGTATTTTTTTTTAAATTTTACTTAAAACTAAAAGACCTGATTCTAAATTAAACAAAACCTTTTTTTTTATGTGTTGACCAAAGACTAAAAAAAATCTATCTTAAGGGGCATGCGCTAAAGTAGCCCGCGAAATTCAAATTTTCTTTCGTTTTTTACATTTTGTAGGTCAGTGTGAGGTTTTATGTTGATTAAAATATGATTCGCGACCGTAACAAATATGGCTTTACATAAATATAATCATTACAATCAGCAATACAACTCCATATGTAAGCACAATGGTCAAATGTCATGATTTCATGAAATAGTCATTCAATGTGATTATAATTATGAACTTAGAGAGTTGACACAATAATAAGATTACAATCATAAAAATGATCAATATCATTTTTATGATTGTAATTCTATAAATAAACATTTGATACGGCCGCAAATCATATTTAGATCAACATACAACATGATACTGACCTGAAAATTGCAAAAAACGTAAGAAAATTTGTATTTCACGGGCTACCTTGACGCTTTCGCCATATTGGTGCCTACATTTAAATTATGAATGGTGCTGACTGACATTATTTCACTATCTATGGCACAGATAAACAACGTGTTCTCTATTTAATCTGTGGCACAAATCCACTAATTCCACTATCTATGGTGCGTGGTGTGGTGCGGAGCGATGTGGTGTGTGATGTCGAAAATTTTATCGAATTTTTTATAAACTCTGTAAAAATTCTCTCAGTGAATGAATAATTTTAAATTGTAAATAACTGTTTTTAACAAATCGTTATATTAACTTTAAGTAAATCGATCGAGTGTCTATTCTATCGCAAATTTATGGCAGTTACAAATAACTAATAATCACAAATTGTGACAATGTCTTACAATTCCAAGCTTGATAGCTTCTGTGGATCTCAATTTTGGGTAAGTAGGTCTTTGGCCATCATTTTGTAAGAAAAAACTTGATTTGGGTAAGTGAACGCACTGGGATAAGTAAAACCATCTACCTGCATAAAACTACTTACTTCAAAATGTGAAAATGCTAAGGTTCTAATAAATTAAGTAACTAACCAGTTTTGCAGCGTCTAAGTATGTAAGAGGTGATGTTGAAAAGTCAATAAGCAGATAAATCCAAGTACTCGAATTTGGTTACTTAAAGAAAACAATAAGTTTTAGTTTAAGTATAATAAAACATTTATTATTTTTACAAGCAGACAAAAATGTAAAATTATAAACAGACATGTATTTTTGGTTCGCAAAAAAGTCCAAGTTTCAAACAGGAATGGAAATAATTTAACTATCTTGCATTGAGAATTTTAAAATTAGTAATGGGCAAAAACATTTCATACTGATAATTTGTTCACAAACCTGGTTATTTGGTATATTTAAGTTGTTTAAAGCTTGTTCAAGTTGCAAAGAATTATTACTAATGCACATTGAAATTGTAATTCAGTAGATAATAATTGAGTTTCTGAGTTGAATCTCATCTGAGCACTTGACCCAAATTCAGTTCAGCGGTTGTCATAGTATTTAATGATACATTCAATAAGCTCAAACAACTGAATACCCAATTTTATTGCTAGAGAAATATTATTTATAGTAAGATATAGTTACTTTAAAATAATGTTGGTTTAAATTATTACTATACTGATTAAAATACCTCAAATATAATCAATGTATTCATGGGAAATTATTTCTTTGTATAAATTATTCTAAAATCGTCACCTACCTATTTTACACATATTTTATTTAAGTTGGATAGGTACTTGGTGTGTCCTAAAAATCATCATTTATGGCCTTCATCATAGTTTCTTTTTTATTATTTATGTCCAACAAAACTCATTAAATAAATTCTGAGTGGAACCACATGACCATGACCCAAGCCATTTTCTATAATCATCATGTCTATGAATAAAACCTGTTTTTGTGATACTTTACTAACATATCTGTTTCTACACTGTGCCTTATCATTTTGTTGGTGTCAAATAATTATGATGCTAACTTGCATCAATGGTAATATTGCTTTTGTATTTGAATCTATGGTTTGAATAATTAATTATTCAAATGACCACAAAGTTGTTGAACTTTAACAAGCTGATGATGAAAATCTCATAGAACACTGCTCGCTTTACTGCTGACCAAAGAATAAAGTGTGCCAGAAAAAAGATTTTTTAAATGTTATTGCATCATTACGAAACTAAGAACCTAACTATGAATACTGCAAAGTCATTCAATTGAATAGAGATAAGAAGTCGCTTAGAAAAATGACCCTTCAATTTACTGTTATTATCTTTAATTGTCCTTCAAAGGAATTATGGTTTCCTACAACAAGGCCCTAACCATGTCACTTCTATAAATTAAATATGTATGTGGAGGGACTTTGGTTGAGAATTTTGGCATAACAACAAAAATGAGTACAAACACAACTAACACAAGTTGAACCAATGTATTTTCTAAAATTAATACTTTATGAATGTACAAAAGTACATCCTTCAGCAGTGTCTGGTTTCTGTTTAAAATGTTTAGTTCCCAAACATTTTATTGTTACAATATTTATGATTGTGTATTTTAAATTGTTATATTATTCAAATAAAATAACTTTTACAACTATTTTGTTTTAAATGTATGTATAGAAAATATAAAAATGAATCATCACAAAGACACATAAAGAACCCTAATCTGTTTCAACACCTGTTCAGTTCCTGTTTATATCTGTTAGATAGTACACATCTAGAAAATTAAAATAAGCCCTAAGTCTGTTTTCGAGAAATATGTTCAATCATAAATCTTCATTTTAAACTGATATCAGTGCAAACCTACAAACTTTCCTTTTAGCTACAACTTGTGTCTGAATATTAGGATCTCAAAAATAAAATTATATAATAGGTAGGTAGGTAACAATATTTCACAACATTATGTAAATAAAATTAATTATTTTTATTATTAATGTTTTCCAGTTGATGACTCATGTATTTATTTCGGGACTTCGACCTATGATGTGACCTTGCCGCACGAATTAGCGTGATATGCTAATAAGTAAAGGCTCATTTCGAGTTCGAAACTGGACGGGAAAACCCGAAATAAATACGTTAGATTAAATCAAAACCATAAAACTTTAAAAATAATTAAGTACGAATATCTCTCACGAAAGTTATATGTTAAAATGATTTAAATTCCGAACTTTGGGTTATAATCTCAGAATCTGTTTACAGATCTACGAAATTTTGATTGATAAATTTGATTGTATAGTGTTTTTTTTTACCTGGGACAGAATGGGGAAACCCAAAACCTTTTTTCATGAAAACAATTTTTGATTTAAATAATTATTAATCAAAGTGCGAGTTGTCCTTAAAAAACCGGCCAAGTGCCACCGTACAATATTTAGCAATAAAACGCCGTAAAAATCATGTTTCTTGTATGTGGACCCCCCTTCGTTTTACACTTTATTTTACTTTGGGAACCCTCAATAAATGTAGTGTTAAATATTGTACGGTGGTACGGAACCCTTCGTTTGCGAGTCCGTCTCGCACTTGGCCTGTTTTTTAGTTAAGTTATATGAAAATACTAAACAAAGTATATTTTTCATCACAGATTTTAAAATTCGCAAAGATAAATTTGTATTTCACAATGATACTGTGAATTAACAAGTTATTTTTTGCAGTTGCAGGAAATCGCTCATATTTAAATAAAATACCTTATAAATCGGCGTGTTGAAAAAGTTAAATTTTTTATTTAAAAATATTATTTTTTGTTATGGCGGCAATAAAAATACATAGTCTATGAAAAATTCAACTCTCTACCTATTACGGATCATGAGATACAGCCCGCTGACAGACAGACGGACGGACGGACAGCGGAGGCATATTAATAGGGTTTCGTTTGGTACCCTTCGGGTACGGAACCCTTAAAATAGGTCGGCTAGAAATTATATAGAGTTCCCTTCCGTACCGAAAGTGTGTCATAGAGACTATTAGGTACTAAGCTTACTCTGTCTGTCTTTCGGTCTGTTTGTCTGTCTGTAACAAAGCTGTATCTTTTGTTTTAACCGTAATAAGGTAGCCAGCTGAAATTTTCACAAAAGACATGTTACTATGGCCTCTATCATCATGGCAACGTCACTTATTTAGCCAAAACCTAATAAGACCACTTCTGATATTTTCTAATTTTCTTTACACCCACGCTTATATTATTTTGACACGGTTATAATTTTTCGTCCGAATCATAGTAGGTATATAAGTCACGTAATACCTACCTACACGTTACGGACAGGTTTTGTTGTTCCAGGAATAATCGATGTTAAATGAAAACATCGTTAACCACAACAATTTGAGACATCACCGGATAACGCGACTAACAATACCACCACGCTAAATAGATACAAAGGCGGTACGATAATCATGCAACATTTGATAAGATCTCTTGAAAGAACACTCTCTATCTCATTTCAACCTATTTTCCTAAAGCTATACCAGAGTATCAACAGACTCTGTTGGTGTGCTCATGTTGTAATTCAACACTAAACCACATGAAATTACTTTATAAACTTACACCCGAACGAAGGGAGACTAATGAAGGCTTCCGTGAGAACTCGAGATAGGATACCTACACCTATTAGAAGAAAATTTATGAAACGATTTGATATGTTCGTGTTATCAGAATATAACACAATGACTATGAAATGTTTAATAGGGGGTTAATCATAAGGCCCACGCCAGTTGTTTGTCACACGATGACTCGGCATAACCATATCTACTCACATTAGTGGTAGGTTACATGGTCAAATAAAACCATGATTCTTTCGTTTACCTGTAAAGATTTTAGCTTTTGGGTTATGGTGTGATAAATTCCATGTTACTTATAAACAAAATTCACTTCAGCACATACGGGTGGAATGTTTCGCTGGGAAATGAACACATCCAAATAAATACATACCAGAATGAATGCACATCCAATAATATATTTCGCAAGTTTTGGGTATGAGTTTGTGTAGGCAATTTAGACGCGCGTAATAAACACTATAGGTATATAGGTACTAGGTGCAGCAAAACAAACAGCTATCTAAAGGTTAAAAGGTTGCTCTCTAAGCATGAAGCACAAGAGTAAACCGGACTAAAGCAATAGTTAGGTTAACCGTGCATGACGACTGTATTGCGACGAGACGATATCAGCGTCTAACGTGGCTGTAGATATACGAACTGAACCACAAAATAAAAATAAAACATTAAAATTCTGCTATAACCATGCCCATTGGATACTCTATATTTGCAAAACATACACACAGACGCTGGATATATGTACCTATACATCTATGCTATGTCACCGCCACGACGCGACGCATCTTTTGCATGGGTGCAGGTTGATCAGATTTTTTGTTATGGAAATGAAAATATATTTAGTTAATTAATATAGGTACGTACCACTTTAGATTTGGCTATCGGATCGGATAATCTAAATCGAATTGAATACATGTGTTTGTGAATATGACTATCTTCGGATATGACTGTATTGGTATCAGACAATCGGAAAGTAAATCGAAATCATAAGCCTGGCCGGCCTAACGGGAACTAAGTAACGGAATAATAAACCAATTCAAACGGCCTTGATATCTGAATATCATGCTATTTATTTGATTACGATGCAGTAACAGAAGTATTATGATGTCCTGAAATCTAAGACCGTTAAAACTGTACGTTTCTCACGTTCATTACCTTTGATAACTTACAAAAATAGGGGTTGTGCTATCCAGTTCTAGGAGCTGCTAATCCTTACCATCTTTAAATAATTATTCAAGAACATTGTTCAAAGGAGAGACATTCTCAAATCTTAGGGTGGATTTCACCAATGAAATTGAACGCGTTCAGCAAATCTAAACGCGTTCAAGAGCTGTCAGTATCAAAATTGTTATGGAATATTGTACACTGACAGCTCTTGAACGCGTTTAGATGTACTGAACGCGTTCAATTTCATTGGTGAAATCCGCACTTAGTCATTATTGCTAACCACTTGTTTTCTTTTTTTTTTCAGAATAGCAGTCTCTCTTGGTACACCGACAACCCGGAGCTAACGCCATGCTTCCAAAAGACAGTGCTCGTGTGGACACCCTGCTTGTACTTATGGGTCGCGGCGTTCCTTGACACCTACTATATACTAAACAGTAAAGAAAGAAATATACCATGGAATGTATTAAACATCAGCAAACTGTTCGTAACTTGCCTTCTGATAGTGTTAAAGTTTGTGGATCTTGGCGTCACTGTCCACACCTCATCGCAAGGAGAGACGGAAGTGTTTAGTGCCGATTATTATAGTCCAATTGTTAAGATTTTAACCTTTGTAAGTATGAATTACTATTATATTATATTATTAGTTCTTATTGACAGCAGATTAACTGATCTAAATATCAGCAATTGGCTGAGCCTAATGGTATGATTCCGATCCTCACTGCGCGCGGCAGTGCTGCAGCAGGGCTCGATATCATATATTTATTGCCGCGACATTGCTGCCGTGTTCGGAATGTAATCTCATATATAAAGCTATAGAAAATGTATGGGGATCAGTAGTGACGCGGCAGCACTGCCGTGTGCACCGGGATCGGAATCGCTGAAGGCAGCAGAGCTGCCTGCCACGCTGATTCCGAGCACCTGCTGTTCGTGGTATCCCGCTGTTTTGTTGCCAATTTACTTGTCAACATTCACGTGTTATCGCTGTGATATACGCCGCACTACTGGTCTGCCGTGGCGCAGGGCGAAACTGCCGCATAGCAATGCCGTCGCAGCGCAGCACTGCTGCCGCATTGCTACCGTGCTCGTAATCTCATAAAAACCTATAGAAAACGTATGGAGACCAGTAGTGACCACTGCCGCGTGCAGCGTGGTTCGGAATCATACCTTTACCGAAACTGTGGCACTTAGTTGGGTTGACCGCATTTGGTTTGAATTGACCAGCTCCATCATACCAGACCGGCACCCGATGCAGAACCTTTCGATAATTCATTGTCTACTCTTAGTTGTGCTAAGACACTCATCATCCTCTTGCCCTTATTCCAATTTATTTTGTGTCGGCACAGCGAGGCATCTTCTTCAATTCATCTCTACGATTTTATATGTATAAGTCGTAGGATGACTTGATAAATGGAATTTTCGCGAAAACTACTATACGATATTGCGAAAATACGGACAATTAGACACAATGGTGAAAACATTTCTGCCAGCAGCTTGGAAGTAGCGCTCGCCGGCCACTACCGCAGCACCACTCGCTTCCGTCGCTCGGCTCGCGCGTGGTCGGTCATAGTTCTAATCTAACCTAACCTATTTCACCCAGTTCAAAATGACGAATCATGCAGTCTGTCGCACAAAATGTTTTCACCAATGTCTAATTATCCGTGTTTTCGCAATATCCCTAGGGTTTTCGCGAAAATTCGATTTATCAAATCATCCTACGACATAATATAACATAACATCACGCCTGTATTCGTCCGTATTCCTGTATACCTATAGTACACCCACATTTCGCAAATAATGATTTAACTAAGTCCCATGTTATAGGGGGCGAGCCTATTGCCATCAACCGACTAACCGATTTTATGTATACAGGATGGATTTTTGAGATAGGACAGTAAGGGGCAGGGACCTTAACCGTTGTTGCTACAAGAAAAAGACGGCCCCACCGACCAAAATGGTCTTAGGCATTCACAGATTTTGAAAAAAAATTACAGTCATCAAGAAAATTGGCAGTTTTCTCAAAAACTTTTTTTGATGCCAATCGATCCTGTTTCTTAGAAAGATCAAACAACTCTATAGGACCAACAGTTTTGAGTACTAGAAAAGTCGGAAAACGCAAAAAACTTTTCCCATACATTGTATGTATTGTAGGAGGAGTAGGTAGTTCCGTTATTTTGGTAATGTAGAAACGATTTTTTTTCATACTAACCGTGCGTACAAGCAAATCATTATCAATCAATAATTTGTAATCGATCGGGTTCGTTATCGTAAAGTTCAGAATGAGAGGGGCTGATTGGAAAAAGGCTAGACAGATAAGGTTGCTTGAGTCACCCTCACTATTAAAGCACAATGATTTGACTAAAATACTCGATAGTTAATACTAGGTCATCACCACTGCTCTCAAAACGTTGAAGGAAAACATCGCGAGGAAACCGGCATGTCCTAAAACCAAAAATTCGAAGACATGTGATATCCACCAACCCGTACTGGACCCGCGTGGTAGATTATGGCCCACTTCCTCTCACAGAGATGAGGCCTGTGTGAGGACTGGGGACTGGGCCTGATAATGCTATAGATAGTGGAAAAAAGGACTCGGCATTTTATATAAACGATCCAAAATCTTCAACAACTATGATAGATGATCTAAAAAAAAACAATATAACCATATATACAACAGTTGTATGATATTTTTGGAAGGGGCCCCACAAACTAATATTTTCCCAAAAACCAGTGACTCACAGTCATTTAATAATGTTTCCGTTGTAGCGGCATCTACATCGCTACATGCGAACTACGCATCAAAGACCTGACGTCACACAACATCCTGACGTCACACAAATCCTGCATCGCGCAATTAGAGTTTACCGCGCGATAAACATATATACAAGCTTCCCGACTTCAACCTCAGGGCAGTTGCCCGCCAGACATCACACCCGTCTGGTCGGAGGATCCTCCCTTTTCTATGGGGGATGAGTGAACTTTACACCCTGTTCCTCATACCCCCAAATTGGTGACCCCGAACATGAACGTCAACGCAGCCTTCGTGCAACTACTTCAGCGTGACGTCATCATCATCATCACTCCCGCAAGCTTTCGTGAGGCGAGTCACACAGCCAGTCAGCACCCACGGCTTCAACGGGTATCCTGACCACCAGCATGCAGCGAACGCGCATTCCTGGTCATCACCCTCAGCCACAACCCAGCGCTGTACCACATCCGACCCACTGGATCAAGACGCAGCGCCACCCCGACTCACTGGGGAATCACCGCAGACAGTTCCGACTCACCGCGAACTATGCGGCACCCGGTTCCGACTCACTGGAACCACAGCTGGCACTGTGAAGCATCGCAAGATTCAAGACAGCCCACTATCGACCTCCGGTCTCCGGAGGGGAGTGATGTAGCGGCATCTACATCGCTACATGCGAACTACGCATCAAAGACCTGACGTCACACAACATCCTGACGTCACACAAATCCTGCATCGCGCAATTAGAGTTTACCGCGCAATAAACATATATACAAGCTTCCCGACTTCAACCTCAGGGCAGTTGCCCGCCAGACATCACACCCGTCTGGTCGGAGGATCCTCCCTTTTCTATGGTGGATGAGTGAACTTTACATCCTGTTCCTCATGCCCCCAAACCGTTTTCTGATTATCTGTTTTCCCCTCATATCCACATAGGTGGTACTTTAGTAAGTTTTTATTATTAAGGGTTATTATCTTAAAAATAGGTCATCGACATCCATATATTAAACCACCTAGACTAGACTAGCAATACCTACAAGTAGACACGCGTGCTCAATTGAGGTTTGTAATTGATTGATAGTTGTCCTAAGGCCAGGCGTAAACGTCAGGAATACCTTTCTGAATTCAGCACGTGTATGATCCGGAAAATTAAGATACTGAGACCAGAACTTTCAGATTTTTTCCGGTAAGGCGTGGGACACACAAGAGGCGCGGGCGAAGCGACGACGGTTCGGCGCGGGCGTTGTGCCGCTCCCTTCATATTTCATACAAAATTTATATGACTGACGACCCGCCCGCGTCCCGCCGTCTGTCTGTATGTCCCGCGCCTCGTCGCTCCTATACATTTTGTGTGAAATATGAAAGGAGCGGGTACAACGCCCGCGCCGCACAGTCGAATCGCCCGCGCCGCACCGTCGTCTCGCCCGCGCCCCTCGCCTCTTGTGTATGTTCCGCGCCTAAGGAAGAAAGCAAATTGGTTGGTTGACCAAGGTGGTTCTGAATTTACAGATCATTCGCTTGCTGAATTCAGAAAGGCATTCCGGACGACCGGCGTAATTCTTGATTCTAATTAATTATGACCAATCAATAAGGCATACCATGAGTATTCACTCGTCTTTATGTATCCAATAATTTGTTTATTAATTATTGTCTATGATTCACGGTTTAAAGATTAATGCATCGTTTTAATTTTACATTATAAATGTACGTGAAAACATTTGTTTATGAACTGCTTAGTGGCACACGCTATATCTTTTCACAAGCTTTTATGCTTCATGCCGATCTAAAACATTATTAAGCTATTAAATTCACATCACTCTCATGTTAAACCAATCGACCTTCTAAAACTTTATATTAGGTACCACAGTAAAGTATTTCATAATTATTAAAGCCCTTTCAACGAGTATTACATTCATTGACCTTGGACAATTTGTTAACCACACACAATATGTCGACAAAAAAAAGTTACATCACCCGTAACCTATTACACTATTATTTATGCCACCTCGAATGTCGAGCCTCAACTGACCGCTCTGCTGTGCGGAACTCTGTAATCACTACAACACGGATCTTCAAACTATTGACCTTCATTGTGATATAATCACAATCAGAAGTAAATCTTTATAAAAACTTGAATAGGAGAAAAACGGACTTTGCCCGGTTTAATACGACAGCGGTTGTATTATATGCTTCCATTGTGCAATGCAACACACTAGAATCATTCATTAAAATTATCGATCCCTTGGCCGTGTCTGTTGAATATTTTATGATTTTTAAGTTTGATATATTTTATATTTCTAGAAATTGAATGAGGATATATCTCTTTTCTCTTCTTCCATAAAACCAAAACATAGGCGCCAAAGTCAGTTCCAACAAGTGATAACATTACTAACAATGTTAATTTTGCATAATTTAACAGTAATTAATTTCACAGTTAACTGTTAAGTTCTCAGCAGTAACTATCATGTTATTAGTCATCTCGTCGTTCCTGTGTTTATTTGTATAATCGTTTAACGCGAAGCAACGTTTGTCTGTCGAACGTCTAAAAATAAAGATATATAAGTTCTGTAAACCGTCTGTTTTTCGCGGAATATAAAATGTTGAGAGCAGCAACAACTCGGGATGTTTATTTAACTCTCACTGGTTTGCATTGTCCGTGTGTTAATTTACCTTTCTTTTACAGGGTTTATCAGCGACATTGTTGTACTACAATCGAAAGTTTGGTATGAGAGCATCGGGAGTGCTGTTCTTCTTTTGGATACTTTTGATACTGGCAGGTTTGCCTCAGCTGCAGTCCGAGATTAAAGCACACTACAATCTAACCGATGATGAAAATGTTCAATATAACTTCGTTAGTTACATGGTGTATTATCCTCTGATAATACTTATGTTTTTATTAAATTGTTTTGCCGATTTACCTCCGAAAGATTCGCCTTATAAGTATGAGAAGGTAATTGAAATATTAAAATATTTAGTTTACTTCCATTACTTTCCTTCTGAACCTTGCAGAAATGCCACTACAGATAAGGGAAGAAGGATATTATAATATCCTACATATAATTACGACCTTTGAGCGATGACAATGCTTTATGAAATTAGTTATAAGAAAACAAACTGGCTGAAATACATTTTACCAAAACTGGTTACAAGTTAATCTTCTTTATATGTGGAATCAAGTTGTATATTAGTATATTGCGTTATTAGAAACGATTTTTTCGTGTTTTCCTATAAGGCCAAGAAAAAACTCAAACTATGCCACAAGAACGTCAAATTACGTCAGCGTAAATACTTGACTAGTCCGTAGTTTTGCAATTTTAGCCTTGTCGTTCTTATATTTATAATCATTTTATAATTTAGAACCAATGTCCGGAGAACGCGTCGGGATTCCCCAGTCGTCTCACATACAGCTGGTTCGACCCACTAGCCTTGACAGGGTTCCGTAGAAGTTTAATCGAAGAAGACTTATGGGCTCTCAACCCTCAGGACTCTTCCACAGAAGTCGTGCCAAAGTTTGACAAATTTTGGGAGAAATCTTTGAGAAAACGAGAAATGTAAGCATAACAAACCCATATTTTATCAACTGTCACCATGGCCCTGAGATGCGTCCACAATGCTAGCATTCGGCCAGTGGACACATTGAACCGGGCATTGAAAAGCTCACCACCTGAGCATTAAATATCTCTAGTGAAAATGTTCCATGCGGCTGATGGAGCACTCCTTTTAAGAATCATTGAAATTTGTTCGCAAGGCAAGTATTGATTGGGCTCGAAATGGAATTTCACAACATTTTGAGAGTTCGCTTTCGAATTTTCGCGATGTGGACGCACCTTTAAACAAATATTTTACCTTTTTAATCAATTTTGACGTTTCAAGGCAAAAGATACAGTGATGATGGCCGTGGTGTTCCTTTTAAATAATAATGTTGTGCTTTCCGTGTACTACTTTACAGAACAATTGGATTATTTCATTTTCCCACAACTTGGGGGTCTAACAAATACACTAATCCGTAAAATACCATAAATACCTTAAATTTAATATCCAGCCAAGTGCGAAAAAAATACACATACAAATACATTGACGACCATCTTGCCAAGGGGATCGTGGCTACATATAAATAACAGCCTCACGGGTCGATTGAACGTCGATGCTTGCCAAGGGCGGTGCATGGATGGGCGACCATCCATTACATATCGAGGCTCCTCCGTGCCTCGGAAAGTACGTTAAGCCGTTGGTCCCGGCTGTCATTTGTGGATCTTTGACAGTCGTAACGGGTAGTCAGAAGCCCACAAGTCTGACAACCAGTCTTACCCAGTAACCGGATTGTGGAGGACAGATAGGCAGTCGCTTTATGTAAAATACTGGTACTCAGCTGCATCCGGAAAGACTGGAAACCGACCCCAATATAGTTGGTTAAAGGCTACGCATATCGATAGACAACCATCATTCCTTGATTTAAAGTTGAATGAACATCTCTCACTGACCCTTCATTTTATTGACAGCTCCAATGCCACAAAGGCCACATATCGTAAGACATCAGCCAGCGTGAACTTCAAGCCTGAATCTGAGAAGAAGCCAGCCTCCATCCTATCAGCACTATGCTTAGCGTTTGGAGGACAGTTTTTGTTTGGCGCAATGCTCAAACTGCTCAACGATGTGCTGATGTTCTTATCGCCACAATTACTCAGGTAAGTAACAATATTTTTGCTAGTCATCGTATGGACAAGATAGTATTATGTTCATTGGATTCACATGGTTCTCGATATTTGTAGATACTGACTTAGTTTGATAAAAAATATCAAAACGATAAAAATCAATCCCAACTCATTCACGCTTATTGACTCAATATCACATTCATTTTTAGACTACTAATAGGTTTCGTGGAAGGTAAAGAGCCGCTATGGAAGGGTTACGTTTATGCAGTTGCACTTCTTGCCTGTGCCACGGTGCAAACTATGCTGCTGGCGCATTACTTCACGAGGATGTACCTTGTGGGCATGAGGATAAGAACCGCCTTGACGAGCGCCATCTATAGGAAGTCTCTGCGAATGTCCAACGCTGCGAGGAAAGAATCCACCGTCGGAGAAATTGTAAACCTGATGTCTGTTGATGCTCAAAGGTAATAAAAAATACAATCTATCTATTATTCATTTTACCTTCTGCCTACACCTTAAAAAAATTAAGAAAAATAATAATCTGTATAAGTGAGAAGTTCGAGTCTAATTGTACGAAAAAATTTGCTGATGCCAATCAAATAAATTTTGTTATTCAGTCAAGGCTCATCGGCGCAATCTTATCTGCACATCTGACATTGAGAGATACAGACAGTATGTGTAAATAGTATTTACATTTATAATATTCAGTCTTATTACACACCTACTAATCAAAACCACAGAAAAGCCTAAGTTGATAAAAAATACTGAAGAAATAGCTTCTTCAATATTTATTTTTAACTGTTCCTATGAACGTTGAATAAATAATGTTATCAAATGAAACACTTGTTGAAATTATAACTATGCTCCATCAGAGTTACCCTCCATAATGGATGTATGTATGCTACATCGAAGTTTAGAAAATCTCAATACTCTTATTTAGTTAAGTATTCTGTCCAACATCAAACATCTTGGAATAAAGTTGAAGTTAACGCAAACATGTTTCGAATTAAAATTTAATATAACGCAATTCAGGCCCCCAAGATACAGGCGCTGCCTAGTTTGGGGACCACTGTTTAAATAACTATTATAAATATTCTAGTTACAGTAAGCCATCACCCATTATAATTATTTTTTAAATTTATTTTGTAACAATGGTCCAATCAATTATTCTTATTCATACTGTCACACAGGTGACAGAAACGACTCTTTACGTAACAACCCATAGGTATAGTCAAACAGCTGTCACACAAACAATTTTATTTCTAGAAAGTTCAATACTACATGTTGAATAAACTTTATAATAACTCATCACAGATTCGTCGAATTGACTGCATACTTGAATATGATATGGTCGGCGCCGCTGCAAATTGCTCTTGCCCTATATTTCCTCTGGGGGATCTTGGGTCCCTCCGTGCTGGCCGGATTGGCAGTCATGATCATACTGATCCCGGTCAATGGACTCATCGCCAACAGGGTGAAAACCCTTCAAATAAGACTTATGAAATACAAAGACGAAAGAGTGAAACTTATGAATGAAGTACTTAATGGAATTAAGGTAAAAAATAATAATGTTTTTTAGTATAAGTCTATGTCTCGCCAAATATTCATCCAAATTCGTTCTGCTGTTTTAGCGTGAAAGCGTAACAAACAAACTCATTTTCGAATTTATTATATTAGATAGGATTAGGATTAATAATAATTCTGTCCAATGAAACAATCTATAATTTCAAAACTATTAACAACATTGATTTTTCTCAGTAGTAACCAACAATAACATTGTCTTAGCAGAATTAATTGTAAAACAAAATTATAAAAATTAAAAAATATTTGGAAAGTCCAAAAGTGCACGCCTCATTCCGGTCATTCAAAAATTTTACCATCAATATGGGTAAAATTTCTCACCTCGCAGTCTTTACATACTGTCAAAAACTTGGTTTAGGTTCGCTTTGTTGGTTGCTAGGCAACGGAAGAGGGTCGAAGTTGGAAATATATTGGGATACATTTTTAAACAATTTTGATGTCTCTTTCGTTTCTACTGCATTAAATCAATTTTTGAAAAGTACAGAATCAATTTCCATGAAATTATCTATACAATGGTATATAAATTAAGTAGGTTCTGTGTACTAGCAGGAGTGTAACAATAAAAACAGTTGCATACAGGAGGCAAAACAAATTTTTCGATTGCAAATCACTCTAATGCTTCGTATTATGAGTCGTGCGAAAGGTGTTTTATACGCACGACAAAAATACTACAATTATACATCATTGTGTGTTCAATGCTTATCCAAGTGACTTTTATCTATATTAGGCTAGACAAGATGTTATCAATTCCTTTTTAGAGTTCCGTAGCGTAATGACACGGAATACTTATAATTTCGTCCTGTCCGTCCGAATGTCACACAGCCGTTTTACCCAGACTATTGGCATATAGAGGAAAGATGTTTTCTATTAACCACTAGACTACTGTTTAGCAAAAATACGAAAAAATTATTGGGTTGGCACTCCCCATATATGTAGATACCAAAAAAAAAGAGAAAAAAAAACAGTGTACACAGGCAGGTGGGATGTTGGATTCCATGATTAAAAAGATTATGATGTTTCTATTGTTGATTGTGTGATATATGCGACTTTTAAGTCGCAAAACATACGTCCTCTACCTTGTCAACATTACAGCTCAGACCAAATAAAAAAACAAGACAGCTGTCAACAGTGACACGAGACCGGTTTCGTAAACATGTGTGCACTTAGTGAGGTGTAGTTTGATTGTAAATGTGTGCGTGTATGCACAGCGGTGGTGTAGTTTTGGCAAGCTTCACTGTATTGTTTGCAACGCTATGTCTTGGTTTTTAATTTGGTCTGAACATTACAGCGGAAAAAAATAATAAGCTGATTGAACTGAAAAATCCCAATAAAAGTTAATTTAAAAACGATAGGTACGTGGCGTAGTTTTTGGGATATGGAATGTTTTCAGTTACAACCGCAGAAATAACTTTTTTTACAGTTTGATTGAGAAATACTATGAAATACAAACTTGGTTTTGCCGTCAATAAATTCAATACCTATGCGTGGGTAAATAAAGATATATCCCGACTGCAGAACTCTTCTCTGTGCGTGGTCCGACACACACTTGGCCGGTTTTCATAATATGGTGCAATAAACTTCAAAGAACATGACATGTCAAAATTATCAATTTACTGGTTTAAATATTTTTTTCTGATTTCACCACATTGAGAAACACTATTTGAGATAAGTTTTCGCGTCCTTTGTGTTATCACCACACAAATCATATCTTATTTGATTCACCTGATATCATTACGCAAACACCAGTTGCTACTGTAGTTAATATCTTTAAACAAGTATCGTTCTTACAATACGTTATAAGAATACTGTCTTCCTTGTTTTAGAACTCTTTAATCATTAAAGCTATTTAAGTTTTTTTTTTATTGTTTGATTCATCATAGCAGCTGATTAAAAAAAAAAATTGTGTCAATTATATTAAACGTTATGCTAGTTAAAATTTTGATCTAGGTAACAATCTTGTTCACGTACTGTTAATTGAAATAGTTTTATTTTGAAGACGGGTTTGTCCGGCTAGTATTCGCCTGTTCAAATGATGGGTTTCAAGTCAAATTTTCATGTTCGTTGTGGCTGAAAGATTAGTACCTATGTACTAATCTTTATTGATTTCGGGAGTTAAAATGGCAATGTCTCTTCCCTTTCGGATATTGTAAAATTCAACAAAGTTTAGATTACTCTACAAAATCACATTTCTAGTATGAATTCTTACGTCGCATTAGAGTGCAATGTGCAATGTCGTATGTAGCATAAGTACACAATTGTATCTAGTTACGTGAGTGTACTGACCTCTCTGTACAGGTTTACTGTTCGAACCTTCGAAGTGATCTGTTTTAAGTATGAACAGAACTTAATAGCTAGCCAGGTTAGGCTATAACTAAAATCAACAACTAGTAGAGAAGAACTATATATTTCCATAATATGCGAAAGATTTCTATAACAAAATTATTTGTCTGCTAAATATATCGATGTAAATCTATTTTTCATTTCTCATACTCGGAAAGTACGCTTACCTTGTTACCTGATCAGAGGGATAAAAACAGTACTTGTCTCTGGGAAACGATATATTGCTGTCAAAAAATTTAGAACTATGCAAGCCATGTCCCAACTTTCTATACTGCCACTCTGTTAAATCGCGGCGTAAAATGATAATTAAAAAATATTATCAATCATTTTTTAACATAATACTTATTTTTTTAGGGTTCCGTAGTAAACAAGGAACACTTATAGTTTCGCCATGTCCGTCTGTCTGTCTGTCTGTCTGTCCGTCCGTCTGTTAGTACTAGAAAGCTGTAATTTGGCATATGTATAACAGCCATACCGACAAAGTGGTAAAATAAAATCAACAAAATTTTTTTTTTTAGTGTTCCTCCCCTACACGTAAAGTGGGGATGGTTTTTTTCCCTCATCTACCCCATGTTGTGGGGTATCGTTAGAAAGGTCTTTCAAAAATATTGTGAGTTTGTCGAAAACATTTTTGGATTCAGGGATCCGTTTGCGAAATATTAAGCTTTTAACTGAATTTTTTTGTTAGAGTCAAGTGTGTCGTCCCCCCCCCCCCCCCCCCTTCTAGCTAAATGGTTGTACTTGGACTTGTGAAAAAAATCACAGCATTAGTATATATAACGAAATTAAAAGGAAAACTATCAGAGCTAAGTAGGCTGTACAGGTTAACGAGAAATAATCAACCAACTTAAATTTGCAGTTTGAAAAACATGATCTCCCATACATTCCACATGGGAGAACACGTTTTTCAACTACAATGTTAAGTTTGTTCTTGGGATACATTCATCCCAACTACGGAACCCTTCATTGTGCGTGGTCCGACATGCACTTGGCCGGTTTTTTTCACGAAGTTATTATTTAATTTACATTTGATAGATTTGAGCAATTATAATTTTATTACCATTATCAATGAAAAAAAAGACTTGCTGGTAGAATGCCACAGAAAAAGAAAGAAAGAATCAAAAAAGGCGGGAAATCGGCTATTCGATCTTCAGTTGTTTTGTCGAGTGCTAATTATTTACTTATCAGATATTTGTATACAATGAGTTCATCAGATTCAGTTATGTTTTTAACGCCTGATTTCATTAGAGAAGAGGCTAAAATAGTCGTTGTTTTTTTTTACCGCCAAAATCAGAAGACAGCTAGGTACCTAAGTACTTAAAATCTTACGATGTTTTTATGAAATGTCGCGCTGAAAATAGAGTCATGTCTTTTTCGATTTGTTTAACTAATCAGATTTTTATTTACTTTCCTCATATTTCGAAATGAAAATCAGAATGTTTACCTCAGGTGAAAGACCTATTTAGGCACTCGAACTATTGGCGCCCTCGCTTAAGGGTCCCTTTCATCCATTGTATAACAATATACTATTTGTTCATCCTCTTGCATCATTCATAGTCAAATTGTAATTGTGTATTTTCTTTTCAGGTTCTTAAAATGTATGCTTGGGAACCGAGTTTCGAAGATCAAATACTTAAAATAAGAAACAAAGAAATGAATGTTTTAAAACAGACTGCTTATCTTAACTCTGCAACCTCTTTTATATGGTCCTGCGCACCTTTCCTGGTAAGCGACTTACCATTTATCTGATTGAAGCCTTGATACACAATGTTGCCAAATCAATTTGAAGTAGAATAATGTCGAGATTTTGTTTTTATACAAAACCGTGACACCCATTGTTGTTTTTTTAAAAGAACTTACTCATTTGTAAAGAAAATTACCGTAATTGTTGAAATCATGCTGATGTCGATTACGTCACTGCAGAAATACAAAATAAATGTGATTTTAACAAAGTAAATTATAAATAAGATTCTTATATAAACAAACAGCTGCCTTATTTATCTGGCGGTAAATATGTCGGGTTTCGTCATTTTGGTAAAGCTGGGTGGCAAAATGCCGCCTTCGGCAAAATGTGCTACAATAAGTCCTTTTTTTAAATGCAGCGTCACTATATTTACGGTATTTACTAGTTACATAATTAAATGTTACCCGCAATATAAAAAAAGAAATAAATTAAATTTATTGAAATTACATAACATTTTACCGTCAGGGATTTCCGCAAAGTAACGCCTGATTATATCTTAGTTAGATAATTCTAACTAAGCTATGGAATCTGGCGTTACATTAATAAATTCTCATAATTTTAATCGAAATTACTTTGATAAAACTTAATCTTCAATCACAGTCGATAATCGATTGTTATAAAGTATGTCATTGATTTGGCCACACAGATTACAGTCTTATCAGTATTATATCTCAATATTGTTATTGATGAGCATTTATGCTTTCATATCATTTTAATATGATTTACCTACTGATAATACACACTGACATTATGTTTTAAGCTACAACAAGATAACCCCCAAAAAAGGTAAAGTAATGATAATAGTTCCTATGTAAGAGCCTTATAACTGCTGTTTTGTTCTGTAGCATACACAAAACTCTGCCTAATTTATATTTTAAATTCACTACTTGTAGAGCACATTCACAACAATTTATTTCAAAGAATTCTTATGACATGTAATAACGTTGAATTTAAGGTCTGCAAAGGTTTAAATAATTTTGTTTGTTTTCAAGGTGACCTTCCTAACCTTCTTCACGTTTCTGATAACGGATCCCGAGAAAAATATCCTGACAGCCGAAAATATATTCGTGTCGATGTCTCTGTTTTACACAATTCACTTGCCCCTAGGTTTACTGCCACTCATCGTGGTATCAGCGATCGAGGTAGTGCCACGACATGCTCACTCCTCTATGCATCTACACATGTGGCTATGGTTCTTTCACATACAGACACACTAACACGCATATATCTTGTACTTAACACTTTGAAGTACTACAATACACGAGACACAACAGAAGTTTTATTGTTATGACGCCTGGCGTATAGTGTCCTTCAAAGTGTTAATATTATAACCGAAGAGCGACAGTGCACAGTTGAGTTTGCGTTGTGTTCTGTAGCTACTGAAACACGCACGTTATATTTGTGCGTCCACCCGCCGAGTCGTGATAATGGGTTGGGTAGAGAACACGAGCGTGTGGATGTGCAATGTGGTGGTCGTGGAACACAACTTAGACTTGTAAGCTTCAGTCCAGCCGCTTGCATGGGCCCTTCTCATAATATAACTCGTGGAATGGTGTCGTAGGTGTCGCTGATGTCGTTCGGGTGCTTTGTACTCGTAAACGATACCGAAGTGCTGGACTCTGAGAGAGCTTTCGTAGCGTTGTCTCTTTTCAACATTCTGCGTTTCCCACTGTCAATGCTGCCTAACGTTATATCGAATGTTGTACAAGTAAGTTCATCATATTAGATTATTTTGTCTGTGTGTAGTGTGAAGCTTTATTTGAAGAAGTCAATATCAGTGTCAACTCGTGAAAGAAATTTAATGCAAAATGGGTAAAAAACAAGACTCACATTATTCAATAATTAAGCAAGTATGTACTTACTTAATTCGTATTATACCCAGACCCTGCATTTGATATAATTTTTCTGATGTAGGTAGTGGTTACACAATCATAAGTCGGCTCATTATTCAAATTTTCTTTTAACGTTTCTCTGGTCGAGCAACTAATCATAATTTTAACAACTTGCTTCTACTTTTCTTTATCGTTTTAATTTATGACGAGTACTTAATTTATTGGTGTGGAATCTCAATAGTACAGCTTGGTGTGGTTAAATATGTAGTTAAATACATGTTGTGTTGCTAACATTCTTTTATTTACACATTATCTTGTACGACTAAAGTATTTCTGCATTTTTAGACATCCGTCGGTATAAAGAGATTGAACAAATTCATGAACTGTGATGAACTAGACATTACATCTGTTGAACACGATCCTAAAGACCGTAAGTTTTACATTTTGAAACCTATTTTCTCATGAATAAGCATTGTTGCAAAAAAAGGTTTCATAATATTCCTGTTATTTCAGCGAACCCGATCGTGGTAGAGAATGGTCACTTCACATGGGGCGACCAGGACGCTGAGCCGGCTCTGAAGAACCTCAACCTGCACGTGCCGCGTGGCTCTCTCGTCGCCGTCGTCGGAGCCGTTGGCTCCGGCAAGAGTTCCCTGCTGTCTGCCTTGCTTGGTGAAATGAACAAGATTTCCGGACGAGTCAACACATTTGGTACGTGTCACTTTCAAAAAACCTTATTGTGCAAATTGTGTTTAGTTAACTTATTCGTTCTTTAAATTCTAGGTAGCATAGCTTATGTGCCGCAACAAGCGTGGATACAGAACGCGACGCTTCAGGACAATATTCTGTTCGGCAAGCCGCTCGACAAACAAAAGTACATCAATGTCATCGATATGTGCGCTCTCAAACCTGACTTCGAGGTACTGCCTGGAGGAGATCAAACTGAAATCGGCGAAAAAGGTAAAGTATTTAATTATCGACACAATATGTTGCCGACACAAGGCTGCGCGATGCGTCCGTGCAGCCGTTACTATGGCGTTTCTGTCTTCTGACGTCAGATGCTAACAGTGCTGTCTCCATCCATCCAAACTTTTACAATTTCGCAATTTTTTTAGATATCATTTTTTTTTTCTTTGGAATATCTTTGTTCTAGGTTTAAAAAAAAAAACAGTCAAATACCCTTTTTTGTAAAAGTTTTTCAAATTGTAGGGACCATTTTAACATTAAACAAGTGGTGTTTGTCTGTAAATAGGCATAAACCTGTCCGGCGGCCAGAAGCAGCGCGTGTCGCTGGCGCGCGCGGTGTACTGCGACGCGGACAACTACTTCCTGGACGACCCGCTCAGCGCCGTGGACTCGCACGTGGGCAAGCACATCTTCGACAAGGTGCGTGCGTAGTGTAGAGCAGGGCGAGCGTGTGCGAGCGGGACGGCAGTGACTCTCTCTCTCGCGCAGGTGCTGGGCCCCAGCGGGCTGCTGAAGAGCAAGACGCGCGTGTGGGTGACGCACAACGTGTCGTACCTGGCGCACACGGACCTGGTCGTGGTGCTGCGCGACGGAGAGGTGTCGGAGGCCGGCTCCTACCAGCAGCTGCTCGAGAAAAAGGGCGCCTTCGCTGAGTTCCTAATACACCATCTGAGCGACGCGGAACGGTCCTCTCCCGAAGGTAACTAGCTGACTCCACAACGACCGAATCCACTCGCCTCGGCCGATGTGGACATAATTGCCCCCTTTAAGCATAATTACAATTTTAATATCAGCAGTAAACACTTCCCCAATCAATCGCAAACCAAAACATTATTTCAGAATTGGACGAAATCAAACAGGACCTTGAAAGTAAACTTGGCACTGAATTCCAGAGCAAGTTACAGCGAGCTCGTTCCCTTTCCGAAAGTGCATCGGAGTCAGAACCGGCAGCAGGTAAAGTGTTTTTTTTTTTCGAACTATCTATTATCAAACGAGGAAGAGATAATCTGACTGAGACATTCACACGATTTTCATGTATTATACTTTCATTTCGAAAATGACACTGATAAACTATGAAACAGCACTGTCTCATGGACTCGAATGTTATGAATTTGCTAGGGTGATTCACAATACAAGACCTTCACATTTTATGAATGATCTAATCTTACTACGACCCTATCAAGTATTCTTAAAATGTATTATTCCGCATAAGATTATTGTGATTGGAATAACAGCACAATTATTCCAATCACAATATAATTCAATTTTAGTTTGATTATTAAATTCTGTGTGTCTGTGCCTAGGAGACCGTGCTGGCAGTGTGAAGAGAAAAACGCCAGAAACCGCCACTCCGAATGAATTGAAAGAGAAAAATAAACTCATAGAAGCTGAGAAAACAGAGACTGGAAGTGTAAGTTCATTTACAATTTTGCTAAAACTTACAGTGTAGTTATAAGAGTTTAATGACATTGGTTTATGGAACATACACAAAAACAAGACTATGTAAAAAATCATCGTAGACTGCGCTCTAGTCAGCCGCGCACAAAAACCAAAATGTTGTCTTTCTTCTGGTATTCTAATGTCCTTGTTGTATCGTGTACAGGTGAAATGGGGCGTTTACAAGCACTACCTGATGAGTGTAGGAATTTTTTCGTCCGTAATCACAGTACTCATGAATCTCATCCTGCAAGTTTTCCAAGTCGGCTCCAACTATTGGCTTACTGAATGGGCGAATGATGATAAAATGGTAAGTCCATGTGATATAGTTATTTTTCTTTTAATATCCTTGTCATATATTTTTTTATTAATAAAATATTACCTATGTCCTAATACAGGGTGTTCGGCAGAAGGTACAGGAACATACGAAAATGGCGGATCCATGGGGAAATTCGTGGTTGCTCAAATTTCAAACGTCAATAATTTCATTTAAAAATATAAAAAACTGGCAACATTTATTTTTATTTTTTGCTAGAATAATTGTAGAATCTAATATGTAAAAAAAAAAATTGGTTTGTATATTAATTAATTTCACTTTTCGCAAATGTCCTTCACAATCCTTTCGGTGAAAATAGTCCCAGGCAGTTAAAATTGGCGAATTGTTCTATTTGTTTTAAAAGAAATTGTGCATATTGCATACCGTTAGATTGGGCATGAACCAAAGATGTTTCTCTAAAATTAGAACTGCTCTATCAGTTAGTTTGTTTTTTCAACACAGTTCAAAGTCGGGCTTTCGGTATTTATTTTTGATTTGTTAGTAGTTTAAGGGCTCGTATTTACTTTTCTAGCAATCATCTGCGTCAAACGAATTTTATAAGATTCTACAGTTACTTTAGATGAATGTAAAAATAAAATGTTGCCAGTTTTGTTATTTTTCCGCCATTTTCGTATGTTCAACTTTCTGCCGAACAGCCTGTATATCTTATATCAAGCGTCATGATGATGCTTGATAATTATATACTTACTAAATAATCATAATAATCTATTATGATTATTTAGTACGCTTGATTAGCGGGAGGAATGACTGTAGCTATAAAGTTATCACTTAACAGTACAGGAGGGAACTATAATCTCGCTTGTGTTGCTATTTCTCATAAGTTGGAAAAAAAGAATGATCTTCTTGATGTGATCGTAGTGTACAGTGACCAAAACAACCATTCGCGTCGCTTAAAATTGTTATGTTAAAATTGGTAGCTTTTAAACAAATCCAATCGGTTTCGATTGCCCCTATTTTTAGAGATATTATATTTTATGACACTTAGCACAGGTTCGCACGGGCGATTTTTCCTGCGGCGATATATTTTCGTCAACTAGATTTTCAACGCCCTACTTAGCGCCGAGAGTTGAAAATCTAACAGTGTGTTTTTTCAACGCGCTATGAGGAGAGTGCGTTCCAGCGCGTTGGATTCTCAACGCTCTGCTCAACACCGAGAGTTGAAATCCAGTGCGCGATAAAATTCCGCCGCGATATTTTAACGTCCGTGCGAACGTGGGCTTATAGTTTTTTTTTTAACGATCACACAAGCCGATCAGAACCTTGATTGTGGAGAACCTTTAGCTAAATGTATTGTTTGTACGTAGCTCGTGAATGGCACGGTTGATACTAAGCGACGCGACATGTACCTGGGTGTGTACGGCGCCCTCGGAATCGGACAAGGTAACATAAACTACATCTTAACTAACCACTGTTGTTGCTATACTGACGATTACACCAAAACTGAATTATATACCCATTCAATCATTTTCAAATTACTTTAACGTCTGTTATCAAGTCTTAAAGTTCCTCTAATGGAAATAATTACGGTGTTGGGAAAGTCTTAAATCATCTTGACTGATGATCACAATATGTTATTAGGGCTCCGTGCACGAAAAAAACCCTTTTTTGTCAATAAGTTATCTAATTGTAAGAAAGCTTGAAATAATTAAAACATTAAATCCATGTAACTATAAAAGTTCAGTTTTCATAGTGCTAAACCATTCGTGTCAGTCACAGCTGTTAATAGTTTCATCACTCTTGTGCTCGAAAATATGTTTTTTTTCGCCTTTGATTTACTTAATGAAGATATGTTCAAAATCAAAAGTAGTTTCTTGTAAAAAAAAAAGGGATCAAACGTCAGTCTCACGTAATTTTTCAGAAAACTTGTTGCGAATATTTGTGATTTTCCACGATAACTTAACTTATTTGAAAAATCCCTAACAGCCACATGCAAAACAAAGAACTCCACTTTTCAAATCACAAATAGTTTTCTTTGAATTATTTTTCCCTTTCTCACAAACAATGAACAACATTGATCAAAATCAGTCGATTTCGTGCACTGCCCCTTAGACCACACAAGGACTCTGCTGGTAATCCTCTTGTCATAATAATCTTTTACCCTGCGTCCTATTTAAAAGCGATCGTCGCGCGAACACACGGTCGCAGACGCGGCGCGGACGTGCCTAGCGTCACACACAGACATTGAGCAGTGTTACACAACAACACTAACTGCCCACACACACAAACAGCCTCTCCCTCAATCTGTAAACAGCTAGATCTGTGAGCAGGGCGAGGGGGACTTATACTATGCTTCCCGTGGGCGCGTAGAGTCGTCATCTTCGATGCTGGTCGTCCTGTGCTGGTCCTCCCCCAGGTAACTGGGGGTCTCACCTGGCAGGGACAACCCACCGAAATGGCGTGAAGAAAGCGACGCCTCTATAAGCGTCGTGACGCTCCTACTGTTTTATTCATAGCAATCAATCACACAGACGCAGCTTGCCTGCGTCATTTCCACGGCCTGTGGTTAAGGCAAACAAAATGATGGGCCCATATTAATGGGTCACGGTACGCCTCCGCGGGCGAGGGGCTAAGCCCCGACCCCGCTCATCACGTGATGAGCGGGGTGACATCCTCGATACAAACACACGGTCATTCGTTCTTTTTGTTCCGTGAACCTGAACGGGTGATCGCGCCGTAAGAGGGGCGCTTTCCGGTTTTCCGAATAAAAGTGACATATGAACGCGACCGATCGCGTATTCGCGCGACGATTGGGTTTAAATAGGTCGTGGCAGGACGTGGGAGTACATAGACACCTCCTCAGAAAGTCAATGAATTAAAAACTACACGATACTTATAAATATACTAATAATATAATTTGGTAATGGAAACCGGTAATAATGAATACATTATTTACACAATATTTTATTTTTATGTAACTGTTTTCTGTATCTATGCATAATCTTCTTTAAAAAAAAATTGCAAATTTTGCCCTTTATTATATTATGTATATCTATTGCATGGTCTTGAATTTACTTAATACCCAAAGAAATTCCTAAACAGTGCATGGAAATCATTACATCAATAGATTCAATTCAGTAGGACATAACATACAAGAGTCATGAAAAAAACTGAATCACAAATAATTTAGAAAATGTTGAAATTTGCTGAATTATTCAAAAAATCAATAAAACTTGAAAACATGTTGTCCATTCATTTTTTACAAGCAAGTAAATCCATTTTGACGGATACTTGTTGTTACTTGAGTTTTAATAAATTTTGCATAGTAAAATTATCCCAAAAATATACTCAAATGTATACTACATTTGATATAATCCATCAGAAAAACTTGACATAAATTTATATCATAAAACCTTACCATCTAACGAATGGTAGAGCTAGTAACTACCATAGTGATCCTTGTTCAAAAGTAGTTTGTATAGGTCACCTATACAGAATACTTAAGTACCTTACTTACCGTACCGTACTTAAGTTCCCAGGGATGTTGCGGATATTCGTACCCGCATCCGCAATTGCGGACCTTCCGCATTTATTTAGACCTCCGTATCCGCATTAATCAATGCGGCGCTCATGCGAATGCAGATGTGGGTGGAAAAGGATGAATATAAGTAAAATCATATTCAACAAAATGGAAATTAAATCATCAATAAAGCTCAAAATCGTCACATTTTCACGAATTAGTCTTATATCCATCAAACATAATTTAGATTTTGATTATAATTTAGTAATTATATTTTGTAATTGCCGCGAATTGAATTATGATCAACATACAAAGAAACAGCACTGCAAATTTGCAAATAGCGTAAGAAATTTTGAATTTCGCCTTACCACCTTGACAGATCTCTTAAAAAAACTTGAGATCCGCAGTCGCGGATGTGAGCCACCAAAAGCCATCCGCGAATGTAAAAAAATCTGCATCCGCAACATCCCTGGTACTTACCATTGAACTCGCACCCGTTTTGAGTTGCACAATATTCTGTGCACCGATATTGGGATTTGGTGTGCTTTGTTGCAATATACAATATCGATGTTTGTGTTGTTTTTATAGCTGAAATGCGACTGGTGACTTTTGTATGTTAAAAAAGTATTTTCATATCTCTTTTTTATGGAATTGCATGGTACATCTTTTATTTAGACATTTATTTTCTCAAGTATTTAGTTACTGAAAAACGAAAACTATTGTTGTTTTTAAACACGGTCTGGACATATATTTTTTTTACGATAAAATTAATATCAGTGGTGCAAGTCACAGGCTTACAATTTGAATCATTTATTTCTTTATTTATTAAAGTAGGCTGCTATAACTTCAAAACATTAAATATCGGTGACGTGGATCCTAAAAACTCGGTACGAATCGGCCACGTCATGTACATTCGTGGGACGAAAATGTTAAGCAATTTTTCTAAAACTTTCCTTTTCACTCCAAAAATTGTTTTGGAAATAAATAAACATGCACTGCGCAAACTAAAATAGTCGTCGTGTTCCTCCCCTTCCCAATGTGTTGGCACACCGCGCAGTGGTGTCGGTGTCGGTGTCGTCGCTGGCGCTGTACCTGGGCACGCTGGCGGCGGCGCGCGCGCTGCACGCGGCGCTGCTGGGCGGCGTGCTGCACGCGCCCTCCATCGGCTTCTTCGACTGCACGCCCGTGGGCCGCGTGCTCAACCGGTTCAGCAAGGACGTGGACGTGCTCGACAATGTGTTGCCCATGACGCTCAGAGGATGGACCTCCTGCTTCTTTTCGGTATGCGAGTGTGTGGAGTGCGACACTGGTACAACTCGAACGTTACATATTTATTCAAACAAACAAACACACGCTTAGAATGTAGAACTCTGAATAGGATTTGGTTTTGTATGTAATGTATCCAACATTCAATTTTTAATAAACAAAAAAACATATGTCAATTAGTAACTAAAAGCAAAAAGGCATATGGATTTTTTTTCGCCAAATCTAAAATGATTTAAGCGTTTTACTTGAAACGCGAGCTCAAGCTTGCAGAAAACAGCCTTTCGTTATTTCTTCATGTACAGACAAGTATGTTCTACACAGTACTAAGTACTGTCGGTTGGCTACATTTCTAGAGTTGACCAAGTGTTGCACTTTATACTGCAATGTGTTACACAAATCGCATAAAGAATTTTTACATGTAATTTTTTATAGAACATAACAGCTACTGAGTTTTTGAGCCCCAGACAGTGTGTAGCGGTATGCCTCACATGTATCTCTCTACCTAAGACTTTTAACATATCAACATGGGATCAGTTTATGAATAATAAAACGTTGTTTTTCGCCCCTTCTTGTTTTGTAGGTGCTTAGATAATTGTTTTTCTTACATTCTTTGCTTTCTTTTGTTTTAACCCAGGAATTAGATGTATGCTAAGATAAGCTTGCATGTGATTAACCTAGTGTAGAAGTTAAGCTCAAAGGAATAACCAAAACCGCTAATTTGGTGATAAATTCGACCACAACGCGTCATGAGTCTTCAAATTTATTCACGGACCGAACTTCTTGTTTTGGTATTAGCAAAACTGGACACAAAGCTTCTTGGCATAAAACCCCAGCCAAGCGAAATTTGTGTCGTGATGCTTTTAACATTAATTTGTTTGGTACTCTTCGACCATAACGTTTTTTAATCTCGAAATGTGAGAACGCGTTGCGATTCATATATGTAGTTAAAACCTTGCAGTAGTAGCTTTGTACTGTATTCATAATTTCCAATACATAATCTCGGGTTGTTCGCATTTTATAGTTCGATTCAAATTTACTGGCGTTAGCCACTCGCAGTACCGCACCCCTCCCCCCGCTGACACATGAATTCGTTACTGCGCAGCGAATCGCCTCATGTTCCGAGCCGCCATTTAGTTTGAATCGGGCTGTACTGTCGGCCAGCCTGGGCAAATAGCCCAGATACAAGTTCGTGGCTCTAATTTAACAAATAGCTCTGTTTATGATTGGCTTATTCAGATTCTGAAAATAGACGGTGCCTCTTTGTATTAGAAACAAATGCCACTGACAAAACCATAATTTCAATAAATATGGCGATCAAATGATTGTAGCGCTTTAGTGGATAAATTTGACAAGTCGTAACGCGATGTGGTGGATTTTTCGGTAAAGAATGTTTTCGGTTCATAAGCCTAACCTAGACTCTTAATAGCTCTAAAACTTTTCTAACGCACAGTAAACTATCAATATCCACCAACTTAGCGTCGTGTAGCCCTACTTAGTGGTTTCCCTATTCCTTTACTACTTACAAACTGTCGTTTATCGCCCATTTTCCCTCCAAACAGTAATTGTACGCCATCCATTGTTTTGCGACACCAACTACAAAATGTATCGTTAGATATCGCTTATTTGCGTAAACACCTAGTAAGTAATGTTTGGATAATACGTATCGTAAACAATGTATTCATTATTATTAGGAGTGTCGCCCAGTGTCGAGTGCCCATGCGTGGTGTTCGGCGAGGTACTAAACGAGTGTCCATGGATGTTGTTGCAGCATTAGGATCAATTTTTGCTGACCTAATGCCATTTCTGGCATGTTGGCGGGCGGCGAGGTATCTCCACGAGCTATTGTTGGGCCATGTGTTAAAGGCACCGTTGCAATTCTTCGAAGTGACACCCGTTGGCAGGATACTCTCTAGATTTTCTAAAGACATGGACATTTTGGACACGTCTCTTCCTTCGCAGATCTCCGACTTGATGTGGTGCATTTTTGAGGTAATCTCACCACTTTTAACTATTCATTCCATTTTTATGACCATTCGGTTATGTTGGTGGGTATTTTTTTATTGTTTTATGATTTGTCTATGTTCGTGCAACATTATTTTCGTCTTATTTGCGAGGTGTTTGTGCGATGTGTATGTGTGAGAATGAGAAGTACACTGACGTGTTAGCAGTCCAAATTCAAAAATGCACGTTAAATATTGTTTTACAATGCATTTGCTCGAAAAGAGCGTTTTCCAAGCAGTCAATTTGTGCGGAAAGTGTCACCTTTTTTCACTAGTGCTTTTTACTATTCTGTTTTTTTTTTAATTTTTGAGGCCCGTCGTCAGCCCGTCAGAGATTTTATTACTTGAGAAAAGTTTTACAAATCAGATGATGATGACGATGGCGATGGCGATGATTATGACGATGGTCAAAGTGAAGTCAAAGTCGAAGTAAAAATCAAAGTCAAAGTCACAAGTCATGAATGTTGTTTTTATCATTTATATACGTCGTCATAAGTTAGATGTTACACATCATAGGCTCCCTCGTTTTTTTTTTTCCTCGCACAATGCATAGTAAAACGTTGTGTGATACACGTGCGTAAGATGATTTCCGCACTTGTAGCATAAATAACTGTTGTAATTCATTGGTAAACTCATTTTAACGTTCCATTAAACGTTAAATTAAATCGTATTTACATACTACAGTTATCCGTTCAACATTTGATTTTTTTGGAACATTATGTTGTAATTTCCACGATTGATAGGGTCGGTAGTATTATCAAATCCAGGGTATTTGGTCGCATATAATTTAAAGTCATATTCGCCTGTACTTTACTTTATAACAAATAAATGATTAAGCATTATTTTTTTACCATAATTATTGATGATACAGCCCTTAAATTTGCCGGTTAAAAAAACGAGTTACTATTTAGCCCAAATATTTTAGAATGGATCCTTAATGTTATAAATAAACTTAAATACCGGCCGGAAAATTAAATGAATTTAATAATTAAAGGGGGGGGGGCCCCTAAATTCATTTAATTTTTATTATTTTTTGCTATAGCGGCAATAGGAATACACAATCGGTGAAAATTTCAACTGTCTACCTGTTACAGTTCATGAGATACAGCCCGCTGACAGACAGGCGGACGAACGAACAGCGGAGGCTTAGTAATAGGGTTCCGTTTGGCACCCTTCGGGTACGGACCCTAAAAACAAAGCAAAATCCCGCCATGAAAAGAAGCGTTGCCATAAAAGTCCAAAAATCCAAATTCCTTAATAACATTAGAACAATGAAACGTTCAAGTTAAGTTTTGTATTTTAGACCAAATTACTATTAGACGTATCAATGTTCATTATGCATTTATGCTAACTAGGGTTATGATAGAGCAAATCATGATTATGACAAAAAAAACAATATGCTGAAACAAACAAACAACTATGCGATTAATAAATTATGCAAAAAAGTCATGCATTTTGACATTCGGATAGGGCTTCAGATTTTATGCGAATCAAGGGACTACTTATACTTAGTATCGCTTATTATTTGATGCGTCGCTATAATGAAACTACTAGGATCGGAGAGTTTGCTGTGTGTTGTTATTTTTTTTCTTTTAATGTACGTGGCACAGATTTTTTTTAATAATTTTCAACTCACTATGGTATCTGAAAATCCTCTTAAGCAATACGTATTCACCTCAAAATTACACTTGTATTTTTAAATCAAGTTTGTAAACTGATCCCAAAAATATGCGCTTGTTTACTGTGTTTCTGATACGCGCATCAAATCGAAATTACCTAGAATAGATACAAGTAATTGCTGTCTTTACCCTTCAACTTGCCATTTAAAGTATCCAAACTTTGCCGCAAATATAATTCAAATGTGGGTACTTTATCACATTTTGTAAGGACTACTTAACCATGTGTAGCACTGTTTTTGTTAAAATAAAAGATGGCTTCTATTTGTATCAACAACAGTATCATCAAATAATCTTGCACCACTTTTATTAACATAGTAGATATTAACTTTTTATATAATAAATAAATAATACAAACGGATTATGTAGCGATGGCCCAATGCTTAAAGCCTCGCCTCTCATGCGTTGTGGGTCCAAATCCGAGCAAGTACTGAACCCACAATTCATAATTAATGCTCTGTATGAGACGAGCCTTTTGCCCTGCAGTGGGTCTGTTACAGGCTGGTATTATTTATGTATTATAAATTAATAAATTTTAACGGAAATATAACATAATATCAGATAAAACGAAAATTTTATGTATGCGGTCTGTAATGGAAAAATAGGCGCGCTGCGATATTATTTTAAAACAATTCGTTCATAAAAGCGGTGCAAAAATTATTTTGATTAGTGTAGTATTGTAAAGATAGACCTAACAGAGTATGAAATGTCTGTAGGTATTGGGGACGCTTTTCGTGATAAGTTTCTCGACGCCGATATTCATGGCCGTGATTCTTCCCATCGGCTTCATTTACTACATTATCCAACGGTTCTATGTGGCTTCCTCGCGGCAGCTGAAGAGACTAGAGTCTGTGTCGCGATCGCCTATCTACTCGCATTTTGGTGAGAGCATCACAGGCGCTAGCACTATTCGAGCTTACGGCGTCTCGGAAAGGTAAAGTTAAACATTTTTTATAAAATAAAAAAAACAGACGACGTATATTTTGTTAATCCGTTTAACTGTTCTTAAAGAGTCGTAGAGAACCCTGACTACCTTACTAGAGAGTTTAGAAATTGCAAAAAATTTAACAGGGAACGTTTACTGGTGAACGAATTAAATACAAGTATTCCAAGGTCTCCTTTGTTGCGGTTGTTCGCAGCCCCTTATAGTGCTGATAACGATCCTAGCCGAGGTGGGTGGGGCAGTAAACCTATATAAGTGGGGTTGTCGGGCGAAGTGGCTCTACACACCGACACACGTTTCGACCTCGCCGCAGAGGTCCGCGACCGCGTCCCTCCCGAGTAAATGATACTCCCCCCCCCCCGACCCTTGCTCGACGATGCGCCAGCCCGCGTCGAAGCTGAGGCCGTAGTCTTAAATTCCCCGATTAATAATAATCTATGTTTGATCTAGCCTGTCCCATCTTGCTGTCCTCCCCCCAGCGACGCCATAAGCCGAGGTCCGTACCCCACAGGGGTGCCCTTAGCGAGCGTTCGCCTTATTTTAATTAGTATAGTTTATGCCCCTGGCTGGAGGCTTTAAGTGTAGAAGCTTAAGGCAGCCACATGAAAGTCTGGTTAAGCAGCTACGACCTCCTCAGAGGTCAACTGCGAGATGCTAAATAGAAAAAAAAACGACGAAAGTGGCTCACTCTGCTCTCGACGCTTGACGTGTCCACACGTCGGGTTCGCAACAAGTCAATCGTCATCCTGAGGATGCCTCGTTGAGAGGTGAAACACGTGTCAATTTCTTACAGGGTTCTTTACAACTCTTTAAGAACAGTTTAGCTGATTAGGTTACTAAATATATGTCGTCTATTGTATTTAATAATGGATTTCCTCAAAGTCACGTCTGAATCAAATTAACTATTGTTTATTTCCGTAAACAGACACTATTTTTATTAAATATTCACGCAATAGATGCTGGTTTTGACAGTCCAGGGCTAGTAAAACACGATACCAAGTAAAATACAGACTTCGTTTTCATGTCCCCATTAATTTCCGTTGTACCCACTAGGTTTATTGCAGAATCAGAGCGTGGTGTGGATCACAACCAGTCGTGCTACTACCCGAGCTGCATCGCAAACAGGTGGCTGGCGATCAGGCTCGAGATGATTGGCAATCTCATCATATTCTTCTCTGCGATGTTTGCAGTGCTCAATAGAGACACTATCAGCGCCGGTTTAGTCGGACTCTCCGTCAGTTACGCCTTACAGGTATATAGACTAACGTTATTTAAAGCTTTTCAACACATTGACAAAATCGTAATACTGTAAAAGTGCACCGCACAGCTGTGTTCTCTACCCATTGGCAAATTTGTTTTCAGATCACACAGACTTTGAATTGGCTGGTACGCATGACATCAGAAGTTGAAACAAACATTGTTGCAGTGGAAAGAATTAAAGAATACGCGGAGACAGAACAGGTGAGTAAATATGAAACTGGGCACCATGGAAGTGCTACCTACCTAGTTGAAGTGTCAATCTGAACATGGTTGTTATGTTATGCGCTATAGGAGGCGGCTTGGAGCGTATCCCCCGGGCCGGGCGCGTCGTGGCCGGAGACGGGCGCGCTGCAGCTGGAGGGGCTGACGCTGGCGTACCGCGCCGGCGCCGAGCCCGCGCTGCGTGACGTCACGTGCGCCGTGGCGCCGCGCGACAAGCTCGGCATCGTGGGCCGCACCGGCGCCGGCAAGTCCACGCTCACGCTCGGCCTGTTCCGCATCGTCGAGGCCGTGGGCGGCCGCATCCTCATCGACGGGCTGGACGTGGCCGCCATGGGCCTGCACCAGCTGCGCTCGCGCATCACCATCATCCCGCAGGACCCGGTGCTGTTCTCGGGCACGCTGCGCATGAACCTGGACCCCTTCGAGACGTTCTCGGACGAGGACATCTGGCGCGCGCTGGAGTACGCGCACCTGAAGCCCTTCGTGCAGGGTGAGTGTCTAGCGCCGCGCGGCTCGCGTCCAGTACTCACCTACTCACTCACACGTATGCGCAGGGCTCGCGGCCGGGCTGCGCCACGAGGTGGCGGAGGGCGGCGAGAACCTGTCGGTGGGACAGCGGCAGCTCGTGTGTCTGGCGCGCGCACTGCTGCGCAAGACGCCGCTGCTGGTGCTGGACGAGGCCACGGCGGCCGTCGACCTGGAGACCGACGAGCTCATCCAGGTGCGTGCTCCCTCCCTCTCCCTCTCTCGCGCTCCCCCCACAGCTCGTGTGTCTGGCGCGCGCACTGCTGCGCAAGACGCCGCTGCTGGTGCTGGACGAGGCCACGGCGGCCGTCGACCTGGAGACCGACGAGCTCATCCAGGTGCGTGCTCCCTCCCTCTCCCTCTCTCGCGCTCCCCCCACAGCTCGTGTGTCTGGCGCGCGCACTGCTGCGCAAGACGCCGCTGCTGGTGCTGGACGAGGCCACGGCGGCCGTCGACCTGGAGACCGACGAGCTCATCCAGGTGCGTGCTCCCTCCCTCTCCCTCTCTCGCGCTCCCCCCACAGCTCGTGTGTCTGGCGCGCGCACTGCTGCGCAAGACGCCGCTGCTGGTGCTGGACGAGGCCACGGCGGCCGTCGACCTGGAGACCGACGAGCTCATCCAGGTGCGTGCTCCCTCCCTCTCCCTCTCTCGCGCTCCCCCCACAGCTCGTGTGTCTGGCGCGCGCACTGCTGCGCAAGACGCCGCTGCTGGTGCTGGACGAGGCCACGGCGGCCGTCGACCTGGAGACCGACGAGCTCATCCAGGTGCGTGCTCCCTCCCTCTCCCTCTCTCGCGCTCCCCCCACAGCTCGTGTGTCTGGCGCGCGCACTGCTGCGCAAGACGCCGCTGCTGGTGCTGGACGAGGCCACGGCGGCCGTCGACCTGGAGACCGACGAGCTCATCCAGGTGCGTGCTCCCTCCCTCTCCCTCTCTCGCGCTCCTCTCACAGCTCGTGTGTCTGGCGCGCGCACTGCTGCGCAAGACGCCGCTGCTGGTGCTGGACGAGGCCACGGCGGCCGTCGACCTGGAGACCGACGAGCTCATCCAGGTGCGTGCTCCCTCCCTCTCCCTCTCTCGCGCTCCTCTCACAGCTCGTGTGTCTGGCGCGCGCACTGCTGCGCAAGACGCCGCTGCTGGTGCTGGACGAGGCCACGGCGGCCGTCGACCTGGAGACCGACGAGCTCATCCAGGTGCGTGCTCCCTCCCTCTCCCTCTCTCGCGCTCCCCCCACAGCTCGTGTGTCTGGCGCGCGCACTGCTGCGCAAGACGCCGCTGCTGGTGCTGGACGAGGCCACGGCGGCCGTCGACCTGGAGACCGACGAGCTCATCCAGGTGCGTACTCCCTCCCTCTCCCTCTCTCGTGCTCCCTCCCTCTCCCTCTCTCGTGCTCCCCCACCCGCGCGCTGTCTTACTCTCACCCTCCACATGTTGCAGAAGACGATCCGGTCCGAGTTCGCGTCGTGCACGGTGCTCACCATCGCGCACAGACTCAACACCATTATGGACTCCACCAAGGTCATGGTGCTGGACAAAGGACAACTTGTCGAGTACGCGCCTCCTGAACAACTATTACAAGATAAGAACTCTATATTTTATAGCATGGCCAAGGATGCAGGCCTAGTTAATTAAATTATTTTACTCAAAATTCACTAACTTATCCGTTCCTTTTAGTGAATTGAGAGTATTGAGACTCATCTCCGTGTGATAGACGATATCGACACAGTCACGTTATAAATATTTGAGTTAAACAAACACAGGATAGTATTACTTGTAACTTTTACTTTCGAAAATCAATTTATAGTTGCAACCAGTTCTGTTGGTAATGTAAATGTTTTAAGAAACGTGTCCGGAACTGACATTGAGCAAAAATGTATGGGGCTTGGTCCAAAATTCCATCACCAACGAGACCTATTCCAGCCCTTTATTTTGATACCACACACGAAATTCATAAAAAAAACGACTACACGAAATGGTGGCTAAAATCCTCTTGGCCATTTGCTTTCAAAATAAATATGGCCAGCGTCATTTGCGGTGTCAAGACAAACCCAATGATTCTTATTTCTTTTTATCTATGGCTATGTTTATGCTAAAATAGTTGTATATAATAATAATTTTCTTTTAGTTAAGTACAGATATTAAGTTTTTACCTACATTTATTTTTTCATGAGCTTCCTAATAAATATGAATCCTTATTTAAAATACAATTAGTTACATGGATTTCGTTAGTGGTGGACATTTAGACCACATTTGCCCATTGTCTTTTGATACACTATCGAGTCAGTATTGTCTATTACTTGTGTGTAATTTGCGCTCAACTCAGAATAGAAACTTGCTGCCACTAAGTTATTTGACAATAGTCATTATGATGAGTAGAAAAGGTAATGCATTTTAAACCTCCCCATTAGTCTCCATATTAAGTTTTAGCATGTTAGTAAAATAGTAAAAATTAAAGCATTTACAACTCATCACAGTAAAACAAATAAATGGATAATAGTGATTGAAATATCGAAATAGTACTTAAGTATAAGACAGGGTGAGATTTTGATTAGTTTCTGCTATAGGTAGGGGTGTAAATTGTTAAGCTAAGCTCAAATCATGCCACATTAAAAGACGTAAGGATGATGGAATGATTCCAATTTGAGAAGAAGTTGTATAAACCTTTTACCTAGAATCCTAGACTGACATTACATTTATTTTACTTGCAAACTGTTATTCATAAGAATATAATCATTACTTTTTCCTGTATGTTACGTGTACAATAAAGAATATTATTTTAAAGGCTCGTTCAGAACAGCGCGACGCAAGGCGAACAATACAATTTCTAAGAAAAGTTGACGGTATAACAATAACCGGTGTCGTGTCGCGCTTGTCTGCACAAAGCTTAAGCAGTAGACACATTCAATGGGAAATAATATATTATTTACCATTGAATGTCAATTTGGGCACAGATTACCAGATAGCGGACTCCATACAAAATGTTCAATACCTACTGCTATAATAGCCTACACCTTCGAGACGCGGCAAACGAAAATATACCTAACCTGAAAAGCGTAAAGTGAGCTTTGCTGCCTCTTTCGATAAAGATGTCAGTAGGTATAGTACACTTTATGAAATAAAATAAAATACTTTTTAATGTTTTAGCATGTTCAATTTTTGCTAAACGTAATTTTCAAATGACAGTTGACAAATTGAGGTCATTCACCTTTCTATTCTTATCTCAGATGCATATTAGAAGCACAGGTTGTGGTAGAAGTAATTACGTATCTACCAATAAAATACAAAACACGAAACATGCAAGATTAAACAATATACCTATTTAAAAAAATCGGCCTAGTGCGTGTCGGACTATGCACAATGAAGGGTTCCGGAATTATCCCAAAAACAAACATAACATTGTAGTTGAAAAACATGTTCTCCCATACATTCCAAATGAAAATTTAAGTTTGTAGGCACAATATTGAGAGATTTATATTATTATTTTATCCATATTATTTTAAGACCAGACCTCTTATATGTTTTCCTCTAATCTATGAATATAGAAACAATCTCTGTATTTTTTTCAAAATTTTAATGGTAAATTTTAATCAATCTTCTTGAATATCTTTAAAAGTATTGATTTTAAAATTATAAAAAACACTTGCAACAAGGCTTCTCATTTGGTATGTCACACGGTAGAGTTTGCAAAACTTGGTTTTTTATTTTTCTTATTTGCCCCTAAAAGCCACTCCCATATTCAAAATTTATTTACGTTATTCGTCCGTGTTTAGATCACAGAAAATATGTGTAAGTACCAAATTTCAACTTAATCGGTCCATTAGATTCGGAGCAAATTGGCTGTGACAGACGGACTGACAAACTCACGAGTGATCCTATAAGGATTCCGTGTTTTCCTTTTGAGGTACGGAACCCTAAAAACGATAGAAAAACAAATTAGATAGATAAAACATTTACTCAGTGCATACAAAAGACACAAAAACCAATTAAATGATAAAAAATTACATGAATATATATAAAAACAAGATGCCAATATACAAAAAACCGAAATATATGCGTACGTACGCGCCTCGCGGCTGTAGTCAACCCGCTGAGAAATAGGTCGCGTGCGATCCCGGGCCGGTAGGTAGTTAGCGCGCGTAAGTACATGGAGTGCGCTATCTGGTAATCTGTGATTTGGGTCTAATACAATTTCTTCCAAATGGCAATTGTTGCGTAACATTTCACAATGTGTTCAATCGTAACAGTTACTGACATTATTTTACTATGGGTTGTTGCCAGATTGTTTGTTTCATGAATTTATTTATTACCGAGATTACTAATCGCATTGATGGCCTGTTGGTACACATCTGTAGGTTATTTGTTATAACTTGATACGAATTAAACGCACGATCGCGAACTTGTTGCGATTTTGTTGTTTTGTTTATGAAATATATACTTACATTGTTACATAATTAGTATCCCAAGCGGCTTGGAGCTCTGTTTTTATAAATTTTATCAGCATTATTTAAATACTCTTAATGTAAAATACTTTGTGGATTATTTTCGCTACTTAATTCTGAGACTTAATTTTATCAGATTTACTTGAATTACTTAATAAATTGTTCATAAGTGTTGCGTGTAGGTTACTATTAAGGAAAGCGTTCAATTATATTTATTTTCATGTTACCACGCCCCAGCTTCTCGATCATTGTTAATTATTGTAAAGACAATACTTCAAACCATACTTAAATTACTTAACGGTCTCATTTCGAGTACTAACTAAGCTACGTATGCAAAGATACTTAATGCGTACTTAATATTGTATTATATATGTAAAGTCTGTATATATAAATACGTACTATAATTATATAAATTCATTTTCTGTATAAATATAATTTAAAAACAATGACACTTATGCGGTATGTTTGTTGTAAGTAATACATTATGTAATCACATTTAATGATAATTTTTTTCTTGGTAGACATTTAGTATTATATTTCCTACAATTATTTGTAGCTTTTAAATTCCTTCATGTTAAATGAAGATTATTCGTTGTATTGGCCACATGCACCTTTGCAGTAATGGTGCAGAAATAATTTTGATGCAACCAAAAAAAAGGTTAACAATCAAAATTTGAATTTATTCTAAAGACACTATAAAAGACTATTAGTGTCATACAAATTAGCGCGGAAGATACTTTTAGTATGAAGAAAAATAATGATACAGGATAGGAATAATATATATAGGAATGATATGGTCGTACACACTACACACACACAGACAAGCTTTTATGGATAAGCTAAGCGATCTTACTGCCAATAGCAAGTGATATAAATAATGATTTATTGCGTGAGGCGTAAATGTAAAAAAAAAAAATAACAATAAGTAAATAATGTCTCGATATATGTTGATAGGCCTTTTTAATTTAAGCTACGGATTCCTACGATGGCGGTGGCCGCCACATACAGACCGCAGTGACAGCTGTCATGAAAATGAAGGCAGCGGGGTTTGACTTTAGCATGTCAAAAAACGCTCTTGGAAACACACCAACTTACTTTCAGTAATAACGTATCAGTGACGTCATTCAAGCGTAAATTGCGGATACTATGTGGCGGGCACCGCAGTCTTAGAAAACAATAGTTTTTGGGGGCTTACCGTGAAACTCATACCGCTTCACATTTTGTAAAGACATCTATGCTATGGTCATAAACCATATTTTGATCAGTATACAACCTAACACTGTCCTGCAAATAGCTAAAAACGTAATAAATTTGAATTTCGCTTGCTACCTTATTGAAACCCCTTAGAGTGCTCTAAATGAAATGCCCCGATGAAATAAATCGACACAAACGCTTCCGTAGATGGCGACATTACCGCCTGTCACCGTTTTCATAGGGTAACATAGAAACCAGCCTATCGCTGCGGTCTGACTTTACTTTACTGTTTGCGGTTGCGGTCGCCTTCGGAAGAACACCTTTACTGTAATACAATATTTCGTTAGCAATGTTTTACTGTACCAAATTTTTTAAGTTTCTTAATGGCTGCCAATAAAGGCACCACTGCAGCATAGACCATACATTTTAATGATGCGATAGCTTTAAGACAGTATCTAATTGGATAAACCTTTATCAATTCCCAAGGCTTTTTTCTTTCGATGCCTTTACATAATTCTCTTTCTGTAAAATATTTGATGCTTATTACTTTCGTTGAATAAAAATGCTGTAAGATATTTTGGTACTCATCTTTTTGCAAATAAAAGATTAAGTTTGTAGATCTATTAAAATGGTTTTGATTACTATGCTGGAAAATGTTTGTATGCATGATTCATCTAATCAACTATTTTTTACAAATGTATGTTCAGCAATATTCAACACTTTACTGCGTTGTTTAAACTTACAAAAAATCTATGAGAATAAATAATAAATTCATGAGTGTACATCTGTGAATAAACCATGTACATATGTTTAACGTGTACAATTTGTAAAAAGTTGCCCAGTTTCAAGCAAGGCAGGTTCTAGAATATAAGTAGATTAGTCTTCACTTTTGTGCCTATGAATAATTTAAGAGAATATTTGTTTCAATGTGTATTCATAATAAAAATGTTTTACCAAGATAGATTTGCTTCTGATTTTTTTTACAACATCATTTTAGGCTATTTTGTTGAAATCTACAGCGCGTCTCTGGAAGTGCTAAAAGGGTATATCAAACTACATATCAAAATATGCTTGTCGCTTTTAGCACCAAAGCCCTGAATTACATTGACAGGCAAAATCACAAGTTTACCATCATCGCCCTCACATCGCCGCCGCTGATTGGTTGGTAAACATTCAAATTTGTGAAATATTGTCACCTGTGGTAGCCAATAATATAAAGGCGTAATGCCTCATTTAGATTCAGCCCCTGCCACTGCTCCTCGCGCTGCCGGCAATAATTCCCTAAATACTGCCGTAGCAGGAGCGAGAGTAGTGTGTGTTTACAGTTTTCAGCCCTGCCACTCACACACATCGCTTTCGGCAATGGCAGACGTCGAAATAATTATGGTGTCCGCGCCATCATGCTATACACATCCAGTTTATGCTGATCTCGCATTGTATAGGATTTCCGTACAATTAATTAGTAAATGTACATTGTAGCCGTGTGTACCTGAGTTGGGTTGGGATTCTATGCGGGATACGTGGACGATGTAAGGAGCTTTATCTATTGCCGAATATTTGATACTTTTGTTTGTTTGGGGGGGGGGGGGGGGGGGGTAGGTGACAAAATATCTTCGTTACCGGGACTTTTACGACTGTGCTGGGATTGGGAAATGGATACATCCATCTCTGAAACACTGTATACAACATCCGCGAATTGCGATATTGGATTTGGCGAAAGAGGAGATGAAAGAACTCGAATGTCGGGGGGTTTATCTTTATCCATCTTGGATAAAAGAGTCGCCTGAGCGGTTGAAAATAGGACAATGACAATACAAACCTGTTTACGAACACAAGGCAACACACTTTTATTATAACAAGACACTAAAATATCAAAAATCACAAAAAAAAAACAGTTAAAAATTCTAAACACACGTACTGTTTAAGAACAACAATCCAACAAGATAAATTAAAACGAGATAAAAAAAGGCCGATCGCCTATGGTCGATCGTTTGTAAATATACAAAATCCATCCCAGTTTTCGCTTTTATTGTTAAATATAATAGTTTAAATAAAAGTTAAGAAACACGCGTAAGATTTAAAAATGGGTTTAATAATACGTGTATCCTATTTAGTGCGTATTTAATCATCAGTGACACGTAGATATCACGTTCGATTCCCAGGCAAGTTCAATGTCGTCAGCGTCAGCGTCAGCAAGATCCGGCAATTGGGACTCGAGGTAGCCTTGCACAAGTCCGAGGCCATGTGTTTCTGAATGCGCCACTGTCGGATTCCCAGATAACGGCGGGAGGGGTTCACATCGGTGTCGAGTCGACTATGAATTATTTGGGACTCGTCCTCGACAGCTGGTGGAAGTTCGTGGAGCACTTCCGACGTTTGGCTCCCAAACTGGATAGGGCTGGGGCTGCTTTGAAGCGGCTTCTGCCCAACCTAGGGGGTCCAAACGCCTCCTGCCAGAGGCTTTACGCGGGCGTCGTGCGGTTCATTGAGGCTGCGACCGGCCCAGCAATTGAACGCGTCCCAAAGGGTCAAGGCCATCAGGCTGGTCCGGGGATACCGCACGGTCTCCCGTGAGGCGGCGAGCCTCCTTGCCGGACTACCGCCATGGGATCTGGAGGTGAAAGTCCTCGCGCACATGTGGGAGTTGCGCGAGGAGGCGAAACGCCAGGGTGTAACTCCGCTGCCGCGAGAAATCACGGCACAGCGGACAGAACTCCGGCGGGATCTCATGGCGGCATGGAGAGTGCGATTGTCGCAACCCAGCGCTGGGCACGCCACAATTGTGGCGATAAGTCCCCTCTTTGAGGAGTGGCTTGAGAGGCGCCACGGCGTCCTCACCTTCCGCCTGTCGCAGATCCTCACCGGATACCGACACGTTTCGGGAGGTTCCTGTTCCGCATAAGGCGGGCGCCGGGTGTCACCACTGTGTGGATCGCCCGGAGGACACGGTGGAGCATACGGTGGAGGTCTGCCCGGCTTGGGCGGAGCACCGCCATGTCCTCACGGAGGCGATCGGCAGCGGAGATCTCTCGCGTCCAGCCCTGGGTCAGGCCATGGTTCGGAGCGAGAGTGCATGGGAGGCCGTCACCTCCTTCTGCGAAGCAGTTATGTTCGCGAAGGAGGAGGCGGAGCGCGCGAGGGAGATGCAAGCTGCACGCCCTAGCGGCCCTAGTCGCCGCAGGAGACGCCCCGGGCGTCGGGAGTCGAGAGCCGACTTCCGGCCACCGTAGGCGCGGGCTTGCGGACGGTGAGCAATGGGCGGCTCGCCGTCCAATAAGGACCAGGCCCGTGTCGACGGCGCGTTGTGTTCCACGCGCGCCTCAAAGAGATGTCAGCACCAACTGACGGGGTCGAAAGACCAATGCCTGCTGGGGTTGCGGGTTTGTCCGAAAGGGATATCGAGGCCCCGGCACACAGGCAACGGAAGGAACATGGGTGGGTTTTAGTCAGTAAAAGTCTGACACACCCTCTCGCTCTGCCCAGAGCCGGAGAAGTCATTTGATGATTTCCCACCCTTAAAAAAAAAAAAAGAAGGCAAGTTCAATGTAATTGCTTTGGGCGAGTCGCGACCAAATTCAGATTAGTTATCTGTGGTGCACATTACCGCACTAGTGCGATAATATAAAGTAAAAAGCAAGCGTGTTTAACCCTTAGTCACCTGACGTGTTTTTCAGCTACAGTTTTCTGTATGAATGGTCAAAAGAAAAGTGTTACGAATCCGAAATTGTACACTTTTCGAGCTCGCTTTGCCCGTTATTACATTAGAGATGAGATCATCAGATACGAGGGTGACACTGAAAGTTCTTAGAAAATCAAAAACTGAACCAACTAGCAAGTTATTAGTTATATTATATCTTTTCAAAATAGTGTCCATTTAAATCAATATATCGCTGCATCCGATGGACCCACTGAAATAAATAAAAATCGCAAGGTGCGAGGTCGGGGCTATAGGGCGGGTGACCTAGTAATTCCACGTCTGACGTCGCCAAGTAGTCGATTGTTTGCTTGGCGGTGTGCGACGAGGCGTTGTCGTGGTGAAGGAGGATCCTACTGCGAGGTCGTTTCTCCTGAACTTTTTCCAAGATAAGTGGCAAACAATTGTTAGTGTACCACTCTGCAGTAACTGTTTTTCGATCCTCTAAAACAATTGTTGCGTAATGACCTGTCCTTCCGAAGAATGAGGCCACCATTTTTTTTCCCACGCTTCGACCTCGCTTCACTTTAGTTGGCAACTCCTCGGAAGGAAACACCCAGACAGCAGACTGTCTCTTACAAGTAGCGGCACGTAAGTCTAGCGCTGACCATTAATGCGCAGAAGTCGAAAATAAGGTATCCCGGGGGAGTGAAGGGGACGCGCGCGGGCGTGCGTAAGCGCTTATTGGCTCTCAAGTCGTACTCTGTCCCGCGCACCGATACGACGCCCCGCTCACTTCGGGTGTATAGTCGCGTTCTAAGTTGTAGAAGCGAAGATGACTGACGATGCTGATAATGACAATGCTAATGATAACGATGACCGAAGCAGCCCTGTGCCCGGTCCCTCATAAAAAAAGGCCTTGTACAGGCCAGGCACACGGCAGTTTAGTGGAAGGCGTGCTTCCCCTATCAGATTCAGATTAATGTTTTTATAATAATTATTGTTAAGCTTTTTTAATTTTATTTCTACCTCCCCATATTAGTGATGAGACTAGTTTAAACGAACTAGCTTAGTTATAAAAGAAGGACAAACAAAACACGTTCTTTATTAGTAAGGATTATTGTAAGTAATCAATTTGTAGAGATAAACATTGCGTGCGCGACAGTACCTACGCGCAACTATCCCCTCCACGTTTCGTTCACCGCTAGACTTACGTGCAGCTAGCTGTAGTTTCATGATCATAACAATAAATCCAGGTTTCGTCACCCGTAAGTATGTCGAACACAGCATTTGAGTCACCTCCGTTAAATCTTTGAACCATTTCACGATACCAATCAACACGACGGAGTTTTTGGGCCTCTGTCAAATTATGAGGTATCCACCGTGCACAAAGCTTCCTGACCGCTAAATGTTCATGGAGGATTTTGAGCACTTGACTCATACCGATTTGTAAGCTTGTCCGAATCTGCTGATAAGTCACTCTTTTGTCAGTCTCTATCATACGCCGCACAACACTGATGTTCAGTCGTCGCCGTAGAAGGCCGTCCCTCGCGCAGATCATCGGTGACATTCGTGCGACCACGTTTAAACTCATTAAACCATTTGTAAACAGTGGCACGAGATGGGGCTTCATCGTGAAAGGCCAATCGAAGTCTATCATAACTTTCTTGTTGACTTAAATGACATCGAAAGTCATAAAAATCATTGTACGAAAATTTGCTCGCGTTAGATTCATGCTGACGTGACACAGAAAATTTTCAATTTGTCACCAAACCGTAAACGTTTTGGTGACAAATTAAAATTTTTCTGTCATTTGTTTACAAATGACAAATGAATAAAATACATACACATTAATACTGGCAAAGAGTTCTAGTTCCAGTTCTAAAAACTTTCAGTGTCGCCCTCATAAACATTCTCATGATTCTTGAATTTTTTCATCTTGTGTTGCTCCGCATCGTTGTCACTGCGGTGAAGCTGTCGACAGTCTCGGGCACCATGGCCTGTCCTGCTGCAGGAGCGCAGGTTGCATAGCACGGCACGCCAGTATCAACGATATTATTCGTCGAGCCCTTGTCACACCAGCGGTATTAGAACCAACCGGCTTGGTAAGTGACGATGGGAAGAGACCAAAAGGGATGACGTTGTTGCCTTGGAAGGTAGGTAGGTCTCTGGTGTGACACTTCACGTGACCAGAGGGCTGGCTCGTTTTTTGGGTAAGAATTAGCATTGCCTTTCAACGTGGCAATGCTGTCAGTCTTCTGGGCACGTTTCCGGATGACAGCGATGCGGACGAATACTTCGACGCCTAAGTGTCCTTTTTTTTTTGTAAATACCTAGTGTAAATAGTTGTGCTAGAAATTGGAAATATATTACGTGCTGAGGGTCTGTACTGCCATTTTTTTTTTCGATAGGTGGCGCATCCTCAAAATCGCCATGGTCAATTCCACAGAACAGAAAAAAACAGGTCAATTCCATACATTTTGTAACACATTCAGTAAATTAAATTTTTCTCGAAATAAGCCTGTGTGTGCCAGGATGTACTAAACTACTAACTCCAGCGTTCATTTGTAAAGTAAACGCGTTGGTTATTCAGTGCGGACAAATTTTATTATAAATCAACCTTCACATGTAGAACATTCCATGACACGAAAAAGGTTCACATTCACATACATACATTCTATAACATAGATGTCGGTAGTAGTTACACTTTGATATAAATTACAACACTCCCACTTATCAAAATAAACTAACCACCATACAACAAAATTAGCTTACAAAGTTACATTACAATTTAACAATACCTAAGTTCTCCATAGATTTGTAGTGTTTAATAGTACCTAGACCCTTGGTCAATAAATCTGCTGGCATTATATTTGTAGGTAAATAACTTATCTCTACCTTTCCACTTTTGATAATCTCTCGTACAAAATGATGTTTAACATCAATGTGCTTTGACCTATTATGGCATTGATGATTAGTGACCATCTTCAACGCACTTTGATTGTCACAATTCAAACTAATTGTTACTAAGAATCCAGTCAGCTCATACAATAGTTCTCTTAGATATATTGCTTCCCTATAAGCTTCAGAGAGCGCAACATATTCAGCCTCGGAGCTCGAAAGAGCTGTAACTCTCTGCTTTCTGCTCTGCCATGAAATAGCTGAGCCTGCCATTACAAAACAAAACCCAGTGTATGATTTTCTGTCCAAAATATCACTGGCCCAGTTAGCATCTACAAAGCCTTGCAATTTCTCTCCTCGACTACTAAACTTTAAACAATACATCTTCGTTTTCTTTAAGTATTTCAGAACCCTTTTAGCATAGTTCCAATGTTCAACACTGTAGCTAGTATTAAACTGACTTAAATAACTTACAGAATAGGCTATTGCAATATGTCATGATTGCAAGATACATAAGACAACCTATGAGTTTTTGATAGCTAATTCCTGACATACCTACATTTTTCTGCCTTAGCTAAACTCAAATTCTTCTCTATAGGTGTATCAGCTGTTTTACAATCAGTCATATCAAATATCTGCAATAATTCTTCTATATACTGTTGTTGGTCAACAGTAATCTCATAGTTATTACAGTCTTTGTGTACATTAATATTCATTTCTAGATATTGCCTAACCTGACCTAAATCTTTAATTTCAAAATTAGAATTTAATAGTTATTTATGCTATAAGTGCGGAAGGTAGGTGATTTCCGACGAGTGGCATTTTTATTCACGAGCGAGCGAAGTTAGCGAGTGTATAGTCGACACGAGTTGGAAATCATCTTACGCACGTGTATCATACAACGTTTTACTATGCATTGTGCGAGGAAACAAAAAAAAAAAACAACAAGCAAGCCTTACGGCAGTCGCCTGTGATGTGTAACATCTAACATACGACGACTTATATAAATGATAAAAACAAAATTAATTCATGAGTATGACTTTTGGCTTTGATTTTTACTTCTATTTCGACTTCGACTTCGACTTTGACTTTGACTTTGACTTTGACTTTGACTTTGACTTCGACTTCGACTTTGACTTTGACTTTGACTTTGACTTTGACTTTGACTTTGACTTTGACTTTGACTTTGACTTTGACTTTGACTTTGACTTTGACTTCGACTTCGACTTTGACTTTGGCTTCGACTTTGACTTTGACTTTGGCTTCGACTTTTTTGATTTTGACCATTGTCATAATCATCATTCTGAAATAATAAAATCTCTGAGACGAGACGGGCTGACGACGGCCTCAAAAATTAAAAAAAAAAACAGAAAAGTAAAAAGCACTAGTGAAAAAAAGTGACACTTTCCGCACGAATTGACTGCTTGGAAAACACTGTTTTCGAGCAAATGCATTGTAAAATACATTTTACCTTCTCAGTTTCATTCTCATTGTTAGAAAAAATTAAAAAATCATCTACATACAATGCTATTATGATTTTTACATCTCTACTCATCTTTGTAAATAAACACGGCTCTTGTGTGCAGTTTTTAATATTATTTTTACAAAGTACATCCCTAACTCTCTCATACCAAGCTAAGGCGGATTATTTTAATCCATACACTGCCTTTTTGAGTTTAAGAACTTTCTTGCCCATTTTGGATGCAAAACCTTCAGGTACACACATGTAAATATCCTCTTTCAAGTAACCATTTAGATAAGCAGTTTTAACATCTAACTGACTAATGTCCAGTCCTAGTTTTACACTTAGCGCAAACAATAATCTGAGTGTTGAGTCCCGCACAACTGGTGAAAAGGTCTCATCATAGTCCACTCCGCGTTTTTGCGTAAAACCTTTTGCAAATAATCGCGCACGATATTGTACTTCATTATCACTTTTTATTTTTTTCTGTAGTACTCACCGACACTGCACTATTGTAGCTCCTTTTGGGACATCAACAATCTCGAACACTTCATTCTTTCGGAATGACTCCAACTCTTCATCCATTGCCTTTCTCCATTGCATGCTCTCAGAACTGCTCAATGCCTCCGTCACCGTCAGTTCTGGATCTGCAGTGACCAACAAGCCAGTCGGACTGTACCTGTCAGGCTTCCGCCGCTCCCTGTTTGGTCTGTTGAAGATCGCAGAGTCTGGTTCTGGCTTTCTGATTGGACTGCTGCTTGGCGATGGAGTTTTGGGAACATAGGTCTCATCTGCCTCTGCCTCAAAGAATGTGTGCTGCGATGATTCACTGTCTTGAGCATCTGATCCTGATCGTTCATCAATGCTACGTTCCCCCACTGAACGATCATCTTCTTCAGGAACAGAAGAAGATTTAAATAAATTACAACAATTTGTTCCCTAAGAAGTATCTTACTACCAGTGGCGTAGCGAGTAGAAAAGAGGCCCCGTATCAAAATATGTTGGGGGCCCTTTTTATCTCACTGTAGCGAACCTCAAAATAGGGGTATTTTTTTATTACGAAATTAATAAAATAGCATTCTGAGTCGACATTGTGAAGTTACTAAAAGAATCCAAGAGCGAGCGAGGCGAGCTAGAAAACTGACTCATATTTTTTAAGCTTTCATTGAAGAGCGAGCGAAGCAGGCTTGACAATAGAAGCATTCTGATTCGGGATTGGTCAAGATTTCACTGTCATTTATCCAAGAGAATGTACGAGCGAGCGGAGCGAGCTCAAAAATTTAAGCATTCTGACTCGTAGGTTAGATTTTCTGTGTGATTTTATTCAATGAATGTATGAGCTTGAGTTGGACCGTGCCTTTTGCTTGAAGCCTTAGTAAGCCATAAACAAATTACGTTTATTTTCATATATTCATTAGGTATTCATTCAGTACGGGCTCCTCATCAATAATAATATTAGGTTTTGGATAACATTGTACAAATGTTTGCTTACACACCTGCTATCTAATTACGCAACACATTTTCGATTTACAATTGAGTCAAATTTGTTTCGTTTCGACTAGAATTGCTTTCAGTTTACAACTTTCGAATTACGTAACTATAAAATCTGTGATATCAACTGCACTCTGTTTCAGACGCTAAAGAGTGAACGATAATCGTCTAAAAAGGCTATTTTCGAATTACGTAACCATTTTGACAGTTGAAAATTTGTTTCAATACAAAGAAAATTGGTTTCGTCCTGTCAATTGAACCAGAAGGCAGCTTGCTAGTCGCAATCAATTTTCTTTGCAATATTTTCGGGATTTACTCGTATAATCTCCTTAATTATTACAAAATTATGTAAGTGAACGTCGTCTTCATAAATTGTGAATGTGTTTTTGTGTGAAACCTCAATGATAGATCAATATTAGTGGTCTGTAAAATATCGAAGCAGCGAGGTCTATTTTTAATAATAATTGTGAAAGTTTTCTTCTGTTACAAGTGCTTACATCCTAAACTAAAGATATATATTATGATATTTCAGAAACGAGGTATTTTGGTGGCATTTTAAAGGAAAGACAAATTCGTACCTCGTACCGTATCAAACTTATCATAAGCCACAAGCTTAACAACCCAGTTGAACTTGAACTTCATTGGAAAAGCAGATATAATAGAGGAAGAACAAATATTATAATATAGTTTGAAGCATTTTATGTCAATGAATTCTGGAAGGACATCGATGAACATACTCACCACACCATACATAGATCTATTTCCACATTGTCTGTTTAAGGTACCTACTTAATATCAATATTATTTTCTTTCTTAGAGTTGAACATTGATTGTGTGTTTAGCACAGCAACAATTTTACACACAATCTTATTATTCGTTGGTGAATACGAAATGCACCATCAAACGTAAACTTACCATACAATTAAATAAAGTCATTTGTAGGCACCTAATTGTTGTATATAGCAGAATATTGCTGTTCTATAAAGTAGATAGATTGTGCATGGAAGTGTTTAAGGACAGGCGTATTAGACTTTGTGGATGGATGTAATGGTTCATGGAATATATTGAGCATTTACTTAAATTATTATTTTTATATTTCAGGTGTCAGGCTCAACTACATTATTCAGGAAAAAATTAAACTCTTATGAGTGCTTACAGCAAGAATTAGCAAGCAGTACATACTTATTCCATGATGACTGCCACAGAAAGACAATCCCAAATTCCACTAATCCTTACAGTATATTTCTTCCAATTTCTTTTTGCCCCATGTCCAAATATTTCATAATAATGTGAATAAATGCTATTGAAGATATAATAAAAGTCGTTTTTGTTTACCATAATTTATTTCTCTCTATTTACTGTTACCTAATGAATGACAGTTAATTTAGGTAAATAGGTACCTCTAAATAGTATCATTATAATAATCAATTGGCTGTGTTTATAAAAAGTATTGAATTCTTAAATATTTCATAACAAGTTATTTTTATTCGTACTTCTATAGTTCATAATTAAAACACTTTATTAAGTTTACACTGTTATCAATTAACAAAATATGAACACACATTTATATCGCTGTTGTACAAGACTGAACAGTTTAAAAAAAAAATGATTCATCAACAATCTTCAGTTTTTACTTTAGTTCTTGAGAAGTTTGAAAACTGAAGTAGCAGAGCAACGGAGCAACGCAGCATGGGCGACATCATTCATGCTGCCTTTATGTCTTCATAGGTGAAACGCCCCACGAACTCTACAGTTTTAAAACAAAATCTTATTATTTTCTGCTCAAATAAAGTACTGAAACATTCTGTGGTAAAGTAAAGGAGGCATATCAACTAGGCCTTCATTAGGCCCATGCCTGGACAAAAGCCATCAGCCTAGTCACTGCTGCAGGTTGTGTAATTTCTTCTTTATTTAGGGCTGATATTGCAGTCTCCAGATATTTAATAATACTAAATTATAATAGTAAACATTAGTTAGGTTTCACAAAATATATGATGTGTCTATGTAGTAAGTTCGGCCAAGGAAATATATTCATAATCTTATAATTAGGTGACTTGCTACGCTTGATTCTTAACCATGTGTGTCAAAAAGCTTACCTTCAATGATTACAGAAGATTGGTTATCCAATCCATGTTTGCTCAACAAGATTGGTTTTGGGTAGCGTTCCATTCTTGTATTTTCAGCTCTAGCACCATCTGTGAAAATATTATAAATATGTTTTGTAGTTAGTTATTTGGTTAGAGGTTATAATAGTTTATTTCAACATCTACATAAGTACATAAATATCAATTAACAATTTTATTTCAGTTCGAATGTGAGGTTGACGGACATAGTAACTATAATTAATAATTATTTTAACCACAATAAATAGTTGTAGGATAGTAGGATGCTTGTGTCTACGCAACAAAGGAATGATTGTCCATAGGCAGATTCACAAATAATGTACCTACAGCTACAATAATCTAATGAGATACGAAGGTACTCTCTTACACACGATAATCCTATTTATATTGACTTACTTACTTGTAGTGATAATATCAACTTAGGTACTTTTCGCTATTGAGCAAAACAACCTAAGTAAGTCTTAGTGCAGCCAGTAGAAAACGTAAACAGAGTACGTACTGTCTTGAACGAGAGAATTTTCCAAAGTTTTTCCGACGAGCCACAAGAAAAATGTTCCAAAACTGCTTAGCATAGACCCATGTTTCTGTAAGAGAATAGTAAATTTAATGTTGAATGTTGAAAAATATAAAGCATTCAAGGCAAAACAATGCTTGAACAAAAACATTACCGAAATTAATGAAACCAAAATGTAAACAAAGCATCGCCATGATTGATAGCGTATCCTCCACGGACATCAAATAATGATCATTCCAGCGCTGATTATTTCCAATGTTTATCATGGGATGTTATGCCTTTCCTGTTCTTTTCCCCAAACACTGATAAAGTTAGAGCAGCAAAGGTATAGTTTAGACACGCAATATTTCGCATTAAATTCGACTAAACACGTCACGTTATTTCAACTTTTACTCAGTGCTGCCAATTTTTTTCCCTGAGTCCACTATAGACATGCGTCAGATACATCAAACCGAATTATAAAATCCGATTTCAATCAGAAATCGATTAGTGTTAAAGTATCGATTATCCGAACTAGACAAAGCGATTTCACAATAGTGATGTGAACCGATTACAATTTTTAACACCGGTATATACCGATTAGTTATTTTTAAAAACCGGTTTTTTAAGGTTTTTTTTAGGTTTTTTTAAGAAACATAATTTATAGCAAAGTTTTTATTTTTCTTTACATAATCACGATTAAAATACAAAAAGGAATTGGTCATCAATTAAAAAAAAATAAGCAGGAAATTCAATTATTATACAAAAAAAGGAATTGGTCATCAATCAGTAGGAGATATTATAGTTCGGTTTCCAACAAATCGCAGTTTTGATTTATGAAGCAATTTTGATCCACTGCATCTGCTTGTAGCCTGCTTCTTCTAGAGGACAATATATATCCAGATTTTGAGAACATCCTCTCTGATGGGACCGACGTAGCTGGTATAGCCAAATACTTAAGTGCTATAGCATTTAAAGGTGCCAAATGTTTATTATTGGACCAAAAAACTCCCGCACTTTTAGCTGCTTTTGTGATCTCGGCTTCTTCGTTTCGTGGATCTGTGTCCATATACATGCGTAAAATATTAATTACTGAAGCAGTTGAGCCAGTATTGGGTCTTCTTTGTTTTAAGAAGTCCAGCAGTCCAGTTTTTTTCTGTCCTGGCTGCTCCGAAGTCCCTGGCTGCTCCGAAGTATCTGGTTGTCCCGAAGTCGAAGGTGCAGAGCTATCGGCGGAATCTTTTAAGTAATGGGATAGTTCTTTTCTTACCAACTCTTTTGCTCTCAACATGTTTTCTGGGTGACGAAATCCTGTTCTTAATGCTGGATGTAAATATGTAGATATTTGCGATATAGTTCTTGTCTCATATGCCAGGAGTCTGCTACTTATGTTTCGCCTTACTGATGAGTGAAACATCTTGCCTATATCGGTTGTGAGGGAATATTCAATAGTATTCAATTTTTCATACAGTCCACATATTATTGGGATGACTAGTGAACTAGTCGGATACTGATCACCGCTAACGAGTTTTGTTGCTTCCTCGAATATTTCCAAAATGTTGATAACTTCCCTAGCTGCTTCTTCTTCGGAAGCAGTTAAGTAGTCTGGCGCCTGAACCAATTTCCTACATACCAATGCGAGAACGTCACTTAACTCCAGTATTCTCTTCATCATGTAGAATGTACTGTTCCATCGTGTAGAAACTTCTTGTATCATCTTCAAAGGCGTAGAATCGGGTTTTCTTTCTTTCTGAGCTAATTTAAGCGCTCGCCAACCTACAGATGACTTTTTGAAAAATTTTACAATTGCTTTACATTTGTTAGTTATGTCCTCCACCTGAGAAAGCTTCATGGAATCATCCAAAGTTAAATTAAGTGTATGGGCAAAACACGGCATGTGCCTTATTCCCAGCAAATCACACATCTTTACCATGTTAGCACCATTATCAGTGACAATAGCAGAAACTTTTCCTAATATTTTCCATTCCGTTAGTAAGTTAGTCATAATTTCAGCTAGATTTTCGCCTGTGTGCGAAGTTGGAACATCACATGTAGCTAACACGTAGCTTTTTAAAATATTTTGGTTAAAAAAATGTATTGTGACAGTAAGGAAACAATCCATGTTTTGATTCGACCACATATCAGCGGTAAGTGCAACATTTTTTATATTTTCAAGCATTCTAGCAAGCTGTGACTTCGCGCACTGGTAAAGCTCTGGCATTAGTTCATACCTTATCTTTTGTCTCGTCGGAAGTTTATAGCTTGGATTCAAAACTTCAACCAGCTTCCTAAAACCCTTGTCTTCAACTATAGAGTACGGCTGATAGTCCGTAGCTATCATCATTGTTAAATATTTATCAATTTTCTTTTTGTTACTTGCTGCGGTCATTTTCAGAGTAGTCTGAAAAATGGGGCGCGGTGTCTCCGTTGGTTTTTCTTGTGCTGTGCTAGTAGATGTTCTCTGTGTATCAACTGGCTGATCACCCACTTCACCTCGATCCACCTCCACTGTAGCCTGAGGATGATTCCTCTTAATATGTGCCAACATATTCGAGGTTCCACCTCCAACTTTGATCACTTTAGCGCATAGCTTACACTTTGCACTATCGTTGTCAATTTTCTCAAAATAATTTCTGGTAATTGATTTACCTTTTACTTTAGGCATTGTTCGCAAACAAATCTATCACCTCCAAAGAATTCACAAGCAAAACTGAAATATTTTTGTATAGTGAGGTTCGTCGCGTACGAAAACGAGGTATCGGGGATTCCCCTAACATAGACAACATTTTAAACGGAACGAAACTTATGTTCGGATACACATCTAAGACTCGGATTGTCTCGGATACATGTTTTATGATTGTAATCGGTTTTTTAAGGTGAACCGGTAATTATCGGTTTAAAGAAAAACCGTTTTTTTTTAGGTTTTTATGAAACCGGTTCACATCACTATTTCACAAAACCACGGCTAGCCACGGGTAGCTTTGCGTAAGCAATTATTTGTTTATATTTGAATAGTTTTGATCGATGCATATATAACCGAATAATATTACTAGAGACGATCGAAACTGCGAGCCGGAGCCTCTCCTGAAATCGATTTCTAAAAACAGAATTTGAGAACGATTTCAATATCTGAAATAGGATATTTAACCGTTTGCGTAAAAATCCAAAACGCCAGTGTCTAGTCCACTAGCGACAGTTCTTCAAACCACCAGAAATAAACTATACTGGATTATAAAATAAGATTAGACTCAAACTTAAAACTCAAACTCAAAGCATTTATTTCAATTAAACCATTTACAGGCACTTTTGAATTGTCAAATAGTCGCGTCAGTTAGTCAGAAAGTTGAAGCTAGTTGCCCATTCCAAAACGTAGATCTTATGGAGAAGAACGGGCAAGAAACTCCAAGGACACTCTTTTAAATATAGAAAAAAAATAAAAAAAAATGCTTCTAAATTATACAAAACTAATTTGCAATGTATTTGAGAGATTAATAGAATGTTACTACCAAAAAGAAAGAAAATCATTATCCATTAGAGTATTCAACAATTAAAACTAGTTTAAATAAAAAATAAACATTAAGTTTGTAATGTCAGAAAAAATTAAAAGGGGAAGCAACTCTTCCAAACATTAAAATTTTTGACTAATGAGCCCAAGTGGCTGTGGAGCAGGACCAGCATTAAGCCAAGCATTTTTATCTATGATATAATCATCCAACTTATAATTTGCTTGTCTACATAGTGTGCGTTTAATGCATGTTTTAAATTTCTTCTCATTCAGTTCAAGAATATCGAGTGGTATTTTATTATAACATTTTACACAGTACCCCATAAAAAAAGTGTGCACTTTAGACAATCTGAAACGTGGTTGATCTAATTTGTTCCTATTTCTAGTGTTAAAATTATGCCTGTCACTTATCTTACTCAAAAGATGAAGATTTTTCCGAACATACATGTTTTCATATATATACTTACAAGGTACCGTCATGATGTTAATTTTCTTAAACAGTTCCCTTAGAGCTTCGCGTCTGCGGAGGTTATATATGGCTCTGACAGCCCTCTTTTGCAGAATAAAGATATAGTTAATATCTGCAGCCCGTCCCCACAGCAAAATACCGTAAGACACGATGCTATGAAAGTAACTAAAATAGACCAGTCTCGCGGTATCCACGTCTGTTAGTTGGCGGATTTTCCAAACAGCGTAAGCGGCTGAACTTAGCCGCCCATCAAGTGATGTTAAGTGAGGACCCCACTGTTGTTTTGAGTCAAGCGTATTAGACATTTAAATAGACGTTTTTTACAGTCCGTTCAACCGATTTTGACTTTTATAGCGATGGATATTTTTTTTTAAATGACGTTGTTTCTCGATCTCCACTCGGGCGGAGCCTCTGTGTGGCTTCAATATATTCGTCATGCTGTGTCAGTCTTTCCAAATCAGCGTTCGAATCCTCAGTGGTTTCGGCATTTGAAAGAAATAAATGGAAAAATCACTGACACAGGTTTAACAAACAATGAAACATGCCATTATCGTATTATTTTAATATTTTCTCGAGTCAAAGTTTTAGTAATTGATTGTATTGTTTTCTACAAATTTAATTTAATTAACCACTAGACAAAACCACCGGCCACAGAAAGCAATTTTTTTCGCTTGTAGGGGTGTCCAAACCCCCAGGTTTAGTGGAAATCCCACTAAGTTGACAACACTGCTTTTCTACGATTTTGACATTAGCCACAGATAACAAAAACGTGAATAGAAAAACGTTTTGTTACGTATTTCAATTATGGTAGTTTTTGGTAGAAAGTGTTTTAAAAATCGGTTTTAAATATTTTCGGCAATCATTGTACATTTTCATTTATAAGCACTAGTAGAGCATCAGTTGTAATAAAAAAAAACAATTATAGCACAATAATTTGGAAATAAATCATTCCTATATGGTGTAACAAAACACATCATCCAAATAAATTATAGCCAATTTTTTAGAACAACCCTATCCAATTTCGGTCGACTGATAAAAACTGTTTATCGTAATTCCAAATATGGTATGCGTTTAAAACTGGACTTGCTTTCGATTCAGAATTGTAAACCGAAATAAAATGTGTTGCGTAATTAGACTGCTGGGGGCCCCTATAACTTGGGAGCCCCGTATCATTGATACGGCCGATAAGGCGGTAGCTGCGCCCCTGCTTACTACGCTAAAAAAAAGTGGGAAACTAAAAGATTAAGACTAAAAGTAACTTTTATTATGTTGTTTGATAATCTTCGGCAACATGGTGGAGCTATGAATTAATAACATCTTGGTAAAGTTCTAAAGCAGGAACGTCAATTGCTTGGCTTTCAGAAGCTTTGGCTTTGATTGCGGAAATTAAAACTTCGGTCATAGATAACCTAAAAAATATATAATTAATGTTCTCTCAATTTTCCTACCAACAGTCAAGTAAGAAATAACACGTTACAACTAAAATATTATCCAAATCTAGAGCCTAGCACTGATAAAACATATTTTATTAGATAGAAGTCTAAGGTGCATTCGGCTAACTCCGAAAATCGGGTTATTCCAATAATTAACATTTTCTACACATCGCGGCAATATTATTTGCTCTAGTCACACTCACCTAACCGCCATCTTAGTAAGCTTCCGCGCTCCTATTGGGTTAAGAAGAGGCTATGAGTGAGCGTTGGTGTGTAATGCGACATTTTTGTGAACGACCTATATTTCCCGCGTTTCTTGGATTATCGGATTTACCCGGAAATCCATAATTCAGAAATCTTGTAAATTATTTAACTGGTTGCTTTTTATTTCGATAGAATTTCGTTTTAGTGCACTGTTAAGTAGGGTTAGGACACCCTAGTTCAAGGTTTTTGGTTTTTATCGGAATTAATTCTGAATGACGAACCATTCGGTTTTGCCCGATGTTGATTTTCCAAAGAAATAGTCAGTGGTTCCCAATCTTTTTTTTTTTTTTATAGATTTGGTATTTTCTTTGAGTTACACCAATTCAATGTACACTAACCTATTTTTAATTATAAAGTAAATAAAACCCTCTTTTTTATTTAAACAAAAAAATTGCAAAAACGCCGATGTAAACCAAGCGAAAATTATTTGACCAATTTGAAAGCGGCCATCGTGTGTGTATTCCCCTGAAATCCTCTTTTTTTTTTGTTTAACGTCAGCAAAGCAACGCCGCTTTCCGAATAAGAACGTAATCGCTCACAGCGCTGACATCAATATTTGACGTTCCGAGTTAGATATCACGATTATGACAGCTGAGGGCTGTCATCAATTCGGAACGCCCGTGAACGTTCTCACGGTGCTCGCTCAACGTCAAAACTTGCTTATCATATTTCTTTGTGTTTATACTACACATTTCTTCTTCTTCGTTGGTTAGGTGGCCACGGTAGCCAGAAGCACAATTTCGAAGATGCCACGTTTGTCTAAAGATATGATGCGACTCAAAACAAAACAGCACAACTGTCATCTTTGACAGCGCTCTAGAGATGGGTCGTCGACGTATTTTGCGTTAACGAAACTAGACCGTCCAATTTCGTTCATCGACTAGTCGATTAACTAGTTGAATTCGTCGACTAGTTTACGCGTCAACTTGGATAAACTTTGCGACGAAGTCTACGGCGACGATTTCTGGTAGACTGGTCTCCCGCGTGTTGTATATACCTATTAATTTGAACTTCCCCAGGTACTTTTCCAGGCTTAGGACTGGCTGAATACTGAATCATACTGAACATCAAAAAATCTAAACAAGATGAACAAGTACATACAAAGCGTTTTGTCTCGCATCGTTCGACCAGTCCATAGCCTTTCTCTTTTGCACACGCAAAACGACCATAACGGCATCCTTTTCTTCACTAAACAATAATTTCATTCGACCCGTATAAATATCAACTCCCTAATTCTAGATTTAGAGTTCAAATTTGTTTGCTTGATTATTTTATTTCAACGAACGAATGAATTTGTATTACCCGACTACGTTTTCGCGACGTCGGTCGTCGCGTTACAAGGTTCAGTTTAGGCGTCTACGGATTCAACTAGTTCATCGATTTTCGGTAAACCGTCGATTCGTTCACAGTACGTCGACGGTCGAATTAACTAGTTCGTTGATTCAACGCTCATCATCTCATTAGTAAAAGGCATGGTCGGCATTATTGCAAGATGGCGCATGTCATGACGTCATCTATGACGATTCACAATACATCGTTAACGCACTAACACACAAATATTTTTTATTTGAGGTAGGTTGGGTACAGATGTTGTAATTATTAAAGAACGCTATGTCTAGCCGAAATCGGCGTACAAATATTATTTTGGTACAAACATGCTGATTATAATAAATTATCAAACAATTCTAATAAAAAATTTCGACACAATAAAAACATTCCAATAAAATATAATAATAATAAATTCTAGTATGAATTGTCAAATCAATAAATTATAATAATAAAAAAAGGTTAATGTGTCAGTAAGGTATTTGTTCATCTAAAAAAGTGAGGCACAATGCAAAACTTCACATCTGGAAGCATAAACCACTGGTTAAACCGAGTTGGCTACCTCGTTTTAGATAACCGTCCGATTACCGTACTTAATCAATTGTTAGTGCTTGGTGAACAGTAAAATATTGTTAAACAGCCGTTTATGGTTAAAACAGATGTTTAAAATTTAAGCATCTGTTGGTGAACTCGGAAGCTTATTCGGAATGGCCGTTCAATCGCTCAAATCGATTACAGCCTAACTCGGAATGCGGGGGGAATGCGGGGCTAATGTCACTATAACAAATGTCAATGTTAATATTTGTCAATCGGTCAACCGTCAATCAAATAGAGCTATACATAGAAAATTTAACAGACAGATTAGACTCTCATTTTGTTATTACATTTATCTCCAATTCTTGATAATCAGTCTTCATTTCCCATAGAAGTCAACGGTACACAGACTAATTTCCGGATTCCTTAACATTGTGGATACGAATCGTGCTAACCTATAGATGGATAAAGTATTTGAAATAGAATCACTTGAAGCATTTCAAAATGTAAGTAAAGCAACAGGGCTGTGTATTTTCATCGGATTTATTTTGAACCAAAGAGATTAAATATTTAGATGTATTTGCTTGGAACCTATTAGTTAAATAGAAACAAACAACAAACACAAACTCGTTTAAGAATTTAAAATATTATTATTATTCAATAACACTGCCCAACCAGGGACCTATTTAAAACACCACTTCTCTAAAGTTTATATGTGTGTATGTATGTTTTTTATTTAATGTATGTTCATCGATATTTTCGTCACTAAAATTGTGGACTCATTTTGAAAATTCTTCAGTAGAGCAAGCTTGTGCGGTGGTCCCATATAAATTTTATTAACTTTGCTTGGGCAGTTTTTGAGTTAGCTTCAATAATACGTATTTTTCCCACTTAATCTATGTGCATGATGTTATAATAACTTCCGTTCACTGTTATTTACATAGCAGGTAGTGGTATTCCAATTAGTATGGGGTAGGTACCACAAAAATAAAACGACTTCCACAATTCACTTGGTAGTTTTTCTTTTGGTGGTTGGTTGTTTTTTTTTTGTAAAATGTTTTAATTATTTTAAAAGTTAATTTTACAGCTCATGGTACATAGTTTAACATAATTTCGATTCCAGTTGTTGTTGTTTTTGTTTCAGGTATTACAACAAATCTTGACCAAGTTGTATTATTCAGGATTACCTGATTCAATATCATCTTACATAGAAGCTGATGTGATTATGTTGGCAAAACAGGATTTGATCTCAATCATTTCTGATTGTAATTTTGATTTACAAAAAATCAAAGATGTAATTAATAGCAAGGGGCTGCCACAAGAAAAACTTAAATGCTTTCATGAATTATTAGAAAGAAACAAGTCCGAAGTTCTTCATGCAGCTTTGAACCACTTTAATAGTAGTTACTGTGACACAGTAGTTAATTTTGATTGGTTTTTAAAACTCGTTCTTGGTACCTGTGAAATGAAAACATTAAAATACCCACTACTACAGTTGATGATATCTACATTAAATAAAAATGGGAGTCGGAATAAAATTATTTATGATACCAATAAAGATATTTTAAGAAAAATTATAAATGCTTTAGAGCATGTTAAATAAAATAAAAATTGAAACAATTTGGTTTTTAATTAAAAAAAACTAATAAGTATGTCACTGACAGCATACGTCTCTTAAAATTGTCCTCCCATGTTTCCGTTTTCGGGAATCCTATCTAGCGAGGTACGTATTTCAATCTCAAATAACTACTTACTGGAAATATAATAAGTGTCAGCAGAGACAGCAGTATAATGCTGAAACAGTTTTTCATTCATAAGTTGACAATGAACAAGAGAGAATGAGAAAGAGTTCAAAATAGCATGCCTGTTCCTGGCTCTGTTTGCCCTGCCTGACGAAAAATTTCAACCCTGCATTTGAGATCCTTATTTATTATTTACTGCCCGACCTGGCTTCGCATGGGTACGGTGTACCTACCTACCTACCCTACCTAAGCGCGCAAACTTCTCCTTTGGCGAATGGACATCAATTTGAGCTCAGACCAAAAAGACACATGGTCCTATTTTCTGAGGTTGAAAATGAAACGGATACAATTGTTGAGCAGTCTGTCGAGCGAGAAAACCGCATTCAAGTCAAAGTAGCACACGTCACCATACTCGACGATAGGGAAAATCAAAGTCTGCACAAGCATAGTTTTCGTCTTAGCGGGCAAAAAGTTTCTCAGACGATACAGGGATCGCAGAGTAGGTACCGTTGACCCTTTGACTAACACTAGAGACTTGGCGTTCCCAGCTAAGCGTCGAGTCAAGATGCAAACCGAGATCTTTCACCGTAGGGGTAAAAGGTATGACAGTATTATTAAAAATAAGAGGAGGAAGAGAGCTAAGTGCCACCCTACCTATCATGCGCGAGCTTCCAATTACAATGGCCTGACACTCTGAGGGGTTTACTGACACCCCAAAATTATCAGACCACTTTATGATGGCATCTAAATCCCGGTTTACATCTGCTATAGCGTCCGATAAACTCTCTACGTAAAGATGATACGAACACCGAAGACAGTGAGTTATAAAATTAATGAAGATGGAGAAAGAATACCGCCTGGTAGAACACCAGAATCCAGGTCACGCCAACTCGATGAGCTCTCATCAACGCGAACCGACTGCTGACGTCCCCGAAGATAAGACGAGAACCATTCCAGAGCCTCGGACGAAACCATAAGATGAGAGAGGATAGAAAGGAGAATATCGTGGCCGTCAGCCACGTTATTCTCCTTTTTATCCTCTTTGTCTGTATTCGCGTTGGAGAAATCAATTAATACCAAAACGGTAACCATTGCTTCTCTAATGTCACCAGTCACTTTAAGGAGAGCGGAGGCTGTACTGTGCCAAGGCCTGAATCCAGACTGAAAAGAGCTAACAAGGTTGTTCCGGAGAACAAACCCCGTAAACTGCTTGTGTACGCAGGGCTCAAGCACTTTAGACAGGAATGGGAGAATGGAAATGGGCCGAAAGTGACTAGCTAGGGAGGGCAACAAGCACTGTCATTTGATAGGCACCTATTTCACAAGGTAGTTCGACAGTTTTTTTCTGGTTTGGCCCCAAAAAGTGTCCCCCAAGTTCAAAATCATTTATTTACGTTACACGTGTTTGGGTCACAGAAGTTCATATGTGTACTAAATTTCAACTAAATTGGTCCAGTAGATTCGGAGCAAATTGGCCGTGTCAGACGGACAGCCAGCCAGCCTGCCAGAGACACGAGTGATCCTATAAGGGTTCCGTTTTACGCTTTTGAGGTACGGAACCCTAAAAAAATGTGCGTGTCGTCGTGTTGGAAAAAAAGCGGGAAAACTAATCCTGCTAGAACAACGTCATTCCAGCAGGAAGATTCTAAACAAATGAATTGGAGACAGAAATTAAGCACATGGGCAGATAGCTTATAATTGTGCACAGATGTGCGCCTAAACTGAGTTAGTGCATCTACTTGAGACGTTTGAAGCTGAAATTTTCAGGAATATATTTCACTAAACGCATATATTTTCGGTATAAAGTCAAACAGCTTGGGTTGATTCTCTTTCTTCCATTTTGACGTCAAATGTATGAGCATTGTAAGTTTTGACTTGAAGTTATATTATTAACCTTTTCACCGCCAACGTACAAAGAACGCGATGCCTCGCCAGGCGCCAAGCTATTAAATGTATAACGAAATATATAGTAAACAGTAGTGATGAGGGTATCGTCATATCGATGAATGAGATTCATACGCGTTAAGTTTTAATTATAATTTTACGGATATAAATAAAAACTGATTAAATATTTCCATATTTGTTTTATTTGACAGTATCCCTAGTAAGAAAAAACAGTATAAATCATAAGTATCAAAGTAACAAATACATAACTCAATTAGAGCTTTAGGAAATGAGGTACATCTCTATTTGTTTCATAAGTCATTCTTTGACTTCATTTCAAGTCCTTGGCGCTCAGAGCACGATAAATTAAATTTTGATTAGGGATGTGGTCTATGGTCTTTCTTCTATTTCTGTCTACTAGCGATGTGCGAGTCGAATTGTTTGACTCGAGTAACTCGAGTCAAATCGTAAACGAGTCAACTCTGGTTCAGTTTTTACCAACTAGAGTCAACTCGGTCGATCGAAAGATCGTGATCTATGTCAACGGCTTGGTTGCGGAGGCGATTCGCGACGCCGCGCCGCTGCCGAGGCGTCGCGAACTCGCGACTCGCGAGTCGGCGGCTCAGCTCGCTGACTCGCTCACGTCGTCGTCGCGTCGCATCCCACGAACGAGTTACGCCCCGAGTCGATAGCGATACCGCGGCCCGCATAACCCACGCGCTCGTCCGCCGTGTTGATTGCATGTTTATTTTACCGATATTTATTTAATATTTAATTAATTATAATATTTAATTTATAACCGATGATTAAACGGTTTAATTTTTTAAATTTTGTTGTTTTATTAGTTGGCGACCTGACCTTGCCTTGTTACTTAGTGACCTGTTGTGTTTTGTTTGTATATAATGGCACCTAAAACCCTTGCCAATGCCGAACTGAGTGGATTACTCGAGTCACACATATCTACTGGGCATGCTTGCGCCTACGATTTAGGCTCGCTTCAGGCACCGAGTCGAGTCAACTCGAGTTGCGACTCGAGACAGTAGCGATATCAACTCGAGTCCAAAAAAATCCGACTCGTCACATCGGTACTGTCTACTCCCATGTTTTTTTAAACTACTTCAGTCAACGGTTTTTTACGCTAGCTAATCTCCATAACTTTTCAGAGTATATAGGTAAGTGTTTTTCGAAATGGAAAATAAGTATGGATTTAAGTTACACACTCGTAGCAGTGTACCGATCACAGCACTATTTTTAACCTCTGTCTACAGAATTCGAAGAAGTCCGATTCCACACCTTCTAAAATGTTTAATAGCTGATCTGAATCCAGTTCTTCATTCATCTTCTCACCTATTTGTTTACTCCGATAAAGAATCCGATTAGTACGTGCACTGTGACTTCATAAACGTGCGGCTGTCAAGGTCACTTTGGCATAGTGCAGGCTATGCCAAAGTGACCTTGACAGCCGTACGTTTATGACGTCACAGAACGACTTCTATAGTAGTCTGTGGCGCTCAGGGCACTGACAACCATAAACTTTGTTTTGAAAAGAACAAAATTGTTTTGTGGAGATGGGAATATAATTATCGACAAGGATTGCTAACAACTATTTAATTCCGAGTCGACACCCATCTGAAGGTTGAAATTTGTCTATTTTCCCATCGTTATAAACTAGTTAACTAAGTTCATATTTTACTGACCTAAGTTGTTTTCGATAATAAACAGTGATCGGAGTAGGTAGATTGAACTGGGGTCATTGATCCGAAACGTATATATTACTATGGACATTCCTCCGGAATTGGTGGATTATTTAAAAAAAAACCGGAACTTATGTAGGAATTGTATTCTGCCAGAGTGGAAGGAGTCATTTGATGATTTGCCATCCTCAAAAAAAAGGTAGGAAAAAAGAAGGAAGAAAAAATAAATATTAAAGCTTCGATCGGAATTCGATTGTTTTTATTATTCAACAGATAAATAATGAATTAATTTAGTTTTGATACCTTCCTTTAAATTTTGAATTGAGTAGTAATAATATCACTACCAACATTAACAATATTTAATTGAATCCGGAAATACCGGAATTACTTTCCGGAAAAATGGCTTATCCATGTTATTCTTTCTGTGTGCATTTATGATACAAGTACTAAAAATCAATCTACCTACTCCGATCACTGATAATAAAGCCCTGCGCAGACGGCACACTTGTATTGCTTTTGTGCGATCGAGTCTGCGGCGCACAAAAAGTATGCATGGCGCGCAAAAAGTCGGTCGCGGATATTTCACAGACTCAACGCACACGACGCACATCTTCGATCATTTTGTCGGCAGAGCTGTAGGGACGTAGACGCTATGGAAATCGTGCAGAGATCGCGAAGTATTATTTTGTACATGAAGTACAGAAAAAGAAGAAGAAATAGCGAATTTTGGGTACATCCTATACTTTCGGAAAGATTACTGAAGGGACAGTTCCATACTAAACATTCAATTCTGAAACAACATACGGCAATTTTTTTCAAATTTTATAAAATGTCTGTTACTACATTTGATGAGTTGCTATTTATTTTGAGACCCGCTTTGACTCATTCAGTAACAACAATGAGGAGGTGCATTGGTCCAGAAGAAAGGCCGTCTGTGACACTCAGATAAGTAAATAAAATATATATATTTATATAATCATAATTAAATTATTTATTATTTCTCTCAGCAACAAACTAAGTTTTTTATTATTCAAATGACAAATAGGTTTCTGAGGTACTTATTATTTAAACCAAAACATTATGAACAAAGATTTTCTTTTATTAATTAGGGAAAATAACAAAATATAAAAATTTATAAGAATTACGTGGATTTTCATGGCAGCAAATTTTTAATTTGGTGTACTTTTAAACAATAATGTAGGTACACAATAATATCGATCTATTACAAGTGAATTGTCACTTATATTGTAAATAAAATTAGGGGCTTAACTACTAAATCACAATTATTATGGCAGATTATTATTATTAATCATACATTTTGGAAAAACAAGTGAATTGTCACTTTTAAATAAAATTTGGGGTTTAATTACTAAATCACAATTGGGAGCTTAATTACTAAATCACAATTGGGAGCTTAATTACTAAATCACAATTAATATTGCTGATGTTATTACTATACCTTGGGAAATTAAGTCTTTTGATTGGTGGTGTATCTAGTCAAGAAAATAATTAGCTTAACAATTAGGTACTTAACTAATTTTCTAAAATCACAATCAGCCTTTTATTGATTTTTTTTTTGTTTATATTTTCATGATATACCTACTTTACACCTCGCCAAGAGAAAAAAGTTATTCATTTTCGGGAGAAATTATTGATGCCTAATCTCTATGAACGGGTGAGGGTGTATATGACGAGCCGCTTGGCCTGCTTGAGTTTTGTAAAGAGATTGGCCTGGGAACGTATTCCGAATCTTCTGCAATGTCACTGTAGTTAGGGGGCTCAGTACTCGGTCTCTCAGCAGTGTCATATTGGTTAGACATATTTGAGTTCATCGATGGATCGGTTACAATTACTATTCGTTCATTAGGTATATCCAATACTTGCTGTGTTTGGTTGTGAATAGACGCTGAACTGCTTAAGGACTGTTTAAAATTTAAAACTGTTTGTAGTAATTGTATTCTTAATTGCAACTTTTGGTCTGATGAAAATTGTTTGACATAAGGCAGAAGCGACCGCAGAAATGATTCATCTTCATCCATATCCCCTAAGATTGTTCTGCTTTCTGAATGACGTAAGTTGTTGTTTTTCATCAGTTGATTGCCTTCTCTTAGTATTTCTAAATACTCCTCATCGTAACAATTAGTCTTGCTCTTCGGTTGCGTCTTTGGTCGTTTAGAATCAGTTGTTCCAGTATCTGAACTCTGCACTGTGACGTTTAATGTTTCGGCACTTTGTTCGATTTCGATAGAAGATTCATTATTCTCTACCACTGTAAATGGCAACAAAAATAGCAGTGAATCAAAGTAAATATATTTTCTCTTCTTTTTTCTTCCGCTTCCAGAAGGAATATTCTTTTGAGAACTGAGTTCCCTTCGGAAGCAACTTCTCAAAGAGTTCCACTTCGTCTGTATATCTTTTCCTATAAAAAAAGAAATAATTATATGTAGGTTACTAAAAGTTAGGTATTCATTATAGTTTTTGAACTATTTTTTTTTTGCAGGTATTTAGGACGAGGGTCATCGTTCGTCGAACTCGAAGATTATCTGATTGGCGCATCTACTATTCGTTCTATAATTAACGAAACCTGTACATCAATATGGGAACTATGTAAAAGTCAATGCTTTCTTGCTTTTACGGTGCAGAGATGGCTAGAGATTGCGAAACAATTCCACGATCGAACTCAATTTCCTAATTGTTTAGGAGCGGTAGATGGGAAGCACATACGTCTTAAGATGCCGCCAAATTCGGGATCTAATTACTATAACTACAAGTCATATTCTTCTACTGTATTGATGGCAGTAGTTGATGCCGATTACTGTTTTACATTTATTGATGTTGGCGCCTACGGAAAATTCAGTGATTCAAACATTTTTAAAAACTCCACACTTGAGAAAGGAATTCTGGATGATAAAATAATTCTTCCGGATGAACAAAAACTTCCCGGTGATCTGAATGGACAACCAATGCCGTTTGTTTTTGTGGGAGATGAAGCCTTTGCAGTTTCATCACACATAATGAGACCTTTTCCTGACCGCCATTTAAGTGTCCAACAGCGCATTTTTAATTACCGGTTGTCTAGAGCACGAAGAATGGTAGAATGTGTCTTTGGAATTTTGTGTAGCAAATGGAGAATATTTCAAAGAGGTTTAGACGTGAATATGCCACTAGCCATAAAAATTATAAAAGCAGGGTGCATTCTGCACAATTTTGTAAGAAAAAGAGACGGTATGTAGGTATTTGTTTTGAAGAAACGTTGTTTAACTGCCCTTTCGAAGATATATCTAATATTGGTGTGAGAGGGACAGATAATGGAATAGAAACGAGAAAGTATTTTACTAACTACTTCACCACTTCTCTGGGAAGTGTACCCTGGCAGTATAGTAAAGTCACATGAGTAAAGAAATTAATTATTAATTATGTATCAATTAATTAATTATTTTGTTCAAAATACCAAGGTATAGGTGTTATACATAATAATCAAAGCGATTTTGATATATTGAATCTTGTTGTGTCGATTCATCAATCGATAACTGTCATTCGTTCATTATCATTCAATGTCGATACCCATCCCTAATTTTTGCATAAGAAAAAATAAACAAATAACCTCAATGTTTTTCACCTAATCGTTTTTTTATAGTTTTGCAAGTTTTATCTCCAATTACTACTAAAAAGTCTAATAAAAACTTAAACTTACCGTATTTTGTTTTTTCTTTAGACGTCATACATGTCCAAACAGGAGCGGAATAAACATTACAGCACACTTCTTCCCACATTTTTCTTTTTAAATGTCTATCATGTTAAAGTATCATAAATTGCTGGTCTATTTTGTATTTCTTGAATTAACATAGTTACATCGACCTCTGGCGCCATGATAATAGATCGCGTGCGTTACGTCCACCCCTAGCAAATGCAGATTGCCGACTAAAGTATGCGCCGTCTGCGTTAGCGCGCGTTGAAGCAAACGTTCAATTTTTTTCACACTTTTGTGCGGAGCGGCGCGGTGCGGTCTGCCCGAATTACACGGATTTTTTGTGCGCCGGACTTTTTGCGCGTCGTGTGCGTTACTACATATAATTGCATAGGTTCTATTTTCACAGACTAAAAAGTGCGTCACGGATAGTCTGTCGTCTGCGCAGGGCCTAATATTTATAAATATTTCAACGGGTGAAATCAAACAGTACTTTCGCTTCACATCACTGGCCGACTATATATAAGTCCTTGGCGTTCTGAGGACATTAAAAATGTTCGGAGTTTTTGTTTTTCGAATTTTAAGAAAAATAACGGATTATTTTGAGGAAAAATAAAAAAAAACAGGGTATTAGACTGCTATATCAAATAATAAAATGAAAAAACCTGTTAAATACAGTAAATTTATTTTTATAACATAGTTAAAATGAAGAGCTTCTAATGAAGTCGTGGCGCTGGTGGCTCGGAAATCCGGAACTTCTATTTAAGTCCGTGGCGGTGAAAAGGTAAAAAAAAAACGGAAGTATTCCACGAGTGGTGTTATAATATCTATGAATGTGCAGTTTAATATAAAGTATCTAAACTCGTCCAATTCCACCAAAAACACATTAGGTATATAATAAAAAACTTTTTTTTTTAAATATTTATTGATTAGAGACATTCACACATCAACATTAAGTTTCAATAATTGGATTAACATAATTCCCTATTATAATTATCATACAAATTCCACATTGTATAATGAGCAAATAAGTTAATTTCCTTGAATTACATAAAACTCAGTCAATTTTGGATTACCGTAGTAAGAAAATCCTTAAAATAAACATAACTACTACTGGAAAATGTTTGGAAGTGATTTTAGTTCTAACAGGAATGATATACATGATATTAATTTCAAAATATTGGCTGAATTTAATATGTTTGGGGACACATCAAATGGAAACCCAATTGGAACTACAATATCAGTTCTAGGGAAAATTAATTTATATATAAGCAATTGTTACTTAAAAATTTCTACTAATATCATATTTAGACACCTCTAAGCGTTGTGTTGAGTCTTGTTGCTGGTGTTAGTAATTATGTAAATTAAACGATCAACTTTCATATTATAAGATCGTTTTGAGAGTTTACGATGTAAGTGCATGCACGCAATATTACAGAATTTCAGACAATCTAGTTAGCACTTGATATGGAATGTCTCACTCACTTTTACAGTTTATATATCTGGAGAACTTCTCCCAATCGTGCAGTGTGTCACAATTAATTTCATAAAAAATGTATAAAATTACAAAAATGATCTTGAAATCATATGATTACTGGACACAGTGTTAGAAAATGACCTTATTATTGTATAGTAATATCAAACCTTATAAGTCATATAATTGTATTTTACGAATGAGGTTTAAACCAATATACTAATGGCGGTTGATAATAACCACACCACCTTTACTAACTCGTTACACATACTACAATTCTAAATAGTACATTATAATCATGTCTGTATAAGTTTATAAATTGTATAGTAATCACAAACTTGGCCACTGAATATCAATTTTAAACGATAAATCCATCCTCATCCTTTAATTTAGATTCAACAACCACACGCTACTTTACGAAAAATGCCTAAACATGTTCTATCATCTTACACATAGGAGCAACTTTCCGTCAAATAATAAATGAATAAAAAAAATATGAGCTTGCATTACAGAGAGAGCTGCTGACAGACTAATTTTATACAACTTAATATAAACTAAAAATAAAACACAATGAATATACCATAAACTAATGAGATTTCATATTCCCTCATACTTAACAATTTACAAGTTACTTCAAACTCCAATTTGATAATTAACATATGTATGTTTTACGAGTAAATGAAATCGGTGTTCATATATACATAATAAAATAATGTTTCAAATTATATTTACTAAAGTGATGACACTGATCATCATTGACGGGTCTACGTATCGTATTCAATAAGAGAACTTTCCGTGTACTTAACAATGTTTCTGATACAGTACATTGTTGTACATAATGCATACACTCTACCAATTATACCAGTCGAATGGGATGTGATTTGCATCGGCCAAAACTTAGAACACATTTTTAATTAAAGTCAATTTAATTAAAATCAATAAACTAAATAGGTTTTAAAATGGCCTTATTTTGAAGTTTTTCATGGAGGATGTCCCTGATTTTATTTTACAACATGTTTTTGATATTTGAAAAGATGTTTAAAATCTCTAATGCTTGAGGGCTGAGCAAAATGCCTTCTAATAAAAACACGACCCCTACATTAACTGCTTTCGCATTGTAAAGAAAATGAAGAAAAGAATTACAAGTACTTAATCACTTCTCTGAGCAAGAGCTGCGAGAGTAAGAACGACGTGGGTGACAACGCGACACGCGACAACGTCAAACCTATACCCCTGTAATAATGGCACCAACTTATCGCACCGTATACTGTCTAGATATAACTTTGTTAATGTAATATAATTATAAAAACTCGATTCTAGCGAATAAAATGTATAAAATCTTAATTTTATAGAAGCAAAGCACGCTAAACTTATAGTATAATCATTCTATACGAAACGTCATAACTGAACTGAAAACCACATTATTGACGATGTAAATTATTGACCGAACTTAGTTCGGCAATACGCCACAGTACTAAATCGAAATAAATTAAAGGCTCATTTTAGACACAGTTACGTGTCGTGGACGATGGTTTGCGATCTTACGTGGTGTTTAGTTGGTGACCGCCACGTCGCCCGTCGTCTCCTGCAAATAAACGTTTAGCGTGACATTAATATACGTCAAATTCAACATCAATTAATTTTCATACTGGTTATAAAATACATATTTTAACTGTACCATTTCCGTTTTGAGTTCTGGCACATCTGGGACCTCCGGGATCAATCCTGCCAATTTGTCACTTACGGGGAGGGGGTCCTGTAATAATATTTTTGCTGTCAGTACATTTTACAGTAAATTTTTCGTACCTACTAAATAAGTTCAATCATAATAATTATGTACAAATAAAATTGGTATTACACACAAGCATTGAACATATAACAAACTATTATGAGACACGTATGAGACAAGACTAATGCGTATTTATTTACTGGTAATATATCAAGATTATAAGACACAAATATAAAACAATGTATTCTTGATAAAATCGAGATCATTGTACAACACAATGTTATGGTAGTATTATAACCCAGATATTATTCTCGATTTGGGCCATCATAGGTTGTTCAATAAAGTTAATAAATTCAAGTAAGCTAATGAGCAAAGACAGCATCGTACGAGCGTTTAATTACAATTTTAGAACGGTACAAGAACTATTCTATCGACATAATTATCAAACATCACTAGGCAATATAAAAAAAGCGCTAATATTACTTTTTATGGCATAAGATAATACATATTCAAAATTAACGTCTATTGGTTTAGTGACGACAAGAAAAAAATAAAGCTTAGATATAGGTACATAAATAAGTCTTATGATTGAGACAACATAACTCTCTATGTTCTATGTTATGTTCTATGTTATGGAGTTTGGTTTCCGCACTTAATCCTTCAGTGGACCATTGTGCGTGGGCCATAGCGGCCGTTGGTGGTTATTCCAACCAGCCCACCTCCCTCCAGAAGTTGATTAAGTCTCCTGGTCTGTTCAGAACATCTGTGTAAGATCTGGGTGTCCCGAGGGTCTCTGTTCTAATCTGGGTGACGCCCGTGCATTCAAAAAGCACGTGCGCGACGGTTTCCTCAGCCTCCATGCACGCCCTGCACAGAGGACTGTCCGTTATGCCCATTGTGTGGAAGTGTCTGTTCAGCGAGCAGTGGCCCGTGATGGTCCCCGTCACCAGGCGCAGGCCATTCCTATCCAGGCGTAGTAAACGCCGGGTTAGCCCGGTATCCAAAGATGGCATGGCTTCCTTGGACTGCCTGCAGCCCGGTGTTGAGGTCCACCAGTGCTCCGCTTGAGTGTGGGTGAACTCCTGTAGCCACCTTCGTATCTGGGTGAAGGGGATGGGTACGATAGGCTCGGGTCCACAGACTGCGGTGCTGGATCCTCGTCTAGCAAGTTCGTCAGCTGCGTCGTTACCCAGCGATCCGCTGTGTCCTTTTATCCATTGCAGTGTCACCGTGTTGCGGCTAGATACCGTTATTTGTTCTAGTGCATTGTGACATTCTAGTGTTAGCTTTGTGGTAATATGTTTTTTCCGTAAGGATTGAAGAACCGAGGCGCTGTCGGAGAGTATGCGTATGTGTGTGTCCGTAACTCTCCTGGCTCTTAGGGCGTGGACCGCTTGTATAATACCTACACACTCCGCCTGGTAGACGGTGTTGTACATTCCCAGCGGGCTGGATATCTTTATGTTAAAGTCGTGTGAGAAGACTCCAACTCCAGTTCCGGAGTCGGTCTTCGATCCGTCGGTGTATACTCTCATCTCTTTCGAGCCTGAGTAGTCACACTGTTCTTCTGTAAGTATTATGTTGTAGTGCCTATGAAAGTGGTATGTTTTCGGGGCTTTATCACAGGGTGATGCCATCATTGGTCGTCGTTTGATCGCATCTTCCTTTATGCGTGTGTGTTTAACTCTAGAGTCTTTGCTTAGTGTGCCGGATACATGAAGCCTAAAGGCGGCTAGGGCCGCCTCCTCCCGCACGATGAGGTGCAGAGGAGGCAGTCCAAGCATTGCCTGTAGGGCGGCAGTCGGTGCAGTTCTCATACTGCCAGTGATTGCAACACAAGCAAACCGCTGCAGTTTTTCGAGATTCTTTTGGGCTGTGCTCAGGTCTGTCCTGGGCCACCAGACCAGTGAGCCGTATGTGATGACTGGTCGGATGACTGTGGTGTATAGCCAGTGAGTAACCCTGGGGCTAATTCCCCAGTTCCTGCCAAGCAGTCGCTTGCACTGCCACAGGGATATGCTGGCTTTTGTGATAATATAGTTGGTGTGTTTCGCCCAGTTCAGCTGTTTGTCTAAAAAGATGCCCAGATATTTAGTTTCAGTTGATAGGCTTAGGGTTGTTCCGAAGAATCGTGGTAGCTGTAGTGTTGTCAGTTTTCTCTTTTTTGTGAAGAGAATCAGTTCAGTTTTTGTAGGGTTCACTGAGAGTTGGTGCCTGTTGCACCATTCCTCTACTATTTTTAGGGCTTGGCGCATTAGGTTGCATAGAGTGTTTTCGTGGGTGCCGTTTATTACAATGGTTATGTCATCGGCGTAGCCTACTGTGAAGTAGCCTTTGTCATTAAGTGTTTTGATGAGGCTGTCTACTACAAGGTTCCATAGGAGCGGCGAGAGGACTCCTCCTTGCGGGCAGCCCTTCGCAACGATGGCCCTTGTAGTGTCATTTACTGTGACTTGTACAGCTCTCAGTTTGAGCATGTTCGTAATCCAGCCACTCAAGGTCGGGTCTATGTTGTGACTGTTGAGTGCCATGTTAATGCTGTTGAACATGGTTTTGTCAAAGGCTCCCTCGATGTCAATGAAGGCGGCCAGTGCTGAGCATTTGTGGTCCACTGCGCATTCAATTTTGGAAACCACGCTATGCAGCGCGGATTCTGTTGATTTGCCTGTGGAATACGCATGCTGGTATTTGTGGAGTGGTTTTACCCGAAGAGGTCCGTCTCGGATGTGCCTATCACAGAGCCTCTCGAGGGTTTTCAGAAGAAAAGATGTGAGGCTTATAGGTCTATAGGCCTTGGGTTGCGTGTAATCAGTTTTTCCTGGTTTGGGTATGAAAATGACTTTTACCTCGCGCCATGCGAGAGGTATCTGTCTAAGTGCTATGCAGGCTCGATAGATCTCCACCAGCCATGGTGTTAGATAATCTACCCCCCACTGCAGTAGAGCTGGGAAAATACCATCCAGCCCTGCCGACTTGTATGGCTGAAAGGTGTTGATGGCCCACTTTATTCGGTCTTCTGTTACTATATTGCGGGCACTTGACCAGTCTTGATCCGTTGGGGTCCATTCTGGTTCAGCCTCCCACGTCCTGTCCTCCAGGATTTTACAGTCTGGGAAGTGAGTCTCGAGAAGGACCTTACTGGTTTCAAAGTCAGTAAGTGTGTATGAGTTATCGGGTTTTTTCAGCGCGCCAAGAGTTCGGTCCTGATCAGCTGATAGGATCTTCCTTACCCTTGCGGCTTCATTATTAGTTTCGATGGATTCACAGAATTTACGCCAGGCGGTCCTCCTGGCGGTTCTGATCTGCTTTTTGTATGTATATTGTGTATCTTTGTATATCTCCCAGTCGTCCGGGAGCCTCGTGTTTTTTGCTCTGTTAAATTGCTTACGTAGCGCATCTCTGAGTTTGCCAAGTTCAGCGTTCCACCAGGGGTTCCTCTCCTTCTTGGATTGTGGCGCTCTTAGTTTACAGCATGCGTGGTATGCTTCAGTAAGGTATTCTGAAATTTTTGTTACGGTGTATTCTAATTGTGCTTGGTCTCTTATGGTTACTTGGGTTAGGTGCCTAGTTAATAGGGAAGCCAGGAGGCGTTTGAACCCGGGAACATTGGTGCGCCTCGGGTTACGCCTTGGTTCGGGTTTCCTAGTGTGGGTAGTTAGTGTAAAGCGGATCCTTCTATGGTCCGAGCAGGAAGGCTCGTCCGATACGTGCCAGTTTGTGATAAGGTTTGTCGCAACATAACTCTCATACATATTCATTTTTGAGGAATTCCTTTAAAAACATTATTTTAAGCGCATGACATTGGCAATATATTGGAAAATCGATGTACCTGTACCTGACACCCTGTATACGTTAACGATCATAATATTTATGCTTATACTAGATTAGATAGACTTCTATTTTCTTCTTGAACACGTGATAGTGAAAATTGTGTTACACAAAAGAGGTCTACATTAGATGGCCAAAGTAGGTACTTAAAGTGAAAACAGTAGCGTAATAAAAAACCATAGGGAGAATCTACAATGTTTTGCTTATCGAAATAACGCTATCCTGAATCATGCGATCCGTTAGAAACTTGAATTTTTTATTCCGGTCCATAAGATCACATAGAATATGGGTAAGGGCGACAGCTAGTTAGCTACATGATCATTAAATAATGATGTCGAGTTTATGATAGAACCATAATACTCAACAAAGTTTGATGAGTAATTAATTACACCGGTTTCGGCGCGCAACAGTATTTATTCGTTTTCTTTTTCCGACCTTTTTCACGAAATCTCTTCCAAAAAGTATCGACGCAGACATCGTTCAACGGAACGTCGCCTGTGGGCCTAGACAAATGGCATTCGCTTCGGAGCGATTCTATTTCGATAACGAAGTTCAATTGGTAGACAAAGTACACTTCGTTTCGCCATCGTCTCATCCATTGGTTTGTTCGATAAAAATTACATTTTGTCTTTGGTCTTTCTTGAGCAAACGTCAAATTCCGCGCTGTCGCTGTCAATTCTTGTTGTCAGTTGAACTCCGATAGTACGGGAGCCCACGAACAAAACTATGTCGCATCGTTTTGCAGCCAAAACCGTATAAAATCGTTAGTTTAGATGATTCTGAACCCGACTCGGTGGGCAGTACCGGTCAGAAATGTCACAGTTTTATGGGAGCCCATTGCTGCTATATCAAAAGAAATAGGCAGACGGTTTCATTACATAAAATGTAAGTACATAGGTTTCGTAATTTTAATACGATAAAGTTTTTGTTTGTGTGTCCAATGTGGCCTGAGTGCATTTAGAAAAATGTCAAAAATTTTACCGATCGGTCTCACTGTAACCTGGTTCAATTATTTTAAAATCTTTTGTATAGTTACCGGGGTTACAAAAATATGTTTTATTTAATTTTAACTGGTACCTATAATTCCAAAGACCAAAAGAACGTTTCGAAGTCGCCCGGAAAACGCGCGGTGTTTATTACGCTCCTATTCCTCACGACAGGACACGAAAGTTTATTTATTTTCTCATAAAATTACCATACCCCCGAGTAAACTCCAAAAGTCGCCATTTTGTTTCGTTTTTCACAGGATTTTGACGTTCGCTAATGTTTCCATCATACGAATCGAAAACTAGCGATAACGCTTGTCAAAAAGGGTCACTTGGCTACGCATTTCTATGGAATTTATCGTTCGATCCTGTCGATTCGTTTGATGGAAACGAATGATGATGACACTGTCTGGCTAATTTCTATTCGTTAACATATGATCACGTGACATTTCCATAGCTTAAGTCAACCGCATACATTTTTGACTTTTCTACTGGCGATATCGCTAATCGAATGTTACTCTGTCTAGGCCCTCTGGTTCCTTACTGGTACACCTTAACTTATTTATAAGTATGACAACAAATAGGCTAACGAGCAATATTGAGGGCGCCATCAAATTTAAGAACTGCTCGAATTGGTAGCAGCGGCATTAATGGTTTTATAAAAGCGCAGACATAATACTTGCAGCCGCATACACAAACTGTTAATAATGCTGCGGCCGCGTCTATCGTGACCAAGCTTCGCACAGTGATACGATACACGCAGATGTGACCAACCATTATCGGTTATCGTCGCGATATTTCGTGCTGCGTAGCACTTATCGCCCGGGCGGCGGTACATAATAAATGTGGCGATAACTTTTTAGCGAGCAAAACATACGAAGCTTCGGCACGCATTGCTTTGTCAAGATAGACGCAGATGCGGCTGCAGCATAACACAACGAGTGACGACTAACCGAGCGGCTAATTTGATGCACCTTTAAATACACAAGACTCGATACAAGGCTCGTTCTCTTTTAATAGCAGGACAATGAGTTTATCACAAAGGACACTTCATTTCACTAGGAATTCATTGGTAAAGTGTAACGTAGCCAGCAGCGCCTCTGTGGCTACTCTTGGCAACTGGAGTTTGTTAATATTCTGTCGTATATGGATATAAAAATTTGTCGTCGGTCTAAACTGAAAGCATTGGCTTTAGAACACTGAAATATTGTGACTAAACGAACTGTCTGTTCACAAAAATATTGTACACACGGCTACACATCAAGCTGTACATTTCCAGTATATGCTGACCTCGCATTGTACGGAAATCCTATACAATGCGAGATCAGTATAAACTGAAAATGTGTAGCTCGATGTGTAGCCGTGTGTACTACTACTACATCAATTAATCTTTCGCGCGCCAAAGCTTCCACTTTGAGGGTCGGCGCGTCAATATGTTAGACGCTGCTGACGACGTTCTTGTGAGATATATTAGTGTGTGTTAGAAGTTTTATTATTAAAAACATAATTAATTAAATTACATGAAATGATAACGTATCCATTGTCTGAATCAAATTAATAGGACAAAAAAAAACGTAAACAATATGATGTATGAAAATGTGTTAGCACTAAAGCCTACTTTACGTCACCATGCTAGCATATTAATACGTATCCATATCTCAGTTTCAAGCTTATAGGAAGGGGAAAGGACAGGAACGCAGCCACTGGCTGTATTCATTACTGTGTCAGATCGGTCACACTCATTATATTCTCCTGGTTATTAACGGTTCACTCATGCTGGTAAAGATATGCACATGAAACTAAATACGAGATCTGTTAACGGGGAAAGTCAAACGGTTCTTATATTACAGAACTAATTCCACTACAAAACAAGAGGTTCCGGTCAGTATTCACCTGAGGCGTGTCCGCCGGCTCGAGCTCGGCGGGCTCGGCGCAGTCCGAGCGGCTCAGCTCGCTGGGCGGCAGCGGGAACGACTCGGACGCGTCATTGCTGGTCGCGCCCGCCGCCGGAGCCGACTCGTTCGCCTCCGACAGAGACGGCGGCAACGAGTCATCGGGAGTCGTCGCCCTCCTCACAGGTTCTATGTTATTCATTTCCTTGGAGTCGATCGGTGGCATTATTTCAGATGTATCCTTTTCTTCCTCGGTGTTACCATTACACTCTATTGTTTCAATTAGGTTACCGAGCGAGTCTTTGGACTTAGTCTTAATATTTTGTTCAGAGATTATGCTATCGACCTCGTTTTCAGGAGCAGCCACTTTCTCGGTATCAGATACGTGATTAGAAACTACCACAATCTCTCTTGTTTCATGAATCGTAACTTGGGTATTATCGACGTTCTCTTCGACTATATTGTTCTCAGTGCTTATAACATCAGCATCATCGCATATCGGAGACGGAGGGGACGGTAAATCCTCAGTAGAGATTGAATCGTTCTTATCCTCTAGTACTTCCAAGTCTTCAGATAAAGGCGCAGGAATATCAATATCAGTATTTTCTGATATTTCTGTGTTTTCGTTTTCTTTTTTGATTATTATTGCTGATTCTTTAATAATTACACTATCCGTTTTTACACTTTCGACTTCAGGAGTACCCTCTAAAGGGACAGCATTGTCTAATGTTTTCTCAGTGTTAAATCCAGCTTCAATTTGAGCAATAGGAGCTGAAATTTCTTCGATATCTTCTTTGACGGGAGAGGGAAGTTCATTACTAACAGTTAGGGTGTTGGTTAATTCGTTTTCGTACTGAAGGGGAAATTCATCTAGTTTATCATTTGCAATTGGATCAGAAGTTGGTGGTGGAATTGCGTTATCAGCGGTGTTAGCTAGCGAAGCGTCTGTCGATTCTGGTGCCATTGTGGTGGCAGCAAAGGATGCCACAGAAGAAGGAGGAGGATTCGCGGGGAGTGGTGGAGGCGTGGAATCTATCAAAGGCATTTGTTCAACACAAACCTCTTTTATGACGGAAATTTCAGGTACAATCTCTGTCGTTACAGCGGTGGGTTCTTCTACGGTCTCATCATTTTTTTCTTCCTTGAGAATGTCCTTGACAGGTTCTTCTAAGGAAAGCCCATTGACAGGTAACTGTTCTGGCTGTGTTTCAGGCTGAGCCTCAGGCCTGTCGATGCTAGGACTCGGAGCGGCTGGCTCTTCGGCTACAGGGCTTTCGTTCTTCGGAGACTCAGGCGTGGTGCTTCCATTAGTGATCGGTTCCGTCACGGGGGTTTCTGGCGTTTTCTCCTCTTTGACTTCGTTTTCAGTCTTGGCTTCTTCTGCTGTTTCGGCAACAGCAGGTTCGAGAGCGACTTCGGCCGCCTACAAAAAGAAAAAATACAATTAAGAATAATGAAAAGATAAAACAAATTAATAAAATATTTTGCAGCTACTAATTAGAATCGTGGATTGGTACCTCTGTAATTTTATATTTCTAAAACAAATTATAATAACCCGATAATAAGTACCTTATCATCGGCCATGGCTACAAGAACGACGTTAAACCCGTCAAATCTGCACTGAGACTGAAGGGAGATTTACGAGTGCAATATTATTTATATAGTATTGTATTCTGTAACGGAAGATTGGCTCACATTTTTAAATACGTAGTCTCCCTTCATTGCTCATGATCAAAGACATATAATATTGCACACTGCTAGGGTTGCGCAAATACAGTTTAAAAATTAAATTCAGATAACTTATGCTCTAAATTAGCTGGCTCGTGTCGGTGGCGTTATCATATTGGACAAATGAAGCGCATTTATGAAAAGAAGGTACGTACGTACGTAAGTCAGATAAAAAAAGTATGTTTAATTAATTATCCATACACAATGTTGTATTAATACGTTGCGTAGGCTGATTTTCTGATGAATGAATTTAAAATTAAATGTTCCTAGTTTTACTTTTAGGCAAAGGTCACAACGTCAAGGTCGAATTACATATTTATTTAAATGGTTTTTAACATTGTGAAATATCAGATTATAAACCCAAATAAACTCACTTTGACTTCATTGATAATTTGGACAGGGGCGTAGCTACAGCCGTATCAATTATACGGGGCCCACGGGCCATGGGGGCCCCCGACGGGCGTAAGCAAAAATTAATAAAAACATTATATAGAGGCAGAAACTTTAGAAAAACTAAAGTCGTCATCAGCTATAAATGATTTAATAAATCAGTTTGCCGAAAAAAAGGCATTGAGAGTGTATATTTAATTTGAATTGTTTGTAAAAAAATTGGAAAAAGTGACAGATAATTATGATGAATAAATATTTCTTTTAATTTTATGTAAACATTTTTTTTCTTTTGTGAGAAATCTTTACCCTTCATAGGGCCCCCAAACAATTTTTATACGGGGCACCCGCCAAGGCACGCTACGCCACTGAATTTGGACCACCTTTTTAATAAATTCTAATTATTTACATATGGAGATATATTATAATTTAAATATTATATTTTTGGAATTATTTTATAAGAATATAAATAAAAAAGAGAGAAAGAAAAATGTTTATTTGGCACAGTACCGTATGCATGGAACACGTACTTACGATGACGATAATGATGAATACGATGTTCGGCATATTTTATTTCATTTTGTAGCGATATTCAACCGCAGGGCTGTGGCAAATAATAAAACGACACCAGTCTACAAGGCCGTCTTTGCTTACTGATGTAGAAAGATACAACTTAGCTAGCAGTAAGCCCTTTACAGTTTATGATAGTTTGCTCACTCAATAGAATATTTTGCTTATGGAAGTACAAAAACAATAACAAAAAAGTTGGTGGCAGTTATTTAAGTTCAATCTCAGATTTGAAGCCACCAACTGCATCAGATTGCTTGAAAAGTGAGCATGTTGTGAATTGTTTGTACAGTCGGGTATTTTTTTTTTCTGCCTTTTTGTGTGTGTGGAATCGTCTCCTCAACAAGACACACAGCATTTTGACACACAGCATTTTGATACCCAATTTTTTTTTTTCGGGATATTTCAATTAAAATCCATCCAGCCGTTAGGATGCTTCGAGGATACAAAGAATCCCACATACAAAGATACGCGTCAAAAACATAACTTGCTGTCGCGCAGTCGGGTAAAAATAATTCCGATTCGAAAACGTCACATTCGGACATTCTGCGATGTGCAATGAGGCAGGTTAAATCCAAAATAACGAATAAAACGTGTGTGTTCTAGTTAAGCTCCCGAACTGTCTTTATTCATAAGGCGCAATTCAAAATAGAAGAGTTTATCAAAACTTTATAACATAATATTCCGTTGAATTATAAAGTCCTAACAATAGATTTCTGAGCGGATGTGATTGATTGGGATTCATTGTCGTGAGTGATGTATCTTTAGGGGCACCAGTCACGGCTGTTTATGCAGACATAGTATCGCTTTATCCGCCATGTAACGGTAAAGTATGCGACGGTAAAAATGAGTCATTAAATGCCTTACAATCACAACCATGGGCACATGGCTATGGTAATGATTTTCCGCTCTGAAACACCGCTCGTTCAGTTCAGCTGTCTATTTTGACAGTAAATTAGACTCATCCGTTTTATATGTTGAATTCAATTCAATCCATTTTAAGTAAATATAAAATAGTTCCAGGACGAACTAGCAGTCAACGCATCGCCTAGTCTTAAACGGATAGATTCAAAATTACTATGATTATATTGTGTGGGGTTATAATCGTTTTTGTGGAAAATCGTATACCCTGCGTGTATTCAAAACAATTATTTAATTTATAACAACACGTAAAAAGCTGTCCAATGACCCTATATACCTACAAAATAAAAATATTCTGGGGGCAAATTAACTGGGCCTTTGCTTACTATGAAAAGTGCGTTACATGTTTTAAGTGTGGCTAAATGGCATGTCTAGAATTAGATTTTACTGAATAATATACGTGCAACTGCAACAGACAGCAAGGATTACAGGGACTTACAGGGTTATAAATATAATTGAACGTGTACTCGCGGTCGTGTTAATTGCTTGTCCTAAGCGTGCAAGGGACCTACGCCACTAATAGCGTAACATACATACAATGACAATCCATCGCAATGCCCTTTATTTTGACATCCACTGTTTCAGAGGTTTAAAAAATTCGTCTGGTCAATAACGTAAATAACGCAAACGTGGCTAAATTGCCTAAATGAAAAGCATTGCGATCGATTGCCAATTTATGTGTGTTACGCAATTACCCCGCTGACGTGTTCGTGTCCAAAATCCATGAATATTATTATTAAGAGTCAAGTAAAATTAATCATTTTTCTTTGACTTGGTCGCTGGTTATCATAAATGACAGTCTGGTCATCGTCCAAAATTCCTCAAAATACTAATTGTAATAACGCAACTTTACGTACGCATATCACAGTGGTACCTCTAATCCTGTGAGCTCTTCAACGAAGAGCTCACAGGATTATAGGTACCTCTGTGATTTGCGTGTGACCGGGCGGAGCGGGGCGCGGTGGCGACGGAGGACAATAATTTGCATGACAATAAATAACGGAGTCTGTACAGATGCACTACTAGTGTCATATAAAACATCAGACGTGGTTGCTATCACAGGTTGAACGCCCTTTCTTGGCACCGATTGGAAGTACATATGTACTGGTTTTATGTATTATGTTATCTATAGTAATAATAAAAAGTATAACGAAATAATGGAATATGTTTGCAAAATAAACGTGTGCGGAGGACAAAACTATACCGAAACAGAAATTAGTACACTTATTTGTCTAGTAGGTAATGGGCACGTAAATATCTTTGGATGGAATTTCAATGAAACTTGACATAGTGATTGATTATTATATTTTGGGGCAACATTTATAGTATGCTTTAACACTTCCGGAAAAGTTATCTATTATTATTATTTATTTATTTCAATCAACTTTGGATCATACAATTAAACTAAATTAAAAATTATCAATTAAATTAAACAATTACATTAAAATTGTGAATTATACATTAATACTTTTAAATATATAGCTATGTGATAGATTTCTGTTCAATTTTTGAAGTTATATAGTTGATACGGCCTATCTGGACACTGTAAAACAGGCCATAGGATATTTTGTATAACCGAAAAACACCAAACTAAATCAGCACCATTATGCATTACTATTCTTTTATTCCACGAAGGTGCATTTTATCATATTACTAACACCGATCGGTGTAGTGATGACGCAAGGACCTGGGCATTAAGAAACAAGTTTGTGGAGTTTGCAAGTGCAAATAAAATTAGCAGTCCTGGGCAGGTTTTGTGGCGCTACACGTGGGCGGGTAGGTCCGGAGTCCGAACGGGTTGCGAGACTGAAACGTAGGAGGAGGTCGGCAAACAGCTTTTCCTTCTACTTACCTACTTGGTTTAGATGTTTTTTTTTCTAAATACTTTAGCATAGCACTGATTTACATTTTTCGTTCATATTATTATAAGTACTAATTATTGTATACTCTTTACACGTAGTAATAAGTATCATTTGCAGGGTTGCGGCTGATACCTACTCATTTATCCCTTATAAATGATTTACCTATTAAAATAAAAAGTGGGCGAAGTATTTTAATTAGTTTTGTGTTGTGTCAGTTAAATCTGTAACAAGACGCTACACCGCGGGAACAATGCATCGTATTCTGAATGGTTGTAGGTATCAAAACTGACTACTGGTAAAGGAAACATAATGAACTTATAGAGCTCAGATTGCATGTTTATTGAATGACGTCGGTGGTGGCGGCGCAGACTTGTCCACAGCGTGGTCCATCCGTTGTATTTTCATAATACGATGACTGAATGGTGCATTGGCATAACAAAGGATGGGTCAATTTTCTTTACTGACAAGTGACATATTTTCTGAAAAATGTGATTTCATTAATACATAATAATATATGTATTGAAATCACATTTTTCGCTGTATAATTATACAGTGTGTAGAAAGAGCCATCACGAAGCCGTCACCTACGCATTGTGATCAAACTAAGTCACTTTGTGCAAAAATAAGTGCTGAGAGAAAACTTATGTTTTTAGTGTGAATATTCACTGTTTATGGGTAGTGCGCAATGTAATGCACGTAAAACATTGTTTTCGTAAAGAAAATTACGTCAAAAAGAGTTGTATTATCTCCGTAACTAACAAACTTCTCAGGTATGGTCCAGTACCAGTACAAAAAAATGTTCATAAAAACGGGAAGAACAAGTAACTTTCGGCCTATGGACATTTTTACAACCGTTGTTTAACTATGGTTATAATAATGTAGGTATTACTATTGTTTTCTTAAAAATTGCGCGTTCCTATCATAAACTCCTTTTAATATAAATAATATTTATTTAATTAGGATTATTACTAATATAGTCTTAGCAATTCTCGACGACTTTGACCGCAACCAATACACAGATCGACCAACAGATTGACAGCGTACTATCCCCGTCTGCAGTTAAACCCGTTTATATGGCAAGCTGAATGACCACGTGTGGTTGATTCAATTCAGCCTGTCGCTTGCTGCCCTCCCCCGTGCGGCGACACGTTTTTTTTTTTGAGGGTGGTAAATTATCAAATAACTTGAGGGCGTGTCAGACTTTTACTGACTAAAATCCACCCGTGTTCCTTCCGTTGCCTGTGTGCCGGGGTCGCGATATCCTATTCGGAAAAACTCGCAACCGCGGCAGGCATTGGCCCTTTCGGACCCCGTCAGTTGGTGCTGACATCTCTTTGAGGCGCGCGTGGAACACAACGCGCCGTCGACCCGGGCCTGGTCCTTATCGGACGGCGAGCTACCCATTGCTCACCGTCCGCAAGCCCGCGCCTACGATGGCCGGAAGTCGTCTCCTGCGGCGACTAGGGGCGAAGGGCACGAATCTTGCCTCTCCCTCGCGCGCTCCGCCTCCTCCTTCGCGAGCATTACTGCTTCGCAGAAGGAAGTGACGGCCTCCCATGCACTCTCGCTCCGAACCATGGCCTGAACCAGGGCCGGACGCGAGAGATCGCCGCCGCCGATCGCCTCCGTGAGGACACGGCGGTGCTCCGCCCAAGCCGGGCAGACCTCCACCGTATGCTCCGGGCGATCGACACAGTGGTGACACCAGGGCGTTTCCTCCCGCCTTATGCGGAACGGGAACCTCCCGAAACAACCATGTCCGGTAAGGACCTGCGTCAGGGGGAAGGTGAGGACGCCGTGGCGCCTCTCTAGCCACTCCTCAAAGAGGGTTCTTATCGCCACAATTGTGGCGTGCCCAGCGCTGGGTTGCGACAATCGAACTCTCCATGCCGCCATGAGATCCCGCCGGAGCTCTGTCTGCTGTGCCGCGATTTCTCGCGGCAAAGGAGTTACGCCCCGGCGTTTCGCCTCCTCGCGCAACTCCCATATGCGCGCGAGGAATTTTGCCTCCAGATCCCATGGCGGTAGTCCGGCAGGAAGGCTCGCCGCCTCACAGGGGACCGTGCGGTATCCTCGGACCAGCCTAATGGCTATGACTCTTTGGGACGCGTTCAATCGCTGGGCCAGTCGCAGCCCTAATGAACCAACCGGTGCCCCGTAATGGGCCATGGACCGCACGACCCCCGCGTAGAGCCTCCGGTAGGAGGCGTTTGGACCCCCTAGATCGGACAGAAGCCGCTTCAAAGCAGCCCCAGGGGCGGCGACACCCTGAGCCGACGTCCGTAGCCCACAGGCCTTTAATTCATAAAGACATCGGCAGGATAGCCCGGTTCCAGGGTTGCGAGTTTGTTCGAAAGGGATATCGCGGCCCCGGCACACGGGCAACGGAAGGACCACGGGTGGGGGGTTTTAGTCAGTAAAAGTCTGACACCCTCCCACCCCCAGAGCGGGAGAAGTTATTTGATAATTTCCCAAACTAAAAAAAAAAAAAGATAGCCTGGTTAAACAGCCGACAACCTCGTTGCCTTGCGAGATGCCATTACCAAAGAAAAAATACTACAAACAACCACACGTGGTCTTTTTTCCCCTAGTCAATGTCTCGTAAGTACGCAGCGAAATAGTGCGTGTCGGACCACGAGAAGGGTTCCGTAGATGGGATAAATATTTAGGTACACACGCATGCACAGGATTGATTTCATCAACCGCAAAACTAAGTTTGTATTACATAGAATTCTTCGAAAACTATGAAAAACAAAGTTATTTCTGCGATTGTAATCGAAAATTTATCATTATGGCTATTGACTTAAATAGCAAAACCACTTAGAAACATCATAATCTTTTAAATCAATAGGATCCAACACACTACCCTACACAGTTATGTGCCGCTATGTCCTCTCTGCCTGCCCCGCAGTTACTCGTAGGTACTTACTACGTTAATACGTAGTTTTCATCATATTATTATTATAATGTAGGTGGTTTCTGTTATTATATGTTTAGATCATATTGCACTTAACGGTTTTATTTTTTAACTTCAATACGTATTTTAAAAAAATCGACCGGGCATCATAGAGCGTTGCATGTCGCATGTTAACTGTGTCCGTAATAAAAACCACCAATCATGTGGAAGTTTCTGAATCTTAGGTTGTGTTATGATAATATTATGGATTCACTACTACATAATAGAGGGACTTGGCGTCACAGAAGTCAATGAATTAAAACTATCACTAATAGAGCGATATCCCCGACGACAATGGCGGCTCACGTTTGGTTAGCACGGATATAGCTACACTTTGAATTATAATGCGCATTGTTCCTCGCGCTGCGCCAGTTCGGGTGCAATGCACTACGGCGCAATAGTTACTCGTCATAGAAATCGTTGGTTTCTAATAGGCTGACCGCAAGGTCGTATCGCAAACAGAAAAATATTATTTGCACCATGTTTAGTTTTACACTACAGACCACAAAAAAAAAAACTATAACACAACTACAGATACATTTTATAAAACGTGTTTGGTGAATTTATCTATAATTCCTTTGGAACCTAACATCCTAATGTTTGCTGAAATATAAGCAGATGAAAAGTTCTAAGACTATCTTTTAACCAATTTCAAAACAAAAAAACCGGCTAAGTGCGTATCGGAGACAGCACAATGAGGAGGGTTCCGTTAGTAGGGATGAATATTTAAAGCTGCCGCAGACAGGCGCGACGTGACCCCGGTGGAACAATTTTTATGAAAACTTCACGGAAATTTTTCTATCGGTGTCGCGACGCGCCTGTCTACGGAGCCTTTACGCATGCACAATATTGATTTTATCGACAGCAAAAACAAGTTTGTATTTCATAGTATTTCTCAAAGAAACTGAACTACAGGACATACACATCTTCAATAGAGTTTTCGTTGAAAGTGTTTTTAAGTTGAACCAACTTTTAATATGTAGAATTGTCCCTCTAACATTTCTATTGGAATTCTTCAGAATTTTCCACCCTTTAATTTTAAATTTTTTCGACTTTAGATGTGCGTATCTCACCAACTATTGACTAGAATAAAAGTAACTTATAAACATAAATATGGGATTCAACATCCCTCGATTTCTTTTAAGGAGATTGCCAACCATATTTTTTTTCATAAATCCATGGTTTAGCTTTTCGTTTAATACACCTTCGTTCCAAATTTAATCGATAGAGCCAATTGTCTTCGAGTGAAAATGGCTGTGTCACATATGGACGGACGAACAGACAGACGGGCGTGACGAAATTAATAGGGTTCCGTTTTTGCCATTGGGCTACGGAACCCTAAAACTACTTACCTGTATTTTTTATATTTTTTTTACTATTCAATTAGCTTTTTTTTATTTCCTGGTTCAGGCATTGGTTTTTTACTTATTTTTTTTGGTTATGTGTTGTTGAAGTAATTAGCTTGCCCTTCAGTCGTATGGGTTACATTTGCGATTAGGAGTGATTCGGTTAATTTAACTGTTTCCTTGGATCTAGATCACTGATAGTCATATACAAAACATCCGAGTATTTTGACCCACTGAGGGGTTCATACATGTGAATGACCACCTTTGCACACCTACTTTACAATACCGCCGATATAACTTGGCAGTTCTGAACATAGGCACTATGAACTTTCACGCATGTTCGCACTTACACTCGCCTCATGTCACCATTTGGTTCCAAAAAATGTTATTGCGCAGCCTTCTGCGCGAAGTTCGGAACTGCGAAGTTATATCGGCCGTAGTGTACTTGAGTACCTGAGTGGGAACCTACAAATATAGATTGTCCTTCAAATACTCCGTTACAATGCGTCTAAGATATTTAATAAAAAATATTATAATTACCAAAAAACAGATAAGCAACTGACAACTGAGCGAAGCGGGCCACCTCGTTGAATAAGATTTTGCCACCACATGATGGCTCAACCCTATTTATTGACAAACATCTGGCCATTTGGCTAAAAGGTTCCTTGTTTTCTATCTTAGTGATCGCAGTGTTCCACACATTTACCGAAAAATAAGCGACCGAAGTCGGGCATAGCTAGTCTATTCCTATTATTTTTGGCTCATAAGTCATTGACCTTATGCTGTGTGAAAATTTAAGGATATGTGAAATCGCGCGCACACGTGCGTTCAAACTGGGACGAGGCCTTTGAATCTACAACGTGTTAGCCCGTATCGTACATATTGTCGTCGCCCGTTTAATGTAATTAAAAAAAGAGCAGATTGTTATGTTTAGCTACAGCTAACTGTGCGTTTGCACTGGCGAAACGTTCAGATAAAAATATGTTAAAATCTCTATTTTCTGTCAATGTTCCATACAATGTTCAATTCATAAAAATAAATAAATAAATTCATCAATCAATCAATTTTTTTTTTTTAATCTTCATTGTTTTAAGAGGTCGATACTTTTCATGTCGCGGTACACACCACTTTTTTTGGCATTTTAACGACGTAGTATCTGGAATTATTATTCGGGTTGAGATGACTCGGGCCGAGCTGTCACTGACCCAAAAATATGAGCATTTACTAGCAGTATATTCATTGTTACTTGTAACTGTGCGTTTGCACTGGCAAAAAATTGAGACTTCAACATGATGAAATCTCTATTTTCTGTCAATGTTCCATACAATGTTTGACAGAAAATTTAGATTTCAACACGTTATTTTATGTGAATGTTTCGCCAGTGCAAACGCAGATACAAGTAACAAATTAATTGGATTTCATTCAAAAATTTAAAAAGTCTTTAGCAGCTTGAGATAGTATAATAAAGTAAGATATTTAATAATAACGCGTGCACTATTCGGTGGCTAATCTTCTTCTATTTTTTTATCAAACAAAAAACACATTCCTTTTTTAATTTAAATACAAATTGTTAGATTGTTCGAATGCTGTTTTCTTAACAGCCTGTACAATATAAGGTTGCTTATCGCATAAAACCTTACATGAGCTACGCCCCTGTTTTTTTTTTACTACAATGTTAAATTAGTTCTTGGGATAAATTCATCCCAACTACGGAATCCTTCATTGTGCGTGGTCCGACACGCACTTGGCCGGTTTTTTAAAGTAAGTTTTAGTTTTTAAAGTTTGTTTCGAGAAGACGATATATAATATTATTCCTTTAAAAATCTCATATTTATGTGTGGTATGACTGTACCATTTCCGTTCTTTTGCTAATAGGACATTTTGCTAAAGTGTCGTTTTGACTATGGGTCGTTTTGCTAGTAGGACCATTTGCTTTAAGGACGTTTTGATACGGAGGGATTTTTTCTTATAAGCATGGAAGGGTCCGATTGTTCGAATGTTCGGAGTTAAAGTCATTATCCAATCCTTTTATTCAAAGGGAGTAGCTCATGTAAGGTTTTAAGCGATAAGCAACCTTATATTATACAGGCTGTTAAGAAAACAGCATTCGAACAATCTAACAATTTGTATTTAAATTAAAAAAGGAATGTGTTTTTTGTTTGATAAAAAAAATAGGAAGAAGATTAGCCACCGAACAGTGCGCGCGTTATTATTAAATATCTTACTTTATTAGACTATCTCAAGCTGCTAAAGACAAGTCTTTTGGACTCCAAATTGAAAGACAAACTTAACCTTATAGTTAAGAAAATATTCTCCTATAAATCGATATACTTCACGGTCTATTCTCCAACAAAAAATGTAAATTTGTAATCGCAAAAAAAATTGTGCAAATATGCGCAAACTTTATGTGATACACTAATAACTAACTTTTCCTTTACTTTTGCTGCTTTTAAATCTTGTAAAATATTTTTTTTTTCTAAATCTTAATTATATTTTTTTTTTACAGTTTCATGGGACGAAAGGGAGGGGAGTATAAATAGTCAAACGCTTCGCTCGCTCCTGCATTCTAAATTCTCTTAGTTAAATCAATGCCACCACCGGCGTTAGATGTCTATATTGTCAATCCGCGAAGATGACCAAATCGGCTGCCAACACCTAAACAGTGAACTTTCCGAAAAAAATAAAAAACTGTTTACCAAAACGAAAGTGGTCTACGGGACAAAGAAGTTTGAAGACGATTATGAGTGCACGGATACCTATACCTACTTGGACTTTTAATCGTATCGGAACGTGACAGCTTGAAGAAAAATAATGTTTGGCCAAAACTGTAGTTTTGGGGTGTAGTGATTGTCTAAGTTATGTTATCCTAACTTAATATTATAAATACAAAAGTGAGTTTGTTTGTTTGTTACGCTTTCAAGCTAAAACGGCTGAACGGATTTGGATGATATTCGGCACATGGGTAGACCATTACCTGGGTTAGGACATAGGATACTTTTTTATCCCGATATTCCCACGGGATAGAGACTTATGCGGGTAAACCCGCGGGGCGCTGCTAGTAATTTAATAAATGAATAGTGTTTTAAAGAATAAGTAATTAAATTAAAACTATGCATACGTGTATAATTATGTAGAACAAAGTTCATTCAATTTTATATTTTTTTGTCAGTGTCCCTTCAACTGTCAAGTTTCTGGAAACGATTTTTTATTTTTATCTTTCTCGGTTAAGCTCTTGATCTGCATCTCACCTGATGGTAAGTGATGATCAGACCGAAAGTGGAAGCGTGCTTCTCCCGGAATCCTCAACCACAGAGGAACTGGCTATCTTACTTCTAACTGCCAAAACACAACAATGCTGTTAATATTGTTGTTATGGCGACAGACTTAGATAAGATGGTGGTAGCTAACCAGGCGGACTTAAAACAAGCCCTACTACCACCAACCAAATTCTAAATCCAAGCATACAATTTACATTTTTTTTATTGCTAAATTGTTTCATTAATTATTTCTCAACTATGAGCTTTCTTTGTCGTTAGGTATGTCTTAAATATGAAACACGTTTTCAAGAGCGCTTAGACGATCTTTATAGTGGTCAGGACCATAATCAATACGAAATGTCTAAAAAAACGAATACATACCTCCTCTGGCACTTTCTCTGATTCACCATTTGTTTTGGCTTCCTCTTCTTTTTGCTTCTTCTCTTGTTTGGGTTTGTCTTTTCTGCTGAAACTGATCGATCTGAGCGACCATTTCTTCTTGACCTGCCCATGACATGCTTGGTTAAGATAAATAGTAAATAGGCACACACATGCAACCAAAACTCAACACTAGTTAGATGTTGGCAACTAAATACAACAAAGTTATTTAAATGAATGCACCTTTTCCTTCTTGGGTTTCTTGCCCTCTTCAGGCGTAGGTGTGGACTCTCCGTTCTCTACTTTTTGCTCACTTTCTCCGTTTGTCAGGGGAGCCGCCTCTTTTTCCTCTTCATTTAGTTTTGCTGCTTTCTCTGTGGTAGCATCTTTTTCATTTTCTGGAGTGCCGCTGTCTATGTCCTTTTGTTTTTCCTAGAATCAAATATACAAGACGCATAAATCTAACGTGTATACAATGCTACATACACGAGCACAGTGAAGTGTAGTTGAAATAAATATTTACACATGCAGTATGGATTTTATCGACCTCAAAAATAAGTTTGTATTTCAAGAATTTCTCGAAATAACTATCAACGGCAAAGTTACTTCTGCAGTTGTATCGGAAAATATATCATAGGTATCTCAAAAACTATTGACTTAAATAAAAATTATATTAGAAACATCATAATATTATGGGATCCAACGACACTACGCTTATGTACATTGAATTATTTTTCATCCCTCGGTTACATGTGCCATCCCTTATTTTTGTTTTTTTTTTTTGTTTTTTTCGCTACAACTTTGTTTAGTTGTGCACAAAATACACTTTGTTTCCAATTTTCATCGATATAGTGCCAACAGTCTCCGAGCAAAATGCTGCGTGAGTCAGTGTGTCAGCGCCGCTGTAACTCATCTGGACAGACGGATATGACGAAATGATAGGGGTTCCGTATTTGCCATGCGGCTATAGAAACCTAAAAATGACTAAATTTATATTATTTCAGGGCACACAGCTACTCTAGCATAAAACAACTAAAGTTTGTCAGTTCAAACAAAATATGGCAAACCGTGCGCGAGTGGTCAAACACACACTCATGTCAATTGAACATACTGCGTTACTTCAATGCTTTGATCTATTGTTTTGTGATTGGGAATAATTGAATATGCCTTCCAAATACCTGTTCATGAAAAAACTATTACCGTTGGTTCGTGTATGTGCGCGTCTCCATTGAGCTGTGGTTTGAGCGCGTCGGCGTCTGCGAGCTGCTCCACTCTGCCTTCGCCACCGGCGCCTGCAACAGCTACTTCGCCAGCACCCTCTGCCTCCTTGCCGCTTATGTCCACCGAGCGCTTGCTCTGCTTAGCACCCATGCTTATAGATGGCCTATTAGAACACAAAACATACATCAATTCAATTGGATCTCAGAAGCTGGTCTGGACATACGTATTATTATAATAAAATGACTGTATTCTAATCAACGCCAAACGCAAGTTGTGGGAGAGTCTTTACCGGATTCATGCGTATTGCAAAGGTGTAAGGAACACGACCCAATAATGTCCACGACACACGTAAGCAGCCATTTGGCAGATTGGGTCTTCATATAGCTCGCGCTACCTGCGTGTGCACAGTCCGTACGCCGCGCTTATCAGCTCCTAATCCTAAGCCGTAGCTGGAAGGGACTACGAGGCGTCGGCGTAGTAAATATTACGCGGCGAACGTTTACTAACAGCGAAAAAAGAACCAAGCCCGCGCCGGTAACTGCATCTAGCGGGTCTCGGAGGTCTTATAATTGTTAAATTTTTTACTATACAAATCTAGCCATCTTTTTGCATTTCAATTGACTTTTTGATTGCGAAATTTCGTTGTAGTACCTCATACTTTGCAAGTCGTTCATACTAATACTACAAAAGCGAAAATAACTCTTTCTGTCGTGTCTGCTGTTACCCTTTCACGCTTTAAGGCTTGTGCAGACCAGCGCGACTTGTCGCGCGACGCGACACGAACAATACAATTTCTAAGAAAACTTCACAGTATAACAATAACCGGTGTCGCGTCGCGCGACAAGTCGCGCTGGTCTGCACAAGCCTTTAAGCCCACGCGACGCGACTCGAACAATACAATTTCTAAGAAAACTTCACGGTATAACAATAACCGGTGTTGCGTCGCGCTAGTCTGCACGAAGCTTAAACCACTGCACCGATCGTTATGGGAACGTACCATTGAAGAAGTTCATATCTGACCACCGTAAGCACTATTCTTCCTTGCAGCGTTCGGCGGCTATAGAACCGGGCCGGTAACAGATGTGGTCATCGTGTTCACGGGATTTTGTTTTGAAACTGGTTAGATATGAACTTCTTTGATGGTACACCCGGGGTAAAAAATCCTACTATGTGAATCCTATGTCCTACTAACTCAAGTCACGGACTACATCGTGTGCCAAATTTCATCGAAATTCGTTCAGCCGTGAAGGTGTGAAACGGTAACAGACAGACCTTGTTTTATAGTTTGTGTAGATGATTATCATCACCAAACAAAATCACCCAGTCCCTGCCACGACCAGGACGCTGTTGCAAGGTAACTTAGGCCAGTAGAACTTCACTCAAGACTCAAGCAGTACTTAAAACTAGTTTAAAGCCATTTGATTGGTTGAAATTAGTTTTAAGTAATGCTTGAGACATGAGTGAGGTTCCGTAATACGGGCCTAAGTATCCACCGATCGACTATTACCAACTGGGTTCGGTAAACTACATCAATTCCAACATCCAATCAATCAATCAATCAATCAATCATGATATCTGCTTTGTGACTGCATTAAAGGAGGGTGCTCCTTTTATGCCATACTCAACCAATTTATATATCGTACATCACTTTTAAGAAAAGGGCGTGGGTACATATAAGTTTAATGAATTCCGTTCAGACATTATCATGTGATGTGGCGGGTTACAAACAGATGATACAATATTATTTTCCAACAATTATTGTTTTTGTTGTCAGTTGAAAGCTTTCTAAATATTATGTACTGATGAATATGTTAAAAATTCTCTTACTACTACTTACTAATTACCTAGACAGGGTTTGTTTACACTTCTATCAGATACTTCTGGAACACACATTAGGAATTTGAAATTTGCCATGACGCTTGATGTTAATCTATCTGTAGATAATAAAATAGTGTAGTAATGAAGTCAAAACTATACAGTGACTAGTTTAGAAATAAAACTAATTGCTACGAGGTGTGGTAACGAGTCTGATGCCGAAAATATAGTTTTTAGATTTGGTGTCCGTTTGTCTGAATGAATGTTCCGGATTGGTGCAAAAACGGCTGAACATATTTGGATGATATTTGGCACAGATAGATTATAACCTGGATTAACATAGTGTACTTTTAATCCCGGTAGTAGGTTCCAGTGGGATATTATCCGACATCCATTCGTGCAAAAGGTACATACTATGTAAATCATTTCGATAACCAAAGGTGATGAAATATTTTATGAAAAATTATTTGAGTTCAGTTCGACGTCCTAGAAGGATACAGGGTCAGGTTTTTTAATACATTTGTAGTTCGCTGAAGATAACGATTTGATGTTAGAAGTTAGTTATAGAAAAACAAAAAAAAAAATAACAGTACAGTAAACTTTACTGTATTGTTATTATGTACAAAATGCTCTGGCCAAAATGGGACCTTTAGGTGTGATGATCTAAAAAGACATTAATTATCAAAACAATATTTCTGTACGATCGGTAGATATGTTATTATTACACTACCTATAAAAATAAATAAGACAGGTACGAGGAGGAACCAAATTGGAATACAAAGCACGTCAGTGGGTCACGGTGCTGGGAACACGCTTAAAATAAGTTTAAACTATCGCCCAAAATAGCGGCCAACGAAAGTGCACCGAGATGCATGCATCATTAATTCACTAGCGATTTTAGTAGTAACGCAGCGTTGATGTGACGCACTCAAAAAAATGTTTAACTAAGCTGTCTTTTACCTAATGAATACTAATGATGAATAATAAATTAATGATTCAGTAAAGCACTGTAAATAAACGCTATTCTACAGATGATTCATCGAAACCCATTACGATTAAGCATAAGATAAACAATAAATCATTAGATGACCTTTGACTTGGTTAAAATATACTTAAATAAATAAAATGTATTTCATCTTTTAATGCTATTTTTTTTACCCGATTTTATATAAGTTACGTTACTCATTGTACTCACAAAAATCAGGAAGCACACTACTGTCACGACGTTTAAAATTAAACTGTGAGTAAAGCGACCCGCGAATGGATATTGTTCACATTGATCATTAGCAGTGGACCGAATTCCTAGCACATCGTCGCCTTTATCGTTCATTATCCCACTCGTTACACTCAATACAAATATAAATAGCAGTGACATTAGTCACGCAGGCAGGACACGATGCTTATCTCTGCGCAAACATTCTCTACGACACAAAAATATTTATAGCAAAGGAATGGTACCAATTTAATACGTACAATATTATATAATTCTTATGTCTGAACATTAGACAATACTCATGGTGGCTAGCAACTTATTCATTTGAAACAGATAGAATTAGTACCAACATCAATCGATACTACGGATAAAAAATAACCTAAGTGGGCCCCCCAGCCCCAGCATGCTATTGTGCTTATGTAGTAACAAGCAACTAGCAATTACACATACTTTAATATCCTTTGTCCTTGATTGTACAGCGAACGGTGCGCGAAGAGCGTCTGTCATGTCATGATGGGGAGTTATTTCAAATCGGTTCACGCGTTTAGGTTATTGACCTAGCGTATGCTTCCCCCTCTCCAACATTGGGATTTTTTAGCCTTTAACCAGTCAACCAAACCGTATTATTGTCATCAGTGATACAATAGGAGGCACTTTAAAGTAGGGATGGTTACATATTTAGTTGTTGAAAAAGCTAGTTATTAGTGACCTTGAATCTGGTGCGTTCAAGGTTAACGGCTGAATTGGTACGAATGTTTAAATAAAACTTCGTTTTAGTTTCGTAAATTCGTACCCATAACAGCTGCACAAGGCACAACCTGTACAGTAATAATAATTATGTTAGTAGACCTTGACGTCGCACGGGTCGCACCATCGTAGAACTAAGCACAGGATTAAGAGTGTCTTGGTATTTCATGAAATGACACTGATGATTTCAATTTTATTAGTATTTTCTTATCTTTTTACTGTTTCTCTTGCATTCGATACCAGAAACTGTAGATTTCGTTTAATTTTAAAACCATAAATTAAAGGATCTTGTTATATTTTTCTAATTTGAATAGACTGACTTTAGTCGCGGAAGGCTACATGACACCTCGATTAATTGATTAATATTTTTAATAATTATGTATTCGTTTATTATTTTGTAAGAATAGTTAGTCTTTTTTAAAAGCTTTTATTTTTATCTATTTAGTTGCCTGAAAATAAAGGATTTATTATTATTTTTGGGTCCCGGACCTTTGGAAGGCGTACGAAGGGCCGAAGCCAACTGGCAGAGGTCCTTTAGGCGTTTTAATGTAATAAGTCCGTCACTGAGCTAATCTTTAGTAGACATTTTGCCTTGATCATGTAAATACATGACAAATAATAAAAAATCAAATCCATGGGTGATTTTAAGTGTTCCTGTTCGATGTTGTGATACAGAACCCTCAGTGTACGAGCCGGGCTCGCAATTGACCAGCCTTCAAAAAAGATTATATTAAGTCATTTTGAATTCTATGTAGGTATTTATTAGATTTTAAATAGGTAGGTACTGACGCTTGGCATTAACAAATGCAGAAACTAATCACCGGGTTTCATAAATGCCAGCACGGTAAAAGCCTTTGCAGACCAGCGCGACGCGACTCGAACAATACAATTTCTAAGAAAACTTCTGGGTATTACATAACAATAACCGGTGTCGCGTCGCGCTAGTCTGCACGAAGCTTAAGACTTATTAGTCTTACCGTGCGGGCATGAAACCTGAAACCTGAAACCTGGTGATTCGTTTCTAAGTACAAAATATAGATTTAGCAGTTAGGTTGCCAGTATTGGTCAGTTGTCCAATACTGGCAACCTTACTGCTACTGCTTTTGAACAGGCGTTAAACCTGAAAAATGCTAAAACCTCGTGTAAAACAATGAAAACTTAATAAAGAGAAGGAAGTACTAATACCTATAATACAATTACATGCAAGTAGTGCAAACAACCAGGTACCGCATACCCCCGTACAGAACACGTGCACGGCCAATAGAAAATCGATAGCAGCGGTCAGTTGTGGATAAAAACCACAAGTAACTAAGCACCAGTCATAATATGACTTAGAGACAGAATAAATTAACTTACAAATAAATTCCAATATTATGTACATACACATGGTGCAAAAAGACGAAACAGTCGTTGGGGTAGCGGTGCTTGCTACTCAGACGTTTAAAAGATCCTGTCAAGCTAATTGCAGACGTTGCTGACTATTTCGTTTAGATGTATTATAGCATAATAATAATTATACGCCTCGCTGGATTAGGATTAGGCACTTCCCATGTTATCTATCTTCTATATGTACGTAGTCGGGCGATAAGTTCTGTCACATAGGTAAAATTTCGAATTTAGAATGCAAGCCGAGGAAAATATTATGGGCACTCGAAATTTGAATATTTAAAGAAATAAAAACAAAGGGTTTCTGGAATTTTGTTCTTTTTCTAAAATGGAGTGGACGCGCAAAGAATACAGTCGCAGTAATTGCATTGCATCGTTGCGGTCACGCGCCAACCGAGATTTTCAAACTGCTGAAAAATTTGAAAATTCCACTGAGATTTATTTATCGTACTATCAAACGATTCAGGGAAGATTCAAGATTAGAAGATAAAGAAAGGAGCGGTCGACCTCGTACTGTTCCGACTCCAGCGGTCATCAAAGCAATGAAGGCGCGAATCCAACGAAATCCTGTCCGCAAGCAAAAAATGTTGGCTCTGCAGATGGGACTAAGCAGAACTACTGTTAAAAGGGTGTTAAATAAGGACCTAGGACTGCGTGCTTATAGAAAAAAAACAGCACATCTTCTTAACGCACGGCTGAAGAAAATCAGACTCGAAAGAAGCCGGGTTTTGTTAAAGCGGTACGCGGGAAAAAAATACCGCGAAATACTTTTTTCGCACGAAAAAATTTTTTATGTTGAGGAGAGTTTCAATAAACAAAATGATAAAGTGTATGCACACTCTAGTGAAGAAGCGAACAAACGTGTGCCACGTGTTCAGCGTGGTCATCACCCTTCGGCATTCATGGTTTGGCTTGGGGTGTCCTATTTGGGTCCAACGGAGGTGTTTTTTTGTGAAAAAGGAGTGAAAACCAGTGCCCTCGTATATCAAAACACAGTCCTAACAAACATTGTGGAACCTCTTTCACAAACAATGTTCGAAAACAGGCACTGGGTATTCCAGCAGGATTCTGCGCCGGCTCATAAGGCGAAAAGTACCCAAAACTGGCTCACGACCCGTGGAATCGACTTTATCAGGCATGAGGATTGGCCTTTATCCAGTCCAGACTTGAATCCCTTGGATTACAAAATATGGCAGCACTTAGAGGAGAAGGTCTGCGCTAAACCCCATCGCAACTTGGAGTCACTTAAAGCATCCCTGATTAAAGCAGTCGCCGATATTTTACATGAATTGTTTACATGAATGTCGTGCGTGCTTCGATTGATGACGGGCCTTGCAGATTGAAGGCTTATATCGAAGCAAAAGGAGGACATTTCGAATAATTTTAATGTGGTTTAAATCTGTATTTTATACCCGTTTATTTGATATATAAATGGTTGTAGTGCGTAACTCATTGTGTCATTTATTTAACTTTCCATATGTGACAAAACTTATGACCAGACTACGTATATAAACCGGCCAAGTGTCAGACCACGCCGCAGCACGTTCTTTTGCTGAACTGGGCCTTTTTGGCGCAGCCCTGAGGCACACTCTCCATCAAATTTCTGCTTACATCGCCCTTTACACTTTTTTATTTGATTTTAATTTTTTATCTGTGTGTAATTATATTGTGTGTGTTTTAGTCTGTGCTAAATAAATGTATTTTCTTTCTTTCTTTTCTTTTCACGCACAGTGAAGGGTTACGCAGTTGGGATGAATATTTATGCGTACACAGTATTGAGTTTATCGACCGCTAAAATAAGCTTATATTTCGTAGTATTTCTTCAACAATACCCCACACGGTTATCATAATCATTTATTTGTCAGAATATGGTGCATTATATGGTATGGGTAATATGGGTTATGTGCTTTTTTTATATGTATGAGTGGCACCTCTAATTATTTTTTTCGTAATTTCACTACGACATTGTTTAGCGGTGCACAGAATATTTTTTGACTTCTTTCAAATGTTCATCAATATGTTGCAAATAGTCTCAGAGTAAACTGGTTATGTGACATCCAGACAGGACGATTTCATAACGGTTCCGTTTTTCCAATTTGGCAACGGAACTAGGGTTGCCAGGTGTCCGGCTTTTTACAATCGTGCCCGGCCAAAGATACACAAGTCCGGCCTGTCCGGCTTTTGGTCAACCCCGCCGCGCCAAAAGATGCCAGATTATTTATTGTAAAACAATCAATAATCAAACAATCACAATGAAAGGTAGTCGAGTCGAATGTATCCCAAGAACAAACTTAACATTGTAGTTGAAAAACATGTTCTCCATTATGGAATGTATGGTAGAACATGTTTTTGCAACTGCAAATGTAAGTTGGTCGATTATACTCGTTAACTTGTAGAGCTTACTTAGCTGTGACAGTTTTCCTTTTAATTTCTATTAATTACTGTTGTTAATTTTTTCATATATCCAAAACCAACCATTTAGCTGGCAGGGACGACGAAGATGACGACGGTTGACAACAAAAATTAACACTTTAAAGCTTAATATTTTGCAAACAGATCCCTAATTCCAAAAATGGTTTTCACAAACTCTGAATATTTTGAACGACCTTCCTAACGACCCCACACAATGGCATAGATGAGAAAAAAAAATCCCCATTTTACGTATAGGGGAGTGTAGGTGTTTTTCTTTACCACATTATCATGCGTGTCGGATTTGCGACTTTCGCGAACATTTGTAGAACCAAGAAAACCTAAGGTGCAAGATCGAGTAAATGAGCCCGAAAATTCTAGCTCTAGAGCGAGCGAAGCAAGCTTGAAATTTTAGCATCCCGTCTCGCATTGGTTACGATTTCCTTTGAACATTCATACAGAAGTAGTTACTTAGTCTTCTTATAGAGAAAATCTTAAGAAAATTAAGGGTAGGAGTGAATAGGCTGCGAGTGAAGCAAGCTCGAAAATTTTTGCACCTCGCTTTGGTCAGGTTAGATTTTATTTTGATGAAAAATACCTATCATATGTCGATGAAAGCTCCGACGGGGCGCAAGCCGACCTCGAGGCCGTATGCGAGGTCCCAAGTTGCTTACGCTCTCCACCGCTTCTGCTGTGTAGTAAATTTTCCAATGATACCTAATTGTATGGAACGGATCTGGATACCCTTCTAACCCCGCCCTCATTACGAAACCTTGCCTACGTTAACATTGCCATCCAAGTTTTTGAGGTTGCATCCACTGACGAATTGCACATTATTGTTTAGAATAAGATTACATCAGTTTTAAAAGTGACGGAACTAAGATCGAGATCGAATTCAAACGATAAAAACCCTGCTGCTCTGTAACTCGATTGCTGAACATAAATGTGCAGCAAACAAGGTATCATGTTAATAGGCAGGTTGCAGGTTAACCTGAGTAACAATTCTAATTCAACTGCATTTTGTAAGTACTACATAGGTACTTAATGGATTATTCATGACGTGAATTGTCGCTCTTATTACTTCTAATAATTCAGCTATTCTATCAATAGTACAGTTCAATGCAGTGGCGATACACTTATGGGACATATTATGTACCTACGTAATATTGAATGTCCATCTCGTTTATTCTCCGCTAGGTACAAAACATACCATTTAAAATCTTATAAAATGATAGATAACCAGTAAGTAAACAAAAATACAAATTAAAAGAAAGTCGTAAGCTCAGGATGTAGGTACCTACCTCATTCACATGGCACCCTTATTTCTACAGTTTCTACTGTCTCCCCAGTTACTCACAACGATGATTCATCGTTCCGTTGTTAATCACAAAGAACGTGCCTATTTACCGGAAAACGTTTTATATGTAGGTACTTACCTACTTAAATCAGTTCAAACAAGTGAATCATTCTCATTAGCAGGAAAATACACAATAAATCTGGAGTAAAATACTTATTAATGAATTGAGACTATAGTGTAGGTATGTCAATTCAACTTTACGGGCACCATACGTCCATACCACCACCCTTGTGTGCATTCAATAACCCATTCTGAAATTTAATAATAAGCACCGAACCTTCTACCGTATTGTCTTAGAGAAATGCATAAAATTTCTGGTAACTTGACACAGTGCATTCATTAAACTTCAGAAAGATTTATTTCGAAAGTACCTCGGTCAGTACTTGCACCAATACTGCTACCGATGCTGCAATTTTAGAGCAACCGGCTTGTTAGGTCGTAATGTATTTAATGTTCGTATTTGTAGATAGAAAACCGACTATTATGACAAAAACTAATATTAAATCAAGGATTACCTTAAGGCTTATCAATCCGAAATATATTAACAAAAGAATTTACACTGAAATACGTAAAATATTCACTTCCAGCACTCACAGCTCAACACAATATGGCGGCAGGACGAAATCCCCACTTCGAAAATAATAATAAAATAATTCAAAATTTTAACTTGTCAGCGATTGGTTGCCGCATTCAAGACGCTTCACTGCAACCAACCTCATAAAAATGGAATATTCCATATGTACCAACATAACGACTCAATATTTTTATGGAGTGATATTCTATTCGGGCGCGTTTATACATGTGCAACCAAAAAGTTGCGATACTGATAGAATAGTCAAGTCTGAGAGACAGCCGTCAGGATATATAATGTTCTGTGAACAGAGCGAACAAGTGCAAAGTCAAAGTACCGTGACCGTACTGTACACGTCGCGTCGGTGGGTGGCGGACTTGCGGACGATTTTGTGGACAAGCACAGACTAAGTGGACAAGGTATACCTCATGTGTGTTAGGCAGTGTTGCCAACTCCAAAAGTTCAAATTATCGAATTCACAGGTCGAAATTATCATTTTTTGGGCAAAATTATCGTACAAGAGAAAAAAATAAACCCTAAATTCAAATGAAATAGCAATTCAAATTGCTATCAAAATATAATGAATAATTTTATACTAGATTCAAAGGGGAAGTATACGCCAAGTTTCACCATAAGTGGCGCTAGAGCATAAACGTAAACATGATTTGTCATAGTTTTTGTTGATATTTTTATGTTTTTACTGTAAAATTTAATAAAAAAAACTAGAGAAGGAAAGAAAGAGAGAGACTTACTTACTTGTTGATGTTGACAAACTTGACGATTGACATCGACATTTTTTTTAATTTTTCTGCGTGTAGTTTTGTTTAACAAGTACGTTTTGATAATTGAACTTATTTTTATTTTTTGTAGCAAATTTCAAAATTATCGTACGTTAGACATTCATCATCGTACATAGTACCACTGGCCAAAGTATCGTACGCCCCCATAATTATCATAACGGGTTGGCAGCACTGGTATTAGGGATGGGCGTTGCGACGACGAAGCGTTTCCAAAGACTGTTTTGTGTTCTGCGACGATGAAACCGTTTTACGTCCTAGGTTCAAACAGTCTTCGTTGCACAAACCAGTCTTCGAATTACTACGACTACACTCGAGAACGCAATGATTCAACTATCTATCACACTCGTCGCATCGTCGTCCAACGTTCCGCGTTCGTTTACAAAACAGTCCGTACAGTAAAAAGTGAACTTTTTGTTAATGTAATAGAGTTGATAATGTATTACCAGTTGTCAATGCTATCGTTCGTGATGCGACGAAACCATTCAAATCGTTGATAGTTGTAAGAAACTGGAACTATTTCACTCGACGATAAGTTTCGTTCTATATGCCGTCTTAAAACCAGTTGCAACGACGACCGTTTTCTGCAACCGTTTTCGTCGTCGGTAAAACGGTTGCGTTTTGCCCGTCAAGAATTCGACAACGGCCCACCACTAATGTGTTTGTATTTATTAAGGTGCCATTCAACCAGTGTACAACCACAATACAGCACGATTGTTTCTCTCGGTGGACTCACGCGAGTGAACATTAAAATGTGCGCACACTCTGTTGATAAGTTCACGCACAACCGTGAAGTTTTGTTTACGCACCCGTTCAAGTGGTGGACTCGCGACAGCTCACATGCACACGAGTTTCTCGCACTCAGGTTTGTTTCCACCGCTGGAGCGAAATCATTCATTTGTTGGCGTACATTCGGTGGCGCCTGGTGGATTTTCATTTGCTCGTCCATATTAACGACTGAACTGAAAGCAGAGCGTTCCCCCGATTCCGCAGAGAATATGTTCGTGTACAAATGTACTTACAGCTGGACAGACAAATTACATCTGATCTACAGCTCATCTACACGCACTGCTGGGATTCTGCACAAAATATTTGTCAAAAAATGAGCTGAACACTATTTTGGTGGAATGGCACCTTTACATTTGCAAAAAAATTAACTAAAAATCAATAACGAAATTTCTTTTTTAATTCTTCGATAGAGCAATGTACTGTTTACTCTTTATCCTGATCCAGGCGTCGTTGACCAAATTTCTATTTTATGATGTTTACTTTTAGGGTTCCCTAGACATGGTTCTCCTACAAAGCAAAGCAACTCAATAAATTTGACACGTTCGTTGCTCCAATCTATCTTGCGACTGAACAAAGCGACCGTTGCCGTTCTGCTCAGTGATTTACGAGCAACTGAACTTTGTGCAAGCATAGCAGGCTACGCCCAGATTTGAACTTTGAACGCTTTAATGTGCGCTCGAAAAACCGACAGGCAAAGTTTATAAATGTGATCAAACTTTGAATAAATACCCAGATACCATGTGATGTGAGGCACGCCTCACAACGATTCAAATAAGTGTTCAAACATTGTTGCTGTGTCTGGCGCCGACTTTAGCCGCCGGTGACTCGCTGGCGTTTTCAAAATCTTACGTCCACACACAGATTTTGACAGCCGATTTGCATTAGTGACGGCAAAATCTGGAAGTGAATATTTGAAATCGCCAGCGAGTGTACTCAGTGCAGCTAGCAGAGTTGTTTTGATAATTTTAATACATATTTGTTACGGGCGCAAATTATATTTTGATCACCATACAATCTGATAATCACCTGCAAATTGCAAAATTGGTAAGAAAATTAAAATGTTGCAGGCTACCCTGGCGCTTCCGCTTTAAAATAATTGGTCACTCGTACACTGTAACAAGGTAACAAGGATATTTTATTGCTAGAATAAAGGTGACAGTGGGGCGCTATAAATATTTGTAAGATATTTGCGCAATTTTTTTGTGAAATATATTGAAATAAAATCGGCCAAGTGTGTCGGAGCACGAACAATTAAGAGTCCGTAGTTGGGATGAATTTATCCCAGGACCAAACTGTAGTTGAAAAACATGTTCTCCCATACATTCCACCTGCAAATCTAAGTTGGTTGATTATTAGTCTTTAACCATGATTTTATTTTACCAGTTAGTCGGCAGCTTTCAAGTACTAAAAGGCTTTGAGCTAAGCCGTGGACAGACAGACGGACATGGCGAAACTAAAGCTCGTTTCTCAGACACAATTTGACATTTCAAGTGGTTGTTGTTTGTTTTTTCAATTTGGAGTTTTACATTTGCACCTTTCAAATTAGTCTCTAGGATTTAAAATGAATAATGGGTTCCTTGTTGACTACGAAACCCTATACCAGATGATGGCGTTAGATCCGATTTTAGCTCTTGATTTGGTGTACAAAAAATGAATAGATAGTGACAGCAAGCAGTTTCAAGAATTAGAGATAGTACCGACATCTGCACGCTTAGCATAACCACAATAGAAACGGGTTTTGTCGACGAAGAATAGACAAAATTACAGATAAACAATCACAATCTGTCATCTTGTCTATTCTTCCGTCAACAAAACCAGTGTATGTATCCGTGTTTGTCATGCTACGCGTGCTGAATTGATTTAGGCAGTTTTTATTCCCATTCTGCTGAGCGTTTTGGAATTTGAATTCAGAAAGGGATTCCAAAGCCCTATATTCAGACTTAACATTTCTCTATGCTTTTTCTATTGTAGAGTAGAAATGGAACCGAGCAAAATTTAGTCTATGGTATACTAAGCATTGATGTCGCGTTGCCCTTGACTCCCTCTATCTAATTACTGTTTTTAAAAGTTATTTGCTTAAAATTTACTCAAATTGTTTATCTCGACTTTGCTTTCGTCCATAAAAACGTTTTAGAGAGTGATTTCTGTGGTTATTAAACTGGTGTGTTCTATAATTTGTGTAGCGTCACCTGACTGGGCTCATTGTCATTTCCCGCCATTGTGGCCTGTGAATTTATCATTAATAAGATTTTCTGTGCGTATCCCTCGAAATTTAGATGAGTATTAAGTAATTAGTGTGCCTAAGTAATGTCATTACACGGTAATGACGTTTGTTTGCTAGAAGTGGAAGATTATAACTTGTACGAAGAAGAGGCGTCTGATCACGCTTTAGCCAGGTATGGATAACCGGCGTGGTCGCCGAATTTTTACTCATTCGTTCTCATTCATGCTTAACAATGACATATACATCAATTTTGATGTATAATATTTATCTTATTTGCATTTCATTGTAAATTTGTGAATTCGCGGGCCATATGATGACGCTCACGCCCCGGGCCGGCCTGTAGTCAGCTGTTGGGCCGCCATATTTGGTCAAATCGAATAGGCGTAGTAAGCGCCTCTACATGTCGCAAATGTACTATCAAACATATGTACACTAGCGTAAATACAGTCATTCATGTTTTATTATAAACAGTCATTGTAAATATTATTTTGGAAAATGTATTAAAACACCGTAGCAGTATTTTGTATGAGAATAACAGATATTTCATACAATTATTATGTATAGTAAATTAGACTCTTGTGAAACATTTACAGTAGCTGATGAGTTATATAGCTTAGTAGTTTTTTTTTAAATAAGTATTTGACACATTTCTGGAGCAGGTTTAATTATTTAGGTTCTTTTTGGTGTGTTTATATTACTGTTTAGCCAGGACAAGACCTCAACAAGGTGGGTTACGATGCTCAGCATAGGGACTAAGTATAAAGACAGATATTACTGTATAAATACGTATAGAACTGGACCAATTGGCACGAAGTATATTGACATACTTAATTTCTCATTTTCCACAGTGATAAGCATCCAGGTTCTGGAAGAAAAACAATGGAAGCAGAGAAACGGATTCGAAGAGAAATTGCTAATAGCAATGAACGTAGACGAATGCAGAGTATCAATGCTGGCTTTCAGGCATTGCGGACCCTGCTTCCTCGTCATGAGGGAGAAAAGCTTAGCAAAGTATGTAACAACTTGTTTTTTTATCATGAATACTTATATATTTTATAATGGTGGTGAATTATGGTAACCACAGACAGGGCTTTTCAGTACAAGGTTGCAGTCAAAACATGGTAGGAAGCCGTAGACATGAGAATCACTGATTCCATATCTAAAGCACTTTGTAATGTTTTTAAGTAACATTAAAAACAAGTGCCATAACAACTAGTGGATTTTATTCAATAGCTGTTCTTTGTAGATTGATTACAGAAGAGTAATTTACCCTTTTTCTACATACAGGTATGGTAAAACACATCTGTATGTTGGGCTAGTTCTTGTACAATATAACAACAACCATTAATAGTTTCCTTACAGCAGTTTCTAAGTACAGGTGCATCCACACCAAAGATACTTTTTGTGGTGAAACTTTGCAGTACTTGTTATAAGTATTAGTGGGCAACAACAGATGACAAAATTTTTTTTAGTAACCTTACAAAAAACTAATCTAAAGTTACTTTATGTTATTGTGTTGCAAAATGTTACTCTACAAAATGTAACTTTGGTATGGATGCTTCTTACAATGAAGTGCAGATTTCACCAATGAAATTGAACGCATTCAGCACATAAACGTAGAGCTGTCAGTGTACAATATTCCATAACAATTGCAAGAAATGCTGATCACGTTCAGTTTCATTGGTGAAATCAGTCCTAAATACATAATATTCTTGACTTAAGTGAAAAAGTATATTTTGATTTTATAAAAGCAATTATCATAATCATTAAATATTTTACAGGCTGCAATACTACAGCAGACGGCTGAATATATTTACAACTTGGAACAAGAAAAAACAAGACTTCTATCTCAGAATTGTCAGCTGAAGAGATTACTCAACCAACATGAAGGTGGGGAAATACCCCTAAAGAAAAGAAAAGGTGAAATTCTTACTCATATCCCAGCCATAATTCCTGACTCTACTGAGGATACCATAACCAGATCACCTGAGCCAGTGGCTGTGATTTCTGTGACAAGTGTTTCACAGAAAAAAGAATCAGAAAGCAATGAATTGCGTGTTCAACTGGAACGTGAACGGAGACTGCGGCGACACTTGGAAGAGCGTCTTCATTCTGTGGAAGCTCAGATTTATCCTAACAATGCCCATGAACTAGCTCGTCCTGTTATTCATTTCGAACAAACAGACGTTGCTGCGGAATGTAAGCTTGAGAGTGAGGAAGTAGAGGCCCCACCTGTGGAACCTGCAGTTGTTGCTGCTCCACTACTAGAAGCTGCCATCAAAGCCGAGCCTCGCGTTGAAGTTGAGGTTCTTCCTGACGCAGCTCATGACGCGCCATCGCGTTTGTATCTCGCAAGCACTAGTCGACAGAACCTGGAAACTATTGTGGAGGCCATTCGTCATCTTGAGGGGGATCATTTGTTCCGTGAGGAGGCAGGGGATGCGCCTCTGGCCCTCACTAAGAAAGCGGAACTTCCGCCGCCGCCGAGACCGGGTGTAATCGTTGTGAAGCATTCGTGATCGCGTTAAACGTGTTTATTTATGACTTTAAGCTCGTAAATTTGCTTCCGCTTAGCGAGCACTCCTGACCCTCCTCGAATATAGTTTTAAATTTTTAGTTTTTTAATTATCTTTTCCAAAGTGACGAATCGATAAGTCTGCGTCTTTGTTTATTTTTTTATTACGCATTGAAGTCGAATCGATAAGTGGTATAGAATTAGCTGGATGCGTTGTCGCGTATGCCGATCGGCGCTGTGCTTAGTTTAGTCTCAAATGTAATTATATTAATGTTTAAATTTTATGTTAATTTGGCTTTTTGCAGCATGTGTTGATGGAAAGAGGATTGACTGACTTATGTAAGATTAGATGATGAAGGATAATAGTACACCATGCCGCGTGCCAATTATTTTATTTCTTTAGGCAAGTTTTTGGAAAAATGAGTCAATGTGTGTTTGAGTAAATTAAAGTTAAATAAATTTTACAGTTATTGCCATAATAAATTGAAAGAGATTCATGGAAGCTTAAAGTTGCATCATGGACACTGGATAGTTCTTTAGTGGAATGCATTTGGCTTGTGTAGAAAATTGGCCCTGTATTCTGCTTGTGTAGCATTTTACATTTATCATCACAGCAAGAATTTAATTTGTCACTATTAGCTTGTCTGGCTTTTGGCAGAATGCAGGGTATGCAGGCATACAGTTATAATAAGTCTTTGACTATGCAGTTGTAAATAAATTTAATTTTTAAAATCCTTTCTATTTTAATTGATGTATGTAAAGTCACATGGTATAAATGTAGTAGTTGCATAGTTAAATAATGGTGTTTCGGATAGTCACTAAATTTGACCTTCGCCAACTAATTGTTGGTGTGCCATTTATATTATCAAACAATTTCATGAGACAAGATACTCACAATGCAAAATAATGGTGACAAATCACTATGATATTTAATTAAAACGTTGATATAAAATCTATAATAATATTAACGTATTGTCTAATATTTATCCAGTGTTGCTGCTTTTTTCGTTCATGTTAGAATGCCCAGTGTAATGCGTATTTTGTATGTGACATTAGTAAATTATAGGCACTTTATGCTGCCATCCCTAAATTATATACAGAAATTTTAGAGCATTCCATGTTGTTGAATTCTCATTAAAGAGTTATTCTGCATGAGACATTGTTGATTGGAACATGAGTTAATGATGTATTGTATTCAATTTAACTGATTAGTGTAATTATGTATTGCTTCATATAAGCATTCTTTAATTGAAACTCTACTTTTAGGTCTTAATCAGTTAGGATTTATGTAATAGATAGTGTAGTTGACAACAAGTGACAAGGTGTAACTAAACACATCCCATTCTATAGACCAGTTGATTTAATATGTTGTTTTATTAAAGAACTATAATGTATATCATGTCACAAGTGAGATAAAATATATTCATAAAAGCACTTAATCTAAATAGCTCAGATTTTTTAACACAAGATTGAAAATAACATGTTTATTCAATCAAGTTATTGATATTACAATTACTAGATTATTCTACCAAATAGGTGACGATCTAATCTACCTTTGGGATAAAATTATAGTGAACAATCATGTTCTGCTGTTTTACTTTATAAGAGTTAAGGTTCACAGTTCTTACATTTTCCTGTGACTTAGGTAATATAATTCTATACAGTGAATAATTAATGTTTGCTTTAATGTGCTGTCATTTTTATTAAAAATGTAAAACGCCGTGCTCTTTTGTTAATATTTTTCATATAAGTTTTGAATGTATTTTAAGTTTGACTCAGCAACAGAGTGGATCAACAAGTACAACGCTTTGCAGACGTCATAACGCTATGGTCTTGTCCACGGAACCATATGAATTTTTAAGACTGATCATTTATTCATTATTAAGTTACGCTAGTTCAAGTCACCATATTGATAGAATAACGTGTGTGTGTGTCACGTTTATGTAGCTATTTATATGTATGTATGTTGTGATATTGTAGTCCAAAATTGTGTTGTGGACCTGACAGCCTTACAGAGATCCCTACACTGTTAACATTTAGCAATAATAATGTCAATCATACATTATGGTACTTATGACTAGAAAAATTTATGTGTAGATAAGTTTTCCATTACGAAAATAAAAATATATTTATACACAAGAGATCTCTCTAACACTGTCAGGTTACTTAAGTATTGTGGTGTGATTCAAGTGTTTTCTGTGTACCTATGTATTTGAATAGGACTTTGTTTATCATACAGAACATAGAGCTCTAAACATGAAATGACCGATGTTCCAAATTGATTGCCATGTTATATAATGAATGTTAATAAATTATTATTCAAACAATATTTTGACTTGACCAACAATAGATTTTATTGCATCAAAATGACAAAATTAATATAATTTATTTCGTGTTTAGAGTAGCCCTAGTTTTATACATACTACTATTCGTTCCCGACGCTTACTTCGCACTCTGTTTCTGAGTCCGTAGTTATAAGGAGTTGTCTGCCTACCGCCTTTACATTATGTCAGTATAGGATAATTAACAATGTAACATAACGGACTTGGTTATACTATTAGTGTAGTCAAAAATAGTAATAAGAGATTTTAAGTCAAAGAAGCAAGTTAAATTGTTTAAAATGTGTTATTATTTATGTCTTAAAGTATTAAAATGGTTATTTCTTATTAATTAGTTTGTAAATGATGATCGTCTGTACATTTAATCTACCACTTTTCTTTGTATATTTTGCTAAAAACCAATAAAACATAAATACTTGAAATTTTGTTATTATTACAATGCATGCATTGTAAAAACTTAAGACTGATGACATTTTATAATCAGCACGACAGTCATTTGCTTGAAATGCACAACATATAAAGATCTGATGAATAATCTCAAGGATCGCAATTTAATTGTCACTGTCATTCAGTTTTTTAATCTTATTTTCGTACATTATGTTATAAACTATTTGTACTAACTTTGTGTGAAATGATGTTGATAAATGATGGTTCGTCATTTGCATTAGCAATGTTACTATTTTGACGTATTCTCATAAATAGAATTAATAAATGTGCCATGTTTTATTGGTTTTCAGCACATTCAATGTGAATATTTCCATTTTCTACACTCTATCGCATTTTATTGTAATGGATATAAGTGGGCGGTATTTTAAACAATATGCAGACTAAAACAATTTAATTTGTGCAATTGTATTAAAAGTAAGTCTAACTGACTACTTTCGCTCACATATATTATGTTTAAAATAAGTATAACCATATAATAATGTTCTTCAATTAATTCATTTGGTAAAACATAATTATAATACCTACTTAAATATTGTTTTAATTTAAGTCTGGAATAAAATTCGTACTCATAATTCCGACAGTTTAAATTGCATTTATCCTTAGACATTTGTTTTATTGAGCTTCTGGATTTCAGATTAGCGAGTCCAGAATTTTGTGATAGGGTGCATATTTTTAATTTATTTAATCAAATATTACTGTAATTTATCCATTACGTTGATCAAGGCCTCTATGGATTAATAATTGGTTTATTGATTAAATACATTTGAAGAGGCTTTCAAATCTTAACATTATCTACTATTTGAACATCTCACCCTCACTAATAAGCTTATGTTCCTATTCAGATAACTATGGTATGTACCTATAATATTACTTACAGTTAATATAATGATAAAGTGTAGAAAATAATGCATGGATGTTTCCATTTTGATATGAAATTGATAGAAATATTTCCTCTGATTTTAATTGTACCACATTTGACCTATATTTACCAATATTTATAAAAGATTGATAATATAGCGTTTCATTTAATCTCCCAACATAAATTCAATAATTGAGCTACCTACACTTAATTTCACATCATTATTAATTGGGATTGGTTATGGCTGATCACCAAAGCAGAAATGCGCACTGTGTATCGAAAAAAGACTCGAAGAAATAGGTGCTTAAATTTTAAAGTGTCGGTTTTTTGCAAAATGGCTTCTAATAGCCAATATTATGCATAAATATATCATAGGATACAATCAGGTATGCAAATTAGCAACTTAAGTATATTTTTTTTGCCATAAAAATTATGGAGCTAATGCTTTATATCTTCGGAACGGTATTATTATTTATGATTTTTTGACGTACTTGTTTTACTCAGATTAGGGGCCGTTTTTATTTTAAAAAAACTGCACTAAATCTCTTTATATGAAGTATGTCAAAAAATCATAAATAAATAGTTACATCACCATGTGCAAGGATATAACGGTTATTCTCACAGAGCATGTAACTTTAGTTAACTCTCCGTTCCGGAGATATAAGCATTAGCTCCATACATTTTTTTATTGAGGATTATTTATTTCCCTTTAGGATTATTTTTGAGACAAAAGGTAGGTAACGTATGTCCTTCTCCAGGATGCCATCTATCTCTTTGCCAAATTTGATCTAAATCGTTAAGTGGTTTATAGCATTGTAGCCCTGAAAAGGTAACATAGACAGAGTTACTTTCGAATTTATAAAATTAAGTATGGATGAAAGTTCGTCCCATCATGCGCGTGCTTGGTTTTTTGCACACGCTAAGCCGAGCTATCTCCATAGGATGCAGACACTGCAACCGTTTCCTTAGAAAGGTTACGGGAGCCTCCTATGTTCGCAATGTGGATCGACACTAACTTAGATCTCAAAATGCCCACCGTCCAGCAGTTCATGAAACACTTCTCAAAGGGCTTCTTCTACTCAGCTATAAAGCACCCCAAACCCCTGATTTCGCCAGCCGCCGGATACACTTCCTCCCGCATAAGTAGGATTCGCCGACCAAGTTATACACTCACCATTCCAGACGACGCTATTAGGTACCCTCCTCCGAGAGTAGTCCCACTACTAGCGCAGTTTGCAAGCACAGACGCAGACTGCCGTCGCCGTCCTTCCGTCCTAGCCGCCGCGACAGACGTCCCCGGCCGTCCATCCCCGCCGCGACTTGCTCGAGCTAGCCCGCGCGCGGTCGCACCGCTGAGGCAGTAGCTTTAAATTCGTCCCAAAATATGTAATCTTAATCCGAGCTTATAAGTTTTATGCCTTGGCTGGAGGCCTTAATTTATTAAGGCATCCACAGGAAAGACCGGTTAAGCAGCCGACAACCTCCTCGGTTGACCTGCGAGACGCCTTAAACAAAAAAATCGACCAAATGCTGCTTCTCGGACCACGCACAATGAAGAGTTCCGTAGTTAGGATGAATTTATCCCAAGAACAAACAGTTGTGATTTTTTTCACAAATCCAAGTATAACCATTTAGCTGGCAGGGGGGGAAACTTGACTCTAACAAAAATTATCACTAGCTATTATTTCGCAAACGGATTCCTAAATTGAAAAATGATTTTCACACACTCACTATATTTTTGGACGACCTTTCCAATGACACCCCATCACGGGATAGACGAGAAAAAAAATCATCCCCACTGTACGTGTAGGAAGGTAGAAGAAAAGTTTTGTAGGAAGTACGCCGAAAAAAAAATTTTTTTTTCTTTGGCAAGGTGACCGCCGGCTGATTTTCGCACCCCGGCGCCAAAATAATGTGGTTAAGACGGGCAGTCTTACATTACAGCTGTGCATGCGTACCTAAATTGACGACAGGGTTGGCGCAGTGGCTGAGCGATCGACTGCTGCGCAACGTGTCGCGGGTTCGATCCCCGCACGGAACAAATATTTCTATGATCTGCAAGTAGTTGTTCCGGGTCTGGGTGTTAGTGTATGTGAGTTCTATGTTTGTAAACGCACCCACGATACAAGAAGAAATTCTTAGTGAGGGGCAACGTTTAAAAAAAAAAAAAACATTTCAAATAGGTACGCATCTACGGAATCTCACTGTGCGTGATGATCAGCCTTGTGCAATCTTTTAGGTTCAGGAGATTTATATCGATGGGTACAGAACCCTAAAATGATAGGTATGTAGGAAATAAATCTTAAGAAGCTTGTAGCCTAGAGGGTTAAAAGTTAAAGATAACTGGCCGTTTGTTTGGCCTCCATGAACTAAAATGATTCATTTTGATCTCACACTCGTATAGGCACAAGGTTAGTTGCTCTGAGAGTTGATCTGACGAGTAGACGTGTATTGTGTTTCCCGTGTGTTGTGTTGTTTCTAAAAGTTTATGTAAACCTAATTCTGTTAACGACCAAGTGAGTACTTACCTACCTACTTTCCTTTGTTCATTTTAATTAAAAAAAATGGTAATACAATGGATACATATTTATTTTCTTAAATGAGGCTGTATGTGTAGGTATAATAAACACGGTTTTTACTTATAAATACACATTCATGGTTCATAGTTATTTACCTGCTATGTAGGTAGCTACATACATTTCCCGCTAGTTCGACTACTAGTATTCTGTTGTTCGACACACAAATCTCGTTTATTATAACGGATTACTTTTACTCTATGTAGGTATTTAACATTGTTCATTCAGTTTGTCTGTTTTATCATTATATAATAAACACTTTGTTGACTCGATCGATAACTTGACATTGACAAAAAATACGAATGTCAATAAAGCGTGTCATGGAATAGATATCAGCTTATTATAGTACGAAATTCATATTAAGGTCAATGCTGGGAAGTCCGTACACAAGGCAACTCCGTCTACACATCATAGCGCTGGTTTATAATTATCTATGCCGCCTATATCTCGATCGGTAAAAGAGTATAGTGGTTCTAGTTCTAATTCAGAATCATAGATGTCGCTATAAGTCATTTTGCGGAAGAAATTTGATTTCCTTTTTTAGCTGTGTTGTGATCTCGAACATCAAGTGTCACATGTTGCGGAGAAAAAGAAAAAAAGTACCGAATCTAACAAATTGAAGCGTAGAGTGTATATTATATATGAAGTTAAATAGCTCTTCTATATAATATACATATTTCTTTTATTGAATTGATGAATGACGCTAAGAATTTTGAAATATTATGTGGTAAATGTCTATCCTTAAAATGCTATAGTTGGGAAGACCGTCTATGACGCACGAGGTAAGTCCGTCACATGCCGCCGGTCTTGCCTCGAAGCACAGATTGTCAACCATTTTTGTAGCATGTGCGTATTCTTAAATCGTTATATTTTGACTTCTCAGTTTTCAAAGGGTGTAAAGGACATTGGAGCGTCAAGGCATTTTGTTCTACTTCTAGATAATTATTGATAGAGTCTGACCAACGAAAGCTGTCCAAGAAAAAAGGCGGGAATTTCAAAAAATCAAGAGCGTGCAACCCTTGCTATACACTGCTTAAACGGAGTTGATACTATATATTATTCAAGACATATTATGCGATTTAGGTAATGACTGTTTTTTTACATATTGTAGAAAAAGTTGAATGAAAGAAGAATTTATTACTATAAGTTTATTAAATGGAATAGATACCACTGATGCGGTGACACAATAAAATAAACACAAAATGTAGGTTATGAGTCATAATCGAAATCGGATTCCAAGAACTCTACGCCTGATATTATTGAATCAGCTTCATTGCTTTCTTCGCTGCCACTGCTACTGTCCTCAACATGTATTACAAACCGTTCAAGTTCGTTTTCAACAACACGGTCCCTTAATTTGTACTGTTTTTCAACATTTAATACATGATCGAAAGCATTCTTTTATTAAATTTTGCACTTCAGCCCCTGGTATTCCTATATTTTTGCTTGCTACTTTTCTCTTCGCCTGACTCCAAACAAGCTCAATTGCATTGAGGTCGCAATGATACGGTGGCAGCAACAAAATTTCGTGATTTGTATATGACTGTATTTTTTTAGACATTCCTCAGCTTCGTAAACTGCTGCAGGTTTATTATCTTTGACCAAACACATTAATTCAGCTTTGGTATGATATTCTTCAAAATGAATATTATTATCTTGAAGCCATAATCGGAGATTAGCTTTAGAATCAGACATAGTAGGGGGTTTGTTCAGTTGTTTCACATGATAACTTGCATTGTCCATCACAAGTACACTAGGTTTAGTGAGATTTGGTATCAACATTTCCTCAAACCATTTCATAAAGTTGGTAGCATTCATATTATCATGGTAGTCAGCTGATTTGGATTTTGTGCTGAATATCAATAAGGCACCTGGCACAAACCCTTCCTCCGATCCTGCATGCACAATGATATGTCTTTTACCTGACGATATATTAGTAGTGACACCACTTGTTGAAGGTCCTTGCCACGATTTTTTTGCTTTATAATTCTGATGTACATAAGTCTCATTAAGGTAAATTATCTGTTTACCTTCTAGTCTCTTTTCAGGTATTGTTCTCAAGAATCTGTGTCTCCATGCCGCGATATCATATTTTTCAGTAAGTAAAGCCCGTTCATTTTTATTGTTTTGAAAGTGAAACCCGTTCTTGTGTAAAAAAATTCTAAGGGTTTCACGGCATCCCATAAATCCGATTGCTTCCTTCAGCTCATTGTGCAGGCTTCTCAGTGTTGGGACTTGTTTTGTCACTCCATAAAATTCGTTTATTTTGTTTCTTATAGCCGAAATATCAAAATTATCCAAATTGGAAACTGTTGCTGAATGTGGACGACTTTTCCCCGGAGTATTCCACTGTCCTTGATTCTTAGACCCTTCAATTTTAATTCTTCTTAGGGTCTTTACACTTACATCTGAAGAGAACAAATACAATAAATGTGAGAATTTTGACAGTCCTAAAATATTGCCATATCAAAAGTTTAGAAAATAATTCGTGGACAGCTTTCGTTGGCCAAACTCTAGTGTAAAAATGACTTACCTAATGCTCTAATGCCTTTTACACCCGAAGGGTCGATTTATATACACCCCAAATGCAGCGGTTTAGGTTGTACGTTGCTGACATTTGATAGGGCATAGTGACTATGTGAGGAAAACCAACGAGTATTTTTTTGTTGCAGAAATATTTAAAAATAAATTATATGCCTTTGGATGTTGGTCATTTTTTATCTAGAAATGATTTCAAACTTTTAAATCAGTTCAGTTTTAATCAATTTTATACTATCTAGAAGATGTTATCATTGTGATTATTACACAGACTTAAAGTTACCACCCCACTTCATGATAAGTACATAAATGGAACGAATCGTTATGAGATATTGATTTTTTCTAGTGTCAAAGCTGTCTGCATATGGCAATTTACGATCATTACCCTGAAGACAAATTAGACTCTTCATTTATAGTGATTTATGTATTGTTTTGTAAGAAAATAAATCATGGTCCAGAATGTATATTTTTATTTTATTTTATTGAAAATTTTTACAGCCCCATCACGCAAATATATAGTCTTACCTCAAGTATGAGAAACTTAGCTATTTAAATTAATTGCAGCCTTATATGTTTGTCTGTAAGGCACATATTTCAATACCATTTATTACTTTATCGAAAGAAAATATTTCCATCATGTAATCTATCCAATCTTTTGTAAAATGACTACTAGACGGACTTACCTCAAACATCGGCTGCCAACTTTTTTTTAAAGAATTAAGTAAATTGTTTCAGAGAGAGTAAATAAAGGGTACCTACAGATTTATAAAGAAGAAGTAATTAAGTAAGTTATTTTTAAAACAGAATTTATGTTCTTTTTGCGGAAAATCATAAAAAAATGATTATTCGATCTTAGACATTCAAACAAACCTTTTTTACAGTCTGTTCAACCGATTCTGACTTCTATTCCGTAGGCATAAAGATGGCATTAACAGCAAAAAAGTGGTTACAATGCCAACTGTATACTGCAGCTGCCTATTGTCATACCAACAACGCAATAGAAGTCAAAATCGGTTGAACGGACTGTAAAAAAGGTTTAGTTAAATGTCAAATCTTATTTCAAATGAAATATAGTTATTACGAATTTCACTGTTGTTCTATTCCCGCCACTTTGCAATCATGAATAAAAGCAGGACTTCTCTAACCTTTTAGAACTTCAGCATAATGGGGCCGCTATGGAGAATATAGGATGCTAGAGCGAGCGAAGCGAGCTCGAAATTTTTTGCATTCCGCTTCGAATAAGTTAGTTTTTCTTTCTCTTTGACCGTTCATACAGAAATAGAAGTAAATTGATCGACTTATGCAGAAAATTTGGAGAATTGAGAGAATGTAGGATCAGTAGGATTCAAGAGCGAGCGAAGCGAATCGATTACCCTCAGGTACCATAAAGGCTTGTGCAAACAAGCGCGACGCCGGTTATTGTTATACTGTGAAGTTTTCTTAGAAATTGTATTGTTCGTATCGCGTCGCGCGACAAGTCGCGCTGGTCTGCACAAGCCTTAAGGGTATACTAGGGGTCGATCTCTTCCGAGGATACCACACGGTCTCCCGTGAGGCGGCGAGCCTCCCTGCCGGACTACCGCCATCGGATCTGGAGGCAAAAGTCCTCGCGCACATGTGGGAGTGTCGCGAGGAGGCGAAACGCCAGGGCGTAACTCCGCTGCCGCGAGAAATCACGCTACAGCGGACAGAGCTCCGGCGGGATCTCATGGCGGCATGGAGAGTGCGATTGTCGCAACCCAGCGCTGGGATCGCCACAATTGCGGCGATAAGTCCCCTCTTTGAGGAGTGGCTTGAGAGGCGCCATGGCGTCCTCACCTTCCGCCTGACGCAGGTCCTCACCGGACACGGTTGTTTCGGGAGGTTCCTGTGCCGCATAAGGCGGGATGAAACGCCTGGGTGTCACCACTGTGTGGATCGCCCGGAGGACACGGTGGAGCATACGGTGGAGATCTGCCCGGCTTGGGCGGAGCACCGCCGTGTCCTCACGGAGGCGATCGGCGGCGACGATCTCTCGCGTCCGGCCCTGGTTCAGGCCATGGTTCGGAGCGAGAGTGCATGGGAGGCCGTCACCTCCTTCTGCGAAGCAGTTATGCTCGCAAAGGAGGAGGCGGAGCGCGCGAGGAAGATGCAAGCTGTTCGCCCTCGCGCCCCTAGTCGCCGCAGGAGACGCCCGGGCGTCGAAAGTCACGAGCCGACTTCCGGCCACCGTCGGCGCGGGCTTGCGGACGGTGAGCAATGGGTAGCTCGCCGTCCGATAAGGACCAGGCCCGGGTCGACGGCACGTTGTGTTCCACGCGCGCCTCAAAGAGATGTCAGCACCAACTGGCGGAGTCCGTAAGGACCAATGCCTGCTGGGGTTGCGGGTTTGTCCGAAAGGGATATCGCGGCCCCGGCACACGGACAACGGAAGGAACACGGGTGGGTTTTAGTCAGTAAAAGTCTGACACGCCCTCTCACTCCGCCCAGAGCGGGAGAAGTCATTTGATGATTTCCCATACTAAAAGAAAAAAAAAAAGGGTCGATCTCTGCATTAAGATTATGGTTTTTCACATTTCGTGTGGAGGGTGGAACCCCCCTCCCCTCTGCCTACGTCCCTGGCTATTCCACACTTGCTGATTTGTAACTAATCAGTTTATTACTCGTTAACCTGTACAGCCTACTTAGATCTCATAGTTTTCCTTTTAATTTCGTTATATATACTACTACTGTGAATTTTTTCATAAGTCCAAGTACAACCATTTAGCTAGAAGGGGGGGGGGGACACACATCTGACTCTAACAAAAAAATTCAGCTAAAAGCTTAATATTTCGCAAACGGATCCCTGAATCCAAAAATGGTTGTGACAAACTCAAATTATTTTTGAACGACCTTTCTAACGATACTCCAAAACATGGGGTTAGGGACGAGAAAAAAAAAAACATCCCCACTTGACGTGTAGCGGAGGTACCCTAAAAAAATAAAATTTTCTTGATTTTATTTTACCACTTTGTCGGCATGATTAATATGTATACATATGCCAAATTACAGCTTTCTAGTACTAACCGTCTCTGAGCTAAGCCGCAGACAGACAGACGGACATGGCGAAACTATAAGGTTCCTTGTTTACTACGGAACCGTAAAAAAGTGTAATCGCTCGCTCTGATTCCGAGACGGGTGTCTAGAGGGAGATCAGAGTAGTTCCTGAAATAAGCAACTGTGACCGAATAACGGACAGACAAACGAAGTCACACCACAATAAGTGTTCTTTTCTACCAATTTGATAAAGGAACCCCGAAATCTCTTTCCCACACTAAAGTAATATTAAAATAATACTGCTTTAGAGGTGGTGGTAGGTGGGCCCCCAGTGCATATGAATAAATCTTGTTAAAATATGCAATAGATTATATTTTCACAGTTAGGTATTAATGCAGAATTCGGTAAGAAAACCAACATTTAAAATGAGCCCTCCAGGAGGGCTCCCGGCGCTGTGTTATTTTAGATAGAAATGATTAAGACTTTCGACTGCACCCACTTTTCATAGAACTCGCCATGCTCATACATATTGGAAGTGAACCTTCATGAAAATTTCATGATTCTAAGCCCACCCTGGAAGTACCCTGTAGGTTCTGATTTATTAGCGAGTATCAAAATATGTTACATGAATGGCCGTATTTTTTTATTGCGTTGACTTAGAAGCTTGACTTGAAGCGGGACCAAAGATGACGAGAGGGTAAATAATGTAAATATAGAGTAGGTAGGTACATATTTATAAATAAAAGTAGATATGTATTACTAATTTATTGTATTTTTTTTGCGGAATGTCATAAAAAAATAAAGTTTTTATGATCTTAGATATTCTAAGTCAGTATTCAAATTGATGAAGAGGTTAGTTATTATCATTTTCAATAAAGCCCTGTTTCGCTTTTCCTGCCATTTTGCAATAGGGATGAGGACAACATTTTTTTTTGTGGTGATTATTAAAAATTATTGGACACGTATTTTTTCTTTTTTTACGTAATCTAAAGATTACGGCGATGCATTGAGTTAAAATGTACCATGACGTCACGAGTATGTAGATTTTATACTTACTTGTGACGTAGCGACCCCCACTGCACTCCCCAACTTAAAATGCGTTTTATCTACGTAGTTTTTTATTATCCGACTTAAATACAATAGACGACGTATATTTAGTAACCTAATCCACGTAACTGTTCTTAAGGAGTCATAAAGAACCCTGTACGAAATCGACACGTGTTTCGCCTCTCAACGAGGCATCCTCAGGATGGCTATTGAATTTTTGCAAACCCGGACCCGAACGTGTGGACACGTCATGCGTCGAGAGTTGACTGCTCCCGACGCTTGACGTGTCCACACGTCGCAAACAGTTAACAAGAATAATGTACCCAGGATTTTGTAATTTTCTATATTTAAAAGAGTGTCCTTGGAGTTTCTTACCCGTTCTTCTCCATAAGATCAACGTTTTGGAATGGGCAACTAGCTTCAACTTTCTGACTAACTGACGCGACTATTTGACAATTCAAAAGTGCCTGTAAATGGTTTAATTGAAATAAATGCTTTGAGTTTGAGTTTGAGTTACGCGGATTAGGTTACTAAATATACGTCGTCTATTGTATTTTATAATGAATTTCCGCAAACTCACGCCTGAATCAATTAATTATTATCTGACTGACAGACTAATCAGATTTTTACCCAGGCATCATCCCTATTATGACTAAAAACAGAGACATATTTAAGGTGACTTTAGCATAATGGGGTCGGTATGCAGAACATAGGGTGCAAGAGCGAGCCCGCCCGAGAAGCGACCTCGAAATTTTTATGATTCCCGCTCTGAATAATTTAGGTTTTCTTTCTTTTTGACTGTTCATATAGAAATAGAAGTAAGTTTATCGACTTACGCAGAAAAGTTTGAGCATTCAGAGAATGTATATTGTATTGTATTGAATGTACTTAGTATGCAAGAGCAAGCGTAGCGAGCTCGAAAATTTTAGCACCCCGTCTGGGATAGGTTACACTCTCTCAGAGAATGCTGAAGCTGCAGGAATTCATTCAATACAAAGTCAGAGACGATAAAAATACAGAATTTACCCGTACTCTTAGTGGTTTTGTCGATTATAAAGTACGCATATGCGAAATAGATTACAATCAAGTATCTGTATTAGAGTGCGGAGGTACCCCCTAGGGGGGTCGATCTCTGGTTTGAGATTCTAGTTTCTTACATTTCGGGGGGGGATTTGAACCCCCAAAACCTCCCCTGCCTACGACCTTGCGTATTTGATATTAATTTCAACTTTTCTGAATAAGTCGACAAAGTAACCTCTTTTTCGGTATGAATGGTCATTAGAAAAATGTAGCGAATCCGAAACTGGAATGAAGACTCCAAAAAAAATCTCCGGGTTCAACCTGTGTTCTGAGTACTACTAGCTACTTATGAAAGTTTTTTTTTGTTCGTACAGACATGAATATTGCTTTTCAAATAGCTGTGCAATCATTTTATTTTCAGAAAATGGTGGGCAGAGCGTGGATCTTTTTAGCTCTAACAACACTTTGTATTCAATGGTCTGGACAAGAGACAGGAGATGTTGATCCAGTATTAAGGTTTGTAAATAGGTATATCAAACTACAGCTGCTTTTCTACCGTCCCGCACCCAAATGGGGATGTTGACTGGAAAAAAAAAAAACTAGTCCGTCAGTCAGATACTTAATAAAAAAATATTAGACACGTATTTTTTGCTTTATCATATTAATAAACAATGGTTTAGATAAAACGCATTATAATTGAGAAGTGGGGCTCGCTAAGTCGCTACGTCACAAGTTAGTGTATAATCTACCGGCCAGTGACGTCATGCTACATTTTACCGCATTCGCCTACTCAATGTATTGCCATAATATTTTGATTACGTAAAAAAAGAAAAAATACGTGTCAAATATTTTTTTATAGGTAATAATCTACCCACATAATCTACCTGACGGACAATTTTTTTTTTTGTCAACATCCCTATTACGTAACTCCACAGATTACCAGATAGCGCACTCCATACAAAATTGCTATGTAGGCCGCGTGGTTATTGTGAATTGCCAGGGCTGCCTCTTTCATTAAGGCTTGTGCAGACCAGCGCGACTTGTCGCGCGACGCGACACGAACAATACAATTTCTAAGAAAACTTCACAGTATAACAATAACCGGTGTCGCGTCGCGCGACAAGTCGCTCTAGTCTGCACAAGCCTTTAAAGATGTCAGTAGGTATTTATAGTTCACTTTATGAAATAAAATTAAATGCTTTTTAATGTTTTAGCATGTTAAATTTTTGCTAAACGTAATTTTATATAATTTATTTACGTTATTCGTCCGTGTTTAGGTCACAGAAATATATGTGTGTAAGTACCAAATTTCAACTTAATCGGTCCATTATATTCGGAGCAAATTGGCTGTGACAGACGGACAGACTCACGAGTGATCCTATAAGGGTTCCGTGTTTTCCTTTTGAGGTAAGGAACCCTAAAAACGATAGTAAAACAAATTAGATAGATAGATAAAACATTTACTCAGTGCATACAAAAGACACACAAAAGCACAATTAAATGATAAGAAATTACATGAATATTATACAAAAACAAGATGCCAATATACAAAAAACCGAAATATATGCGTACGTACGCGCCTCGCGGCTGTAGTCAACCCGCTGAGAATGAGAAATAATTAGGTGGCGTGGACACGCGTACATGGAGCGCGTTATCTGCCGTTCGATTCCGTAAAAAATATCACCGTGAAACTTAGGTGAAGTGAGCGTGAAGTGAGCTGTCAATAGTGTTAATCCCTAGCATCCTGCCGGTCGATTCTGTGGCAGTGACAGCTCACTTCACGCTCACTTTACCTAAGCTTCACGTTAATATTTTTACAGAATCGACCGACTGGTCATCTGTGGTAACACGCTTGCTTTCAGAATCTTAAGGATTTGGAAAGAAATTCCTAATCCATTTCTTCATATGTTTAAAAATTTTGTCTGCTCGACAATGTAAATAACACATTGCAATTATTAATATGTTACGAAATTACCCCGCTAACGTGGTCGTAGCCCGTAGCCCGCTTTCAAGGGTGCGAGAATTATCTCAGAGCGCCTTAGAAATGCGTAATACAGATTCACTCAATTGTAAACCCATTTTTCAGCACGACAATGCCAACTATCCAAAAAGCAAACATAATAGCAAATGCTATAAATAATTTTGGTTACAAGCTACTGATCAAAATGATGAACGAAAAGAAAAATGATAACATTGTAGTCTCACCAACAGGTGTTGCTGGTAAGCAATATAATTACGTACCTACTTATATTTTTTTTTTAACCTAGTAACCTAGAAACTGAAGTTCCATATGAGATTGATTGTCTTTCTGGAAGAGTGAAAATGGAACTTTGGTTTGACGTTCGTCAAATGCGTCTCCGTTCGGTCACTTTTCTCAAGACTCGTGATGACTCTGGCGACCATGACGACAAATTTCACCACTACATACTGTGATAGCCTAGTGGTGTGACTGTGACCGTCAGACTGCCAAGTCATAGGTCTCGAATTCGATCACAAGGGCCGCACCTCTGACGTTTCGGATTCATGTGCGTATTGTTAAATTATCACTTGCTTCAAAAACGGTGAAGAAAAATATCTTGAGAAAACCTGCATGCCTGAGAGATATTTCTCGACGGCATGTAAAGCCAAGTCAGAGGCCCATGGGCGGCTTTAAAACTCTGGTCTTTAACACCAGTACCCTAATTACGTAATACATGATCAATCAGAATCTTAATCGTTTTGAAACATTGCTATTCCATTGCTTCATAGATCGAAAAAAAAATCTGGGCAACAACGTAAATAACGCAATGAATGTTGTTGAACTGTCAAAATGAAACAGATTAGTCGTAATCGTTTACGAAAATGTGTTGCGTAATTAGATAGGTAGCTGGTTAGTCACTAACCACCAGAAGAAGAAGAATGCTGCATGGAGCCCCCATGATCTATTGGTTGATGGAGGCAATCTACCGACAATAGATCGCAAGTAATCGCAACGTAGGTCCGGTAACTTGGTCAATATTCTGAGTCACAGAAATGGAAATATAGGTGGATGTCAATTTTCACGCATGTAGCAAAGCATTGTATTGTACTATTGGGCAGGCAGGTGAAAAAAACTTATTTAAAATAACCATAAATTTTACTACCTTGTTGTTCTAGCTAGATAGTGGTCGCATGCGCGACTTCTGAGCCAAACGCTCAGAAGTCACGCTTGCGACCACTAGTCTCGGTTCGATTCCCAGGTCGCGAAAAGTGTACCTAATTGGGTTTATCCATTAGGAGTTGTGCCCCGTTGATAGCAATAGGCTCGGCCCTTATTACATGGTACTTAAACTAAATCGCGAAATGTGAGTGTATTGTAACTATACCTATATGTACACCTCTGCACATTATCTACAGATTACAGGCGTGATGTGATGCTATTTATGCTATATAAATTGTTTTAGGTTTGCTTGCCATGACTGTACTCGGAAGTGTCGGGACAACGCATAATGAGATCGCCGAGACCCTCGGTTTTTCCCAAGGTAAACATTAGTTGCGTTAAGGCTTGTGCAGACCAGCGCGACTTGTCGCGCGACGCGACACGAACAATACAATTTTTAGAGAAAACTTCACAGTATAACATTAATTATTAATATTTTGACATTAAAAATAATGCATTCTTGATGAATCTGTCAGGTTATTAATTTGTCATTAACATTAATTTATTTTTCAAAATTTCATAATTTTATATAATATTGTTATAATGTACCTAGTTCTGATTTGCATGTACCTAGCTTATTATTTAATATTTCTACACCAGCAATGTTAGTATGTGTGAAACAGTGCTTAATGTAAGATCTCAATGTACCATATACTGAGAAATAAATAAATTCTAATTCTAAACAATAACCGGTGTCGCGTCGCGCGAAAAGTCGCGCTGGTCTGCACATGCCTTAAAGTTGGCTCACGCTACAAGTTTGGTTCTTATTATTTCTAAATGTGAAGGTGTGAATTTCATCAATAGTCACACAGATGTTGCTATAATCCCATGTCTTATTTAATTTATAAACTGTTACAAAATGCTGTTAAAGGTATTTCTACCATGACTCGTTAAAAACGAGTTTTTTTTTTTATGTTAGTTTTCAAACTTCAACAGATATTTTACAAAACCGCAAAAACCACGAACAGTTCGGCGAACTTCTGCAGGCTTTAAATACTAATGTTTCTACGAAAACTTTGTACGCTGATGCAATGTTTGTGGATGCGCACGCGCCGTTACGTGATTTGTATCGCAACTATCTATACGACGTCTACCGGGGGGATGTACTCAGCGCCAACTTTAACGAAACTGAAGAAACAAAGAATACAATTAATGGGTGAGTTTAATAACAATGGATTTACCGTCTCAACTAGCACTAAACTGATTTATAACACATTATCCAGTAAACCAGCTGCAGCTATTGCACTAACGACTGAATATAAAAATATCCAGCAGTCATAGTACTTGAAGACTGACATAAAATCATTATTTACATACTTACTTAACCCAATGACCAACTTTTCCAGATGGGTGAATAATCACACGGAAGGACACATAGAGCAATTCTTAAAACAACCACTTCCTATAACTACCAAAGTGGTATTATTAAGTGCACTATACTTTAGTGGCCAGTGGGAACAGCCTTTTGTACCGGAATACACAGCAAAGTAAGGTCCACTTCTGAACTATCCCTCCTTTATTTACCTAAGTACCTCTAAAATATAACAACTCTATGACAAGTGGGTATAGCCAGCAACTACTAATCTCTAATTCGTAGGTCAGCAAAAGCTCCTACACACAGTGCCAGCGGCTAACCACCGGCTCTTGCCGAGCGCCACGTGCCGCCGGCTTTTACGCCTCCATTTCCTTTGCGATCCTTTGTGCGGCAGGGCCGGGCGTTCCGCGGCTTTGCCGAACGACAAGGCCATGGCCGCCGGCATTGTGTGTGGAGCCTTGGAGCCATAATTTTGAATCTTTTAAATTGACACAAAATTATTCAATTAGAACTCTGCTTTTCAGTATTTCACCTATTATTACCTACTTACCATGTTTTTTGTTTGGTGGTCATTTTTTATTTAAAAAAACGGAAGCTGTAATCGACTTTCGTTATTGACACTACCTATGTGCCTTTGTATCTACCAAATGGCAAAAACGGAACCCGTATAATTTCGTCCCGTCATCGTCAGTCTGTCACAGCCATTTTACTTAGAGAATATTGGCACTACATCGATGAAAAGACTATAGCCAAATGTAATGAACTAATGACCCTATTTCAGTTTATATGTACGTTACGCGATGCTACTATGGGTAGTAGAGCAAATTGATGAAAGGAACCATGGCCTAGATTTTAGAGGAAAATAAAACAATGTTTTTTGGTTTTTACAAAAGCTTATTAAAGTCAAAGTCAAAGTCAAACAATTTATTTCAATTAAGCACATAAAAGGCACTTATGAACGTCAAGTTTATAAAAAATTGATTTGATTCTAGTCGCCCCTTCCAAAAGGTAGAGAAATAAGGTAGGTAAATAATACAGAATGCTGTTATTGTAAAGATAGATAAGCTTTACAAAAACAGCACCCTGTATTATTTCACTTACCAATAAGTGTAGCTGGTAAAGATCACATGTTACGAACAAATATTAAATGTTGAAAAAAATCGAAGTTAGTAGAACTTAAAAAAAATCGCTTTCAACGGAAATTGATTTGAAGAAAACTTTAGAATAATGTGTCGTGTAGTTTTGAGACATGGGACATTATAACCGCAGTAATAACTTCGATTTCAGTTTCTTTGAGAACCACTATGAAATACAAACTTATTTTTGCTGTCGTTGAAATCATTATTGTACATGCGTAATCCCGACTACGGAAGCCTTCACTGTGGGACGTGTGTGCTCTGACACGCCCTTAAAGCGACGATAACCGACTTTTGATGATTTTATACTGAAGATCAGGTCTAAACGAGTAGTGTTAATGATTTGGAAAAAAATATATTTTAAATTAGAGATTTTCTTAATAAGTTAATATATGAATATTTTGGACTAGGTATGTTTGTATTATATTACATAGTGACATTAATTTGTAAAGCTATGTCTAACGCGGATAAAAAACTAAGAATCACGCAAAATCTATCAAGCGTATTTTTCTGAAACCTTCACCATTATTATTGATCTTTTAGTATACGTATTTTATTAAAATACGTTTTGTTTTATGTATAATAAATTAATATTGCGTCAAATTGGGGACAGCGATCCTTGATGGGTGAGTCCTATTAGGCTGGACGTACGACACGTTGCGTGAGCTCAGTACAGAATACGCAAGCTAACTACTCAAGGTCACTGCCAATGACCTTGAGTGATCTGCGTTTTAAGGCGTGTCAGAGCATGCTAAGACAAAAAAAATAGGCTAGGGGACGTCCTAGCCTAGTTTTTTCAAAGAAGATAATTAAGTCGATTGATAAATGACGAAAAATACTATTGTTAAGAGCGATTATCCTAAAAGTTGGCAACCTCGCAAATAACTGTCAAATATTAACCTGTTTTGATTAATTTGGTAACACATATTACTGTATAGCAAGAAGAAATGTGGTTAACTAACGAACTAGAATATGAATAATGAAGATTGTAAAACCGAATACTAATTTAGTTTTAGATGTAAAAGTATTTGGAGACTGCCTTTTTAGGGTTCCGTAGTAAACAAGGAACCCTTATAGTTTCGCCATGTCCGTCTGTCTGTCCGCGGCTTAGCTCAGAGACGGTTACTACTAGAAAGCTGTAATTTGGCATATAAATACATATGATTAATATGCCGTCAAAGTGGTAAAATAAAATCAAGTATTTTTTTTTTTTTGAGGGTACCTCCCCTACACGTAAAGTGGGGATGTTTTTTGTTTTCCTCATCTACCCCATGTTGTGGGGTATCGTAAGAAATGTCTTTCAAAAATATTGTGAGTTTTTGAAAACCATTTTTTGATTCAGGCATCCGTATGCGAAATATTAAACTGTTAACTGAATTTTTTTGTTAGAGTCAAGTGTGTCCCGTCCCCCCCCCCTTCTAGTTAAATGGTTGTACTTAGACTTGTGAAAAAAATCACAGCAGTAGTATATACACGATTATTTTTAAATCGTTCTGGAGCCAAAACACAGTGACTCCAGACGATTAATAGGTACTATTAGCATTGTTATTGTTTTTTTAAGACATCTAATATAGAAGTTAGAAATTTATCACTTTTATTCTGTCATTCGAGTTAAATCTTAGTAGCGCTTACACTATTTCATTCATAAACGCAAGATCGTACGCGATCCGCTCGGTGATGACGTAGCGCGGCACAGCTGTGCGTGTGCGAGTCCGGCTGCAAGTAAGTACCTGCAAGTAGGTATTTCATTTCTGGTACGATAGGTTGGTGTAAGTTCATTCACCTCGTTATCTCTCGTTTGTATCGGAAGCACGGCACGGTGTTTACCACTATCACATCTCCTCGTAAACGAGAGAAACTAATTGAAATTTCATTCACTACTCTCACATCACGAAATCACTAGTACTCGTACCTTTTCAACTAGACACGACGAGTACGCTTGGGAGTTGTATTTAAGGCCTTGAATCGAGTGTCGACCAATCGAGCTAATAGGTACTTAATAAGCATACCTACCTACCATATTTATGATAACTAAAAAGAATACTGCCTAAACCAATTTTTATACGACAATGCTTGCTTGCGAGTAGCTACGCGGCTTCTACAAAGGCAGGCAATGTCAACAGAAAAAATGAATCGTTTAATCTGTCGAATAGAGTTCATTATAAGATGGTGGTGCCCTTTTCTATGAAAATATTGGACCGAATTAAGACCTTATTTTTATACACTTAACCGCGGAATTCGGTTGTGCGTCCTTTTGAAGTCCGGTCGGACACTTCTCAGAATAATTTTAGTAAACTGCGTACCTACTTACCTTGTACCTAGTTTGGTGAATTTTCTATTTGTTACCGTTTACGGTTTAGAAATAAAGTCTGAATTCGCTTTTCGTATTTTTATTTGTGTACCTATTTATCTATTGCGTATGTGTTTTTATGCTGTCTGATCGATGAATGGATTTTTCAATGGGTACCGTTCGCAAGTGTTGTCGTTCGTCGATACGTTTTACACACATATGCATTGATCGCAGTTACTTCGAGTTCTCATTATTTCACAAAAAAAACAATAAATTAGATTTTTCGTGTTTTTTTTAAATTGTAATTTATTGAAAATAATAGTCCCAATCGTTTCGAGTTCGATGATCGAGTTTATGGCTTTTCGTTCCAGAACGAGCTAAAATTAACCGTGTATAACGAAATTAAAAGGAAAACTATGAGAGCTAAGTAGGCTGTACAGGTTAACGAGTAATAATCAACCAACTTAAATTTGCGGTTTGAAAAACATGATGTCCCATACATTCCGTATGAGAGAACATGTCTTTCAACTACAATGTTAAGTTTTTTCTTGGGATAAATTCATCCCAACTACGGAACCCTTCATTGTGCGTGGTCCGACACGCACTTGGCCGGTTTTCTTATTTTTATTTTTTTCAGAATTGTAAAGTAATATTGCCAAATTAATCAAAACAGCGAAATATTTGACATCTGTTTGCGACGTTGCTTGCCCTGTTTCAGAATAAACGCTCTAAGGGGACTACAGGATACCTACCATGATCTAATTAAAAACGATTCAAAAGCAAGACATTTCAGTTTAGGTTCCTAAACTGCATCGCTTCAAAGTCGTACATACCATGACGTCCAATACGCTCAGCGGCATTTGGATCGTTAAAAGTGAATGAAAGATCGCAATTTGTGGCTGAACCGCGTTTGAAACGTTTTTGATGAAAAAGAAACATCGCTATTATCACAGAGTACATTATATACACAGAGTACATTATGGCTATTATTATCAAATAAGTTTGTTTCACGCACATTTAGTGTCGAGACACGTTCAGAAGCAACTAACATTTTATTTGTTCTTAACTAAGTATCATTACTTTAAAGTAAAACAGACACTCAACATTTTTTTTCTTAGATTCCACGTTGATACGGTAACTATTGTTAAATAATTCTTAGTCAAATTAAATATTTATTTACCTTTTGCAATTTATTAAGTCTACGAAAAATATATTTTTATTTCGACGTACCTAATAGAACAAATTATGTTTCTGTTTCGAACGTACCAGAGTAAAAAAACATGTGTGAGTTGGGGCATAGTGGGCATAGTGTGAGGCAGAAACTTCTTCACAAAACTCAAATAAAAGTAGTTCATCAGACATCTATTAGAGAAAAATAAATGCGGTTATGTAAAATAGTATTTTAGACTTTTAAAGAAAGATTAAAGCACACTTACAATGGTTTTTGTAAAATTCCTCTAAAATAGCACAAAAAAACTTTATTTTCGTCAGTAATTCACCAAACGTTTCAGTTTATGTTAGAGAAATAGTAACTTTTATTGAATCGCTTATTTTGACAGTTGAGCTCATAGTTATAAGAAAGAAGGAGGTATTATTATGCCCGGTTGTTTAAAATGTATCGAAACCCAATGTCTCCATTTTATCCCTTCCCTACTACCAAGCCGACCGAGCCTACAACTACACATGCGATCAGTAAACCCAATAAACACGAGGTCCCGCTCGCACTTGCAATTTACAAATCAAAACGTAGCACACAATCAATTATAAACCTTATCCCATCAAACACAGCGTGCATTTACCTTGCACCGTACAACTCACTCACACGAAAACACCGATCGCTATCGTTGTTCTGTGCAAAAGCCATTTATTTTACATTACGCTAGTGATTGACTAAATCGGAAAGTTATCGATTCTCCCATTTATTATTATACAGTGTAAACTCTATATAGCGACACTGAAGGGACTGTGCATTTTATGGCGTTATAGAGAGTTGTCGTTAAATGGAGAGAAGAAACATCAAAATTAGAAAAAGAAAAAGTGTATTTCCGACTATTGTTAGTAGTTATGTGCATAAAAAAGAATGTTATATGAACGCTATTGCGTATAGTCTGTTATTTTTGTCTGACGTCTTTTGCTGCACCAGTAATTTTGTTGTATTTTTTTACTTATTTTATTCATATCTAGCAATATTGAGGCATCTTGGTTATAAAGGAAGTATTTTTCCAATAATTTAGCTGCTTCCAGAGCTTCTTTAATGCTCGGCGGAGGCTCAGGCTCATCCGTCTCATCTTCTTCATCGCCTTGTTCTTGATCCTCAGTTTTTCTCACTGAATCCAAAATTTCTTCGTCTGTGAGTGAAGCCGTTGTAAGCAGGCGGTCGTCTACTTCGATGTAGGTTTGAAGATTTACCGTATTTCCTGTCATGTTGAACTGTTGAATCCACTCAGTTAATGGAAGGTCGTCGTCGCTTTCAAACTCAGGTTCTGTTTCCACCTCATCACTCGTAGAATTGGTACAAAGTCCAGCATGTCGAAAAGAGTGCTGTATAGTTGTGGGTGTCACTTCTTCCCAGGCTTTAGATAAAAAAATTACTGCATGCAGCATATTAACAGAAGTTTTACCCTCAGATTCGACTAGCTCCATCAATAATTTCCTTCTGTAGTGACCCTTGAGGCTTTTAATCACACTCTGGTCCATTGGCTGTAAGACACTAGTCGTATTTGGAGGAAGAAATGCCAACTCTATGTTTTGAAGGTTTGATATAAACAGGTGGGCAGGGCAGTTGTCAACAAGAAGTAAAATTTTTCGTCCCTTCAATTCTGCATCCCACTTTCGCACTTCTTCTTCAAAAAGTTGACTGGTCATCCAAGCTGATTTATTAGCTTTATACGTCACTGGCAATTTTTTAATGTTCTTAAAACAGCGCGGATTTTTCGATTTGCCTATTATCATTAGCTTATTTTTTTCTGTGCCATCCATATTAGCAGCCACGAGCACCGTAATACGTTCCTTGGAAAGCTTTCCTCCCACACACTTTTCCCCTTTAAATTTCAGAGTTTTATCTGGAGTCAACTTATAGAAAATTCCTGCTTCATCAGCATTGAAAATGTCACTTGGGGCGTATTTTTCTATGAATTTTGACCACACTCTGTTAATCCAATCATGAGTCACATTTGTATCAACACTTCGTGCTTCCCCACTTATTTTACCATAGTTGATATGATGACGCTGCTTGAATTTTCCGAGCCATCATTCTGATGCTTTGAAAGAAGTTAAACCAAGTTCTTCAGCAAAATTCTCCGCCTTAGCTTTCACGAGCGGTCCCGAGATAGGCATATTATTCTGGCGCTGTCGGTGAAACCATGATAGTACAGCTTGATCCAAATCTTCGTATATAGGTTTCTTTAATTTTTTGGAAGATTTTCCCTCGCCTTCAGCGTGGAGGATTTTTTCTTTGCTTTTCCATATTGTGGACATGGTAGAGCGACTAAATCCAAAGCGTTTGCCAACATCACTTATCTTCTCTCCCGTTTCTATTGCGCGTATCAGTAAAACTTTTTCGTCAATACACAGTGATTTTCTTTTATTAGCCATGTTTACAGTTTGAAAGTTTGTGAGCAACTAAGAATATGATAAGGTATAGATAATCCATGACTCCTACTTATGAGTCATGGTCAACAACAGTCTACACGTACAAGCAATCCCAAATTGTAAACAAAAGAACGAATTTCTTAGAAAGTTCGGTATGCATGATGCCGACAGTCGAGTTTATTGCGGGCTAGGATAATAAAGCGACAATAGATCGTACACAGCTGCGCAGTTTTTACTAATTTTAGAAACTTAAAAGGTACTTTTTATTACTCAATTGTTGTCGTTATTGAGAGTGGGTGTAATGCTATGTAGAGTGAAACATTGTATGAAAGACAAGCTAAACCAACCAAAGCCAATTGATTTCGACGCTTAAGGGAGTTTGTCGTTAAATAGAGTGACGTTACATGGAGTTTACACTGTATTAAAATTTTTGAAGTTCCTGAAAAAATTATAAATAAAAAAACGATATACATTTATAATAAGATGATATAAATAAACAATACGTAGCTAAAAAATATATATTAAGCAAATAAAAAAAAACAATATTATGAGAAAATTTAAATGAGTATAAAACAAGATTTCACATCGGCTAAATCTAAAATCGAAATCTAACCAGGCTATAATAACTGTTAACAAATTGAAGAATAATTTTAATAGTAATATAAATTCATACGACAATCGACATTGTTGTCGATAGCCTACGTTAGTGGATCTGCACAACCACCTCACTAAGTCGCCGCAAGACACAGCGGACGTACACACGGCTACACCTCAAGCTATTCATTTCCAGTTTATACTGATCTCGCATTGCATAGAATTTTCGTACGATGAGAGGTCAGCTTATACTAGAAATGTATAGGTTGATGTGTAGCCGTGTGTACCACACGATGCAACCGCATAAAGAACGTATCGTTTTGTGATTTTTACATTGCTTGTCCAGTTACTTAGCGACATACTTTGGTAGTGGTAAAGAAGCAATGTATTTACTACAATAATAGTACAGTCGCTGTGATATATGAAAACAAAAATAACGTAGTAAAGGCAAGAAATATAGTAGTTTATTTTGATAAGGATTAATACCAAGATACAAATAAAGAGGCTTTTCTAGCGGCGACATTTCAATTTTTTTTTGTAATAATAGAACACTTCTTGTGGCATAACTATAATAGTTAGACATATGCTGTCGCGACAGTTTTTGTAATTAATGATGTGTGCTGCAAAGTCGTAGTACATTATTTTATTCTATCATCAATAGTTTTCGCAGCGCACGCGATGTAAAGAATATTTTAGGTATTTTTTTTACCTTGGGTTACATTATTGGAGTTTTAGTAAGGATCCCTAATTTAAAAAAAATATATAATATAGCCTATGTCACCCGGGGATAGTGTAGCTTTCCAACAGTGAAATAATTTTTCAAATCGGTTCAATATAAAAACTTAAGATTCCAGTCTATTCTCTCCCTCCGCCGCTGCCGCCTCTCACCACTAGATATATCGTCTACCCCCTTCACGCGGCCGTAACGCTTTTTCGTGACAAAAAAATCCAAATAAGAAGATAAAATAAAATATAAAAGTTTCACTTCAATAAGTAAATTGTAATGACAGTTGATGTGCAACTCATTAATTTGTAACGTATTCTCTGCCTAACCCCTCGGGCATTACAGGCGTGATGTTATGTTTGTGTTTCGTGTTTATTACAGGATGTCATTTAAAAGACCAACAGATGAAGTCATGGCTGATCTAATGTTAAATTTCGGTAACTTTCGGTATCTATTTTCTGAAAAACATGGTACGTCTTTGTCTTCTATTTATTATGTTAATGAGCCTGATCATTGCCTAAGCAGTTGTGGTTGTGGCTTTATTAAACTAATGATCGTTTTTGTTTACAGATTTGCACATAATAGCATTGCCGTATAATGACAGTGAAACAACTATGTACGCTTTGAAACCTAGGTTCCCTAAAAAAGTAACATTGTTAGATCTTATGGAAAAGATAGACTATGAGCATATTGACGATATAATAAACCAGATGAATACTAGAAAATGTGTTATACGGTTCCCTAAGATGCAAATTAAAAGAAGCACCAATTTGGAGAATACTTTGAAAGCTATTGGAATTAAATCCATGTTCATACCAGGAGAAGCAAATTTCGCTCTTATGATAAATAGCAATACGGTTGTTAATAAGACGGAAGAGGAAACAATTACGAAACTAAGGGATGGAGAAGTTGAATCAAAAGGAGATAGGAATATGTTAGACAGCCTCCCTAATCCAGGCATTCATGTAGATTCCATATTACATGATGTTAAGATAACTATAAATGGTATGTGAAATAATATTTTTGTTTAATTAACACTATGCATGCATAGCACAGATACACTCACCATGGGAGATGGTACCTAGTGGAGCGATTCATCAATTGTAAAAACGCGGGCTTGGTCAGAGAGTGCGATGGACACAACTGACACTAGTATAGTTAACAGAGTAAAACAATTCTTTTTATCCATTTACAAGTTCTGTCAGCACAGAAGCTCTATTTACTGATGCTGTAACAACCCAATAGGTTTGACTGTACCCCTGAAATGAGAATAATTGTGTTTTATGTTCATTTATACTATTCAAGCAAAAATCATTGGAATTGTTTACAGTAAAACAATATTTTTTTTTAGAATATGGGACCGAGGCAGTAGCTGCTACAAGCGCAATATTAGCACGATCAGCTGAACTATTCTATGCGGACTCACCTTTTTATATCTTTATAAGAAATGAAAGGACTAAACTTGTGACTTTTAGTGCTGTTATATTTGACCCAACAAATTGAACAGAGCAAAATTGTTTTAAAATATAGTAACCTCACTGCATATATTGCATTATTATTTAGTAAATAATCTAATGTTTGTTGATATTGTAATTCAAGTTTGTAATAGAATAACAAAAATGTGTAAGCTATGAAAAAAACTATATTATACATACATTTACAACTATGAATATTGGATGTTATAATATTTTGTTATTGTTTTTATCTTAATACACTATACTTAATTTTTATCTGTTATTCTTCAATCTTTCTATTTGTTCATTGAGAGTCTGTTTCCATTGTTCTTCAGAGATGCTTTGAGCCCATTCTGGGATTGAGGCCTGGGGCAAAGCAAAGTTTTCCATAGCTCTCATGACCTAAAACAAAATAAAATTTTAATTTATTATAATTACCACTTCTTAAAACCATGCTAAGGTACCTTTCCAGTCCCGATACGACAGGTTGTTATGAATTTCTATGAAATACCATCCGTAGCTAGCGGCAAGTTGTCTTCATAGAAATACATAGAAACCAGTTGTACCGCGGCAACACATCATCTGCAGTTGCCGGCTGCGGTCGTCTATGGAAATGTAACTTTATATTTCCCATAAAGGTACTGGTAAACCTTTACAGTTTGTGTTTACAGAATACTCTTTCTCATACACTTAAGCATTATATACAATTTTGCTGAATTAGTCTCACCTGTTGTGCTCGCTCATTGTCCATCTGTATGGCATCTGTATGCCTTGGTGCACTCCAAACTTCTCTACTAAGAACATTTTCCATTGTTTCTATATTTGGCACATCGCCTGAAGGTGTTTCAGGGTTCTAAATAAAAGAAAACAGGTTTAAAATGTTTATATTTATTAACTTACATTTCTGCTAGTCTGTTACCAAATAATCTACCTGACATGATCATCATTAATAGCTTAATCTGGTAAATAAACTACATCTGTTATTCACACAACCACTGTACTATTAGTACTTTCAGTGTAGTTTAGTTAAATGTACACACCTCCGCGTCGTCTTCGCTATCGTGTTCTGAAAGTGCCTGTTCTGGACCTTGCGCCAAAGGCTCGTACCCAAAGTATTCATGATCCTCGTCACTGTCGTCGCCGTGATTACCGTTCATTATCAATTCGTTTCTAGGGGGCGGGACCAGCTCGTGAGGATTGTTCTCAGGAGGATCAGGACCATCACACACCATATTCTTTTATTATGAAACTGAAGTATATATTATTTACACTTAATTACAGTCTTATCCACTCACATTTAAAGATCAAAATAACGGTAGGTATCAGAAATTTAGAAAGAGATTTTTCCAACTTTATTTTGCGAGTGAAGTAATTGGTTTTGAGATTTAATTGGTAAAGAAAATGGATTCCAGGGTTTTTATAATCAGATAGCTTCTTAGTACATTTACAAAAGCAGTATGTGAATCTGAGATTTCTGAGAGATCTGAGAAGTGTATGTATTATCTATGAATAAATAAAGCGAAAAGAAACAGACGTGTGACCACAGACTAAGTAGTACACGTGTGACCACTAACAAGCTAACTAGTCTGTGCCACAGACTAAGTGTGAATGTGATGGCTCTATTGACTGTAGACACAATTGACACTGACTTGACAGATATTAATCTGACAGTAAAAAGCTGCCAGTTCAACGATTTTTTTAACACAGCGGTTTCTTTTTAGGGTTCCGTAGTAAACAAGGAACCCTTAAAGTCACTCCTGGGCAACTTCTTTTTGCACTCTGGTTACAGCCAGTCCCTACTTAGTTACGTTGGATCGGGCAACAACAAACAAGCGAGGTGATAACGGTTGTGGCAAGAGAAGTTGCTACATGTGGCGCCCCCTTTCATAGACAGAAACTTTCCGCATGCTGCCACTTTACCATGATGGTACGGTTAGCAGCAGCTAGATAGCGCACACCTCTCTTAAGCCTCTTTTGGCGGCGCTTGATGGCGTCTGCTGCACAAAAATGATTGATTTCAATGTTCAGATTTGTGGTATTGTTATTGACACTTGTCAAGAGTATTACAATTGACACTTTTCACTTTTTGCAGGTACCGGTAACAAAAAAAACTTCCAAGTCACTTCAAAGTTTAAAAAGTAAAAGAAAAGGTAATTTGTTTTTACGGATTTATACTGCCGAACTATTGTTTTAAAGGCTTGATAACGATCACACACGTAAGTAATCCTTTTTTTTTTTTTTTGAAGTTGGGAAATCATCAAATGACTTCTCCCGCTCTAGGCGGAGCGGGAGGGTGTGTCAGACTTTTACTGACTAAAACCCACCCATGTTCCTTCCGTTGCCTGTGTGCCGGGGCCGCGATATCCCTTTCGGACAAACCCGCAACTCCAGCAGGCATTGGTCCTTACGGACTCCGTCAGTTGGTGCTGACATCTCTTTGAGGCGCGCGTGGAACTCAACGCGCCGTCGACCCGGGCCTGGTCCTTATCGGACGGCGAGCTACCCATTGCTCATCGTCCGCAAGCCCACGCCTGCGGTGGCCGGAAGTCGGCTCGTGACTTCCAACACCCGGCGCGTCTCCTGCGGCGACTAGGGGCGCGAGGGCGAACAGCTTGCATCTCCCTCGTGCGCTCCGCCTCCTCCTTCGCGAGCATAACTGCTTCGCAGAAGGAGGTGACAGCCTCCCATGCACTCTCGCTCCGAACCATGGCCTGAACCAGGGCCGCAATTTGGCAGTTATGCAAAATCAGAGCTAAAGTGTGAAGAGACTGTATCAATAAAATTATCCAGAATTTCAATTCAGAACATACTTCGCTAACAATAACATAGACCGCGTTTTACAATAATCGTTACTTATTGCTTCGGTGACTTTTTCCATCTTCGCTCAATAGCTATTATTATATAATAAGACTTGTATTTGATTGATTACAAAACAAACAATAAGTAATCAGGATTTAAACAGATTATTGCTTGCTTCATCAGTGCAATGAAAATATTTAGTTTTGTTCCCGTATAATGTGATCGGTCATACTATTAAAAACAAATTCCTAAATATTGTTATTATTTTAGTGTTAGTCTATTTATACAAGGTGGCAGGGACATCGACGCGAAGCCGGCTACCATGGATTCAGTACATGATTTTGAACCCCACTGCGTTAAAATTTGTCGTCGGTTATTTAAAAAAAAAAGTGTCGCTGACACCCCTTATATTGTTTGAGTGAATAAACCAACCAGTTGTAAAAAGTGTTTTATTTTATTTCTAGCGGATTTTTAGTGTTCGGTAGCATGCTGCAATGATAATCGACTGATTATTTGATTCAACATTGGCAAAAGCGGTAAGGCAAGGGTTAATCATGACATCGTCAGTGGAAGTGGGTAAGTCTTAAGAATTGTCTATTGTGGACATTGTTTTTGCCTTGCTTGTCAATTGTCAGTGTCACTGTTGTGTTGTCATCTGCTGTCAGACACTTTTGATTGACACTAAATTAAATATTTTTCAAGGCAGAAAAAATATACTAAAATTTTCAAAAATATTTAAATTGAGCGCATTATTTTATTCACAATAGGTTATTTATGGCGTAAAATCTTCCTGCTAGGAGTTAGTCTTCCTATAATCATGGCTTGGCGAAGTCATGGGGTAAGCAATGCTGATATGATCCGAAACTTACGAGGTATGAATTTTTTGTTAGTAAATACTTAGAGTTACTTGCTATTATATTTATTTTCAGATGTTTCAGTACCCATTTAATATATATTTTACGTTTGGATTATTTTGTATATATTTACATTACATTTAAGCGAGTTATACGTTTTACGTTAAACTTGTTTATTACTTTTCTGACTTTTCAAAACATAGTCTTGCAAAATTCAGTGTTTATTGAGATTCATAAAAATATGTTATGATTGCGTGAGTTAAGTTACTTGTTTATCTTGATTTAACCGGATGTAAAAAAAATGTTTATTGCTCAAATAAGTAGTATGTACTTATATTTTGTAATAATATGTTATAATCATTGACATGCAATGCTGAACCTTAATAGTTTATTTTATTATTTTTATTAATGCTTTACAGCCAATGGAATCATAAAATCTGATGCTGTAGCAAATGCCATGTTATCTGTTGACCGAAAAAATTACTGCCCCTATGCACCATACCATGATTCTCCACAATCTATTGGATACTCGGCCACCATCAGTGCCCCACACATGGTAATGTTTGCTTTACTGAATTTATATTTTTATCAGCTTCTGCCATCGGCTTCACCCAAATGATATCTTTATAAATTATAGCCTGTGTGGCTATAATTTTGAATTTTATAAGTGATAATAGTACAGAAATCTACTGATGAAAGAATTTTTTACTTCGGTCCAGTGGTTTTCGAGTTTGTCTATTACCAGCAATTGGAATAGGGAGAGTATATTTACGTACACTTCGAGTAAGGAAGTAACAGAGTGGATAATACCTCCTCTTAAATCCCGGAATCATAAACATGAGGATGAAGTCCCGGGATTTAAGAAGTTGCAAATTTTATTGCACTTTGATACATTCGTAGCAAATTAATATTTAGAAGAATATTTTGTTTTTTGTATCTATTTGTGTAGTTAGTTATTGTATTTAGTACCTAGTGTAAATAGTTATTAATATAATTTAATAGATGATGTAATAATTTTTTATAAATAAAGTGTGTACCTATTGGTTTAACATTTAGAAGAATCTTATTAAGTTTTTAGGGTTCCATACTAAATAAAGTGGTTTGTTTTACATATATAAAAATAAATTCTTGAAAATTTGGCTGGTTATTGTGTGTATTTACTAGATCATGTTGCGATAAAAAGGGAAATTTTAAAAATAAGACCAAAATATCTAATCAAATCAATATAATATATTTACATAAACTTAACTCTACAAAATCTCTAGTCGAAAACCACGAGATGATGTAAAAAAACCAGTGAATAAAAATGAAAATTGTTTTTGCCTTGGATGCTGCTTGCACAGAGGGTAACACAGGGCTACAATTACGGATATTTATGTTTTACCTAGGAAACCACCGTTTTCGAATTATTACAATTTTCGAATGTTGCAAGAATTCGTTTTTTTTTTCTTTGCTGCTCATATTGCCCCTAATCGTATACTCCAACTCCTAAAACTCCGCCCCTAAGACGACCCATTGACCCAATTTTAGTATGGACCCTAAAAAGTGTAAAATGATTCTTCAAATCAATCATTTGTAAATAAATTTGTATTTGTAGTTTGTAATAAATAATTCGTGTATTTTAAATCCTGGGATAATAACGTCATTATCATCATTCCGGGATTTAAGATGAGGTATTATCCACTGTATGTTACTTACTCCCTTGGAGATTAGGTAAATATACTATTTATTTTTTATTATGTTTTATTACAAACTTAATACAAGTCTTTTCTCTTTATAATACGAGTATTACTGATGTTGATAGTTTAGATAAAAACATGTCTCACAATTTTAAAAGATTTTTGATTAATTTTAGCATGCTCATGCATTAGAAAGGCTAAAGAAACAACTAATCCCAGGGGAGAAAGCATTGGATGTAGGATCTGGGTCTGGATACCTCACAGTTTGTATGGCTATGATGGTTGGGGAGACTGGACGAGTCATTGGTATCGACCACATAAAAGAGCTTGTTTCATTAGCCGTCAAAAATATTCAGACCGATAACCCAACACTACTCACTTCTGAAAGGATAAAATTAATTGGTAAGTTTGTAAAAATAACACAACTTGGTGTCGTTGGTAAGTATTCATAAATAACATAATAGTGTAAGCCAGAATGAATAAAAGCTTCTCACACGATTTTATTTAGTGCCTTAGCAGAATTGCAACTTTTAGCATCAGCGTTTTGCTCATCAAAATCGCGCGTTTCAGCGATCGCTTATCGCTTTTTGGTAGCTCGCAGCGTTTGACCACGATATCATTATCAAAATTGATTTTCAATCAGGCCCTGTATCAACCTTCCGAACGAAAAGCGATTGCAATGTTCGATTTTCAACAGTGCGCTTTTATTTATTATTTACATTTAGGTGTCCTGAAAAATTGCATAAATTGCTAACTGTAGATGGTAAAAGTAGGTTTAGTGTCTGCTAAGTAATACATATACAGGATGGAATTTTGAGATGCCCCATCTCAAAAATTCATTCTGTATACATAAAAAGACCCTAAACTGTTAAAATAGTGTTAACATTTTGTGTGTGTAAAGTATTATATTTAAAAAACCGCCCAAGTGCGAGTCGGTCTTGCACACGAAGGGCAGAAACGCACAGTCAGTTGCAGAAACGAACTTTAACTTTTAAAGCTGTCATTAAATACTGATCTTCCATTAACTTTTTTTAACTTGTTGTATTTGGTTCTTTGATGAAATTAATGAAATCATTAAGGTTAATTATGCATTACGTAATGGGGCATCAATGTTTGTCTTTGTGCAACTGGGTTTTAGGACAATTCATTTTAAAAATCGCAAAGAATAAGGAGATCGGGCAATTTTGTATGGAATTTTGTCCAAGTGTCCGATGATGAAACCTAGTCCATTTAGTAGTTGTTTAATGTAGGATATGTTTTTACTATGGGCATCATACAATTGGCCCATGGAGAAAAAAGTTATACAATCCAGAAAAATTTTAGGGTCGGTTAGGTTAGGTCAGCAGGCATGGCTCCCTGTCGTTTCGATCCACGCAGGTGCTCTCGGGGCATGGCTGCTTCGGGAAGTAAGTGTGTTGCATAAACAGGGAGCCGGACGCTGGGTGCCATCGCTGCATCCACTGTCGGGAGGACGTAGCGCAGCATACACTGGCAGAGTGTGCCGAATGGGAGAAGCAGCGCAGTGCCCTCGTATCAGAAGTCGGGGCCGACCCGTCGATGCCGGCCGTCGCTCGTTCGATTGTCGGGAGCGCGGTGATCTCTGCGCTCGGTATGCGCTCCCCTGATCCGTAGCAGGCGGACCGGGCGTCTGCGGAGGGCGGATAATGCCCTCTTCCAGCCCCCGTAAACACGTCCAGAGGGATTGCGGACTCGAGGACGTCCGCCGCCCCCCATCCAGCAGTTGCCGACCCGAGGCGGGGGTTTATTGTATGGGGACTCCTTTAATTTTTTTTATTTTAATTTTTCCTGAAATTCGAACTTAATGTTTATATTATATAAACAAGTTTTAATTGTTGAATACTCCAATATATAATAAAGATTTGCTTTCTTTTTTTAAACTTTATTAAACTTTTATCATTTGTTGTTATAGTGGCAATAGAAATACACAATTTGTGAAAATATCAACTGTCTACTTATTATGTTTCAAAAGATACAGCCCGCTGACAGACACGACGGACGGACAGGGGAGGCTTAGGCTAAGAGGGTTCCGATGGCACCCTTCGGGTATGGAACCCTAAAAATGATATGGTTTTTATGGTTTTATTTAGATTCCTTTTTTAAGATTTCAGGTATCTGAAGCAACTACTCCACTTTATCAAGCCTAGCATAACAAGTGCGGGGTCTTGTTGTATCTCTTGGTAGTTAGAAAATTGGCCGTAATCGCTAACTGCATGCGGCACAATGGCCGTGTCCGGCGGAATCCACAATTCCACTTACATACGAATGTCGACCACTTCGAAGGCGAAGTTATGCCTATTCGTTCAAAAATCATTCTGATCGATCTTAAATTTTTTTAGTTGGCGATGGACGTCTTGGATTTCCTTCTGATGGACCATATAATGCTATCCATGTTGGAGCAGCTGCCCCCAAACTGCCACAAGCCGTAAGTACAAAATGGCGCCATTTTGCATTATTTACGTTAAATTTGTTCAAAACGGCGCTAAAGTAAAATATGATTGGCTACAAATGTATAATTCCATTTGAAATAAGATTGGACATTTAAATAAACCTTTTTTACAGTTCGTTCTACCGATTATTATAGCCAGTGGCGGATCCAGAATTGTCGTTTGGGGGGGGGGCTTGGCCCCGCTGAGGGTGGGGTTTCACAAAGTAAACACTAAAAAAGCACACTTCGGATTACCTAGTTTTTGCAAATTTCTCAATGACTTCACTTTTAAGATTTCTCACGGAAGAACTCAGACGCTTTGTGGGGCTTGAGCCCCTTAGCCGTTTGCTCTTTAGCCTGGATCCGCTACTGTTTATAGCCAAATTTCTACTGGTTCATAAAACACTTTCCATTTGGCTTTGCCCTGTGTCCCATGTGATATTATTGTACTGTACAGTCACAAGCACAAATATTTTACTACTAGCTGCCCACCCCGGCTTTGCACGGTTAGCACTAAGTACTTTATCTACGGCGCACCTACCTACCTACCCTACCTACCTATCTAACTACCTATCGTGCCTACATACCTACTTATATACCTACCTGCTTAGGTAGGTATATGAGTAGATATGTAGGTACGATAGGTAGGTACCTATATATATTATATATTTTATTATATATATAGATGGACAGTTCGGTCATAATTAATGGTAATAGCGATTCATTTTTATATATATACATGGAGAGTTCGGCAATAATATTTGATTTAATCATTCATTCGTGAATATTTTATCAACGATTTATGTACACAAATACGAGGGTGAATCAAAAAGTTCTTAGAATTGCATATACACGATTAATTTTAAATCGTTCTGGAGCCAAAACACAGTGACTCCAGACGATTAATAGGTACTATTAGCATTGTTATTGTTTTTTTAAGACATCTAATATAGAAGTTAGAAATTTATCACTTTTATTCTGTCTTTCGAGTTAAATCTTAGTAGCGCTTCCACTATTTCATTCATAAACGCAAGATCGTACGCGATCCGCTCGGTGATGACGTAGCGCGGCACAGCTGTGCGTGTGCGAGTTAGTTGACAGCGCGCTCGCGGTGGGTCAACAGACGTTGGACGAATAACTGGCTGCAAGTAAGTACCTGCAAGTAGGTATTTCATTTCTGGTAGGTACGATAGGTTGGTGTAAGTTCATTCGACTCCGTTATCTCTCGTTTGTATCGGAAGCACCGCACGGTGTTTACCACTATCACATCTCGTAAACGAGAGAAATTAATTGAAATTTCATTCACTACTCTCGCATCACGAAATCACTAGTACTCGTACCTTTTCAACTAGACACGGCGAGTACGCTTGGGAGTTGTATTTAAGGCCTTGAATCGAGTGTCGACCAATCGAGCTAATAGGTACTTAATAAGTATATCTACCTACCATATTTATGATAAATAAAAAGAATACTGCCTAAACCAATTTTTATGCGACAATGCTTGCTTACGGCCGCGGCGCGGCGGCTTCTACAAAGGCAGGCAATGTAAACAGAAAAAATGAATCGTTTTATCTGTCGAATAGAGTTCTTTATAAGTTGGTGGTGCCCTTTTCTTTGAAAATATTGGACCGAATTAAGACCTTATTTTTATACAATTAACCGCGAAATTCGGTTGTGCATCCTTTTGAAGTCCGGTCGGACACTTCTCAGAATAATTTTAGTAAACTGCGTACCTACTTAACTTGTACCTATACGTAGTTTGGTGAAATTTCTATTTGTTACCGTTTACGGTTAAGAAATAAAGTCTGAATTCGCTTTTTTATTTGTGTACCTATTTATCTATTGCGTATGTGTCTTTATGCTGTCTGACCAATGAATGGATTTTTCAATGGGTACCGTTCGCAAGTGTTGCCGTTCGTCGATACGTTTTACACACATATGCATTAATCGCAAGGAAGCGTTACTTCGAGTTCTCATTATTTCACAAAAAAAACAATATATTAGATTTTTCGTGTTTTTTTTTAAATTGTAATTTATTGAAAATAATAGTCCCAATCGTTTCGAGTTCGATGATCAAGTTTATGGCTTTTCGTTCCAGAACGAGCTAAAATTAACCGTGTATATAAAACCTTTTTGGAAGAAGTTCGATATTCAAATTAAAGAGTGTCAATCACACAATATTTATGCAAACTGTCACTTGTTTTTGTCAGTTCGTTCGCACGTAATAAATTGTTTTACAATGCATTTGCTCGAAAAAAGCGTTTTCCAAGCAGTCAATTTGTGCAGAAAGTGTCACTTTTTTCACTAGTACTTTTTACTTTTCTGTTTTTTTTTTAATTTTTGATGCCGTCGTCAGCCCGTCTCAGAGATTTTATTATTTGAGAAAAGTTTTATAAATCAGATAATGATGATAACGATAACGATGGCGATGGCGATGGCGATGACGACGACGAGGACGATGACGATGGCGATGGCAATGGCGATGATTATGACGATGGTCAAATCAAAAACTCACAAGTCGAAGTCGAACTCGAAACTCAAAGTCATGAATGTTGTTTTTATCTTTTATACACGTCGTCATACATGTTACACATCCTATGCGACTACCGTAAGGTTCGCTCGTTTTTTTTTTATTTCCTCGCACAATGCATAGTAAAACGTTGTATGATACACGTGCGTAAGATGATTTCCGACTCGTGTCGACTTATACACTCGCTCACTTCGCTCGCTCGTGAATAAAAATGCCAACTGTCGGAAATCATAAATCTACCTTCCGCACTTATAGCATAAATAACTATTATGCAACGAGTTGCTAAAAATCCAAAATTATGTATAAAAATGAATAGGGATGATGCCTGAATTTTTTAGTCATCATCTCTAATGCGTACGGTGATACAGTATCTCAGTTTGAAAAAAATGTTTACGAAGGATTTTTTTTCGGACATTCAGCAGACATTAGAGGATGATGCTGTACCCTATTCTACGGTTGCGTACTGGGTGGCTGAATTTAAAAGAGGTAGATCAAGCTGTAAAGATGACCCGCGTTCTGGGCGGCCTTCAACCTCCGTTACGGAAGAAACTGTCAAAAAGGTTGAGAATCTGGTTTTGGAAGACAGAAGAATAACTATAAAACATATAGCTGAGATCCTAAAGATATCATTTGGTAGCGTTCAATCCATTTTAATTGATTCACTGGGGTTCAAAAAAGTGTCGGCAAGATGGGTGCCACGAATGTTAACCGACGAAAACAAAAAGCGACGTTTGGAAATTACTAAGCGTAATCTCGAAATGTTCCAGCGTGATTCGGATAATTTTTGCCGTCGCCTTGTCACCATGGATGAAACGTGGGTCCACCATTTCGATCATGAAACTAAGAGACAAAGCATGTCTTAGAAACGACCATCCTCTCCATCCATTAAGAAATTTCGAGTTGCTCCTACCGCTGGCAAAGTTATGGCCTCAGTGTTCTGGGATAGTGAAGGAATCCTTTTTATTGATTACATGCCAAAAGGCCAGACGATTACTGGACCCTATTATGCAAATTTAATCCCGAAAATGCGTGAAGCGATTAAAGAAAGATGTCGTGGAGAACTATCGTTGGGCGTGTTGTTTCTTCAAGATAACGCTCCTGCTCATCGATCGGAAGTTGCGCTCAACGCAATCCGCTGTGCTGGCTTCAATCTCCTTGACCACCCACCATATTCTCCGGACTTAGCCCCAAGTGATTTTCATTTATTACCAAAATTAAAAGAGGACATTCGTGGAACAAAATTTTACGAGAATGACGCGGTTATGGCTGCCGTAGAGGAGTTTTTCGAAAGTCAAGAAAAACAATTTTTTTCACAAGGAATAAGGAAGTTAGAAACGCGTTATTCTAAATGCATTGCATTGCAGGGAAATTATGTAGAAAAATTAAATATTTTTGTTTGCATTTTTTAATATTATTGATTCCAAGAATTTTTTGATTCACCTCGTATAAACAGACAAGACGAAAGGAACAGAAAAATACGTACAAATTTAATGCTTATTTCTAATGAAAGCTCTTCATGCATACTATAGGAAAGTAGATAAAAAGAGATTTAAACTACATGTGTGTAAGATTGTAAGAGAAAACAACATAAAATAAAAAGTTTTAAAAACTGTAACCCGACTACAGAAAAATAAAAGTGATCTTAAAAATAGTAAACAATAAAATATTTCAGACATGAATCAAGTATGTCTTGATTCATGTCTGAAATGGTGGTACAGAAATGGTCTAGGTAAATCAGTGGTCGCATGGCGTATACCATGTGGGTGCAAGGAACACCTACAACATTGTAATGGGAGAAATTACATTCGGATCTCTACTGCTAATAGCTGATGAGACTCAAGCAAGAAATTGAGGAAAACGGCCGGAATTGACCAACAGAAAGTGGTCTTTCATCATGATGACGCCAGACCTCACATATCTTTATAATAATAATATATTCTTAATTCGGACTACACATACAAGTACACACAATCCATATGGTATTAGTAACAATGACTTAAAAAAACTATGTTAGTAATCTTTTACAAAACTAAAAACAATTAAAATTGACGTGGCCCAACACACGTTGGCACATGCCTCCGTACCCAGTTCCTTATAAAGGGACTGTCTACTTTGTCTAATAATGTTTTCAGGATGCTGTTGGAGCTTCCGCGCAACCTACCCATTATTGACGCTGTTCTCTTTCTTATAATGGCATGAAAATCGTCAACACGGGCTTCCGCGAACATCTGCGAAGCACTGCAGAAGCGCGGAAGCCCCATCAACATCCTGTACCCATTATTATACTGTACGCGCAGGACGTTGTAGGCTCTCTGTGTATATTTCACCCACAAGCTGCACGTGTAGAAGGTTTGGCAGTACGCTTTAGCCACTCAGCTAAAATTGAGAGAGCTTGGTTGGGAAGTGTTATTGCATCCACCATATAGCCCTGACCTTGTACCCTCACATTTCCACCTGTTTCGGTCATTTCAGAATTCTTTAGGTAGTGTTAGGTTAGCATCAAGAGACGACTGTCAAAACTACTTGTCGCAGTTTTTTTTTTTAGAAGTCCCAAAATTTCTACAGCAATGGGATTATGTCACTACAAAACAAAAACTGGCACCAAGTTATCGAACAAAATGGCACATGGTAAGGGATGTGCCCTTTGTATGTGCAAAAAAAATAATTGTATATAAAATACGAAAAACTTTTTCCCTGACCTATTCATTAATGAATGAATCATGAAATCAGACATTACCGCCGATCTGTCCGTAGTAATATATTTATGCTCGTACAAAGGTACTGTACTGTACATTATTGTGCCATATGAGGTAAGTATAATTATGTCACAAAAAAATATTATGTGTATTGTTGATTTTTTTTATTATCTTTTTTCCAGTTAGTAGATCAACTGAAACCTGGTGGCAGGCTTATTGTACCCGTAGGACCAGAGGGTGGGGAACAACATCTGACGCAGGTATTTAGTACACTATGTTGAAATTTTGGTATTAAGTACACTACAGAGATGTCGGCCCAGCAGTGGGGCAATAAAAGTTGAAAAAAAATAATAGATTCGCCATTGACCTATCTGTGATCTCAGCGATAAAAAGGTTACTTATCCTAATTCAATTGGGTTTTTCCTTCGTATCAGAGTTTAATTAAAATTCGTCGTCTTTTTATTACTTTTATTTTAAGGTTGACAAGGCAGCTGACGGTACGACTACCGTCAAGAAACTAATGAGTGTTATCTACGTACCCCTGACGGACAAGGATCATCAATACCGTGAGTGATGATTATGTATGTGACTCATAATAGTTTTGACAATTGTCATCCCTATTCTGTAAAAATATCTTATATTCTCTTATTGGCATCATGCTTTCTATGATAATTAATTGATTACTTCCCTACTATACTTAATTGAAACTGGCTTGGCTTTACTTATTTGAATTGATTCGTTTTGTGTTTTTCACCGAGTGAACTTTAGTGACCACAATTGGTAATGTGCGTGTGGTTACAATTTATTTAGTAGCATATAGGATTTCAAACAGTAGCTGTAAGTTAATGATTTCATTTTATTTTCGTTATAAACTTTGACGTGTATGAGAATTGAGGGCAAAGTACTACAAACAAAGTACTTACAAAGTAGGACAGTGTTTTGCGATAATATCTTGTTTTCACAAATTTTGTTTGGCATTAGCTTAGATTTTGGCATAAAGACTTTTTCTGTAGTGTCCATAGTTTATCAGGTTCAGGTGGGCCCTCAATCCTCTATGTGAGAACTGAGGGCCCAACTTTACAGTCCATAACTCGGTTATTTGATTTTCACAAAATCTGATTCCAACTTTCACAATTCTTTGGGAATGTTCACTAAATCCTAAGCACATTTTCAAAAGAGTTTTAACAAAGTGGCCCTCACACCACACGTACATTCATTGGTAAACTAAGCGCCAACTTCGAAAAGTTACAAGTTACAAGTTCGTTAAGTTAAGTTTACAGTATTTTGAGGACTAATATAGTAAAAGACCACAACACAGCGACAGACAGCGCTCGCGTGACGCATGATGTCAATACGGAGATTATGCATGTTATTTAGAATATGTATTGTATTTTGAAGATAAACTTATGAAGCAGAATCGAGTCCAATAATTGAGCAGAAAAAAATTATAAACAGTCCTGAAATTTTGCATTACATTTTACACGGAAAGAACCTAATTATTAGTGCGTATGTCTAATGTGTAATAATGACAACGATAAAAATAAACGGTTTTGATCAAAGTCAGTGTTAAAATCAGATATTAATAATTTATTGAGTTTTAATTTCAATATGTCCCTGAAATCTAGAGTTTGGGCGCCAATGGATAGTTTTATATGATACCACATTGATTTGCAATATATGTACATTATGATAGTGTGTGCATTTCATACGACGTTTTTCAATACACTTGCGAGGAAAAAACAGACTTCTTGTAAGAACTTATTCTAACAACAACGGTAATATAGAGATGATTCATTTAGACATAAAGTTCAAGTGACCTTTGTTGCCAGGTACTGACCATCCCGAGCTTCTTTTAAAAAGTTTTTATTTAACTTGCAATGTATGTATGTATGTTTGTTTGCGTGGAATCTTGCTACTCAATTTTGAAGCAGATATCTTCAACCGATTGAGCTGAAATTTTGTATACAAGTTTAGTTTGGATGACAATACACGATAAGCTGTGATGTCATTCTAAATCCAATATGGCGGACCATCCAAGATGGCGGAATAGTTATTTTTAATGCATTTCTACAACATGGGTATCAAATGAAAGGGCTGCTTGAAAGTAACTCGAAAAATAATGTGACGTCATTCTAAATCCAAGATGGCGAAATAGTTCTTTTTTATGCAGTTCTGCAATATGGGTATCAAATGAAAGGACTTGCCGGGAATAATTAGAAATAACTAAAAAGTAAAAAATAAATTAAAAGAAAAAAAAACCTTTAAAAAAAAAGCTTTTATTTAAATGCTCTAAAAAGAAGAAAATAAAATTTTCTTTTAAAATGTTAAGTATCAACTTATAACCTCATTATACACAATTTATATGATCATAAAAGCTTGTCGCGAGGTTTGCGTAAGTACCTATAAGTATTTAATTAAACGGATTAAAAAAAAATCTTGTCAGATTAAGTTTCTCTATTAAATAGGTACTAGTTTATTTACACAAGTAAATCGCGCGACAAGCTATAGAAGGATTTTTTGCTTTTAATTTTTATTTATGGAAAATGGCGCATTGGTTGTTTTTCCGGTGGTGTAAATAAGGGCTCTGGTGAAACCGCTAAACAGCCCTTATAAAAAATATAATAAACACTAAATAATGTTTTGAATACGCAAATTAAAAGGTTAATATGTAGTGAAAAATATATAATTTGATGAAATATTTCGTAAATTTATCATGTTTTATTTATTTACACAGTAGGCATAAAAAGAGCATGAAGTCTCTGTGATGAGATTTAAAAAAGCGCACATCTCGGTCGTCTTCTCTGCTCGGGTGAAAATAGACAATGCTCATTTAATATTATAGGATAGCTCATACTAATTCCATACTGCCATGTCATTACTCCGACTAGTAAATAGTTATCTATGGCGCACATTACCGCAAAGCATGCGTGTTTAATACAATGCATTATGAACCTAAAAGCGGTGCAATAAGAGCAACTTCACGAGCAAGTGTGTTGAAAAATAAATTATTATATTCTTTTCAGGTATGATGAGCAAGATTTTGAATTTATTCAAAAAGAAACCTTGACTGGTTATTTAGTTTTTTTTTCTGCTACAAAACCTCTATAGTTTTTTACCCATTTTGTAAATATTTAATTTATTTTCATATGTGGAGAATAAGAAGGCAAGCTGTCTTTTGCAGGGTTTTCAAAATACGATATGATTTGATAAGTTCAACCAAACAAAGTTGGGCTGGTAGCTATTTAAAAAAGTTGTCATCTTGGAATCTTGAAACCTCAATAATTTGTAACTAATCTGTATTATTTAACTTTTTGAAACTGTTGAAAGCGACATTTGCAACTTTGTTATAGGTACTTGGCGTTGATATTATTTACCAGTGTGACCATTTTATTATTGACCGAAGTGTACCTACCAACCTACCTTGACATTTTATGGAAGTGAAATAGATTCCAATATAATCTTTAATCATTTATTGTATTATTCACAATATTGCTTATTAAATTATTGTATGTTTAAAAAATAAATGATAAGCTTATCAATCTACTATTTTCTTTTATTTTGGAATGTTTTCCCAAAAAATTTCTTTTTTCCATAAGATTTTTCATCTTTATTGGCATCTACAGGCCGAGGCTTGACATGTAATATGGAGTGCAAAGTTACTGCTTCATTCTTGTTTTCAATTATTGTTTGCAGCTCATCCTGTAAAATAACTCTAGTCAATAACTGAACCAAAATAAATCTTTTAGTCAGTACCTACTTGTATTATACAATAAGGATACCTGAGTAAGTGTTATTAAATGATCCAGCGATATGCCTCTATCCATAATCCTTGCGATGTTCTTAGAGCTGACACCGGGAAGCTTTTGCACAAAATCATGAACTTGAGTGTTGTATCGCTCGTAATACATATCTTCGGCCGTATTATCACTGCTAAGCGCAAGAGCCTCTTCAACGTTTGGATTTTTCCTGCCTTGCTGCAACACCATAAACGTAAATAAGATTTAGTTTTTATTTGGAATACACTCAAGAAAAAACGAAAATAAAAGAAAAACCTTTTTGTCAGGCTCATCTGACATTCAAGAAATCGGATAACTGTCGTTTGTAAAAGGCGATTCGGGGATTAATTTATAAGGATGAGTAGCAGTGTTAGCTTGAGTCTGGTTATCAACTGCTTACACCAATCGTTTCGCAAAAGTTGCTGTCCATCTCACTGAATGTCAAAGACTTATTTGATGTCAGTCAGTTTATATTTATACACATAATACTAACCTTCAGTTCGTAAAACAACTCGGCAGTAGCGTAAGGACTAGGGGACCACACTAGTTTCAAACGAGGAAAGTGTATGGTCAGAAGCTGTAGCTTTTGTTGTATGTCTGCTCCAGATAAGTCGGTTGACACCACAAAGTGACCCTGAAGAAATGAGAAGTAGGGATATAAATATCACCTCGTGGTACTTGCATACATAATTACTTAAGTAAACATTGAAGAAATATAATTGTTACCTGCAGATTAAAAGGCTTGTTCTGATCGAACTCAATTAGTAGAATGGGCCGAGTATAGTTTCGACACATTTGAGTGCATTGTGTATAGAGTCGGCCTGAGTTCAACGATCCGATCAAATCTGAAATGGATTTCCTTTCAACACAGATGTCGGGAGTCAGAATATAGTCTCCAATCTGAAAAAAAAAACACAAGAATGCCAAGAATTCCCCGGGTCTTTGGTTTATCTCTAACCGCTTGTTTGCATCGTATATTGTCAAAGCTTGTTAGCAGATCCGATCACTGCCATTATGAATTTGGAAAATATAATGATGCAGAAAGCACTTATTTTGGTAAGTGGATACATACATAGAATATTCTTTATTGTACCTACACCAAAATTTTACAAAGCTCAGCCAACGGCTGCGGCGGCTGCGCCTTTGGATGGACAGGGACATAATAAGTACTGGTTTGCCAACAACCAGGCGCCCTATCTGACATCGACAGCACCAGTAGCATCGCAGTTGCATTGCTGCATTGCATCCTGGATCCGTTGGTAGACACTGGAGCCATAATGCGACGCATAATAATACATTTTAAATTATGATATTCTTACAGCTATTGTGACTGGTTCGATATTGATTCCTTTCTTGTGAAGTAACGCTGGCAGATCCGATCGAAACTCTCTCATGTCTACGATAACGACTGGCTTCTCTTTTTGCTGATTTTGCCCACCTGTAAACCAACTGAATGTAAAACTTGTAAGGTCTAGTATTAGCAGAACACACCTTACACTTGCGAAGTTGTAAGTCAGAGCTTTTAAAAACAATGATATCATCATTTTTATGACAATCTTATGGGGCCTATGCCCAGCATTGGGTTAAGTCGAACTGTGGGTGATTGATGATAATGTTGAATAAGTCTTATTTACCAGCTTTCCGAGAGTCTGTGGCGTTGTCTTCGTGTTCTATATTCAGATTAAAATACTCTTCTGTTTTGCCATCCTGATATGATGGCACTACCATGACCTGGGGATGTTAACAATTATAGTAATAAAGATCTCCTTAAAAATAGAGAATAATTAGGGCCGGCGCACAGGTATCTGGCGAAGCGTAACGCAACTAGGTTGTTAATGCCAACCAAATGTTTAGTTCTTGTACTTTACTTGAAAATAAATAAACTTCCATTGCAAAAACTGCATCAAAATGGACCATGCGTCTCAGATGAGAGTCTGTTATTTTTGTCTGTATTTTAAGGAACTCAATATTCATATTTGTTTGTCAGCGCCACCGCGCTGCGCTGCGCATCCCACCAAATGTGCACCAGTCTTGATGATATACATGTAGGGTAGAACTTACACTCTTTGTGTGAATCAACAGCTCAAACGCTTGTTTCTCTCTCTTCAGTGACGTCAGGTAGGCTTGTTCCTCTACTGTTTTATCATGTATTACAAAGTAAACTTTACTTGTGGCCTCTTCATTTTTTTTACGACATTCAAACAATTCTATCTGTCTAACGGCCGCCACGTCACAGTGATATAAAATCACATAATCCGGACGCAACGTTTCTAATGTACGCTCCAGAGAAAAGTTACAACCGCTTTCCTTGAATGTTCGAATGCAAATAACAGGTTTCTCGATTTCTAGTTGAGTGAAATCTAAATTATCCATCTGTAAATGGTTACATAAAGATATAAAGGTTTATATTTCTTTCCGCCTGTCGTCTTTTTAAGTCATAATTATATAGAGGGAGCGAGGAGGTGAGCTAGCATTGTCTTCAGGGCACTTCCGGACTACATCTTCACTTTTCAACACAATATGAATTTCATGTGAACAGTTACGTTATGTGGTCTCAAAGTCAGCCTGAATGTTCATACAATGAAGAGGATAAAAAGTGAGTGACGTGGTTTACGGTCGACTCCTTGGTCAATCCCAAGGGGTTGTCCGTAAACCGCGTCGAAAAATCCATTTGTCGATATTTATTACCTGAGAAATCGACTCGAACATACTTTCTTCATGCGACACAGACTCTTTAGATTGTATTACCGATTGCGATAAAGTTAACAGGTAATTCGATTTCGTTTCATCTTCATTGATTTCATCTTTACTATCACCGTCTTGACCGTCCGGTTTTTTACCTTTTTCATTCTTTATATCCTCTTTTGGTTCAGGATTCTTAAGTTTAGTGTATTTAGATGAGACCGTATTTATAGTGAGGTCTCTTCTAAATGCCATATAAAATAGATATTTATAAGGGCCCATAGTGAGGTAGTGATTTAATTGGGAACAGGTTCTATTATCTTGACAAAGGACTAATATCTTAGTATTGTTCAGGTTTGCACCTTCCTTTTTATTTATTTCATCTGGTATTTCTTTCAATAGTAGGTCACTAAGGCATTTCCATTTTGGACATGGCTCTGGATCAAATTCTTAAAAATAAAAAACTATGTATGTTCATATCCATCATATCCACCAGTGAATCAACGAATCTTCTTTTTAGCGTATTAATGGTAAATATATGGAAAACCTCCGTTTTTAAAACAAGCAATATGTATTTATTACCTTGTTTAGGATTAAATACTCTCCCCCTGGCTAGTCGAAATAACTGCTCAGCTGACTCCAAGAGAATCCAACCAGAATTAAGTTTGGCATATTCCGGAGTACTGTATTTACTTACTAAGGCATGGAATGAAACAGCATCGTCATGGAGTAAGTTACTAAAAAGGTAAGATATTATGATAAAATATTGGAATAGAGACTTCTAAAAAAGAGGTCCGCGTCGACTATTAACGAGCAGAGCAGCGGATTTTTAGATGAAATTGATGGAACAATACACTTTTTACAGTGTTATCTTTTAAGTGTCAAGTTGTAATTATTACAACTAGAACATTGTTGCAAACTAACGCGTGAGGGCGTAGTTGTTTGCAGTTTTATGGCCAGCGCACACTGGCGGACGGTAGGGGAGAGCATCGAGGAGGCTTCCTGTATCCCCCAGCGCACACTGGCGGACGGCAGGGGAGAGCATCGAGGAGGGTTCCTGTATCCGCCAGCGCACACTGGCGGACGGCAGGGGAGAGCATCGAGGAGGCTTCCTGTATCCCCCAGCGCACACTGGCGGACGGCAGGGGAGTGCATCGAGGAGGGTTCCTGTATCCGCCAGCGCACACTGGCGGACGGCAGGGGAGAGCATCGAGGAGGCTTCCTGTATCCACCAGCGCACACTGGCGGACGGGAGGGGAGAGCATCGAGGACGCCCGCCGGATTACCGGAGCACCCGCCGGTATGCCGCGGCATCAGTCGAGTAGCTACCGCTCACCGGGATTTGATTATTCCACTAGCGACTACGTAGTCCAAAATACCCTCCCCCGCGTTCGCCGCCCGGCACAGAGGCGAGCGGCGCGGCGACTCCAGCGCGTACCGGCGGATAACGACGCATAGTAGCGTATACCGCCGCCTCTCGCCGCGGTATACTCCAATGTGCTCTTTGATGCTCCAGGGAAACCTGCTGCCATCCGCCGTCTGTGCAGGCCATAACGTTAAGATGACAAGGTTTATTTTTAAGTCCTATTTTTTTTTCAAATGTTTATTTTTGTAGTTATTTTACCCTGAATTATCTTATTGAGAAAAGTTCCAGAAAACAGTCAAAAAAACGTATCCTCTGCTGCATGCAGTATGTGACAGGATGCTAGACACACACTACAACACTTTCTCTCTATCTTTTATAGTTAAACCTCTTACACAGTCATACTCCTCAATACTTTCAGATCCTGAATGTATTCCTTTGTTCTTGTACTCAACTGATGCCAAACACAGTCTAGCTGTGATTGAAGAATTTTGTGAAACTTTTTTGTAATACAATTTTCTGTTGTTATTTCCTGAAATAAATAAATAAATTGGTAATTAATTACATGGTTGTTGGATGCAGAATATTCGATTGCTTGAGTTATACCCGCAAGATTGCAAATGCAGATTCGGCAAATAAAAAATTATTTATTAGGGTCCTCCAACATTTAACAACTTTCAAATTTTGTATGTAGGATTTTTAATTAAGTACCTGCATATCTAATGTCCTGTTGATGCTCTTGAGTTGTTTCACAGTGTAGTTAATAATGTCAAGCAAGCAGGTTTGAATATAGCTCATGTTGGTAGTCAGCGGAACATGCAACTCCAGCACTTCTGCCTGTCTACTCTTGAGACTCTTGATAATTGAACCATGGAACCTATATAGGTGAATACGAGATTATTACTTTCTTATTACAAAAGGCCAGTTTATCCTCCATAAAAAGTAGGTTGGAGTCTCATTTCCTATGAAATGTAAGGGAAAAGATCTTTTTTGATCCATATAGGAAGCAGGGCTGATTGACATCAAAAAAAGTTTTTGTGAAAACTGCCCATTTTCTTGCAGTCTATACATTTTTTTCAAAATCTGTGAATTCAGATCAAATATGCCTCAAAAAGTTAAGGGCAGTCTCCTAAAACCATTTTCGTGGAGCTATGTACAACGGTTCCGGTAGCTGCCGTTACTGCCCCATCTCAAAAATCCACCCCGTACCCAGACCGGTTAAACTTACCTAGGCCATAAAAATAATTCTGTAACAAATAATGCCCTCATTACTTTCTCCACTTGATTGTAACCAAATGTAAATGATATTGGAGAATTCGAGAATGCCTTCACAAAACCAGTCTGCAAGAAATTATATATTTTATTGTTAAATGCAATATACAAAATAATTCATCAGAAACAATTCATCAAATTATTTACCTTATTCCTCTGCCTATAGAGTCTCAGAGCAAATGCTTCCTGACATGATTCCAAAACCGTATGTGCTCTCAAAACAATAATACCAGTTATGTGTGATATGGGGACTCGGTTTTTGAGCAAGTCTACTACTAATATGCGAGTTGAAACAAAGTGTATTCCACCCTCTAAATATGCTTTTTCTCTGCAATAACAATAAATCTCTTGCTTTAAAAAGTTTCTTTGGCAAAAACATAACATCATCATCTTCATAATATCACACCTGTAATCCACAAAGGGTTAGAGGCAGAGGTGTACACCAACATTTCGCCAGTTATGTTTAAAGCCCATGTAATAGGGAGCAAGCCTATTGCCATCAACCGGGAACAAATCCAGACTCTGGGCTGTTACTGAGAAATTTCGAATGGAAAAACCCAAAACATTTTACCGAACAACCTGGGACTCGAACCCACCACCTCACGCTTAGCAGTAGTGCTTGAGACCACTAGACTAACAAGGCAGTACTTTATTTTTTTTATACTTATGTCTGCAATTCAATTGCAAGTACAACTTTTAAGGATAAATTTGTGATCCTCTGGGAATCTGCATTTCATCTCTGTTATTTCGCCTTGGACGTAGTCGCCTCCCTCACTACTAGACACCAGTTCCTGGCTACAACATCATTTGCACAAGTTGGCAAAATTATTTAAAGGACATAAATTAACATGTTTAGGTGTTGTTTGGACTCATAAGTAATTTTTTAATTAAATAATGCTAGTACCTCTCTGTCCCAACATTAGGTAAAGCTGATAGGCCAAATTTCTCAGTAAAATATTTCTCTTCATGATCACCACTGTTCAACACAAACACCAAATGTGCAGGGTCTTTATATATCCACAACATATTTGATATTATGTTGTTGTAATTGATTCCTCTGGAAATACATAGGTACAATTAAAATAGTATTCAGGTACAACTGCGGACATTTGCGGTGAACCATTTATCACCCATATGCCCTTAGTAATAAGATTGAAAAGTGGTTCACTGCCAGTGTCCATGATGGTACATGATACTGGGTCTTCATGGGTGTAAGATATTTAAAAAAACTGTCACTGAATGATCATAGTATGCTAACACATTCATAAAATAAAATAGCTAAGACAGTCATTCCAAATTCTTGGTGGTTGATGAGTTAGTTTCAGAGTACATAAAATATTTGTGGTGTTGTGGAGTAAAAATTATGAGGTAAAAAAGAGCATACATCTCATGCTCAGCTAAAAGAACAAAATTTTTTAATTTTTTATTAGTAATGAATAATAAAAAAATATAGATTATTCAGGACAGGACAGGAGGATTATTCTGGAAATGTAAAAACTGGCTTCACATTTTGATTACAATAAATACTTTTTAAGGTAAAGAAATTGCCTATTTCAGTATTAAAATATTTTTATTGTACAAATAGCAATTTTCGGTTTTTAAACTACACTACTACTACCACAACTGTTTTGTAAGCATACATCTAAAGTAATGTATGGGTAATGTATGTTTTCATGAGTTTTAGTTGCAACTTTACATAGTTGTTTGGTTAGTGTGAAGTTAAAGTTGTTTTGCAAGTACATACTTTGCCATTATAACAAGTGCATCTTTTTCAAAAGAATCAATAAATATCTGTTTTTCAAAAGATAATATAGAATATTTCATTTCGATATCATCTTGGCCTTCTTCAGCATCAACAATGTCTTTATTTGATTCCATTCTAGTAAGTACAGCTTGCCACACACCACACTAAATTCAACCAAGCTAATACTGAAGTCCAAATTTTATTATAGATATGAAATAATTATTGCAAATTATTATATCAACAAAAATCGATTCATGTTTTCAATGTATATTACACAAACAAATTTTAACAAAATTAAATTCAATTCGAAACCGTATTTTTCTATTTTGACATTAGATGTCAAAATGAAAATATCTATGTAAAATATTTTTTAAGTCTACTAGCTTTTGCCCACAGCTTCGCTCGCGTGGATGTCGGAAATTATCCCCCGGGAACGTACTGCCGGGATAAAAAGTATCCTATGTGTTAAAAACACATCCAGGTTATAAACTATCTGTCTACCTCATCCAAATCCTATTAGTAAAATAACATAATGATTGAATACTACTAATAATGACTTCATGCAAGCCTAGGACTTTATGTTAGGTTACTGCTCAGAAATTGTGCACAACGTCTAAACGCACAAAAAGTACTAGGCTTCATGCCTAGTACTTTTTGTGCCAAGTTTCAAGCTTAAAGCATTGTGTAAATGATCAAAATGTTTATGGTAAAGGTCAAAAAAAATAAAATAATAACGAATAAATAAAGTTTTTTAGTTCTAAAATGAAGAATTAAACAAATTATCGAAAACGTCCGTAAGCCACGGCTGACTGTCGCGACCGATGAGTTGACGTTATTCCCAGCTCCAGCTGGCCAGATTTCTATCAAACGTTCGAACGCTCAACGACGGCCTATGGTCACGTCTGCGAATTACGACCGATAGTTTGAACAGTGTAGTGCTAAATGTACTTTATCCAGATACAAATAAGCCGCGATTGTCAGCCGCGGCTTACGGAGTCGTCCGATATTATGTTCCCGGTTAAAAGTTATCAGTTTTAGACCATTTTTATACGAGATCTATTGCAACAAGTAAGAGGGTTCATCCTAAAAGTTGGCAACGTCGCAAATAACTGTCAAATATTTACCTGTTTTTATTGATAAAGCAGTATTACTGAATAGAAATAAGAAATGTGGCTAACTAGCGAACTAGAATATTTAATAATGAATTGTAATTCTAACATTTAATTTGATGTTGTACCCATTTTAGGTGTAAAAAACGCATTTGGAAAGTTTCCAAATACTTTTTATATATCTAAAACTAAACATTCGGTGTTACGATATTAATTATTGCATTTAATCATTAATATTCTAGTTCGCTAGTTAATCAAAACAATGAAATATTTGACATCTATTTGCGACGTTGCCCAGCTTCAGAATAGACTCTCTATATACCCCGCATTCCGAGTTAGGCTGTAATCGATTTGAGCGATTTGAACGGCCGTTCCGAATAAGCCTTAGTGTGATAACGATGTATTGTGAATCGTCATAGATGACGTCATGACATGCGCCATCTTGCGATAACGCCGACCATGCCTTTTACTAATATCACCGTGAGAGCTGTCTAAGATGACAGTTGTGCTGTTTTGTTTTGAGTCGCATCATAACTTTAGACAAACTTGGCATCTTCGAAATTGTGCTTCTGGCTACCGTGGCCACCTAACCAACGAAGAAGAAGAAATGTGTAGTAAAAACACAAAGAAATATCATAAGCAAGTTTTGACGTTGAGCGAGCACCGTGAGAACGTTCACGGGCGTTCCGAATTGATGACAGCACTCAACTGTCATAATCGTGATAACTAACTCGGAACGTCAAATATTGATGTCAGCGCTGTGAGCGATTACGTTCTTATTCGGAAAGCGGCCTATATAGTTACTTTACTCTTTGGAATAGACGCTCATGTACAAGTTAGGAACATGTACCATAGACTGTATTTTAATCAACAAACACTGAGGCCTTTTTATGCAATTACAAAAAAAAAAACTTTTAAATTATTATATGAAATACAAATATATGTTTAATATTTTCATTTATTTGCTAAATATTGTACGCTGGTACGGAACTCTTCGTGTTTTAGTAATTTTGGGTTGGCATTTGGCAACATTGCTCACAGTTCACAGTAAAGATGGGATTTAACAGGATAATTCTGTTAACAGGTAACTTGTTCCTAGGCTCTGAAATTACCTGTTACTTTTAACAGGGAAATTTCCTTTTTAAGGTATTATAGATTAGAAAGAATAATTCATACATACTTCGTAATATTTCAGACAGATAAGTAATTAGTTAACTAACTTTTAATGCAGTAGGAAAAGAATTGCTAATTCTTTGTTGCATACTTACATTCATTTAACGTCATTATCACTACTGAGCGACCTTCCCAAGTAAATACCGAGGAATTCCCAGTCATCGACAAAATAATCGATAAATGAACGATGAATGGACAAACATCAGGGTATGGTAAACGGTGAAATGGTAACAGATAACTGTGAATTCAGTTCCTAGGTTATCTGTTAAGCTGCAGTTCCTAGCACATCTCTAGTTCACAGCCAGTGGGCTGATTTAGCAGAATAATTCTGCGATTTTTGCAGAATTAAATCCCCTTAGAATATTGTGTCGCAGTATTGAAAAGATAGCAGTTTTTGGCAGAATCTTTTAAAACCTCTGCAGGAAATTAGTAGGATTAGATATAGACAAATTAGCTGTGCTTCACTTGGGTAGTTGCGCTAGAAATATTTAAAGAATTCTACCAGGATTGAATAATGTCCGATTTTTCTTACTCCACTGGCAGCCCTCAAGTACATTTTAGGGGAATTCCCTGTAAATGTATATTTTCTTTCGAGTTGTGTGTAGAGTACATTTTGAACTGAGAATTAAGACCCTGAACTATCGTCCTAAATGGGAGAAGTGTCCAATGTTTTCATCTTGGATAATGCGTTTTTATTTAGCTGCGTTTTTTTTAATTCCTACAAATGTCAAATTATGACTTCATTCGTTGGCAGAATTTTGGCACATATTACAAAGAAAAAAAACAGAATTTTGCAGAAATTTGGCGAGCATCTGGCAGAATGTTCTATTTAAATCTGGTCACACTGTTCACAGCGGAAACGGAAAAGAAAGACGCCATATTGTGTACGCCGACATTTTTCGCAATTCGCTGCGCCAGCTAACCGCAGAAGTCGCGTACGCGTTGCTTTTGATTGAATTATATTTAATCTGAAAGTTTACTCCATCAGTATTAGCAGCAGTAGGTAAGGATTGCGTGTTTTTTATCATAATTACCAAGTCCTTTGATTGCCTGTTATAGATGGCTTGCACGACTTCACAAGACACTTTCTTTCCAGTATGCATATGCAAGCCATGAATCAATTCGGAAATAGAGGATTTGGCGGCCCACCGCAGCCGCAGAGACAAGGTCGTCGTGGTAATAATATTCGAGGAGGAGGCTTTCGTAATTCAAGATTTGATCATAATACGCAGCAGAGGAATCAGAATCACGGTCAAGGAGGTCAACGGCCTAATGAGGTAGATGCTCAAATTTTATCAAGATAGTATATTGCTTACTTTATATAGATAATGTTGTTACTTTTTATCAGTTGTACTTGGTTCACTAACCCGACTGAGATATTCTGAAATGAAAAGACTCGAGAAAATTACCATTTCGGTGACGACGCCATTTTGTGTTTGCTTGGTGGTCTGGCTGGGATATTGATTACGTTACGAAAGCGACATCGAAACGTCGTAGTTTTAGCCCTTATTGTTCTAAAAGTCGTATAAATTGTATTATTGCCTTCTATGTAATATATTGACGTACATAGGTATTATATATTTTATTCGTATAAATAAATTCCGACTTCTTTCACCACTCTGTCTGACCTAGTTTACCGAATAGAACAGATAGATTTTATTAGAGAGAAGTTTGTCGTTTAAAATTGTATAAGTAGCACATCTTTCCTATTGTGTTATTGTATTTGATGCATTTCGAAATTAGGAAAAATATAAGCAACTTGTTTTTTAGACAAAGCCTACTACTCCAATTGTTGAAAAGCCTCAACAACCACCTCAACAACAAAATCAGCCGCAGGCTAAACCTCAACAACAACCAGCGCCTAAGACTGAAGTTCAGCAGGCACCCCAACAACAGACTCAGCAACCTAAACCACAGCCGCCACAGCAGGCACAACAGAAGCCACAGCAGACGCAGCAACAACAACAGCAACAAAAACCTGCCCCTGTTGCTCAAGCAAAGAATGAGTCTCAGGATCATGTTGATAAATCAGTAAATGTTGAGCAAAAGAACCAAGCCCAGCATCCTAATCAGAACCAACATTCTAATCAAAACCAACATTCCAATCAAAACCAACATTCTAATCAAAATCAACAGAGGGTAAGTTACTCGAAACCATTGTATCAAAATTATTACCACTGTCTGTGCAGAGTTAAGAACAGGTTCTTATTCCTCAGAATCTCAATGGTAATTTTGGAGGTAACAAGCAGGGTGGATGGGGAGGCCAAGGTGGTCCTGGCAACAAGCAAGTTGGTCCTGGTAACTTTGGCCAGGGTAACAAACCATTTGGGCCCAAACCAGGTGGTGGCCCTGGAGGACCTCCTCGGAACCAACAGCGCCCTAATAACATGCGTGGACCTCAGCAGGATGGAGGAAAACCAGTCCAGAGGGAGGTTAGTACTTGGAAGTGAAATTGGCTCTTAGTCCATTGTGTTGTGGCCCAATCATAGTATTGACATCATAGTGATAAAAATGTTGATCGATAATAAAACAAACTATTAAATACAAGACAGCCCCATAAAATGGTTAACTAATACTTATGACAGTAAAGTTATGGACAACATTTTACTGACTGTATTGTGAAATGTCTTTGTACTGATTCAGTACAAAGCAATGCAAATTTCCACTATCAATACTACTTACGACAGTGAAATGATTTGGGTTGGACATCAGTTGTAAATTCAATAAATGGACCACAATGTCTATTTTCATGTAAGTTTTATAAATTAAGTATACTAAGACCTAATCGTAATTATTGCAGGAACAGATGCTAGCCAACAAGCTTAAGGAATTGATGGGACCTTTGACAGATTTACCCACAATTGATCAATCTGAAGTCAAGTTCAATGGAAGAAGTCGCTTGTATATTGGAAATCTCACTGGTGATGCTACTGAAGAAGAGATTACTAGTCTGTTTGCTCCCTTTGGTGAAACAGCAGAACTATTTATTAATAAAGAGAAGAACTTTGGATTCATTAAAATGGTAATTGTTATAAATTGCAATGTCAGATTGAAATTAGTTTTTCTAGTATTTTGCACATCAAATATTTTGTGAACTATGGCAGCATACTACATATCTTCTGTCTCTTTTTCATAGGATTACAGAGTAAATGCTGAAAGAGCAAAGAGGGAATTAGATGGTAAAAATAGAAGTGGAAGAACACTCAGAGTGAGATTTGCTCCTCATAATAGTGCAGTCAGAGTGAAAAATCTGCCCCCATTTGTGTCAAACGAACTTTTGTATCGTGCTTTTGAGATTTTTGGAAAAATTGAGAGGGCATATGTGAAGGTAGATGAGCGTGGGAAAACACTTGGCGAAGGAGTAGTAGAATTCGCTCGAAAACCTAGTGCTTTGGCTGCTATCCGCAATTGCACTGAGAAGTGTTTCTTCTTGACTTCGTAAGTTGTTATTCCTTCATAGAAATATTATTTTGAACACTACTATAAAATGAATAAGTATTGAATACTGTAATGTTATATTTATATTTTAGATCACTTCGTCCAGTTATTGTGGAAAGTTTCGAGGAGCCTGATGAGTTTGATGGTTACCCAGAAAAGAATTTGCCCAAAAAACATCCTGAATTCCTAAGGGCGCGAGAAATGGGACCGCGCTTTTCTGAGCTGAGCAGTTTTGAGCATGAGTATGGCACAAGGTGGAAGCAACTCCATGAGCTTCACCGCCAGAAGGAAGAGGCTCTAAAGAAGGAATTAGCTGCAGAAGAGGAAAAACTGGAAGCACAAATGGAGTATGCTAAGTGAGTAAAATATTTTTTATACAATAGGATGATCTGCCAAATAGGTACACAACTTTTTGTAAGTTACCAACCAATATGTTTTTTAAGGAATATGTATCGACGTCTGTATTAATTGGAACAACCAATGAAACTCTCTGTGTTCTCTCAGGTATGAGCATGAGACTGAGCTACTTCGCGAACAGTTGCGCCAGCGCGAGCAGGACCGCGAGCGACAGAAGCGTAGCTGGGAGATGGCGGAGCGCGCGGCCGACGAGCGGCGCGAGAGCGACCGCGTGCAGCTGCAGCGCCAGGAGGAGGAGCTGTCGCAGCGCATGCGCCAGCAGGACGACGAGCTGCGTCGCCGCCAGCAGGAGAACACGCTCTTTGTGCAGGTCGGGATCATCCTCCTTTCTCTTTTATTCTCATTTATTTGTGGTGGGTGGTCGCTGCAGCATGCCTTCAGCTGGCTCAGGCGCAAAACGTCTCTTTCGCAAAATGTCCCCTGGTCGTAAAACGTCTCTTTCGCAGAATGTCTCTTTCGTAAAATGTCTCTTTCGCAAAATGTCGCGCCAGGGACTTAAGAATAAAATTTTGATTTTCAAAACAAAAAATCATTTTTTAAAATTATAGTGCAATTATGATGTAAAAATTTTGGTACTTAAATTTACTTAAGAATGTATTCCAAATAAAAAAAAATATTTTGATACAGTTAAAAATAATATTTTGGTACAATTTAAAGTTCAGTGATGGCAACATTTATAATAATATGTGAGGGTAGTTAGAAAAAAACTTATAAATGTATGTGTCATTCATTAATTGCCGAGCTGTGTTTTGTCTGTTACTTTTTATTGAAAAACAGTAGTGAATTTGAGTTTTAATATGGATCAAGAAATCGAATACATTCGTAATCAAAATGGACATAGAACACTTATACATTGTGAGTACAGATATCATAAGAGCAAAACAAATAAAAGTGGAACTACTTTCTGGCGGTGCATAAATAGGCGAGACTGTAATGCGTCACTAACATTCAAGACAAAACAGGAAAAATTATCATTAAACTGAAATCAGTGCATACATGTGAGTCAATGGAATTTAAAAATATAATTAAAGAACACATAACATTATTAAAACATTGTTTGCAAAGATTTTCGCCTCATACAGCAAATTTACGAAGAAAATGATAAAAAAATTCGTAACAAAATACCCAATAGTGAACACTATCGAATTCCTACGTTTAAATCAATTAAAGACACTTTATATAGGGCACGAAAGTCTTATTTGAACGTAGATCGACTACAACATACCAGTACCGAAACTGCAATTGTACCAGAAGTTTTAGGTAAAAATTTCCTTATTTGTGAAGATGGACAAAGTGAAAAATGTTTGGTATTTGCAACACGTTTGGGAAAGAAAATTGTGAAGAAACCCTGATCCTATTTGCAGATGGCACGTTTATGTCAGCTCTGCCACCTTTTTATCAGTTTTATTTCTTACATTTGGACATTGGATCTACAAAAAAGTGTACAAATATTATCCCAGTAATTTATACATTGCTACCCAATAAATCCGAGACATATACGCGGCTATATAACATATTAAAAGAAAAATTGGGTATAATTATTAAAACATTTAAGAGTGATTATGAAATGGCGCAAATAAACGCTGTGAAATCAGTATTTCCTGAAGAAAAAATAACAGGATGTTATAGACATTACAACGCAGCAATATGGAAACACGCAGAGAAAAAAGGATTACTGCATACACGGGAAGGGCGAAATATTGCAAGAATGGCTGCAATAATAGCACTGGTACCGGCTGAACAAATCCCTGCAGCTTGGGGGTACATTTTAAGTATAGCTCCAGATACTCAATACATGATGAATTTTAGACGTTATTACGAAAAACAATGGTACCCAAAAATGCCACCGTCCTTACTAAGTTGCGCCTACCAACGACACCGCACAACTAACGCGTTAGAAGGGTGGCATCGGCGTATAAATGCAGGCCGCATACCAAAAAAGCCAAGTTTATACATATTCATAGATAAATTGCGAAAAGAAAGTAAATATTGGAACAGAAAAATAACTGATAATTTATTTACAGAAACAAAAAACAGACAGAAGAAATATATGGACTTTGACATTAAATACAAAAAACTGTTGAAACAATTTGAGCGTAAGGAACTGACGCTTCCACAATTCTTTAAAAAGATTATTTTTTTACAAATTTTCAAATAGCGTTGGTTTTTTGCTGAGTAGGTATCAATGTTTATTTTGATTTACAATACTTCATTAGCAAGTAATGTACATTCCAGAATGAAAATAAGTACATTTATGTTTTTTTCTTCTTAATTAAAGATTTATTTTCATAATCATTTAGGAAAATAATAATTTATGTAGCAAATTTTAATTAATAACCAAGGTTTATTTTAGTGCGAAGATTTTTTTTTTAATCATTTATGAAAATGATAACAAAAGTTAATTTCAGTGCCACAATTAAGATATAATTTCATTTGATATGTCATATATTTATATTTTCTTTTTATCAATAATGTTATGTTAATCATTTATGAAAATGTTTTTTTTTTTTTATGTAGTACTTGATAATAACTCAAGTAAATTATAATGCCAAAATTTATTTATTTGACATTTTAATATTAAATATATATTTTTTAATCATTTTAAAAATTGTAAAAAAAATATTTTCATTTGCAATACTTAGTTAATGTTTAGTTATTATTTTATTAGTAATAGCTCCTATTATAATTATTATCTGTGGATATGTTTACTAACAGTATTGATTCTTTTGATCTAAATTTTGAATGTGTGTAAAATGTTTGATACCTATTGATATTGTTTTTATTTTGAATACATACTTAAGTAAATTTAAGTACCAAAATTTTTACATCATAATTGCACTATAATTTTAATAAATTATTTTTTGTTTTGAAAATCAAAATTTTATTCTTAAGTCCCTGGCGCGACATTTTGCGAAAGAGACATTCTGCGAAAGAGACATTCTGCGAAAGATACATTTTACGAAAGAGACATTCTGCGAAAGAGACGTTTTACGACCAGGGGACATTTTGCGAAAGAGACGTTTTGCGCCTGAGCCTTAAAGCAATATGAAAACAATGTGAAACGAAAATGTTCTTACATTTGCAGACATGACAAACTTCATTTAAAAGGGCGCTAAATGATGGGTCTTCTTTACATAGTATAAAATGAAGTCGCTTCCACTGTTTGTTCCCTTAGATCTTTTAAACTACTCAACGGATTTTAATGCAGTTTTCAGCAATAGATAGAGTGATTCAAGAGGAAGGTTTATATGTATAATTAATACATGCCCGTGCGAAGCCGCGGCGGGTCGCTAGTTTAATTTTAAACAGGATGTCTAAACTTAATTAACTACAGAGTAGTACTAAGATTAACAGAAGTTTTATTTTTATATAAATATGAATTTCTATAATTGTTACAAAGGTTACTAGTAAGGTTTACGTATGGGTTGTGAGCAGGTGTAGTAGGTAGGGTAAGTGGGTAGGGTAGTTATGTAGGCAGGGTAGCGTAGGTAGGGTAAGTAGGTAGGTAGGGTAGGTAGGTGCACCGTAGATAAGTACATAGTGCTTGCTACCCGTACGAAGCCGGGGCGCGTGGGTTAGTTTTTTTTTCTTTGTTCCTTTCAAACAGAGCACCTGCCATCTAATCTCTTCACCACCCTTGGTTGACTGGTAGAGAATGCCTAAGGCATTAAGTCCGCCTTTGTACATTTTTGATTGTGAAAAGTTTAAATAAATAAATAAATAACATTTATAATCTTTTAACAGGCGCAACGTCTTAACTCCATGTTGGACCGCCAAGAGCAAGGCATGTTTGACCAGCAGCAACCAATGGTGAGTAATGTATTTTATTTACAGTCTGGCATCTCAGGCTACTGTCCCTGGCATAGACAGAGAAATCTCTTTGTCAACTTTAAATTATTGAAATGCCACTTATCTTATAACACAACCTCTTCAAGTAAACAACACCTTGCTTTATGGAACCATATTTTTTCAGAAATACATATCCTATTTTTTTAAAGCTTACATGAACCAACATTATTCTTTCGATACCTACATAAAATGATTAATATTAGGACCGAGACAAAGGAACTCTGGTTCCATCGATTTTTTATGGCTTCTTCAATGTTATCGACCCAGTGTAAATTAACCGAAAATACTTTTATTATTGGCGTACAATATAATGTACCGCTAATTTGTATTGTTGCTTTATGACACGTATATTATTTGGAAAAAGCTCAACAGCGGGGAGTGAGCTCGGCATACGAAGTTTTTGCATTTCGGTCCATGTCAAATTATGAGAACATGTGCAAATGTCACGTAATACTCGCCTGTATCTAGGAACTAAGATTATTAGATAATTTATGTTATTACATTTTGCAATTTTTTTGAACCAGTATTTACTAAGGAACAAATTTTTCGCGATTTCTCATGCTTCCAATTTTACTTAGATCTTGTGATTCCACATTTAAAATATTCAAACTTCTCTGCAATTGATGAATGGAGTAGGGAACTGCAGAGGAATGAAGTGGGGAACAGCAGACCTATGTTTGTTTCCTCGTTAAGTTGCTCTCCCAGACGTATTTGAACAAGTTAGTATTCTTTTGAAGACTATTTGTAAAGATCTATGTAACTATGAAAGCATGTAGCTATAACTCACAGGATTACTTTAAATATGTCTTAAAAATTGTGATGAAGTCGCAAGTATTTTTGCCGATACTCGCCAGGCTTTAAAATATTTCAGAAACTGCGTTATGTTCATTACCGACTCGCTCCTGCTTTGCACGGGTGCAATATACTGATGTGGCGACATCAAAAACATCGATATTTCTGTGTTATTTCTAAGCTAAATATTTATGTATTGAATAGATAAATGTTCCGGAATAAGTTCTCTAGTCAAATGATGTTGAAAACCACATCATTATCCATTGTGTATAATAGCCTACCGTTTAACTGTGAGTGTGCCTAAGGAGCTGCGCGGTGCGGGTATGCGCCCGTCAGAGGCGAATGACAGCTCTCGCGACACGTCACCACACCCGCCCGCACCGCGCAGCTACCTCAGGCACCGATTCGGTTAAACTGGAGGCCTGTAGTTTAGGAGAACTAAGCGGACACACAGACTGACACGAAAAGCGACTTTGTTTTAAACAATTTACAGATACTAAGGACAGCTTGCACCACATATTACTAAATACATTTAGTGCTAAACATTTATTTTAAAACATCATTCGGTATTTCGGTCTCTGACAACTTTAAAGATTGGGAGTAACATAGCGATGCTTTAATTCGTTTAGCTCTAAATTGTGACTTTGTGGTGCCTTAGTGCATTTTTCGCTTCCGGGACAATCAGATTACTAGGACGCCCTAAAACTAGCAGGGTGAGCTTTACTTTACAAAACATGATTTTGTCAGCGTAGCCGAGAAATTCAATTTAACCTCATGTTCAAAGCTTCGTTACGCCAATATGTGCATTGCAACAACATTTTCATGATTGTTGTTGTGATTAGTATTTCGTTGAACAAGATAACACTGGACTACCTTAATGGTACGTTTCCGTAGGCCGCTTAGTCGTATGTCCAAAACAAAACACTATAGGGTCCATGGGCCCAGCGCATACCTTGCGGAAGATACAGCAGACCACTTAAAATTTATCCAAGTACATTTATTCATACCAATTAAGTTGAAATACATTCGAATTAGGAACTTATTTTATTGCTCAAAGAGAAAAGTGTTCCGTATATGCTGAAATTCTCCTTGATAATCCTAAGTCATTCTGCGAGCTTTGAAATATTGATTACTGTTTTTACCTACAGCACACTCTCTTGTAATAGAGCATTTTTATTATCATTCTACCAAGAAGTCCGTATGTGTTTCAGATCTTCCTGGAACATTATAGAACCCAGAATTATAAAACTATAATTGCAGTAAGATTGCGATAGGAAACGGTTTATCTCCCGATAGCCTGATACCGCACGCAAAAATTTTATCACGATATTAAGGTCTTACTACGATTGGAACGTGACCAACCTTTCTCATCTATCTTCAGCGAAACTGACAATAATTTATTGAATACTTAACGACTGTATCTCTAATAAATTACCATGAAACAGGAGAATGGTTGTGGTCTCCATACACCAAAAGAAAGTACTTACCCAACGAATATTTTTACTAACCAATTGATTTGTTCTCGGAATGTTTGGTCCCTAGTAAATACGTAGAATTAGCTAAAATTATAACGTGAATGCTTAAATAACGAATCCTTTGGGTTCATCAAACGTGTGAAACTTACACTGGATTACAATCGTCAATCCGGTACATATAGTTGGTTATTATTTTATCATACTTCTTCTAATTCTTTTAGTGAAATTCTATTCGAAAGTATTATGATTGCTTACTTAGGATGGAGGCTTCAGAGACCAGTACGACATGCCACGTGGGAGTTATGATGACATGCCGCCAAACCGCGGTTGGGAAGGACCGCGCCAAATGGACGATTACCCTAACAAACGTCGTCGTTTCTAAAGCAGCTCTTAATGAGCCCATAGTGTGTAATTTTACGTTGATTCTGACTATGAAACATTTTATTTGGTTTCGTGGTCGTTGGTCGGGTACGAATAAGGGGTATTTATATGTTACGTATAGTCCGAATAAGACCGTGTTTTTCATAATCTTTTATTTGTATGTAACACATTTTTAAGTGACTTCATCATATGAATTGGTCTAACCGGAGAAGTTCATTAAGATGATCTCGAGTATTGTTGTACCTATTTAAATTGTTTTGTTATCACCAAATTATGAACCCCTTATTTGTCCTAACCAAATACTTTAAATTGGCACTACGGCCGTTAGCATTGTATCACGTAAATAAATTACTTTATAAAATAATCACTAGAAATAATGAAAGATAGAGAAATTTACTTATTAAGTTAATAGCTATGAGGTATGTTTTTTTTACCGATCTGACATGATACGGCATTAAGAATTTTATGACAATTCCTTCATTTAGAGATAAAACGGCCTTTTTTCAAAAAAATAAAATTGGCGAAATACAGACTCCACTAGCTTTAAGTGCTTACATTTCATATACTTATACAAAATTCAATCATATTATTACATATTAACTTATGTTAACATTCCTGATTCTGCACTGCATCACTGGAAAACATTTAGTATTTTAGATAAACCTTCTGAAGCACACTTATTTTAAGTGTCATTAATTTAGTTAAATGGATAATTATAATAATTGCTTTATGTCAAGTCCAGTTTAACGAACATTTTTGAAGAGTAGTATTTCATCTTGACCTATTAAGGGGACATTATCTTAATAACAATTATTTATTATATACACTGTATATCTATTTCTTATTATGGAAGCATCACAGGCTAAGTTTCTGAAGCGAACTAGTCTTTATAACGTTACAGATTTTTTTTTCAATATCAGTTTACCGGATATTACGCTCTAAAAACTATGGGCATTTTTCTTAGAATTACTTAAGTATGGCTAATATATCTGGGTAAATTGAGCTTATTAAACTTAAATAGGGACTAATGCCGAAAATGTCTCAAATTACATACTCGTCTGCAAGTTTTTATATACAGGTGTTGAAATAAGGAACTAAATGAAAAAGTATTGAGTTTAAATATTTTCAGCATTCGGACGTACTTATTTAAGTTTGCAAGCACCGCCACCATAAACGGGCCAGTGACAGCTCGGCTCGAGTCAACTCAACCCGAATAATGTAATATATAGCAGATATTTCACTCCCAATTACTGTGATTTGTATGGTCAGGCAGAACATCGATATTTTATAATACAATAAATCATTACGAATTTAATTTTGTTTTCCGAATATTTTGGTTTTTTATTTACATACAAAGCAGGATAACATAATTATCTACAACGATTATTTTAATTATGATACCTATATAAGTAGCCTAAGTTCATTAGTTTTTTTAAATTGTCTAGACTAAAGAAGACAAGCGTTCCTTTGCTAAGAAAATGAATCTCACTCTTGCACAAGGCGATTTCTGCGATTGATTTCTGCTTATATGAATAAGTATTTAAATAAATAAAAACAGTCATTGTACAGTATTGCAGAACAAAACAAATAACATTTATTACATTTATTCATAAAAAATACATTATAATTCCATCAATAAATAAAAATAATAAATTATCAATATTTTAAGAGGTCGGTACTTTTTATGCCGACGGTACACACCTCTTTTTTAGGCGTTTTGACGACGTCGTATCTGGTATTATTATTTGGGTTGAGTTGACTTGGGCCGAGCTGTCACTGGCCCTCATAAACTGCATAAAGTGGCCTCCCCCTTAAGTAACATTAATTTTAATGCTTCATTAGATGACGTTTCCCTCGTGCGGGTGTAAGCCATTAATTTTATGTTAATTTAAACTTTGTGCATAATGAATTGGAGTGTGAAAAGATTATTTAATATTTCGTAACTTAGTTATTTTTTACATCGTAAATAAACAACCTTATTTAAGAAATTATTTTTGAATTCTTATTTCTAGAAAACCCATTTTCAACGTAAAAAGTCGTGCATCATTTCGCTTATTACTGACTAATACTGGTAAATAGGTTTCATAAAAATAATTTTCATCACTATCAATAATACCAAAACATCTATAATCGTATCGGCGTAGGAACGCGTTATTGATATTCACTGGAAATCGCTGTCATAGAGACATCCCGCGTAATTCCCTTCTACGTTTTACTTTTGCAATAGTCCTCTAGACTTTACCTCGCCGTTTTCAGTAAATAAGTACGGATGACGTGTCCTACGCCTAGGCTACATATTCCTTCCCTGTGAGAAGTGGCCTTAGCCCGATACCCGGAACATGACAGCAAAAAACAAAATAAACACCTGTGTGTGTGTTATCTTGAATGGCTTATTCCTCTTTTCCCCCCTGAGAGAATCCTCCTCAAGGGAGAAAACTGAACCCTAATGTAAAAAGAATCCAGAAAGTCCCCTTTTCATTTTGAATTATTCCACTTTTCCCCCCTGAGAGAATCTGCCTCAAGGGGGAAAACTGAACGCTAATTTAAAAAAAATCCAGAGAGTCCCCTTATCATTTTGGATTATTCCACTTTTCCCCCTTATTTTTAATTTTGATTTCTACGCTCTTAAAGTAAATAAAAAAAGGAGTGATTAGGTACAATGTAACTAACAAAAAACTACAATATAATACATACTCATTAATCAGTCTTTGACGACACGGTTGGCGCAGTGGCTGAGCGATCGACTGCTGCGCAACGTGTCGCGGGTTCGATCCCTGCACGGAACAAATATTTGTATGATCTGCTAGTAGTTGTTCCGGGTCTGGGTGTTAGTGTATGTGAGTTTCAATGTTTGTAAACGCACCCACGATACAAGAAGAAATTCTTAGTGTGGGGCAACGTTAAAAAGTCTTTTTTTCATAGAATTATGTTTATTTTTACGCTCCTAAAGTAATTTTAAAAAATTGTGACAGTGTAATTAACTTAAACACGGCTATATAATCATTAATCAGTCTTTTTTTTATGACAATTTTCAGAAAGTAAAAATGTAGTACAAAGATAAAGAGAAAAAATAATATAAAACAATCGCTCGTAAACAAGAACACGGTTGACTAGTAATTAGACAGTTTACGAATACTTAAAAAAAAACATTATTATACGTACAAAAATAAAAAAAACGATGTAAGTAACACTAAACCAAAAATACTAACAATTCAAAGTAAAAATCACAAAAGTACAACAATATTAAAAACTATGTAAGTAATGCTAATAAAAATCAAAAATACTAACAATTCAAAGTAAAAATAAATCATAAGGGCAGGTAATGCACCGAGAGTAAAACAATCATAAACGTGTACAAGTACAATAACAATAAAAAATATTAACAATTCAAAGTATGTAGAAAATATAAATCATCTAAATCAACGAGGATTATCTTTCTCTTAAAATAATAAAATACAAATTATTTAAATTTTTCTAGGAAATTGTTATGCTCCCGCGAATTAATTCCATTTGTGTCTCGTGAATAAATTCATTTGTTCGATACTTCCTTTCGTTCTATTCTTCACGTGAACATTTTTAGACAGTTTGTTGGCACGAACTACATTAACTGATGCGTCTTCAAACAGAACATTCAAAAGCTGTGATAGGTTGTATATGAATAAGTAAACTGCAACAACATGTCTGCCTATTTAAACTCGAATAACATAAAAAAAAATCAGTATATATTTTATATTAGCTTTATTGACTAGGTCGACGAAGGGCTTGGCGGTGCTCCTATTAGTGTTTGAATAGTAAAAAATTATTCCCAAGCTAGCTTCGCTCGCTCCTGCATTCTAGGTTATCTAAGTAAAATATCTGCCGGCGCCCGCCGGTAAATATTTTTGCAACCAGCACCGGCGAACAAATCGGTGCCCAGCGCCGGTAGCAGAAGCAGTCCTAAATTTTAAGAACCTCAGAGGGGATTTCTGGACGTTGGTTTTTTCAGTTTTCAGTTTTTCCCCGTAAGGGGGATTATCAAGGGGGAATTTAAGACTTTTTTTAGAGTCCAGTTTTCCCTCTCAGGGACACTTTCAGGGGGGATCTGTGGAATAAGTATTTTTTTCGATTCCAGTTTTCCCCCCTAGGGGGGATTATCAGGGGGGAATTCCACACTTTTTTTTATAGTTTCCATTTTTCCCCCTAAAGGTGATTTTCAGAGGGGATTTGTGGAATAAGCCATCTTGAATTATGGAACCTCTGGCCAGATACAAGATAATAAGGTCCGCTTGCACCACAAATCAAAGCTACCTTGATCTGTTGATTATAATGTACGCTTAGTGTTGTTCGGCGCTCAATTATTGTTAATTAAAAGATGTTCCTGTACCTTATGCGTTGGAGAACATTGTGTGATCTCATTGTGTTCTAGAATACGGGTGTGAATGCGTTTAACGTGTTGTATGTAGTCTATTCCAAAAGTATCTGATGAAAGTATAAACGTGTTCTGGTTAAACGCTTACGCAAACAGTCACTAAAGGGAATTAGTAACACATTCTGTATTTAGAAGGTTTCAAGTTAATATCGCACCCCTAGATCAGACATCAAGTTATAGAATTAAACTCAATGTTCAAATGAAACACATCTGATCTGATCACAATGATTTAAAATTAGAATTTCGGATTTCAGTCTTATCAAATCACTCAATTTGTAAGTGGCACTACAGATTGGCATCCACAGGTACGTTTAATTATCCATTTGTTTACATTTTCATCAGTTACTCTTCGAACAGCCCATTGGAAAGGCGGGGTTTGGGAGCGTACGCTGAAACTTGCGTTTTGTTGTGGACATGTCCACAAGTAGGTAGTTACCTATCTTTCGTAGTAGTATACGAGATTGCTTTTCAAGCTATTAGCAGTCCGCACCCAGACGTATGAAACGGTTATTATTTAAAAACTAATTTCAGTATGTCAGCACTAAATTATGAATGCAAAAGTAAATCTGTCTGTTATTACCTCATCACGACTAGAACGCTGAACCGATCGTAATAAAATTTGACAAAGAGGAAGACTTGGACCTGGAAAAAGGCATAGCCTATGCCTCATAGGCTACTTTGCATCGTGAATATTTGTGATGAAATACAAAATACACACAGAGGAAGAAGTTACTGGCAACGGCCTGATAATAATTGAGAATGCCCAAAAAAATAAAACCCAGAGGTGATTCAAAAACTTATATGTACGATAGTAGGGGATTTTTTTTAAAGAAAGTAATTTAATTATTGTAAAAAAAAAACTGAAATGGGAGTGAAAGGGTGAAATTGTAGATACCCTTTAAAAAAAACTTATGTGGGGTCCACATATATTTTTTTATAGACTGGGTTTTTTTGCCCATACATTTTTGAGCATTTTGCTTTAAATGAAAAATTTATATCTATTTTATATCAATTCAGAATCCCTAGCATAAAATTACCATAAAGTCCCTTAGTTCAAGATACAGTACGTACAACGGGACGCATTTATAAAGCCTACTTTGAGAAATGATAGGTCTCGGAGGGGCTCGTGGGTATGTAAGTAATAACAGCTACACAGGTCGATCGCAGGTAAAGCTGCGCTTACTGCGGTCGGTTCGTAGACAGGTGACCATCCATTCATGTCGGCTTTTACGTCTTTTTTAATTGTCGTTTATGTTGAGCCTTGGTGTCGTTGACCCGTTATGTATCTATGTTGTAGGATGATTTGATAACTCGAATTTTCCCGAAAACCAAACTAATTAGACAATGGTGAAAACATTTCTGCGAGCAACTTGAAAGTAGCGCTCGCCGGCCGCTGCCGCGGCACCGCTTTCTTAGCTCTCTCGGCCCGCGCGCGGTTGGTCACAGTTCTAACCTAACCTATATCACCCAGTTCAATATGACGAATCATACAATCTGCCTGCGACTAGATAATACTTTCTGCGGTAGATCTTATGATTCTTCATTTTGAACTGGGTGAAATAGGTTAGGTTAGAACTGTGATCAACCGCGTGCGAACCGGGCGAGCGAAGCGAGCGCTGCTTCCAAGTTGCTCGCAGAAATGTTTTCACCATTGTCTAAATATCCGTGTTTTCGCAATATCCCTAGTGTTGTCGCGAAAATTCGAATTATCAAATCATCCTACGACATTTTAATACGACGGAATTAATTAAATAACATTGCATGATATTGTTGTTAATGTTTTGTCCCAAACGCGATACTTCGTGCCGTTAACGTTGCGAATCCTTATGCTATGAGCAGAAATCATACCCAGAAGAGTAGGTATAATCATGTTTTTCTACCCCACGTGGCTCTTTAAGGGGTCATTGATAGTATCAATGACCCCTTAAACAGCCACGTGGGGTGGATGAAAGACATCGCAACTCACTAGCATGCGTGACATTTTAAAGCTACTAACACTAGTGTATTTTCCTTTTAGATGACATGGATAATAATTATAACATAAAAAATATGTATAGTTTAGCTGGTTAAGGCTAATATCTATATCGGAATGTTCACACGGCACAGACAATGCCGTAGAAATTAACATTCGCTCTTTTTATGGTTCCGTACCTCAAAAGGAAAAAAACGGACCCTTTATAGGATCACTTCGTTTGTCCGTCTGTCTGTTAAGACCCTTTTTCTCAGGAATGCATGGAGGTATCAAGTTGAAATTGATATCAAATACTTACATCTAAGGTCCCTTGGAACTGTAGAAAAAAAAAACACCTTCGAAGTCAACGTAATACGGCCATTTATGCTGCATATTTTGACACTCACAAAAAAATCAAAACCTTTAGGGTACTTCTTGTTGATCTAGTAGATTGATATTTGGCAAGAAGCAACGTCTTTTAGTACAAGTAAAGGAAAATATCCGAAATTTTTTGAAATAAATGTAAGTTGCGATTATGAACTTGCATTTTCAGTTAGAGCATCGACCGTTATGTAGAACGATGTATGGGAGAATAATTTTTCCAACTGCAAAAAGGAGTATATTTCATTAAAACCGTACCTCTCTATTCTTCTTCAACTGCAAAGGTAAGTTTGTCCTTCAATTCGGATTCCTTAGGGCACCAGTTCTACTCCCACTTGTCCGGTTTTGTCACTCAAATGTATGTAAATATCGCGAAGTCCTTCCTATACGGGAGTGTCCACATGAGAAGAGTCGGATTGACTGGATGTTCACTCGAAGTGAATGCCTAATGAAAAATGTATGATTGTTTATTTGTGTGTTCACTATTTTGGTAACTTTTGTTTGCTATTTTGTTACTGTTACTTTTTATTTTATGTTTAGACATTCATTCCTATTGAAAGAGCCAACATGATCAAAAAGCCTAGTTGACGGCTTAAGCCTATCTTGTGTCGTATGTTGCAAGTGCTCTCTTTTGTTTCGTTTTTATGTTATTCGTTTCAGTAATAATTTCAATTTTCTATCTATACTATTATTAATATTATAAAGAGGTAAAATTTGTTTGTTAGAAAGTCTGTATTTAGGGGGTAATCTCCGGAACGTCCAGTCGGATTTGAAGTTCTTTTTGCATTGGATAACCCAATTCGTGAGGAAGGTTGTAGGCTATGTAACATCACGCTACGACCCTCAGGAGCCGAGCAAAAACAAAAAAGTCAGAATGAACGCTAAGCGAAGACGAAGTAATAGCGCGGCCGGGCGATGGGAGGCGACGCGGTGGGGCGGGTCCGAAATGTCACGCGGACGAAGTCGTGGGCAGAAGCTAGAAATGTATAAATGTATAATTTATTATCGTCATTTTTCAAATCAGAAAAAATAAATTTAAGAAAAAAAGAACTGAGTATTAAACAAACTACTACTATTTCTTACTAACCTGGTATGAGACCAAGTATCAGTGCATCTCAACAGTATTACAAACGGCTTTGAAAACTTTCCAAGTTGCATATGCAGTAGCAAGGAACCTAATAAACTTGCACCTCCATAGAACTTAGCATTCACAATCTCAATTCTTTTATCGGCGAAACCGACAACCCTGTACTTCTTTTGTACCGAAAGAACGGGGCTCCCGTGGTTACACGTTTTAGTTTTTGGTGGGATAATTATATCTGGGTCGCCTCATTTTACACTTTGGGAGATGAGGGCGTAACGTAAGGACATACGCGGGAAGCCGTGGGGAGGACAGACGGCAGGCAGCGTTTGAGTTGGGATGATTTTACCATGTACAGCTCTGTTGTTAGGGGTGTGCTGACGATACAAAGCTAATCAATGCACTACTTTGCAATAGGGTGCTTTGGCGACTATCAAATCTTTTCTTACAGGTATAGTGAATAGGGGATGCCGGAGATTCAAGTTGTTTAGTAACATGTAAAATTTTCAGTGTGTTTTATCAGCGTGCGGTAGTAATGGGACTCCTGTTTTATTTCAACCTACATTGGCAGCGCTAATTTTCTTCTGGCTCTTTTTTATCATCCAAGTTTTTATGTACAGCATTATATTACAATGCAATCTTACTTTGGGAATTTCCATAATTTATTAGTTCTGGTTTATTATGTTTGTTTATAAGAAAGTTAGCACTGAAGGATTTTTGAGTATGTATAAGATTATTGGTAAGTATATTGAAAGTGATGGCTAATGTGCATGTTTGTTGAGATGTACATATAAATAATTTGCATTTATTTTTAATGCAGTTCATGATATTTTAAAAACTACTATCACTTCCAGAGCAATATGGTAAAAATATCGCTTGTTAGCCATAACATTTTAAATACAATAACTGTCTTAAATTATAACAATCATTGTTGACATCAGAACAAATTAAAAGAGTTTAGTCAGCCGAAGGTTTTTGACACTATCTCCTTCAGGTTTCGTAATTAAGTTGCAGATATAAAGCTGGCATCTGGCATGTACAAATGTAATATTTTCCGATATACGTACAAATATTGTTACTTTTGTTGGTATAGGTATTTATTCGATCTAAGACACCCACCTACACATCAGGTGAAAGAAAACATAGAGGGGAATATTGGACTTATCAGTCTAAGATGCTTTTGCCGCATTGTGAGAGGCTGGCAAAGAATATAATTAAACAATTACACAGGAGTTTCTCATTAATAGCCCGGAGTCTATATTTGTGCCTAGTTAATGGTACGTATAGGCTCGGCCCGTCTTATAGCATGGACAAAGTAACTGACAAAATGTAGGTGTACTACACCTTTGTTTGCCTTTTCCTTGGGGGAATAAAGGTGGGGTGTTTTGGGACGTCATACGAGTGTGATCTTTCGTACACTTTAGTTGACATAAACTTAATAACAAGTTAACTAAATAATAAGGGGCCAAACCACAATGGCTTATTTGGGAACTAACAAACGAGGTGTCACTAGTTCTTTACCAAATTCACCTACTACTGTTACAAATATCAAGCTTTTAGGTAGAGGTTTAGTAAATATTAGGCGCCATCAAAATTTGACCTGACAGTTTTAAAAGAAATTAAAATATATACTTTTCTAATTTATTAAAATGTTAGTAGATTAAGAAAATCGCACTAAATAGCCATTTTCTTTGATTTGCTAAATGTGTTTCTTTTTTCCAGGATTCATTGTATGTGTACCTACCTACTTTAAAAATATCTTATCCATATCACTATTGGGTCATATAACAATTTCGCCCAGCCTTATGCCCGCCATCCACTGCGACCGGAGCGGACTTCGTACGAACTCCGTTTAACTAGCAACGACAATCTTCATAGAACTGCGTCCACTGTGTATGTGCGAACGGTACGGAGCAAAAGAGTACAAAGAGTTACAAAAGTGTTCACAGAGTTGAGCAGATTTCTAGCGGACTCCGTAAGGACTCCGCTCGATCGCAAAATTTTATAGAAATGCTTCCACCGTGAACGAGTAAGCGAAGCGGACTGAGCGAGTAAAAATGGGTCCGCTGTGTCATTGTCGCTCTGCGGACCGCCTGGCACTGAGATATTTTTTCTGCGCCTCCTCGCTCTCATGGTTGCTGACAGTGCAAGGCAAACAACTCGCTCATCTGACTCCTCCCATTTCCCGCCTAGCTCACTCCTCCAAACTCGCCGGCAATAGAAGGCAAAACCAATTTTTCACTGAAACTCTTTCATAATGGATGGTGATGACTATTTTACTCTTTTCCGCTTAGCTATTTCCCACTCATTACCCTTTCGCAGTGGAAGGCGGGCATAAGATTCTTCTTCACCTTAAACCGGCAAATGAAACCTGGGTCTGCAAAATGACCTATGGATGCGGAGACTAGACTATCAAGTCAACTCGTATCTATAAATGAGTATCAACTCATCTATAGGTACGTTGCTGTTGACTGGGCCTCATAAGTTCCGACGCAGCGACGAAGCAACCCAGAGAAGGCTTATTGACAATACGACGGAATGTAATTGACGGTAGTGATTTTTTTTGCAGATTTTTGAACTAAAGATTCCCACAGAATTTACTTATAAAAGATGTATCTTTTTTGTTTGCTTTTGTTGAAAAGATGAGAAAGACGAAATGCTAGCGAGTGCCTTGCCTCGTGGTCAACACGTATTGGTCGTGCTCCGTGTTGTTTGATTAAGTGAACTACTTCTGTCTGAATTTCGTACCAATCAGGGAGTTCAATTTCCCAGTAATGCCAATACAAACCTGCTGTCATATGCGCTATAAAAAAAAATATAAACACATTATTTACAACAATAATTGTAAAAGGCAATCCTAGTCCTAACACCCGGGTTGGTTTTTTGGTTCACGATGACAACTGAAAGACTATAAGATTAACGCAGGGATAAAAAAAAAAAATCCTCGAGTCACATCGATTCGATTAGATTACTCATCATAATATGCAAAAATAAACTGTTCACCTAGTCAATAACAACATCAAACATCGCAAACGCGCATGTGAATACGATTTTTTTCTTTTGGGTGGAAAATTATCACCAGAGCGGGAGAGCGTGTCAGACTTTTAGTGACTAAAACCCACCCATGTTTCTTCCGTTGCCTGTGTGCCGGGGCCACGATATCCCTTTCGGAAAAACTCGCAAATCTGGCAGGCATTGAAAGAAGAAAGAAAGAAAGAAAATAAATTTATTTGACTCAGGTCAAGGCACACAATATTCACACAAAAACAAAAAAAAAAAAATGAAGGTAACTTAACCTTTTCTCCGCCCACGTACACAGAACGCGATGCCTCGCCAGGCGCCAAGATATAAATGTATAACGAAATATATAGTAAACAGTAGTGATGAGGATATCGTCATATCGATGAATGAGATTCATACGCGTTAAGTTTTAATTATAATTTTACGGATATAAATAAAAACTGATTAAATATTTCCATATTTATTTTATTTCACAATATGCCTAGTAAGAAAAAACAGTATAAATCATAAGTATCAAAGAAACAAATACATAACTCAATTAGAGCTATAGTAAATGAGGTACATCTCTATTTGTTTCATGAAGTCATTCTTTGACTTCATTTCAAGTCCTTGGCGCTCAGAGCACGTTAAATTAAATGTTGATTAGGGATGTGGTCTATTGTCTTTCTTCTATTTTTGTCTACTAGCGATGTGCGAGTCGAGTTATTTGACTCGAGTAACTCGAGTCGCGATATTTATTTAATATTTAATTCATAACTGATGTTTATTTTGATTTAATTTTTAAAATTTTGTGTTTTTTGTTGTTTTATTAGTTAGCGACCTGACCTTGCCTTGTTACTTAGTGACCTGTTGTGTTTTGTTTGTATATAATGGCACCGAAAACCCTTGCCAATGCCTAACTGAGTGGATAACTCGAGTCGACTCAAACCTAACTACTGGGCATGCTTGCGTCTACGATCTAGGCTCGCTTCAGGCACCGAGTCGAATTAACTCGAGTTGCGACTCGAGTCCGTACTTAGCGATATCAACTCGAGTCCAAAAAAATCCGACTCGTCACATCGCTACTGTCTACTCCCATGTTTTTTTAAACTACTTCAGTCAACGTTTTTTACCCTAGCTAAGCCATATTATAAGTAATAACCATAACTTTTCAGTGTATAAGTATATATAGTGTTTTTCGAAATGGAAAATAAGTATGGATTTAAGTAACACACTCGTAGCAGTGTACCTATCACAACACTGTTTTTAAGCTTTGTCTACAGAATTCGAAGAAGTCCGATTCCACACCTTCTAATATGTTTAATAGCTGATTGAATCTAGTTCTTCATTCATCTTCTCACCTATTTGTTTACTCCGATAAAGAATCCGATTAGTACCTGCAGCCTGCACTATGCCAAAGTGACCTTGACATCCGTACGTTTATGACGTCACAGAACGACTTCTATAGTAGTCCGTGGCGCCCAGGGCACTGACAACCATAAACTTATAATTGTTTTGTAGAGATGGGAATATAATTATCGACAAGGATTGCTAACAACTGTTTAATTCCGAGTCGGCACCCATCTGGAGGTCGAAATTAGTATATTTTCCCTTTGTTATAAAGTAGTTAACTAAGTTCATATTTTACTGACCTCAAATTGTTTTCGTTATTAATATTTATAAATATTTCAACGGGTGAAATCAACCAGTGATAATTTTCGTGATTAACGGTGAGTAACGGATTATTTTGTGTGGAAAAATAAAACAGACGGTATTAGACTGCTATATTCAATAATAAAATGAAAAAAAACCTGTTAAATACAGTAAATTTATTTTTATAACATAGTTAAAATGAAGAGCTTCTACTGAAGTCGTGGCGCTGGTGGCACGAAAATCCGGTACTTCTATTAAAGTCCGTGGCGGTGAAAAGGTTAAAATAATATTGTGTGCCTCACGACTGCGCCAAATAGGCACAGTTCAGCATAAATGCCAGACAACTAGTGTCTGACGCTGGTTTTCAACTGGACCTTCTGTTACGAGGACGTCTTACGGATGTAAATCAGTTTTATAGTGTGTATGTGTTCTATATTTAAATAAAAGTAGATAGAAATATGTAGCAAATAAAATTAAACTCGATTAGATATTTGTTTACAAATGATTATAAATAATTGCATTAGCCCTAACGGACCCCGTCAGTTGGTGCTGACATCTCTTTGAGGTGCGCATGGAATTCAACGCGCCGTCGACCCGGGCCTAGTCCTTATCGGACGGCGAGCTACCCATCGCTCACCGTCCGCAAGCCTGCGCCTACGGTGGCCGGAAATCAGTTAGCGAATCCCGACGCCCGGGGCGTCTCCTGTGGCGACTAGGGGCGCGAGGACGTGAATCTTGCCTCTCCCTCACGCGTTCCGCCTCCTTCGCGAGCATTACTGCTTCCCAGAAGGAAGTGATGGCCTCCCCCCATGCACTGTCGCTCCGAACCATGGCCTGAACCAGGGCTGGACGCGAGAGGTCGCTGCCGTTGTTAGGTCCCCTGAGAGTAGTTTATACCCTAGTTTACAACCCTGAAAACCTTATGCTACTCCCCCATGGTGCTCGTGAAAAATAAACCTTAACGACGCGTTTCCATATTTTTGTGAAACAAGCTCAAGCCCAAACCAAGCACTATGCCTATTGATTGCGAAGATAAAGTTTGTAAAAGATTGGCACTGTTTGGAAAAAACGGGCCTATTGGTTGGGTTGGGCTCAGATTGTAGCAAATTTAGCTTGCTGCACAAAAATATAGAACAAAGATACGAAAATGCTAGATTAAGGTATTATTTAAAAGAAAAAAACTGAAACAAGTGCCAGAAATTCGCAGTTTTTCGAGCAACGTGGCAATAGCACAAGGTTTTCAGGGTTGGAAACTTGGATGTAACTACTCTCAGGGCGCGTTTGCGACGTTTGCATGTTTCTGTGTCGATTTTGACTGAGCTATTTACTGACAATAATGGCAGTGATTTTCAGCGGCTTAGATTCCTACTGGACTATTGCAGCCCAGTGATAAACTTTTACCAACATTCAAACATCTTTATATCTTCAAAATCACGATTCATTTCTACACGCATTCTTGCCTATCTTTACAAATTCATTTGAAAAAGCGAGTTTTTGGACTTTTACCAAAATTCAAACATCTTCATATCTTCTTCAAAATCACGATTCATTTCTACACGCATTCTTGCCTATCTTTACAAATTCATTTGAAAAAGCGAGTTTTTGGACGAGATTCTTTCATGCAAAGATGATATGAGATGCATGGATGAAATTCAAAGGTTCGGGCTAATATGAAGTTTTATGGTTTCGTAATTTTATCCATCTTTCTTGTTCACTTCAACGTTTCAGGCCATCATTGATTAGTGTTGGAACATGTTTTAACTGGAAAGAACTGAACAACGCACTACGGACTCTATAGTCCATACTGCTGAAGTTGTATTCTCACATCATTTTGCCATTGGGCTTGTGAACTATATTGAATTTGATTGTTTTTGTACTCCTCAATCCTCCTTCCTAATCATTAGCACCTAACCGTACTTCGTCCAATTGACTGGATGCTTGCTAAACACATTTTCTTCTCTCCTCTCCTTTCGAGGAAAGTTAATTCGAAAAATGTTTGCAACATCAATCCCTTCTTTAATTAATGTTAAAGTTACGGTATGAAACCACAAATATACTTTATTTCACAAGTGTAACTATATGATTTCCTGGCGATGTCTTTTGAGGCAAAAATATTTAACGTCTTCTACATAAGGATGTCATAAGCATTTATGATTTTTGAAAACATTGGTAACTCGTACCCTTAACAGAGGGTTCTATAGTAGTTTTTCTGCACTGCTTAATATTTTTTCCTCAGTATAAATTAGCAGTTCTAATTTAACATTGAAAAGGACAAGGATCTCATGAAGAACAGAATAAGAAACCGCATTTGCTTCATCGAAGACGCCTAGTATATGTCTATCCGAAACTGCGGCAATCTCTGAGTAACTAACTGGTAAGTTATGAACTAACTGGAACACGTCTTCATAAATAACCGGAAGTAGATTTAAAAGTTTTGTGTGCTGTATTTAGAGCACTATTGGAAATAAGTTGCAGAATAATTAACAATTATTATGTTACCGCAGAAATGAGGAATCTTCATTCTGGAAATTATCCACGACCATTTACCGGCGAAATCTGGTATAATAAAAATATACAATTTTTTTACATCTTTGCTCAAGGAATGATCACCAAATACCATGCGGAAGGGGTATAAAAAAGAGATTAAAAGATTCACACCTTAGAACGAACATATCTACGCCCATCATTTCTTTATTTCCAAATCGGTGCTGGAGCACGGATAAAAAAATACCGTAACTCTAAAAGATTAAAACCGAGTTGATTTTTAAAGAGGAAGCCATGTTAACCAAAAGAGGTAGGAGAAATATCTGTATAATGTGCATATTATCGGTAGTAACACGTTAGCGGTAACATACTTAAATCGTTTTGAGAAATGACAACATTTTAACCCAAATATGCGAGTCTAAAGTATACGGGATTAATACATTTTACTTAATGCTACTTACATAATATACCTATTTGATAAGCTTTTTCAACAGGCGTATTCATGGATCGTCTTATCTCATATCAAATTTTGACTCTTTCATTCGTAAAAATAACGAATGTAAGCCTAAACGCTTAGATATAATTAAATTATACCATTATCAAAACGAGATTTGATTTCAGGAAATGAAGAAAATTTTGCAATTTAAAAAACGGCTCGATTGAAGTTTTGAACATCATTTTACTATTTTCTGCCGTGACTCCTATCCGGATATTCAGTCCTACTATTAGTGCTAAGGAATTTGTGGCTCGAAAAACATGTCCATAATTTACTTTTCTGGTTTTATTAACTGCTGTTGAATACAAGGTGTTGATATGCATGATCTGTAGCTTAACCGCAAAACACTTATCAGTTAATAACCAGATCCGAAAATATGTCAGATTTATTGGAATCCTATTAAACCGATATTAACACCCAATATAATTTACTTTCACAAGAAAGCATTGATTGGGGTTGGATGCTCACTACAAAACCGTAAAAAAAAATGATAGTCCTTCTGCTACTTTCTTGCTCCGCTCACTTAAGGTTAGGTACTACAAGATCCACTCTCCTTTAGATTTGAAAAAAAAAAATATAGTACCAGATTTCCCTTTATTGGTGTACTATATGACCAAGGAAGGACAGAGCTGATTTAATAATACTCAATGACATCTGCGGTTGCACGTTGACGTGTTTTACAGATTCTTGTCTATCTACCTGCTACCACATTTACCTTTTAACATCCTTGTGTCAGAACAATACGGCACACACACATATATGCTAAAAAGGAAAAATAAACTATATTCTATTATTTTGATTGATCAAATACAGTATTGATAATTTACTTACCCAGAATTCAGAAAATATCTACTATTTACGGTATAAAGATATTCTACTTATTGTATAGTCAGCATCACAAAATACGTCTGAATTTGAATAGTATATATTGTTAAGAACTGACTTTAGTTCTAAATTAATCTTTAGTAATTTTTTTCTATTTTAATTTGTAACAAGTATAATAATTAGCAAGTATTTTTACATTCCTATATATTTTTTTTAACTAAATAATAATTACTTAAAATGCTGACTGTAATGCCTTCCAGTACAAATTGTATACTTTTTAACATCTATGTAATATAATTAGACGCTAATTTTGTTGTTATTATGTTCACAGGTTTCAGTTTTTAGCTAGACCCGCCGTGGCATTTAGTCAGGTAACTATTACCTCATTATTTACATCTAGTCCCGGCTATTATGGTTTTTGCAAATAATATTTCTTATTGTTATAAAGATTCAACTCCAGTTGTAGGGATTTGTTGGTCATTTTATTACCTTAGTATGAAATTAAGTAAAGAACCGATAATTATTTCAAGATGATCTTCTTTAAATATCTGTCTTCTCGGAAGGTCGGACGTATGTTAATTATTTCTAAATGATCTTCTTTCAAAATATCTGTTTTCTCGGAAGGACGTTTGATAATTATTTCAAAATCATCTCTTTTCTAAATATCTGTCTACTCGAAAGGACGTATGATAATACGTTTTACTTTTTCTTTTCAGATGGCCAGGATCGAAGCCTTGACAACAATTTATATGTGACTGAATGATTTATGCAAGGTGCGTACTGAAATCGAGAGATATATTACTTATAATATTTGCGTCTTTATTTTAAAATATGATGATTCAATCATTTTTGTCTTCTTTTCCCGACTGATGCACACTGAAGCATAACCACCGAAATCTGATAACATTTGAAGAAAAAGTCGTTACATATTATATTTTTTTTTTTATGTTAACGTTATACAATTTTAGATTTTGAAAGAAACCTGTAATGACTTGTTTTTCAATAATTTATATTCATCTATTTATCAAACTGATGCGAATGCAACGCCTATATCTGATGTTATTTGTTTTTCACAGTGCAAAGAACTGTCGGCGGATCCCGGGGGTTTACCGTCCGAGGAAAATATCTATCTATATCTTTTAATGGAATGTAGGTAATATTGATAATTTATTATTTAAGATTTAAAAATTATTTTTAATTGATTCAATGATGATTCATTTTTTTGTCTTCTTTTCCCGACTGAGTTATAATGAAGTATAATGATTGTGTTCTGATTTTTTAAATTACTTTTCTTTGGAAATAATTCGTCCCGTTTATCCTTATAATGAGGCCCTTTTTTACAGATTTCGAAGAAAATTACGACGTGCTGCCTTTAGAAAAACAAATGTATTTTTAATTAACCATTTATTCAGTGATTACTTTGTTGCCGACTAAGCATAATATTTTGTTATGTACCTGTGTATCTACGCAATACGCCCATTCTTTATTTATAGGTACTTCTCAGTTCCAAGACGATTAGATCTGAACTAAATTCCCATATTTTGATAATGAGAAGTATTTATACATGAAGAAAGAAAAGTATTAATTGTTTATGCTGTAGTGAAGTCTATTAATTAAACTATAATATACATTCGAATCTCGTAAACATTTTGTTTTATTGTTTTCATTTTTTTTTTGTTATTGATAATTTTTAGGGTTCCGTAGTAAACAAGGAAATCTTATAGTTTCGCTATGTCCGTCTGCATGTCTGTCCGCGGCTTAGCTCAGATACTGTTAGTACTAGAAAGCTGTAATTTGGCATATGTATACATATTAATCATGCCGACAAAGTGGTAAAATAAAATCAAGAAAAAAAAAATGTTTAGTGTACACCTCCCCTACACGTGGAGTGGGGATGTTTTTTTTCTTTCCCATCTACCCCATGTGAGGTCTCGTTAGAAAGGTCGTTCAAAAATATTGTGAGTTTGTTAAAACCATTTTTGGATTCAAGGATCCGTTTGCGAAATATTAGAGTCGAGTTTCCCCCCTCGCCCTGCCAGCTACATGGTTTTTTTTTTTTTTTGGATGGGAAATCATCAAATGACTTCTCCCGCTCTGGGCAGAGCGAGAGGGTGTGTCAGACTTTTACTGACTAAAACCCACCCGTGTTCCTTCCGTTGCCTGTGTGCCGGGGCTGCGATATCCCTTTCAGACAAACCCGCAACCCCAGCAGGAGCTACATGGTTGTACTTGGATTTGTGAAAAAATTCACAGCAGTAGTATATACACGGTTAATTTTAGCTCGTTCTGGAACGAAAAGCCATAAACTCGATCATCGAACTCGAAACGATTGGGACTATTATTTTCAATAAATTACAATTTAAAAAAAACACGAAAAATCTGATTTATTGTTTTTTTTGTGAAATAATGAGAACTCGAAGTAACTGCGATCAATGCATATGTGTGTAAAACGTATCGACGAAAGGCAACACTTGCGAACGGTACCCATTGAAAAATCCATTCATCGATCAGACAGCATAAAAACACATACGCAATAGATAAATAGGTACACAAATAAAAATACGAAAAGCGAATTCAGACTTTATTTCTTAACCGTAAACGGTAACAAATAGAAAATTCACCAAACTAGGTACAAGGTAAGTAGGTACGCAGTTTACTAAAATTATTCTGAGAAGTGTCCGACCGGACTTCAAAAGGATGCACAACCGAATTCCGCGGTTAAGTGTATAAAAATAAGGTCTTAATTCGGTCCAATATTTTCATAGAAAAGGGCACCACCATCTTATAATAAACTCTATTCGACAGATAAAACGATTCATTTTTTCTGTTTACATTGCCTGCCTTTGTAGAAGCCGCGTAGCTACTCGCAAGCAAGCATTGTCGCATAAAAATTGGTTTAGGCAGTATTCTTTTTATTTATCATAAATATGGTAGGTAGGTATGCTTATTAAGTACCTATTAGCTCGATTGGTCGACACTCGATTCAAGGCCTTAAATACAACTCCCAAGTGTACTCGTCGTGTCTAGTTGAAAAGGTACGAGTACTAGTGATTTCGTGATGCGAGAGTGGTGAATGAAATTTCAATTAGTTTCTCTCGTTTACGAGGAGATGTGATAGTGGTAAACACCGTGCCGTGCTTCCGATACAAACGAGAGATAACGAGGTGAATGAACTTACACCAACCTATCGTACCAGAAATGAAATACCTACTTGCAGGTACTTACTTGCAGCCGGACTCGCACACGCACAGCTGTGCCGCGCTACGTCATCACCGAGCGGATCGCGTACGATCTTGCGTTTATGAATGAAATAGTGTGAGCGCTACTAAGATTTAACTCGAATGAAAGAATTAAAGTGATAAATTTCTAACTTCTATATTAGATGTCTTAAAAAAACAATAACAATGCTAATAGTACCTATTAATCGTCTGGAGTCACTGTGTTTTGGCTCCAGAACGATTTAAAAATAATCGTGTATAACGAAATTAAAAGGAAAACTATCAGAGCTAAGAAGGCTGTACAGGTTAACCTTTTGAACGCCAATGGCATGTATAGATGCCATGCGCAAGCGTGCCCTGTGCGCCACCGACATCTATAGATGCCAAGAAACAGATCATAGAAAAATACAAAATAAACATATTAAATCATTACTTTAACGTGTTTTATTGATATATCTTAAGAACTGAATCCCCAGTTATTACATATAATTGTACACAATGAACAAAATTGCAAAATAGTTATTCAAATATTTATGATAAAAAATAACTTAATGAATGGCTGAAAAACATGTTCTCTTGCGCCAATGGCATGTATACATGCCTACTAGTGATGTGGTGTAATATTCAAGTAACTTCATTAAAATTTCAGCTAAATTACTCAAATTCGCTTAATTTTTGTAATAACTATTAAAAAAATATATAAGCTTAGTCACTGACAAAAAAGGTAAATACTACATTCTTTGGTATAATATCATATTTTCTATATTGTCGATATTGTTGATTTGAATATTGTCTTTTTCGCCAATCATGCGCATCCCTAGCACAGTACCGATATTGCAATCCCTTCTGCGCCAATGACATGAATAGATGTCGGACTCGTGACGTCGTAAGCGCGTGCCATGTTTTTAAGTGCTGGGAAGTTGAAAAAATATTTTTTCGATATTTTTTTCGATCTGCCAATATTATAATTGCAAAAATGGCAAGTGAAGAGTTATTTAGTACAGAAGAACTATTGCGTATTCTAGAAGGCACTGAAGATGATGAGTTTTCTGAATCGGAATCAGTAAAAGAAAATGATTTTGAGGTAAGTTAATTTTACTTTAACAATTCACATAGGTAAATAACAATCAACAAATTAAAAAAATAAATAAAATAAATAAATCTAAAGTAGTAGGTAGCTTAGGTAACCCGCTATAATACTGGCTGTTTAACAGCAAAAGTCCTGTGAATCTATCCGAAATTAACAGTTACAGACTAAAAAAAAAGGTTAATTATGTCTTTTTACTATATTGTGTTATTGATACTTTCTTTGTTTTTTTTTGTAAATAATTATTATTTTGATACTCACAAATAATCACTCCACAATGATACCTAGTTCATATAAACTTAATAAATAAATTCGATAAGTTATAATAATATACAGCTACACATCCCTAATCAGAAGCGAGAAATTATAAAAAAGGATGGTTGCCCGCGCCATTGGCATGTATACATGCCAATGGCCGCGTAACTGATAGAGAATAGTGCTGTAACTTGCTGCAATTTTATATGTATTTTTGTATCTCAAAAGGTTGATTTTTTTATTGATAGTTGCTATAAATGTGGTCTTAAGTTTTTTACAGTAGGAGATGAGGTTAAATAAATATTCTTTTTGTGTTATAAGCTGTTTATTCACAAATTTCAGACGAAAATTATTATGTTTATCGATAACATTTTGGACTCCCTACTATTTTCAAGGTTATTTCATTGAATTTGTCGGCTTGGCGTGGAGGGCACGGCGAAGCGCTTTTGCTCTGGCGGTCAAAAGGTTAACGAGTAATAATCAACCAACTTAAATTTGCAGTTTGAAAAACATGATCTTCCATACATTCCGTATGGGGGAGAACATGCTTTTCATCTACGTTTGTTCTTGGGATAAATTTATCCCAACTACGGAACCCCTGTGCGTGGTCCGACACGTACTTGGCCGGTTTTTATGATTATAATTCTATAAATGAACATTTGATACGGCCGCAAATCATATTTAGATCAACATACAACATGATACTGATCTGCAAATTGCAAAAAACGTAAGAAAATTTGAATTTCGCGGGCTACCTTGACGCTTTCGCCTTAACGTAATTTTTTTTGAATCGACCTGGTTTTCAGCTCGTGTGATGCGTTATCCCTCAGATAACAAAAATAATTAAAGATACTTAGGGCCATATTTCACTGAGTGACCATGACGGCGCCACCGGTTCGCGCTGCCAACAAAATTATTACAAATCTATGGTAGGTATTTTACTAGTTGTTCGACTAAAAGCGTTTTCACATTGTCCAATACGATATCGGTGTCGGATGCCGAAACGATATGGGGGCAAGTAAAATGTATGAATTATGTACCTCAGTACCTGCCTTTCACATTGTCCGATCCGATACCGGATATCGGATCCGATACCGATATATTAGTGGCACCATCGGATACCCGTGGGCTTTTGGAGGCGCTGAATCTGAATCCATCTATGATTTGTTTTTAATGCCAAATCTGGATAGACAGTGCGTATGAGAAATATGTGGTCATATTAATAAGGGTCACACACAGATCGATACGTACAGACGAAACTGAACAACTTTCTCCTTGGGACCAACATCGTAATCGCAAATACATTATCAGCTGTCCCATACAAATCTAATGTATGGGACCGATTATATTTTATTCGCGATTACGATTTTGATCCCAAACAATAAAATATCCTATTAAATAACCACATTTTGACATTTTCTACCCCTGAATAATTTAACGAGCAAAAATACTTGTAAGTAAAAAGTTGCAGCTACATTTCGTGCAGGCGCTTTATTATTAAATAATATTATGATATTAAATAATATCGGTTAGGCCAAGCAGGAAAATTATTAGGTAGTATAATGTTCTTTAACATATTTTATAAAGGTATTATTACAAATCATGTGTACATCCTACTTTTTAAATATGTAGGTATTATTTACGCGAGGTTTAGTCTGCAACGTGAATACTCAAAATTGAAATACTTATACCTGAGTCAATAAAGAAAACATTTGAAGTAGTCGAATAGAGCCACTTTGAACTTCTCTGTTACTTAGATGAGCGAGACGGAAAGCCATCTTCGGGATAAACTGTCTTAAAAAAGTACGATTTTTAATTTGATTGAGAAACAAAAAAGGTTAAGGTTATAAATAAATAAGTAAATCTTTCATTAACAAAAATATTTTTTTTTAAGAGCGTTTATTCTGAAAATGGGCAACGTCGCAAATATATGTCAAATATTTCGCTGTTTTGATTAATTTGGCATTATTACTGTATGGAAATACGAAATGTGGCTAACTAGCGAACTAGAATATTAATAATGAATAGCAATTATAACACTGAAATTGATGTTGTAACCGTTTTAGGTGTAAAAAGGCATTTAGAAAGACATCTAAAACTAAATAAATATTCGGTGTTACGATATTAATTATTGCATTTCATAATCAATATTTTAGTTCACTAGATAGCCACATTTCATATTTCCATACAGTATTATTGCCAAATTAATCAAAACAGGTAAATATTTGACAGCTATTTGCGACGTGGCCAACTTTTAGGATAAACCCTCCTAATTAAACAACTTAGGTAGGTACTAAATTATATTTCTGCATACATAATGCAATGTGGAATGACGAACGAATGACTTTTTTAAATTTTACTATTCATGTCATTCCCATTTGCCTACTTGCTATTAGCTAGTATTATTACACAATTAGATATAAAGTGACCTATATACAGAGTGGATTTTTGAGATGAGGCAGCAAGGCCAGTTACCTTAACCGTTGTCGCTAGAAGAAAACGGTCTTAGGAGACTGTCCTTAACTTTTTGACACATTTTGATCTGTATTCACAGATTTTGAACAAAAATTACAGTCAGCAAGAAAATTGGCAGTTTTCACAAAAACTTTTTTTGATGACAATCGATGCTGTTTCATAAATGGATGAAAAACTCTAACTGAGGGTTGAGTACTAAAAAAGTCAGAAATCGCAAAAAACTTTTCCCATAAATTTTGGTAAGAAAGAAACCCCAACTAACTTTATTATGATAGACGGACTAGCCAAACAGAAATTAAAAAAAACGAAATGTGTGCTGGGACACATAGTAGAAGTGAAACTTCAACGGACAAGTGGAAAAACGAATCGCAACGGACAAGTAGAAAAACGTATCGCAACGGACAAGTCGCAAAACGTATCGCAACAAAATTTTAACTTAGGTTTTACGTGCAGATTGTTAATGTACTTGTCCAATTTGAAAACCTACCCGTAACTTCAAGTAAAAATTTTGATGCGATTCGTTTTGCCACTTGTCCGTTGAAGTTTCACTTCTACTATGTGTCCCAGCACACATATTTAGAAGGCGCCCCAGCGCCTGTTGACCCACCGCCAGAAGACCGAGCCCCAGCAGACCCAGCACCTTAAGCAGGAGCATCTCAGTTAGTTGGATTTAGGCGTACAGCGAATACATCCAGGCGATGTCTATTATTTGATGATTGGGACGATATGGATTTTCGTACAATTCCTGATACAATCAAGGCTTTTTTTCTAAGTTACCACTCATTCTATATAACGCCACTCTCAAGAGTCTGTGGACACCATTTGATGAATTCATCGTGGGAAGATTACTCAGCAAACGTCACCAGGCGTCAAGATAACTTCATGGGAGAAAACATGCGTGCATAGTTGAACTTTATACACGAGTAATTGAAAAGAGAAATTGTCTTAATTTTGAAAGCCTCCATGAAATTAGTGAAGATCGATCGATCTCCACTTCTGGACTGGGGTAAATCACGAGCAGTTCAATAATATATGGATCGAAACGCCGTCACTACGACAACTTAATAAATCTCAGATAATATTGGGTGTTTATCTCCATAAGCTGCGATCTGGCGAACCACATGTTCGACTGGCACCCATGCTGAATATATCTAAAGCGACTTTTATCCGGAGATCCGGTCAAAAAAGGCATGACAATGACTAGAAAATGATTTTCTACCTCAACATCTAGGAATAGATGATCTATTCCTAGATGTTGAGGTAGAAACTCATTCAATCATTCAATCATTATAAGCCGCTTTGAAGTAATAGCTAGAAATAGAATAAATCCAAATCATATAATATACTTCTATGATGTACCTAGCCAACTGCACATACCATCAAGACAGAAATGGAAGAAAGACCATATACCACATCCCTAATCAAAATTGAATTTAACGTGCTCTGAGCGCCAAGGACTTGAAATGAAGTCAAAGAATGACTTCATGAAACAAATAGAGATGTACCTCATTTCCTAAAGCTCTATTTGAGTTATGTATTTGTTTCTTTGATACTTATGATTTATTATGTTTTTTCTTACTAGGGATACTGTGAAATAAAATAAATATGGAAATATTTGATCAGTTTTTATTTATATCCATAAAATTATAATTAAAACATCTCATTCATCGATATGACGATACTCTCATCACTACTGTTTACTATATATTTCGTTATACATTTATAGTTTGGCGCCTGGCGAGGCATCGCGTTCTGTGTGCGTGGGCGGTGAAAAGGTTAAGCATGTATTAGGCGCGTTTATAATATTTTTTTAATGAAGGATTTGGTTGTTACATTTCGGTGTTGAAAATATAGTTTATATTATAGTACGTTTGGCAACCCTACTTGAAAGAGGTAATTCGAATTGCAGAGTATACAATTGAAATAAATGAATACCTTAGGAGCGTTTATTCTGAAGGTGGCCAACGTCGCAAATAGATGTCAAATATTTCATTGTTTTGATTAATTTAGCATTAATACTGTGTGGAAATAAAACATGTGGCTAACTAGCGAACTAGAATATTGATTATGACATGCAATCATTAATATCGTAACACCGAATGTTTAGTTTTACTATTTGGAAACTTTCCAAATACATTTATTACACCTAAAATGGGTACAACATTAAATTCAATGTTATAATTGCAATTCTTTATTAATATTCTAGTTCGCTAGTTAGACACATTACTTATTTCTATTCAGTAATATTGCTATATCAATCAAAACAGGTAAATATTTGACAGTTATTTGCGCCGTTGCCAACTTTTAGGTTATGCCCTCTTTACTGTCAATAACTATCAATGAGAACTACAACTATTTTTACTTACTCCTATTATTGTTTTATCAACTGTACATTGATATTATTCTTAGTGTAATAACGTTAATAGCATCTATGATGTGGATGATGTCGTTGGTACATAATATAATCGATAGCATGACTAGTTTGGCAGCAAAGCTGTGAAAATCGTAAGTCAAAAAATGAATTCTTTGCAAACTTTGACAGCCCATATCTCCGATAGCCTACGCATTAGGATGTTGCAACTTGGGTACGTTTATTTAGATAGTTTTAGGGAATTCTCGTGCACTCAGTTTGACCGTATCGATTGTACTTAGATTTATGGGTGAACCTTTAAGAAAATATATTTATAGAACGCATAATAATAATTTTCCTGCTTTTCCAGTCCAATTATTATTCGAAAACAGAAATAATAGCGTCAAATGAATGAAATAATAAAGCGCCTGCATGAAATGTAGCTGCAACTTTTTACTTATCAGATTTTGATGGCGTCATAATAAAAAGGGACTGTTACAATTTAACACGATACCCCACATTTTGCGCCAGTTATGATTAAGTACCATACGAGTATACGAGCCTATAAATTTACCACGCCTCTATTGATTTAATGAATTAAATTTTGCCCAGTCTCCTTTTGGCAACCGTTGACCTCCCATTTTCAGATTTTTTGGAAAAACAAAGTCTTCGTCAAATAGTATTTCGGGTCTGGTTCTAGTCTTCACCGCGCGCAAATTCAGGTTCGCCATTCGTATAAAGATAATAGTCTCCTCTAATGTTTGTTAAAACAGGGTAGCCCATATCAACAGAGTTTTCTTTACATTTACATTGGCCATTATCAAATTTCTCCCAATTTTCACATGGATATGCCACAAAAGGAATTTTGGAGTCTATAGATTCGGCAAAAAATAGCGTTGAACGTCCATGACTACATCCCTCTGAAAATGAATAATAATATTATTTTTCATGTGATTTATAGACAGATTTCGCTTCTTTATATTACGTATATTCTATAGTGGCTGCCGACTTACTTAATTAATTTCTATTGTTCTTTGAGAAGATACGCATTTACGTAGGTACCTACGTAAATGCGTATGTACTTACCTATAAGTTTTTACGTCTAAAATAATTAGATTGTCAATCAGTTCTTTTACCTATAACTTGTTGCGTCCCATCGCAGCCGGGCTGCCTTGCTCGCCCGTTGTTTGGGTAAAAGTCAGCATGACCATGACTTCTCCAGTACCCGTAAACTCCACCACAGGAATGGATTATGTCTACAAACTCAGCATCGCTTTTTTCTAGACGATAATCTGGTGCCATCAAGGGAAGCTCGAAGAGAGGTCGAGCGGGATCTAAACCTGCGAGTATGGGCAACCATGTGTTGTAGACAACTAGGATTATCATATATACATAACAAATTATTATTATACACATATCACAGTAGGCATTCTCGAACCTATGTACATCATTTATAAGTACCTTCCTAATGCAGGGCTGCCCCCATAGGCGTATCCACAGGAGGGACAGGGGAGGGCAGCTGCCCCCCCACTGGATTTTGTATGCCTATGTTGTTGATAAAAGTTATTTTAGAGTCTTGTGACTTACTTGCATTAATTTTAGAAAAAAAAGCGCTGCGCGGCTTTTGTAAATTTTATTAGCAATGCTTTATTCTACGGCTACAATTGAATGATCATTCAGTACCTACACTCAGACGCGTAAAAACGGGTGTGTAACGTTTGATATAATAACAAAAGTTCTAATGATCATAAGACCTAATTTCATTTAATATAATGTTTAATTAATATAACGATCAAATGATATAATGAATTATTAATATAATTTTATTTTACCTAATTTCATATGGTATAATGAACAGTTTATATAATGCACATTTGAAATAATATTTCAGTTGCTATAATATTCAAAATCTATAAGTAACGTTTGAAAGAAAACGCAAAAATAAAAGTAGACATTTCCAAATTATATTAATTTGGAAATGTCTACTTTTATTTTTGCGTTTTCTTTTACTCCTTATGTTGTGGCTATATCGTAAAATTGGCCATTTCATGATATGGCCAAGGTAAGTACATACAAAAAAAAAAACTACGTTGTGGCGACAACATACACCGGCTTGTAGTTAATAGGTTGAATCTGTTCCAAAACCGAATCGGGGCACCCTGACTTTACGTAGTCTTTTGACTCCAACCCTAGAGTGTATATAAAAACCGGAGGCGCGGATGGAGAGAGATGAGCATGGGTGCCTATCCTTTGTTACGTAAGGGCGAAGGGGTTGCACTTCCCGCAGCGCCGGAGACGATGCAGAAGCAACTTTAATGTTTTAAGGTTAGGTTACAATATAATTTGCTTTACTCAAGAACGATGCGTTACCTTAGAAAATTAGTTACCTAATATGAAAATTTGGTCAAATTAACATTATATAAAAAGAGCATTATACAATTTGAAAATTATATGAAATGAACGTTATACTAAATGAAATTAGAGAAAATGAAAATTATATCAAATATAACATTAGATCATATGAAATTAGGTTAAATGTTTTTATAGCATATGAAAATTATATCATATGAAAGTTATGTCAAAAGAAATTAGACTATCTGTTATTATACCAAACATTACACACCCCGTAAAACATAGCTGAGATCAACAATGGTCAAAGACAGGTTAAATGGGCTTTGCTCTGTCTGTCTTTGGACAGTGTTATGTTTGTATCTTGATCAAAATATAACTATCGATCATAACAAATATGTACTTACAGAATTGTAATCATTACAATCATTAATACATCTCTCTAAGTTAGATTTAATTTCCATTGAATAACTTTTTCATGAAATCATGACATTTCAGAACAAATCTAACTTAGGGAGATGTATTAAGATTCTAAAGATTATAATTCTGTAAATATAGTAGATTATTAACCAAGGGGATAAAGCAGTGTCTTCTGTCGCGGGTGACGATTTAAATCGCGAGCGTAACGAAGGACTCGAGGTTTACTCCCGAGCGTAGCGAGGGTGTTAAAAACTTAAATCACGAGCGAAGTGAGGGATTTAAGACGAGTCCTGAGTGTAGCGAGGGATTTAAGTTCACCCAAGACTAAGACAGCTTTATCACCGAGGAAAATACTCTACTTTTCGTACCATTTGCGAAAAAATTAACACAATAATAATATGAGATAAGCATTTATTAAAAATAATGACAATTAAAACTAAAAGTTAACATTCGAAACATTGGTCCAATTATTGATAGAGAGAGTTACATTTTTGTTTGGTATATTTATTGTTGATGAGTTGATTTGAGTATTTCTCTGTTCTTGCGTCTGAGGAACTTGCGTTTCATTGTAGATAGTATACGTCGGAGATAGTGGTGGTGGTGCATCGTGAGTTACGGACGAAGATAAGATGCCGGAAGTTGATGGTTGTGGCTCTGATGGATTAAGTTTTATATTTTTGTTAATTTGACTGCTTAATATGGTTTTATTCGCCATTGAGCTTTCGATATAACCCTCAGCTACTCCATCAGAGCTCCAACCACCGTGTCTTTTTATTGACGTAATATCCGCCCCTGAATCCGCCAAGAAAGTCGCCGAAGTTCTTCTAAAGCAGTGACCGGTGTAGAGTTCAACATCTTTAAGTTTTAAATATTTAGCAATTTCCTTTGGCATATTGCAAATTTTATTTTTGCCGATGGCTTGTCGAGTACATTTCCCATTCCGAAAGTTTATAAAAAATGTATTGTTTTCCATGTTGGTGGGACGTAATGCTTGGTATATACGAATGATTTTAGTATATTGTCCTTGTACAATGAATGACCGACTTTTCTTTGTCTTAGTTTCCTTTACATTAATCAGCAGCAACTCATTGGAATGATTTTCAACGTCCTCCACCTTTAAGTTTACAAGTTCACATCCGCGGCAAGCACCATGCCCAAAAATTAAGGCCACCTATAACAAAGATAAAAAACAGGTAAATATATAGAATAATTACCATTACTAAGATACGATATTCATAGTTAAATCATGTATACTTACTTTTCTGGCCAGAAAAATTTCGTCATTAAGAAATTTTTCCACATTTTGAGTCGTAAAAATTTTAGACTTCTTTGCGCAATGCCCTTCTGATTTTCTTTTAAAAAAAGCCAGTAATTTCGTGAATCTATTTATTTCAATGCTGTGTTTGATGCTTATTGTAGCTTTCAGTTTTGAGTTTATGCACCAAAGTGTATTCGGATTCTTTGTCTTGGATAAATAATCAAAATAGACAAGAAGTACTGATTCTGAAATTGATAGGCCTTTCGCACTACTCCACGTTGAAAATTCTTCATAAGTTTTTAAATAATTTTCCTTGGATTTTGTTGGAAGCAAAATAGTTATAATTGCGGTAGCATTTGCACTGATGGAATCCGACAATTCACTGTCACTGTCGCTTTGATTTAACATCGTAACGTATTTTTAGAACATTAACTTATTTATAAAAATAAATTAAAATAAACTTAACGTTTATGTATTTGAAGAAAACAAAAACGCGGCAAATTCCTAGACTAATATTTTTTTTTCGGAAAAGCAAAGGCATCAAGCTCATACGGCCTCGTCGGTTTTCGTAATTTTATTTAATAATCATAACTGCATAATAAATGCGTATTCCTTTTTCAAAAAGATGTATAATGCTTTATATACAAACTCAATGGTGTAAACACAGATGTAGTTCAGTATAAATTTCGGTAAGTATTCCAAATTTAAATCACATTCTCCCCCTAGAGTATGAATGAAATTCAGTACAATTTTCTTTCCCTGTTTTTAACAGATTAAAAATGACTATTGTTATGTTCGCTTTTTGAGGCCTAGAATGTCACTTTTTTGAGCAAGTGGTACGAAATAGTAGATTATTAACCAAGGGGATAAAGCAGTGTCTTCTGTCGCGGGTGACGATTTAAATCGCGAGCGTAACGAAGGACTCGAGGTTTACTCCCGAGCGTAGCGAGGGTGTTAAAAACTTAAATCACGAGCGAAGCGAGGGATTTAAGACGAGTCCTGAGTGTAGCGAGGGATTTAAGTTCACCCAAGACTAAGACAGCTTTATCACCGAGGAAAATACTCTACTTTTCGTACCATTTGCGAAAAAAATAACACAATAATAATATGAGATAAGCATTTATTGAAAATAATGACAATTAAAAGTAAAAGTTAACATTCGAAACATTGGCCCAATTATTGATAGAGAGAGTTACATTTTTGTTTGGTACATTTATTGTTGATGAGTTGATTTGAGTATTTCTCTGTTCTTGCGTCTGAGGAACTTGCGTTTCATTGTAGATGGTATACGTCGGAGATAGTGGTGGTGGTGCATCGTGAGTTACGGACGAAGATAAGATGCCGAAGTTGATGGTTGTGGATCTGATGGATTAAGTTTTATATTTTTGTTAATTTGACTGCTTAATATGGTTTTATTCGCCATTGAGCTTTCGATATAACCCTCAGCTACTCCATCAGAGCTCCAACCACCATGTCTTTTTATTGACGTTATATCCGCCCCTGAATCCGCCAAGAAAGTCGCCGAAGTTCTTCTAAAGCAGTGACCGGTGTAGAGTTCAACATCTTTAAGTTTTAAATATTTAGCAATTTCCTTTGGCATATTGCTAATTTTATTTTTGCCGATGGCTTGTCGAGTACATTTCCCATTCCGATAGTTTATAAAAAATCTATTGTTTTCCATGTTGGTGGGACGTAATGCTTGGTATTTATGAATGATTTTAGTTTTTTTTTTTCTTTGTCTTAGTTTCCAGCAACTCATTGGAATGATTTTCAACGTCCTCCACCTTTAAGTTTACAAGATCACATCCGCGGCAAGCACCATTGAGTCCAAAAATTAAGGCACCTATAACAAAGATAAAAAACAGGTAAATAGATAGAATAATTGCTATTACTAAGATACGAAATATTCATAGTTAAATGATGTATACTTACTTTTGTGGCCAGAAAAATTTCGTCAGGAGCTTCATTGAAGAAGTACTGATTCTGAAATTGATAGGCCTTTCGCACTTCTCCACGTTGAAAATTCTTCATAAGGTTTTAAATAATTTTCCTTGGATTTTGTTGGAAGCAAATTATTTATAATCGCGGCAGCATTTGCACTGATGGAATCCGACAATTCACTGTCACTGTCGCTTTGATTTAACATCGTAACGTATTTTTAGAACATTAACTTATTTATAAAAATAAATTAAAATAAACTTAACGTTTATGTATTTGAAGAAAACAAAAACGCGGCAAATTCCTAGACTAATATTTTTTTCTCAGAAAAGCAAAGGCATCAAGCTCATACGGCCTCGTCGGTTTTCGTAATTTTATTTAATAATCATAACTGCATAATAAATGCGTATTCCTTTTTCAAAAAAAAATATAATGCTTTATATACAAACTCAATGGTGTAAACACAGATGTAATTCAGTATAAATTTCGGTAAGTATTCCAAATTTAAATCACATTCTCCCCCTAGAGGATGAATGAAATTCAGTACAATTTTCTTTCCCTGTTTTTAACAGATTAAAAATGACTATTGTTATGTTCGCTTTTTGTGGCATAGAATGTCACTTTTTTGAGCAAGTGGTACGAAAAAATACATATTGATATGGTGGCGAATCATTCAAGATCAAGGGCGTCGCCAGGGGAGACCAGGGGGGGCAGCCGCCCCCCTAGAGATGCTGATGATGAGCCAAATGCAGAGCAAACAAATTCCACATTCTTGACTGATCATGCCCGCTGTCGAATTGGTCGAAATTAGAATGAAAATTCTGTTCCAAGCAGTCCGTCCGCGCAGCTATATTCTATTGTTAAAGCGGGGCGAGGGGGAGTGGGGAGGCAACATGTCGCTGTCGCATAATACCTATTAGGTTTCAGCTCTACAGTTCTAAATAGATTTGGGAAAAACGACCCGAAAGGTCCAATCCATACATTGAAAATGGAAATTAGTATTTTTCTCAGTTCCTATCGGAACTACCGACTTGAAACTGATTTGACAAAAATCAAATGTCCACCAGCGTCGATTTTGGCCCCATTGTGCGCCGTAGAGGTAAGATTCGCACTACAAGTGTAAAGTAAAGCTTCATGTGCTCTTGACTCTTGACTGTACCTACAAACTTTTCATACTTCATAATTTTCCCATCCTCCCTATATCAACTTACCCTCCCGTGGGCCATCGGCTGGCGACGCCCTTGTTCAAGATACAATCTGTCACTGACTTGCAAATTGCAAAAACGTAAGAAAATTTTAATTTCGCGGGTAGCTTTGCGAATCCACCTTAAGAAATTTCTGATTTGCCCCCCCCTCCCCCCTGGGCCAAAAGCTGGGTACGCTCATGGCTGCCCCAAAGAGATTTAAGATCGTAAGTATAAGCATGTAAACGTTTTTGGTCTGGCCTAACCGGAATGTGATAGATTAGTATTAGGTGCGTACCTACTCACCAGTGATTCTATGTATTCTTTGGTTTGAAAATAATGCTGTATATCCCATGACATGTGAACCTAAACTGTGTCCCATTAGATGCATAACCTTTCCGTTTACTTGATAGGTTCTTGCAATAGAGTCTAACAGTGATGCTGTTTTCTTCCCCACATATCTAGTACTAAATGCCGACCATGGATAAGCTGGGTTTTTTGCTAATTCGCTCCAATCAACGGTAATGACGTTGTAATCATATTTTCTCAAGAAAGCATTCTTTATTTCCTGGAGCCATTCCGTCTTCTCATGGGAGAACCAACCATGCGTCACAACCTTAATGTCATTGGACGAGTTAAAGTATCGGCTTTTGAATAGTTGATTATCTTCGGGAATTTCCAATTGTTCTGCTTCAGTGTTACATCTACAACAGAAATCAGGACAACTGTTATCTACCTACGCCGTTGAGTTGAGCTACACGATGACAAATGCGTGCACTGACCGGACAGGTCCATTCTTATCATTGTGGTTCTTTCCTCAAAAAACCAGACACTAGTCTACATGGTCCTCACATGATCGATCGGACCCAGATTATGTCTGGACTTTAAAAGGGAGTCTGACCTCTGACTTTGTTTCAGTGTTTCTTATCAGAGTATTCGGATAGGAAACCCTGACGTCATCTAGTTCTGCTGGGCATCGGAATTTCATAATAAAACGTTGCTCACCTGGTGTACAAGTAAAAGTAGGCGTCTCCAAAAATCATTCCACGCGTTTCCTCTGGTAGAGTAGAGAAGTTCATGGTATGGGTGTTGCCTTCGTCGTCGTAGAAGTATATCCATTCGTCTCCGTATTCGGGCCCTTGTTCATTCTCATACGGGAGAGCGGTTGTATACGATACTGTAATTTCAATGTACCGTGTAGGTGTTGAGGCGGTATTGTATGTAGTGGTGAAGACATTGAGGTCATACCTAGTAGATACAGAGCCAACGACAAACACCATCTCACCAAAGATGCAGCTGAATACCAGTATTTTACATGGAGCGACTGCAACACAACCACCACACCCCAGTTACTGGGTAACACGATACTCCTTGGTAAGACTGGTTGTCAGACTTTCGGGCTTCTGACGACCTGTATCGACTGTCAAAGATGAATGACAGCCGGGACCAACGCCCTAACGTGCTATCCGAAGCACGGAGGAATCTCTGATGATCAACCTGTGCGGCTGGTATTACTATGCTACGAGCTCCTCCATGAACGACCAACACCATGTATCATAGCAATAAGGACCAACCGTATTGTCGTTAGATTTGATAATCCTGAACCCGACTAGTTGTGTAGTAACGAAAAATGTCACATATTCGCGGGGTCCATTTGTGCAATTTAGAAAATCCGACCAAGACCGTGTCGGACCACGCACACTGAAAGGTTCCGTAGTTGGGATGAACTTAAAGACTTGAATACCAAGGACAAACTTAACATTGTAGTTGAAAAGCATGTTCTCCGATACATACCAATTGCAAATGTAAGTTTGTACGCACAAAATTGAATGATTTACCATGTTATTTTAAGATCATAGACTTCTTAGAATCTCTTTTCCTGTAATCTGTAAGTATAGAACAGTTATCTGTATTTTTTTCCAAAAATTTAGGCCCTGTAGTTTCGGAGATACTTACTTACGTTTCGGGGGGGGGGGGGGGGGAGGGACTTTTTTAAATGTTTCAATTCGCCTCCGTAAGTCCTCCAAAGTGACCCCCATATCCAAAATTCATTTATTTTCGTTACACGTCCGTGTTTGGGTCACAGAAATCGATATTATATACCAAATTATAACTTAATCAGTGCATTAGAATTGTATTATCACAATCTGGTTTTAAAATGTAGGGAGGTACAGAGGTCCTGCACAAAATTTGTCTGTTATTTTCTTTTCTACATCTGGGCAACTTATTTTATTATGTCTATTCCACAACCGGTCGATAAAATTTTCAAAAAATAGGACTTCCCTATTTCAATTTATAGATTTTTATCGAAATATAAAAGATATAGGTATGTACCTAAGTAATTGAATTGAATTCAATTTATAAAGTACCTCCCTATTGCTATGATGCAAAACTTAAAGCTCTGTATACCATCCTAGTGGGGATTCGAATATAGTTTTACAGGACTATATTCTATTGTCGATCCCACATTAATTTGTACCTAGGTGTAATATGTACACTATTACTTACTAAAAAATAAAAACTATGTATTTACTAAAAAGTTGTTTCTGAAAGTCATGAAGTGTGGCGAAGTTGTGAATCAAATAAATATTTCAATATTTACCTAATAAGCACTTGTATATGATGAACAGTCTGGAAATCATTTCTTCGACGTGTATGCGGTGGCACCAAGTCTTCGACTAATTTAGAATAATTCTTGACTATCCAGGAAATGTGTGCGTATTTCTCTTATCAAAAGACATGTTTTACAATTTTTTATCACTTAGGCCTACTCATTACTTTTTGTCAAGTACCTAGTGTGATAATGTAGTTTTTTCTGAGGTATTTAGGTAGTATACAATTACTGTCAAAAACGAAAAGGAAATCTAATTTTCCGGGCTTCTCGGAAATCTGAAGTACTTACATGTTGTAATATTTGTGAGTAGGTAATTAGTACCCAACTCTACTCGTCCCACTTTAGCTTAGGTATATATACATTTAGTGCTTATAGCGCGGTTTACATTATTAAACTAGCGTCGTGAAACAGTAGCTTGACTGTTTTGTTTCGGGCTATAGCTAACTAACACCCGGTTTTTGAAAACCTCATAAATCAACTAACACGCCTGTCATATAGAGAAATAATAACAATTATTTCAGCCAACTAATGTGAGCAGTTCAAGCCTCTCGCAAACAGGCGCGACGCGAATCTAACAAAACAATTTTTTAAGAAAATTTCACGGTAGGTAGAACAATGACCGATGTCGCGTCGTGCCAGTCTGCACGAGGCTTAAGACCAGGCACTCTAAAGACAATTTCCACGCAAGCTCCGCCCCCATGCACCCCGCACCTCCGATATGTGCTAAACGCTGACACATCAGTATTTTTCTTTTCGTGTGGTTAGTGACAAACCTGTACCCTAATTGCATTGCATTTATACGATTAATCACAATCTGAATCGTTTTGAAAAAGATTGCTAATCCATTGCTTCATAAGTTCGAAAAAGAATCTGCTCAACAACGTAAATAACGCAATGAATGTTCATGAACTGTCAAAACGAGACAGATTAGTCGTAATCGTTTACGAAAATATGTTACGTAATTAGATAGCTGGTGTCGGAGTTTTAAAGCATTGTGCAGACCGACGTGACGCGACACTAACAAAAAAAATGTAAGAAAACTTCGCGGTAGAACAATTACCGGTGACGCGTCGCGCGACAAGTCGCGCTAGTCTGCACGAGTCTTAAAGCCGCCCTAGTCTGCACGAGTCTTAAAGCCTCCCATGGGCCTCTGACTTGGCTTCACATGCCGACGAGAAATATCTCTCAGGCATGCCAGTTTCCTCACGATGTTTTCCTTCACCGTTTTTGAAGCAAGTGATAATTATACTGGTACAATACGCACATGAATCCGAAAAGTCAGATGTGCGGGCCGTGGGTTTGAACTCGAGACGGATTTGGCAATCCGACGGTCACACTAGGCTACATCAGTAAAAAAGTTGAAAATCGCGTGCGGTCTTTGATCGTGTTCGAGCGCGAAACTAAATGGCGTAAGTCTCAATTCCTATTTCGTTTGTAACTAAAGTAATAATTGATCTAGAGAAAATATCTTGTATATCTATATCTACCCTAATGCCAGGGACCCAACCAATCCTTTTGACCAACCATGTAATTCGACAAGAAGCAACGTCTCATAGTACAAGCAAAGGAAAAATCTGAAAATTGATTATTTGCAGTTATCTATTTATCCATTCTATTGTTAGAAACCTGTAAGGCCGCGTACTATTTAAAAGCGATCGTCGCACGAATAAGTGATCGTCGCACGAACATGCGGTCGCCGCACGAATAAGCGATCGTCGCACGACTATGCGGTCGCCGCACGAATAAGCGGGTGTCGCACGAATATGCGATCGTCCCACGAATATGCGGTCGTCCCACGATTATGCGATCGTCCCACGAATATGCGGTCGTCCCACGATTATGCGATCGTCCCACGAATATGCGGTCGTCGCACGAATATGCGGTCGTCGCACGAATAAGCTATCGTCGCACTAATATGCGGTCGTCGCGTTCATAAGTCACGTTTGTACGAGTATTGTTATTTCGTATTAGAGCAACGAACGCTTTTAAATAGGGCGGGGCTAACGGCCCGTTGACGACCTTGCTGCTGTGAGCGGCAGCTAAGCGCGGGGCGGCGAGCGGTAAAATCAAAAGCATAAAAATGTTTGAAGCACGCCACGAGTCGCCGCTCATAGCGAAAACGCGCACGGTTTTATCGGAGCGAATCGCTACAGCGGCGCGCGGTGCGGGGAGCGGCAGGAACAAAAGTACAAGCGAATGAGAGCGACGTCACGAAACAGAGCGGCGCGGACAGCGGTGCAGGAGTGACGTACTCAGCGGCGTAGCTAAAAACAAAAAAAATTAGACGATTTTGTGGCGGTAATGGATACCGAGGCATTTATCACCGAAATTTTAAATCGACCGCCTTTATGGATGTGTACTCATAAAACAATAATAAATCTGGATATTTTCTGTAATCTTCGTATAGGTCACAAAATTCGCCATTTAAATACCGATCATTATTCAGTTCGTGCACTCCTTCTCTCATTATTAAAAATATTTTGTTTTAAAAATGTAATGCTTTCTAAACAGAGAAGGGTTAATTTGATAACGCCATGATTTTGAGCACTTTTTGACTACCTAAATACGTCCACCGCGGCCGCTGCAACTAACCGCTACTGAGGGTACGTGGCGTGCATTGCGTGCAAAACGCACCGCTTACCGACGACGCGGCGCCGCCGCGCCGCCCCGCTCGCCGCGCCGCGCCCCGCTAAGACCGAAGTCGTGCCCAGGCGTCGAAGCATTAACTTACGCATCAGCAAATCGGTGTCGTAACTTTAGTCATCGCTTAGTGGTTGATAAAATGTATTTTTTTGCGTAAAGTATGTGATTATATTTATGTACCTTTGACTGATAGTGAAAACAACCTCCTGCCTTCTTTTAAAAAATTACAACATTTCTTGAGTATTATGTATACGTACAAGATTCTATCTTAAATAAAATTACTCATTTAATATACCATATATGTTTTTTATATGCCCCTCTGAATTTTCTTTGTAACTACCTACCCCAGATACTGTGACAACCATCCATGAAACGGTTCAAAGTCACACTTTTATTTATCACAAAAAAAAAATCCGTAATAGGTAGTATTATAGAAAAAGTCTATTTATTTTTAAACTATTATCATACGCACTCAAAATTCAAAAGAAAAAAAGTGTGACTTTAGACCCCGGTCTCCCCCTAATCACTGAGATATCGGTATAAGCACCTACTCGAAAAAGGAAAACCACTGAATGCCTCCTGCTCTCTTTGACGACGATTAAAAAACGGTACCGTTTTCCAACGTTTTTAGTGTGTTAGATGGTTACAGTACAGTGTGTGGCTTGTACTACCTACTTTCGTACCAAGATTATATCCTCCCTTTTCGGATTCCTCTGTGTTTATGTGTAGTTGACCTACTGCACAAGTCTGTGCTACAGTTTATCTCTTGCGAAATGCAGCTCCAGGTAAAAATAAGACAACAATATAATCATAGCAACGTTATTGTATTTTTATTTTTTTGAATTGAATCCTTTTTGTGCTTACACAGTAAACACATGATCTCAACACTTATAACTAAAAATATTCTATAAATGAAAATGGATATTTACTCGAGTTATAAAAATGTTGCTTGTGCATATTTTGTTTTCAATCGAGGCAAACTTATTGTGGATTCATTCGAGTAACAGTTAAAGTGCTCAGTATGATATTTTGAAGATTCGAGTATTTTTTAATATCACTTATTGTGCTGAGATATTGTGCATTATGCCTTAAGTTTTTAAGATTTGGGTGCCCTGTTTCACCGCAATACATTCTGCCAATGTGCAATAACTTCGTTTACTTAATTTCCTTTATACAAACTGATACATACGATTTAGTTACATTAATCTAAAATATTGCTATCTTTTTCATTTTAGTCTAGAAATTGTCGAATGATGTTTGGGCTATTTTATTCAGCAATGCTTTACTTCTTAGGTTTATGAAATAATTGGACGATAAAAGTTGAGTGTGTAGACCGTTGAAGAAATGCAAGTGCTTCGACAGTGGCTAACTTCAGTTTACTCTGACATCGGCAGAGTTCAGACAAATAGGAGGCAGTCATATCCAAATTATCTGTAAAGGTTCAAATAAGTGAAAATGCGATTTTTAATGAAAATTTTAGTATGTAAAGGAAGGATAATTTTATAATGGAAAAGACTAGATATCACATGGTTTGAGCTATATGTATATATTACTCTTGCTTCTTACTCTTGTACGTACAATTATAATAAATTTGTCAAAATAATACCTAAGTAGGTACATACGTTTTGAACAGCTCACGTTAATTGAAGTTCAAGTCTTGGTGGTTGTTACAATGATCGCATTTAAATATAATTTCAGTTAAACGAGTGATTTAGGCATTATAATATAAAACCTACGCAAACTACTCGAATGTAGTCGTGCACCTACGTATTGTGTGCGATATATCTGTGGTCGCTTTATATCACTCGCCGAATGACATGAAATCAATAAAACAAATATTTACAATTCTATAAGTATTATACTAAAAGATCAAACTTTAAAAACAGGACTATTCTTTTTAGTTTCGTGATATGCCCGCCACGGTCAATAAAACAACAAGAATTAGGCACCTGCACTACTGCTGGCCACACGGCCACAACGTAAGCTTGCCCAAGAAATACAGGTAAGTAGGTAGGTATATCTGTTTGCATTATTTTGTCTCGATTAACGAATGGCAAAGTATCAATTTCTATACCAAAGCATAATAAATTCGCATTAAACAAACGTGATTTGGAATTTACCGATAATATTTTTTACAGTTGGTCAGTCAAAAATATTGAGCATATACATACATAATTATTTTAACATATTATAATTTATTTATATTGAACAGTGGATAATTTATTGCACAAATCGTCGATCCTAATATTCTAAGTGTATGCTATGGCGGAAGTTACTTAGAGAATGAGTAAAACAAACAAAACAAGGGTCTATTGTGTCGTTATACGTAGCTTAACTCTACACCGTCATCAGCAGTGAACTAGTGATGCGCTTGTTCGCTGTCCTGACGTAACAATACACAGTGCGGACGACAGGGCGTGTCAAGCTCGAGCTGGGCGCGGTGTGACGGCATCGGCGGGCGTGAGCGCCGCGAGCGACTCACGCGCAGCCCTGCGCGACACGCCGCGTGCCTCCTGGCGCAACGCGCCGTATTCCTCCGTATCAGACGCTTCCATGCACGCACATATATACTACACCTTATCATACCTACCTATCTATTTGTTATGAGTAATTTATTCCAATTTCTTTAAAGCGTACATTTTTATACTTATTTATAGGAGGTCCTTAACTCGATAGGTATCCGAATACAAAAAGTTCTGCGTTACAAACAATAGGTACAAAAAGTGCGACGTGCATGCAAGGAAATATCTAAGAGCACATTTGACACAATAAGTAAACCTAATAACGAACATAATACTAAACAGTCTTGGTTTTGACTGGTCAACTACATAGGTGGGATTACTCAAGGAACCGATAAGTAAATTGTTAATTATTATTCTTGTGAAATAACAAACACAATCTTTGTTATCTCTTAGTGAATTGTAGAAAAAGGTTAAAAAAAATTACATAAAAAATTCTTTAATAAAATCTTACTCATATTTTGAGTAAAGTTCAAAACAATTGACTGGACCTTTGCGATTACTTTGGGCATTGACACATCAAGTCGCATTGTCTTATCAGGTAAGTCATCGTCAACCACACAAGAATAAAAAAATAAGTTAGTCGTCAATATAAAGAATACTTAATATAAACGTGGGAAGTTCCTAAGTCGGCAGTGTCTAATGGCAACAGTGTCGAGTGCCTCACAAGTAGTCACAAGCACTGGCAAACATTTCTTCAGAACCTCAATCATACCACACCACACCTAAATAAATAAATGTATATAATATCTAATATGTTTTTACATATGTACAGTTGTTCCTTTTAAATTATTGTAACTACATAAATGAAATTAATAAAAATAAATTTGTACTTGTAAAATAATAATTCATTTAAACATGTCAAACAAAACTGAGTTTACACGTTTTGTATCAATCTAAATTATTTCTAAAATCTACTTAATGATTATTTTGTTGTATATTATAAACGAGCAGTCGGGACTGGCGCCCGAATGCGCAGTCGGCGCCCGTCCGTGACGCGGGAGCCCGTCAGTGGCGGCCGACTGGCGCCCGTCTGTGGCGCGGGAGCCCGGCAGTGGCGTCCGACTGGCGCCGATTGTGGCGCGCCTGACGCTTACGCGCGGGCGCTGCCCAGCGACGTGCTGCTCGCGCACTCGACCACCAGTCGCGGCTGCTCTTTTAGTAAATCGTTATTCGTAATTAGTTACAATAATAACTACAATATAATGTTGGTATGAGCGGTGTCGTGGATGCTCCCCGCTCATACCTAAAGCGTTAAGGTGAACGTCTCTCGCACTGGCTGCTCGCCGGGCACGCGCCCACATCACTTTAAATATAAAACAATACTTTGATCTGTATATGGCACATTGTGTTCATAGTAATCACTTTCAGCATTTAGTACCTACATTAGCCTAACGGTAATCGTATGTATATTTAATTAGAATCAAAATGGAAGTGCCTGTGTTTTTGTCGCTAAAGGTCTCATTTTGCCACGTTTATTTAGTCAAGCGTCCGCGTCGACGTGCGTGAGGTTACTTCGAACAATTAATTGACATATTTTATTAGATAGGAAAGCAGACAGTGCGAGCATGAAACGCCACAGCATCCACTTTTATACGTACATTATTACAGTCGCAAATATTCTTGTGCGACTTAAGTCATCACTTTCTAAGTATCTAGTATTTATAATAACGGTTACTGGCGGCGTGGTCGTAACGCCAGCGACCTGGTGGGATCTTTTAACACTACATAAACAGTGAACGTACCAAATCAATATCTACTTCCGAATAGCCCCCGTTTTGTTTTCTCGGGCTCTATGAAATGATGAATTTTTACCGACATTCGAAACTGATTGTCGGTCATCGTTCGTGCCCGATATTGAATAATTTATGCTCAAGCTAAAGTGTTAAACAAATAATAATGATTTACTAGCAGAAGTAAAGTTCGGAATGTTAATATTACCTTACCACATCTAGGTATGTAAAAGATGAAGCGCAGATCTTTAATTAAAACAGAGGGGGTCGGTGGGGAATAAAAAAAACATTTAGAGCAAGTAGCTCGAAATGATTGGTATCGTGGCGGTCAGCAGACAGTCTCGGCGGGCGCGGGCGGCGAGTGCGCCAGCGCGGCCAGAGGCGACAGCGGAGACAGAGTTGACAGTGGAGACAGCGGCGACAGTGGAGACAGCGGTGGCGGCGGCGCCAGCGGTTCCGGCGAGCGACGCCGCAGCGCCTGGCGCTTGCGAAACTCGAGGAACTCCTCCTTCATGGCGCGCACTCGAGCTTCTACGTCATCGCGGGAGGGGCGCGCGCGAGTCCGTTCCGGCGTCGAGGGCGTAGGCGTGCGCGTGGCGCGGTCCCACTCGTAGTGCACGTCCACCGAGCCCGCGTCGCCCGCCTCGCCGGAGCCGGGCCGCGGCGGCGGCGCGGGTGGTGGCGGCCGGTACGGCGGCGGCCGCCACTCGGCCAGGCTGCCCGTGCGGCTGCTACGATTGTGCTGCGAGGACGAAGCGTTTTTGCTGCCGAATCCGCTGGAGGATGATCGACTCTCGGGCGAGGCTTCGTGGGGAGGCGGCGGCAGATCCGCGACGGCCCGCGGGCGAGCGTGCCGTGGCAGAGGCCGCGCGCGAGGTCTGGCAAGAGGCCCGGCGGTGGCGCGCGTCGGGTCATGCGCGCTCTGCCGCAGCGATCTCAGGCGAAAGGGAGACGGAGGCGTCGGGAACGAGCCGTCGGCCGAGCTCGGGAAGGGCACGGAGCTGAGGTCGGACACGTGGAGCGGCGACCAGGGCGTCCAAGCGGCCGCCCACGGAGGCCACGGCGGCCACGGCGGCCAGTGCAGTGCCAGCGCCGGCGACGAGGCTCGGAACAGCGGCGGCGCGGCGCTTGGCCGCAGGGGCGCGCGCAGGCGCGGCAGGAAGCCGCCGTCGTCGGACGAGGACGGCGCGGGCGACGGCGCAGGCGAGGGCGTAGCGGCCGACACACGCCGCACCGACGCCCAGTACTGTGCCTCGCCACCGCAGCGCGATGCCGGCCACACCCAGTTTGCAGTAAACCGCAAACACTGCACTATACTCGATATTCCGCGTTCTCTAAATCTGTATGAACACAACAAACATGTTAGCTAGGTATACCTGAACTTCCTATAAATATCTTGAAAGTGCATCAGTGTGTTCCTGTAGGTACTTTTACCAATAAAATACACAATATGACAAAAACATTAATCAACTTAAGATATAGGTGAAACTGACCTGATTTCCTGTTAAAGCAGCGTGAATGTAGTGAGTGGAAATTAGAGTTGCTCAAAATTACCAAAAATTTTAATAAATTAAGTATATAGGCACAAGTACATAAGTACTCACTTCTTAAAAGGCACTTGAGTGCTATCTGCGGCGCGGAGATCTGTCAGTCGCGCGGCTACCATGTTGTATGCTGCAATCGGATAATTTCTGAACATTAACGTAGTGGAGTGGCGCTCCGCCCCGACCCAGCCACGGCCGCCGCCCGCCACCCTCGCTATGTACCACCACCACCACCACCATCATCACCACTCACCATATTGTCAACCAAAACACAACGAGCGCTGGAATGGACTCCTAGATGTTATTTTTAGGATTAATTTCATCACCGGAAATGATCAGTAGTGTTACTGTAATTATTTATAGTCATCGAATTTTCAAGCTTGGCTATGGAGCATCGGTGGTTCTTTCCAGTGCGCGTTCTTATGACGATGAAACTATGCAATAATGTCGTGACGTGATGATGACTACAAGCAGAATATGGATTGCCATCATTCACACAATTGCAATGAACTTGTTACTCAACATGCCGAACGATATTTGCTGCGCGAAACGTTGAATGGGCTTACGTGCTCATATTTTTATGCTGATTATTGCTGTTGAAGAATTTATGAGCTTATGTTTTATTACATAGAAACCTCCTACGTTCAATCTTTATTATCATGATATCCATAGTAGGTATCTCTGGCGCCTTGTCCACGAGAAAATTAATTTACGAAGAACAGTTGTATCTGATACCTACCTTATCTATGAAGCAACGACATTAGGTACTCTAGCTAGCGCAACATTCGTCTCTTAAGGTTTACGTAGATTAGTTTCGCAATTTCTCTGGCTCTACTGCTTTATCTTGGACTAGTTGATGTTTAACCTATTCTTAGGACAATTTTTTTTTTCCATAAACCTAACGCATGCAAAAAGCTTACAAAGGAAACGCCAATGTATGAGTGAATTAAGCAGATAATATACAAACGAAGATGTAATTTGCCGACAATATGGTAAGTTATGTAAGGAAGTCTACCTGTCTTCAACGAGCGCGTTATCTATGTAAAGAGCCTACGGAACTTGTGTCGGTTATAATAATTAATTGCTAGTCACTGGCAATATTTTTGTTGCAAAATTGCAGCGACCAAGTCGGTATGACATTTTCAGTTCAAGTGAACTGAAGATACTCCGTTAAGTCATAAGGCTATGGGTTGACTTATTGTTCAAACAATCATTGCGAAATGTTTATTTTGTACTATGATCTGATTAAAATATGAAGTATTTAAGTATTAGTAGAATCTACTTAAACTCTATTTGCCAGTCATGTTTTAACATGACGCTACGTGTTCATTTATGTTTGATCGTTTTATGCTTGAAGTATGCAAGGTGACACAGTTCGTTTTAACCGTCAAAGTTTAAGAAATATTATGGCATTAGTATGTTCCATAAAAGCTAGCGCATATGGAGGCAAAATCGCGGGATAACTAGCGCCGGCAGCGGACTAGCGGCCGCTTGTGTGACGAGTCTCACCTTTCTCCTGCTTACGTCGTTTACGTTTGTTGCAGATCTTGACGGCGCACACGGACAGGATGATGGCCACGATGAAGAACAGGATCCCGCCCACCACACCCGCCGTGATCGCTTTGTGCTTCACGCGCGCCGGCACGGGGAACTTCACCTCCTCGGAGCTCTCGTAGCTGGTGGCCGAGTTAGCCAGCACTCGGAAGTAGTACGTACGACCACCGACTAGGTTTTTTACTGCAATGTATCGTGAGGTTGCTGTGATGAACATGGTATTTTGTTGTGATATGATTCTGTTTATTAGTACACAGCTGATACATCCATGTAAAGTTAGGGCATAAGTGAAGAAAGAAAGACTGGTAACTCGATGTCTATGCTTAAAGATATTTTAACAAATGGAACCAGCAGGAACCAGACGATTGAAATGAATCTAGGTATAGTCCCAAAAAACACAAAAACTCACTTTAATTCGATCTCAAATTAGAATACTGTAAAAATAATTTTACATGTACGATTATAGCATGTCCATGTAGGTATCTCAAACCGTCTCTGTCCAATCGTATAGCTCAACAGTCAATAAAAACAAACCTATCTTAAACTATTGGGCTTGCCCAATTGTGTTACCTGTGCTTATTGCAGAAAATATGAAATCGTATTTTCGTTGCTAAGCCTAACTGAGTTTTATTTCATTGGAGGGCAAAACACGTACCTACTACATAATAAATCTAGAAAGTTTCATAAATTCGACAGAAAAAAGCCTAATAAGCAGGTATAATAAATATTGTTAGTACAAGGCAGTTTCTCTATCATAATTTACCCAAGTAGCTGGTCTCCTCGGGTCGTATCTGCCCTCGGTTGAGCGTCTTCCACTGTGCATCAGTTCGGTACTTGATGGTGTAGTACTGCACCAAGTGCGCGCGCTCCAGCGGCGCTTGCCACGTGATGAGGAACCCGTTGTGCACCTCCGTCACCGTCAGGTTGCGGGGAGGACCAGACTTCGGACCTATGTTTAGAAAGAACTATAGTTTTGCGGTCCTGTGAGCTTGGCTTACTAGAGAAAGGCGTGATGTGGATGGTAAAACGAAAGTGACTAATCGAATATAAAATAATGTCATGTTATACCTATGTGGTGAATATAGAAACTAATTAAATAAACGTGGGTAAGTCTTTAAATATACTGAGTTGTAAAAATAATGATTTATCTGCTAGAAAATGTTTAGAGTGTGGTGTCAACACTATAGTTGAAAATGCAAAATTAACCTTTTCGTTAAAATTATTAACAAATTATTTAGTGAGAATTAGAATAGAGAAGAATGGAGATAAGGTTTGAACATGCAATTGTTATTAATTTAAATACAGAACAAAATACAAACACACAACTAAAACATAGTAAACCATGCACTAACTAAATACGTCAACATAAAGTTAAGTGTAAAAGTTGTTAAGATGTGTCGAAATGAGTCTACTTGAAACAAAAACAAAATAGCTAACTACCTAAATTGATGATGATTACATGAGATGAGATGAAGTGATAAAGTTAGTGATTACTGTGCAACATTTGTGGGTTTATACCAGAGCCTTCGGGTGCGTTTTGGAATATCTTTTCGTCTACAGGCCCCGCCGGGGTGGGTGCCGCCTTCGGTTTGGCGCCTACATCTACAAAAAGCAATCTTAAGTAAAACAACCCACGTCATATTCAACCAGATCTCGTAACTGGAAACTTTCCTCAATTTATCTATTAGTCAGTTTGTTTGAACATAATTTTATCCCTGTTGACACAAAAGTTAACAAGCAGCCCACAACCAATACCTGTTATGCACACGGATAATATTTTTTTAATAACATAGATTATTTTATTATTAACTTGTTATAACGCACACAATCGTGTTAAGTCCCGCCACACATATAAATAAACTGGATTGTACTTACCAAGAGTTCTTATTGTAATAGCTTTACTCATCATTCCTTCTCCTATCGTATTCTTGCTGTTCACTTGAAACTCATACGTCGTACCAGGCTGAAGCCGATTTATTGTAACCTGTATAAAAAGAAACAAGTTTAATTGGTCCATCTTTGAAGACGAAGCTAAAACAAGTTCACAGAATATCAAATTAGTCCTATTTGAAAATTCGACAAACGCAAACATAACATAACCTTGTTTGTCTTCTTTGAAATCGTTTCATCAATGTTGGTTGTTAACCTTAACACAAATTTTCTCGAATAAAGTTCACAAACCTAACGATAATATTTGTCAGACTATTCAAAGATCATCAATCATTTTGGTCCTTCGAGTCAAAAGTTCCGCGCTACTCGACGCTACGGCGTAGACCCTCTACGAGCGACGCTACGAAATGTTTTTCAAATACATTTGGTAAAATTACGACGGCTACGCTCATTTTGAGTTAAGCACATCTCTATACAGTTTATTTGAATGTAAATGTAATATTTCGTTGATTTAAATGTAATATTTCTAAGTATGGTCAACCGTACGTTCATGGTAAAAATAAAACTGTATTTTGTAGCAGTCGACATCCCTGGTTTTCTTGGTTCAAGGGTTACGAGAACAGTCAACCGCAAATCAGTGGTAACAATTTGAAATTGACAGTGCCCTTATATGGTAGCAGTAAGAGTGATGTAGTTCAATTGTTACCACGTTATGCGGTAGACTGCATTACTGAAGTGAAGTTGACCATATCTATTCGTTGAACAGTGATTCGTCCAAAACTTTTTTTTTTTTAAATCTTTTTTGTGTGTTAAATTTTTGGAATCGTTTCCTCAAGAGCTTACCCCCAACTTGGGGGTTAAGTACCCCCATGGTACCTTGTTTTTAAGACTACTTATTAACGTCTAAAATCCACCTATCTTGATGTTATAAATACAAAAACTATAACCATCGTGCGACCTAGAGAAGTCGATAGACGCCTCGTATATCAAAATTTATTCAGCCGTCAGGACGCTTCGAGGGTATAAATAATCCTACATACAAAGTTACTTAGATAAACTACGCTCTTTATACGACAGCGCAATCGGGTAAAAAGCTGCGAATACTCACAGAAGTAGCACCAGATGGCGTGACTGGAACCTTAGTCCACTCGGAGAAGCCGGCCTCCCTGTACCAGATAGTGTAGTCTTGCTTGTAGTCGGGCCCGCCGGCATACCCGGGCTGCCAGCGCAACGTCACTTGGAACTCCGTCGCGGTGCCCGACACATTGTATGGCGCGTGCGGCTGTGTTCCCTCGATCACCAGCTGCGTGTCCGCTACTATTGTTGCCACCTGAAGAGAAGTTCAGTAGTTAGTGTTGTTGTGAAACGAAGATAGAGTGTCGTCACGTATGATGAGAAATATACACAATGATGTAATAATATACACTGCAGCTGATGTCCCCGTTGGCATTATGGCATTAGTAGATCTTTGACAGTCAATATGTTGTCAGACTTTCGAGGTTCTGGAATCCGACAGAACCTGGACAGTTTGTCTTACTCCTTTTTTTTTCTTCAGAGACCTCACAGTCTAATATATATAAAGGTAAATATTCATAATTAGGTAGCGCTTAAAATTGTCATTTAAAAGCTTCCACAAATTAAAGACTCGATATGTACCTAAAAAAAAAAAAAAATTGGTAAATTGATCAGGCTACCAGAAACCAACGGGTCGTATATATTGCTAGCCCTCACAAATACTAATAGTTCCGAAATATAATTCGTCCATAACAATCGCTTTGTCAACAAACACATAACAATAGACGAATAGTCATAAGATCAAATTCTCAAACGTGACTTTGACAAACATCATTATATTAAACGGGTTTGAGACGGTCCATTAATTTCCTACGGCATCAAGACATACGCTGTAGAAATTTCGACCAATTCTTGGGAATAATCTAGTTACTTGGTACGTAGTTAGTTAACTGTGAATTGAGTCCAACAGAAGTAATATCTAGGTCTTGGGATTTGGATAAAAGAAAGGGAAAGAACTCAATAAATACACGGTGGTAGGTATCGTGATACAAACTTTTAGCATGGACTCTCTCTCAGGATGGAAATGTTTCGCAGGTTGTAAAAAAATAAAAATCTGCTGTTTCATACAAAAGTGCGGTATCTACACTGCCAAAATTTAGGTATGGAATATATTTTTTACAACCGACAGAACATTTCGAGTTTTATTGAATTCTTGGTACCTATCTATAATTTATAATCATAGAAGTTTGCGTCACGATATTTCCATCTTATGTAGTAGACTTATTTCACAACATATTTAGGGCTGCGGTAATAGTATAACTACTAACACTATATCTACTTTACTTGTAAAAAAACTATTGCGGTCTTTACCAAAGTATTCTACATTCATTATAGTTCGTTTTAGGCGAATTTCACCAATGAAATTGAACGCGATCAGCACATCAAAACTGCGTTCAGAAAAGCTGTCAGTATCATCATTGTTACGGAATATTGACACTGACAGCTCTGGAACACGGTTAATGTGTTAGTGTGCTACCTCGTTGGACGCGACGCACTGGTAGATGCCGAAGTCCTGCCTGCGCAACGTGTCGATGGTGATGTTCCCGCCCAGCGCGCGCACGCGGCTCTTCTGCAGCGGCAGGCCGTCGCGCCGCCGCCACACCACGCTCGGCCGCTGCGTGCCCTCCGCCTCCTGCGCCTCGCAGTGCATCTCCACTGACTCGCCCACCTAGCAGGGATATATCGTTAGTACGCCCCAAACATCGAAGCTGATAGCAGCAAGTACCACCCAAGATCGCGAATTGGCAACCAACGGAGCGGTGGGTATCCCGTGAAGCATCCCAGTTAGTGAGAAATTCGGAATGCGGAGAATGGCGCAGTCTGTGAGTGACCTAACTCCAGAGGTGGACTGATTGATTAAAACACCAAGGCAGATGACATCAAGTAATTTTACCGTCGAGTCCTTGAATACTTGCGTGTTAAATGGGAGACCCTACAATTTGTCTTTTACATAAAATTATTACGATTAAGCAATCGATATATATAGTTCCGAAAAAGTATCACGTGCTTGGCTGCCCAAATCAACAAACATTCGCGGGTTATATCTCTTATACCTTAGGTTAGAGGTCAAAGTCACATTGCAACTTTAATTTACCTTTCTTTGGTACAAAGGTTCCGGTTCCACTGTGAACACTGGTGGTTTACGAACTAATACTTCCATTGGACCTGTAAAACGAAATCATGATTATTTCTCTTGCAATAACGCCTCAATTTTATTTAAAAAAAATTGTTTTAATAATATTTTCTGTCTTACCTGAAGACCCCTGAGTTCCTTGCGCGTTATAAGGAGTACAAGTATATCGACCCTGATGGTTCTGGTTGACCCTCGTGAACAGCAAGGAGCCGTTGTTCATGATCACGATGTCCTTGGTCTGGTAGGGCTCCAGCAGCCGCTTGTCCTTCGTCCATGTCACGTACTGGAGGGGAGGGTTGGCTTTTATGTAACACTGCACCACACCGGCCAGTCGGAAGGGGAGGTATTGCACGGTTGGAGTAAACGTTACTTTTGCTGGATCTGTGGAAATAACGTAGCATTAAGCGCTGTGCAATCTGCTTATAGATAAGTTTGTGCTGTGTAGTACTGAGTCTTATCCGAATCCAGAATCATCTCACTAAAATGGACATATTTTAAGAGGGCTTCAAGTGGTTTTTTTTTTTTTGGTAACATCAAGATTTTCAGCTCCTTTTTTTTCTCGAATTCGAATTGTACTCGGCTAACTTAAAGCGAAAGCGCCAGGGTAGTCCACGACATTCTTTTGGCACACTATTTTTACGGTCGCGAATTATATTTTGATCAACGTACAACCTGACAAATTACAAAAAACATTTGTATTTCGCGGGCTGCCTTAGCCCGACCTTAGCGCATCCCTTAAAGCAACATAATCTCACATTCAACATTCAAATAGGCCGAAGCGCTCTGCGGGTCTCCAATTCCGTTGGAGACTTCACAGAGGTACTGTCCCGAGTCGTCGGCCGCCACAGGGTTGATGACGAGCGCGCCATCTCTTCGGATGGTGACCCTGGTCTCCAGCGCCGCCACCTCCGCCACCGGAGCACCCTCGCGGAACCACTTCACTGTCACGTTTCCAGGTAAGGCCTTCGCTTCGCATGAAAACTGTACTTTCTCTCCTTCTAGTTTCGTTTGGTTTGTTGGCGGCATCTGAAGAAATTGTTGAGAATTTATTTTATTTTTTATGGAGATTGGGAAATTAATATGAGTACCAATTTTTTTTGGATAGTTGGTATATCGTCAGTGCTTTAATGGAAGTCAATTTCCGGGAGAAAAGCTTTTATTTTGGAACTCTACGATATTCCTTATATTATAGGTATAGAAGTAGTAGTAAGGTATTTGGAAAAGCATATAATTACAAATGTTTTAAAGCCGCGTCCTAACCAAAAGCGATCTCTTGTTTTTCTAAGGTTTTTTTTTTCCGGAAAATCGGAAGGCGCCTTCGGTCTACGATTACGAGTTCCGGTTCACCGAACAAAAAGTGGCGAACGCTTTTGGCTAGGACGCGGGGTAATAGTAGATTAAATTCGAATTTATTGGTCATACCTACTTCTGATTCTGTAGCATTTCTTCATTTCTATGAAGTTAACTCGACTTTTTCTTTTGTTATATTTTTTAATGTGTTCTTGTGGAACTCACAGTAATAACAGCTCCACCCGCGATAATGACGCGCGCAGTGTGCGACACCTGTCCCTCGCCATTCCTTGCGATGCACGTGTAGTCGCCGATGTCCTCGTGGCGAATGTTGCTGATGCGCAGCTCCGTACCGTCGTTGAAGATGCCGACTGTTCCCGAAGGCTCCACCGGGTTCGCGTCCTTGTACCACAGGATCTCCGGCGTGGGCGTGCCCTCTGCCTGGCAGTTGAGGATTATGGCGTCTCCTGGAATTGAAGGTAGGTTACGTGTTGGTTATACTTTAGATATTTTCTTATTTTTCTTTAATCCTTTCTTTTTAAGAGCCATGTTCTTAATTATTGATTATACGTATATTATTTAATTTTTAATTGTTCAGCATTTTTAATGTAACTTATGTTTTTACGTGATAATTATATTTAAACTTATGAGTAGAGCAGTGTTGATTTGTACTTTACACAAGTCCGTTCCATTTTCTTGGACTTTGTCATACTAATATAAACACTTTGTTCATGTGTATTTATATATTAGGTATTACCTTACTTTTCTTTTATATTTACCACGAGTACCCGTAGTAACTAGTTGAAAGAAACAAGGAAGAAAACGGTAGGTAGTCTCTAATTAGCTTTTTATTCTTAATCAGCCTGCGAGTATGATGTAAAAGCAGTTATAGATAATCATCCAAACTCTGGAGTATGAGGATACTCGAGAGTTTGGATGTTTGGATTATAATTGCTTTTATGGCTCTTCATAAATGAGAGTCGAAAGCCAAGTATCAGCGTTCGAGTTGGGTTAATATTTTTGAAACGTTGATGATATGCGCTACCATCCTATCTTTAAGAGGCATGCGGCCCTTATGTACATTTCAAATACTTAACGTTTCAAATACTCACCTAAATTAACGTAAATAATGTCTTCCGGTGTGATGGAGAAGCGTGGTGGCGCGTGCACGTCCAAGTGGAACCATGTGCCATTTTTGTGCTGGTTGGGTGACCGGTTGAGGAATACCACCTTACACTCGTACCAACCCTGATAAAACAAGCGAAAACCATTATTCACACCCTGTCAAAAAACCAACTATATCTCTCACATTTTAGATCACTTTTAGCAAACACGTTGGCCATGAATGTGTCAGGAAAGAATTTGTTTTTGGTAGTTACCTGGTCAGACTCCCGAATATTGGTGAGGTTGAGGCTGGCGGCGCCGTAGGGGGAGTCCGGCGCCACGCGCGACACCCGGCCCTCGTAGCCCTCGCCGCTGTGCGTCGGGTAGCTCTCGTACCAGATGTAGATCGGGATGTCCTGTCCCTACACACACACACCCACATGTTAACAACCGAGCAGTACTGGTGCGAACTCGTTAAGACTACCACTTAGCTTACATACAGCTAAATACTTATATACTAAATACTTTTCGCCGCATAACTGGTTGTGGCGCTACACATTTCCAATTCTGTCTAAAGCTTTCAAGACGATGCGATGCGTTTTCAAAAAACACAGACAGAATCAGATGCTTGATCTTGTAACGTGACGTGGCAACTCAGTCACAATTGCACGCGGAAGTCATTTTCGTTTTGTGGTTACAAGATTCAAAACTATCTACATAAACAAAGAAAACTACTGAAACATGCAAGGATGATAAACAAATTATGAAACTGATTACGTGTACCTACGCATTTTAATGATCAGATCTTACTAAGCTCGCACTTGCTCGTAAGTCGCTGTCGTTGTATTTGCTTTTGAAGGCGATACATAATAAATTATGTATTTTCAAACATCGTTATATACCGATATAACGTACGGTTAGTCAATATTTAATAGGTCACATACAATCGTGCATGCAGAAAGTGAAAACGGAAAAACTTAAGCGTTCCTACAGCATGCAACAAAGTAGATCAACTGTGCAGTCACTTGATGAGTTACAATATAAAGTATGTCAGGTAAGTTGTACATGAATCTACTATTGCCGACAGAGCGTGGGAGAAGCCCACAGCCACAGGAAGAGAGAAACAGACAGAACCGCCGCCAGTGCGCGAGAGTGCGCGTGCCCCGTGTCAGCCGTGTAAGCGATAGTGCGCCCGAGACTATCTCAGAATAACAACGGTGCACCCAAACAAAATAATAGGAGAAAAAAATCTTATTGTAAATGTAAAGTGGCGTGTTTGTGTATGTTCGTATCTAACGGGGGTCTGCTGCTCTCTCTGACTCGCTTTGAAGGCCTTTATCACTGTGGGTATGTCGAACCGGTCTGTGACGAGCGCGGTAGGTACACGAGGCAATACGCAGAAGAGGCAGAGATACACAAAAGGCGTGCGGAGGGCGCGCGCGGGGCGAGGACGCTGGGGCGGCGCCTCCATCCCGCGGCGCCCGCGCTTTACCACTAGCACGGGACAATACGAGGTGTCGGAGCCGACACAGACGAGATATACTTTACATTCTGCGGGGCGCGTCGCGCGGACGAGCCGACCTTTACTGAACAGAAACACACACACGGTAGATGAGCAGCGTTGTATTGTAAGAGTGGAGTGTGGACCGTCGTACCGTTTCGCCTACCTTCTTCTCCCACTGCAACACGTACGGCACCGGGATGTCTTCCGGAAAGTCCACCTGGCAGTTGAACACCACGCTCTCGCCGAGGATCGCCGTGATGTGCACAGCATCTTGGTGGTCTTGGTGGCAGGTTACTGCGCGGACAAAGCGAATCAAATACATTAGCTGATGTCACACTGAAACTTGATTCTTGTCTGATTAATATAACAGGAGCCAGATATTGTTAAATTACTTACTCTCAATGATAACCAAGCTTGTAAAAGAGATGTGTATCCAAAGATTTACATATGTACCTACTGGACTGATAGTTACGGGGGCAAGACAGCATGGTACTACCTGGCAGGTTAACTAGCAGCAGTAGGAGCAAGCCGGCGGCGATGTGCGGCGGTTGCACGGCGCGCCAGCCCATGCCTGCGCTCCCATGTCACGGCCGCGCGCGGCGACTCATCGTTGATGCATCACCTGGCGACAATAACCACATTTGAACCTTGCTTTATGACTTAAACAGAAAATCTCGAAAATAGAATCCCTTCGAAAGGTTAACTGAAGGTGTAGGAGGTACGAAACATAGGCTTTCGTTTTATCGGCAGAGCTGGTGATCAATTTTATTTCGACATCCAATCATTATTCAAGATCGGGATGTTGGATTTCTTTCTTGTTACTAACAGTAAACATAGATCTTTCTTGTCTGGCTTCATAGTTCTGAAAATCGGAATTTTGTCGCGGTTTTCTTATGTCTTTACCCTCACCGAAAGTAACTCGGTACTTTGTTTGTCATGCATGTGTTAGTCTAGGTTACTCTATATTTTGCCAGAGTAATAATAAATGCCGACACTCATTTTAAATTCCATAAATAATCGAGCGATGAATGTCTTTTCAGTTTCCTATTATGATATGTTTTAGTTATTTAGTATCGCATTATAGCTTGTCATCAAGTTTGTTCTTGGAAGGGAATCGTTTAGAGGGTCTTCAAGTATCATTATGAACACATATACCCACCATCCGTTGACAGCAGTCCTAATTCATACTCTATATATCTGAATTTAACGTGAAAATAGGGCGATATCGTGCACGATGAAAAATACTATAATACACCGCGCACATAAACATATCGTGTATAATGGGTAATACTACTTAAACGTCGGGCGTTATAATTTGCAAATGTGTCCAGCAGACTACATGTAGGTAGCTTACTTTAACTCGACGCAATACAAGAAACTCGCCCCTAATCATGAAGGAAGGAACTCGTCATGACCTTTGGAAGTTAAATATAAAGTTGTTGTGAATGTTCTTTTCAGCAACTTTATAACAACTGTAGGTATATTTTTGCTTGCTAGGTACTAATTTGGTTCGTCAGCTCCCTGTGTTAGACCCATATTATCTGTTCGTCAAGTCTAAACATTCGTGGGAATATTACCAACGGTCCATATTTTCTATTTTCCAATATTCTAAAATTACTCGACACAACAGAAAATGAAGGGAACATACTCCATTAGGAAAAAATCCTGTGTAATCATCATTAAAACATGTTTGTCGAAGACTTAACTCCTTGTTAAATGTGTCAATTACCTGAGGATTTGAAGCGGAGAGAATTTGCAAATACGGAGTCAAGTCAAGGTAAATATATAACCATCGTTTGGCTGCTTATTGAAATATTTAATGAAGGATGTTATTTCTTTTCATCAATAATGGGCATTTCTTTCTGTATTCCATTTGATGACTACTTGGTAGAGCCAAATTACAGCGCATTACGTATCGGTAGCCTTTCAAAACCACAGAATTAATCTATAAAACGCACGTCGATTGGGTACATAGAACTATTCCAAAAAATTATAAATATTAATCTTGAAAATGATGGATCTACAATTATGTAGATTTTATTGCTTGCCAAGCTCCAGTAAAGAATCCGTACTGCAATAATAAATTATCATTCCTTACAATTATAACAATTTTAGTTAATAGCTAAAGTAAGTAATTACGCAGTTAACTACCTTCGTATATGAATATCGTACATATTAGCACAGCCGATAAGCTAGGTGCTGTATGAGAGGTGGGTGGCCTTTGAACCGAGCTCGTCCTTGGACTATTTCCCGTGGCTAGTAATTGCACTGCATCACGACATATAATCGACCTACACCCCAGCCCCACAACCTACTATAGCCGTTCATATTCTAACGACGCTTACATGCCAAGTTTTTATTTATAGTACCTATGTGTTGCATTATAAATATACTTCTGAACATAGATATTTCTTCTGTTCGTGGAGTACCTTGGATACGATTATTGGTCTGTGATCTTTGCATGTCAGTTTTGTGAAAATAATGAAAAAGCTTGCACACTGCTTATGTTGATCTAATTTAACGTTTTTCCCCTCTTTAGAAAATTAGTTGCTCTATTTAAAAGTGAAAACTTTTTGTTATAAGAAAAGTGCAAAGTGACTTTATGACTAAAATTACCTACAATAATATTCTTTATGCAAAATGAATAGCAGCAAATCCTTGGCTGAATCTGAAATACTCGTAACGACAAACAATAAAATAAACAACATAATATTCAAGGAAACCGCTGTACTTTTTGAATAAATATTTATATTTTATAAATGGCAACTTCGAAAGGGTGCGAAAGCACTTTTTTATATGACGATTTTTGAGTCTTACTTGAGGGAGATTCGGTCAGATGGCAACCCTATATGACACCCCATTCTATAAAATGAGTTTCGATACAACTGTTTCCTCAAATATGAATAGGGTGCTTCTATCATCATAACCGTGGCAATTTACAAAAGTGCTTCTAAAAAATAATACTTTGTTTGAATAACAAAAATATGTTTGTGACTTTTAATAAAGAAAGGTTTTTTACACGAGCCTTCACGACCCATGCTTATACATCTAGGCTTTTGTGATAAAAGTTTATAGTTGTAAAGTTGATATTTGGCTAAAATAACTAGTTTTTTTTTTTTACGTTGGTCCGTTCTTCTATCGTCAGTTGGCGTTATGGGAAGTACAATGTAGCAGTCCACGTGTCATCTTCTATACAAATATAAATATATAAATTGAAATGTCTGTTTGTAATGTCAAAATAACAGCTTTTTACTAAATGCATATATATTATGAAAAATACGATACTTATTACAAAAATATTTTTTATTTTATTCGTCCGGCTAATCTCGATTTTGACGGGACTATCACTGGCAGATAGCTGATGTTATAAGGACTAACTTATGTTCGAAAAAGAATTAGAGTCCACGCGGGCGAAGCCGCGGGCACCAACTAGTTATCCATAAAATTGCATTATTTCAGCCGATGTTTGATTTTAAATAACCATTTTCAAAACATACATACATGTTGACCAAACATGAAGAAGTTAATAACTCGAGCGCGCAGATATTTTATTTGTCGGAAAAACTACATCTGTGCGCTTCGAGACCGCGCTACCAGAGTTTAAGCTGAATCTAAGACGAAATAAAAAAAACTAAAAAATAAGTTGAAACAATGAATAGAAATAGCAATATATTATGATAAAAAAAAGGAAAAATGAGGTCTATTTGCATGTAATTGTATTAATATTATTATTGGTTTTCATTAAAAACTATAAGAATGATGTACCATCATAATAATTATAGCTGGTTAAGTTAGTACAAAAACTTGGAAATCACACATTCACTAGTAAGTGTTGCTCTTACTAGCTCGGAAAATCACTAATCATATAATAATAACTCACTAAATTAAAAGGACTTTTAACTAAAAACCTACTTATTTCTACCATAAATTTATAAAAGTAATAAAAAGTAGTACGTATTAGGAAGCCAGTGAATTCATAAATTTTTATAAGTTAATGCCACAGAGTGTCTAGGTGTCATGGAAAAGTATATGATCGTTTTTGGTAAGGGATCAGCCCGCCATTTAATATCGGCGATTTTTTTTACACTTCTAAGGGAATTTATGGGATTATAGAAAATTTATTCACCAATGAGATAGGGAAGCAGGGAAATATCTGCATATCTACTTCAGTGGAAATTGGTACAAGTTCTCATAAATAAGAGTTATCAAAAAAGTGATAAGGGCACAACGTGGCGGATGTCGGGTACGGGGAGCAAGAGTTGTCACGTGCTCTGAGCAGTGAGCAGCAACGAGCAGAGAGCAGCGGGCCCCTGCCACGAGCAGGTAGCAGCGGCAGGGGCCACGAGCAGGCGGGCAGACGCGCGCGTGCGGCCGGCGGAGCGGTCAGCGGATGCTGCGGCATTCGGAGCTATCGATTTTCCTACCTTATCGTCGCGCGGTACGAGCGAGTGCGGGGGCGCGCGGCGAGTGTGGTCGTGCTGACAGGGACAGTGCGGCGCTCTCGTAGGGTGCGGGGCTCCGTCATCTGTGGAGGGCGGTCATGAGCTTGCGGCGGCGGTACGCGTGCGAGGCGTCGCGCGGCGGGCCGGGCACTGCCCGCCCGCGCCCAGCGCGTATTGATCGGTGCGCGCGCAAGCCGCCGCCCTCGCACATGAATGGTCCCCGGTGGAAGCTCACGTGCTCGCCTGGCCTGCTGTGTGACCTCCGCGCCACCACTACGTCCTCACTGCATGTCGATACTCCCCACACTCATATTACACGTCGATCATTTAGCCAAAAAAATTGGTGGCCCACATCGCTCCCGATAATGTGATCATTTTTAAAGCGATTGATTTTACAGCACAAAATAATTTACTCTTTGGTGGCTGCGAGATTAAAATATTCTCCTTAGAATAAATATGTCAGAAATATATTGCTTTTGTATCGCATAGTTTATCTATGACTTTAAGAATAGATATTCTATGCAATAAGAAATAAGACTGCATGATAAATGGCAACTATTGTCTCGTATAGCTAATAACAATTTTGCATAAAAAAGTCTAAAACTTGACAATAGCATGGTCGTCGATGTCTTCTATAGGAATCATAATGGAGCATCAGCGACAGGTTTATGAGTGTGGCGCGAGGGGTGTGGTATTGAGCCGGCTGACGCTCAATGCGCCTATATTGCCAATATGCGCCTTAATGCGCTGTCACTGATCACAGCAAATCTCTTCCACAGTTTATACGCCGGGCACTGATTACCTCCCGTAATACGCTACCAGATTCGATGACGACGCACAAAAATATTTCACCACATTGTCATATTTTGTGCGCGTAGCTTGGCAAGTAATGGAAAGTTCATTTATATCGTAATAAAATATAGGGTTGTTGTTACCTAAAACAGTTTATCGATAACCATTGTTCTAATACACAGAAAAAAACATGGAAATAACACTGTTTTGTGACGCGCGTCATGGCGTAGGCACTGGCTACGACAGCTACGCTTATTTTAGATATCCTTATTTATTTCCCAAATTAGATTCAGATCAAGGTCTAATGATATTATCTAAAGATTATGGTGACCTCATTCAGTCTAAATAAAACATAGTCAGATAGATATCTATTTTAGATACTTACTACTTATTTATTTATTTCATGAAGATAAGGTGCCGCTTACCTTTTTAACTAGTATAATCTTGTATTGATTTAATAGGACCCGTTTTAGAATATTCAGAAGTAAAATATACAGACTATACCAAGAAAATTGTCCACTGCTAGAAATAGCGTTGGAGTTGACGCGACTACGCTCCGCTACGCGTTGCTACGCGGCCTACGCCGCCTCTACGACATTGTTATATTTTGTAAAGAGCTTTGTAATTTACAGGTGCTGTATGTATTGACTGAATGTTAAATAAAATGTGTTATTATTTATTACGGAACGTGCTTTAATTGATAATTATACGTTTTAATTTCATAAGTATTCAAAATACAAGATTTCGATACATATATAAAATAAAATAAACATAAAAAAGTTTATTTAAGTTAAACGAGGCAATTAAGTACGATCGTTTTCCTTTTAAAGACATAGATAAATGCCAAGAATTAAAACGTTCCTTGTTTTATACAACAGGGAATAACTTGGTTCTGTATTTATATTTTTTAACTAAGCGTCCGCTCTCGTGAAAATATATTTTGCTGCCCTCCCTCTTGGAGGTCGTATTTCGAAAAATCTTTTCATTATGCGTGCAAAGAATACATTGAGATTAGAGCCGCGTTAGGCATCATTTTAACGCATTGACAGTTTCTTCCTTTCCAACCTTGTTATTTACAAATGAATATGAATACAAGATTTATCTTTTAACAGGACTTTGGTTACATAGATTACCTTATTTATTAGATTTTAATTATATCTATTATTATATAGTATTTTAGTACAAGTACATTAATACTCTAATTCTACTTTTAGATCTTCTTAAATAACTTTTTTGTTGCGACGATACGAACACAAGTAACACACACAACTATGTTGAAGTAAATATGTGACGTACGAGGTGGCCGTGCTCAACCGTGGAGGGTTGCCAGCCAGTGAGCCAGCCAGCCAGCTAACGTCTCATGAAAGCCTATCACTACACTCGTACACGCGAATATCATATGTTCTCACAAGCCGCGCGCTGTGCTCGAAACGCCTTCCGTGCTGCTCTCCGCATAAAAATACAACACCGAGTTTTATTTCAAAACAAGAACCTTTATTTAAATGCACATTTGCAATGCGCTTTTTTCTAATAAAATAAGCATTTACATTTTTGAGCTCGTGAAAATAATGAACGACTATTTTTCTAGAAACTTTTCCGTGTCATTATCATATGCTTGCAGAGAACCTTTCTTGCACCATATATTATTATCACATCACATACACAACTGTAAATAGGATTTTCAACACACTTGCTCGTAAAGTCGCTTTTATTGAACCGCTTTTAGGTTCATAATGTAGTCTATTAAAAATGCGTGCTTTTTACTTTATATTACCGCACTAGTGTGGTAATGTGAGCCAAAGATTCACTAGTCGGAGTAATGACATTGCAGTATGGAATGAGTAAGTATTATCATGGCCGCATGGAATTAGCATATACTACCAAGGCAGCATCGAGCTAATGTACTATCAAGGCAGGATGGAATACGTGGAATAAGTATGAACTATCCTATACTATTAAATGAGCATTTCCTATTTTCACCCGAGCAGAGAGGTGCGCTTTTTTAATCTCATCAAAGAGACTTCATGCCTTTTTATGCAGACTGTGTAAATAAATAAAATATGATGAATTCGTCAAAAAAAGGTTTGGTTTCCACACTTAGTCCTTCAGGTGGGACATTGTGCGTGGGTACTTCTTGCCTTTTTTATGCCTACTTTGTAAATAAATAAAATATGATAAATTAACATAATATTTCATCAAATTATATATTTTTTACTACATATTAACCCTAATTTGCATATTCAAAATATTATTTTGTGTTTATTATATTTTTATAAAGGCTGTTTAGCGGTTTTGACAGTGCCTTTATTTAACACCTGCGCGCGCATCGCTTGCGCGGTGCGTAGAAAAAACAAAACAAGCACGCCATTTTTCATAAATATTTGTTACGTTTTCGTTGTGTGGTTAATTATTATCAAAAATAAGTAATCTAAAATATTGCCATCAACCGACGTTGAAAAGTTTTAAAAGAAGCTCCGGATAGTTAGTACCTGGCAACAAAGATCAGTTGAACTTTAGAAGTCTAAATATATCATCTCTATAGTTACGTGAACGTAGCATAAAGTTCTAACAACAAGTCTGTTTTTTTCCTCGCAAGTGTTTTGCAAAACGTCGTATGCAACGCGTGTGGATTGATCATTACGCTCGAAGCGGTATTATTCGATAAGGTAGGCGACTGTGTGCCAACACAGTACACTTGTATCATAATGTACTATTACAGGTAAGTGTATTCAGAGATACAAAAACGTAATTATTTTCGTTGACAGTTCCGTCATTACTTTGGAAGCTAGTGTAGAGAAAAGATTACCTTCTCCAGTTTCTAAGCGAACCCTTCCGCGACTGTGTTGCGGCAGAAATATCATGTAGGTACATACTACACACATATCCAGCTATTTCGTGACCGGAATGAGTGATGGAAGACGGGAACCGGTCGGGTTGGCGCAGGAAGGGACGCCCAGTAAAATGACTTTCTCACCGAAAATACTACACGCCGCCTTTTATATTTTATAGACATTTCATATCACCATTTCTGTTCGAGGCGCCCGAAATATAATAAATAGTTGCCGATAAATTTGAAGTATACGTGTGTATCGTTTCGCTCTCATATATTTGTACACACGTAGCTACCAATAGTAGCAAAACATTCATCAAGATATGGGAGAAAATAGTTTAGCAGTTATGTTATATAGTATGTTCAAAAGAATTAACTAAACCGTGACATATCACGTGGCATTACCGTAATAGGCACGTCACTTCATAAATTCACAAACACTGCATTATAGATACAAAGTGTACACTGGGTACTGAAATGCAGAATGCAGTTAAATAATGCAGCAAGTGAGTCCGTGCAGTGTCGTCGACGCGGTGCCTGCGATGACTGTCTCCCTTTATCATGCAGCACGAGACCTTACTTTAATAGCCACCAAAGCCTATTATCTGTACGAAGAGCAGTAGGTACTAACAGTCAAGCTTAGTTTCGACGTTTCGTGCTATCGTGCCGAAAAAATTATTGTATTAATATTGGAGCATTCGTGATCAATATCGAAGAAAAAGTACAAAATTGTTATTGTTCACCGAATATACAATTTAGACGTATAAATACTGAACACGTAAATCAAATATTAATGTATAGATAGCACACAACGTACATCGTACATGCGCGCGTAGTTTACAAGCCCAGTACGTGTTCAATATACATGGTATTCTAAAAATGTGTCGCCGCAAACGCCGATATTTTTCAAAGTATTAGTACATCGAATAAAATCTAAGTTTAAGTTTAAAGGTTTAAGAAAGTTACCCGTGAACGAATCTTATTACTCTTTTGTCGTGGCATGCAAGTTTAAAGTAGAGAATTCGGAAGAGCGATCGACAAAGTTGTGGCTGTCGCGACCAAAGCGGATTACTCGTTCAGCCTTCCCCGCTCCGTGTGGCTCCCGGGAACATCGCAACGATAACGCGATTATTTGAGCTCGTCCGAATTGAGGGGACACACTATCCATATTGTGAGCCTGGCCGGGGCTCGTGTTGGCCGAACTGAGTCCCACTAGTTAGCGTTTCGCATTCGAGTGTGACGTCAACGGATACCGCATGCGGCCAACTTGATTCCTACCAATTATACACTGGAGCTGCAGTTACGGCCAATTACGAGTTTGGGCGAGTTACTATTGGCTCTATGATACCCGAATCTAATTACTTGCATGTATGTAAGACCCTGACAGCCTCCCTCAGTGTATCATGTCTACTGGCGTAGTCTTGCTCAAAGTTATGTAGCTATACGTATATCCGTTATTTTACCCTAAGCGCTCACCTCTCCAGTTTTATAAATAAAGACAAGATTTGTGCTCGGCCAGTGCTCTCACTCGCGTCACTCAACGCCAAAACATAAATGTGCCAAATTGAGCGCAAATATTCACAAGACCCTTATCTCTGTGTAATGAAATGAGTGGCGTGTATAAATTGCCCTGTAGGCCCTTACATCTGCACTACCACTAACAATAGGTAATTGGTTGAAGCCTTTCGGGCCAGTTTCTGACGTATTAAGTAAATTGTTCAATACATAGCTGCCCGTTTTTTTCCAGTTACCACGTAGGTGGGCTTCAGTTGAACGTACCTTTTAGTTGATATTGTGATTGTCTGGGAATGGTAATAAGACATTTTACTAATATAACAGGTTTCTGCTTATATTTTCGTCACTACCTTAAATGTCGATGTAAAAAAAGTTTCCACTCTAAGAAGTTTTAAAAGAATCCTTAACGTTAACTAATAAAAAAAAAAGTTTCCACTCTAAGAAGTTTTAAAAGAATCCTTAACGTAATAAATAAAATAAAATACCTACATACAATATTTTTGCGAAAATATTATACGTACTGTTGTTTAAGTAAAAGTATAATGAGCGGAGACGCACTGAGCTGCAAAGTAGTTGAGTGGAACGAATCAGCGAATAGTTCAAGAGAGAAACAAAGTCAAGTGGATATCTTACCAGTGCGCGCTGCATCCGACCACCGCCAGGCGCCAGGCTCTGCAACAAGGAAATACACTCTTCATTTTATATTTTACAACTCCATAGTCGTACTGAGAACTTTATTACTTTGCGACTACGGAGCGAGGTTCATTTTTAATGAAATATTGATGGAACAGCGTTGGTTACTTTGCAATTTTCGTTCTCACGTAGGTATTAGTAGGTAGGTTACCATTGCTACCTACTGCTTGAGGACAATCGACCCGTTCATAAGAACAAATAAAAAAGGATAATTTTATATTATTATTAGTGTCCGACCGAAACACGGTTTTCAGTCGAAACCGAAACCGTAATCGAATCTTGGGCTCACCTTCTAGTTTCGGCTGAAACTGAAACCGAAACTTATGAACTTAAGTAAAAGTTAGTTAAATTGACATTATTTTCTGATACCCGTCATTTTTCGTAGATTTGTTGCAAATAATTTGATTAAGGGGTGATTTTGCAATTATCAGATTGTTATCCATAGACTCGGAAAGCGATTCTCACTGATATTAACCAGCATGTCTACTAAAAACCTAAGTGACTTATTTATAAGTAAATACATATTTTTTTGGATTTGTACAAAATGTTTGAAAACACTACCCTATTACTAAGTCAACGCTGTCTGTCTGTCTGTCAATCTTTCGTATGCTAACAAAACCGACAGCTTACGAACGACAGTTTTGGTCGGGCCTAAGAATCAGCCACTTTATGGCCGGAATCGAAACTGTGGCCGAAACTGGCCGAAACCGAAACTCAAACCGAACCTTCTGTCGAACACTAATTATTCTATAGAAAATCTGCAAACTAATGCGTTTTTCAGCGGATGAAAAAGAGAAATCATTTTCCGATACATAATTTTCTTACTTGTTTTCTATTGATATCTTGGATTCACACATATCGCGCAGAAAGCTTATAAGCGCCCACGTAAGTTTGATGCGTACGTGATATTAAATGAAGAAGAAGAAAGCTTTCATTATACGGGTTTGCAAGTGGCGGTTATTGTAGAACTGAGTTAAACTGTCTGATGCAATTATGCTACGGTCCAATTTAAGGAAACTCCGCTAGTTTTACAATAAAGGGAGATTAAATTCCTAAATCCCCATCAATGGGGATATAGCTAATGTATTTTAACTAAACACGTTTGCTACCTCTGTTTACGATTATTTTCATAGCTTTAAAGTCTATTTATAGCTTCGAAAAAGGAATACTTTACTTTTGTGTATACATGTAAGTTATCTGGTGTGAAAACATAGCACAGATTGGACAGATTGGTTTTCGTATGAAAAACATTTTACAGTAGTGTGCAATGTGAATAAATTGTTGCTATATAAATAAATTTCCAGTGTATTCAATCATCAGCATACTCGTATTAAGGTTAATTATTAAAATTCTGAAGAAACACATCACTACATTGCGAGCACTTTCCAGTCCCAGTTTTCAGCTCTTACTGTGATATTTTATCTGTGGTCACGCTTGGGCTGCCCGTGAATAAAAGCACTGAAAGTGCCCGAAGCGTTCGCGCTTCGTATTGTGTTCTTGAGATTTCAGTGGGCTACTTATCTCGGAGATATGGACGAAGTCAATTTTAAAGGAAAGCCCGCTGTTAATATTAGTTAAGATGGCGATTTACTTCTTTTCGCGATATTATAACTTGGTATGTTTTAATTACTATACGAATATTGATGAAGGTTGGTATGCTATCTACCGTGTATCTTTTTGTGACCGAATAGTGAACCAATATTTAGCGATAGCACGATTCATAAACATGAATGTTTTGTCAATATTAGCTGTGTGTTAGTTAGCAGGCGTTGTTTTAATCAGCGCTTGTTTGTTACCACTAGTTAATGATGGCGCGGACGGCGCGAAGCGTAGTGCCGTTGCGTCGGCAACAGCTGGCGCTGTCAGCGGCCGCCATGATTGATTGGCGTCCTCCCGCAGACGCAGCCGCATCTAGGGTACGTCGGGACATCCGGAGCGCTAGCACCTACGTTACCTCTAAATCTGGTTTTCTGAATTTGCGAGATCACTTACGTATTGGGAGCTTGACTCATGTAAGACGTCAATCAATTTACTTATAAGTAGATAGGTAGGTAAATTGGTATTCAGTCCATAAAAGCAAGCTACTGTACAACGGCGTAGGTTTTGCCGTTTAGTACTAAATTCGAGATACTAATTACTACCTATAGCTTTATAAAACTTACTTACAATTCAATCATGTCAGCCAAGTCACACAAACAACCTAACCCTTCTATAGCTTTTATTACATGATGAGTGATTCCATGCCAACGTACCTCAATCAGCTGAATGAAAGAAAAAAGAACTTTAATAACATCCAAAGAATATTATCTGATGGTGTCAATGTCAACCGTCGTTGTTGTGAAGATAACCACGCCGAAATGAATGACACAAATAACAATGAAAAACTTTTCAGTGAGTTACCTCAAAGCTCATTAACACGTAAACTAGTTGCTAAGGGAGTAAAGCACGGCTAGGTGCCACCCACACCTCTCCGCTTCGGAATCTCAATAGGCGACTCCATTTTCTCAAAAAACTGCCGGCCTCCTTAACATGCAATCTAAATTCCGATTTAAACTGTGATCGCTCACAGTCCAAAGGGTCTAAGAGCCGAGGAATGTCGGGAATGCAATCAAAAACGTCTCAATGGTGCTGAGCGATCTAAGGAAACGTCACACATCAAATCGTTCGGCACGCTTCGCCGTCGCATTCGACACCCACCGCAGATGTGATTGATGCTGCTTTCATATCATTATTACTGTAATGCTCCTATTATTTTAGCTTAAACTATTACCAAGTTAATCTATAAGCACAATTTGGTCAGCACGACTCCTTCCAAATTACTTACAAGATAATATTGTGTGTTCACTTGTTCAAATAATTTGCCGCATCATTTAATGAACCAAGAAATGAAATAGCAGCAAAATTAAAATGCTCTAGTGGCTCTAGGACAGGCTGTGGTGGACAGAACGAGTGCGGTATAAAATATTTTACCAGGGAGGCGTTCAGCTGCAAAATATTAATTTTCTTTACTGCCGAGCTACCGGCTTAATATATCTGACCCAAAATAATTAAATTATATCCATTTCACACTTTTCGGGCTCGAATTTCGGTTAATCCTTTTTCACGATGTGTTCTCTCATTTTTCATCGTGAAGCTTAATTGGGGTTTACTTGCGACAAAGTAGTTAGGTCCTGATTGAGGGACATTAAAGGCCACAGATTTGAGTACAGCAAACAGAAGGCTTAAAAACTGATTCGGATTTAATCCACGGAGCATTCTGTGAACAAATAGCTACGTTAGGAGCACATTCAGTCAGCAATCAACATTGAGTTAATACATACAATACGTAGGTAGGTAGGTAGTGATGTGATCAATATCGTGCATTGTTAGATTCGGAGACGGCTGCCGGCGGCGCGTAATTTCCGCTCCGTTCAGCTTAATCGCGCCGTTTCCTGTATCGGCTTATGAATCTTTTGATACTGCGCGCACCACAATTCGCGAATCAATTGATTACCCCGACGTTCATGGTAATCACCGCACAACATCGCGGCTTATGGCTATGATCTAGTTTGTTCGACGCAATCCGCGTTCTGGTTATTGTAAGTCTTTATTATAAACACGTCAATTGAGTGCTCGGTACGGTAATAAGTATGTTTATTTTAGGAAACATGTTTTCTTTCTTTGGTGAACTAAATCTTTTAAGCTTTTTATGTGACTGTATCTTAAACCGTGTGTAGATTTTGTTGTTTACTTATTTTATCGAGGGCAGAACACTTTAAAAGAAATTGGATTAGGCAAACTAATTTGTACGTTTTATTTAGTAGCAAATTAGGGAATAAAATATATTTGTATCGTGTTATACAATTATGGACATCCCTTACTTATTCGCTTTTCCAATAGATTAGGGGAAAAACTAAAACCACTAACCGAAGCAATTTGAAAAAAGTAAGCGAAACATGTTTAACCTAAATAAAGCTATCGGTCGGTATTCATACGCGGTAAAAGGGTAGAAACATGCAACGTAATCAACTGGGCTGGTTTTAATCATCGAGGGCTGTTCGACACGGGCTCCCGCGGCCATGTTGCCATATCTACTCGTTAGCTACAACAGCTCGCGACATGCCAGCATTATTTGAATACATGAACAGTTTATCCTAAAACGACAGGGCACAATAACGACTGCTGCTAACAATATCTATAGCTGTAGCTGTTTGAAAACGTTTCGAGGTGCTGTATTCCGGTCTACGAGTATATTATTAGCTGCCATTTTGGTTTTGAATTTTATTTTAGATTTTATAACATTTTCTTTGCTTTTACAATAATATAATATATCTTACAGATTGCACGACAATATTCCATTTAGCATAAACTCAGTGTATTCGCCAACAGAGCCGTAGACAATTTATATTATTGATTATGAGTATTTAGTCGTAGAGCCGTAGTCTATGCGCTTAGCGCCTAATAAACGTAGTTCAGAAGACGGCTATTGAGGCGTTAAGGTAGCCTGAAATAAATATACGTAACAATGCCCACGTCTGAAGCTAAATTATTATTAGCTTTGATTTATACAGCCACCACAATGACTGAAAAATACATTTCTAATACATTTTTCTTTTCATTTTCAGCAGGTATACATTTCCTTCCGCCGTGAATGTGCTAAGTACCATAAAAAAGGAATAAATCAAGTCAGATACTGCTCTAAATAAATGTAATTTACGGTTACGTTTTCGGTTTCCGAGAGTAAAATGACGTTACACCACCTACCGAGGTATATCTACGGATCTCGTGAAAATTCTTGTACTTTTGTCCGGACATTTTAGCAATGCGATTATGAAACGTAGCGTTCCCGCTCATTTGAGAGATATTTCAATCCATAAAACGGTTAGTCTCGAATATTGTTGAAGAGAGTATCATTATATTAGTTACTTATGCAATATTTTTGTCTAATTATATCAAAGTACAGCAAGAACCCGTTACGTTGGGCATGACCGATGGATATTAAAGCATTACAGAATGTCTGACATCTATTTAAATTACCGTCATAAAGTCGTGACTTAGGCAAACGTATTGAAATCTTCATTTCTATAAAAAAAAGATGTTGTGGTCACATAAAAGTACGATTCCGCATAACTATACGTTAAAGGAACATTTTGTTTGATTGCAATGTTGTGTTTTAATTCGGTATTCCTTTCTTGCTGCAGGTGACAAATGGTTAAGATAAGGTTTCTGTGCCAGGCAGGAGATGGGACATAAAATGGTTCATAATGGATTCATAAGTCGAGCGAGTTCAGCCTACGCCGCCGTAGCTGGCGTAATGGCGTCACTGTTTAAAACTGCATCTTCAATGGGAACACCTAGTCGGGTTAAGATAGGAATTGTTATCATTAAATAGAACTAACTAGGGCTTGTATTTGTGTTTAAATACCTTCTGCTATTGATCCAGTGTTCTTAAATAATCGTGGAACATATTTTTCTTTTATAAATCCATCGCATACCATGCTTAAACTTCTTGTAACGTACAATTCTTAACATTGCGGATTTTATAGAAAATAGACCTCTCAAACATTCATATAAAACTCTCCCCCAAATAACCCGACCAGTGGCATATAGGCACATAATCCAATATCAAATTTCAACATGTGAAATAATCTGGTGAGTTTCATTTCTAAACGTGAACTAAATTTCAGTTTTATCAGTGCAAAGTGGGGAGGAAGGAAGCGGGGAATGCGCCGGGAATATTTGCTCAGTGCCCAGACGCTAGCGAATCCCAGCTCCCGGCTCCCAGTCTCCGGCTCGGAACACGACTCGACGGATCTTGTGGAGTCGCAAACACCCCTTTTAAAACGATGTTCTTGTTTGTAGGTCACATGTAGTCTAATTAATTTGGTCGGTTTGTAGATTGGAATTGGGGTGGCTATTTTGGGAAATTTGATTAATCGATGCAAGTATGTACTCCGACTAAGTATTTGTGTAATTTTTGTGATTAAAAAAGAACATGTGATTTATCCCAAGAACAAACTTAACATTGTAGTTGAAAAACATGTTCTCCCATACGGAATGTAAGGGAGAATATGTTTTTTCAGCTGCAAATGGATGCTGGTCGATTATTGCTCGTTAACTTGTAGAGCCTATTTAGCCGTAATAGTTTTCCTTTTAATTCGTTACATAGAATACTGCTGTAAATATTTCCTCATATCCAAAACCAACCATTTAGGTGGCGGAGGGAGGGGGGGGCTGTCACCTGTGTGTGTGGAAAAATAAAAATGGTTTTCACATACCTACTCAATATTTTTGAACGACCTTTACAATAACACCCCACAGCATAGACGAGAAAAAAAGAAACATCCCCACTTTACGTGTAGGGGAGGTAACATAATAAATATATTTTATTTTACCACTTTGTTGGCGTGATTTATGTATATTCAATCCAAATTACAGTTTTCTAGTGCAAAACACAACAACAACAGTCTGTTTAACAGTCTCTGAGCTAAACCGCGGACAGAGGGACAGACGGACATGGCGAAACTATAAGGGTTCCTTCAAGCAATAAAACAAGGATAAAAATAATGTTTAAGTAAACATGTATGTACCGAGATTTGAATACCAAATCAAGTTAATGCCATTCACTACACACTTGCTCATAACGCCAAAATTCAAACAGTAGATACTCGATATAAACTAAATTAAATTACAGCTCGGTTTGTTGTGTTCCAGCGGAAATTGCTCGGCTTTATCGAATCTTTACGTATACCCAAGCTCCATAATCATCAACCAGAGCTTTTGCTCGCGACTTCATCTGCGTGAAATTTCTTGTTTTAAAATGTATCTTATAGTTGTGCCCCGTTACTCTGTTTCGCTTAGCGCTCTTTCTAAGTTTTTTTCTTTTTGCTCGGCTCCTAAGAGTCTTAGCGTGTTGTTAAATACCCTATAACTTTCCTCATTTCATTCAAAATTAGGCTATCACATGCAAAAAGTTTTTTTTCAAATCCGACTGGTAGTTCCAAAGATTAGCGCGTTAAACAAACAAACTCTTCAGCTCTATTATATTAGTATATAAATATTCATAGGTATAGGTAGGTACTAGATTGTCCACTTTTTATTACAACACGTTTTATTCCAACGAATTTAAATTTCCATGTAACGGCAGATAGACGGTGGCTAATGCGAATTTTTGCAGAAACGCGATAAGAGAACAAATTTCCGTCACGATAGATAACAAATCGTAAGTATTGGCAGAGCGATGGACAAGGAAAGCTTGAATCGTGAAGACGGAAAAGCTGTAACATGAGAGTTAAATTACTTATTTTACAAAAAAAGCTAAAGTAGGTGGTAGATAATTATCAAATAATAAAAACACAGATAAATATAAAATTCTATGAAAATAGCAACAACAATAAAATCCAGTTTTAATATTATATTCGTTATTCGGGCATTTTTGCACTAAACTTGTCCACAGTCTACTGTCCTAATTATTTCGAATGAAAAAAAGCCAACGTTTAATTTAAGTAGTACGCGCCGGCGAACCTGGTTTAATAACGCATTCAATAAAAAAAACATAGTTGGCTGTGTCGTATATTCATAGAAAAAAAGTTGCGAACAGAAGGTGTTGCCTCAGAGAGGAAATGGTGGACCGGTCAGGCTTCCATGAAGTAGTCTTATAGCGGGGTGGCTATCGGTGGTCGTAACCACAAGCCCATCCTGTGCAGTTGGAGGAAACCGCGCGGGTGATATCACACCGATTTACTTACCGGACATAATGCCGTATAAAAAGAGAAAGCAGTCGTTAACCAACACCGATTTTTTTATTCCATTGTTAAAAATAAACATTAAAAAATGCAGTAAAGTTTACAACAAAAGTAATTGTAAAACAATTAATAATTCCTTTTTCGTTATGCCGATGTAATTTCACACACGCAATTTGCCAAATTGTTTTAATTTACATAATAGCTTAGTTGAAGTTTACATCAGGGGTTAATAACCAAGGCTGTTAAATAAAAGTAACGATGTTGTTATAACTATTTATTCTACCCACCTACACACAAAAGGAAGTACCTGCTCAGCTCATCTTTACAAAAGTTTATAACGCATTCAAGGTTACGAGCTAACGAGAATAAAACAAACGTTCTAAGTTAATGTATGAGCTTTGTAGCAAGTAGGTAAATACCAACCGAATAGTGTTCCTATAACCGTAAAAAACTGCATAAACAGTTTTTAGCATAGTTTTACGCCTTTGCACCGTCAAAGTTAGTTAAAAATATTTCCCACGGTGCCGGTGGCCACAGTTAACGTTTGCCTACCTGGCAAAGGGTGTTAAAACTCCACAAATATTACGCCGCCATTCGACATATTATAAAACATTGGTATACAAAAACGGGATTATAAAATCTAAGCTTTTAATTTATTGGATATGAACGACAGGCAAACTACGGGATTCATTTCAAACAGGACAACTAGATGGCGTTGTACATTTTATGTCGAATTCTGAATCTCGCTATAGAGATTTTTCTGCGACAGCGTATAGGGGTCCAGCCCGCCCAGTTTTGTTGCTTATAGCCGGCTCGGTCTGTAGCAGTTTGCGGACTCTATGGGGCGAGGCAACTAACCTAACCAACTTCTTGGACCTCTTTTGCGGGGTGGCGGGTCGACTTTCGAGTCAGGAAAAATTGAAACCCCGCACCAAAAGAACATGGACGCTAATGTGCAATAGATTTTTTGATAGGTAAATAAATACAAATAGGAAGAATAATAAAAAGATGCGTGTACGTGAATATATTTCACTTATTACAGCTGTTTCCGACTTTGTTTTCGAAAGTTTAATTACGCGTTAGCCATACCATAATGCTTGTAAAATTAATTTAAAATGGGAAGTTATTAACTTGGCGACATTTACAAAATTTTGTGCACAATCATATAAAATTACGTACGGTGCAGTGAGTTTATACAGAAAACATAATACCTACCTTAACCATACAGGCAAGTAAGTAGATAATATTATCAATTCGTAGACATAATAAAAATATGTAGGTTTCAGAATTATAATTTCAGTAATGTTAAATATCTCGTGTTGATGTCCGCTTTACAGTATAATAAATGAAAACATTCTCTTGAACGTTATTTAGGGAGTGGATACAATAATTTGTGACTGGCTCAGTCATGGGCCTTATTGAGATTCGACGAGGGGCCTTAACTCGTCATTGCAGTATTTAGCGAACTTTAAAGCGACGATGACGGGAGCATGAAACGGTATTTATGTAACATTTATATTCCATAGCTAAAGAGAGGTTTAATTCTCCCTTTTTTATTTAATGTTCCGTATACGTCGTAACCTATAATAATCATTGATAAGTTTTTATTGTAATACATTATAGGTAATATTGAGTTCTTTATATTGATGGACTCGTTTTTTGTAAAACTCGTTTCGTACCAGGTGGAGTGGAGACTTGTTTATTTCTGGGAAGTCGTGACTTTACCTATTTCACTATAATAGCACTATTTAGTTGAGCACCCATTTTTGTTAATAGCTCAACATCAAGAGTAAAAGTTTTGTCGTCAAACAACAGTTATTGATTTTAGCACATTCAGTTGTTTCAGACAGGGTCGTTTGAGGGCGCGAGCGGGCCTGTGAGGGGTTTCAGGAGGACGGGGGGCGAGGCGGGGAGGGGAGGCAGTAAAACGGCAACCATACCTCCACACGTGAATATTTGATGGTTGAATCTCGCTGTGGCTACGGATACAGGGGTATTCAGGTTATCAGAAGCAGCCCTAAGACTGAATCGACGAGACATTAATTAACTTCACTGATTAGGGGCTAAGCTTTGAAATGAGCTTGGAAGTTAATCCTCTGGCGTTTCTGAGGCAGTTTTCATTTCAATTTGCGAAGCTGGAATAAATAGCATCGATCCGACGCCGACAGTTAGTGCGATTGTTTGTAACGTTACCGACAAGAAGCATTCGTGCGTTACTGGACTACCAATTCTAACGTTATTCTCGCAACTTCTATAAAGCTTCTGTATAAAATCGTATATTTATATTATTTTTATAGAATCTACATTGGATCACGCTACCGTTCTAAGTAATTACTGTAATGGGAGGTACCCATCAGTCCCAAAAAGAAGACATACAAATGTATTTACGGAGTTTATTTGGTTCTGTATACACAGAGCGTACTCAGAGGGTGTATCCTTAAATAATTGATTCCCTCTAGCCAAACGAGATCTTCCTTATTTCCCGTGCGCGACAATCTTACCCTTACACTTTTTTTAAACTAAAAGCGTCCTCTCCACTCTATTCCTGTACATACGCTTCAGAATTATGCATGATTGTAACTACTGACTCAGTTTACATAACAAATGTGATCTGCGCCGCGGGAATTAAAATGTTGAAACTTTTGGTTTAAAGAATGCTTAATAATGAAATACGCCATCCGTTGTTGGATGGATCTAGTCATAATTTTAATAAACATTTTTCACTTTCACTTTATTAAGTATTAAAATACGCGTATGTATGTATCATCACACGTCAAATCTAAGGTTATTATTTCAAGTCATATTTCTTGAACATTCATTTAATGTCACATTCATCTTCATTACGCAGTTTCCGCTGCGACGGTGATGGGGCGTCAACGCACTTCCCGACCACACTTAAAAAACATGCATCGAGTTCCGTGGGAGACGGATCACGATTGTTTGTGCCGATAATGGTATTCGCGGAGAACTTGGCGGCTGCGCTGCCGCGCGTCCTACTCATATGTAACGCTCGCTCGACAACCCGAGTGGATTACTCTTTCTTTACTAGAAAATGTACACTGCAATAATGAATAAATAATTTACTTTGGTCTGAAATGCTCTGAAAATGTAGAATCAGTGCACTGTAGAATGTACGTAAGTAGATCTCATCTGCATTAACTAGTGTGTCGTTGGCGCTTGTTTTTAGTCTGCCTCGAACGGAAGTGGGGCTGGCGCATGGCACTGATATATTATTTAGCACTAGCGCTAGCCCGCGGCCTCACTTGTGACCGGGATAAACAGTAGCCATTTCAGTTTCCATGTCACATGCTACCAGTGCAGCGTATTAATTTTCGGTCGCGCAGTTGATACTGTTGAGAAGGCCTACAAAAGCAGGACAAACAAACTTACTCCATAATCAGTATTTTTTTTAACATTTTTTGTTGTCTTTTTAGGGTTCCGTAGTAAACAAGGAACCCTTATAGTTTCGCCATGTCCGTCTGTCTGTCTGTCTGTCCGTCTGTCTGTCCGCGGGTTAGCTCGCGTTTAGACGGTTAGTACTAGAAAGCTGTAATTTGGCATATGTATACATATTAATCATGCCGCCAAAGTGGTAAAATAAAATCAAGATAAAAAAAAAATTTAGGGTACCTCCTCTACACGTAAATTGGGAATGTTTTTTTTTTTCTCAACGACATGTGGGGTATCGTTAGAAAGGTCGTTTAAAAGTATTGTAGTTTGTGGAAACAATTTTTAGATTCAGGGATTCGTTTGCGAAATATTAAACTTGTAACTGAAATTTTTTGTTAGTGTCAAGTGTCTCCCTGCCAGCTAAATGGTTGTACTTGGATTTGTGAAAAAATTCACAGCAGTAGTATATATAACGTAATTAAAAGGAAAATTATCAGAGCTAAGTAGGCTGTGCAGGTTAACGAGTAATAATTAACCAACTTAAATTTGCGGTTTGAAAAACATGATCTCCCATTCATTCCGTATGGGAGAACATGTTTTTCAACTACAATGTTAAGTTCATCATCATCCTAACTACGGAACCCTTCATTGTGCGTGGTCCGACACGCACTTGGCCGGTTTTTTAAACATTGCGTGTATGAATGGTCATTTTATAGAATAATCAGGTAACTAAACAATGCGCTAAGCCATTTCGAAAATTAAATCAATCTCACAGTACCTGATAGACTGATAAACTGTGTGAAACTTTTATGAATAAATTACCTCACATAATAATAACTATGTCAATTAAAAAAAAACAATTTTAACGAAAACCATTGAAATTAAAAAATAACACAAGGTAGCAGTTTCAGTACAAAAATTGAATGATAATTTCATCATTTTCACGAAGCCTAACAAAAACATTTGGATAGTTGTCATTTTACAATGTGTAAGCTGAAGAGCACTAACATCATTAGGTTTAATTGTTGATAAAATCGTGTTTGTTATATCTATTTGTGTGTCATTTCCCGAGGGAGAGGTAAATGAGCACACAGAGGGCGCGGCGCAAAGAGGGCGCGTCTGTTACTGCTAAGTGACTTTTTTAATATTTTAACTTCGACAGTGCAAAGGTGAGGTAATCGCGATACTGCTAACTTGTCGCGGAGGGTTCTCGCTACCTGCCTAATGTTCTTTGATTACATGACTTTTATGTCTATTATTGTTACGACATTTTTTTAATGCGAGTTTGAGTACAATGCTGTTATGTCGTTATTCCTATACAGATTTAAAAGTTAACTTGTCTTACTTTTTACACCGTTCTGAGTACCGGATTATCTTGTCGTTTCAAGCTGAGCTTTTGAACAAAACTCTTTTCTTAGGTATTATAACAGCTTAAGCCATTTATGATACAGCTCCAAGTAGGTACTTATATAACAAAAATAGTAAAGGATAGTACAATAACCTGGTAAACGTAAGCATACGTATAATGCAACCGGGGAATATACCTTACAATTGCCGCGTCGAGTTCATGAACTTAAAGCTAAGTCGAACAGTAAACCGGAGAAACGATAATAAAATTAAGAAAAGGCATGAAAGCGTTTTCTATAAACTTAATAAAATATTTGAGTGTAAACTGGTTTTATAAGTGTTTACACTTATCTAAAGTAAATGCGTAATTGAAATCGAACCACGTTTCTATGGCGGCCGACAATGTTCTCCGGCTCATGTATATTTAGCAACACCTCACCGCACGTATTACCCAAGTTTTTTCAAACGTTCGCCTAACTATTACTAATTTATTCAAGAGCTTGCGTAACCCGCTCGCCCTTCGCCCTACCTTAAACACTTTAGAATATTAATAGCGACGTGGCCCTTCATGTAAATAATCATATAATGCTATTTCGAAATTTAACCTGCTCACACTTGCTGCTATAAAATATATATTTAATTATTATCTTATTTTCGAAAGTGTGAAAAGGCATGCCGATATTAAGTTAAGAACGGATGGCACCTATCTGATAAAGCTCAGAACACCTGCAGCCGACCATTCGTTCGTAATATTTTTCTATATTAAAATATCTTACAGATGAAAAATTCTTAGAATTTTGCCTGACAACAATATTAGCACAGAATATTATTAGGCATATAGTTTAATAAGTAGGTAGGTACTGGAAATTATTAAAGGAAGTGACTTCAATATAATTTCAAAGAGAAGTAAACGTAAAGCGCAAGAAATACAGATCAAAACGAGATTCGGGCCAAGCATAATAATAATAATAATAGCATATTATATTTCTTGCGCTTTACGTTTACTTCTCTTTGAAATTATATTGAAGTCACTTCCCTTTAATAATTTCCAGTAGCTACCTACTTATTAAACTATATGCCTAATAATATTCTATTTGAGATAAGGCTGTCATCATTTTGATCATTTTCATGAAATCGCTTCAGTACCGATAAGTTCAGTTTAAACGTATCGTTCAAACTCAAACTCAAACTCAAAGCATTTATTTCAAATAATCCAATTACAGGCACTTTTGAATTGTCAAGGGGTCGGTCAGTCAGAAATATGAAGCTAGTTGCCCATTTCAACGCGTAGTAGGTTCCTATGGCGAAGAACGGGCAAGAAACTCCACGGACACTCTTTATTGGCACAGAAGTGTGAATCGACAACTGTCAAGGGTCCAAGGTAAACATTGTAGATACACATAATATTTGTTACATTATACTGTTGTTTACCTAGCTATTAATCACACCATGACCTGTAGGTAACTCTCAGGGTCAACCGTTACATATTTTGGATTGACATGCCTTGCCATCAAAAATTCAAAACATAGAGCATCATTACCACATTCTTATGTAGGTACCTCTTTAGTTCCGCAGTTTCATAGATCAAAATTAATGAAGGACATCGTTTTACATGTGAACCAAGTGAGAGTTGTTCCACTACTTATGAGCCAGCATTGGCCAGCAACCACTGACACTATTTTGTAAATAATCACTACTTCTGACACTGCCTACTGCCCTCATTCGTCCGAGAATTGGTGTCAAGCTCCTATCTACTAACTACGAAACGTTGTTTTGGAAAGATAATGAAAAGACAGTAGTACCAAAAGTCATTTATAAAGTTTATAAAGCAAGCCCTTTCCAGACTTTCTCCTATAGTATTTGAAATATCAACATGAATTAAACATTTCTCTTCTAATATACATAGATTTAAATCTTCCATCAATAAATTAAACTATCTGAGCAGTACCGGGAATCCAATTATTATCGGTAAGTAATTAGGTATCTTGGGACGCCGCCGCCTTCCGCGTTTCCTCAATGGATGCAGATCGCCGATCAGATCTAGATTACGGATGAGAGAGAACCGTACTCGGATACTTTTTAAATGGTTTAAGTTTTTATTCCTGTTTCTTAAAAGGATGGAAAAGTCGATGTGAAGTTTTTCTGTTACATCACCGGCCATTGTCTGCTATTCGAGACTGAGAAAAACGACTAAATAAATTCATATATTCCCAATTTTAATTTTAGCTTATGTTTTTTTTGACCTATAACCGATGACCTGGTGAAAGCCGTAGGAATCCGCTGGATGCGAGAAGCACAGTACCGGTCGAAGTGGGAGAGCCATATGTCCAGCAGTGGTCGTCTTTCGGCTGAAATTATGATGGTGATAATAATGTTTTTTTGTATTTACCTTTGTATCTATTTACGTATATAGTGTTATTTTTATTTCAATGCTATCAAATATGATTTTATCTTATTTGTCTGAGAAGAGCTAAAAGGTGTTGTTTACCGTTTTTGCTGCATAGGTGCACATATAATAACGTCTGCAAGCGTTGTAGAAAGTAGCAGATATTCCCTTATTGACTTTAACTCATGCGATAAATAGCTGATAACGTACGTAGCGTAGGTTCCTTTGTTTTCTTATATTAAGATTAATAGGTCACGTTGAACATTGTGGAGCATTACGCACTAATCGGTGGCATTTAGGTACTATCTAATTAGATAGTACCTAAATGCCACCGATTACCGAAAACGAAACACCTAGGTGAATTCACCTAGGTATTTCGAATTCGCAAGTTGACCTGAGGAATATAGCAATAAGAACCATTTTGATTGATAGGAAACATCAAATCTGCTGATAAGACAAAATTGGCAGTAGGTAATCGTACCTTCGTTCAGCATTCGTGTCGTGCTCGCTTAGTGCTTGGCTTGATGTAAAGCTCGACTGCTTTAATGGTCAGCCTCTACACCAACTCGACACAATCCTATTTTTATTTATCAACAAAAGTGTTTAGGCTTACGTCATCTTATGAAACCTTGACCTAAATTGGTTTTTTACTTAATGGCATGTAAATATATGCCGCCAACGCGTTAGCAGTACAATCAATCTGTCTTTAACGTAGGTAACGACTGTTAAAGCGCTGATCGACCACTCCTTATAAGTACAAAACGTGGTACTTTATACAGACTATTAGTTGTAATATGGACTTATTTACATATATGATATGTGTGTTGATTTTCACTCATATTTGGTTAATTGTTTCGTAAATTTATTTTACGTCTGTCGTTGAATTTTCCGAAAAAGAAGGGATATTGTAATGTTTTTTTTTTAATCTCATTTCATTCCCTATTAATCATTACATTACGTCCCATCTTCATATAAAATACCCATATACCGTGTACAAGATATAAATCGAAACTCCTAAAATAATATGATAAAGGGAAAAGATTTGATTTTTTGGATGTTTGTTTTTTTGTTACGCTTTCAAGCTAAAACGGCTGAACGTATTTGAATGAAATTTGGCACATGGGTAGACCATAACCTAGGTTAGGACATAGGATACTATTTATTCCGATATTTGCAAGGGATCGAGACATATGCGGGTGAAACCGCGGGGCGGAGCTAGTATTTAATAATAAAAAGACCTGTGGATGGTCTGCCAAGAACTGCTTGGCAGTGCTAACTATAACTTTCTTGAGTCTGTAGTAGCCTAATAGGTCATTAAGTCATGCATTATTATAGCACCACGTAGCAGGACGTGGCAATGTTAATTACACCCTGCTTATAAATAAAACGAATACTACGTAAAAGGGGTGACTGACTGCATTACACTGAGTGACTTGTTAAAATAGGTAACGAACACAAAGGGAAATTCAAAAGCGCTTTTCTTCTGAAGCGCCTTTCTTTACAAACTGTATGACTAGTTTCGGCAGGTGTGCATTTGGACAATATTTTATCTTATTATTAGGTACCAAAGCTACCTACTTCAGCTAGCTTCGCTTTGTGTATTTCTGACATCTTTTACCTTTATGTGAGTCTACTTATGGTACAAGTTATTGGTAAATAGATACGCGATTTACGCACCACATCAAACAATTTATTCCCATTCCAAAGTATCTTTGATCAATGAGTATATTGGTAAGGTAAATATCCAAACATCCTTTGATTATTATCCTTTGTTTTGCACATACATATTTCTGTACTGTTATGTGCGCCAAATTAGGTATAGGGGTACAAAGCAATTGTAACGGTTGATCAAAATCGAAGCGTTTGTCTGTAAGTACTCAATACAAGAATTAGATTCAAATGGATGGCAAATTCTACAGAAAACCCTAACAATTACATAAAGGAGTTGAATAGTTTGGGTCGCCATGAAAGGAGGTTCAAATGAGATCGAGATAGCTCAGGATATGAGATGCATTAATCTTTTGAATATCTTTTGTATGTAATTGCTCAAAAACCTCTTTGTTAACCAATAAGCTAAAAATAAATCCCGATGCTTGTGAATCATCAGCCACACAATACAAACGTTGCAGCTCATACATCTCAAGATCAGTACAATGTCATGTTACAAGCAAGCATTATGTAGAGCGTAATGCAGTCTCAGTGTGAGCTGCGGTGTATATAGCCAGCTCAACAGCTGAGTCAAGACTGAATGCCGACATAGAACAGGCGCCTACGCAGCCATCCGCGACCGGCTACACGATAACTTACTTACGTTCCCACATGCACTTTTCCATTGTTTACACGGTCATTATGTCCTTGTAAAAGCATCACCTACGTACCTCGCAGCTCGGTTATGTAACGAGGTAAAAACGGTAACACTATTATCTCATAAAAGCTCTAATGTACCGGTTAAATGGTTTGCAGCGACCTCCCACGGCTACGGTTCGAGGAATATTATTAAAATATTATCAATTATGTGCGTTCATTACAGTGGAGAGTTTATTATTTTCCGCTCCCAAGTAATTTGAAAACGAAAATCGTTACGGAACTTAAATAGACAATACTTTTTGATTATTCTAAGTACTTCCATGTACTAAGAATCGAAAAATTCGGTAGTTATAGAGGTCAACGGCCGATATTCACTAATGTTATTTTAGGATAGTTTATTGTTTCAACATTCAGTCAAGCTCCTTTGACGGTTCTTATCTTTAACTGTGTAGAGCTTTCATATCGAAAGCTATTCTAGGGTGTCCAATATATTTTTAGAGACGATTATTTGTATTCTTGACCAAAATAATGAATACGTTATTCCCTAATAGGATTTTCATAATTTTCCTTACTAGGTATTACCGGCGCGCTCAAGAATTGCACAATATATAGGAATTTCCACTTTAAAACTGTGCTAGTGAACTCGTAGTCTAGAGTCTAGTCAATAACGATAAAATGACTAGATCCACGATCAGCGTAGCAAACAAGATGCGTACTACAATCGTGTTAGTTTGTGGGAAGTTTCAGAGCCGGTTCCGAAGGCACTTGAACCGTACAGTCATTAACGTTAATGGTCGTAGGACTCGTAGGTATAATAAAATAGCAAACAGTATTGAACGAGCTTATCAGTTGTGTCGGACGCAGTGGAAGACGGCGATCAGCGGCCGACCGGTCCGCGGTCAGCGACCCCGCTAGAGCTTACCTACGCGCTTCTCCGCTAGCCCGCTATGTGTGCAACTAGGTTTTTCAGATTATAACCTTATTTAGTAACATCTCGACGCTTTGAAACGTAATTATGTATGTACACAAAAAGCTGGACGAACCATTCTAATCAGCGCAATACTTATTGGCCCTGTTACTTTATTTACATTTTTAGCTAAAGTTCTATTCTAAGGCTTCTAAGTCACATTTTTTTTCTTTATATATCTATCTCAAATAGCATTATTTCTTGGCCTTCGTGAATTCTTCAAACTGTTTTTTATTCAAGACTCTGTCAACAGCGAATCAAATCGGTCAAACCTTCTACTTTTCTACGACCGATCCAAAGATATAAATTTATGTTTGGATAGCCCGTCAAAGCTGTCAACTCGACGAAGAAAATTGCGTCCAACAGTTGGCCGCTAAATGCACGCACACTAGAAAAACACAAAGACAGAACGTGGCGCGAGTGTAAGAGCTATCATGCACATCAGCTTAAAAAAGGCCTGTTTGTTCTTTTGCAGCGCGACACTCGATCTAGACATATAAATAATCTAAACACCGATCGATATTTCTTAAATTGCATTATGATTCATATACATTTTACGTAACTCGATATTTTAACTATTTTAGGTCTGATTTAAACGAATACTTTATTTTGACAGTTCATGGATGGTTCGTTCATGGTGCACGCGATCGACAAGCGGAAAATAATATGGCATTCGTTGGCTTTCTCTGTGACAGTTGTTATTGTTATTGATGCTGATTGACCTCAGCTGCAGGTCGAAATATTCTGTTTCAATTTGAAGTAATGTTCATATTAAATAATCTGTCAACGCGATCTGGGCAGCACTACGGCGGTTTTGATTTTAAAATAAATACCTGCTTTATTGATTTTTTAGTTAATTATTTTGTTTTATTAATATGAAGAACCGAACGAAACTAAAAATGTTATTTAAATCATCTTTATTTGCAATCCTATTACTGATGCCTAATTTAAAAGCAAAATAATAAAAAAGTTCGCATTACATTATAGATTAATCAAGCTTTTATAAGCATAAACAAAAAAAAAACAACTTAAATGGCATCTCAAAATTCTTTTGACCGATAGCCAGTATAATTTTAATTTATTTAATTAGGTAACTAAAAAGGTTACAACATGTTAATACAGATTTTGGTGAAAACTTTTATAACAAAATCATTGATAGACACTTTTCGACCCAACAGTGCGGCCGTTAGTTTCAGTGGTTCCAGCATAGGTTTCAAGTATCCAATATTCATTAGATACCTACTAGCTTTTGCCCGCAGCTTTACCCGCGTGGAGGACAGGAAACGAAAATATTTTGGAAAATAACACGGGAACGTACTTCCGGGATAGTGTCCTATGTCCTAATCCAGGTCATGTCTAGGCTAAAATCTGTAGTGAAGAAGTCTGAAGTGTGATTGATTAACTAACATCAAAACTCACAAATATACAGATTTTCAAATTTACCTATAATATTAGTAGGATTTTCAGCAGTAACAGCCGCATGGGTCCATCCATCAGGTTAAGTTACGCTTGCCGGGGTTGGTCTGTGGATGGGTGACCATCTTTACATACCGAGAATCCTGTGTGAAAGCACATTAAGCCGTTGTCGTCGTCCTGGCTGTTATTCGTGGATCTTTGACAGTCGTTACGGGTCGTCAGAAGCCCGAAATTCTTACAACCAGTCTTAACAAGGGGTATCGTTTTACCCAGTTACTGGGTTGTGGAGGTCAGATGGGCAGTCGCTCCATGTAAAATACTGGTATTCAGCTGCATCCGGTTAGACTGGAAGCCAACCCCAACATAGTTAGGAAAAGGCTAGGCAGATTGATTGATTAGTAGGATTTCCTTGGGGACTCTATATGAATCTTTTTAATGTGTACAATCGTTATAACTACCTAAAGTATATTCAAATATATAAATAATCTATAGGTTATTAAATCATATTAATAACTATTTACACTAGGTACTAAATATAATAACTAACTATACAAATAAAAATAAAAAAATAAAAACAAAAAGACACTTAGGCGTCGAAGTATTCGTCCGCATCGCTGTCAGCTGGAAACGTACCCAGAAGACTGGCAGCATTGCCACGTTGAATAGCAATGCTAATTCTTTGGCCAAAGAACGAGCCAGCCCTCTGGTCACGTGAAGTGTCGACCAGTCGGCGAGAAATTTCCTTAAAAAGGAGACGCGCACTCGGACCCCACGGCCCGAGCGTTTCGACCCCAAACGGCTCAAAACTGTAGTTACCCGCAAGGTTACAGTATTTGCGCCGCTTGAGGGTCTCAGCAGCCGCTGCAGCGGCGCCAGCACAGCCCGCCGTGCTAGGAACATGAGATGGTGCAAGGGTGTCGACACATGTCGCGTCCCACACCAGAGGCCTACCCATCTTCCAAGGCAACAACGTCATGCCGTCTGGTCTCTTCCCATCGTCACGTCATCTATAGGTTATATCTATTATACCAAATGTCTACTATACAGGTGAATGGAGTTCACAAAGATAACACCGCAGACTCATGGTACAGATTTTCAACTGGACTCAGATTTATTTGAACGTGACTAACATTACAAACACTCATAAAACTGTTCAAAGCACGTTTCATATATTTGCAACAGTCCTAGTCGCTTTGTTCCAGTAACGATGCACTGATAACGTTTTATTTGCGATAGAATAATGTAGCAACACTGACCAAGTCAAGCGTTATAAAATAATTGATTTCTTTATACGAGTATGTATAAATACTCATGTGTCTCCTTTTTTAGGATCACAAAAGCAGCATTATAATACTTATTTCTCCAATAAATTTCAAAATTATTGTTACTAAAAATCTAGGTGTACTTTATGCGGACGGAAGGACCAAAAGCTTTGGTTTTACTAAAGCCCAAAAAACTGGTATTTCATGCACACAGAACAACTCTAATGAAACAGGTAAATAACATTAGGTGCGAAGACCACCCTATCATTTCCGGAGGAAATCGTAAAAGCAGCCTATAGGATGTTATCAGCAGGATGGGCAGCAGCCTCCGACAGCTAGCGTGGTGATTATGGCAATATAACCTCCGAGGCCCTTCGTAGTTGCGGGTTATTAGAGCACTCGGGAAAAACCAATTCAATAGTGAAACATACATGAAAAGAGGAACACATTAAAACCTTTTTTGAGACTAAAATATCAGTAACGATTTCGTTTTATTTATTTAACTTCGCGACTTATATATGAGTATTAAATAACATTAATTCTAAAAATATTTTTTTACAGAAAATACAGGCAAATTTCAGTTAACCTTATACCTAACCTACCTAACTAAACAGACACGCAACAAAATGTCGAAGTTATTATTCTTTGCGAACATTTATTCAAGTAGGTGTATTAAAAGCTGGCAGTGCAGTGTCCTTTGCCCCGTAGACAAACTCATAGGTCACAATCCTTTGAAAGCACCTAATTTCCCCCAGTGTCGATTGTACATTTGTATTACTTACTGAGGGAAAATTAAAATTACTTACAGTATTGTTGTTTTTTCCTTTATACAATATTTATAACAAAAGTATAAATTAACGCTCGATTTATTATCCAAATAACTTGTAGTATCCTATAGGTTATAATAATATATTGGTGGTGTCCATCGAGTCTAAACAATTCATTTGGCCAAACCTGATACGAAACTTTTTGTCAAAGAACTCATTTCACGTTATGATTCGTTTGGAAAGTTATCGAACGCAAATTACAGATTCATGCGAAACTCGCATAAGTTTCGAAGCCAAAATTTTCACGATAAAATCCCGAAGTTTGGTACAAATAATGATTTGATAAGTGGGTGCATACATAAGAGCGGGCTAGGTGAGCGCGGCCGGGACAGCTGCAGTGAGCTCGCTCGCCAATGCGGACCCATATATCAGCCACCACCTGTTTTATCTGAGCATGTTTTTACTGCAAGTGCCAAGTGCCTACCGTAATGCCTCCCCGTGCTGAGCCGACGCCGCGCTGTGCACTGCCAGTGAGTAGTTATTTTAAAAAACATTTTATGGTTCACTTTTTAATACGATGGGAATATTTTTTACATAAATGATATGATGCATTATTTGTTTCGACGTCATTTCGTTATTATCCTTTTAGTAAAGCTTCCCACGGGAATGTTCAAGCTGTAATACGTTAAATTTGCCAAAAGCTCGTTATAATTATCGTTATGCCGCGTACCTAACGCGCAGTTATGGACACTTTTAAGGAAACTTCGCGACATAAGTCAATGTGGATTATTAATTAACGAAGATATCGTTAACTTGGCAGTTTAATCAAATGGCGAAAAATCTCGGTAACTTTGAACTTAGCTTGCGATTATTTCTTGGAAGCTCTCATTTCGCTGAAATATTTCTGACCTGATCAAATCAGTCAAAAGATTGAGCCCAATAAACTGTACGGCTTATTTCAACACTCTATTAGTATTCGTTCGTATCGATTGAACTTTTTTCATTTCGTTCTTCTTTTTATGCGTAGGTAACTCGTTCGGCAGAAATCCCGGCTCGGCGCCGTGGGCCGGGGGAGACGCCACCAAATTGCCGACATAACGTCAACGATAAAGCACTCAGCCGAGGAACCAATCTCTTTTACGGTTTAATCAGAACTTGCCTTACCTACCTAATATTACTCGTTCCACGGTATACGATGGCAATTTTACGCAATACTCGTTGCGGCTTCAGTACGTCACACAGGTGGTTTTTGTTATATATTAAGTGTGTCATCAAGGTATTTCGGTATAATATCTATTTAGAAAAGTTGGCTACTTAGATTTTGGGTTTCTACTGTTTGGGCTCCGTAATCGAACGCAAACCACACAAGTTACTCAATCTTTTAATCGACCTGTTGTGATCTTTTTAGGGTTCCGTACCCAAAGGGTGCCAACGGGACCCTATTACTAGGGCTGTGCTGTTCGTGGCGTCGCTCGGTCCGTCTGTCTCAGGGCTGTATTTTTTTAACCGTAATATGTAAACAGTTGAAATTTTCACAGAGTGTGTAAGTACTATACGTATGGCTGTTATAACAACAAATAATACAAATAAAGTTAAAATTAAAGGGCTCCATACAAGACAGCTGTTTTTTTAAACAAAAGTATTTAAAAATATATGTAGTGTTAAATATTGTACGGTGGTACAAACCCTTTTTTTATTTTTATTTTTTTTGGTGGGAAATGATTAAATAACTTCTCCCGTCCGGGCGGATGTAGGACTCTTACTGACTAAAACCCACCTGTGTTCCTTCAGTTGCCTGTACGTTGCCATGGGCCACGGTATCACTTTCGGACTTTCCTGCGACCCCGGCAGGGATCGGACCGACTCTGACTCGCACTTTACCGCTTTTTTGTATTTCTCATCGATAACCAACGGCAGCCATCAAAAGTGTTACTATACTAACAGCTGACAGCCGAACCTCATAGTTATTTCTTAAGTGTTTTACAATTTCGGTACGGGCCACTAAAAACACGGTTAATTACTTTTTCGTCAAACTTCAATTCGCTGTAAATGGATGAAATGTTCCGTTAAATTACATAATTGCATTTTTATTTGAACAGAAAAGTGTTTTACTGATGTTGTTGCTTTATTTATTACGTTTGTCGAACGCAGTGATCGGAATGATCGACAGTTGCTACTGATTGATACGAAATTCGTTCGTATCGTGTTATCAATAATTTATTGTGAACCGTACGTATCAAGTCTTAGATGTAAGTTAATATTTAAAACATCTTATTAATACTTAATATTATGCGTATAAGTAGTAGGTACGTGTCCTTTGGATGGTATTTTTCTCACTTATTCTGAGATTGAATGTCTTATCTTCCCATGGCTATTAAAGATAGCAGGCAGGTGGTCGGACTGGGCAGTCAGAGCTACCGGCTAATTTAATGGTCCCAGTTTTACTACAATAGTGTGAAATGTCTACGTAGTGTTCATAAAAATCGTTAGTGCCTAGCAGCCGAGCTGTCATTAGACAGCTTGGCGTAGATAAGGTTTAAGTACAGTTTAAGAATTCGTCTAGTAGTAAGTTAGGTACTTTAGCCCATTTCTAAAGTACTTATACTGCAGTTTTTTAGGGTTCCGTAGTAAACAAGGAACCCTTATAGTTTCGCCATGTCCGTCTGTCTGTCCGCGGTTTAGCTCAGAGACGGATAGTACTAGAAAGCTGTAATTTGGCATATGTATACATATTAATCATGCCGACAAAAATTTTTTAGGGTACCTCTCTTACACGAAAAGTGGGAATGTTTTTTTATTCTCATCTACCCCATGCTGTGGGGTATCGTTAGAAAGGTCTTTCAAAAATATTGTGAGTTTGTTGAAACCATTTTTGGATTCAGGGATCCGTTTTTAACTGAATTTTTTTGTTAGAGTCAAGTTTCCAAGTACAACCATTTAGCTAGAAGGGGGGGGGGGGGCTTCTAGCTAAATGGTTGTACTTGGACTTGTGAAAAAATTCACAGCAGTAGTATATTTAACGAAATTAAAAGGAAAACTATGAGAGCTAAGTAGGCTGTACAGGTTAACGAGACATAATCAACCAACTTAAATTTGCAGAGTGAAAAACATGATCTCCCATACATTCCGTATGGGAGAACACGTTTTTGAACTACAATGTTAAGTTTGTTCTTGGGATAAATTCATCCCAACTACGGGACCTTTCAATGTGCGTGGTCCGACAAGCACTTGGCCGGTTTTTTATCCATAGTTTGAATCCTTTATCGTGTCTGAGTCTCTAAGTTTCTCTGATGATGACGCTATCAAATACTATAATGCTTTTGCTAAATTACTTTTGTCAAACGAATTTACCTTCGCGTTACGATTAATCTGCGCTTACCAAGTCGCGTCGGCGTCGCTACGCTACGCTCATGTTTTGTCCAATTAGATCCGCGTAGCATAACATATCAGATGCGGGTAGTGTAAAATATTATGATAGCTTATCGATTTCTGACATGGCCACATTACACTCGGCTCACCAGGCGTGTCTGAAATATTAGTCAAATATCGATTTCGGAGTTCAAAGAGGTTGACGTTAACATTTGATTGAATAAACGAACTTAAGAATTCACGACAGTAATTTTTCAAATGGGAATAAATAATTAAGTTTATTGTACGATTAACAAGATTAATACTCAAAAACATTGTGTCGATGTCCTTAGATATATTTAGCTACACTTATTTGCATAAAATATCTCCAATATTTGGATAGGATAATTTTATTTATTCGCTAAAGTAACTGTACCTTCAGACCTGTTTCCGAACAGTCAACATCCTCATAATAACACGCGTGGTGTACGTTATTCAAATAATAAAACAAGAACTATATCACATAGTTAGGGTTCCTGGCGTCGACATAAATATTATATGGTTCCCAAATATTAAAACATTTTTGTTGAGCGAAATTTAAATGATATTCTGAAAATTCAGTAAATGAATAAAATAAACGTATTTAAAAACAGGACAGTATAAAAAAAAAATATTTCTAGTCTGGTAACACAAAGAAGGCGCCCCAGTTAACGGCAGTTCTTAGGCATTGACTGCAGTATAATCCTCTGTGCTAGGCTTTAAGGACTGGGGCACGAACGAGTGTAGCAACCAACTCCTATATAACGGCAAGACATTTCTCCGTGATTCTGAATATTATAATACTGAATGAATCCTTTAATAAACAGTTACTTTTCAGTGTTTTTTTTGCTTTTGCTATATAATTTTCAGTTGTTTGCTTACGTGGCATAGGCCTAGTAAATGGTCGAAATAACCGTTTTTTTTAGTTTAATGTTGCATAGTTAAATACATACTTTCTTATGTAATATGTCTGTTATGTTGAAAGGCTAAAAACATTTGCGTCAGAGTAAAATGGCCTGAACAATGAATGGGCCGCGAATCTTTATTACGTGTGAATGAAGGCTTCTACCGAATTTATTGACGCCATCGGTACTGCGCTGATCATTCATTAGTATACGAGAGGGTTCCTCGCCTGCAATATGCACTAATATGCACTCTAGTGTATATTATAAAGGTCTGCATTTTGGAAAACAAGACGACATAGCCACACGTAAATGCCACTTGTTTTAAAATAATTGTTCATTTGAGATTGGAAATCATTGAAGTTTAAGCACTATTATGGGAAATGATGCTTGAACGCTGAAAATTGTTGTAATAGACCAAAACATATTATGTTCCTGCGAAAGTTTTAAGTCTCCTTTTAAGATATCAGGAGCTTATAGTATTAAAGAGAAAAAAAAAATAGTTAGCAACTGCACTTATCGCTGATAGCTTCCAGTTTCCGTAACCCACCGGCCCCCTAAAAGAATATAGCGTGAAGATGAATAAATTATCATTGAAAATGGCAATATAGCGGGGAGAAGCAGTGTTGCAATCCTTGGCACGGAGCCACGCGGATCGGAAGTGTTAAGGATTCTCTTATCTCTTCTTATATAAACCTCTGTAACACCTACATTGTTTCTGGAGGGGAATGGAGCCACGGAGGTAAATTACTAAATCACAGCGCGATCGATCGGCGACGCTTCCGCTTGCTGCTATTAGCTGGGGTCGGTGATCAATGTTCATTCTCTACGAGGACTCTCCGTGCATCCGAGAGCACGTTAAAGTCGTCAGTCAGTTGTCAAGCCAATGGCGGAAGTTCCGACAGTAAGAAGCCGGAATGATTGACGCTGCGTATAAAATATAATCAGAATTTGATATGCCTGGAAACCGGTCATACCTACTTATAGTTTAATTTATAACTTGATTTCGAATCGATACTAATCAAGCTACTAAATCAAAGAAGAATAAAATAGATTCCGCTGCAAAATAGAGCCGATAATGAAAATTGAGGTAGTAAAGTTCGAAAAGACGTTACGACATTAATAACTGTGGGTTAGTGTACATGTTCTATAATGAGCGGGTCCAAGGCTCGTGTTGTAACCGTTGCATGCTACTAACATAATCGGCGCGATACGAAAAATGTACAAGCTTTCTAACCTCGTTCCCTTTCCTATAATGACGGACAATTTGTCATTTACTACCTTTTTGGAGTACTCATGTTAATATTGTATTAGTCGTAACTGAACGTTTAGGGTCATGCTCGAAATATTGACTGAAATTGATGTCTTTACGACGTACGTTCTTAATAGTAATCTTTAGTTACATTGTCATTGCTATTGAGCGTCTTCAATTATTAAGTGGAAGTGCCAGAAATGAATTTCGGTCTTTAGAAATTCTCTCACTCGACACAAAAATCTTGTGCTTTTATTTTATAACTTTGTGTTATTATTGCTTCTGCTTTTCTCTTTAGTTTTATACAAACTTTCGTTTGTTTTTTTTACAAACACTAGCTTCTGGTTGAAAGCTTTGTGGATATGCGAACTCTGGGTTGGAATTTAATTGCCGTTTCTTTTTTACAACATTATATTTCCTAGAAAAGGACGTCTTTCTGTGAGAGCTGCATTATCTAAACCTTATTTATGAAACAAGGTAGAAATGTATTCGGTGCCTGAATCCGGGCGACTTCCGTTCACTTCGCATATTCAATAAAAGCGTCCGACTCGAAAGGAGTAGCAATATTTTTCTTTGATTAAGCTTCCTTTACGGCGTTTTTTCGGCGGTAGCTATTAACCTATTTGCGTGACCTGAGTCCGCGCGGCTCCGCGACCTGCCTACTAAGCAACCGATGTACACGACAAATAACGCTGTATTTTTGCGGAAACTTTAAAAGTTATACCATTTTTATGGGCTGGGAAATTGACTGAAATCTTTTGTTATAATGAAGTCGAACATAACAAATCACCACTTCGATAATAAAACATGAAGAAAATCAATACGAGCACGAGTAAAATGTTTTTGAACAAAGTTACTGAGGTCTGTAATGAGACAATTACCGATACCGACACACAATTTGTATTCTGTGTCAGCGTAAAAATTGTTTAATAACTACCTGTCCAGTCATCGGATTACTGAAGCGAGTTATTATCGTCGATGGCCGGGTACCGCAGGTTGCTGCACCGCTACACTATTTTTGTGGCTAACTGTACGCATAGTTAATTCCGACCAACCCGTCTATTGATTACCACGTCTGCCACTAGGGCAAAGTAGCGTACTCACGTGTGTGCCATTATTTATTTTCTTGGCATGTTGATTTATTTATATAGAGCATATTTTTCGTGTTCGATTCCGAACAGTTATTGTAGGTAGACTTTATAATATCTTTAAACTACTGTAATTATTTGTAGTACGGGGAATTTACTCAATTAAGTTCGAACGGCATTACTTTTTACATGCATGCATGTTGTTACATGTTGGTTTGTAAGAATGTAAATAAGTACAATTGTATATTTACTCTTCTTTATTTTGTGTTATATTATCTTTATATTGGTCCCATTGTTTTAGGTACCTATTGCAAGAACATTCCCACAATACGGCAGATGTAAGAGTTAATGAATGCAGTGGAATCTTATCTAACAGAATCTAATTTGATGTGGTCTATATAGGCATCTAAATGATTAATCGTGAGAATACTGTGGGTAAAGAAGGTCGGTTCGTATTGGATCGCTCATATCGGGATTGGGAAGCCGGGATAAATCCGCGTTCATTACGGGTTTAACTAAACCACCCGTCAAACTTCTCCCATACATTCGGCGGTAGCGATCGCTCGTCCCGAAAAAGCTCGCCGTACCTGCGCGTCACTCTTATCAAATTTTATCATCAAGCTAATAATTATATTAATATGTTTGTTTTAATTAAAATTATTCATTTCTCTTTGTTTATTTAGTTACTAGTGTTATCTTTCCCGACCAATTCTGGTCCTTCGAGCCGGATCGGATGGGTTCATGACATCTGTGTTTCAGGCTTTCATAAAGCATGAAATAAATCTACTTTATGTCAATAAATATCAGATAGGTACCAATAATAGTGGTGAAACTGTCAAATAGTTTAAAACTAAAAACGTAGGAATACATAGAAAAACGCAATACACGCTTCCCAAAGTTCACTTATTTACCTACCTAGCCAGTTGATTGGGATATAGTAGATAATAAAACAGCGGTTAATAATGCTAGTTTATCAGTAGTTACACAGTTGAGACGAGTTAATTAACCTGAAGTTTAGCCTAGGACGGCATAAGTTGCGATGAAACGAGCGGAAGGCGCGATATGAGAAAACTCTGCGAACAGCTAAACAATGATACCGCGCCCGTCAACTTATCGGTCCCATATTGTTATTGTAATAAAAACTTTTACTCCATTCTGTGTTATCCTTGTATATCCAGTTAGATATGTCCACTAGATATGCGACGTACAATATAATAAAGTTTTGATGCGGTGCGCTGCGGTAAGAGAATGTTTTTAATATCAGCTCTAGGATTTATATTGCATAGATTTCTGTTTTATATCTTTCTATCTGAGGTGCTTTCTGTATTCACGGAATACTAAAAATACGTTATAAAAGATCCAGTTACCTACTTATAATACTGTGGCGTCGTTATTTCCCACAGTATTTAATTTACAGTAACATAAAAGACTTACAAAACAGTTGTGCCAGATTTATGTGTGTAGAACGTACCTGAAAGTAGAAAAAGAACCAGTTAGACAACGGAAAACTTACAAAGTCAAGCATGTAAGTTAAATAGTGAAGAATGACATGCAGTTGTGAAGAATTATAACGATGAAACGTAAAAGTACCGTAAGCCCCCATAAGGCCAGAAAAAAGAACAGCTTTGCGTTCCGAACTGGGATTCCGAGAACACTTTCATAAGAGTATAGCCCCTTCAAATATGTTTTAGGTTTGACGTCCCTATAAAGTGCAAATAATGAAGTACGTAGTACGGATACTATACTCAGGGATTGTGCAATAGTTTCACTATAAACTATCCACCCACAAAGATAACACACCTTAAACTAAAGGTTACTAGAGACCGGCCATGGCTTAGATTAAACACAAAGCACTGAGGTAACTAGAGTTTTAGCAGAAACTCTTCTTAAAAATATCACCAAACTTTATTGTTAAGATGTTTTTTACATGGAAAATCTCTGTTAAGTGCCATGTTTATTACTGTTTATGTTTTAATGTACTTCAAATCGATATCTACTCAATCTGCCTAGCGTTTTCCCAACTGTGTTGGGTTCGGCTTCCAGTCTAACCGGATGCAGCTGAATACTGTATTTAACATGGAGCGACTGCCTATCTGACCTCCACAACCCAGTAACTGGGTAGTACGATAACCCTTTTTTTTTTCGAGTTTGGGAAATTATCAAATAACTTCTCCCGCTCTGGCCGGAGCGGGAGGGCGAGTCAGACTCTTACTGACTAAAACCCACCCGTGTTCTTTCAGTTGCCTGTACGTTGCCAGGGGCCACGGTATCCCTTTCGAACTTTCCCGCGGCCCCAGCAGGCTTCGGTCCTAGCGGACCCCTTCCGTTGTGCTAACATCTCTTTGAGGCGCGCGTGGAACACAACGCGCCGTCGACCTGGGCCTGGTCCTAATCGGACGGCGAGCTATCCATTGCTCACCGTCCGCAAGCCCGCGCCTACTGTGGCCGGGAATCGGCCTGTGATTCCCGACGCCCAGGGCTTCTCCTGCGGCGGCTAGGGGCGTGAGGGCGCAACATTTTCCTTTCCCTCACGCGCTCCGTCTCCTGGAGGTGACTGCTTCCCACGCCCTCTCGCTCGTATTAGCCCTTCTTAACCCTTTGTAAGACTGGTTGTCAGACTTTCGGGCTTCTGACGACCCGTAACGACTGTCAAAGATCCACCAATGACACCCGGGACCAACGGCTTAACGTGCTTTCCAACGCACGGAGGAGTCTCGCTATGTTAAGATGGTCACCCATCCACAGATCACCCCGGCAAGAGTAGCTTAACCTGGTGGATCGAACCGTGCGGCTGTTATTACTTAGCCACGAGCTCCTCCAATAATCGATAATCCAATCGATATCGACTGTACTATAATATTATAAAGCTGAAGAGTTTGTTTGTTTGCACGCGCTAATCTCTGGAACTACCAGTCGAATTTGAAAAAATCATTTTGCATGTGCTAGCCCATTTTTGGGGAAGGTTATAGGCTATTAAACATCACGCTAAGAGCCTTAGGAGCCGACAAAAAGAAAAAGAGTGAAAGAACGCTAAGCGAAAACGAAGTAATAGAGCTTGCGGGCGATGCGATGCGACGCGGAGAGTTTTATAAAAATATGACGGTTAATTTAGTATGTTGTGTATCTTACCAGTTCCACGTGAAAGAACTCGCGTGCAGAAGCTAGTGGTACATAAAGCTATATTATAAATTGGAACCACCACCGACCACAAATTAAGGTATAAATGATTTTTCATGTGAAAATTAAATTTGAATTTGAAACCGTGCTGCGGTGCATTGTGCTGTCAGTTATTTCAATTTTATATTAAGTATTATGTCGCAAGTCATTAATTCAATACCGTGTCAATGAGCTCTGCCGAGTCATGGAATTAAAACAACAGCATGGTTTAAATAGATAGATCCATAGGTATCCGAGCCTATCCATATAAGTAACATTTGTCTACATAATATATTCTGTAACAGGATAACATTTGTGTACTGTAACACTGTAACGTAGATATTAGTTAGGTACATTGGTGCAGGCTTAGTAATATTGCACCGCCATTGGTAGTTATGTTACAGTTACTGCCAAATCGACTGAAAATTAGGAGCTTTATACTGATCCTGGCTTATATTGGGATCAGTTAACATTACATAAAGGCTATTTTATTTATTAATAGTTTGTAATGCAGCTTTTATGCAACTACTGGATATATTTTTGGTTAATTTTATAATTTAAAACTTATTTGTTATTATTTATTACCCGATCATTCTAATGATTATAAATCTTTCATCATGTTAAATTGCTCGACAATGAGATAAACAGTTTTTAACTTGAGACAACAAAAACAGGCACATCTACGTTTCAGGATATCGATAGGTGTACCATAGGACCAAACTCTAAAATGCATAACTTACCAAACAAGGTTGCTTCTCGAATAGGTTAAAGATTACCATTGGGTTAAAAATATTCTTTAATTTATTATTTTGTATCGTCCTTAATGATATCGCGTTACAAATATTGTAAAGAAAAAGCCGGCAATATTTTGCTGATCCAATAAAAATGTAACTCGTGCTGTAATAATGACATTTACGGCATACCGACACCGTTATTTACGCACTTAAATAATACCGTTCACACGTTATTCAAGTTTAGGCGGTGTCATGGTCGGTTACTTAACGTATGAATTAATTATATTTTGGTATACTTCCTTTGTAATCATAGATTTGAATGAGATGATTCTAATAACAGAATGCATGGGGTTTAAGAGGGGCTAATGACACCCTTAATTGGAATAAAACAACGTTAAACCGCTAAGCTAAGCTAACTTAGTTTGGGACACAGATAGATACTAAAACTTACACATGGTTTAATCCCAGGTCCAGACCAGAGACATAGGTATCCTACTAAGCGACCCGCCCCTGCCTCGCACAGTTCGACAAAACATCGAGATTTCTTTATCATATATATGTTTAATATTAATATTTTATATAGAGGAGCTCGTGGCTAAGTAACAACAGCCGCACTGGTCGATCCATCAGGTTAAGCTACGCTTGCCGGGGTTGGTCAGTGGATGGGTGACCATCTTTACATAACGAGAATCCTCCGTGCCTCTGAAAGCACGTTAAGCCGTTGGTCCCGGCTGTCATTCGTGGATCTTTGACAGTCGTTACGAGTCGTCAGAAGCCCGAAAGTCTGACACCAGTCTTACCAAGGGGTATCGTATTACCCAGTTACTGGGTTGTGGAGGTCAGATAGGCAGTCGCTCCATGTAAAATACTGGTATTCAGCTGCATCCGGTTAGACTGGAAGCCGACCCCAACATAGTTGGGAAAAGGCTAGGCAGATTGATTGATTAATATTTTATATACCTTTCAAAATAAACGTCCTAAATTATGGTGAAAACCGCATCAAAATTCGTTGCGTAGTTTAGAAGAACAACTCGGTCACACAGACAGACACGAAAAACTACTATTTTATACTATGTAAAGAAGATACGTGTATCATCTTTACATAGTATAAAATAGTATATAGCATAGTTTAAATTTAGTAGTAATAAATATCTCGGATATGAAAGACCCCAGAAAAACTGGGAGCAACATTTTAAGAGGCAATATGAGAAGTTTGACCGTCAAGTTAATTAAACGCAATCGGAAAAGGTTTACTTTACAAAGGCAAGTGGTCGGTATCTACGTAACAATGCGGTGGGCATGGGAAATTATTCTAATTAAATAGCAATCAGCTCATTCGAATTTCGATCTCTCAAGTAACAAGAAGTCGTATTACGACACCGCCGGTGCTGCTCAGTTAATAACTATTTGCTGCAAAACGCGAATTCTTTGAAGGTACCGAGCGCTTCATGGAACTTGATGGTGCATTCAGTCAGTTAATTAGACATGTATGATTACATTGATAACATAGAGGAGTATTTTTTAGATTATTTTGATTTCGAGGAAAATATTTCCGAGCAAGTGCATTAAACAATCAACAGAAAGAAGCTAAAACCTATGTGATCCTGATGGCTCGCGACGCTTTGCCTTTGGAAGTCACCTTCAGTAGGTTTTGTAGAAGTCTATAAAGCATGCAGTACTTACATTCGAATAAATGAAAAAGAGCTTTTGCCCAGATTAAAAATGTAAAAAAATGAGAGTGGATCCAATATCACAGGCAGTGTGCAAACTTCAAACAACATCGAACGAACGAAGTGATTTCCGACTGAGATCAAGAGATTCTACATTTCTATTTTGTTCGAGTAGGCGACAATAGCTACAAGAATGTTCTCTGGCTGCGTACGTCCGCCGCCCGTACGTACGCCTCACGGGGGACCATCCATCAACATTGACATGAGGTGCTTCGGAGAGAGTACATCTATATGCTTCCGAGTATTTCTCCTGCTTTGTTTGGCTACATTTTACTATTCTTTTAGAATAACGACGAAACTCAGGTATAGAAATTTGCATTGATCCATAGCATAGTCAACAAAAATTGGCTGCGTAAAAACTGTAAGTAATAATTATCAAAATTTACGCGAGATGGTACAATAATGCAAATTATTGGTTGACGATGACACATAATCTGCGTAAATGGTCGAATTTGTGTTTGTGACATACAAACATAATCGTTTTCTGAGCTCTCAAAAGACATAATCGCAATCACCATTGTTTTCTATCTTCCATTTGAATCCAGTCATAAATCTCAAGCCTGCGTGATTTGCTTTCTAACAAAACAATGCTTGTTGAATCGCTTTAACTTACATTACAGTGTGAGTGTTAAAGGCTTTGGATAAAGAATAGGTCGACCAAAGACTGTTTGCCGCGGCTTATTGAGTGCAAACACGACGCCCGACGTCCGGGCTCGGGCCCGGGCTCGCGAGTCGCGCAAACACTCCCCGGCCACTGCGTCTTTGCTCAGCGAAATTATTAAATAACTGCGGATCACATAGAACTACTCAGCAAACAGGGTTTTGTAGAAGATACGTGAATAGCGACATATGGTTTGCGGACGAAGCAGATGGCAATTTAGGTTGATGATAGCAATTGAGGGACATAGGTGCGTGCTTTCACATGCACATTCTGCAAATCATTGGTTTCAACAGCCAAGGAATAATAACCAAGACATGATGAATACATAAAATGTTTAAACGATATTTGTGAATAAGCTTTTATTATATAAAATTCAAAGTAAAAATCATGACTCCATATTCGTTTTTATATGCTTGAAAATACGATACGTTATAAAAAATTCAAGGTCATAATAGTGTATGGGCATGGGAGAGCTGAGAAAAAATGTTACGAACGAACGCGACAAGTGCTCGGCCGGGCATCGAACCGCGCTTGTCCAGCAGGTTTCGCCTGTCGTCTGCGGCAGTCCGGCCACTACGCATCCGTCTCTTCGCGTCAACTGCAATTATGTAACGGACACTCGCCGCTCGAGCAACCTCCTAACTTTGTCCATTACAAGTACCTCGCTAAAGGGAAACTGACGCGTCGGCTGTGCTCCAGTGCTAGTTTTGTTAATTCACTCCAACAGTCCACAGTTAATATCTGTTACATTTGCTATTTATTTTTGTTTTACAATGTCAAAATGAAAGTTACTTCAGTTAGATTTCATTTGTCAAACTGAATACCTACATATCTAATTAAAATGTGCACAACGTAGAACTTTCCAATGAACGTCGCATCTTATAACGACTCTAATTAACATCTTCAGTAGACATGTGGCCGTTGCTGTGTTTGCCCATACGTATTAGGAGGCCGGAGATAGTATGTTAAACATGTACGGCAACAAGAGGGCGAGCGGGGAGGAAGTAGCGGCGCCTCACCGCGGTTACTGCACGGACGTACAAGTGCGACTGTCGGTGCGGCTTGTGCGGTTCACATCCGACGAGCACTTTCTCCGATTCCCTGCTCATTAGCGATGCCACAGCGACTCTTCAGTAAACACTTGGCGTCTACAAATGGCTCGTGTTGTTTTACCCTTCACGTAACGTCCCACCTACACGTGTTTGCGAACAATCTTTTCAAGAAATCGACACACAATAGTGTCGCGGAGCGCTATGAGAGCTTTCAGACGATGTTGTTTTTATTTTTACAGGCATTTTTTTGCAGAATCACACTTACTTCGCTATAGTAACACAAATTGATAGCGGTCCGAGGTAGGTTCCCAACCGCGCGTGGGTGGCTGAATGCTCCTTTCACTAGTTCTATTACCAGTCAATAAATACGCATACAATTCAACTAATTATCTTATTCCAGATACATTAGTCGACTGTGGTTCGAGAAATAATGGAACTTTATCAGGTAATTGCTATTTATAGTAACTGAACGAACTAGATTCAGATAAACTACTGACATTTCAGACGGAATTAGAGCGGGTTAATGATAAATATTGAAGATAGCACCTAATTAAAGTCTAGTTTACAAACACATTATGTAATGTGTATTCTCAAAACGAGAGACATGCAGATAATGCGGCAGATCTTTACAAATGTAACGGCACACAACAGAGCATGCATTTGATACGAGACAGGGCGTGGCACGTCGCTTCCACACGCGAAATACATTGTGTGCACGCCATGCCAGAGTCCTTCACAGAGTTGTATGGTTGTAGCCCTACTGCGGACATGCTTAATAATAGTGGACGCACATGTTACTAGCCAGACACTGCATCATTAGCACTGGCCGACACGACACTCATCAGTCACTGTTTCCATATAAACGTACGATATATGCAAGTAGTGCTTTCTCTACTCTTTTTAGGACACATTTCGAGATCTGCTAGTACAGGACAAAAGCTTTGCGAGAAATGGAGGTAGAATAAATGTGCAACGTGTGCGCGGAAGTGCGGAACGTGTTACATAACAATGTTTTGCTTTTCCCAAACATACGTACTATCAGCGACTCTCATTTGCATTTCAAAATATTATACTCGTATCGTCGTACCGTGTCTTTTACGAAAGATAATACAGATTATGATATGGGTGTGTGAGGGGTGTTTTCTTCTTATAAAACCTGTGGTAAAGGTAGGCACTTTTGGTTCTCAAGTATTAGTGAGGTACTTATGATAAAGAAAACTTAGGAAAATTACAGTTTAGTTATCTGATCTTAGTATTCTTTTCAGGGTACTTTTTTCTTGGTAGGTATAATGAACATTGGAATTTCTTTGCAAACAATTTTACAGGCTAGCTGTTTCTAAGCTTTAAGTAGGCACGGGGCGCCTGGTGCGTAAGCTTCGTCCTTGACCAATAATCGTTACGTAAATCGTTATTATATCGAATTGAATCGATATGAAGCGGTAAGGTAGATAACAGGTAGAGACAGTTGGTATAACTCGATTACTGAGCGCTAGCTACATCTCGTGGCTTCTCGCATATGTCTGTAGCAATAAAACTCTCGTTGGGCGATATTTTCGGAGCCCTTAGGGATGCCACACGAGACAAAGTTAGATTGTAGCTGGAACGATGATGTATGTAACTCTGGGCGACAAGTTTTGAGGTAAGTAATGGTTGGGGCAGGATATACCCAACGTACGGCCAGCAGGTAAAGTCGATCAATATTGTAAAAGTCGTTTATATTATTCCGAATCTTATTAATAATGCTCGTTCCTAGATTTATATGCTCTTATAAGTATTATCCTATATATACCTATTTAACAAACCATTCAGTAACTTTTCATGGAATTTTGACAGTAAATTTTAAATAATTGATCTTTTATACATAACCGGACCAGACCTCCATTATTAACAAAATACTTCCTCTAATAATTACTAAGTATCAAATCAAAAGCATGTCAAACAGCGTGTCGCCATGAATCCATGATGACTAGAGCGTGAACGTGAGGGAACTGTCAGCGAGTTGATCGTAACCCCGCTCACACGTGCCTTAGTTACGCCGACGGAATGTTAATCCTTTACATGATACCCGCCATAGACAAAACTAGGGTTTTCCATATGGTTTTGTGACTATTTTGTTTGCGTTAAGTATTTGCAAATGGTTTTTAGGACTGAAAGTTAGGTTGCCTGTTAGATATTCTTTCCTAAACCCATGTATGAATATGTTTAGGAAAGAATATCATGAGTTCACTGAATCAATAGATAACTTTTAAGTATATCTAAAGACCTCAGAAGATGGGTATAAGTAAATTATCTTGATTTTGTGTACGACATACATTTTAAGTTACCCAAAATACCCTCGATGTCCAGAAACAATAATTCTGCAGCCAATTTTCACCATGGAAACCACGGTCATCATCATGGACTACAGCAAGTTTATTAAAGTTGCTTTGAGCTTTACTGAGAATACTGGTTCATAAGTCGACTAACAGAAGACAAGTGCATTCAAACTTACTGAAAGTCACCGTCAAAGCCAGTCCTCTTTAACCCCGAATAATCGATGTTACCGCAGCGAGTAGAATTGTAAGAAAATCATTTTATTTCTAGCACATTAGTGCGGCTAACATCCTGCCGAGCATCCTAGAGGCTTCCAAGTAAAAGTAACGGAGCACGTGGTCACGCTGCATGCTTTCAACACTCACTGCAACTGTAAAAAGTACTGTGGACTGGAAATTTTATTTATGATAGCTTCTGCACGCAACTTCATCTTCGTGAACTTTCTTGTCCCCCGACCCACCGCGACGCATCGCATCGCCTGCCCGAGCTATTACTTCATTTTCGGTTAGCATTCTTTTTTACTTTTGTCTTTTTGCTTGGCTTCTAAAGGCCCTAGCGTGATAATAAGTAGACTATATCCTTCCTCAAAAATTGAGCTATCAAATGCAAAAAGAATTCTTCAATCCAACTGGTAGTTCAAGAGATAAGCGAGTTCAAACAAACAAACTCTTCAGCTTTATTATTATTATTATACTTAATGAGAGAAACATTAATTTGATCTTTTATTTCATGACTGTTTTCTGGGCTAGTATTTCATCTATTCTCTTATATGTATATCTTTTTGTTTCTCAGAATTAAAAAATAAATAAGCTTGGATCAGTTTCATGAACTTCAGTTCCTAACGGCCAAAAGATAGCGCCACCGTATAAAGCAGACCCGCATGATATACCGCATACGACATACTACCTACCATTAGTAAATGTAAACTAAAATAAAACAAAACTCTCTTTACAACCCTGACATTTGTCCCCCAACCTGGATAGCATTGTACCTTCGTACTCGCCGCCATATAAAGACATGGTTCGTAGACGCGTCACGCACCGCGAGCTCCCATACTGTAGTATCCTGTAGTAAATGAGAAGCTTCATATTCTGCGGTTTGTGCACCTTTAAAAGTAACTATAGATATTCTATAAAATTTCGTGGTACCGTACGCCTAATATTTCCTGTGTAAAGAACAAAGTTTTCCTGTTACCTACTAGATACATCTGGTAAATCTGAAACGTATGGGCAGCTTTATTGCTAAAGTATCTTGACAATCTGGTTGTTACCAGTGAGGCTCGCTTCGTTAGCTCCGTCCACGGCACGGATGAGACTCGAATCCGAAAACACTGTTTTGTTTTCTAAAAACTTTAATGAAAGTCGAACCAATCTCATTTATTTACCACACTTATTAGTTCAATGTGCAAGTTTTGGCGACGGTTTCAAATGAGTCTGCTAAGTTGACGTTAATTTCTAGATACTTTTTAAATCGTTGAGGGAATTTATGTTCAACCGGCCTGTAATTTAAGGATCGTTTTATTATTATTTTGGTTGATAGAAAACGCATAATTTTCATGCGGACTATAAGCTTAAACCCTTCGTCTTGGCTTTACAATAGCATGTAAATAAATACTTAATTAATAAATAAAACAGAACCCATTCAATTCTAGTTCCTAAGCTAATATTTCAAAATACCCGAACGATAGACATTAGTACACAGAGTAGGTTTCATTTCTTTGAGTTCCCTCGGTTCCCACGTTAACGTTGTGTTGATTCTCTCACAGCATTCAACGGGTTAACACAATCATTTCGCAACTTTTGACTTCGCCAAGTGATAGGATCCTAAACCATTGTCTTTCTTGCAGTTTTCATAAAACTTCAAAAAATAAGGACAATAGGTACTAACTTACTTAACTGCAACTTAGCTATTCTAATAAATGATTTTTTTGTGTTACTCAAGTCAAAAGATATAGAAACCCAAATTCGTTTTTAGGCAGAACTGAATAAACTAAACAATAGCTCAGACAATACAACTTGACTGCAACACTAAAGTCACATTCTTTCAAGAAGTTAGAAGGTGATAAGAAAAGCCACATATTGATTGTTCAAATAGAGCGAACTGGTACTGTTATAGCATGTTTAGTGAGCGAGCGCCCGCAGAGAGGCGAGGCAACCACGCACACGGTCGCTTTGTCAATACTTCTCTACCTGTATACAATTGAACGGGCTCGCGTGAAACACTTCACACCACCCTCGTGTTACTATTTGAATGAGGCTCCCACAATGGCCGCTCAACAACGGTCCCTGATACACGGAACTGGATATGGTCCTCCTCTCAAACTTGATAGTATTTGAGTTAAATAGGGACTTTGCTACCACGTCTTATTGTTGTGTTTGTTTGTGTTAGGTAAAACCGTGTTCCTCTAATTTAATTAATTCCGAAACTGGCTTGCGTGCTTCAGACCCATTTACTAAAAATATTGGTATATTAGGTTTACCTCATAAATGCTAATGGCTTATTAAATAAATCGACTTTAAAAGGCTTCGTTATTAAATAATCTAATCGAATAAAATTTAGCATCCGATAGATAGACAGAAGATTTCAAATACCAATGAAAACTGGTTTCATTCAAACAGATGTAAAAGTACAGACAGCAACAAAATTTACATGAAATGAAAACAGACATAAATAACGCTCTCTTTAAATTGTTTCAAAACTGAATTTTCTCGCATTGAACAGCAATAACTGCGACATTATAATATGATGACAGTTCTCGCCACTGTGTCGAAGTTTTACTTATTCGAAGAACAGCTAATGAAGTGTAAATTCGATTATAACTCGGCACCATGTTCACAATTAATTGGACGGTAATCGGTTTGGCGTATCGTCATAATCACTCGATGAGGGATGCCGAGCGACGCTGCGGTTATAGTAAATAGTTTGCTGAATATTGCCATACCTGTGCTATTATATTACTATGTACCTACATATTGGTTCAAAATAAACCACGCGTTTAATAAGTACATGCATGTAATTAATTTTCCATTTTCGGTTTTCCGTTTGCAACGGAAACTATATGTACCTTCCTATTAGTTAGATAATAGTTGATGATTATGGTATACTAATAAATTGGTTATTATTATTAACTTTTAGGGTTGAGTAGTCAGATATAAAACGTTTTTGTCATTTATTTGTAAATAGGCAACTTTATAAAGGTATGAAAATTCATGTAATATGCGTGTAGAAAAGAAAATTCTTAAAACATAAAGCCGACTTATTTGTTAATACAACAAAGTAAACTTCATACTCCAACGACTATCCTCAAAAAAAGCTCATCTCGTACTCTAGTTTGTAAATAACAATAATCTATTCCTCATAGTAAAACCGGTATTGTCTAAAATATCGTAATCACACTCATACAACTCGTGCTTGACTCTTTTTTATTGGTTGAGACGAGAGAACAGGCTGATCGCACTAAAACGGTTATTCAAACCTCGTCATTCAAGTTTAAGTCGGGGGACATAGAAGTATCTCGTAGAGTTGAAATGATGCATCAGAATTCATTGAGTTAAGCTCTATTAGTTAAGACTGCTCACTGACTTGAGAATAGAGATACAATAATGTTTTTCAGCTACTATTACCTATATCCTGAAAAACTACCCTTGTTTTTGGGATGGGCAAATATTATCTACGTAAGCTGAAACCATTCCAACCCGGCTTAACACTTTCGTCTCCACCCATTTTCATAGAACTCATACGCCATGCCGCCATACATATTGGAAGTAAACCTTCCGGGAAGGTTGCCGGCATTACCTTTGCGCTAAAGTTAACCATCGCGGATGGTCAACAGTATTAGGTTTAAAACCGTGTTATAAAAAACTGTAAAACGAATTAAAATTGTGTTTTCAGGGAGTCTTCTCGCTATAAGTACGTTGTTTGCAATCTTTTTTTTTGTGAATCTTTTGTAACCGTGAACAAGAAAATAAAGATGCTTTGATTTTAAAACCAACCTATACTAATCAATATTGTTAAAATATACATCAGTTTTTATTTTCACGGTGTGTATCTCTGTATTCGCTAAGAAAAACCTACATTTAAAATGAGCCCTCCGAAAGGGCTCCCGTCATCCCCTATTGGACTAGATGAACCCTCCAGATGGGCTCCTGGCACTGAACGTGTTAACCTATAGAATAAAAAAGTATTTCTTAATATTCAAAATAAAATTACTCTTTTTCTTAGATTAAACAATTTTCCAACATTACAGCGATTTCCGCGTAGCTTTCGAACTCTTGAAGAAATGAAAGAAATTTGGAAAGGGGAAGAAAAAACAAACCAGATGAAGATGGTGCTTCCGGATTTTGGCAGTTGGTTAATCAAGTGGAGTGTTCAGACAATGGGGTGTGCACTGACGTATGTTATATAAGGTAATGGAACCTCGTTTGTTCAAGTTTACTTATGCGTACCTAAATGCTTGTTCCTTTAAATTTTAATAATATCATTCAATTGCTACAATTGGTCTGTATGTATGTCTTTAATAATGTATGTGTAGGTCACAGGGCCATGGCCAACATTGAGACTTTTGTTCAGACTTTGCGAAACATCACTGCGTTGCGGTTACGTCTGGTAAGAATTTAAGAAATAATTGGTTTCGTATTATTATACTATTCACAGACATTTCTTATACCTAATAAGAAATAACGTTAGTTATTAATGTTGGTGCGAATTATTATTATTATTTGCGAATACAGCATTAATAAATGCGATTGATAAATCGCCTTTATTAATGCTGTATTCTTTAAAAATAGAAGCTCATCATTTCAGCCGAAAGACGTCCACTGCTGGACATAGGCCTCCCCCAAGCACCGCTACTTCGACCGGTTCTGTGCTTCCCGCTTCCAGCGGATTCCTGAGGCCTTCACAAGATCATCGGTCCGATGTGCTAGGCCGTGGCTTAATAATAGCAGCCGCACGGGTCGAAATCGCTTTCCGAGGTTGTTCTGTGGATCGGTGACCATCCATTACTAATCGAGACCCCTCCGTGCTTCAGAAAGCACATCCCGGCTGTCGTTTGTAGATCTTTAATAGGTCTTTACGGGTAGACAGAAGCCCGAAAGTCCGGTTAAACCAGAAGCCGACCCTAACATAGGTGGGAAAAGGCTAGGCAGATGGTGATGATGACAATTCTTTCAAATGTAGGTTTGATACTGTGCTACGAATACGATTGAATCATAAATCGCATACACCACGAATAAATACTCAAAAACTAATTTGAAAAAAAAAATTGGTACGTTTAACTGAGCTATGCTCTGTTTCCTTTTACAAATAACTTAGAATACGACGGTAGATGTTCGCCGGAAAACTTTTGGTGCTCTTGCTGTTTTACAAGGAGATACGTGTCTTTAAATTCTACAAATCGGGAGAAACCTCTCCAAAGTATTCTGAAGGTGTACTACGATCGTAAAGCTACACGGTTATTAATTAACGAAAGAAGTGTAAAAAAGAATGTGTCTCTGTAAGTTTCCATCTTGCGAAAACTGTGAAAAGCCTGTAACCTGTTCTAGTATTGCTGGAGCTGCCGCGGTTGACGTCAACCAGGATTACAAAATTTAAGTCCTATATTCTCTAGGTTCCCGCCAAGCTATGCAGAAGGCTCTCTTTCTTAGTTCCGAGTTGTGTAGAGACAATTCAGGGAAGCAGGACCGAAACCAAGCAACCAAGTGTAGTGTGCCATGTTTTTTGTGGTTTATTTAATTGTGTATGTTAGTCTATACGGTATTTAATGGGTTTTAGTTGCCTGAATTAAATTATTTATTATTAAGTATTACCCCTTCTTTATATTCTGTTTGATTTCATTGGACAAAAAAGACATTTGGATCTTACTTACTTTCTTACTTATTAATATAACTAGTATATGACAAGTGGTATTTCATAGATTATTCATTGGCAACCATTGTAAATCATACAGAAGTTCAAAGACTATGAAAATGCATAAACAGAACAAGGCATGCTGCTGTATCATCAATTAGTTCTTTAAGTATTTTCATTTGTGTATAAAAATAAAACACACATGCACGAGGTCTTTCGAAATCTGTTTAAATTATAATTATCCAGATGTTATGTTTGTATTTTGCGATGCAACCTCTGAAACTACTGTTATCTACAATGTTGGGTGTCCTTCTAGCTGGAAGTTATTGCCGGTTTCCGAATGCTACATTCCTAACACTATCGTAATGAATCTTTAATAACTCTTATATTTGAATATCCTAAGTAATTAGCTAGTATGCATGGTATAATCAAATAAAGATTTACAAAAATCCTTCTTTGTTCAAAATTACTCAACCACGAACCACCAATTCTGCTGCGCCAATGCCAGACTGCACTCGTGGTGCAATTGTGGTGTATCTATTGCAGTGTTATAAGCCAGGGTAAACATAGTTTTACTCTGAACTCATGGTTTAGCTCTATAGCCATGCTGTGGTTTTGTAATAGTTCCGTTGCGGTCAAACTGTTACCACGGAAACTTGCCAGAATCTAATGATTCCAATGGTATCTCGGTTAAACCTGGGTTAGTCCCTTTTGACGTATGACATATTTATATTCACAGTTAGGTTTTAATCTGGTTACAAACTCCTGGAATATATCCTACCCTATATATTATATATGACGACGATAGTATGATAGACTGTGCTTTCGAATAACGAATTAAATAGTTAAGTAAGTAGGTCTTAAAACAATGCAATAATTCTAGCAAAGAGAACAATTTATTCTACCTAGTTATCTCATTAGCAAGCTCAGGTATAATATCTTTGACTGGCTCTCTCAAATTATCTTCCCACTATTCTGCAATATTAGGTAGTTTCTTTATAAATTATAGTACGTTTCTAACAGTCTTTGTACTAATACCAAATGAGGCCAGTCAAGCCTGTGGTTACAAGTATTAATTTCTTTACCGCGTGCTCCACTTACTAATGCACTTAATATGAACATTGAAGATTTTATTCCAACAATGGCACAAATAAACTGTAAATCAATGGTTTATTTATATTTTAACACGCCCCTGTAATAACATAAATTGTTAGATGAGAAAATTCACAGCAACTAAAACGTTAGTGCTGTTTGATTAATTCATCCCATTAATGTCAATATTTTCGGTAATAAAAAAAGCGAACGAGTTCTTTAGCATAACATTTTGTGAAACGATACTTCTGCATGCAGAAACCTGAGAAGATTTATAAACTAATTAAAACTGATGGCGATCATTGCATAAATAAACCAATTGGACGTCTGAAAAATATTAAAAATATGCAACGTCATAAAATATTGATATTCGTTGCAAAAGAGATGGAACACAACAATACATTCAGCAGTTTTGTTCTCAAGACTCATGTTCGGCGTTTACCGTGAGAAATTGAGAGCGAAACTGAATAGATCTCCTAGACTCGTTGTCGGCAGAAAAGAAAGCGATCCATGGCTATCTTACTTAATCCATCGTATACCTGCCTGCTTACTGCTCAGTGCTCTGACATCACGGCTCTTTTGCAATTTTAGAACGTCTCGGTACGTATTTGAAAGAATTATTGCCGACAATTATTTCAAATGTACCTTGTTCATTTTGGTATTCATCAGTAGGTCATTATTTGATTGTTCCCAAAGATTTCCAATTCTTTCGTGTTGATTCTTTCAAGAACATAATGTTTATGATATAATCGCGTAGATATCTACATATTACTCTCGGCTCTAATATTCGCTCTGTTTTTGTGAATTGTGTTTGAATATCGTAACGGCTTTAAACTATTGATTCTCAATCTACGTTAAGTAAGTCGCTATCGCGATTCGCGATCGACTTGAAACCCGTAAGAATATTATTCATTAGACTTATTTTAAATTATACAAGCTTAAACATTATTTTAAATTTTATAATTTGAATGCTTGGGTTCAAGAAAATTAAATGTGGGTAAGCCATCATCCCCTGGACAAAAAACTACATGAGGACCACGACCGCTCTGACAAGAGTGCTACGAAGAAGAAGAATCAGCCATCATTATTATTAATTTCCCACTTCTTAATTTAAAAACATGCTCTTTCGATTTGTAGGTAAGAGAAAATAATCATAGTAAGTAGATCTTAGCTGCCTCATTTAGATTATTTTATTGATAAGTATAGATTAAAGTTGGCATTAATAAGGCTTATAAAAACTATAGCTAATCAAATGTAGGGCGTTGGCTAAAACATATTTCATATGGACTGCAAATACGCAACGCAAAGCGCTGTCAATGATTTCATATTAAATTTGTTAGGTAGGTACTGAAATATAAATGAAGTATGAAGAAGGGTTGTCGTTTTCTCATACTGTTCTTAATTGCTTAACTTTAAGAAGTTAATGTTTTCATTAGCTTTCGTCAGTTTAACCAATTTTCAAAGAGTACAAGTGGATTAAACACAAGTGAAAACAATAAAGTAAGTTTAAATAAAATATTGTACTGTTATAAGAATATTTTTCAATACACCAACTGTTATTTTAAATAATTGAAGTCAAAGTTAAGTAACGAAAATAGTCTTTACTTAGTTGAAGTTAGAGTTAAGTAAGCTCCAAGTGTAATGATATTTAAACTCTCGTAGGTAACTGTAAAGCTGTACCCATAGGCGTTCTGTGTTACAGAGATGTAATAGCACGAACTTGATGTTTTATTTACTTCAGCAGTCTACTCTACTTTATGAAATCATCTTAACGCCGATGCGGTACTTCCTGTAAGAAAACTGAAATAAATAGCGAGATGACTTACCTTATTGCTGGGATTGTAATCGTTCGATCCCTATTCTTATATGGGTCTCCGGGGTCCGCAGTAGTTAAAATTGCCGCATTCCACTGTAGTCGGGCGTGAGGCCGGCGCAGCTTCCCGATCTGGACCGGTCGCGCGGCCGGGAGAGCACTGGGCCGGTGGCGATCACATAAACTATTATACTAGCACAGCTGCGAGGGGGACAGTGTGGGAATTCATTGTTATTTCATAGAGTGGCAGTATCGTGTGTGGAGGAGAGGGCGGCACGCGCACAGGTACTGCGGCCGCGGAGACGCGCACGGGACTGGCGCGCGGCGACGGCAGCGCCCCCACGCGCACGCGCGCCGCACCACGCCCGCTGCCTCGGCCGGAGGCCCAGAGCCTCATTTACACACATGGACTCGCACAATGAATGTTCAATGCAGACCGGCAGGTTATCTAAAAACCCTCGGAATACAAAACGGGATGGTCGCCAGCCGAGGCTTGCTGTAATTCGGGGGATAGCGACGTGAATAACGACAGTTTGACCCAGTTCCGAATTCACACAAATATTTCAGTGAGCTTGGGAGTGGCACTTTGACGTAACAATATGTCTCGTTACATATTATTATGTACTTACGTACACCTATGTTACGTCTGCAGGGGCTCTGACAGCACTTGCACTGATTCGCTCTTCGATGCTGCCGACACCATTAACAAACGACTCACAAAGTGTAGGTATATCGTATGAAGGGTGCAAGTCATGATGGTGGCTGCTTTTCTTTTGTACCATTTTTCTTTCCTGAACTATTCTCTCTGCTTATCATCATCATACCTAACATAACAGCATGCCTGTATTTACGAAAGGGTAGTCAGAGTTGCCTTTTATCAGAACATAGACAACAGAAACGTCAAAATTACGAAAAAATATCAAATAAGATACCTACTTAATAAATAGATTAAAGCATCTCGGTTTGTTTTGATTCAAGCTCCTTGCTTAAAATTATCTGAAATCTTCCGCCTCCGTGTTCGTTTCGCGTGAATCTTCCTTTTTTATCTTAATTAGTAATGCTAATTAATGCGAGAGGATTATAAATACAGTAGACCCTTTACTTGCCTTCTTACTTAATTGCGGTCCGCATGAAAGAGTACAGAACCTTCCTGAAACAATGAAAAGTAATAAACTGTTACTTTTGCGGAAAATCTCTATCCTTTATATTTGGTTCTAGAACTATCTAGCCATAGAGTGCACTAAAAACACGACATCTTGAATAGCAAAAGTTCTCCTTCCTCGTTCCAATAATGAGAGACAGGTTTTAAGACTACAATAGCTAGAGCTATTAAACTCTTAAGACAGTGAAGCTTTTAATGCTATTGCCATAGTGCCTTCAAAAGAGAGTAAGATTAGAAGTCTTAAAAGTTTTAAGACGATAGGTCTCAGTTTCGAATAGACCAGCCTCGTCTGTCCTACGAAGGCCTAAGATACCCCTGAAGAATTATTATAAACCAATATCAAATCCTCTTACAAAAACATTCTTAGAAATTATATCTCCATGATAAATTCAGTGACATTTAAAAGTTTTAAAAATATGAAAATAATAGATCAGTAGGTACCTGCATGGTACCTTACGTTCATGATACCGTGCGCATGTGCAATTATGTGCATTGCATTCAATAAGTAATAGACACTAAACTTGTTAATACTGTCGATTCCTAAACACTCTTACGTTAATCAAAACCAATTAAACAGATATTTTTCCATAAATATCGAATACTCAATACATACAGTATTGAGTGTCATTCATTAGAAGGTGCATAGAAAAGACATCAACGCAATCAATTAAGTTAACTGCTCGATCTTCTTAAGTTGATATTTTGCCACATCTACGGTTTATTGTAATGATTTAATTAATTAATCTTAAGATTTGGTTGTCTACAAAAGCGGTTCCGTCATATACAGGATGGTCCAAATAGAGAAGACAAAAAAAAAGGTTCCTCATGCCCAGGGGTTTCCGAAAAGACCCCATGTATGTTCAACGATTTTTGATAGATTTGGAGATATAATTTTTTTTTTTTAAATCTTGATCAATCTACGGGAACCGCTTTAAAAAAAATATTTTTACTGTTACACGGCTTTTTAATTCTTTTTTATTTGCCATTTTCGTTATTATTAAAAAAAAAAATCACCTATCATTAATTTAACATACGTTTTTTTTTATCGAAAAGGAGGCATTTACGTTCGAGTTCTACAATTTCTTTCTTTTTATTTTAACTCCCTGGTTCCTAAATAATTTCAAAAACCTAGGCGGAATGTAGGCTTGTATCACAAAAAAGTTGACTCGAAAATTTCGACCCTGTTTATTTACCGTTACCTATAACTATAATATGACGGAATCGCTTTCCTAGGAAACTAATGTTCAGTAGTGCGTGTGAACTTCTGTTGTAATTATGCAATGTACAACACAATACTAGGTACTCTAAAGATAATTCAACATAAACCAAATAAGTTACTAACCAAGACTAAACTTTTGTTTCTTTTTTTTTTTTTGAGGGTTTGAAATCATCAAATTACTTCTCCCGCTCTGGCCGGAGCGGGAGGGTGTGTCAGACTTTTACTGACTAAAACCCACCAGTGTTCCTTCCGTTGCCCGTGTGCCGGGGCCGCGATATCCCTTTCGGACAAACCCGCAACCCCAGCGGATCCTTTCGACGAGTGTCGCAACCCAACGTGTCGCTAGTTCGGCCGCCGTCTCATGCGACCTCCCCTGCACCAGGACCAGCGTGTCGTCAGCGTAGCAGACTACGCTGACGCCGCTAGGGAGGTCGGCGCGCAGCACCCAGTCGTAGCCGATGTCCCACAGATGCGGCCCTAGGACTGATCCCTGTGGGACACCGCACGACATCTCTCACCGGTTCCACTCTCCGTGGTGACCGGGGTAGATGACGGCCCTGTCCGTCAAATAGGCCTCGACCACTCGACAAACCAAGACTTCCCTGAAGGTTTGACTTCGTAAGAAAGAAACATTCATTATTAAACAACAATAATGAAGAATTATAAAAAGACAATCAGAGTAAAAAATTGTGTTGTAGCAGATCGTAGCTTCGTAGACGCGTAGCATCGCGTAGGTAGGTTTATCCACTGCAGACACTGCAGTCCGGTCACAGTAGATGATAATTATTAACTATAGCTGTGCCTGTGGAAATGCTCGCGTGAACCTAGTTAAATGATCTACTTAAGTACATATTTGTAAATATTAAAAACTTTATAAGGCAGTTCTCAAGTTATAAGCGCAGTTACGGGCTGACAGACAGATATTTTAAACTTATGGAAGGTTTTTTAACAGTTACCTGTCAGCAATACTGCGATAATACCTACCTAATAAAAAACGGGTAGGCAGTTAGGTCTAAAAAAAATGCTTGGAATCCTGGAGAAATCGAGGGAACTCTTCAAATATTATAGGCCGTCGCGTAATGTTCATTGAAAATGTTAGCAAGCGGATTCGCGGAATTACCGTCGCGTAATTTTCGGCAGGCATCGATCAGATCATCGATCGAGGTAGCACAGCATACTACGCTAATATCGCTGTACGTTGTATGTACGTAGAACAGCATATTTTTAATTCTGTATATTCTAATTGACTATGAGATAGTATATTGAAATATGTAAAATTGTGTATTTTTTCGTCGTTCGGTATCACTTGGAAAAAAGAATTTTACTTATTTTACGGTTATTTTTTTGTGTCAATCACTTGTTCCACAGACTAATTCTACGTACACATGCAGCTACTTTAGTCGTCAGCAACTCCCTGGCGATTAGAAAATCTCATATTCAGATTATCAGATACAGATTTTAAAATTGCTGGTGAAAATCTGCTGTCTAAATCTGTGTGTGGACGTGAGATTATGAAATCTGAAATCAGTGTGTTGACATTAGTGATGGGCGTTGAATCAACGAACTAGTTAATTCGACCGTACTGTGAACGAATCGACGGTTCACAGATAATCGATGAACTAGTTGAATCCGTAGACGCCTAAGTAAACTGAAATGAAAATTGTAACGCGACAACCGATGACGCGAGAACGTAGTCGGGTAATACGAATTCATTCGTCCATTGAAATAAAATAATCAAGCAAACAAATTTGAACTCTAAATCTAGAACAAGGGAGTTGATATTTTTACAGGTCGAATGAAATTATTGTTTAGTGAAGAAACGGATGCCGTTATGGTAATTTCGCGTGTGCAAAAGAGAAAGGCGATGGACTGGTCGAACGATGCGAGAAAAAACGGTTTGTATGTACTTGTTCATCTTGTTTTGATTTTTTGATGCTCAGTGTGTGATTCAGTATTCAGCCGTCCTAAGCCCGGAAAAGTATGAAGGGAAATTCAAATTAATAGGTACCTACAGCACGCGGGAGACTAGTCTACTGCCTACATCGTCGCCGCCGTCGTCGCCGTAGACTTCGTCGTAAAGTTTATCCAAGTTGACGCGTAAACTAGTCGACGAATTCAACTAGTTAATCGACTACCTAGTCGATGAACGTAATTGGACGGTCTAGTTTCGTTAACGGAAAATACGTCGACGACCCATCTCTAGTTGACATTTTGACAACAGCTGGTTGGGTGTCATGTCAAATGTTAGCGACATGACACTAGTGTTTCCACTTACGTTTTTGGTTTTTCCCCAGTTTTAATGAATTATCCCTAAATTTCCCTTAAAAATCTTCAAAATTCCTTGGTTTAGGCAAGCCTCCCTCACTCGTTCGAGGTACCTACGGCATCGTGTTCCCCCGGGGCAACAAAATCCAGTTGGTGGTCACGCGCCCGCTCGAGTGTACACACGGCTGCACATCAAGCTATACATTTCCAGTTTATGCTGATCTCGCATTATATAAGGAAGGTAAAAGAGAGAGAGAGAGTGGTTTAAGGTTGTCTGTAAAAGATCGCTTTTAGCGATAAGACCGCCCATTGTGTCACCCTATGTAAAATGTCTACATTTATATCTGTATTTTTTATGGTGTACATAATAAAGAATATTCTATTCTATTCTATATAGGATTTCCGTACAATACGAGGTCAGCTTATACTGGAAATGTATAGCTTGATGTGTAGCCGTGTGTACGTACCGCACCCGCGCCATTAATAATGTTTAAATCTCGTGCATATTGCAGTGTAGACGGCTTTCAGAATAAAACGACCAACAAAACTTTATCTTTTTTAAATTACCGAGAGTAGGAAAAGTAAATAAAATGTATTTGTGTTTTCTTTGTTAATTCTTTTTTATTATTATTTATCTATATATAGCATATGTAGGTAACGCAAAATTGTTTTCGTCTGTCTGTTTCTCCGCTTACTTCTACATGCAACGGATTTTGATACGGTTTTCACTATCATTATTACTATCTAGAAATTTACGGGAGGGTAAATAGTTCATTGAACATTATATTAAAGTGAGGCATTAGTGATTTTAAGTAAATAAAAATATTTATTTCAATGTAATAAAAATGTTTTTTACTCATGCCCATTCTTTAGTATAATAATTTCTTAGCATAGCGTTGCGTTCAAATACGCACGTGATATTGGGCGTCCGCGTAAGGTATATTTTAGCACACACGAACGCCTATAATATTTTTGTAGGTAATAATAGCGTTAGGTTAGTCATCTATCTATAGGATAGTTATCTATTTTTTTCTATGTAGTGAACGTCTTAGGGAGCAAGATTATAATAAATATTAACACATCATTCCACATATTTAATATAACCAAATACCTACAAAACATTCATAAATTTATAAGAACAGAAACTGAAGCATTACTTTTACACTCGACGAAGACTAAGAAGAGACGACGACGTCGCGGCATGCCGCAGCATGCTGAGGGATACTGCGACATCGCTTTTTTCAATTTTATTGTTATACTATTAAGTTATATTTCTAGTTGTCGCATAAATATCCCTTGCCGTGCCGTGCCGCCAGTGAGCGCCAGCCCTATATCCCTGTCAAAATAAAATATCCCTAAGCCATGCATAACATTGGTTATTTTACCCTAAAAAAGAGAGAAATTACAAACAGTGGAAACACTGCTGATGACACCCAGACCCAGCTGCTGTCAAAATGTCAAAGTTGTTTTGAAATGTCAAAGATTCAGTAAACTGTGTCGTTTATTTTTAACAATAGAATAATTCCTAATTAAATCATTATCTTCAACTAATACTTAAGATAATTACAGTCCCTACATGTGACTTTTATTCGATAGATTTCTGTACTTCATATTTGCAGAAATGTCTAAACAAAGCATAATGTTTCATCCAATAATTAGCTCGATACAAAGAATAGCTCTCTATGAAACCAAAGCCGTAAGTAGAACAATATATAGATATTTATACAATATGGGTACATTAACTCTTACTATTACGTACATGAATGAGAGATCTTGACCTGGGAAAGATTTTTTACTTCTTTCCAAAGATTCAACAAGAGTTGGCAAAGGTATCATTTTAGGGGGTGTATTTATTATACCTTCTCTTTAGCATCGCAGCATACTGAAATATAATATCTGTCTATCATATTGAAAAACTTGATACACCAAAAAATAAAATTACATATTCCAGAGATTCTATTTGATCGGCTCAAATAACACTGAAACAAGATTTCGTGTCCTCAAGATTGATAGGACAGACACACGGGAGCTGATACTGGTTGATGACAAGTTTGAGTACAATAAGCAGGAGATACATCAGCTACTCAATATGATAGGCTTTGGCAACAGGTTGAGAACAGGACTTAACAAACTTGTATCAGCATTTGGTATTGTTGGTAAATATCTTATGGTATTATTGAATTATTACAGATTTATTGGTTTACTTTATTACTAACTTATTCAATTCCTTACTAAAATAATGTCTTCCATAAATGCCATTCCATTTGATAAAATTTGTTTTTGTTAATTTTCAGGGTTCATAAGATTCTTAGAAGGATACTACATAATATTAGTTACTAAAAGAAGAAAAGTGGCAGTCATTGGTTCACATTCCATCTACAAAATAGAAGATACGGCTACAATATACATTCCCAGTGACAGCACTAAGCCACCCCATCCTGATGAACAGAGATACTTGAAGATGTTTTTAGCCATAGACTTATCAACTAACTTTTATTATAGCTATAGTTATGATATCACACATACTTTACAAATGAATATGGCACCCCCTAGACAGCTTGCACCGGCTTTATTCCCCAAGCCTGTAACTGCAGCAGTATATCACTTAAACTTAAGGTCAACCTCAAGCCAGGACTTACAGGAGAAGTGTGAATGTCACAAGTATGATGATAATGATGAAGATATATTTGAAACGTGGAAGAGTCAATTGCAACTGAGACAAAAGACTGGGTAAGACTGTCATTATCCATACTAATGTTATAATGTTATACTGACTGCCTCTCCCTTGAATAAGTTTTGAAGGTGTCAATGACTGATTTAGATAATCTTTTTCCAATTTCCAGCTGCCAACCAAATAGATTAGACTTTGGTGTTCGCTCAGTACCTGAATGGCGATTTGTATGGAACAGTCATCTTCTATCGGCAGTACATTCACACTTGCATCCTGACTGGATTCTGTACATAGTCCATGGGTTCATAGAACAGAGTAATTTGAACATATTTGGTAGACCCATATACCTGACATTGATAGCTAGGAGGAGCAATAGGTATGCAGGCACCAGGTTCCTGAAGAGAGGGGCAAACATGCATGGAGATGTGGCTAATGAAGTTGAAACTGAGCAGATTGTGCATGATTCGATGGTGTCATCATTTGCTGCTGGCAGGTAAGGATTTCTATACTTGTTTAGCAATATTAAGAATGCAGTTTGTGGGTCTAATATACACAGAGAGCCTACAAAATTCTGCACATCCATTATTAAAATATCATAAAAAAATTATGATGTGTTTCTTTCCATGCAACCTGGGTATTGTACTGAAGCTCCAACAATATCCTAACATTTAATATGTCATAACATAACATAATATCCTAAAAAAATTAATAGGCAAAGTGGACATACTTTATTACGCATCGGATACGGAGGCACGTGCCAACATGTGTTGGGCCACGTTGTTATTAGTTGTTTTAGTTTGTAGACGTTTACTAACATAGTTTTTAAGTCATTGGTACTAATATTATATAGTTTTTGTGTACTTGTGATATTAAGTCTTAAATAAAGAATATGTTATTAATGTTTCTATTAATAATTAACACCCTATTTGTAAGTACTCACATTTCCACTAAATTTCTTCCCAGATTCAGTTCATTTGTTCAAATGAGAGGATCTATACCTAGTTACTGGTCTCAAGACGTCTCGAAAATGGTGCCAAAACCAGCAATATCAATAGATTTAAGTGATCCTTATGCAGAAATACCTGGCAGGCATTTAAATAACTTGATGAGAAGATATGGATCACCTATAATGTTCTTGAATTTAGTTAAGAAAAGAGAAAAGAAGAAACACGAGTCCCTGTTAACTGATGTGATAAGCAATGGAATAAAGTATTTGAATCAGTTCTTGCCTCCTGAACATTCCGTACAATATTATCACTTGGATATGGCTAGGACCAACAAGAGATCCGATGCTAAAGTGTTGGATAAGTAAGTTAAAAATATTGTATTTCTTCACATATCAAAGCTAACAGAAAATATTTAAGCTACCAGAATGAATACTACAGAAAAGGGTAATCATGATCTTATCGAGTAGCCCTATAGATCTGCTACTGTTTGTGGTAATATTTTTTTATAGTAGTTTGTGTTTACATTAATAGTTCAGAAATTTGTAATTCGTAATGTTGTGAAAGCAAAAACCCGCCATAAGTATATAACATACTACTGACAAAGGCTTTGGTGTTTATGATATAATATTTAGTACCAACTTTTGCAATATGATTCTAGCTAGTACAAAATAAAAAAGGCCTTTTAACTTCGAAGCTTTTTGTTTAATTCCTATTAGATGCCGATGCCTGCCACGACACGTCTGTGAAGTGTCGCCAGTTAAATTAAAAAACCCCCGTGTTTTTTATGTGTAATATCTTTCCTCTCGCTTTCCTGCAGTCTGTGGGACTGATTTCGTGAAAAGCGACGGAAATGTATGTGTGACGCTATTTGATATAGCCAATGAGCGCGCGTGGTGTTAGAATTAGCCGTCAGAACCGACCCTGACGAGGCCCCGCTCCTTTAATGTTGCTTATTACCAAGATTAGATGTCAGATGTTACACATCATATGGGACGACGGTAAGGCTCGTTCATAAAAACAAATGTACGTATTTATTTCCAGATTGTCAGCTATAGCCCGCACAGTGGTTCGCAAGACGGGTATATTTCTGAGTACGTGCGGGGTCGACGAGGTGACGGGGGTGGCGGGGCACCAGGGAGGGCGGCTGCAGACTGGACTGGTGCGCGTCAATTGCGTGGACTGCCTCGATAGGACCAATACTGCACAGTTTGCTATCGGGAAGTGTGTGCTGGCTCACCAAGTAAGCATTCATTATGATTTATCCTCTTTTCATGTAAGACTTTGTGTCTAAGATGAGGCCTTTGCCCTGCAGTGGCACAATAAAAGGCTGGTATTATTATTATTTAATAGTTTTTCAAACAGGCTAACCTGAAGATAATGGAAATTTGTTTTGATGCTGTTAAAGAGTCATGTAACATCATTAGGTTGTGTCGCTTGCTTTATATGCTGGCACTGGGCACTTGGTGTTTTCTGTTCAAAGTAAGTTTTATTGATTTGGGCAATACAAAATATACCTTATATCTATTCAAATAAAGTTTGTATTAGCAAAGTAACTCGTAAATTTGTACAACGCCAATTGTACAGGCAAAATTCTGTAAGTACTCACATGCAATTCTTATAACCTAATCTCCTTAACAAATTTTCCAGTTGTATGCCTTGGGACTTCTAGGAGAACCGAATATAGAGTTTGATTCGGACTGTGCCAGGCTGCTTGAAGGGTTGTATGAGGACCATGGCGATACACTGGCCTTGCAATATGGAGGATCACAGCTTGTACACAGGTATGTCAAATATTTTCTATGAGCACGATAATGAATACTATACAATTTCTTACCTTCATAAATCCCACTGCTGGGACACAGGCATCCTCTTTGTGAGATGGAGTGGGCTGTAATCTACTACGCGGGCCCAGTGTGGGTTGGTATATGTCACATGTCCGATTTTTTTATTCTAGGACATGCCGGTTTCTTCAAATATACCACATTTCATTCACTGTTTTGAAAGCAGTGGTGAAGAAATTATTTACGCACCAGCACCTGCTTGGGCGTTTTACACCACATTTCTTATGTTAAAAATACTAATAATAGGGAAGATACATCTTTTAACCGTTCGTTAGTAGTGCTGCTACCACACATCTGTCCAGCATTTTCCTCCTATATTAGGGTCGGCTACCAGTCTTACTCTTTGGCAAGACTGGTTGTGAGACTTTCGGGTCTCAGATTACCCATAACGACTGTCAAAGATCTACGAATGACAGCCGGAGTGCTATCCGAGGTGTAACGGCTAGGGCTGCGCAGGGTAGGCTGCGCAGGCCGCTAACAGATAGGTAGGTAGATAGGTAGTAGAAGATTGAAACACTTGGATCCGTACATACATATAATTATTATGAGTAGGTAAAAACCCTTAAGCTAGGTCGCGGGTAAGGTCCTACACACTGAGTCTTGAGCACTCGCACATTTAGGGTAGGAAGGGTACCGTCCTTGGTAGCACGTGGCAGACGTGGAGGCCTGTCAGCACAGGCTTAGTGGTAGGCCGGACGGCCCTAGTGAGACCGACAGCGTCTTGTCGGTAGCGCGAGGAGGCCTGTCAGCACAGGCTCGCGGGGTAGACCGCGGGATGTCAGGCCTTCGAGACCTGGGCAGCGTGCGCAAGCAGTGTGCGGTAGGCACAAGCACGCGCAGGTAGTTGCGGCGGTAGGCCGCAGGTTGTTAGGCCTTCGAGACCTTGGCAGCGTGCGCAAGCAATGTGCAGCACCACTACCATCAGCGGTATTCATAGTAGTCGGCACCTGCCCTCAGCCAGTACGAAGAACCCTGGAAGGCGCGTTAGAGAGCGCATGTTAGATGCGGTGCGGATAGCGGCAGGCCGCATGCGATGTGCCAGCTTCTACCCCCATTTAGCGACCAAGGAGCGGTATGGGGAGTAGGGTAGGTGAAAGCTCAGCACATCGCAGCGGTTTACAGGCAAGAGAATAGGAGCATAGCGTGGCACATAAGCAGATGCTAATTTAGGCTAAGTATGTGAACACGCGAGCATAACACAAAATAAACGTGACCATTGCAGATGGCTCACTAATCACTAAGAATAACACAGTGAGGCACTACACCATCTCGATGTAGTAGCAATACATACATATTACAATCTCCTGTGCGCTGGATGGACCGTAGCCGCGTGTCAAACAGTGACACACGAAATTAGATACTTTATAGGTTATAAAATCAATATAGATTATCCAGCGCAGAGGATCTGGTATAATTACCAAGCTAATGTGGAACTCACCCTAGGTCGGGGCACAAGGAATTCTGAGGGTCAGGGAACAAGTGTTATCAGCCTTGCAAGCGGAAACGAAATGACAGAGCATCTCCGGAAGGGCAGTGTTGTTCCCCGTTTTTAGTGATGTGACTAGGAACTTACTAATTGTGATATTTTATCACTCGACTACTTGCACCTGTGATCCCTCACAACGCTACAGAGGGGTGGAGCTATGTTATGAATTTCAACCATCCTCCGCAAGCGTTGCTTAACCTTGAAGATCGACTCGTGCGGCTGCTATTATTTACCACAAACAAAACATAAATTGAATTTATATCTGCTTCTCAATATTTATTTATGTTACAGAATCAAGACGTATCGTAAAACTGCGCCGTGGTCGTCCCACGGTAACGATATCATGCAGACATTAAGTAGATACTACTCCAACACATTCTCTGATGCTGAGAAGCAAAACACGATGAACTTATTCCTCGGACTATTTATTCCCGATCCATCCAGAGCACCCATTTGGGAGTACCAGAGCGATTATTATCTACATCATCCTGAAGCAATGGTGTATATTCCTATTAACAGGTAAATGAAATTAATGTAATGATTGCTATAGAATACAGGTAATTTTGTGGTTTTATACAAGTTCTCGAGAAGGTACCGACATTCATGCTGGGGCCACATTGTCGCGATAAGGCGAACTACACTACGAGCGCTCTCTCTCGCACACTGCTCGACGTTTCGCTGAGCAACAGAGAGCGAGCAAAGTATAAGTAGTTCGCGTTATCGCGACAATATAGCCCCAAAGTTAAACCAAAAAAGGTATGCGCTTCAGAAATCTTCGTATTTCCGGATTACTTACGCCACAGAGATACCCTCCACAAAGTAAATATGTGAGCACCATGTATCTATCACATAATTAATTTATCTGTAATTGCTTCAATTTTCATTCTTTTTTACCTATCGTGGTATAGTAATCTTATTCTAGATGCATCGTCTTCACATATAATTATACAGGGTGGCAGGGACATCGACGCGAAGCCGGTTACCATGGATTCAGTACTTGATTCTGAACCAAAAAAACAGCTGCTGCATACATTTTGACCGCGTAGGTATTTCACTTTTCTATGAAACAGCAGATATTTTTTTTAATAACCGACGAAAAATTTCAACGCAGAGGGGCTCAGAATCATGTACTGAATCCATGGTAGCCGGCTTCGCGTCGATGTCCCTGACACCCTGTATAATTAACGTATACAAAATATTGTAAAGACATTTTAAAAGAGTAACGGTGGAGTTTCTTGCCCATTCTTCTCCATACGAAAACTACCTTTTGGAAGGGGCGACTAGAATCATTTCAATAATTTTTTGTAAAATTGACGTTCGTAAGTGCCTTTTATGAGCCTAATTTCAATAAATTGTTTGTCTTTGACTTGACTTTGAAGCCGCTCATTGTAGTGCACCTATCTTGCGCGTTTGAATGAAGTGGTCACAGATCGTCAAGTTCTGAAACGTTTTCTGGAATTGCATAGAGATGAGATCTATATTTTTTTTTATCATGGTAATACCACTCTATTTTACGATTATTCACCTAGTAGGTGATAATAAGAAAATGCTCTATTTACCTATAATTGTTTGTTACATTTAGTTCTTCATTATTTTCTGTTGCTTCCTGTAATTTCTACAGTGTATACGAAGGTTGGTAAATCTAAATAAATACCAAATAGGCAAGTACTTCCATGGTTTTAACAGCTATATTATATTAGATCATTGCGCGTTCGTGTTTCAGAAGATACCTAGTCGAAAATTTCCGGTCGAAATCGAAAATACCGTTGATTATTGTTTTAATACAGTTAATGGTACTGCTATAGTTCTCAAGCACTGGTATATTTGCAGCGATAATTTGATAAAAATATCAAGAAGTTTTACATTTAAAAATACAGATAACATCACACCATCAACCGGGCACAAATCCAGACTCCAGGCTGGTACTGAATTGGGCACGCCACAATTGTGGCGATAAGTCCCCTCTTTGAGGAGTGGCTTGAGAGGCGCCACGGCGTCCTCACCTTCCGCCTGACGCAGGTCCTCACTGGACACGTTTATTTCGGGAGGTTCCTGTTTCGCATAAGGCGGGAGGAAACGCCCGGGTGTCACCAGTGTGTGGATCACCCGGAGGACACGGTGGAACATACAGTGGAGGTCTGCCCGGCTTGGGCGGAGCACCGCCGTATCCTCACGGAGGTAATCGGCGGTAAAAAAAAATAAAGTGATCTCTCGCGTGCGGCCCTGGTCCAGGCCATGGTAAGGAGCGAGAGGGCGTGGGAAGCCGTCACCTCCTTCTGCGAAGCAGTAATGCTTGCGAAGGAGGAGACGGAGCGCGTGAGGGAAAGGCAAATGTCGCGCCCTCACGCCCCTAGCCGCCGCAGGAGACGCCCCGGGCGTCGGGAATCGCAGGCCGATTCCTGGCCACCGTAGGCGCGGGCTTGCGGACGGCGAGCAATGGGTAGCTCACCGTCCGATAAGGACCAGGCCCGGGTCGACTGCGCGTTGTGTTCCTCGCGCGCCTCAAAGAGATGTCTGCACAACGGAAGGGGTCTGCTAGGACCGATACCTGCTGGGGTCGTGGGAAAGTCCGAAAGGGATACCGTGGCCCCTGGCAACGTACAGGCAACTGAAGGACACGGGTGGGTTTTAGACTGTAAGAGTCTGACACGCCCTCCCGCTCCGCCCAGAGCGGTAGAAGTTATTCGATAATTTCCCACCCTCAAAAAAAAAAAAAGGCTGGTACTGAGAAATTCCTAATGGGAAAATCGAACCCAGGACCTCATGCTCAACAGTACCGTTTGCGACTATTAGACCGACGAGGCAGTAATTATTTTCCTTTCGTTCGCAGATCACTAACAAAATGGTGGGACGACGACGTTCTACGACACCTGCCTCTGCCTTGCAACGAGATGAGGAAGCTGTGTTGTGAGATCATCGGCATGCAGGGCGATAGTAGCAGCACTATAGAGATGGTGGACCCTTACCACGATTATAACAGGCCCTTTGAATATACCGTCTTGATGGAGTGCTTTGAATTTAAGGTGAGAACTGAGGTTGTCGACATGCAGTTTCAGGCCCGTATGATCACATCCTTGCCATTATATTTTTCAATTTTACGAATGCTTTCACATTTCACACACTACTACTTTTTTTTTACTATTTCGTAGAATTTTAATAAATGGTGTCTAACTTTCCGGTTAGGACAGGAACAAAGAGTTTTTTTTTGTCACTAAAGGTAAAACTGATTTTTCACAGATGTTCCACACATTTCGTGATTTGGCGCCGACGTTTTCAGAAAGTTTCAGTCCGTTTGTAGTGCGCGGGCGCGCGATGGGACAGATTAAAGGCCCGACTTCAAAGAACCCAGTCATCAGTGGCCGATCCAGTACAACTTCTAATAACTCTAGCGAGTATGTATAACCCTTTATCTCATACAATAGCGACCATCCCTTGCTTCGCACGGTGATTACGACTTGACAAAATATCGACATATTTTTTTATTACATGTAAGTTTATTTGTCTATTATACACATAAACCTTCCGGAATAAATTCTCTAAATGATGGTGAAGACCACATCAAAATCCATTGTGTAGTTTAGAAGAACAACGCGGTCACACAGACAGACACGAAGAGCGACTTTATTTAATAATAAAGAGTATAGATGGAGCAAATGGATCTTCTTTTGTTTATTAACCTTAACCTTTAATTATTGCAAATATTTACATAATTTAAAAGCTAACAGTCTTCGTATCTCTATGTTGACGTCGTGGTGGGGCTTGCGCGCTCCAAACTCTAGGTCTGTGCCGGTACAGTTTACTTTGCCGTAACAGGTCTAGGATGAGCAGCCAGACCACAGATACAGAAAGCCGCAGGGCAGCATGTGGCGAGCTGTTGGGAAGTAGCAACCCCACGGCCCTATTATCCCGGTAGAAGTCTTGTTCCTCACCTCTGGCCGGCTTGAGTGGAGATCCGTAAAAGCAAACGTGCTCGTAGGGAGGAAGTATTCCAGTAAGTGCTGGTAGGGATCTTAACCAACTTCCAGGCTCTGGGATTGTTCCGATAGCCGTGGAATACGTCTCCACTTCAAGCACCTCAGGATATATTGCCCCCTTGTCGCTAAATGTCACTATGTGCTAACGACAATTGACACGCACACTCAATAATGGACCCCTGCAGGGTCCATTATTGAGTGTGGGTGCCCCCTACCATTTCATCCGTGTATACCATAACAGCGGTCAGGCAGGGGACATAGTCCTTCCATAGTTCTAGGTAACCAATCCATTATGGTCAATATTTTTTGTTTTCATACTCTACAATAGTCCTGCACCAACCGGGGGTTATCCTTTTTTTTTTTTTTTTTCAGGATGGGAAATCATCAAATGACTTCTCCCGCTCTGGGCAGAGCGAGAGGGTGTGTCAGACTTTTACTGACTAAAACCCACCCGTGTTCCTTCCGTTGCCTGTGTGCCGGGGCCGCGATATCCCTTTCGGATAAACCCGCAACCCCAGTAGGCATTGGTCTTTCGACTCCGTCGGTTGGTGCTGACATCTCTTTGAGGCGCGCGTGGAACACAACGCGCCGTCGACACGGGCCTGGTCCTTATCGGACGGCGAGCTGCCCATTACTCACCGTCCGCAAGCCCGCGCCTACGGTGGCCGGAAGTTGGCTCTCGACTCCCGACGCCCGGGGCGTCTCCTGCGGCGACTAAGGCCGCGAGGGCGTGCAGCTTGCATCTCCCTCGCGCGCTCCGCCTCCTCCTTCGCGAACATAACTGTTCCCGCAGAAGGAGGTGATGGCCTCCCATGCACTTTCGCTCCGAATCATGGCCTGAACCAGGGCCGGACGCGAGAGATCGCCTCCGTGAGGACACGGCGGTGCTCCGCCCAAGCCGGGCAGACCTCCACCGTATGCTCCACCGTGTCCTCCGGGCGATCCACACAGTGGTGACACCCGGGCGTTTCCTCCCGCCTTATTCGGAACAGGAACCTCCCGAAACAACCGTGTCCGGTGAGGACCTGCGTCAGGCGGAAGGTGAGGACGCCATGGCGCCTCTCAAGCCACTCCTCAAAGAGGGGACTTATCGCCGCAATAGTGGCGTGCCCAGCGCTGGGTTGCGACAATCGCACACTCCATGCCGCCATGAGATCCCGCTGGAGCTCTGTCCGCTGTGCCGTGATCTCTCGCGGCAGCGGAGTTACACCCCGGCGTTTCGCCTCCTCGCGCAACTCCCACATGTGCGCGAGGACTTTCGCCTCCAGATCCCATGGCGGTAGTCCGGCAAGGAGGCTCGCCGCTTCACGGGAGACCGTGCGGTATCCCCGGACCAGCCTGATGGCCATGACCCTTTGGGACGCGTTCAACCGCTGGGCCGGTCGCAGCCTCAGTGAACGCGCCCACACCGGTGCCCCGTAAAGGGCCATGGACCGCACGACCCCCGCGTAAAGCCTCCGGCAGAAGGCTTTTGGACCCCCTATGTTGGGCAGAAGCCGCTTCAAAGCAGCCCCAGCCCTATCCAGTTTGGGAGCCAAACGTCGGAAGTGCTCCACGAAGTTCCACTGGCTGTCGAGGACGAGTCCCAGGTACTTCATCGTCGACTCGACACCGATGTGAACCCCTCCCGCCGTTATCTGGGAACCCGACAGTGGCGCGTTCCGAGGACCATAAAAACACATGGCCTCGGACTTGTGCAAGGCCACCTCGAGTACCGGGGGTTATGCTTGGATGCACTTGCACAGTGTATACAGGGATAATCGTCGGTTGGTGCCTCATTTAATTCAAAACGTCTAACGGGCCTCTGCGAGTTGGCTTCGGCCGCTCGTACACCTTACAAAGGCGCGGGACTCCAGGGTCCCGAGAAATGACAAAGACGAAATAATAATATTTAAGAATCATTGGGCATCAGATCCGCATCACCGTCAACAGGAAAAGTGTCCAAAAGGCTGGCAGTATTGCCACCACGTCTATGAGGGATGCCGAGTCTGACTGAGGCGCGTGCAGTATTGAATAAAATGTACCTACTCTTTACAGCTCGAATGGTGATTCTTCGTCTGATGATGACTTGACGAACTCAACCCCAAGCTCAAGATTATCTGTTCCATCGCCGCTCACCGTAGTGGCAAAAGTTTTAAAAGCCGAAGAGGTAGAGGAAACACCTATGTTCCCTGCTATTAAACGAAGGAACAGAGTGCTTTTAAGTGAGCCCAGCAAACGAGATATGGTCATGTATGTACCCTTCTAATCGCAGTTAATTCCAACATTTGATGGTCAAAACTAAACGACAATTTTGAATTTAGAAACATTGACACAATTATTTTAAAGCACTTACAGCTACCGATACCTGCCGATTGCCGGTAGTAGAAGCTAAACGTAGATTGCGCTAGTAAAGCTAGTTCTTTTTTTTGATAGATAATAAATTCAACGACATTTTTTTTTTTTTTTTGACATATTGAGACTGACATTAGGAAATTAGAAATGGGCTGTTGGCGCCATCTATGTAGATGGCGCCAACAGCCCACAGCCACGCTTTCTTTTCGCGTACGATTTTTCATCGCAGCTCTGTATTAGGACGAAACGTTGAATTTCGTGGGCTACCTTAGTAACTTCGTTCTAATAAGTCTGTAATTAAATTACATCTTAATTTTCACCTTTTTCAGGTATAGGAGGTATGTGAACTTTGAACGTCGTTCTAACCCACACTACAAGTCGGACATTCATGTGGTGATGACCGTCAACAGCGCATTTACTATCGACAGCTCCGTAGAAGTTATTCCACCGACCGTGTCGAAAACGTCCCGCGAAATCTATCAGGAATATGTCCAACGGTATTCCGGACGAATCAAAGTAAATTCTAATTCTGTTGCATTATATAAAACATATGTTAATTTCAGTTTGTAGAGCTGTATTTATGAGATTATATCACCGTTAATAATTTTAATGATTTATTAAATAGCATTTTCGAGATCCTGTAGGTATTATTAAATAAATAATAATCAAGATTATTACGAACTACTATTATTTTTACCTCCTGTTTGTAGTCAATGATTCGATATTGGTTGGTCACGATGTTGCATGCCTTCAAACGTTCTGAGGGGGACCTTCAACGGTCAATCGGCATCCAGTTCAATCCTGTCCCAATATGATTAAGTTATAGACAAATCAAAGATATAATTCTCATCCACTTGGTGACTTTGTCAGGTTGTCGATTTATCTGTGGTCTCAGTCGATGTTATTTTACCGTTTGACAGTTTTGACGTAACTGACATTTGTGATTGCTTCGAATTTCTATTCAATTGTCATTACATTTCTCTTGGTCGATTAGTGTGCAAAATTTGAGCTGAAATAAGGGGGCGGATGGCTGTTACATACATGTAAGTGACAAATAGTCTCTTGTAGTCATGGCTATGTCAAAGGGATTTAAAGTCCTGGAGAAATCGGCTCCACCGAATCCGTACAGTATAATATTGCAGCACAGAAATAAAGACTCTGCCCTTCTTTTCGAGTCTCAAGCCGTGGTTTCGCTGTCTTCTCAAGAAACAGAAACATTGCGGAAACAATATCACAAAATAGCCGACGCGTACGGGGTTCTGGGTGTCCTGCAGCTCAATTCTGGTGAGAGCTGTATGTTGTACCTGGTCCTTGTAACGGGATGCTGTTCAGTTGGTAAGATTGGAGACGCTGAAGTCTTTAAAATTACTCAGACCCAATTTTTGCCGCTATTTTATCATACGCAAGGCGAAGATAAAGTTTCAGAAGTAAGAAAATTAGTCAACTCTGGGACCTTCTACTTTTCATGGAATTCAGGTAAAACTCCCCATCTGTTTGATCTCACCCTGTGTGCTCAAAGAAAAAGCAAGGGAGCCAGTCCTGATAACAGATTCTTCTGGAACAGAACTCTGTTTATACATTTAATAAGATTTGGAATAGATTGTGAAGAGTGGCTAACTCGAGCTATGTGTGGCTCAGTGGAAATAAGGACTATTTATGTTGGACATAGACAAGCAAGAGCGGTACTTGTGTCGCGACTTAGCTGTGAGCGTGCTGGGACTAGGTTTAATGTCCGAGGCTGCAATGATGATGGCAATGTTGCCAATTTTGTGGAAACGGAACAAGCAATCTATATTGACGATTCAGTTGCTTCATATGTACAGACTAGAGGCTCAGTTCCTCTGTTTTGGGAACAACCTGGTATCCAAGTGGGATCTCATAAAGTAAAGATGTCTAGGGGATATGACGCATCTACAAGTGCTTGTGATAGACATTTCTCACTATTAAAGCGTAACTATGGCTCATTAATAGTTGTTAATCTGTTAGGGTCCAGTTTAATTGGTGGCAGTGAAGGTGAAGCTACTCTGAGTAATGCATTCCAAAAACATTTGAATGACTCTGCCCACAATGATGTGATTCAAATAATTTTTGATTATCATCAAGAAGTTAGAGCTTCTTCTATAGAAACTGCATTAGCAAAATTTAGAAAGATCATTGAAAAACACTATGATGATGTAAGTATTTTTAGTGCTAAAAGTTCAGATATCTACAATATTCAAAAAGGATCTATAAGAACCAATTGCTTAGATTGCTTGGACAGAACCAATTCTATACAAACATTTATAGGATTAGAAATGTTGGCTATTCAATTAATGCTTTTGCAATGTATTGACAAAAAACAAAATGTCAATAGGTTTGAAGAAGTATTTAAACAGATGTGGGTCAACAATGGAAATGAAATATCAAAAATCTATGCTGGAACTGGTGCCATCCAAGGAGGCTCTAAACTTATTGATGGGGCAAGATCTGCAGCACGAACAATCCAAAATAATTTACTAGATAACACGAAACAAGAGGCTATTGATATATTACTTTTGGGCTCTACATTGAACTCTGAACTTGCTGATCGTTCACGAATATTGTTACCACCCAACTTATTGCACACATCTACACCAGTTCTCAGGGAAATGTGTCGTAGAGCAAGTGAATTCACACAGCCAACTACTATTCGAATCACAATTGGCACATACAACGTGAATGGAGGCAAACATTTCAGAAGTCTTGCCTACAAAGATGTTTCATTAGCAGACTGGCTACTGGATTGCCCTAACTCAGCTTTAGTTAATACTGTCAATTTAAAAGAACAACCATCAGATATATTTGCTATTGGCTTTGAAGAAATTGTGGACTTAAATGCTAGCAATATCATGGCAGCTAGCACAGATAATGCCAAAGCTTGGAGTGAAGAATTAGAAAAAGTGCTATGCAGAGATGCTCCATACACTTTACTCTCAAGTCATCAACTAGTAGGGGTCTGCCTTTTCATTTTTGTCAGGAAAGATCTGATTCCTCATGTTAGGGATGTTGCTCTAGATTGTGTCAAAACTGGTCTTGGTGGCACTACTGGAAACAAAGGATCAGTTGGCATTCGAATGGTTCTTTATGGAACGTCACTATGTTTTGTATGCGCTCATTTTGCTGCAGGTCAATCTCAGGTTACAGAACGTAATGCTGATTATACTGAGATAACGCGAAAAACCGCCTTCCCTATGGGCCGCTCTCTTTACTCTCATGATTATGTGTTCTGGTGCGGTGATTTTAACTACCGCGTTGACCTGGATAAAGATGAAATACGTCTATTAGTGTCACAAAATAATTTACAAAGAATTTTAGACCATGATCAATTGTTACAACAAAAAGAACAAGGTTTGGTTTTCAAAAATTGCTTTGAGGGTGACATAACATTCCCTCCTACATACAAATATGACTTATTCAGCGATGATTATGATACGAGCGAAAAATGTAGAGCGCCTGCTTGGACCGATCGAGTATTATGGCGAAGCAGGAAACACACTATTGACCCAGAGGGCACATCGGAATTAGCAGCAGGAAAATTGCTACATTATGGCCGCGCAGAACTGAAACAAAGCGATCATCGACCGGTGATAGCAATTCTAGAGATCGAAGTACTACAAGTAAGCTATACAAAATGCATGGAGGTGTTTTATGAAGTAGTGAAAGACCTTGGCCCCCCTGATGCCAGTATAATTATACAACCTTATGAAGAACACAATAACGAGGAATGCCCATTCGATGATAACGTGGTGGCAGCTGTTTTACAGGAATTATCTACGATTGGTGAAGTAACGTTAGTGCGTTTTATTGACGACGCTTCTCTTAGTATTACTTTTAGAGAAGGGCAAAATGCTCTAGCAGCTGCACAAAAAGGGCAAATATCTGCTTGTTCGATCCCATTACAAATTACTTTAAAAACCCCTAATTGGATCGATATCGTTCGCTCTGAAATAGGATTGTGTACAAACAATACTGTTCCATTATCAGGAGAAGCTCAATCAGAGCGTCCTCTCAGATCTGCACCTCCCACTCCTCGCAGACAGCAGCCTAGTCGACCCCCCGCACCTTCACCGACACCTCTGGTGCCATCCAGAGCGCCGGCCATAAGTCCGGCGCGTCCTCCGCCACCGCGGCCGGCGCCACTCCCGCCGGACGCGGGTAAGACTTCTGCTCAATCACCGGTGGCGTCCCCGTCGGCGGACAGCGTGCCCCCCCCAACGTGCGCGCCGCCGCCGCCGCCGGATAGCAGCACGCAGCCGCCGGCCGGCCCACCGCCCCCGGTGCCCGCCCGGCAGGGCGCTCCGCCACCCTTGCCCGCGCGTCCTCGTCCAGCGTAATCAACTAAAATTTAGTTTCACGTAAGATATTGAAATAAGTGTCTGTATTCTATACTTACTATTTGTATATTATATTATGTTACCTTAATTTATTTCTAAATTGTCTCAATTTTATTTCGAAATATTGTTCAATCAGATCAATTTTCTTTTAGGTACTTCTTTCTATTAGGTACTTGTTGTATTTAACTTTATGTCCGAATTTAATTTACTGCAGTATACTTTGATGCAATAACAAAGGTATTGCATCAAATTATACTGTGCGAAACAATCGCTGTTAAAATAAAATTCCGAAGTTGATAATTAATATATTTAGATTCTTACTAATTAGCTATAGTGTTTTGTTACGTAATAGGTAGTATACATTACGGAACTAAGATTTTTAAACTTTCACTTTTTTCACTGGTATTGTATTCGATATCATTTTTAGATTGAAACCTCAAGTAAAGCTGATTACCTAGTTTTAGAAATTTAAGTCTGCTTTTTTAAAGATTTTTAGAGAATTTAGTTATATAATTTACATGTAAGCATGAGGTATAATTCTAGGATTAGATTATTAATTATCAACTAAAATTGCTACTTTAAAACCAATGGTTGCTTCTTATATTAATTTTTACTGCTGATGAGTTAATCGACACACTATCTTTCAGCGTAGAATTACCTAACTTACTTAATTGTTTGTGCGTGTTTGTGAGATCGGATGTTAAATATGTGGTAATTATCAATCTGTATCGATATATTAGTGTTTTACGAGATTATAATATACCTATTCATTAAAATATATATATCATCTATGTACGCTGTTACAAAGTAATGTTATGTTTCTTAAATCTATAGCTATCTAGTTTTACATAATCGATGAATGAAGATAACTGTATTCTTTTGCAAGAGTTGGAGTGGTTCCAATATCAAAATACTGCGACCCATTTAAGTAGGTACTAGCCTACAAGGGTTAACTAAATGTTTATTCAGTGACGGCAACTATAAGACCCTAGTGTGTAAGATGTTGATTGAGTAAGTCAGTAATCAGATCCCCTGGTTTCAATCTGATTACCTCCTGATCGTTAATATTCATCATCGTTTTACAAATGCGTCTTTACTACGAGCATTCATTGCATTGATGGCAATTTTAAAGGACTGTGTTTAAAACGTTTCAAGAGAAATATCGTGTTCGCAAACGAACGGTTGCGTACGAATGCCCGTCGTTTGCCTGTTTCGGGGCTAAAACTGTTTCCTTTAACTAGATTACTAGACACCGGACCTAGTAATATCATATTCGATGTACGTACGTATGTACCCATCGGTAACGCGTGTTATTGTAGGTACTGCTGTTGATTTCTTACTAGTAGGTATCTACTGACTATAACAATAATTAATTAAAATGTTTATGATAGTAGTAGTTACATATAATACAACGCCTATTAGCTGAAACTGACACCATTACAACCAGATACAAACTGTTAAATATACATATACTAATAAATCTGATAATACCAGTATCAGTACCTGCAGTGCTACGTCCTTGCGATAAACACAAATAAAAAAACAAGCAGGATTATCGAGCTTGTTTGAATAATATCCAATCCCTTAATATTCATAAAATATAATATGAATTCATAGGTAACATTGGTAAGACATCCACGACATGCAGGGGCGTAACTCCTAGGTTTCCATATCGTTGCCGTGCATTGAAAACCTCGTAAAGATAAATTTATTTTATTTATTTGTAATTTAGAAAACTTGGTGATGCGTAGTTAGAAAAAAGTGCTTGGTTTGCACAGCTGTAAGTTTCTACTGATTTGTATTGATGATAACGAGAATGTCGATGTCGGGCACTTTTCAGACAGTTTTAATCTTCTGAAAAATAACGTTTATTGTTATCACGAGGTTTTCACTGCACGGCGACGTTATCGAGCAGTTCTGGATCATTTTCGACTTTTCGATTCAAGAAGACCCGCGATTGGTCTGCTTTTTAACAGCTAACAAAAACTTCACATTTTATTGTAATGGCGCAATTACACTTGGTCGTTCTTCCGAATTCGATTGCCTATGAAATTCGTGTATACGACCAAATGTAAATGAACGGGGACGAGTAGGTACGCCCGTTTTCGGACAATCTAGTCCAGCTTCATCTATCAGTGCAATGACCAGTGTACTTAATGCATCGGGTGCCCGAATTCGAGTAGTCTTTCGTGCACCCGAATACGGGCTAACGATTAAATGTAATTGCGCCTTGAGTCTTAGCGCAGACTAGAAATATTTATGTCAGCACATTGATTATGTGCCGATAGTTTCATCGATTAATTAATCAATTAGTATGTTCTTTTCTAGGTAGAAAAGAAAAATAAAATTGCTTATTCGCTGGCCTAATAGGTATTAGGCCAGCGAATAAGCAATTTTATTTTGAGGCTAAATACACTCGCTTATGGTACCGATCGAACTATCGGCTCACTAAAATCTGTCTGCAGAGCGCACCAAGTCTACTGATTTTAGTAAAAGTCGAATAGATCTGCCTAACTCGATCTGGGTGGTTTACCTCCTATAGATTTACAGTAGTTTTTGTGTGTTCTCGATAAAGCTAACATTTGTATGTCTTTTGTGAGTGATTAAATTATGTAAACTCGCATAAGCACTATTACCTAGTTATACGTTGCTAGTTAAGTACACCTAATTGTAGGTAATTATATGAATTGCATTTGTATGCTGGAGTGTTATGTAGATTTGTGGTAATGCGTTTCTTTAGGTCTTAGCACGACGGTATATACACGGCTTTGGCTATAGCTCGATTCATCCGGTACCATTCTTGATTCTATGCACTCTTATCTGGGGACTTGTCACTATCAATATCAAATAGTAAAATAAGTTAACTTATTATCAGGAAGCATCGTAGAGCGTGCTTCGGCGTATAGAGCGTATACGCTGATCAGCATTAAATAGATTTAATAGATCAGATATGCATCGAATTGTCTTAATCATAATGTTATTTATCAATGATATTTCGTTTATAAAAGATATAACGTAAATGGACTTTTATTATAAGTAATAAAAATACTTAGGTATTTTTACGCAAGTTCATATTAATCTAATATTATAGGAAGTATCTACTTACATTGCAACCGTTTCCTTCAGTGTCCTCTGATAATACCCAGCTATCTAATTACGCAACACATTTTCGATTTGCAATTGAGTCAAATTGGTTTCGTTTGACTAGAATTGCTTTCAAAAGTTGTAAATTGAAAGCAATTCTAGTCAAACGAAACCAATTTGACTCAATTGCAAATCGAAAATTAGTTGCGTAATTAGATAGCCGATTTAGGACAGTACTAGAAGTACTGTAAGTATATAATATATTTGTTATTATTCAGTCATTATTTGTTCTGTTCTATTCATACTCCTATGTAACGTTCAAGAACATCCTTTATTTACGAGTACCTACCTAAGTATGTTGTCGGTAGGTACCTACTTATCAATTTTTTTAGGAAATCATTTTCTTTTAATCGGATTCCCATAAAGTGCTGAATACTTTTTATATTTATATTGCCTAGCAATTAGTATAATATTAGTTAAATATCATTAACCTGTGTTTACTTCGAGTATTAAATTTTTGGAAATTATGTGATATGAATTTAGTAGGAAACATTGTCCACCTATCTAATTGTGTAACACATTTTCGTAAATTACTATGACAAATCTGTTTCATTTTGACAGTTCGGAAAAATTCATTGCGTTATTTACGTTGTTGAGATTTTTTTTTCGAACAGTGTGAAGCAATGGATTGGCAATCTGTTTCAAAACGATTCAGATTGTGATTGATCGTGTATTACGCAATTAGGGTACGTATTTACTTTGTTCATAAAAGGCTGTGTTGTGCATTTTATTCAAATGAGATTGAATTTTAAAATCTCAGTATATTTTAATTTATCATGTTTGGTCAGTAGTGATGCTGATGACTGAACCGATTTGATGGTAAAAAGTTCCAAAAATATATTTTTATTTTCTTTTTTATTTCTAGCTAGATTTCTTTTTGACTTATTTTTAAATATATTAAGATTTCTTTTTGACTTATTTTTAAATATATTATTTTTATTGTACGTGTCTTGTTCTCGAAACTATTCACGTAGTAGGTACCTGATTGTTTTCCTTTTCTGCTACACGAAGTACCTACTGAGTTTACTTGGTGTAACATAATATTATTATCGATCAAATTATGTATACTTAAAATCTTACTTAACGATTAAGGTCCAATCATAGTAGATTGATGTTACTAAGTAGAGTGCTTTTTGGATGTTAATGCTACAAACATGAATTCACAAAGTAGGTATGGATTGCAATATGGCATTATAGGTGAAGGCCAGTGTTGATAATTATGTTATACAAGTTATATCAAATATAGAATTATTTAAACCATTGAATTTTATTTTTCTTGCCTGTATCTTCCTCAACTTTGATATCCCTGTTTATTTTTCAAATTCGTTCTTGAAAAGGATGATAATGATCATCATGCATTTATGGATGATGTTGGACTTGGTAGATGGATTCAAACTGCAGTACGAACCAAACTACACATTTTTGGAGCAAAAATCTCAATGTCATTCACAACAAACTTTAAATCCCATTGCAAGTACAAATATGCAAAGGTGAACCTACAGTAGGCCACATTTCGCTATTACATTGATTTCGCACCTTTTTAACCGACTTACAAAAGGAGGAGTTTATCAATTCGGATGCTTATTTAGATGCTTTTTTTATGTATGTTCGGGTATAGCTCCGTCATATACATATATACGTATAAAGACGGATTTTCAAATGTTTTTTTTTTTAAAGGGTATACTTTCGAGATGGTCCCATTGTCATCAGGTTAGGATCTGATGGGTAGAATCCTGGCGAAATCGAGGGAACTCTTCAAATATTATAGGCACACCTATAGCGATTTGGGTATTTTTATAGTAACTCGTGCAGTTGCTCTCGGAAAGTACCATTTGGTGAAGTGTACCTAACTGATGATGAAGACCACAGATGGCTACCGGAACTACGTAGGTATATCACGGGTTGCGATTCGATAACTTTAATATGGTTGCCAAGCAATTTATGCTCGTCACAATGCATATGGAGAAGTGGATCTGATGGTGAAGTACCAGGAGAACTTCTCAACGTTTAACGTTCCTGCATCGGGAAAAGCAATATTTTGTAAAAGGTGATGAGTGGTTGACATTAGGCTATTGTAAGTTACGAGTAGATAAATTATAAACTGACCCACTAAAAAGCGAGAAATAAAACTTAAAAAAAAAAAAAATAACAACCGGCTTCCAAAAAAACACTACAAAGTGAAAAATAACTTAAATTTATAAAGTCGGTGGCAAATAACGAAAATGCAAAACCAAAGACACCGACTTCCGAAATTTAAGTTATTTTTCACATAGTAGCGTTTTTTTGGAAGTCGGTTGTTTTTTTTAATTACAAACGATTACTTCAAAATCAATTTAGACTGTCTGTGTCTATATTACTTATGCTAAAGAAAAGTAGTTCAGTAAGAGTTAACTGAATGTAGATTATCTAAGATTTTGAATTCAAGTATTTTGATCTCAGCCAATAACATCGGCTATTAGGTAGCTATTGTTTTTGTTAATCGACAGAAAAAATGGATTGGACTTTGGTTCTGAAACCAGAAGTGTTGTGGACGGCAGAGGTACGTCCAATACTCGCAGACAATAGAGACAATTTTGTATTTGTCTTATCTTTCATACGATAAGCGTAATAAAACGAAAACAAAAGAAATGGAGGACTGAGGGCACGAATTTGATCGAGGGCATAACTTTCAAACAACAAAAAGTGGTGACCTAATATTGCTTTCACAATTTATTTAGTAGCTTATAGGATTTCAAAACAGTAGCTGTAAGTTTACAATGTAAAGATTTCATTTTATTTGCGTTACAAACTTTTACGTGTATGAGAATTGAGGGCCCATTTTGTACTAAGATATACAAAGTAGGACAGTGTTTTGCGATAGTACCTTGTTTTCACAAATTTTGTTTGGCATTAGCTTAGATTTTGGCATAAAGACTTTTTCTGTAGTGTCCATAGTTTATCAGGTTCAGGTGGGCCCTCAATCCTCTATGTGATAACTGAGGGCCCAACTTTACAGTCCATAACTCTGTTATTTGATTTTCACAAAATCTGATTCCAACTTTCACAATTCTTTGGGAATGTTCACTAAATCCTAAGCACATTTTCAAAGAGTTTTAACAAAGTGGCCCTCACACCACGCGCACATGTGTGCCGTCAGCGGAGCCACCTAGGCTAGTAGAGAGCGCACGTCAACAATAGTGGGAGATCGTCCCAGGGCGACTACGGGTACTGGACGTACCCCTGGCGTCCGTAATAAGAAGGTATCGTAAAACATTTTGGCATGGAGTTTCCAGCCCATTCTTCTCCATTCGAAACCACCTTTCGGAAGGGGCGCTATTAATCAAATCTATTTTCTTGTAAATTTTGACGTTCAAGTGCCTCTTATTGACCTGCTTGAAATAAATTATTTGACTCTGTAACTGTTTTAATTCTTATTTATTGTCATAAATCCTTTTATTATTCATAGTATAAATCCTTCATTATGAAATAAAAACTCGAAAATGTTTTTGTATTACGTTATATATTTTCTAATCACAGTGCTGAGACACTTATTATAACACAGGCAACTAATACATAATTTAATAATTGATTTATTCATGTATTTACTTCTTGGGTACCGCGTGGGTGAAGACGGTGTGGCCCACGCCGACGAGACCAACAACGCAGAGAGCCACGGTCAAGCGATACAGAATACCATCTAGGGGACCTCCCTTCAGGAACACGGGAACATCATCCTCTTTCTGAAATTCAGTAGGCATACATTTTTTGGATAAGTAACGGTAATAATATGAGCCAGTGAGCATGGCTAGCCTAGCTTTTGGCCAAGAGGGGGGGGAGCAAATCAGAAAATTTTAATAACAATTTGATATGGACATTGAATGAATAGTTTTCGTCGCCAATGGTTGGCTCCCACAAAATAATAATGTCAAATTAATGCATGCCACTAGGGCTCGCTTATCAGCCTAATATACGAGCCTGTCCGTCGCGGCTGGCGAGCGAGCTTAGTGCTTGCTTGCTACGTTCACGTATTTTGCATGATATAACATGAAAGGCGGCGCAGCGCGGTTTTTTCTAAAATGAGTGCATCTTGAATTGTAACTGTAGCATAACTTTTATCGGCAAAAGTAGGTACTTAGGCATTCAAAATCTAAGGGGGGGGCAGCTGCCCTCCCCTGCCCCCCTGGGCCCCTACGCCGATGCCAGTGAGTCATGGCTTATGAAGGAGTAGGACTGGATTTAGTTGATATGAAGGGATTTTTCCTACCTACAAACAAATTTATCCGAGCTTATATGTTGTCATAAGCTCGGATAAATTTCAAGAGGGTGACAGATCAGCAATTCAAAGTAGGCCGAAATCCCGAATCACCTTATCACGAATGAACGCTATCCCGAATCACCCTATCCCGAATGAACGCTATCCCGAATCACTTTATTCGGAATGAACGCTATCCCGAATCACGTTATTCCGAATAAACGTTATCCCGAATTCGTCGAGACGTTATTTCGGACTAACGTGTCCGAAATAACGTTATCTCCAACGTAGGTCCCTTAAACGGTACTTTCCCCTCAATTAAAGTTGTATATAAAATAGCCCAGGAAAATGAATCGGATTAAAGGCCCGGCCCGGTTCGGGTTCAAATATAAAACCTAGAGATGATTTATCACCGGGATTACTTTTATGCAGGCATTATTTTAGGCAGGCGTATGTATAGAGTTATATCCGTTTTAGGGATAACGTTCGTTGGAGATAACGTTATTTCGAACTGACGTTATTCGGGATAGCGTTTATTCTGAATAAGGTGAATCAGGATAGCGTTCATTCGGTATAACGTGATTCGTGATAGCAATAGTTCGGGATTTCGAGTTTCGGCCTAACGTATAAGAGTCGTAGAATCTAACAGATACACACATTTCATGGGATCATCAGTCATTACAAAAAAACAGATACCTAATTTGCTAATGTTTTGGTATAGTAAAAAAACAAGCTAAGTGCGAGTTGGACTCGCATACGAAGTGTTCTGTCCCACCGTAAATATTTAGAAAAAAAAGCGCCGAAAATAACACGTTTCTTATATAATAAAATATTATAAGAACGAGAATACCCCCAGTATTCTTGTTCCTATAATTTTTAACTTTATTTAATTTTTATTATTTGTTGTTATAGCATCAATAGAAATACACAATCTGTGAAAATTTCAACTGTCTACGTATTATGGTTTATGAGATACAGCCTGCTGACAGACAGATGGACGGACGGATAGCGGAGGCTTAGTACGAAACTCTAAAAACCAGCCAAGTGCGTGTCAGACCACGCACAATGAAGAGTTCCGTAGATGGGACGAATAATTCCGCATGCATAGTATTGTTTTTATCAACCACAAAAATAATGTTGTATTTCATAGTATTTTCGAAAAAACTATGAAAAACAAAGTTATATAAGCAGTTGTCCAAAAATGGTTGACTTAAATAGCAGTCACTTTGAAATATCATAATCTTTTTAATCATGGGATTCAACAATAGCCCACAAGTAAATGTGCTAAGTCAAATAAGAGCTTTACTAAGGGTTTCTCGAGTTAAACTGCATACTACTTGACAAAACTATAAGGGTTCCTTGTTTTATTATGGAACCCTAAAAATGGTTTGAACCACAACTTCCTTGAAAGAGAGACACCCATAGTTTCAATGTTGATGTTTGACATTTCATTTGTTAAGATATTTTATGTTAACAATGGTAACATTACAATAGGTAATATTCATAATATTTTTCCTATAATGACACTGGTCAACCATAATAATAAAGTTAAGTTAATGCAATAATAAAATTGAAGATAAAATAATATTGAAAAACTGAAAAATTATTAGTATTTAAGGGATGAATGAATAATAAATACTAATATCTGGCTCCAATATGATAAAGACCATACTTATTTGAAAATGAAGATAGGTGGTACATTGGTTATAAGATTAAATACATATTGATTTGAAGTATCTAAGTTTATATTATGAATAGTTATGCCGTAATGTTGTAAAACAGGTTTACTGTTTGCAAACTTACGTATTTATTTATCACACTGGGTTGGTAAGAAAAATAGAGATGAAGTAGAACCGAATAATTACCTGGAACTGTTTCTGTTGTTGACGGATTTTCTCCGACAGAGGAGCGTAGGGAGTGTTGGTGCCAGGGATCAGCTTCGTCTTGCCAGGAGCTGCGCAAGCATCGACGACAGTCGACATATGCGAAGTGTTGTACTGGATGGTCGGGGGCTCCACTCGTTGCAATGCAATTGGGGCCTACGTATAAGGAAAATTTTCTTTATGAGTAAGGGAGCACTCCGAGATAAAAACGTAACCAAAGTTTCTAGTATCAACTTACCACGGGGAAAAGTGGACTCTGCAAGTGGGTAGAGGCCACCAGCCTTCCAGTTACTCGGCTAAGCTGATGATACATTTTGTTGGAAAGAGAATCTACTTTATTTTAGACCTGCACAGTGCCTGAAAATCGAGCGATTACGAAACAAGTAGTTATCAGGTGCGTTTTGAAACCCCAGACTGCAAAAACGTGACGTTGGAAATTCGGAATGTCAATAATATTTTGCGGGAAATAACATATTTATGCTTTGTGCTAATCTACAAATTTATTTGAATAATCTATTTATTATGAGTGCAAGTAAACTAAAGTAATGAATTTAATTTTAAAGAAAAATAATAATACAATTTCATCTCAGGTAAATGAATTGAATTGCTTTTCGAACGCATGTTCGGTTAGTGCCGTTCGGAAATATAGTTTTTTTAATGAATGTGTCAATGAAATAAAGTGCTTAAAGCGCTCACGTATCTGCGGGACACAACCTATTACGAAAAAAAGTCTTACAAAATTGGGAAATTTGCTTGCACTGAGAATTAATCAAATAAAATAAAATAATTCTTTTATTATATAATCTGTTCCAAAATATTATAATTTATTCTGATTTCTGAACTTAAAGATCCTCCATATTTCTTTTTGAGTTTGACAGTTCTTTTACTTTGAGCACGTTTTTAGGAGAAGGTAAGTTCGTAATGTAATTAAAGAATTCGTAAATTGTACGTTAATTTTACGCAAAAGTGTATTTTTACGTTATCTAGTGCTTAGGTTAATTATTTCTTAGATGTTTACTGTGTCACGTTAATCCGATATTCGAAATTTAAAACTCCGCGTGGCGTGTCATGTCTGAACAGCGCTTGGCATTTGTTTTATAAAACTTTAGGCCACCTGCCATAAAAAAACCCGTTGATGTTGTTGTAACCAAATAACTCCTGTTTTCAGCTACACAATGCAGATCTTCGTAAAAACCCTCACGGGTAAAACCATCACCCTCGAGGTGGAGGCTTCAGATACTATTGAGAATGTGAAGGCAAAGATCCAGGACAAGGAGGGAATCCCACCAGACCAGCAACGTCTTATCTTCGCTGGTAAACAATTAGAGGATGGCCGCACTCTTTCTGACTACAACATCCAGAAGGAATCCACCCTTCACTTAGTGCTCAGGCTGAGAGGAGGTAAGATAAGTCACATTTGCAACACACTGGGATCTAATAATATTAAAGTCTTCAATATTTACAAATATATTTATTTTCCAGGTACCATTGAGCCTTCTCTGCGTATCTTGGCCATGAAGTACAACTGTGACAAAATGATTTGCCGCAAGTGCTATGCTCGCCTCCACCCTCGTGCTACCAACTGCCGCAAAACCAAGTGTGGTCACACCAACAACCTACGTCCCAAGAAGAAGCTGAAGGATTAAACTATTTAATTACTTGCAAAATGCATAGCATTTCCATCTTTTAATTTGCAATCCATATAATTAAGCCAAAATTAATAAAAGTGTAACAGCTACTTACTTTGTTTTATTTATTGGCACCAGGCTTTATTGAAGTATTCAATATTCTAAAAATAATATGGTGAAATATTAATTGCACAATAGTATTTTTGTTATGAGTTAACGTTGAATACTGTTATGGTAATGGGTGGCTATTGCTATTGCACAGCATAGAGTAACATAGGTCTTTGCTAACTGCCTTAGAGGGGACAGTAGTGTTGAATACTGTTATGGTAATTGCTATTGCACAGCGTAAAGTAACAGGTCTTTGCTAATTGCCTTAGAGGGGACAGTATTATCTTATGGAGGAAACACTGCAGCATCCCCTTAGTGGATTTGAAGTCGGCCTTACTATATTTACTTGTTCCTTGAGATATGTTTACACAAACATCTTTTGACCTAGATGAAACAGTAGTTACAGAATAGTATATCCATAGTGTGTGTAGTAAGCATAGGTAAGTAGTGGTACCTAAATTGTTCATTTCTATATGCAGACACTAAAGTATCCATAACATCATAATATTTGTGTTCTAATACTCAAGATTATGGTAGATTTTGTTGGCTCAGATCATTAGATGGTTATTTTGGCGAGTGAAGTATTAAATAGCTGACAATTTAATGTTTGTAATCATGACCTCGGACAACAATTTGCATGCAAAGTGCAAACATTGCAAAACACACTATTATGTTTCTATGCCCTGGCGTTTTGTATTACTGTAGCCAAGCATTTGTCTAGTCCCTGGATAGTTAGCTTCGTGAAGCTAAGTATATTATTTTTTACCATTGTCACTCGAAAAAGGGCACTTTATTCATCGATAACAGTGAATAAAACTCTCTTTTACTCACAAGAGAATAAAAACATTTTGAATTTGGAACAAGCACGAACTATGCAAACTGTACAAAAATAAATGAAACGTACTGAAAGTATCTACTGGCTGGCTAGATGGAGCTATTCCTTAGAAGCTATACAATATTTTTGTTTTTTAAATATCCCGCCAACTTTAGTCAGGTTCTTTTCAATCTGTTATCGTGGTTGTTTTAATTTTAATTTATATAAAATAATCGTGTTTTTTATGGATCATGTGGTCTGCAATAAAGATTTTTGTTATTTATTATTTGGAAAATGAAACACTGACTTCGAAATCATTTCGTTCTGAAGCAGGAATTATGGTAGAAAATTTGTTACCGCCAAAAATGTGATACATATAAATAACATAACATCACGCGTTGTTTCCCGGAAGAGTTGGGCAGGGGTGTACCTTTAGTTCACCCACATTTCGCCAGTTATGTTTTTAAGTCCCGTGTAATAGGGGGTGAGCCTATTTCCATCAACCAGGCACAATTCCAGACTCCGGGCTACTATTGAGAAATTCCTGTTGGAAAAACCCAATATTTTGCCCGACCTGGGAATCGAACCCAGGATCTCATGCTCAGCAGTAGCGCTTGCAACCACTAGACCAACGAGGCAGTCATATACACAGAGCATGTTACTTTAGTCATATAAATACTACAACTACTACGACAGGTTATAAATACTTTATTACTTTTTATTGTGTCGCAGTCAATGGTAAAAAGTAGAGTACACAACTTGTGAAAAAAAAAATATCTCGGTCCTTGTATCCCTCGAATTAAATTCCCTTTTTTTTCACTTGTTGTATAATCTAGTATTTTACCATTGCAAAAAACTCTTTTAGGCACTGAGTGAATTAAAAAGATTTTGAATTGATAACAGTGAATAAAACTCTCTTTTAGTCACTGAGTGAATACATTTTTTTTTATTTGGAACAAGTATATTGAATCCTTTGTTCTCTGCCTAGCCTTTTCCCAACCATGTTGTGGTCGGTTTCCAGTCTAACCGGATGCAGCTGAATTCTTCTTATCTCGCAGTCAATGGTAAAAAGTAGAGAATAACATCTCGGTCCTTGTATACCTCGCTACGCTCGTGATCCCGAGAGATCCAACTTAGTCCCTCGAATTAAATTCCCTTTTTTTCACTTGTTGTATAATCTACTATTACGCTCATACAGGAAATAAAACAAATGGTAATAAGTAATAAAATGTTTGTATACTTTGTATAAAATAAATGCATCCACAATTAAACTTCTTACATTTTATATTATTGTCACTTAGTAGAAGTCACAACCATTAGGCTATACTGTAATAATCTGATCTATGTAGTCCCCTGATGAGGACTTTCATCAAGACTAAATGAGGCTGATGCGAAGCATTACTAAACTCGCGTTGTACAAAGGAGCACGAAAGCTTAGGCCATTCTTTCTTAAACATTGACTTGAAACGTCGATTGGATCGTAGCATAGAACATATGAAGTTATCTCATGTATGAACATTAATGAATTTAAAGGGAATCTTTTTAAACTGTTAAATAATAAGGTGTATTATTCTGTTGACGAGTATTTAAATGACAAATTTTAATTAGTCTGTTTTATCATATGTGACATACTGAATGATTTTGATTATTGATTTGAATTTAATTATTAGTGACATAATTTTTTCATTTTGTATTGTTTGGCCCTTTTACTTTATTTAACTGACATATTTTTAACAATTTAATCTAAATTTGACATACTTAATCTATTTTTTTTTTTTGTGATATCACCTACTTTGAAATAGTTATGTTTTATGCATGTAAAACCTGTTAAAATTTTGTATGCCTTTTGGCGGAGCACAGCTCGGATCTTATTATTTATGAAGACATCTACTGTATGTACCCTGTGTTCACGAAATAAATTAATTTGAATTTGAACATACAATTGGTAAAATCAAAGTTATAATGAAATTGTAAAATAGATACATTATGGGTATATCCCCCTCAGGGTGATAGTACACTATCATTACTGTAACATATACCTATTTACAAAGCTCACAAATTACCCATATTATGTCTATTTTACAATTTCATTATAATTTTGATCAAAGATATGATAGTGTAATACCCACCATAGATGAAGGAAGACGTGGCGATGCCCAAATCTATATTTTCGCCATTAATCTCTCTATGATCTTGTTTCAACTATCGAGCGTGCGTGATGTGACTTGTGACATTGCCAAGATTTAAATTGCATTGACCGACGCGCAAATGATCCATGAAGCATTGAGCGGCAAGAGAGCGGCCGTAACATGCGGCGATTGCAGGCCACATTTCTGCCGCGCTCTAGTTAGCACTAAACCGACGAATGTTTGCGCGGCAGTAGACCAATCAAAGCGCGGCAAGCCGCGCACGATTGCCGCTTTATGTTTAGACATACCTTTACATTTCATACATAGATTTTATGTCACTACAAACTTATTATTTAAACTAGATCAGTACTTAACAGAATCAATTATACACTATATTATATGCTACTTATATCTAAATCGGGACGTATTCTTATCATCACTATAATTGCATAATGTTGCAACAAAATGGTATGTATGTATTGCAGTCTCTCTATACCATGCCGAAATGTACTACTTTGATTTTCGGCGGCTTTTGTGTTGCGTTTTCTGAAAATAGGATTTATATAAAATTTAATGGCGATACATTGATGGTGCAACAAGTTATAGTAAGTGATTATGTACATGCTTTGATGGAGAATGATACAATACCAGATGACACAAATCATGCAGAACAAACATCTTCTTAAGTCTTGATTTCTTACAACGATTATTAACATCCGAGTAAAAGGATTAGACTACTCGGCTTTCAAATGGCACAATTAAACAAATACTATATTACGACGTTTAATGTCCATAAAATAAAAGAAGCGAAACTATAAAGCGACACGATCTTTGACATTACATGCTATACAGATAATTTCTATACTATAGGTGTACCTACAGTAATCAGTGATGAAATAAAACGTGCAGAATCGCGTGCGTCACAAATGAGGTGCAAATGACAGACTGGCATGCGTGCGTGCATCACACTTCAACGTAGTCGAGCGTAGTACCGGCGGGCGCGACGTGTGGCGCGTGCGACACGTGTGGCTCGTGGGGCGCGTGCGACACGTGCTGCGCGTGCGACACGTGTGGCGCGTGCGCAGGCAAGGGGTGCGCCTGCTGCGGGGTGAAGGCGGAGAGGTACTTGTGAGGCGGACATAGAGGAAGACTTGCTGCTAACTCCCGAGACGGCTCTGGAGATACGCGGGATTCCTGCTGAACAAATATAAAATAAAAAAGCTTTTAGCTTGTGGATTCTTTGGTACCTTTATCCAATACAATACGCATGTAATTTGGCAGTCTATGAGAGAGTTGAACCCTGGCGTTTTAAAGTTATTCAATTTGTAAGTGCTTAAACTTTAACTTACCGAAACAACGGCGATGGTAACAGTGTCCGAGAATTTAACTTTATTCCTTTCACCGGAGCGATTCCCTTGTTTCTCTGGGACGTCGCTATCCATTCGATACTGCCTATCCTTCAAGCTTGTACTGGGATGATAATTATTATTGTTTTGGTAACGGTACAACGTGTTAGGAGCTTCTTCCCTCAGCTCTGTTTGATATAAGTGTTTGAAGTGTGTGGAAGCCATTCTTTCGTCGTGTGGTCGAGGTATAATGTCTACGACTGCGTGTGTAGGTTTGACAGGGGCTTCGCTGATCGTCAGTAGTTTGTGTTTCGGTGCGCTGTAGTTCGATAGTACATCCATACTATGCCACCGTACGCTTTGGGAGTTTCGTAACGGTTTCGGATAGTCTCGGTAAGAATCGTCTCGCACGTTAGTAGTCCATATCGTGTTGTCTCTTTCTAAGTACTGGTGGAGGTTGGGTCGTATGCTATTCGTTGACATAGCCTCTGTATGTGTGATGGGAACCTGCATCAGTGTGGGATGGTTCGGTAGCGACACACGGGGAAGTGGGGGAGGTTTCGTTTTGACGATATCTGACGTCACGCTTGCTTCCTCTTCAGATCCCGTGTATGAGTGAGAGCTGCAGCTAGAACATGATTCTGAACATTCGGATTCTGAAATTGGGAGAAGAGTTAACTTTTATTATAATAATATTACACACAATCAACTTTATATCAAAAAAGTTAACCATCCTCGGCTATTATTTAATTTACTTCTCGAATAGTATAGAAGGCGGGTCTCCTTTGAAATGTCTTATTTTAAATCTCTTTGACTTAATGCAATGTTGTTATTTCACATTTGCGGGCACAGAGTATATTATGGTGGTATTTGTTCCGTTTTCCGACTAAGCGGACGAAGTCGCGGGCAAAAGATATACAAACCGGGGGTGTTATCAGCATAGTGCAGTGCCAACGCAGCGGCTTCTGTCGCCAGCGAGGCGAGCGCACGGCGCGAGGCAGCCCAGCGAGCGTCACAAAACAGGTCCCACGCTGACAGGTCCACTGCTAAGCTCAGAGCCTTCTCAATGCGACCGCGTCTGGATAACCAATAGATTAGAATATTGTTATATGGGGGTAAGTAATATATGATATAATTACAAAATCTCTAATATTTACAAGATATAACAACTGAATCTATATTTTTCTGTGATATAATGATCAGTTAATATAATCGATGGATATAACTTTAAAATAACTCATTTTTATAAGCATAACATACGTTGCATATAAAATTGTTTGCTATACCACTCAAACCTGTTTAGTATAATATAATAAAAACGCCTAGTTAAAAACAAAATTGCATTTAAACACATTATAACTTAGTCTAATTATTGATAAGTTGTAGCCTGTAGGTAGCTTAACAATTATCATTGTTAGTTGTCTCTTTGTGTGCATAATCTTGCTCAGTTAAATAATAATTTATTTCTTTAAAAATGGATTCTTACAAGTGTGAGACATACAAAAGTTCAAAGGGTGCAGTAAAATTGGCTTCGCTCGCTCGCCTACGCGCGATATAGGGGATCTGTCGCTCAGCGGCCGCTACCGTGGCACGCTCGCTCGCCTTCGCACGTAAATGGTCACTGCTCTAACCTAACCTAACCCAAATGATTCACCAACAATAGAGGGGATCTGGCGCTCGGCGGCCGCTCCCGCCTTACCGAGTCGGATTGCTCTGAATCGGTGTGTTAACCATAATGATGGTACAGTCAGCATCAAAAGTTGATGACCACATTTAGATTTTCAAAATCGCTGTATAGTGAAGTGCTAATAGTGAATACGGTGTACAGCGATTTTGAAAATATAAATGTGGTCATCACTTTTTGATGCTGACTGCGCCAATATATATTATAAACGATAGACCTAATGATTGATCCTAATGATTTTCGATTAAATAAACGTTATATCCAATAACGTTATACGAAATAACTTTGAGACTATATAAATGTTATATGTAAAGAAATTATATCAACAGTTGGTATATTTCACGTTTATTATTCATCTTGTGAACGTTATTGAAATGAAAATATACCAAATAACTTTATATGATATGAGACGCACCCATTATAAGGACATCATCGTGAAACCTGTACTTATAGTTAATATAAGTGTGAAATCGCCAACCGGTCTTGAGCAAGCGTGGTGATCAATGCTTATGCTTTCTCAGTATGAGAAGAGGCCTTTGCCTTGCAGTGGGACAATAATTGGCTGGTAATAATTTTTAAGAATAATGTTTATTGTTGCTGCAGGTAATTAACAAATAAACTTGGTCAAAATTAAAAAGTATCTACAACATAGGTACCTCTAGAGTGTACAATAATAAGAAAATAAATAATTTCCCACACCAATTCGTATACCGCTATTTCCTACGTATACAACAGTGACAGGAAATTTTATAACATCTTCAATGAACATACAACAAGAAGATTAAATACGTATTATTGAACCTATAGAGGTTTGAGGAACAGGTTGTAAAGTTCACTCATCCTCAATAGAAAAGGGAATATCCTCCGACCAGACGGGTGTAGTATCTGGCGGGCAACTGCCCTGCGATTGATGTCGGGACATTATATACTCGTCACGTGGTCGTCACACGTGTGGTCGTGACGTCAGTGTGATGCGTAGTTCGCAATGTCGCATGCTGTGGCGTTGTAGATTCCACCACAAAGCTAACTCAAAAACTATCGAAGAAAACTTAATATAAAATTTATATGGGATCGCGCGAGCTTACTGTATCAAAAGAAAAAAGAAATTTTAAAATCGGTCCACAATTGATGAAAATTGAGATGACCATACATTAAAAAAAAACATACAGACGAACATATAATCTCCTCCCTATAAGGCGGTTAAAAAGAATATTCTAACATAGATAGGATAAACATAAAATTAGACTTTATACAAGAACTATGAAAAGTAATAGGGTACAACATATCGTCAACATATACAAATAATCAAGATTTTTGGGGTAACTGTAAGTCAATCAATCCCTTTGAGTCTTCCGACTAAGAAATACGCTCGAACGACCAGAGACTTTCGTAGGGTATTCATAACCACAATTGTTATGATGATCATTTGACAGCATTTTGGCGTAGAAGCTGAACTGTTGGTCTAAAAATAGTTGTTCCGTGTCTGGGCAGAGGTTTACTTTGATAGTGACTGAGTAAGGTGATACTGAGACTCGCTGACTCACCAGTCAGTCACGAGCAATAGGTTTTTAATTGTGCCACATAACTGTCATAAGTTACTAAGTAGTTAAAGTAAGTAAATAGCCAAATTGTTGCTAAGTCTAGAATGATCAATACAAAGTACGGGCAAACCAGAAAAGGTACGAGTTTCGGTAATATTCGTGTTTCCGAATTAATACGAACGTTGCGTCACCCCCGCAGAGGCAAAACTTCTAAGTTTTTTACTACCATGTTTTGTCGTAGTGCACCTATCACTGCGCGTTTCTAGAAAGATTTCTCTCTGTCGGGTTACAGAGAGAAATCGGACTTCGGTCGAGTTTTCAATAGTTTTAGGAATTGCATAGAGTCATTAATCTACCATTTTTTTTAATGGAATATAGGTAGTTAATTCCATGGATATAACAACTCTATATTAGATCTCATTATAGCGCATTCGTATTTCTGAAGATACGATGATTACCGAAGCGCATACTTTTCTTGGGAAATCTGTACCACGCAGGTTGCGGCGCGTGCGGCACGCTGGGAGACAGGTATGTGCCCAGCGCGCCCTGCGCTACTGATCCTGAACTGTTCTCTATCATACATATAGTACCTGAGCAATTGATGGAAGAATTTCCTGGCGAGGTCGTGCACGGGCGGCACATACCTCGCAACGTGCGGCGCGCTTAGCTACACGTACGTGCCCAGCGCGCACTGCGCTATTGACTCTGAACTGTTTTCTATCATACATATGATATAGTACCTGAGCAAGTGATGGAAGAATTTCCTGGCGAGGTCGTGCACGGGCGGCACATACCTCGCAACGTGCGGCGCGCTTAGCTACACGTACGTGCCCAGCGCGCACTGCGCTATTGACTCTGAACTGTTTTCTATCATACATATGATATAGTACCTGAGCAAGTGATGGAAGAATTTCCTGGCGAGGTCGTGCACGGGCGGCACATACCTCGCAACGTGCGGCGCGCTTAGCTACACGTACGTGCCCAGCGCGCACTGCGCTACTGACTCTGAACTGTTTTCTATCATACATATGATATAGTACCTGAGCAAGTGATGGAAGAATTTCCTGGCGAGGTCGTGCACGGGCGGCGCGTACCTCGCAGCGTGCGGCGCGTGTGGCGCGCTGGGCGACAGGTACGTGCCCAGCGCGCCCTGCGCTACTGACTCTGAACTGTTCGCCTCTGAGGAATAATATGGTAGATTTACTGAGTAATACTTTGTATGTTACGAGTTTGTAAATAGACCGACCAGTTGGACGATGAAAAGTAGATTATTTATTGATGAACTTAGCCTATAAATTGCAAACTGGAACACAACAATCTTATGATTGTCGGATCAGTAAGTATATGTGCTAGAAATTTGGCGCGACCAAACGCCTAGTTTTATTTAAAAGCTTGCTTTTTTTTCTATTGCTAAATACAATATAAAACTACTTACTATAATTTTCTGATCAGCATGAAACCAAAATATCTGTACTTGTCATTTCTCGTTAGCCTATCTATAAACGATAAGGAACCAATGTTATTTTTATGATACTAACCAGTCTTGCTCCTCAATGCGGCACAGACAAGCATGTTGACAGCCCACAGGCACTCAGTACCTTCGCGCTCCCAATCCATGGCACGAAGTAACGCTACTGCATTTGAAGACCGCTTTGTACGAACCCAAGCCTGGAAAATCATAATAAAAAAACTGATTCAGTGATCTGTCGGCGTTCGAATGATGTTGACAGTGGCGATGTTGGTACACATTTGTGTAATTGTTTTGTGAAATGTATTTAAAAAATAAGATGGCGGCGTTAGTTTCGATTTTGGCCACGCTCCAAAAATAACCTTGTAGCTTGTAGCTGCAAATAGTTACTTTTATATCATGTTTTTTTTTTAAGAAAAGCCCTAACAAGACGAGAACTGGGCCGTATTGTTAAAGATTCCATAATACCTCAGCTCAAATTCACTCCTTATCTCGCTCGCACGACACTGCTTGCGGACTGAGCTTGAGACTGCGGGGAGGAGGCTCCAAGGCGCCAATAGTTTAGTTAATTTCTTTTTACGTCGAAAATAATGGATGTTTAAAAAAAAACATGCTATCTGCTTTATAGAGTTAGTTCAGTTATTATTATTTATTATGAAAAGTTTCATGATCTAATTTGAAGTATATTCTGACTACCAGCGGTTTATAGTTCGGTTTGGAGGTAACTATGTTTTTTTTTCTATAGAGAAACTTTGATGGAATCGTGTTTTGGTCAAACATAGTACTTAATATTAATCCTCAACTTTACTATCTATTATTTCAAAATTAATGCTGTAGTATTTTCGATATAACGGAGGATCACGCTAAGCAATTTGAGGTATCCGTATTATGAGGACGGTAAGCAATGAGTTTCTCGCCGTCCAAGGACCAGGGCCGGGTCGCCGGCGCGTTGAGTTCCACGCGCGCCTCTTAGAGATGTCAGCACAACTGACGGGGTTCGCTAGGGCCGATGCCTGCCGGGATCGCGGGAAAGTAAGAGTCTGACACGCCCCCCCGCTCTGCCCAGAACAGAAGTTATTTGCTAATTTCCTACCCAAAAAAAAAACCTATCCGTATTATAGACTCTAAAGTTCCGCCATAATTTTTCCGATGCGGATAAGGGATGATGCTATTAGTCCTGCACGCGTAGCACGCGCAAGCTACGCGTGCTGTATAGCTCCCCACCGCGCCAAGCTGTTGAATAAAACTAAAATGTATCGTTTTTGTCTAAAATATATAGTCATTTAGAGGGCTACACTTGGAATTGTGGCTAGCCCCGTAGATTTTTACTCAATAATGGTAGCTAGCTTTCGCCCGCGGCTTCACCCGCGTGGATTTCGGAAATAAGCCCACGGGAACGTACTATCGGCGTAAAAAGTATCCTATATGTTAATCCACGTTATAAACTATCTGTGTGCCAAATTTAATCCAAGTCCGTTCAGCCGTTTTTGGGTGCTTGAGTAACAAACATCCAAACACACAAACATACTTTCACATTTATAATATTAGTTGGAAGTTGGATAGTAGGATAATATTTCTAAAACAGATGGTTTAAAAACATAAGTTTTTCGCCAAGAGGAATATATGGGTAAAGTGGCGATGACTGATGTTTAGATTTTTATTGCATACTACATTTAATAATAATAATACCAGCCTGTTACTGTCCCACTGCAGGGCAAAGGCCTCTTCTCATACAGAGAAGGCACGAGCATTGATCACCACGCTTGCTCAAGACGGGTTGGCGATTCCAGACTTATATTAACTACAAGTCCAGGTTTCCTCACGATGTCTTCCTTCACCGATGTCAGTAATGTCCAAGATAAGCTCAGAAAGTACATATGAATTGAAAAAGTCACATTGGTACTTGCCCGGATTTGAACCCACAACCTCGTGTATGAGAGGCGACGCCTTACCCACTGGGCCATCAAGACACACGATACTACATAACTACATACTACCACATACACTACACTACCACTACTGATACTACATGTACCTTAATAAAAATATTTACCGTTAATAATCGAGGATGTGTGATATGTAGAAGTGTGAGTGGTCCGCCGGAGAAAGTCGCTAAAACAATTGGCCCACCCTTAGCGCTTCTAGTAGATAGCAACTGCATCCGTCGAGAGTCCCTGAAATGGCCTTAAAAATATCAAATTGATTTCCATGCTAAAGATTTTAAAGGTTTATACTTAATTATAGTTCCTGTAGTCTTTTGGCATCCCATTGTGGCCATGTTATATTTAAAACAATAGCCAATTTGAAGAGTTCTTCTTTCTTTTCGTGTCGACGGTACATTGATAGATTATTGCTTGAGCCCAGTATGTGGCCACGTTGATGTGGCATCAATGGCATTCTTTAGGTCATCAAAGCTGCAAGTACGTTAACTTACCGCAAATACGATGTGAGATCTAGGCATTTGGAATGATGGTGTAGTAAGGAAAGCGCACGGTCAAAGCACTGCAGTCTCCCGCCTTCCTCTGCAGCTATGATCAACTCGTCTGCCCAACGGATCTCTGTCGCTATCTGTAAACGAAGACAAGATTGTTGACCTATTTATCTTTACTTGTATTTGAGAAGTTTCCCAACCCAACTTTTATTTATTTACAATCGGTTCAGTATAGTAAGCCAACTAACTTGCTGATTTTCATTATTTGGCTCAAAGGCCAATCCATAAAGTGTGCTTAAACTTCACTTAAGCTCAGCACAGTAAGCGAATACAAATATAAACCTTGTTGTTATCACTAAATGTTATAAAACAAAGTTTCTCTGAACGCAATAAACTCAAAAACGACCGAACGGTTAAATCGTATGCAAATCTGTTCCCTTAAACCTTCCTCATGAATCACTATACATGAGGAAGGTTATAGGCTATTTAAAATCACGCTACGACCATTAGGAGCCGAGTAAAAAGACAAAAAGTCAGCGCGGGCGGGTGCCGAGGTAGTTTTATAAAAATGTGACTGTTATTTTAGTATATTGTATATATTACGACTTCCACGCGAAGAAAGTCGCGGGCAGAAGCTAGTGAGATATAAAATAAGTTCATTTTCCTATAAGCGAATGTGATCTAGCGTTTCATACAAATAATTAAAGATTTACAAATAACGTTTATATTCGTATGGAACGCTTACTGTACTTAGCTCAAAGTAAAACTTTCGACGCTGAGTCGAAAATCGTTGAAAATCCAATGCGCGCTTTATATAGGCATACACTTAGGGATGGCCTCGTGTTAGTGGAAACCGGCATCAGTACCTACACTGTCTTAATCTGTAATCTCAGTTTAAGACAGGCTTTCCTAGTCAAGAAAGTTAGTCGGTATTTTCGACAGTGGCCTACGACAACAATTCAAAAGGCCTCTGAAAAGTCCGGTATGGGTATAAACTTACAAATCCAGCTCTGGTTGTATGCGTAAGGCCGGCCACACAGTGCACGACATGCAGCGAGCCGTCTATACATGCAATCAGTAGTCGCGAGTCGCACGGAGACCGTCGTACTACTCGCACGGGCGTAGACAACGACACGTGAGTCGCACTGTCGCGACCACTCGACAACTTTGTCGCACGGTCTTCGGGATTCACCTCGAATCGTAACCAGTCTAGGTTGATACCGTTCTGTAATTAAAATTTAAATAAGGAGGTCTATGATACAAGGGACAACTTTTATTATTTTTCTAAATGTTATCTTGTAGTGGAAACGTTCATCCAGAGCGTTCACCAACGCGAAAGGAGTGTGGTAAAAGCTGACGTAGACATGGGCGGGCCGCACCGCATTGCAAAAATCGTCCTGCATCACTTTCATACATTTTGTATGACCCATCGCTCACTACAAAGAAAAATCAAAAAAGAAAGAAAATACGTCGGCACAGGCAGGCGGCACCGCACTTTTTTGTATTGAAATGTGTTGAGATGCTGCCCGATGCGGCTGTAATGTGCACATATGTGGCATATAAAATATACTGTTTCAAAACAATTGAATCTCAAGAATAGTTAATACAAAAGGAAATTTCAGAAATAATGAATAAGGCTGAATTTCGTAAAACGAAATAAAATGATATTGAGTGACTGGTGATGCTTTACAAAATGGTCCTATGACTTCTATGTTAAGCAGTGAATATATAAGTGCAGGTATATCGTATATCGTATATGACTGGCATTACTGTGGCTAATGCAAATAAAGGATAAATAAGTAAAGAAATAACAGTTACCTTATGGCATGTAACTTGTTCAACAATATGAACAACAATGTCACCCTTATTTGATAGTTCTGCTGACAAAGTTTCATTCTCCAGTTGGTGGTATGCTGTCAGGTTGATGTGATGTCTGCAACATACAAATAAATAATATTGACTGAAATTATGAAAGAATATTATGAATGGTATTTTTGGGTAAATACATAAACAATACAGGTTACATGAGCAATACTTTTTTGATCTGTGTAATATTCTACTTAAAATAGTATTAAAACCAATTTTGTCACCAAATCATCCATCAGAAGAGTATTACCCATTGGTGCTATACAGGTGGAGGTTAGCATGGTCTTCAAGCACAGGGCTCCAGGGCGCCGGCTCCGCGACAGTGACGCTCCACACGAGTATTCGGGCTCCATTGCTGCCCTCATTAGTAGATATGTGCCTCTCTGTCCTGCGACTACTACCACCTAGTTCTATGTTCTGAAAAAGCAATAATATTAAGAAAGAAGAAAGTATATGTTTGTTGCAGGAGATAAGACCCAATATTTACAGGTGGTCACAGTAATTTTTGTAGCAAATTTCCAGTAAAGTAAACTCATTTTTTTTTGCTGTCAATGAAAAGTTAAAACTACTCTGTCCAAGCACCATTCCATTATTATTAAATTTCTTTTTTTATTATTTAGTAACTGTACTGCTCTTTCTTTTTTTTTTTTTTTTTTTCAGGATGAGAAATGATCAAATAACTTTTTCCGCTCTGGGCGGAGCGGGAGGATGTGTCAGACTTTTACTGACCCACCCGTGTTCCTTCCGTTGCCTGTGTACCGGGGCCGCGATATCCCTTTCGGACAAACTCGCAACCCTGGCAGGAACTGTACTGCCCTACTGCTGGGAAAAGCTGTAGTACAGGACCGCTGCTCTTTCATTCATAACTATATTTTCAACTTGCAAGGTATTAAAATTCATCACCTGTAAATGTGGATCTCTATCAGTTATGCGATATGGAAGACTGATATTGTTTTTGCCAAATGTCACTAGGGTTGCATTCCGGTCATTGTGAGTTACTAATATATGGGATTTGGATAGTGCCACTGGAAAATAATTAATTTTATGTTACTTTCTAAACAATCGTTTTTTTTTATTGTTACGTTATAGTCAAATATGTATACAGACTTCCTTTTTAGATCTACAACTTACCATTGGTAATAGTCTGACCGGACAGTTTCCCCACAAAATACCTGTCAAAAAGAATCTGAGTGACATCCAGGGTGTTTTGCCTAACAGTGAGGTAAGCTATCACTCCAGAGGAGAACACTATGGTGATCAGTGAGTCTGTGGTCCATTCACAGGTGATGATGCTTCTGTCTCGGAGCTTGGACTCCAGCTGTCGCACCTGGCGTGGGTGGGCGGCGCGCCATAGACCACCTCGTCGCTCACAATAAGTTCTTTTGCCAGAATCATACACTGTCTCATCTACTCTTTTCTTTGTTTCATACCTGTAAGGAAAAAGGTTACTTCTTACGAACTGATGAGGACTAGTTTTGCTGTTGAAGTTAATTTAGATAAACTTAAAACTTCATTTTAATTGAAAGTTTTAATTGGTCTAAATAAATAATAAATTACGGAGATGCTATGGAAGTGAAGTAAGTAGTACAGGTTTCTACGCAATACAAATAGATTTTTCGTAAACTTCATCTTGTTGCTCTAACAAGCTTATAAATAGTTGAACGCTATTTATGAAAGTTTTTATCTAGGTATGTATATTTTGATATCGATAACTTTGTAACTTACTTGAAGCTTTTAAAGTCACTGTTTTTTAAGTGAAAGGTTTCATCACAAGTCAGAAATTTGATGTCGTAGTTAATCATTTTATTTTCCTAGTCATACTTTTGTAATAATATTTGAAAATGAAGCATTATTTGTTAATTTCTTTTCAACATGAAATCTCAATTCTCAGGTACAGTAATTCTATGTAAATAATTATGACAGTGGCAGACCAGAACCAGATGACAATGGCATTGACATTTTGCCCAGTGTTGTCAGATCTGTAAAATAATGATAAATCTAAAACAGTGGTGCCAAGTTTGTAGAAACGGCCAGTAGTTGGTTCGAACCCAGTCAGTGTCGGAGCGCCGGAGCTCACAATCTTCATGAGAAGGGTAATTATCGATTAAATCGTTCATTTTGTAATTGTCTACTTCGTGGGCAAAGAAAACGCGTGAGGTAAATTTAATCACTAGTTACTTACACATTTCAAATAAATTAGAAGGGCATAACGCGTCCGCAGGTCACGCTGAATCGATCTCGTGGTCCGAATGGTACTGACTGCCTGATCCAGGCTCGTCTGATGCCTTGTATCGTCTTAAAACGTCCCTACGAAAAAACCCAGCCGACCTCCGGCCACGTTCGACGCAATAAGATTTACGTCATCGCCTTTCATATCGGAAACAATTATTCATTATGTAATATATCAATAAGCTCTAAGCGCTAACAAAGACCACCGTTCTTGAGAGTTAGACCAGGTGTGACTGACACCTTCCTCTCACGCTTAAAAGAACTGGACGAGGTGTGAGTTGACACTAATATCTCGCGCCGACATATTTCAGTTGGTACGAGTTATTTATTCACTACTGATTTCAAAACGGCGAAAGAAAAGATAGTTAGAAAACCAACGTGTCTTTTGAACTTTTTGGGTTTAAAAGTCAAAATGGGTGTACCACAAGGTTCGATATTGGGTCCATTTACAGAAAAACCAACCACAAATGGTGTTATTTGCTGATGACACCATCACTGATGTTTTAAATAAACAGACATGCACAGGAGCTTGACGACGTAAATAATACTATGCTTAAGGTTAATAATTGGTTTACTGTAAATAATTTGGTATTAAATGAGAAGAAAACTAAATGCATAAGATTCGCGTTACCGAATGTTAGAAGTAGTGAATGTCATGTTGTACTGAATAGAGAGACACTTGAATTCGTCGAAAAAACGGTTCTCCTGGGGATCTCGCTGGACTCAAAACTACAGTGGGACTCTCACTTAACATCACTTGCAGGGCGGTTAAGTTCAGCCGCTTGCGCTGTTTGGAAAATCCGCCAACTATCAGACGTTGATACTGCGAGACTGGTCTACTTTAGTTACCGTCATAGCACCACCCTACACGTATCCCCGGTGGTGCAAAGCGAGCAACAACGCCGTGCCACGGGCGTGCGATCCGGTTTACAACCGGTGCCCTCCGGTATTCGGGCCCTTGGGTGAGGAATTGGTTACCGAAGCAGGCTTCCGTGACAATTAAAATCGAATTTGACAATCGCGACCGCACGTGGAACTTGTTTGCCCCCATGACTTTTTTTTTGTTAACAGTTGTTTTTCCTAAAACTCGTGTTTGTTTCCATGTTTGGCAAATGAATTGCGAACGCAGATTAGTTTACAGGCATTTGTGACAAGAGAATCGGGACCATTGCCATCTTCGTACTGTCTAACTAAAATATAGTTAAGTTGTGTCACATTAATCTAATTCAGAACGGGAAATCGTCGTTTGACAGGAAAAAACTATATTTTGGTGATTTTTTGTCTAGTTTATAGGCATTTGACAGTCGCATCTCAATATGTATATGAGAACCTGATTTATGTACTCGTAAAAAAGAATAAAATCAACGACTAGATGACATTATATGAGTTCATAATAATTATAATTGTTTAGTTCATTTTATTTGACTGTATAAGTCAATTTATTTTAATTTTATTTTCACTTATTATTGACATAATCATTACAGTTTTTTAATGAGCTGTATTGCAATATGTGGTTAGCTAGCGACCTCGAAGATTGATCGTGTTCTTCTTGCCTGAGCAACCGGCAGCAAGTTCGTCATGCTCCCTTAGATGTCACTGCTTGCGGTAGCGTCGGGGGTCGGGTTGCCTCCTTCCCTCAAATATGGCGAGGGGGACAATAATGATCTTTACGATATGCTCGTGAAAAGGTGCTGCTTGTGGTGACTGGTCGTCTTGCTGACCATGGTTTTGTTATTGTTATTAGAAACTAACCGTTTATTTATATTATTTATTTTTACTTCGATGGTCCTAGTTTATCATTTGTGACTTCGAGTTACAACTTTAATAGCTTTATGTAAACGGGCACGTCCTTTATGCCTGAAGGTTTTCAGTCGGGTATTAAGTTCTGTTTACTTTTTATTTTCGCTTGAGTAAAGATTTCGATGATTTTTTGTTGGTATATTGGCGTGTGCTAGGTGACTTAAAGCAATAAATTTAATTAAATGTCTTACGTTGTATATTGTACATAATTTTGCATAAGTACTATGGTAGAGAATCAAGTTTTTCTAACTGAATAGACAGCTGTGCTGCTGGGGAGTTTTCCTCCCAGCTAAGCACTAGGAAGTGGTGAAGGGCGGGCGTTTTTGGAGGACTATCTTATGTAATTTTGACGTTCGAAAGTGCTGATTCTCAGCCTATTTTGAATAAATGACATTCGAATTTGAAACATTGCTTACACAAAAGGCTGAAAAGCTAGACAAATTATTAGATCAGATGTCGACAATGATGACTTTACTCACAACACACTCAGAGTTGGTACCTGGAACATGAATTGATTGGTCAGACATAAATAAGACGTAGAGATACTCCTTGCACTACATGACATTGATGTATTTCTAGTTTCTGAAGCACACCTAACATCCAATCATTCATGTACCTTAAAAAAATTCACTAACCCTATCCGCTATATATTGCCCCCTAAGGACATCCTTAAGGAAGATAGGTTTACAGATTTCTTCGGAACTCTTGGCCAAAGATTCATATGCGGCGGAGACTGGAACGCCAAAAATGTCTACTGGGGTTCCCAGCTGACATTACCCAGAGGAACTGGAAAAAAGCTTTGACGAAAATAAACTACATGTCCTGAGTACGGGTGAACCCACATACTATCCAACAGATTCCAATAAACTCCCTGACCTATTGGACTTCTTTGTGTAAGGGACTTTCTAACATGTACCTATGTAAGTGCTGAAAGTTGCCTGGATAGCAATTCAGATCACACCCCTCTGATAGGGGTAGGGTCTGGATTTATGCTTTCGCGGTTGCACAACGACATGCTTTGCTTCGCTTTGCTTGGTAGTATAGGTGCAGGCCTACCCTGCTGCCTCCTTCAGAGGTAGTAGGGTGGCGGGGTCTTGAGTGAACCCCACTAAAACTGAACTAGTTATGTTCACCCAAAAACAAGCATTAGGCCGCTTCCGCCTACCCAAACTGTTCGATACAGAACTCCAGTTGGCCAGTGAGGTCAAGTACCTCGGGGTCACTCTAGACAGTAAATTAAACTGGAGCAGTCATGTAGACAACAAGCTAAACAGGGCCTGCATCACCTTCTGGCGGTGCAGGAAAATTAAAGGTAAGAAGTGGGGCCTATCCCAAAAATCATACTGTGGCTATACAAAGCAGTGATCCGCCCCATGATCGCTTACGGGGCCGTAGTCTGGTGGCCCCGAACTCAGCTGGTTACAGCTTCTAACAAACTAAAACGCATGCAAAGACTAGCCTGCGTGGCGACCACGGGCTGCATGAGGACTAGTCTGACTGCAGCAATCGAAGCCATGCTGGGACTGAACCCGCTCCACCTGTTTATACAGCAGGAAGTGACAATGGCAGCGGTACGTCTTAATGCAATTAATCTCTGGGGTAAGAGTGACACAAAACACACCGCGTTGCTTGAGGGACTCAATAATGAGTTCCCTATTACGAAAGCCATAAATGATCGGGTATCCAAACAATTTATCTTTAATAAAAAATACAGGATCGAACTTCACGAGGATCGCCAATGCGAGGGTTTGCGCCCCGCAGAACTACGAATCTTCACTGATGGATCCAAAATAGGTAGTGGCACAGGTGTTGGAATCTTCTCGCAGGACTTCAACATACATATTATAGCCACACCATTGGGAGTCCACAATACAGTATTCCAGGCCGAATGCATGGGTATATCCCTTGCCGCTTTAGCCATCATGGCCAGGGAAGTTAAGGACCACTCGATACGCATACTCTCAGACAACATGGCTGTTCTGCAAGCGTTAAACAGCCACACTGTTGACTCTGGGCTGATATACGAGTGCCACCAGCGCCTTAACCAGGTGGGTAGCCTCAATAATATTACCATTCAATGGATCAAAGGACACAGCGGTTCGCGGGGCAATGACGCAGCCGACGAACTTGCCAGAAGGGGATCAAGCACCAGTGGGGCCTAAACCCATTGCGCCAGTCCCCTTCGGGTACCTACGCACTCTGGTAAGGAAACGAACCAGGGACCAACATCTCAAACTATGGTTGGACCACGGTGAGTGCAGGCAGGCCAAAGAGGCACTCCCTACAATTGATGGTCGCCTCACGAAACAGGTTCTCCGACTAACGAAACAACAGATGCGTACAGTTACAGCAGCTATAACTGGCCATTGGTCAATTAATAAACACCTCTTTGTCATAGGAGTCACAGACTGTCCGCTGTGCAGAGCCTGCATGGAGGACAACGAAATAGCAGCTCATGAACTGTTATACTGCCCGGTGGTCGCCACATACAGGGCAAAGTACATCGGTAACCCAGGTACCCTACGTGAGATTGTCAGTGTCACCAAGGCGTTGCTGGCCTTCTTTGTGGAGCTGGGGTGGATCGAATAACCGATCTTCTCACCCGAACGCAAAATACGCGCTTAGACGTGGAGTTCCGGATACCAGCCCGAATTACCTACCTACCTACCTACCTCCCCTCTTATAGCCACAATAAGCACAACAGTAATAGAAAGCTCTACAACAAGAAAACTGATTGGGTTGGATTCAGACAATACACCGAGACAAACGTGATCCTAAAAGTACCATTAAAAACAAACGATGACATCGATGAAGCTGCTACAAACATCACTAACCTCATTCAGACAGCTGCATGGAAATGCACACCAACACCTACCAGGCCAGGTTACAAAAATATTTTCAAGGAAATAAGGAGGAAGGTCCTGGAAAAAAGGATGCTCAGGAGAGTTTGGCATACCAGTCGTCATGCTTTTGTTAGACGTGATTTTAATAGAGCGGCAGCAGATCTAAAGTAATACCTGAAGGACATCGAAAATAAGACCTTAAAAAACAGACTGGAAAATCTGGAATGCTTCAGCTAAAAAGGAGTACTCGCTTTGGTACACCGTAAAGCATAGCAAAAATGTGCCACAAACTGCTCAGCATCCTCCAGTTAGGAAATAATACATGGGCAAGAAAAGACGACGAAGGTGCTCAGGCCTTTGGATATTTCTTGGCTGATGTATTCACTTCCAATTCCGGTGACACATCAAGCGATAAAGAGATCCAAAACTATTTGGAGACAGATCTACAACTCAGTTTACCATTAAAGTATTGCTCGCCTGGCGAGATCTGGAGAATTATAAAAGGTCTCGAACTTAATAAAGCTTCTGGATACTGCCTTATAACTGCCGAGATCCTACGTCAACTGCCAAGAAAAGCCATCGTCTTTATAACACAGCTTCTTAATGGAATTTTGGGAACTGGATATTTTCCGAGCATATGGAAAGTGTCGGAAATTATCATGATCCCAAAGCCTGGAAAACTACCGCATCTTGTGTCGTCATACAGGCCAATTAGCCTACAAAAAAAAACAACTGCCACATAACCTGTATGTATACGTACTATTGAAGTCTTACTTAGAAGACTATGTTTTTTCCGGGTAAAAGTTAATGACTCGTATTCGAAATTCTACAACATACAGGTCGGGTACTCTAGGGCTCCGTATTAGGTCCAATTCTCTACCTTATATACACTGCAGACTTACCAACGTCAGAAGAAGTTCTCTCTGCCACCTTCGCTGATGATACGGCTGCCTTGTGCAATAACAAAAACCCTAATATGGCCTCACAAATGCAAAAAAATCACCTCGACAAAGTTCATAAGTGGATGAGAGAATGGAAAATAAACGCAAGCGCTAACAAGTCAATGCATGTGACATTTACTCTCAGAAAAGATGACTATCCACCTGTTAAACTCGATGGTGACTCACTTCCACACGGGCCAACAGCTAAGTACCTTGGCGTACTCCTCGACAGGAAACAAACGTGGTGATACCATATAGAGAAAAAACGTGACGAGCTTAACATCGTGCTCCGAAAACTGAACTGGCTCTTATGAAGAACATCACACGTATCACTAGAAAACAAAGTACTCATCTACAAAGCAGTATTAAAGCCTGTCTGGACATACGGAATCGAGCAGTGGGGAGAACCCCAAAGCGAGGAACGCAAATGTGGAAATTCTCCAGCGATTTCAAAATAAAGCTCTCAGAATAATATCAAATGCTACATGGTTTATCAAGACCTCAGATTTACATGAGCATCTACAAATCAGGACTGTAAAAGAGGAAATAGAACACAGGATGCTTTTTTACAAACATCGAATAACGTCACATACCAACACCTCAGCCATAGCACTGAGTGAGCCAATAACTATGAAAAGCCTCAAAAAATTTGAGAGACAGATTCTTCGCTAGAAGAATGGACCTCAGCAGTCAATATCCCACAAAAAATCTGCTAAAGGTTTACAACCGATTGCAAAATAAACATGGGAGAAAAAAATAAATAAATATGTTTTTTAATTTTGTTAGATTATAATCACAGAAGTTTTCACCAACTAAAGATAAGAGATGGCAGCTCTGAAGCAATGGTGGTTTTATTAACAACTAACTGCGCCCCGCGGTTTCTCCCGCTTATTCTCGATCTCGTGGGAATATAGAGATAAAAGGTAACCTATGTTGTAACAAATATGTACACAAATAAACAAACAAAATCACTTTCGCATTTATAATATTAATTAGGAAGTTAGGATAAACTGGTAGCCCCAATAAAAATGTCTGCTAATCTCTGACGCTTGTCGTGTTTTACGATATTTTGTTTATTTTTGTGATCTTTCTGTGTTATGTTGTGCGTTTGTCGTTGAGTTGAGCGAAAGTTCGTCCGACTAATTCATACTCGTGATCAGAAAGTGATTTTGTGAGTGGTTGTGTCAAAACTGAGATAGGACTCCAGTGTAGTGTTAAGTTTGAGATTGGATTCTTCTAGTTGATTACTTTGGTACATAGTAATAAAAAGATGATTACTAAATTGTATTTCATTTATCAATCCTTGAAATGAACACTAAAATACTATAGAATCTACGTATATACCCATACTACCACCAACACCATATCTATACACATCCTATAGGTAGCTATAGCGTACCAGTGACCTATCCAAAGGTGTAGTTCTAACTGTGAATATCAGATGGCGCTAGTTTCTTTACGAACGCAAATGACCCCGTTCCACTGAACAAGATTGGTCTCTATTTCAGTATATTACAAAGTACTCTGTGACCTAATTTAGAGAAAAGCTGTAAAGAAATCTTAAATCTACTATTAGGTCATTTTGGGTCGACGCAGCATGTCTTTTTTAGGCCGTAAGTACCTACCTACCTATCCTAGGCATAACATAACCAGAAATAATATAAGTGGTTGAAATGAACAATGCTTTGCTTTCTTTTTTAGATTGTTATGTCCATGTCCATCATGATAGCCAACTACGTTTTTAAAGCGTCGGACGGCTCGTACAGACCAGTGCGACTTGTCGCGCGACGCGACACCGGTTATTGTTATACTGTGAAGTTTTCTTAGAAATTGTATTGTTCGTGTCGCGTCGCGCGACAAGTCGCGCTGGTCTGCACAAGCCTTAATTCGCCGTTATTTAGGTAGGTAAGTTTTATTGGTATGTTTACCGAGTGATCCATGGCGGCGCGGCTACTACCTACCAGGGTCGGATTAGCTACGTAGCAGGTGTAGCAAATGCTACAGGCCCCGCGCTTTAGGGACGGCTGCGCTTGCACGTACAAAAAACAAGTCATGGGAGGTAGGTCCGATGGAATATTATGTATGAATGGTCAAAAGAAATATAATCACTCCGAGGCGGAATGCTAAAAAAAATTGAGCTCGCTTCGCTTGTTCTTGCATCTCAGTTTCTCTTAATTCTAAACTTTTCTTCGAAGTCGCCAAGGGACTCTTATTTCTGTGTGAATGGTCAAAAGAAAACCTAACCTATCCGAGGTGCTAAAATTTTCGAGCTCGCTTCGCTAACATCCACGGTTCTCTTAGGAAAATCACTGTATAATCACCGCCGGCTCAATTTGATGTATGTGATGATGATGAGGTACATCGCTCCGTCTGTTTTTTGCATAGGAAGGTACCGACCGGGTTATTCTAGATTTGGAAAATCTAGAATAACTCACCAATTGGAGAGACTGCTAAAATAATACCATTTTAGGCACGTATTATGAGGTTATAAAATGATATAATTTCGTGCTTACTGTCATGTCGTAGTGTCATTGAAGGCCGAAAGCGCTCAAAAGGAGACGTTTTTCGTATATTTTTCATAAGTTACGGTCGATTGAGTATGCATGACACATCTTTTCCCCCTTACAATTGCTGCAGAATGAATAACGACACTTACTCAAATAAATGGTTTGACCTACTTATTTGCTGCTTTATTCAATCAGGATTATTCAAGGCGGATAAATAATAAATATCTAAGTATTATTTATTCAAGCTTTTTTCTGTCAATATGCCTTTTGAATTTCTTTGAGAACGGTTTAACATTTTTATGGGGGTATGTAGATATAAGGCACCTACTGATTACTTAGGTTCTTTTCTATCCTATTTATTTCGCTAAAAAAATCTAGATGTGTTTACTGGTTATACCTATCTAACGTAGAAAAGTTCTCCCTTGGTAACATCATGATTAGGTTTACAATGTTTCACAAAAAGTTTTCTTTATGATTATTTTATGGAAGTAACATTAATGAAGATTAATTTTGTTTTTTTTATGGTATCATTATTGTGTTAGTTAGTTGATGGATGGGTAGGTGGTTGATTTTTTCCTAGATACAATGAAAAATTTATGTTCTCATTTAAGTCTCTTAAAAAAAAGTTAAGCTGTAGAATATTATCAAAATAAAGGGCAATGTGCTTTATAAAAGTGGGTAGGTTATATGTTATCTATAGGTACATCTGTTTAAATTAAATTATGAATTTGGCCTACATGATTGTTACAAGCATAGAAACCCGAGCCTACCATAAAATAAACGCCCCAAGATTACCCGGTCCAGTTTTCGTGAAAAATATTTGTTCAAACATTTGTAATCGTTTACAAGTCAACGCCTACAATACAACCAACATTTTTGGCTATAAAAGTTGGTGTGACGGTTTTGGCAAGTGAGGGGTAGTATTTCATAATTCTCATGATTGTTATGGTTTAGGGGAAAACAGCTTGTTAGCGCGGCCGAGTGATGTGGTTAGGACCAGAAATATATGGTACGATGAAAGATAATGGCGTCGTACTTCGTGCACGGTGTAGGTAGGCTTACCTACTATCTAATTACGCAACACATTTTCGATTTGCAATTGAGTCAAATTGGTTTCGTTTGACTAGAATTGCTTTCAATTTACAACTTTTGAAAGCAATTCTAGTCAAACGAAACCAATTTGACACAATTGCAAATCGAAAATGTGTTGCGTAATTAGATAGCTAGCCTACCATGTATAAAAATAATGTCGTTTGAATAGGAAATGAAACAAATGTAAATTATCGCGTACAGTCATAAAACGATAAAACTGAAGTACTGCGGCTAAGCGCTAGTAAATAAACATTACAATGGCCGGTCCAATTCACCTAATGATATTGGGTAATAAACTTGAGTATTTTTTTAAATAGGCCTCGATAAACATATGTATTAGTAAATTGGAATTAGTAATGTTTACGTTGGTATGACTGTAATTGTAGTCGGAAGAACTTCCTCCACTGAACACGGGCAATTCAAGATCAACCGCCTCAGGTGAGAAGAGACCTGTGGGAAAATCAGCACCCGCCACCACCCGACTTCAGTCAGCCTCAGAAGCATCTGCCACCCGGACGTGACCTGCAGTGGCCGATATGGAAAGCAATCAATCGACTGCGGACTGCTTACAGCAGTCTACTTGGGGTAGACTGCTGTAAGCACAATCTAGCAAAATGGAGAACTATAGATCTCACCGATACCTAGTGCAAATGCGGTGCTCCCGACCAAACCATGTCCACCACCCAGCGCCGGCCCTAGCTCTTAATCAGGGTAGAGCGAGATTGTCTTTCAGCGCCCTTGGGTCGCCACTTGGCACGACTCACTTCACGCAAATTCTACTTCGGTTTCATGTTAAGTAAATAATAATTCCAAACTTCTCAAAAATAAACGTTTATTGCAAATATCAACACTTATTAAATTTAAATTAACTTAAGTAGATATCTCTAATTAGTATACTCCTGTTTCTTTAACATGAAGAAAGCTTATTGTTTTTCGCATTTGGTTTTTCGGCGCCAATTGCCATCTGGCGCCTAGATCAACCGCTCCACTCGCTCTACCCTATGCACCATATGTTGGAGTGTCCAAAGTGTCCATGCACCTGCACTTCTGAGGCCCTAAACTGCCACTCATGCCGCGATTGGCGTGGCCATGTAACAAAATACATGTCTTTATTTACCATCGACTCGAAAAGAAGAAGAAAATCTACCTATGCAAGGTGTTGCGAATTATCTGCCTCTATTTTTCATGTTTTTGTTAAGGTAAATTAATATGGTACATCCATATGATTATAAAAATGTGGTTAAGAATAGGAAAAACAGGAGAGAGTGAGCCCTCTGGGCTGTCAGGCGGGACCTAGAATAAAGAATATAATAATGTAAAAATGTAGCTCCAAATACAGGAATAATTATTCTGGTTAATCTTCTTAAAACTTAAAACTTCTTATAAGAAGTGTTTTATTCGTCCCGGTACCGTAGGCTCCCGTAGAGTCTACAGTTGTTACTAACTATTGACCTTTTTAAAGAAAATTTTGTATTTTTCCTTATTCGCTTTCATATACATATATTGAACCTGTATCCTACAGGCAAATAAAGACAAATTTTCTCGAATTAAGCGTTCTTAACTATTTAACGTTATTTAAAAATGTCGTAGAAGACAAGTTCTAATTCGTAACAGGAAAAGTCTCTTGTATAGTGTTATTTACATGAAGCTTTCAGCTTTCAGCGTCACTTCTAGCAATCAGTGTTGTCGTTTAGTGTTACTTGTATTGTACGTATAAGGGCATGCACAGAATGGCCTAGAAGCCCTTGCGTTCTTTTTAGTCTAGCGATGCTTATTTACGTATACTGATGCGTTGATGCTGGTGATGTGAGCAGGGGAACGGTTGATATTGTCCTTATTTGATTCGTAGTAACGTAATTATGTGAGCTACTTAAATATGTTGACTTAGTTTAAGTAAAATAACAATAGATTAGTGTTCATTCCTCATCATAACATCTAATTTAAAAGGCCCACTTTCAAAAATATCTTCGATAAAACGAATTAATGGTTGGCATCTGGCGTTAACGCCGTTCACATTAAGCTGCGGTCGGATTATAACAATTCCTGCTAAAACGTTGAAACAGGTATTATTCCTTAGAAAATTTAATTACTTACCAACCAGAGGGCACCATAAAGCCGATTAAATGGTAAGGTTTGCTCTACTAATTCGTTTTTAAAGCTTATGACATCAATTCTGTTTGATTACGTATATATTGCGGAATTAATACTAACTGAAATCATTTTCGGTTTGGGACTTCCGGGACCAGTGAGGAGCTGTAAAAAAACTTTACGATTTTTTATGACAATCCATACTTTAAGTAAAATGGCGATGAAAATCTCTAGGAGTTTTGTTTTCATTTTCAAACAGAAGTTTATAAGACGTAACCTACTTGAAATTTTTTTTTTTTTTAATGTAAATTTTAATGTCATCTGACCTATGAATTTGAAAATAATCTAGACAATACACACATAAATACAGGCCTACTTCCTATGAAGATAGGCTGAAATTACAGAACGTCACCTACTAATATCCTTCACATACTCCTTTTGTATCGTTTATGTTATAGAGATACAGGACTCGTCCTAGTTCGGCTATAGATGCTCCTATGTTATGTACTCCCAACTACTAGCCTATAAGTATGTGTAATTCGTTGTATTATTTTTTGGTGAAATATTATTATTTATTATATTATCGTTTACGTTCATACATCTGGTAATACCCGCACGTCGGTTGCGAGTACTAAGCACCTGCCCTTTCTGAAGAACATCACCAATAAAGTCTCTATACTATGTCCTCCTAGGGCGTCCCCTCCCGAGAATCTAGATAATGCTTAAGTATAATACGGGTGTCAGATGAACGATGCCATTTAGCTGAATAAATTTTCCCTGGTTGCTTTTCATCACAGGCTCTTCCTACAGGAAATAACATTGGTCGACTTGATCTTGGTATTGATTTCGAACTTTCGGCTTTTGAATCAAAACCAAGTTACAGTAGGCCAGTACTTAAGGTACTTATTACCGAAATATTCATCATCATCATCATCATTTCAGTCGAAAGACGTCCACTGCTGGACATAGCTCTGCCCCAAGCATCGCCACTTCGACCGGTTCTGTGCTTTTTGCATCAAACGGATGGCTGCGGCCTTCACGAGGTCATCGGTCTACCTTGTGAGAGGCCTTCCAACGATACAACTTCCGGTTCACGGTCACCACTCCAGGGGGTCTACTCCCTAGGCGACGAGCCTCCTTGCAGGATTGCAGCCATAGGATCTGGAGGCGAAAGTCCTCGCGCACATTTGGGAGTGACGCGAGGAGGCAATACGCCGGCCGGGGCGTAACTCCGCTGCCGCGAGAAATCACGTCACAGCGGACAGAGCTCCGGCGGGATCTCATGGCGTCACAGAAAGTGCGATTGTCGCAACCCAGTGCTGGGCACGCCACAATTGCGGCCGTAAGTCCCCTCTTTGAGGAGTGGATAGAGAGGCGCTACGGCGTTCTCACCTTCTGCCTGACGCAGATCCTCACCGGACACGGTTGTTTCGGGAGGTGCCTGTTCCGCATAAGGCGAGAGGAAACGCCCGGACGTCACCACTGTGTGGATCGCCAGGAGGACACGGTGGAGTATACGTAGCACCGCCGTGTCCTTGTGGAGGCGATCGGCGGCAGTGATCTCTCGCGTGCGGCCCTGGTCCAGGCCATGGTATGGAGCGAGAGGGCGTGTGAAGCCATCACATCCTTCTGCGAAGCAATAATGCTCGCGAAGGAGGAGGCGGAAGGCGTGATGGAGGGGCAAAAATTGCAGGCCGATTCCCGGCTACCATAGGCGCAGGCTTGCGGACGGTGAGCAATGGGTAACTCGCCGTCCGATAAGGACCAGGCCCAGGTCGACGGCGCGTTGTGTTCCACGCGCGCCTCAAAGAGATGTCAGCACAACAGAAGGGGTCTGCTAGGACCGATGCCTGCCGGGGTCGCGGGATAGTCCGAAAGGGATACTGTGGCCCCTGGCAACGTACAGGCAACTGAAGGAACACGGGTGGGTTTTAGTCAGTAAGAGTCTGGCACTCCGCCGCTTGTTGTTAAATTGTCAAATCTTCGAAGATGAATCTGAGAAGATTTGACAACTTCCCAGCCAAAAAAAAAAGGGGTCTAGTCCCTAAGCGTAAATCGTACTTTCGGCTGAAGTTATGGACGCTTCACACTCCGTCTCACGGACATACCGTAGGTGCGACGACGGTTTACGAAGCGCCCGTTACTATCACCGAAACTACGGATTACGCTTAGGGCGTAGACTCCCAGAACCGAAATATTACTTTAGTTTTTATTCATTTAGGATTAAGGAGTTCTGTTTCCGTTATGGAACGATCCTTGGTGTCTTATATATTTAACACAGTATTTTGGCTTCCATTCAAGGTACTTTTATTTTATTCCGTTCTGCCATGTCCCTCGGACTTTTATTCTAATTAAATAAAAGCCGTCATTCGAATTATTTAGCACCATCCTCTAACGTTTTACTAATTCTTTAAACAGCTTTTTATTTAGAAAATGCCTTCTATAGTCTAATTTAGCACACTCAAAATTCAGACTGTCTATAGTGTCTATTGCACTCGTTGGTCCTACTTGTTGGACGCTTTGAAGATTGCCCAACATCCGTCATACTCATTACCGAACAACTATTACCAAACTAGCTGACCGGGCAGACGTTGTCCTGTCCAAATTTCAATAAATCTATGTGGCGTTAGTATCGCAAAAACTCGAAAATGGCTCGACCGTGTGCTCGCCGGAGAAGGTTCCTAACAAAAAAAAGGCATTGCAACGCATGTTTGTTCTAAAAATTCCATAGAAAAAAGGACGGTCAGGTTTTTCCGAATTTGAAAATTTCTCGCGAAACATTCCATGTTTTCTTTCCATAAAAACCAATTTCGGACTATTGCGAACATTTTAAAAGAAAAAAAATACAAATCGTTTCACCCGTTCTCAAGTGATGCGATTACCAACAAACAGCATTTCATTTTTATTATATAGAAGATAGATAGATTAAAGCGTTTCATGTCCTTGATAAAAAAGCAATAAATGTGGCACGTTCCTGTTCTGAATCCATAAATATCCAACCAGTATTACATTATTTTCTTATGAAAAGTAATAATTCTGGAACTGATACCATTATCACTTTGTTACTCGGTTACATTTTATACAAATGGCGGTTTACGGCAATAAAAAAGATAAATAACGTGCGAACATCAATAAACAAACTGGAATCAATACAGAAAACAAAACATTCAATAAATGTGGGTTCGATGTTCTTCAACACATCATTTTCCTAAGTGTTGTGTATTTCACACACTACCTTATGCAATTAGTAGAGACATCGAGTATTTTCCTATTTGTACAGGATTGCATCTACTCTATGTAGGTCATCCTGTACACTGTGTATTTGAGCAAAATATGTACCTACTTAACTAAACTAAACGTGAAATAACTTCTATGCCTTTAAAGTTAAGTCTTGATGTTATATGTCTTAAAAACCTATTCAGAAACGTTTTAAAATTAAAACTTAACGTATGCTGGACATTCACCCCAGTCATAATAACAGAATTTTTTATAATGTTTAAGTGAGACACGAGAAAATGGAATTCATTAACGTACCCAATACAAAGTTAAGCACTTACTTAATTATTATTTAAAAACAAAAGCCTCCAGCTTTTGTTTTGAACATTCACTTTATTTTAAAACAATAAAAACCTAAGAAGGTCTTATTTTTTTGTTTGTAATGTTTTGTGATCGTAGCAATTTTAAGGATAAGGCCTGGACTCCACCAAAGCGGAGACGAGAGGAGAAGAGAGTGTTTTAAACAACCAATAGAATTTCGTTATTCACACATCTCGTCTCCACTCAGTTTCAGTGGATACCACTGAGCGGAGATGAATCATATTTGTATGGCACGATCGAATCGTAGATGTGAGCAAGCTGGCGGCGCGGCGACACGCAGCGGGGTAGACGAGAAGAGATATCAGTGGCGTGCAGTGAGCGGCATCGCTAATTCCCCCCGCGTCGCACAACCCGCCAGCCGCACGCATCTCCGCACAGTTTCGGTGAATTACAGTTCGCGTCAACTTGACGCGAACTGTACCCTAGCTGAAAAACTGACATCTCCGCATATCTCCGCTTTGGTGGAGTCCGGGCCTAAGCCTTTCCTATTTCAGTGGCGCCCGCGAAATTTGGCGTGGAATTTTCCGACGACTGATGGAGTATAGAGTCTAGTTTTACACTCGGCAAGGAGTTTCAATTTGCAGAAATCTATCGACTATTTTGTTACACTGCATTGCTGTAAGGTGGCAAGGAGGTTATTGGATATTTTTATTATACGAAGTGGGAATTGCCTACTGGATGCATAAGTTAAATATTAAAATTAAATCTTAACACATATTTTTGGAGACACAAAAACAAAATTAGAACAATCTTAGCTCACGCTTATGTATGCAAATATTCATGTAGAGCCTATTTTATTCACAGCTACATACGTACTTACTCAGATGCCTAATATTACCTCTGAAGGAATCGCAAATATGAATTATTCATTTATATGAGGGATATTACGCGGAGAAAAACCATAAACCTGTTGCCAACCAAATAAAGGAAAAAATGTATTTCAGAGGTAACTATTATGGACTACTATAACGTAGAACTTTTCCATAAGAGATGTGTTGTTACGGGAAAAAATTAAGATTATAATTCTATAAATCCCTCCCAATCCTCCAATCAATCTCCCAATTAATTTATATTAATAAATATAAATGAAATGATTGTATTTTTGACGGATTTTGATTTTAATATTATTCGTGCTTTTACCATTTTAATTTTTAAATTTATCTTTTCTATTTACTTTTATTTTTGGTTAATTTAAATCGAATAATCTTATTGTTTACACTAACGTTAACATTATCTCAATAACTATAACTATTAATACCTACGTAATTTCTAAGTTCACATAAATGTATAAGAATTGTTATTTTCGAAATTCAGGGTCCATAATTGTACTTTAGCTTTAAGCCTCATATAACATCTTTTATACACATTATGATATGCAAATAAATGAAATGATAAATACATATTTTTTATGGACGCGAATTATATTTTCATAAAGATAAAACCTGACAATATCCTGCAAATTGCAAGAAAGGTAAGAAAATTTTAAATTCGGGGCTACCACTGCGGATCCATTTATCATCACATTTGTCAATTATTTTTTTTAGCCGCGATATCCCTTTCGGACAAACTCGCAACCCCAGCAGGATTGCGCATCCACCTTAAATAAATTGTATTGGATACAGACTCCACGGGAAGAAGGTACACGAAGATGGCTTATTAGTTATTTATATCAGAAAATTAACATATTTAAAGATAATAGAAAAATATATTTTATTTGCAAATATGGGTATAATATATGGTGTTATGAGGAATAGGTTCAGCCATATTTTACCAGTGGCATGCAAAAGTTACAAAAATTATAAACTAAATAGACTAAACTAATCTACAAATTTTTTACAAACAGAGCAAAAAGCATCACAAAAACCAAACATAATTGTTATTTTTAAACATTACAAACTAAGTTACAACTTTTTTTTTCACTTAATAATTCTGTTAAAACTGTGTTCTGTTTCTGTTGTTTAAAGCGACCTAAAGTTAACGATGACATTAATTCATACTTTCTCAGATAACATAATTGCGATTAAAATTTTGACAAATCTGTATGAAGATTCTGATCTAAATTATGTACAGTCGCGGTCTGAAAATGCTTACCACCTTAAGGTTTATAATTGCATGCACACATCTATGTCACAAGGTCGATGTTAAAGGATTTGATTAGTTATAGAACATAGATTATTTGTATTAACACGTCGTCTATGTAGGATAAGTATAGAAAACCTTTTTTAGAAAACGGTGAAATATTAGCTGGAGCCATTGGCCCTCGGCAGCTGTGGACAGAGAGGTAAAAAGAAAGTAGAGAGCCCTTTGCCAAAAAAAAAATACTGGCATTTATAGACATAAAATAAACCCAGCGAGGTCGAACTTATTAAGGGTCGTACAGATTGGCGTGACAGTCACGCGACGCGATTCTGTGATATTACCTATATTCGTAGAACAATTTCTATGAAAACGCGTACGACATTACACACAGCAGCAACCTGTCGCGCCGCGAGACAGAAAATACTTTTTTGTGTCGCGTCGCTAACGCGATGCGTTATCGCGGTGATATCGACGCGAGACGCCATATAAAATGTTCCTTTGGTGTCGCACTGTTGTGGCGCGCCAGTGTGAAGTGTTGCATGGCGATAATATTGCAGACACGCGACGCGACACGACGCGTGACAAGTCGCGCCAGTCTATATAAGCCTTACGAAAAACTCAAAAATAGGAAGAAATAATCATATAGAAATTCAAAACATCTTTATTTTTTAAAAGAATATATTTATATAATTATTATTATATTTTATATTATATATTTATATATTTTTAAATTCTAACAACAGTTTATTATTTTAATAACTAGTAGGTATAGCATTCATCTGCAGATATGACGGCACATAGTCTAGTTGGTGTGAAGCCGTGCGTGCTCTTCGTAATATCGAACCATATCAGTTATTTGCACGGTGGTTAGTATCAGCCGTCGTTCTGAACTGCTTCTATGATCAGTTATTTATCCTTCTTAGCCATGTCACCGCATCCAAAATCTCACGGTGAATCGAGATATATTTAGTTCTCGCGATAAAGCACTAATATTCAAGCCATCGTCATGGAGAAGTAATATTTCAGCCCTCTGTTGGAGGGTTAAACTTGCAATTTTATTTCAATCTTGAATCGATATTTGTTATTTTTTACACACATAAACGTATAAATTTACGCTTAATATTTTTGATAAATGACATCAATTATGTCAATGAGTCAACTTTTAAATTAAGAAATAGTTTTATCATCAAAAAGTAATTAATACTCTTTTTGTTAGAATAGATGCTTCACAACTATTAAAAAGTAACAAGTACCTAGATATAGCATTTGAGACTTTGCTGCACACAGTGTGTTAAAGAACCTAATTTGAAAACTGATAAACATTTTTAGACCACCACTGTATGTACGTATTGCCAGAATTTTAGTGTAAGTATTAAATATGTGTGAACATTCACACATAAGACTTAGATACCAAACTACTGTTTTCTAAGAGTAATACTTACTTATAGAGAACATTTTCAACTACAAATAGTTGTAGACAAAAACGTCTTCAAAAATTTGTATTATTTATAGGCTATTTTAGTAAGCAATCATAGTAAGTTTTTCTTCTATTCGGGTTTCTCATGGACTTTATCTTTAACACGGTTAGATCTAGGTATGGTAAGAAGTAGTCAATAACTCAGCTTGATATTCGTAGAAGTTTTGTACAGATCAGTAAGGAAGTTAAGTTTTGAATAAGTCAGGTTTTGTGAAACTTCGTCTACGTCACTAATACAAGTGTGAGTCTCTTCATAAAACTGAATGTGTCATATTAATATCCAGGTACAGTCAGCCTCAAAGATGTATAAAACGACAAGAATTCATTTATTTGTCTACAACCTTTGTTCCATAATGTTGTATAGTAGTGTAGCCACGAAATATTATTATTATTACACATTGGGTACTTAATTATAGCTACAGACACATACTTACATACAGTATTAAGCAACATAAATTATAGACAGTCAAATTAATTCTTGTCGATGTATACTTACATCTTTTTGAGACTGATTGTCATTACTGTAGGTTAAATAATCATAAAAAATATAGGTAGGTACATGCATTCGTTCATGTTTCACTAGTACATTTTTTACTTTTAATAATTGGTGCCAGCCAACGTCGAGGTCAACTGCATAAAAATAACTGCCGTGATTCCGCCATCATACGTTGCCTGATTGTGCCCTTGAGTAATTTTCCAAAATTATACGCAGTAATCATATGGATAAAACTTTGGGAACTCATTTAACTTTTCGCATTTGTTTTCCCAAAAAATTATCACACAAAACGCGTGAATTGTTCAGGAAATCCTTACAATTGTATTCGATGCTTTGTGATTCGGGTTTAGGAGCCCTAAATCTTCTTCAAGAATTAGAGCATAGAAATTAGTTACCGTAAAACGGACCTATTTAAGAACGTGTCTGGCATTTGGTCTAGAAAATACTAGTAATGACTTTCTATATCGAGGCAGACAAAAATGTTTGCTCGAGTAATCGCTCGAACCGGTCTTAATAATTCTGTTGTAGGAAAAATTATGTGCATAAACTGGAAATAAGTTGTTCCTTCACTTTTAATTAAATTCTTATTCATTATTCGATATTTATCTTAGAAAAAATGTAGATGGGTGGCCTACGTAAGTCGATTTCTTTCGGATGGACAGTAACTGGATTATAAGCATTGATTTTTTTACCAATTTTCCCCTTAGGTACGAATAAAATCTCCCGCTCCGTCCAGAGCGGGAGAAGTTATTTGATAATTTCCCACCCAAAAAAAAAAGGATGAATATAATATTAACACCTTTCACCGCTGATAGTTACGCTATTTATTCTTTCTCTTTTTCTGTCTCTTTCTTCCCAGTATCTTAGATAGTTACTAACTAAACACGACAATGAGGTAGCTTAACACAAACAGTTTAGTTGAAGGAGACTATGGCAAAGTGTCAAGAGACAATGCGACAGCGGTCATAGCAAAAACAATGAACCCATGTCTTGTGTATTACAGTCTGTTGGCAAACATTCCACCCATAAGCAGCAACGGCTTAAACTGCTTACTATAATTTTAATAACATTTCAGCAATTCGGTATGCTTAATAAAATATAATCTCTTTACTAGTCCTAATGAGAATCATTTCTTCTTGGAGCATAATAGTAGACGATTATAGGAAGGGTTAGAAACCTTCCTTACTAATCTACTGAGCAGGCCTGGCCTCGGAGTTACAAACTACCTCTAATGAAGTCTAATGAACGCACTGTAATGTTTTTAAATTAATGGAAAAAGCCTTATATATTTTGCGTGACAATCTTGAATAACGTACATTAAAAACTACATACTAACTTTATAAGGTATCTCCATTATCTCATACAAGGTTCTGCCCGCGATTTCATCCGCGTGAAATTTCTTGTTTTCAAATAAAAGCAAATAGCATCGCATCGCCCGCCCGCGCTGTAACTTCGTTTTCGCGTGGCGTTTTTTCTGACTTTTTTCCTGTTTTCTCGGTTCCTAAGAGTCGTAGCGTCATGGCATATAGCCTCTAACCTTCCTCAACAATTGGGTTATCAATTGCAAATCCAACTCGTAGTTCCAGAGAGACTAGCGCGTTCAAACAAACAAACTCTTCAGCATTATTATATTAGTATAGATGGATAGCAAATTTATCAAGTGCCCAAACTAAGTTGCAATAAGGAGAGACAATAAAGAAACCATAGGGTATAGAAAGCAAGTAAATGTCCCTCAATTAGGACAGATGAGCCTTCCCCAATAATGGTCCGATTTTATTTGTCGACTATAAATCCTGACGGCTATCACTGTAGGCCTTATCTTTATTTCATTCGTCGAAAATAAAACAAAAATACTGCGGTCGGATTGTAAATCTATTCTGGTCGAAATGGTCACAACCTTGGTCAAAGTTTGGTAGGCTCATACAATGTGTGGCTCTGCAATCTATGTTGGTTCAAATGTTTTTATAAGCCTTTTTAAAGGGATGATGACTTAAAAATTTTTTAGTCCCTCTTTGAGATTATAAAAAAATATTGGACACATATTTTTTCTTTTTTTACGTAATCTAAAGATTACGGCGATACATTGAAGTAAAATGTGCCATGACGTCCCGAGTATGTAGATTTTATACTTACTAGTGACGTAACGACCCCAACTGCAACCTAAAATGCGTTTTATCTAAGCATTATTTTATCAATATGATAAAGCAAAAAATACGTGTCTAATATTTCTTTATTATCTGATTGACGGACTAATTAGTTTTTTTTTAACCTAGGTACCATCCTTATTGAAGTTAATCAACATAAATTTTAACTCGTGTAGTAGAGAACAAGAGCAGTGGTGGCTCAGTGGTAACGGCCCCGACCTGTTTTTTTCTGTTCTGTGGCCCCGACTTACAACATGTAGGTGGTCGGTTCGAACCCAGGCAGGCGCTTTACTTTGTGTAAATAATTTCATCTCCACTGCTCTCAAAACGGTGAAGGAAAACATCGTGAGGGAATCGGCATGTCCTAGAACCAAAAAAAATAAGACATTATGCTATGCTATAGTAGAGAACATGTTTAGTTAATGTTTTTGGAAATCCGACCTTTTTGTCTCCGTACCTTATGTACTTTTTAACTTATCAGATTTCAACAAAGCAGCCTAGCTCATCATCACCTGCCTAGTCTTTTCCCAACTATGTTGGGGTCGGCTTCCAGTCTTACCGGATGCAGCTGACTACCAATATTTAACATGGAGTGATTGCCTTTCTGACCTCCACAGCCCAGTTACTGGGTAACACGATACACCTTGGTAAGACTGCAGCCTACCTATATATCGTTTGATTGGTTTCGTACCAGAATGTGTCTCCTATTCACATCGCTATTACTATTGTACGTCAGACGTTGCATTATGACGTCAATGCTAAAAAATCTTGTGAAAAAGCTTTTCAGTTGGATTTTTCTGTATTTGAGTTTTAATGTTTTTAGGTCCCTTGTCTTATATTAGTTATAATAGCGTTAAGACTGTCTGAAGGGTTTGCTTAAATTCTATCTAAGCTGGAACTATGTCCGTTAAGTTTTCAATTTTAGTATCTTCATTTAGGTAATAGTTGAAGCCTTTCTTAAACATTCAGGCTCAATCACAAAATTATTATGAAACTGGAAAGCTAAATATTTTTGTTAGTTCAATGTTAGTTAAAATAATATTTAGTTTCATGACTTTGAATGATCCAGTTTCAAGCTTCCTATGCAAATCTCGCTATCCGGTTATTTTAAAACAGAATTTAATAAAACAACTGAGAAATAAAGTGGGAGGTATAGGAAAGTTGAATCATTAGTGTTCCGTGGTAAAAGTCAAATCGGAGCACTTATAAAATCACTTCGGTGTCTGTTTGTCTGTGTGTTACCTACGGGTGATTTTCTACAGGCGACACTAAATTGAACCTGTAAATTAGCAGAGCATCAGTCTTTCTCTGCGCAGCGCTGATTGTACGGAACACTCGCGCGAGTCCGATCTGCACTTGCTTGTCTTTGTATTGATTTTAAAAAGTTTGAAATTAGAACTGGTGAATGAAATAAGAACGGATCGAATGAACTTTGATGTTCGCCTGTTCGGTCTTCGATAAGTTCTTGAGGAAAGTCACCGCTCTTTTATTTTAAAAGTTTTTATTTAATGTTTTCTGCATTTTATTCAAATAAATGTATTTTCTTTCTTTCTATTTTGTTACCTCTGATTCTTCATTGGGTTTTGAATTCTAGGTTTTTATTTTACTTTGTAATTTGTTGTATTGATGAGAGTAATGAAAAGCTGTACAGTGTCATTTAGTGGTTTCGTGATATAAGATATCCAACGTCAAGTTACTAGTATAAGTATTGACTTACTTACTAAAATGTGTGATAATAATATTTCACATTTCATTTACGTTACACGTCCGTGTTTGGGACACAGAAATTCATATGTGTACCAAGTTTCAACTAAATTGGTCCAGTAGATTTGGAGCAAATTGGCTGTGACAGACGGCTGTGTCCGACGTTATATGGCAATGCTGATTCTTTGGCCAAAAAATAGACGAGCTCTCTGGTCACGTGAATCGCCCTTACGAAAATAGAATACGTATATTGTATTATTGCTTTAGCCGTATACCGTATTGCAATACAAATAAGCACCCTTACGTCTGTGATCGCTTTTCCTATCTGTTATAGCGTTTTTTTTAGAGATGGTCGAAATTAAATTCAAGCGCCAAGTTGTAATAAAATTAACCATGAAAATATTTATTAACGTAATAAAAAAAAATACTTTCATGTCTTTCAAGATATAAAGTATTAAGCAAATATCTATTAGTTAACATAGTATTTTATTAAAGTGCTTTGTTTGAAATAACAAAATTCTTACAAAGGAATGTACCGATAGTGCTAATGTATTTTTATGTTTATTCAAACTGACATTCAAATACCTAAGTAAATAACATTAACATTCAAATAGATAAATAAAGTACTGCCTCGTTGGTCTAGTGGTCGCAAGCGCTACTGCTGACCTTGGTCTTGGGTTCGATTCCCGAGTCGGGGAAAATGTTATTGGGTTTTTCCATCTGGAATTGCTAGAAACAACCTGGAGTCTGGATTTGTGCACGGTTGATGGCAATAAGGTCACCCCCTTTTACATGGAACTAAAACATAAATGGCGAAATGTGGCTGTACTAAAGACACACCTCTACATACAGGTGTGATGTTAAGTTATACAAATAGATAAACGCATTTCTAAAACCTTCGTCAACTGTCATCTTTTTACAAAAAAACTAAACGCTGATACGCCAAATAAAAAACTTACTAAATGAAATATGAGAGAAAAGTTGATGTTGGAATTTAGTTTCATGATATTTTCATTGGACAAAAGGAAAAACCCAACTTGCATACCGTAACCCTGGAGGCAATTCATAGTTACAAATTACCAAAATTTTTGACCCTTTTGTTACAGAAGAACTCTTGTATTAATCAAAATAAACGTTGAAAAAGAAAATGGGCACTAACATTATCATTTTATTTTCGTCGAGTCGTTGAGCTCCTTAATTTTTGAGTTGAGGCACACGATTTCCAAGACATGCGTGGTACAAGACTCCACTCAAATCCGAGTGGTTCTCTCTCAAAATACTATTTCAGATACTAATCTACATGGTCGTCACATGATCTGATCAAAATAATATCTGGACTTCAGTGACAACAGTGACCTCTGAGTTTGTTTCAGCGTTTCTTCTCAGAGTAGTCGGATAGGAAATACCAACATCATCTTTTTTTTTCATTTTGTGGACGTGTAACAGTGTTTGTATAAGCCTCATTTATTTGTATGACGCTGTTTTGGCGAGTCGGAGTCGGAGTCGGTTATGGTTGTGCGATTTTGTTTTTCAACCAGTTCGTGACCAGGTATTGGTTTAGACCATTCAGACAGACAAAATACAATACAATCATACGTACCACAACCACATCACATTGCAGCGACAACATGTGGGCAAGCAGTGGTTACGTGTGGATAGAGTCGCTACGGCTTCTTGCAGTTACGTTGTGATAACCACAAAATTTAAATTTCGATGTGGTTGCGTTGTTGTTAGTAGTTGCGATGTGGTTACGTTGCATTGTGGCTAGTGTTTGCAGATCGATTTCTGTTTGCGATATGCCCGCCGCTAGTGCGCGTTCTCGCTGGTGGTTACGTTGCGGCTGCGAGGTGGCCTTTATGTGGTCAGCATCGCCCACACGGTTGATTTTGACGGCCAAATGTGGTCCGTGTCTATTTATTTTCAAAAAAATTAGCGCTCAGCCACGAGTTGTCGTTATGGTATGGTTGTGGTACTCGTACGTGTGATCGGGCCCTAAGTCACATGACGGCTTTGCGTGATCGAATGTGAAACGTCTGAACAATTCTTAGTCTTCAGTATGAGGTTATTGGCTATATCTCCGCCATGCAAGCGAGCTGTTGCCATATCTCCTCAGTTTAGCGGGTTGTGGCGATATCTGAGCTTATTTGATGATGATGAAGTGAGGGGCGTTTTATCGGATCCCGGTCGATATATAACGCCGTCGGAGTTTCTTCGACAATTTTATTTGTTACTACAAACCGGTCTTGAGACCCATCAACACGTAAATATGTTCTGACGTTATGGGTATAATATTGTTTGGGTTTCCGCAAGTATCACCCATTTAGAGCTTTATTTAAGACTTAAATAAAGCTCTGAACGGGATAAAGCTTTTAAGTGTTTACTGGTGTTTAGAATTATATCCCTTAAGAATTGTTGAAGATACGAAACAAGATATGTACATTCTAAAATATTTAAAAAATAACTGGTTTTCAAGGCTTCACAAAATCAATTTAATTCCTTTTTTTTTAGAACCGTCGACCAAGCCAATAAATTCAATTTTCTCCCTGTAACACTGTTACTTTGAATTTCACAATTTAATTGATTCGTAATTGCTAGCAACTGTGATTGCTGTCCGATTGCTAAGAACATTGGTCGGATATTGATTCTCAATGCCAGTTTCCAGTTTCAATCGATTCGATTGCATGAGAGAAGCTGAAGAAAGTCAATATTTTCACAGCAAAGAAACCACTATAAACAAGTAATTTGTAAACCTGTAAGTAGTAATGTCAATTAATGCGATTTCGCATAAATTTCATTAGCATGTGAATTCATAAGTCGTAGCATGCTAATTGCTATTATAGCAATAGCTAATTGCTAATAATGAAGTATGTGAATTTTGTTAATATGCGAATTAAATTTTTATTAACAATCTCGCATTCATTCAATATACAACCCTAAGTACGCGCAAATCAAAGAAAATAAGATAACAGTTGCTTAACCCATTCTTCGCAAGTTCGCAGCACTGCTAATAAATTTCACTCGCGAACGAGGTCACGGTTACGTGAAACCGATAGATTTAGTATTCCCGACTTCCCGTGGGTATGACGGAGAGCGCACGCTACCGCTGCGTGCGTCGACGCTCTGACGTATGGTAGTATAAAAAAGTACGACGCGATAAATTCACTTAGCACTTCACAGAATTTCGCAACTACATTTCATTTGTTAAATGCTAAATGAGCATTTGCATGCTAACAATGAATGCGAATGCTAATTAATCCATCACTACCTGTAAGTAATTTTAATAGACTGCCAACTGATAGGCACTCACTCGACGATCGACGAGCGAATAATATGCCCGCGAGCAATACAAGCTTGTACACACGGCTACACATCAAGTTATACATTTCCAGTATAAGCTGACCTCGCATAGTACGGAAATCTTATACAATGCGAGATCAGCATAAACGGGAAATGTATAACTTAATGTATAGCGGTGAGTATACAAATTACAATATCTTTTTTAAATATTGATATCGAATTCAATCGAGATTTAAGGCTCCTAGCAAACAGGCGCGACGCGACACCGGTAATAGAGATGATGCCTGGGTAAAAAAAATGAAATTCTAATTAGTCCGTCAGTCAGATAATAAAAAAATATTAGACACATATTTTTTGTTTTATCATATTAATAAAAAAATACTAAGATAAAACGCAATTTAAGTTGGGGAGTGGGGGTCGCTACGTCACTAGTACGTATAAAATCTACATAGTCGTGACGTCATGGCACATTTTACCTCAATGTATCGCCGTAATCTTTAGATTACGTAAAAAAAGAAAAAAAACGTGTCCAATATTTTTTTTATAATCTCAAAGACGGACTAAAAAAATTTTTTAGTCGTGATCCCTATTGTTCTACCGAGAAGTTTTCTAAAAATTGTTTTATTAGAGTCGCGTAGCGCCTGTTTGTGGAAAGCCTTTATGGAAGGAAATTATTAGATTACGGTCAGCAGGCTTCAGTCTAGATATTGGGGGGGGGGGGGGGGTGAGTTCTGATTTAAAAGGCTTAAGGTATATCTGGAGGAAATAAGGTGGGCGAGGCGAGGATAGACATGCAAATCGGGTGTGAATCCGCTAGAACTTCCTCAGCTGAAAAGTAAAAAAGTAGTATTCAATATATATTTAAATCTTGTATTTCAGCTCGTTGTCAGTCTCCTGGAGGCAGTTTTGACATGGCAAGTATTATTATTATTTCAATCTCAATGTGTCTATTAATCCCAGGACTATCTACCAGCACGCGTAAGCATGACCACCGTAGAAACGTGTTTTGTCGACGGAAGAATAGACAAAATGACAGATAAACAATCTGTCATTTTGTCTATTCTTTCGTCGACAAAACACGTTTCTATCGCGGTCATGCTACACGTGCAGGAATATTAAGACTATCTTCTCTTTAAAGAACGAGTTCTAACTTTAATCCAAGCCCAAAACTTCGGAGCCAGTTATCCTGTATTGAACTTTATTATGACCAACGTAAAGTTCACTGACTTTAGGACCGAGACTATGTTAAACTAGCTGTTGTGCTCTCATGGGCAGTCATTAATTTCATGTTTAACTTCTATTTTTAGCTCATCACGAACACCAGTTATTTGTTATTACTTAATTGGTGTTGAATTCATAGTAATTATATGTAACTTTTAATAAAAGAAAAAAAAACTGATATAAAACATTTCGGTAATTAAAAGTTTTTGGACTTACGACTTTTAGTCCTAGCTTATGTAATGAATGAATTATACACTAGGACTATTGGTTGTACCTATAGTATGTTCCAAAAGTAACTGATAAAAGTGTAAACAAACTCTGTTCAGTTTAAATTCTTATGCAATCATTTACGAAAGGAAATTTAGTTACACATTCATCTGCATTTAGAAGGTTTCAACTTTATATCTCACCACTTTCACCAACAATAATTATTGTTTGAATAACATTGTTAAGTTGTAGTTAAATAAATCACAACGAAAATTTAGGTTATAAAATTAACCTCAGTTATCAAATGAAAAACACTTTTAAGGTTATTGTAAATTAGAATTCCGGGTTTAATTATTCAAATAACACATCAAAGCACTTAATTTGTTAGTGGCACTATAAACTAGCGTCCACCATTTGTTAACATTTTCAGCAGATACATTTGGAACAGATAATAAGTCGAACTTCTCAACGACTATTTGATAAAAAACGATCACGCATTGATGACATGTCAACTTCAGTGTTGTAACTGCCTGCCGGGGTTGCGAGTTTGTCCGAAAGGGATATCGCGGCCTCGGCACACGGGCAACGAAAGGAACACGGATGGGTTTTAGTCAGTAAAAGTCTGACACACCCTCCCGTTCCGCCCAGAGCGGGAGAAGTTATTTGAAAATTCCCCAAACTCAAAAAAAAAAAAATGTTGTAACTGGTCAGTGGCCTGTTAATCATGATTAAAATATTTTTAGTGAATATAAGTATCTATTTTAGGATTTTGAGCAAAATCAAAACAATCGTTGAGATAAGATATTTTTTTATTTGCATAAAACATGGTATACAAGGTGTTATTACAAAAATATAGATCGAACATGTTTTGCTTAAAACTAAAGCATGCAAACTTACTTATTAAAAATACATTATGAAATTGAAAGATATTACATTGAAATTCATATTAATACTATAGAAATTATTATTATTGAGCCATATAAATGGCTCAATAATAATAATAAATTAATTAATATTAATAGCTCAATAATAAATAATAATAATATATATATATATATTTAAATTTATTAAAAATTCAATTATTTATATAATTGAATTTTAAATAAATTTAAATGTAATCTTTTAAACATATTTGATAATTTATTATATAGACGTACACACATAGCCAGAGAGTTTTTATTATATTTCGCTGATCTAGGCAGCACGTCCAGCACAAGTCTGTATTGGTCACGCCGACTTCGAGAGCTTATATCCTCTGCTTTTTTAAATAGTTCTTTGTGTTTTCGAACAAACATGCATGCTTCATATATCTATAATGAAGGTAATGGTAGCAAACCAAGCTCTTTAATATTGGCTGACATAATTCGTCACGTGGAATCTCGTATAGAGCTCGTAAACGTTTCGGTGTTAAAAGTAAAAAACCTGAATGATCGTATTGTTGTTTTATGATTGAAGCAGTTTCTGTTTACTTTTAAAAGTATCAAGGCTGTGAATGTTCAAAACACTAACTTAGTCATTTTAATTAAGATTTGCATGCCTTGATGAGTTTTTCTTTGTTTGTTTTTGTTTTACTATTTAGCACAAAAAATGTTTTCTAATTTAAATTATTGTATTTTTTACGTTTTAGTTTAAATACCATAGTCAGTAAAAAAAAACAAACAATAGAGGACTTATATTTAGTAACCTAATCCGCGTAACTGTTCTTAAAGAGTCATAAAGAACCCTGTAAGAAATCGACACGTGTTTCAGCTCTCAACGAGGCATCCTCAGGATGGCGATTTACTTGTTGCAGACCCGGACCCGACGTGTGGACACGTCAAGCGTTGAGAGCAGTGATGATGCTTGACGTGTCCACACGTCGGGTCCGGGTGGTCCACGTATCGATTTCTTACAGGGTTCATAATGGATCATTTTATAATGGTTTTCGCAAAGTCACGCCTGAATCCATTAACTATAGTCATTATATATACTACTATTTTTTTTTTTTTATATCTATGCCATGGACAATGTTGTTAGTTACATATTTGGCGGTATTTGCTTGTATATTTCTGTCACTGTTTATTTCCCTAACAAAAAAATAAAATAAAAAATGTTTGTCTGTTTGATATCTTAAATTACGTAAGTACCTATGATGAATGTTTATTGAAAAAACGAAAGTCGTTTATTTGCATAGAAAAACAAAGTTACTACTAGGATGACTAGTCAGTAGCAAATGCGTAAATAGTTACAGTTGTAGGTACTGTCCGGACCAATAGATTCAATTATAGGTAATCCATCATTATTTTCCGTACCTACCTACATTTTCGCTGCCGTTGACCGTTCTTGAGTGTTCTTGTTAGCAACGTTAAAAAACATTCATCATACTCGTAAATGAAAAAAGGTTGTTTTAATGAAACAAATCTAACCGCTAACCGCTAACCGCAATGCTGGTTTATTAACCACTTATGGTTAATAAAGCTTCAAGGTTAAACATAATTAGAGTGCATGGGAAAACACACCAATTATTGTAAAAAATATTTTCGGTGTTTACTTACCTACCATCGTGTGTACCTTAACTTATTGATTCCATGGAAAAATTATGTGACCTCCCATACGTTTCAAAGTCACCGCACCCAAAACTACGTAATTCTTACATAAATGTGACTAAAGTTAAAACGGGTAGGTTCTCACATTCTCAAAAGCTTTACCAATGGGTATCGTATTACCCAGTAACTGTGTTGTGGACGTCTGATAGGCAGTCCTCCATGTAAAATACTGTTATTCAGCTACATAAGGTTAGACTGGAAGCCGACCCCAACATAGTTGGGAAAAGGCTGGACAGATGATAACATACTCAAAAGCCTGACGTGTAGATACCACAATTAAACTAGAAACGGCATGTTGCCAAGTTTCTTAAACAATTCTTATTTAAGTAGGTATCTCTACTAAGTTGTAATTGCTTCACACTACCCTATTTTACTGTGTAATTAATTTGTTTTCACAGAGAAATTGTGGAAACATTTTTGTGGGACATGTGTATTTAGTACGAGGGTTTAAAATTGTAAAATAGTGACAAATACTTTAAGGTGGAAAATTATAATATTTCGACAGAAGTAATAAATAAAGTTTGTGTGCCAGAATAAAGGCTTGTGCAGACCAGCGCGACTTGTCGCGCGACGCGACACCGGTTATTGTTATATTGTGGAGTTTTCTTAAAAATTGTATTGTTCGTGTCGCGTCGCGCGACAAGTCGCGCTGGTCTGCACAAGCCTTAACTGTTAAAAAACTCGCAGATTTGACAGAATGCCCTGTTTTCACTTTCATAAATAAATTATATATTAAAATTTATAAAAATGCAAAAATTGGTTCTGTTGTTGAATGGATAATACATATTTCGCTGAACAATTAATATTTTGAGGTAAATAAACCTTATGGAACATTACTATTGAATGAGGAGCTCGTGGCTAAGTAATAACATCCGCACGGGTCGATCGATCAGGTTAAGCTACGCTTGCCGGGGTTGGTCCGTGGATAGGTGACCATCTTTACATATCAAGATTCCTCCGTGCTTCGGAAAGCACGTTAAGCTGTTGGTCCCGGCTGTCGTTCGTGGATCTTTGACAGTCGTTACGGGTAGTCAGAAGCCCGAAAGTCTGACATTATCATTGATATCTTTACAAAATCCACAGACAATTACCCCGGAAACCGGAAACCCGGTTACCTTTTGGGAACGACTCTATAATTAGCTAAATCAATCATTCTGATAGGTGTATGATAAAATGATAATGAATTTTGTGTTCGAATAATTTTAGCCTGCATGCTTATGCTTCCCTTGCGTCAAAAGATCTAAATTCCTATACATCTACGTCAGTTATCTACGCAAGATAGGCTTACCTTGATTTGAACGTCACTGTAACGTTTGCTATTTTGAGCCTATTTTCTAAATTATGCAGTTTATAAATAAAACGCTATTTGGAATAGGGCAATTTAATATTAAAAATATAATATGCACATAATTTTCATAATTTGTGCGTTGTATTAACCCATTAGTGGCCAAATCAAAACAAGGCTAACTTTTAATGATAGGTATCTTACACGCAACGTTCCGTTACGCAATGATAATATTTCTGCGTCAGTTCTCCAGTAGTCTACGGAAGATGGCTGGACCTTGGGATCGACGTCGCTACATAAACTATGTTGAGTCTAAAACCAGTTCAAAATCTTTAAATGATATGCAGAAAATGCATAATAGTGAGTTCTATGCTTAAAATAATTTTGATTAATTTATCTAATCTTTACCTACGTACATACAAATAGGTAACTTAATTACGGAGAAGTAGCGTCAATACTTAAGAAAAAAAAAACAAAGCATGTCGTTTATTTGGCGCTTATTGGTTGATTCGCTAGAATTTACTCGCCTGAAACGTTAAATTTTATGCAGTAAGGGAAAAAGTATCCTACCTTTACTGCATAAAATTCAAAATATGCCCATTGGCTAATACATATTTCTGGAGTTGTCGATTCACCCATAAATAAAGTAAATAATTGCGAATTGCCTCAAGGAAAAATAATATTATTTAAAAGCTTCGATATGCCCGTTTCGGCGAGTATATTCGTGCTCAACCAATAAGCCGTGTATTTCCGTATCCTTTTGGAATCACTATGATAGTCAGTTTGTACTTACGATACATTGGTAGGTAGGTACCTACCAAAGTATCGTAAGTACAAACTGACAGGGTTTTTAATAACATTATGTACTAGCATTTAGTTATCCAAATAATGACAGGTATGGAAATAAGGAAAATTTAAATAATATTCATTTGATCCTTTAGTAAAGTTCTTTGAATTACTAAATTGACTTTGACGATGGCGAAACAATTTTAGCCGCCCCCGATGGCTGACCGATTGCGGGTTTCCCATATAAACTTTCATCCCCAATTTTACTCTCTTATGGGATGATTAAGGGATGATTTTTCAACGCTGATACATGTTATTATTAATTACCAACCAAAAGGTTAAATACCAATTTTCATGGTTTGAACTACAAAACTAATGGATTTCCCTTACAAACTTTCATCCCCTATTTTACCCCCTTAAAGGAAGAATTTCCAAAAACGCCGAAACACGTGGTTTTAATTTTTTTACCAGAATACCAAATACCAACTTTCATGGTTTAAACAACAAAAATGACGATCTTCCATACAAACTTCCTTCCCCTATTTTATTTAGTCCCTTAGGCGTTGAATTTGATTTTTTTTTCCTTAATACTTGTCTAAATTATAAAGGGAACCTCTGTGCAAAATTTCAACTTTTTAGATGTAAGGGTTTGGGCTGGGCGTTGATCGGTCAGTCAGTCAGGACTTTTCTTTTTATTTATTTATTTATAGATTAACATTACAAAAGATCCAATTAGAAACATTGTTCGTTTTCTCTCTCTTAGATACCAAATCAAATAAAAAAATATTTATTTGCTAGAAAATGGTACAATAAATATTATAGTCATTTTAGTTTCAGCATATCCTGCCATGATATGGCGTGCAAATACCTAAAGTTTGTTTTAAAAATGATAACGGGAAACGAGGCCAACCTGGTCTACATTGTAGGTAGGTAACCAAGAACCTACCCACTTAAGCACTATCTACAGAAACTAGTTGGAACGAAGTTCTTTAACGTGGTTTGCGGTAGGACAGGTAGAAACCGGCACTTAACGAAAAATCACCCGAAAATGTCAGTTTTCGAAGGTCTCAAGTTTCGAGTGTATTTTTTTTTGTTGTCTGCAATTTGAAAGGTTACTCGATTAACGGGTTATTGAAGCAAGAAATCATATACAGACCACATTACTAATCCGACAGCGCGAAATATACGTGAACTCGTATTTCCAATTTATTGTTATATTTTCAATTCAGCGTAAAAATAACAAGCTAGCTTGTATTTTATTGAATTTGTAAGTTTCTCTACTTAATTATTTTGATAGTAGAGAGATAACCCCTGCACGCGTAGCATGACGCTTTCTATTTCTACGAAGAATAGACAGACCTCTATCCGTACAAAGTGACATTTCGTTTCTCCATTTTTGACAGCGCACCGTAGAAATCCTTCTACAATCTGTCATTTTGTCTTTCGTTTCTAACAATCTTTGTCTAGGTCCTTTTCTATGTAGACTATTTCAGAAAAAAGTTTTGAAATCAACAATTTGATTTTGAAATCACCATGCTAAAGACAGTAGATAACTTTCTACGCGACGGCCACAAAGTACGTATATATACGGTTATATATAAAATCATGATTTTACAGAAGAACGCAAAACTGTGATAATTAATATAAGAACAAAGCTATCTTCTCTATTTTACATCATTTAGTTAATAGGACATTACTAAGGAAATGGTTAAAGCCAATATTACTGTAATATTGTTCTATTCCAACAACAATTATTCTCAAAATGTCGAAGTACCTTGACTTCGACATTTTGAGAATAATTGTTGTAGTTTTCTTTATAAACATGATCAGTAAAATTTTTGGATCAACAGAAAAAAAATATTCTGTGGCAAAACAAATAATTCTGAGGCCAATTATGTGAAAGAGAGAATCTCGTAAAAAGTGCAGTTGACTCTTTCGACTTTGCTTCCGTCGTAATGTCTACACGGAACGTCATTTTTGTCAACCGTTCCGTCGACAAAACGGTGCTCGTGGTACGCGTGCTGGTAGGTCTGTGTACGTTATAGCCAGAATAGAGACCTTAAAATTGCCTATCATGTTTAAATTGTTGTTATTAGTAGAGAGAGAGTAGTAGAGTGGTAGGGCCACATATATTTATATATGCATAAACTCACGTAATCTTCTTCCAATGGGGGAAGGCAGGAACTGTAGAACGCGACCTACTACGATCCTTAAAAACTGAAAAAGGACAAAGAAATCAACAAAAGAGTTTTGCTTTTATTTAAATCAAGCTGAGCCGATAGACGTTGTCTTGTTCTAAAAATCCTATAGAAATATGTACTTTAATTTTTCCCGAATATTCTTATTTTCCCGGCAACTTTTCACTTTTTTCTTCCGTAAGAACCTGATTCAGACTATTACGAACATTTTAAAACAAAAATTTGCCAAATCGGTCCAGCCGTTCACAAGCAGCAACATACGTATATACAAGCTGTACCAATTATGTAGCTTATTTACCGCTTTGACTGAAAAAGCATGGTTGTCTTTTGCCAACCCCATTCCTCGATGCCTACCGTTATGCAAATGGCTGCCACGCCATCGAGTCTTAAATCGCAATTCCCATGGTGCATCTAAGAAACTATGGTGTATCAATGTAGACTTAACTATGTATTGTTAGTGTATTATCGAAATTATTATAATTTCTAAAACAGCAATTAAGAGGAAAACACGCCACACTGTACACAACGTTTAAAGTAATATAGTACCTACTTATTTTTTATTCTCATTGTATTATGGTCTTAGTTTATGTATCTTAAACTATTAAACGACCAATATTTGTATATGTATATATATATATATATATATATGTATAGCTATATATAATATAATAAATTTGTAATCACGTTCTCGAAAACGGCTCTAACGATTCCGATGAAAGTTGCAATTATTTCGAACGAATAGAGAACAAAATTTATAATGTTTGTTGCTTTTGAAAAAACTTTTAACATAGGTAGTTTTTTTTGTTGTTACAATTTCGATCTTTTGTAGAGGACAGTCTTTTTTAACGTTTTCGAAACAAGTCTGAAAGTTCTAAATAATTTGAGGTAATTTTTAGGGTTCCGTACTTCTAAAGGAAAAAACGGAACCCTTATAGGATCATTTCTGTCACGATCCTTTTACACAGGAACGCGTGGATGTATTAAGTTGAAATAACATCAAATACTTCGTCTGTGGTCCCTTGAAACTATAAAAAAATCGAGCTTCTAAGTCATCGCAATAAAAAATACAGCCATTTATACGTCTTAATTCGTTAATACGTCTTTCAAGGTTGCCTGGAAGAGATCGCAGAAAGCGATAAGGCCGCCCATTGTATGTGTTGTAAGTATATATAAATAAATAATTATTTTGATACTCGCAAAGAAATCTTAGCTTACTTAATCAACTCATTCTCACTCATAATTAATCTTAAGGTACTTCCTGTTAACCTAGAATGATGAAATTTGGCAAGATGCAAGGGCTCATAACACAAGTAAAGGGGAAAGTCCGAAAATTGGTAATTTGTAGTTTTACCACACAAAAAAAAATCATTAACAAACTTACACTTGCAGAGAATTGACCGTGACGTATATCGAAGTATGAGAGAACATGTTTTTCAACTACAATGTTACAAGTTTGTTTTTGCGATAAATTCATCCCAACTACGGAACCCTTCATTGTGCGTGGTCCTATACGCACTTGGCTGGTTTTTTTCTCAGAACGTCGGACATCACAAGCAACAAACTATCTTGTTCTAATAGTAAATAAAATTATAACGCGTATTCGTTCGAAGTTTAAATTTTTTGTTTCTGTTTGGCTAGTCTTCCTATCATAAAAAAGTATGTTGGAGTTTCTTTCTAGTACTCAAACCTCAGTTGGTCCAGTAGAGTTTTTTGATCCTTATAAGATACAGGATCGATTGGCATCAAAAAAAGTTTTTGTGATAACTGCCTATTTTCTTGCTGACAGATTTATTTTTTCAAAATCTGTAAATGCAGATCAAAATGTCTTAAAAACTTAAGGACAGTCTCCTCATTCCGTTTTCTTCCGGCGACAACGGTTAAGGTTGCTGCCCTTACTGCCTCATCTCAAAAATCCACCCTGTATAGTCAGTTATGTATAATGTTGAAATAAATCATCTTAATATAATTATAGTAGCGTAGGTGCAAATAAATAAACTCAAATTCAAAGCATATATTTCAAATAAACCAATTACAGGCACTTTTGAATTGTCAAGGGGTCGGTCAGTCAGAAAGATGAAGTTAGTTGCCCATTCCAAAGCGTAGTAGGTTCCTATGGAGAAGAACGGGCAAGAAACTCCACGGACACTCTTTTAAATCAAACTATTCTTACAAAATAATGGTTACATTATTCATGTTTAAATTATACATGTGAGAACAATGTAGAAAGACGTGCACGTTAAAAGCTTCCGTAATGAAAAGACAAAACAATTCAAAAATTAAAATAAATTAAAATAAGCCATGGCAGCTAAGAGATGACCAGTCCCTACTGACGGCACCCGTTCAGGAACATGACGCATGGATCAGCACCATTCAGCTCAACCATTTTGAAGGGAACTTAATGATCCAACACACACGCCACCACCAGCGAGACATTTGAGTGAGCATGACACACTCTCAGCCGCCAGGGCTCATTCAAGTCAATAAAAGACATACCAATGGTAGTTTTGTGGTAATGGTCACAGTGCTCACACATGTGCTATACAATTATACAATACTAGGAGATTGAATTTATACAATGCAAAGATAGTTTTTGCAATCTTCAGCAGTTCCAACAATATTTTCAATGCTAATCAACTAGTTTATGCGCCCTTGTGGAGCTGGACCAGCTTTGAGCCAAGCATTTTTGTCAGTGATGTAATCCCCCAACTTATAATATGCTTGGTAGCATAGTGTGCGTTTTATACAAGATTTAAATTTCGTTTAATATAGTTCGAGTATGTGGGGAGGTATTTTATTGTAACATTTTAAACAGTACCCCATGAAGGATGGGTCTACTTTAGCCAGTCTGAAACCAGGTTGAACTAATTGGTCCCTATTTCTAGTAGGTACTATAATTGTGTCTTTCTCCTCTTTTACTGAAAAGATTAAGATTTTTCCTTACGTACATGATGTTTTCATAGATGTATTGACAAGGTACCGTCAAGATGTTAATAATTTTAAACAGTGGAACAGTGGAGGCCATATATTGCTCTGATGGCACTTTTCTGCAGAATAAAAATAGAGTCGATGTCTGCAGCTCCTCCCCATACTAAAATATCGTAAGACATGATACTATGAAAATAACTGAAATAGACTAGCTTCGCGGTATCTACATCAGTAACGTGACGGATTTTTCTTACAGCATATGCTGCTGAACTTAGCCGTCCTGCAAGAGATGTTAAATAAGGACATTGTAGCTTGGAGTCGAGCGTAATTCCCAGGAACACAGTTTTATCTACGAATTCTAGTTTCTCCTTATTCAATACTATATCACAATCACTACTTTTAACATTCGGTAAAGCACATCTTATGCATTTAGTTTTTTTCCATTTAATACTAAATTATTAGCAGTGAACCAATTCTGGACCTGCAGTTGGGCGCTATTTACGTCGTCGAGATTTGATGCACGTCTATTTATCTTAAAAATTACCTGTACTTCATTAAATCCGGGAAGACTCCTTGGTCCACACACAAATTAAATATTAAAGCCAAACATGGTGCTATAGTTTCGATTATGGATGTACAAACTTTGATAGATAATCCCCATAGATCTTCGGTCTGTACACGCATGAGGGGGTCTGTACACGCACACTACAACATGCTTATCCAGCTCAACACAGGACAGTTCGATGCAATGTTCAACTGATAGACCAACTATGTCATTACGTTGCTTAGATTTTAAACAATTTTTTATCAAGATTAGAGAACCTCCACGCAACATAGATTTACGGTTGAAACAACTGCCCATACTATAGTTCTCATAATTAATTAGCATGCAAACGATTTGGCTAATATAAAATAATAATGTTTACAGTAAATAAATGTAGGTAAATAACATGTGTATTCTAACTATTATCCAACAAAAGATCCCCAGCTATTCAATTACTAAGTACTCAGTATCCCCTTGTTCACAGGTGAACAAGGTCAAGGTGGTAGTCTGTCAATTGACAATAATTGACAGACATGGCAGCATGGAAATTAGTATGAACTAGCCTATACTATTAAATGAGCATTCTCTATTTTCACCAGAGCACAGCTCGTTCGTCCAGGTACTTATTATTATCTCTTAAATTTATGTTACGCACAAAAACCGATATATATATTTATTACCTACGAGTATATGTCATACTATGTTCACCTGAATCTCACATATTTCAATGAAAAATAATACTTACCCGATTTATTACGTTACACAGGGGGCGTCAATACGCCATTCCATAGTTAATTGCTGAAAACAAGCACTGCTGACGTTAGGTTCGTCCGAAGTCACGGCATTTCGCTGAGCATTTTACGGGCAATTAACCTGTTCTTGCACAGATGCGACGCACAGCTTAATTTTTCTTATTATTTGTTACAAAAGAAGTTAACACTGCAATCGGCATTTTGTTTTTGTTGTCATAATTGCCAATGTCGCAACAGTACCTATTTACGCAATATTGTCTTTGGTATGGACAATCAACCAATGCACAACATTGTCAAACTTTTATGTACAAAAATACGAGGCTTTTGGTTGCTTTTGTATGTGTATTTTATGTATTTTTTCTTTATTGTGCGTTTTGTTTGTGTAGAATAAACAAATTTTCTTTCTTTTCTTTTACTTTTAACATATAATTTTTATTATACTAGCTTTTGGCCGCGGCTTCGCTCGCGTGGATGTCGGATATCATACCACGGGAACGTACTACCGGGATAAAAGTTTCCTATGTCCCGACACAGATCATGGCTTATCTGTATGTATGCCTTTCATCCAAATCTGTTTAGAAGTTAAGGAGTGAAAGGTAACAGATAGATAGATAATAAATTGTAATAACTTTTAACCCGGTAGACCGATTTTAATTAAATAAAGACTAAAATATTATCTTAAGATACGGTCTATGACTATGTTTTTAACACCTTAAATCTCTGTAAAAGAAGTGTAGAATAATATCAATATTACGAGTACATTTGAATTTTAAAATCATCCTCTGTTTTATCCCCTTGGGGGCTGATTTTTGACAAAAACGTTGTTTGACTTAATTCCTTATTTCTTACCAAAAGCATAAATTTGAATTTTCATATGCTTTACTTAACAAATGCTGGGTTTCCCATACCAATTTTCATCCCCTATATCACCTCCTATAGGATTATTTTTAAGATAAAATGTCCTTCCCCAGAATACCATCTATCTCCTTGCCAAATTTTGTCGAAATGCGTTCAGTGCTTTAGGTGTAAAAAGGTAACATAGAGACAGACAGAATTACTTTCCAATTTATGAGTAACTTTATGCAGGTGTTAATTAAGTTGATTTTAGACTGACTAGTCCTGTTGAAAAGCTCATAAAAAATATGAAGTTGTAGCGCAAACCGAACCTTATGTGTAGATATTACAGTTGTTTTTCCTAAAACTCGTATTTCTTTACATGTTTGGAAACCAAATCGCGAACGCATAGTAGAAAAGACTTATGTGCCATCGAAGAAGTTCATATATAACCACCGTAAGGACTATTCTTGCTTGCAGTGTTCGGCGACTATAGAACCGGGCCGGTAACAGATGTGGTCATCGTGTTCACTGGATTTTGTTTTGAAACTGGTTAGATATGAACTTCTTTGATGGTACATGTAGCCGATGAACCAAGAAGATGTCGATTGCAATGAATCGCGATAGATAAATGACCTTGTTTTATGTTATGTAATGTTATGTTACTTAAGTTCCGATGATGTAAATAAATTTGGGTAACTTTATCTTTTAATATATAATAAAGTAATTTCAATAAACAGTGCAGAGCGGAAATATCAGTCTTGTTTATATATCGACTCACAAACAATTTTTATAGTCTTTAAAAGATTACGCGTCAGATTTGTATGTAAAATAATGAGGTGTAAGTCACGGGCAAAATCATTGAGCGTTTAATCCCTTCACTAAACGTATAGGCTAGGCTATCCCTGCATATAAATCTACATGGGTTGAGCAGGACTTCCAGTTTCCTCGGTAGTTTAGCAAGGTAGTTTCATATCACGGCTCGTTGGGTCGCACGTCATCGAAAGCGTAAGCTGTCGTCTGATTCGACCTGTTGTATTGTAGCTGTAAACTCGTATAAACATATCAACATCCTGGATATTCGTCCTGTACCTAGTAACATGGAAGGAAACGTATCGTGCACGCTCCAATAAAGACGATATTTTCAAAAATCCTCCTGGGAACTTAAAAATCTGGAATAGGTATTCATCTTTTGAAGCGAACAAAATCGCTCATCTCCTAGTAAAGAACACAGTAAAATTCTTAAAGCTCATAAAACTTTTCTTCAATATCGTAAAAATAAGGGCTCTTAAAATATATATCGTCTGAATTGGCTCGTGACGATCACAATAGCTGCGGTGATAAAGTACTTTCTTTCGATGACGTCACTGCACCTCAATCCTACTCAATACTTTTAGTATGAAAATTACGAATATGTAACAATACTCGAATACAATATTATTGCCGATTTATCAAAGTCCCGTTTGAGGATAGTCCATGTTGCGTGGATGAATTAAGCTTCTGACCATAATAAAGAAACATCTGTTGACAAAATACACGACAAACGTATGTAACTTTTTACTATAGTACCTACTGCCTGTTCTAAATTCCTTAAATTCTTCCGCAATCACTAACTAAAGGGAATTAGTAACATATTCATTTGTATTAAGAAGGTTTCACTTTATATCGCACCACTTTTACAAAAATTATTCTTTGAATAACATATACATTGTAATTGGAAATTCATGGACGAAACTTGAGGTTATAAAATTAACTTCTTGTCAAATGAAAAATATCTTTAACAAGATTTAAAAATAGTCTATCGGTTTTAAGTATGCTAATAATCAAATCAAATCACTCGATTTGTAAGTGACACTACAAATTGGCATCCACAGGTATCGTTTTCTGATTCAATTGTTTACATTTTCATCACTCTTGGGACCGACCATACATCGTATTGTAGTTCCCTGCTCTACTATTACTCGTAGATTAAATTACCTGCTACGAATGCATCTACAATTGCTACCACGTGTGAGTGCTACGTCACGTCGTAGCCATTCGCTAGGGTACCAGTAGGTATGTGGCTACGTGGCTAAGCGTAGCCGTAGCCAGCCTGTACCGTAGGCGGTTTTGTACCGGCTGCTTTGCCCAGTGGTACGATTAGTCGATCATACGCGATGCAGGCTGGAGGAAATCGTGCGTCAAATTCACTAGTCGGCCGGTATATACCGCCTTTTTAGAGGATTTGTACTCTAGATTTTCAACAGAAAATAAGTAAACTATTTAAAGAAAAATAGACTTTGTTTTTAGGGTGCCGTACCTCAAAAGGAAAAACGAAATTCTTATAGAATCACTTCGTTGTCCGTCCGTCCGTCTGTCTGTCAGTCTGTCAACAGCCAGTTTCTCAGGAATGCGAGGAGGTATCATGTTGAAATTAATATCAAATACCTGTCTACGGTCCCTTGGAGCTCTAAAAAAAAATCAAGTTTCTAAGTCAACACTACGTCCATGTATGCGACATATTTTGATACTTGCTAATAAATCCAAACCTACAGGTCAACGGGAAGCACGTTGACCTAGAATCATGTTTGGCAAGAAGCAAGATCTCACATCACAAATAAAGGAAAATGTCTGAAAATCGTTAATTTGTAGCTTTATCAAAAACTTACATTTGCAGTTGGAGAATTGACCGTAACGTAAATTTATGTATGGGAGAACCTTTTTTTCAGCTACAATGTTAAGTTTGTTCTTGGGATAAAGTCGTACCAACTATGTAACCCTTCATGTGCGTGGTCCAACACGCATATGGACGGTTTTTTTATTGCGTTATTTATTTATTCATGATCGTAAAATGACTGTGAATGTCTATGTTTTTTATTCAATTCGTTAAAAAACTAACTAATTATCTCTGTGCCGCGAGGATTATTAGACTGTATAAAAAAAAAAAGAATAATGATTGTTCACGCTTTAAAATGTAAAAACCCAATAGTAAACAACGGTAGAGATCGTTTGATTTAAAATTGTGTTTGTATATAAATTTTAGAGGAGAGGCGTGCAATTTTAAATAAGACGATCTCTAAGAAATGATATCGATAGGGAACAAAAAAATTAAAGATCCTTTATAATTTATAATGCATGGAATAGGTATTCTAAAATACCTACTTAGAAGAAACATCGATTCAATCATTACACTATTTTTGGAAATATAAACCGCAGCATAATTATTCATAATTTAGGTATTTGTATGTAAATTTAAAGTATCCAATCAGTTAACTGTTTTGCATAAATTAGTTGACAGCTAAAATGTCATTATCAAATAGGTCACGAGGTACTAACTGGTCTAAAAGAAAATAAACTAACGAACCCACTCCTGATACACGTGTTGCAAATTCGAAGTTTTATTATTTTTAATATCTACTGGACTAGCAGCTAGGTTGTTAGGTGGCGAGTTGAACGGAATTAAAAAACAGTTTTAGCTGGAGGCTGGCCTCTTGTTCTATTCAAATTCCGTACTACGCTAGGTCAGCTGGTCCAAGTGTTACCACCGACATGCGATCCCCTATATCATCAACCAGCATTAATACAACGTGGTAGAAAAGGCATCAACCAGGGGTTAAACCAAATAATTGTTTCTAGGAAACGATAATGAACAAAAACATAAAGTTTGTAAAAACGTTGTTGTTTGTCGTAAAAAAATAATAATTTACTGCATACAAGTCAAATAAAACTTTAGTCTTTAGTCACTATATTCGGTTTGTTTCTATTTTAAGTAATTTTCTGAACAGGTTTCTTCATATTTTTTTCTTATTTATAAAAACCAGTAAACGCTTCGCTTCTACTGGACTGCCGGTCCATTTAAATGTCAGAATATATATTTTCTTCAAGACTAAGCAATAAACGTTAGGTATCTGAATTTTAATATTATAGATGGTATTTTTAACTACACCTACGTAACTATTCATTGCATACACATTGGAGAAATCTAAGTTATTCGTGTTATGTGGTGTGATGTTATAAGCACTATTTCGGTAAAGTGAACCAAATTATACCTACCCAAAAAAGTTGTTCCGAATAGTTGTTCTGTATCTTGTCAAGGTAAGTAACATTCATCTTAATAATGTAAGTACATGAATACACGATCATACGAGTATAATCCAATAATTAGTTTAAATATGGTATCGAAAATAAATATGCAATCCAATGCCCCAAACCTGTTATAAGTATGAACCAATGTTTTAAGTTTTTACACTATATTTTGCCGTCCGTTCCAATATATTAAACAAATGAAAATTAAACAGAAAGGTGGTGACATGTCCTACATATATACTGACAAGACAACCAACTCTTTAATATCTTAAGTGTTTTTTTTTTTCAATGTAGGCAATAACACTAAAATCTTCAGTACGTGTACGATTCAGTTTCCAAAGAAAACAATATTTCCGTAAGGCGATAATGATAATGATACAGTCTCCGTTCGTCGTGTATCTATGGTAACTATTACTTCTGATGTAGGGATAATTGATTTGAGCTTTAATATCTTCACGCTCGGTTACCTTTACGAGCTGAGCATAACTCTAAGGTTTATGTATAGCGCCTCATTCGCCTTGGTACTATTCCGCTCTTGGCTATAGGTAGGTACATAATATGGTTCTATATATAGGAGAAACCCAAATAAAACCGGAAAGAGGAATATTTCTATATTTCTGTTTCGGGTATTATTTAGGTTATCCACTAAAAAAGCTTTAAATAAAAGTGTAAAATAGTTTCAACTTCAAAAATCAACAAACTTTTCGCAGGCTACCAATGCAAAGGTCGGAAATAATGGCAAGAGATCTGCAGGATCTGCAGTCACCATGGGCGTTCCGCAGGGTTCAATTCTAGGTCCTTTCTTATTTTTAATTTATATAAATGACTTACCTTACCACATAAGGGATAATCACAAGATCGTATTATTCGCAGATGACACTTCCCTTATTTTTAAAATCAAACGTCAGTTAGTTAACTTTGAACAAATTAACGATGCACTCTCTAAAGTTGTGCATTGGTTTAATGTAAATAATCTTCTTCTGAACGAAAACAAGACTAAACTCATAAAATTTTCAACGCCAAATGTCAGGCAGCTAACTACCAATGTTCAAGTTAATGGAATAGAACTGGACCCTGTTGAGTCGACAGTTTTTCTTGGAATCACTATTGATAGTAAATTACAATGGGGCCCACACATAGAAAAATTATCAGGAAAGCTTAGTTCGGCCGCCTATGCTGTTAAAAAAATTAGACAGATAACTGACGTAGATACAGCCAGAATTGTTTATTTTAGTTATTTTCATAGTCTTATGTCATATGGGATTCTTCTCTGGGGAACCTGTGCGGACATTAATACTATCTTTGTTCTACAGAAAAGGGCTGTTCGAGCCATTTACAACCTAGGTCCGAGAGATTCCCTTCGAGGAAAATTCAAAGAAGTAAATATTCTAACTCTAGCCTCACAATATATTTTTGAAAACCTAATGTATGTACACAAAAATATATCAAATTTTAAGAAAATGTCTGATATTCATAGTTTAAATACCAGGAATAAACACAACCTTGCTGTACATCGCACTCGTCTCCACAGAGTAGGCAACTCGTTCATGGGTCAATGTATACGCTTTTACAACAAACTTCCCATTGACATTCGAAACTTACCCATTAAACGATTTAAAATTTGTATTAAAACCAAACTTTGTAAAAAAGGGTACTATAAAATTTCAGATTATTTAGAAGATAAAAAAGCTTGGGATTGAGCTGCTCGCTCTGCTAAACCTTGTGATAAAACCATAAAACTTGACATTAGAATTATTTAGTAAAATCATTAAAATATACCAGTTTTATTTAAACATTAAAACAAAATGACATGATTACTTTGTAAAGTATAATATTATTTTAATTACCTATTGTGAATGTGAGGACTATGTGGATATTTTTTTTAATTTAATTTTTTTTTTTCTCATTACTCCTTTTTTATCCTCTCTCAGTTAGTTTTAATGATGGTCTGGCAGTTTGAGTAGTTTATGCGGCCTACCCAAATGTCCTTTCTTTGGTATTGTTCGTCGAGTTGAGCTCCTTTTGTTCTGAGTTGAGCTCCACGATTACTGACAAATGCTTGCACTGACTGGACAGGTCCACTCAAATCTGTGTGGTTCTTTTCTCAAAAGACCATTTCAGACATGAATCTACGTGGTCCTCATATGGCTTGACCAAGATTATGTCTGGACTTTAAAAGAGACTGTGACCTCTGAGTTTGTTTCGGCCTTTCTTCTCAGAGTAGTCGGATAGGAAACGCCGAACTCATCTAGCAAAATTTAATATATTTTTAATATGACGTGTAAAAGTGATTCCTATATCCTATTTACAGAATAAACAATTTCATTTCATTTCATTTCATTTCATTTCATTTCATTTCAAATGAAGAATGTATTTACCAACTATGGCAATACCTTCAAAATATTAAGAGAACATTTAATTTAACACGACGTAATCAAATTAATTAGGTATGTAGGTAGGTACCTACAATATAGGCATTGATGTGTTATTAATTTAATTAATGTATAATTAACTTTTCAAACTTAATTTACACACTTCTTAAAAGGAAGGTCTTTGAGAAGTTAGGAGCTTGTTAGGTGTTATACACACGAACAAGTTATAAAAATATCTTCAATATAAATAATATTAATATCCTAAATATAAATATTTATGTTACGGAAATAATCGTATTTATAACAGGACAAAATATATTTATTTACTTTTTGAAGTGTTTCGAAATTTTCTTATAGGTAACAGTTATTTTATTATTAATTTACTGAAAATAATGGAGCTTTTCTTTGTTTTTCATCCTTTATGAGACATCAGTTACTCAGGAATATTTTAGGGTCTTTGGACTTTCGCTAATTAATAATCTTGGGTTTTTATACCGGCAAATTCTTAACTCATGAAGCAGTTTTAATTATTACAAAAGCAGTCGATGTTCAAAAAGTTAATCACAAAATTGGCGTATTAAAGAAAATTGAAATTTCTGAAACTTTCGGAATGTGCCGTTTGCAGAAACCGTCGTCAATTTTAACGATTACTTTTCTATAGCATCTAGATAATCTTAGTGTAATAAGGAAATCAATAATGAAATCAGGACGGGTGGTCATAGAGATGTGCTGACATTGACCTTAGCAGCATAAGGTGAGCACCCGCGGCAGCCGGCGCGCGGATGTTTTCAGTCGCGATTTGTCCGCGCCGCAACTTTGTCGTTCGGGCGACGCACAAGTGCCCAGTTCCCGCGTCTACTATACAAGTGCGTGATTTAAACGTATAAGTAATAGTGTTGAACTGCTGAAGTTATACATTATATACACGACAAGATTGGATTGTTTAGAAGTTTTGTTTCATGTGGATGCTGTGAAATTTCAAAGTATGTATAAAAATTATTTAATGGTTGTTATGATTCAAACTTTAAACGATTTAGAAGTAAAAAAATTGTAAGGTTTTGATGTCAACGTAATTGAAACACATGTTTAGTATATTTTTTTCCACTGATACGTAGCTTAACGCAGCAATTTTTTTTATAGTAGAACGTAAATTACATCAAGCTAACTTTTACGTTCCTAACTGGCTATGTCTTGGTAGGCATACCACATAATGTACATACTATCTACAAAACAGAATTAATTTTTTACATTATTCATAAATTTTATTATTCATTATTAATAATTATCATAAAAATACCTCAATTTTATTGGGTAATACCACCTATATTGACTACACAATTTATTGACGTTCCAAAGTTTGAGCATTTCGCTTTGTTTTCTAATAAACATTTACCATTCAATTGACAGCTCCAATCATTTGAATTAATAAGGTGAAATTAAAGACAATTCGGTATCTCTGGTGAATAAAACAAAAATCAAGTGAATACGCTTTCATAAGCGAGTTGACAATTAATAGGTAGGTAACAAATTCAATAGCGATGGTCTGTATTGAATTTTCCGTGGAAGTGTATGAAAGCATTACTGCAGATAAGTTCCAAATGACTCTCAATCCATAACCACGAATTCATGATTCACGGAAATTCCTGAAATGAATGATTGTTAAAATGATTGTTATTTTCACATTCGTCTGTAGTCTAAAAGTTAGGTGTGATTCTTTGTGTGACAATATTGTCCTTCAAATTGTTTTGATTAAATTTGACTATCAATGTAATGAAACAAAAAAAAAAACAATAGTTGACGACAGGGCTTTGCATGCACCTGTGTACCTAAATACCTGATTATTTAATTTATTTATCTTTACAATTTACTTTTGGGAGTTGTGGTCCCTTGAGCTCAAAGTTACTTTATATTTCTATTTACTATAAATATTTAAAGTTTTTATAACCACTTCTATGTATATCTTCTATATCTATACATCACAAAGTCCCTCCGCGTCTGTCTGTCTGAACGCGACAAACTCAAAAACGACTGAATGGATTGCGGTTTTCACAAATGGACGGAGTGATTCATGAGGAAGGTTATAGGATATTAAACATCACGCTACGACTATTAGGAGCCGAGCAAAAAGACAAAAAGTCAACGCGGCGGATCGTGGGCAGTTTTAGGGAGTTTTATAAAAATGTGTCTGTTATTTTAGTATATTGTGTATCTTACGATTTCTCCGCGAACGAAGTCGCGAGCAGTTAGTACAAATTATAAATTGAAGTTGTTCTTCTAAACTAGGCAACGGATTTTGATGTTGTCACATAAACCTTCCGGAATAAATTCTCTAAATGATGTTATTTATATAATTTATTCCGGCAGGTTTATGTGTATACACATTAATATGTAACTTAGGTATAAAATTGAAATCTTCATGTTTTGTCAAGTCGTAAAAACCGTGAGAAGCAGGGGGGGGGGGGGCGCTAATAAGAAAAAATATCTATAAGGCTCTCGCCACCAGGCGCGACGCGACGGCACGCGACGTTTGCTAGTTAGAAGTTTGTTATGCTTAGTTAAGATATTATTATTGTTTTTTTTTTATATTTTATGAGGCCAGTTGGTAGTTGGTTAAATAAGTTTAGATAAATAAAATTAGATAATTTTTTATGCCCAATGAGCTCTTCCCTTTATTTTTATTTTTGCCTTTACATACTATATATAATAGTTAGTTGTATACACATAGTTTACATAGTGAAAATAGTTAGTTGTGTTAAAAATTGTTAAAGTTATATTAAGTGGAATCAAATAAATTATTAAAAAAATAACAATGTTTTTCGGTAATTCGATTTCGTTTAAAACACATTAAATAAAAAATATCACTTACTAATCCGATGTCTATTAAATTGATTAGTTAAATATTGCAAAAGCAGTCCTAAATCAAACAATATTTCGTGCCGATTCGACCAAAAAAAAAAACAAAACAACAAAAGAATAATTCTTCAAATTACCTAGAAACATTTGAATGTTGTTTACCTTACAAAATTGCTTCTGCTATGAGTATATTTAATTAGATCGACTGACAAACTGTTGTTCAGTAAATATAAATTAATTAAAATGGAAGATCTCTCGCAGGCTATAGACGAAACTGTGTTGTTTAAAAGTATGACTACGATGTACGACGACTAAAAACAGATATTATATAGATAGATAGAATGAATATTCTTTATTATGCACACCATACAAATTACAGAGATAAATTTTGTAATTTTACATGGGTGTCACAATGGGCGGTCTTATCGCTAAAAACGATCTTTTACAGACAACCTTTGGATGGATTAAAGTGAGAAAGAGAGACAATACTGCAACAGTCTTTGTCTTAAAATTGATCACGGAAATAAATTATAATAGAATTTTAATCACTAAAATTAATACAAGTACTTATCTAGTTCTAAGAATTGAACTGGTTTGAATAAATTGGGTGATTGAAGCCCGGGGTATAGCCCCAGGGTATTGAAAACGGGGGAATCTACAGAAAATATGTATACACTTACAAACGGTTTTAAAGAAAGTTAGAAGACTTACCTAACTAAACATCAGGGAGGTAAAGTGAAATTCTGATTAAGACCACGTTCGTACGGGCGTAGTTTTATCTCGGCGATTTTAATTCGCGCACTGGATTTGCATCGCTTTGCTTACCCCGAGAGTTGAAATTCAGCAGTGTGTTTTTTTTGATGCGCTCTGTTCGATTCTTAATACCGAGATTTACCGCGATAAAAATACACCCGTGCGTACCTGGGCCTACGGTCGTCAAATGAATACCTACGCTTTTCCATATAGATACTCTTTGAGTCAAAACTTGAAGACTTAGTTGACAGTTAACAATAAAATTGTTTCGCACTTAACAAGAGGGACGGAAGTGACATTAAATCTTACATTTTTGATAAGAAATTCATCTTTGAAAACTGAAATGAAAGGAAATAATGGTCCTACCCAACTTATTCTCTTGAGGACTCGATTAAAGACGAAGTTCCATTCTTGACTGAATAGCCTACCAGGTCAATGTTTCTCAAAGTATTTGACGGATTATATAGATTATTTGGTTTTTCCATCTTGAATTTATCAGTAGCAGCGCGCGGTCTGGATTTGTGCCCGGTTGATGGCAATAGGCTCGCCCCCTATTACATGGGACTTAAACATAACTGGCGAAATGTGGGTGTACTATACGTGCCTACACCTCTGCCTAACCCTTCGGGGCATACAATCGTGCAGTTTATCTTATGTTATTTTTACTAAATTAATCAGTGTAGGTATAGAAGACCGCACGTCATGGTAACACTTTGACCTTGAGCTGGCCTAACGTAGTATAAAGAGTTTCAGTGGAACGCAAGGCCAGCTAATACTGGTTATATACCACTCACGTGCGGCCCACTGTACCACGATATAACATATTGATTTGATTATGTGTCGAAGGATATTTGGTATATTTTAATTAACCTAGCCTCACTTTGTTCATTTTGGGAAACACAAGGCCTAAGGTATAATGCCAACATGGGGTACACCCGTACACCTAAATTACGTTTTGTCGTAGTAACACATGCTCCTAAGCCGTTCTATATATTTTCGAGTCACAGTTGCGGTATAAATTACCTTCCGTAAGCGTCGAGCGTTCATTTGTCGTACGTGTGACACGTGGTACACTTTATGAATATTACTCACTATTCTTCACTCATTTTCCGGCACGTGCCGTAGTAAGTGGTAGGTATTTTCCTTTTTCTTCCTTCTTTGCTACATTCATAATAACTAAACAATTAAATTTAAAGCCTGGTCTGCGATTATACGTAAGTTAATGGTATAACTAACTTATTTGATTTTGAGCTGAAACGTGGACTTCGAATATATGTAGTTACAGAATATGGTCGAAGTTAATTCTAAACATTGGACGTTTTAGGTCAACATAGACGAATGGTTCCAGTAAAGGATATTGGGCGTTTTGGTACCCATGTCCTATCAAAGTGAATTTACTAACGTTGGATAGCTCTTCTCAAGAGCACAAAAAACTACTATGGGACCAATCCCGTATAAATTGTCCGTTTTGAAATATAGTCTTCAGAAGATACTGGATATTTAGTTCGAAATAGAATTAAAAAAAATCATATCGCCGGTTTAGCTTGATAGATTTTGACATTTGTGCAGATTTTGAGCTAAATAAAATTCAGCTAACGGATGAAAATCACAACAAAATCGGTTTGGTATTTTTTCAGTTAATCTATCTATTAAATAATAAACATACAAATACATCAATTGATATTGATGTATGATATTGGAGCAATATTTTTATAACTATTAACCCTGAGTGTACGTAAGTAGATGAGTAGTAAGTTGGAACTGGTATTGTTATCTCTCTCGCTCTCTTACGCAGCGCGGTGGTTAGTGCGGTCAGCGAGGGGGCGGGGGCGAGGGCGGACATGCTACGGCGCTTGCGCATGTTCCCTTGGCAGTCTTTCATTGATAATTGTTGTGTAAGTTACTACATTGTCTCGTTCCTCATAGTTCACGTGGACTTTAGACCCTGGCATTAACTTGGACTCTGTTACCCGTTTTATTTTTGACTGTGGCTTTCTACTGGACTTAACGATTGGATTATTTTGATTGTATAAATAGGATTGATATTGTATTATTATTATTAATTATTATTGTACTTAATAGGACGTAACAAAAATAAATAACTTTCAAGTAGGATTACTCCGATCGGACAGTGAACAGGGACTAGCGTCATAGTTATTCTTAATCTACACAAAAATACCTTTCCAACGGTGTATTATTCATTCCGATTGGTACCGGTACCAGATTTCAAACATTGGTGTCCATCCTCCTTTTACTTTGCTTGTGTTTGATACCAGAGTACTTACATACTAATTCAATGCCCTAAATACATTATTATTTTAATTACAATATTAGCTTCAGTAATTGGAACTATAATTAAGATTGATTGTTTATTTAAAAGGGTTCTATTAATTTTCATCGAAAAATCGCAGATAAATTACAAGCGCTTTAAAATAAAAAATAAATAAATACCTACATTTTGTCAATAAAATAGAGGTTCCATTAAAGAAGTATTAACTGCCTGAAAATTTCTGAGTAAGTTCATCACTTTACTTACAGAAATTAAGGGGTTTATTCATAAATGATGATTAAAGTTAAGAGACGTTTAAACGTCAAAATGTATGGTTAAACAGTCGCTAATCATTACTTTACTTTAAGCAACGTTTATGAATAAAGGCGATAGTTGGTAGTTTTCACGGGTCGTAAACCAAGTCAGATATTTCATGACGACTGGCATCATGCGTTGTTTCAAAGGAAAACGCCAATCGTACATTGAATAAACATTCTGCTGATCAGATTTTCATATCGCTTTGAAATTTCAATTTCGCATACTGCATGTCCGCGTCGCCTATCTGTACCATCGATCTATATTCATTCATTCTTTCGTTCTGTGGTACGATCGGAGGACTGACAGACCGAACATACTGAATTAATTTTACAGTGCTATCACTGTTATTATACAGCTGATAAGTTATACATAGTATTTTTTAATGGTGTTATTAGTTCCTTAAATTATTAGTTGGCAAACTGAAGTACCTATTTTAAACTTAAATAAATATTGTGTTACTCGAATTGCGGAAAGGGTTACCCCATGAATAGTCGTGCGTCTCATATGTTTTCGTATATGGGCTTCTTATCTGACTTGTATGTAATAGTGCGATTTTTTGAAAGTCATGTACTTTTTGGTATCGTCTTCCGGAAATGAACCGGAGTGACCTGCATAGCTTGCAGAGGAAGCTGTGACAGAGGACTGGCCATGTTTGTCGAAGGACCGCTGGCCGGTGGAGCAGACTATTCCTGGAATGGAGACCGCGTATCGACAAGCGTAGTGTGGGACGCCCACCAGCTAGTTGGACAATAAAAAGGTGGTTGAGACTTACTGAATGCAGTAAAATGCGGATGACAGGTTGTTGGCGCAGCCTGGGAGAGGCCTATGTCCAGCAGTGGACTGCGATATGCTGAGTCGATTGATTAAAAATGTAAATCTAAGGCAGTGCTAACATAAACAGTTGTGTGTCGATACAATCCTCTTGACCCTAACAGCAAACGTATTTTGTTGGTACCGAAATAGGTATCATTGTAGGTGTGCGTTAATATGCACATATGGTGTGCCGGAGGCTGCATGCTTGAATTTTATTGGATTCTTCCTATTGATCCCAGTATTATTTATTAATATAAGGATTTAATAAATTTGGAAATAGTAGGAATACTTCCAAACGTTTGTATTTTCGTGTAGCTAAGTTATAAAAAAATGCACGGGAATCTTGGTTGGTCTCAAGAATAGTTTAATTTTCAATGACAAGTCTTTAATTTTTAGAACCTAGACTAGACTGGATTACGCAAATATAATATTTATACAGTGTGTATTCATGTTGGAGGCCACTACCAACCGTCCTATATTTCCTCACACAGCTGCACAGCGCCCGCAGCTTAGTCCTACATTTCACAGTTCCAGCTTATGCAAAACTAATACTAATAATACCTACAGGTATGAACGTTATTCCGGAGCCTGAACTTTGTAGAGGAACTAACAATACGCTAGAGTTTCATACGCTGCGTCACTGAAACCTATTTGAAACAGTTGATTGTTATGATTTGCGCTGCACCGAGATGAGCGTATACCTGCAATAAAAATCTTATAGTAGGCATTTTACGAGTCAATATGGTTTTATAATACAATATTTTGTCCTCTGGAAAATCTACTCAATGGAATTGAGAAGGCCAAGAAGTTTTGAAATGGCTGTTTAAATAAAGTAACGTCCAAAGTAAGCAATCCTAGGTGCATAGTTTGTAAAGTAGAATCCATACTTCAAATAATAAATACTAATGAAAAGGAGAGCACTGTTTGAGAGCAGACAGGTGTCGTAAAACACAACACCTTTTCTACTACTACTACGAGTACTACCCTTAAAAAGTCTATAAAAAGGCTATCAAGTTATGTGGCCGTGTGTCCCCTGACGTCTGAATCTTATGGATATAGGCTAAGAATAGACTAACCCTTACCTTTTTTTTTTTTTTTTTTGAGGGTGGGAAATCATCAAATGATTTCTCCCGCTCTGGGCAGAGCGAGAGGGTGTGTCAGACTTTTACTGACTAAAACCCACCCGTGTTCCTTCCGTTGCCTGTGTGCCGGGGCCGCGTTATCCCTTTCGGACAAACCCGCAACCCCAGCAGGCATTGGTCTTTCGACCCCGTCGGTTGGTGCTGACATCTCTTTGAGGCGCGCGTGGAACACAACGCGCCGTCGACACGGGCCTGGTCCTTATCGGACGGCGAGCTGCCCATTGCTCACCGTCCGCAAGCCCGCTCACCGTCCGCAAGCCCGCAGACTAACCCTTACCTTGGAATCTGCTTTCCAATAATGAAATGTCAAAGTTTGTTTGTCTTTTTGTCTATCTGATTGGTAAATTTTTCACAGGTTTTTCCACTATTTCATTTAATGTTATCTTATGTGATACTGTAGTCAATAATGTTTCGAGGAATAAGTAACGTTACCTATAATACCGTTTGGCTATATAATCTTTTTAACCTTACCACATTTTTTTTTAAATTTTATATATTGTAATATTGGGTGTAGCGTCGGACACATCTATTAGCTCATAAATCTATGTTTCTAAGAGGCTAAGACCGCGTTTACCGCATTTGCATGCAAGTGGTTAACCCCATGTGGGAATTGGATTCGTGACCACACAGAAGGCGGAAGCTTCCCTTCTGCCAAATAAGCCATTACCCTGATTTAAAAAATATAAATTGAGCGAGAAATACGTTGCTGATTCACTTGTTATTATTCGATATGAATCAGCAGCGTATTTCCCGCTTTCTGTCAAATCGTAGAATTGGAGATTTTAACGTTTATTGGCCAGATTAAGTGTGCGATGGTGATATGTGTAAGGTTATGAGTACGAGCAAGAGCAATTCACAATCACCAATGTGTTTACCAAGCGTGGTGATTATGGCTATTAATACTTTTGGACCATACATTATTCAGGTAAAACTGCCCCGTCGTTCTTGTAGTCGCAAGCGGGTGCTGAGCTCGATTCCCAGGTCGAGCAAAGTGTTATTGGGTTTTTCCGTTAGGTATTTGTCAGTTGCCCGGAGTTTGGTAGTTGATGGTGTGAAATCCCCGTGCCTCGGAAAGCACGTAAGACCGTTAGTTCTGCGCCTGATCTCTACGGTCGTGTCGGATTGCCGTCTCATTGGACTTTGACAGTAAATAAACAGAGAGTGCACCCGTGTTTGCGCACACACTTGTGCACTATAATATCTCCTGCGTATTTGGCAAATCTCACCGTAGCGTAGCCGAAATTCGGTCAGGGGGATTATTTCGGTGAAAAGTAGGAGTATATTTTCTAAGGACTAAGAAACAAGAGCACAGGTAGGTACTCCATGAACACTGTATACAATCAGCAAAACAATTACATTAATTGGATCGAAGTCTACAAAGACTATTGGACAGAGCAAGTGTCGGTACAAGATAGAGATTCCATTTTAATCACCAATTGATTTTATTTATTTCGCTCGTAAACTGTATTATGGCCGTTTGTTGGGATTATAGTCATCGGCTTTAATAGCCGTCGTTTTTTAAAACAATGTATTGGTAGACTATCGTTTTTATCGCTTGGTGTATTTAACTCATTCATTATTATCTAACATGCAAATATACGTTTTAATTAAATAAAATTGCTAGGTATGAGCGTTATTTGATTCTCATGGAACTAAGATATATTTGGCATAGGCTTTGATTATTTATATGTCTAGATAGAGTGTCGCGCTGCATAAGAACTAAAACAAACATGCCAACTTTTTTATGCTGGTGTGCGTGACTGCACTCATACTCGCGCCACGTCATTGTGCTTATCTAGTGTGCGTGCATTTAGCGGCCAACAATTGGATGCATTTTTTTCGACGAGTTCAAAGCTTTGACTGTCTATCTAGAAATATTTATATTTTTGAGCGTTGGTTATAGATCGTTGTCCCGGGTCTTATGTGATAGCATATATGTGTGACTTATCCATTTGTCTACACACTTGCACATTACGTTAAAAAAGGGGCAACTTTAAGAGAAGAATTAGGACAAAAGCTCTCATAAACTCTGCGAATTTTTTTTAATATCTATTTCAGTACTATCGCCTGATTACCACTTATTCGGCTTTTTGATGTTAACTTTGACAATATAAAGCCTTATAGCTGTCCTAATTTCATCAAGGTAAAAAAAAAATAAAGTGTTTCCATTGAAGTACGTAAAGTACGTTATGATGTTAAAATGATATAAAGCGAAAAAATCTAGAAATGTGATATTTTAAACGCGGTTTATGTTATGTAAAGTTACTTGATTATAATGTAAATACTGAAGCCGCTCTCAAAATATCATGCGTAGACGTTATGGAACATAAATACATATTCAAACTTTTGATTATGATAAACAACGGTATATTAATTGTTTGGTCTATTTAATTAATTATTATAGTAAATTATACTGAAACTTCGTGAATTAACATCCTAAAAAAGCATTGTGAAATTATAAATTTTATGAAGAATTCCGGCGATTATTTCTGTCAGATTCAAATAATCTAGGTAAATAAACGTATTCATGAGGTGAGCTCAGCTCAATTAAATATTCATATTCTTTTTATCCGATCGGCTACACAAACCTTTGTTGCGTGCCAACAAGCGCCACGGACTTCATTAAGCATCTCTTCCTTTTCCCAACTATTTTGGGATCGGCTTCCAGTCTTACTATACTCCATTTGAAATAAGATTAGAAATTCTAATAAACATTTTTTACAGTTCGTTCAACCGATTTTGACTTCTATTGCGTTGGTGGCATGACAAATGGCAGCTGCAGTAAACAGTTGGTATTTTAACCACTTTTTTGCTTTTAATGATAGATCGCCCGGAATCCTGCCAGCAGGACTTTTTAAGTACTTCCGGAAGAATGGAACTTTTTTCAAAATCGGTTGAACGCACTGTAGAAAAGGTTTATTTAAATGTTTAAGAGCGTTTACGCCATCCGTGCGCTGTTTGGCTCAAAATCAGTACTTTTTGACCCAGTTAATATCCATCAAACATTATTTTAAAACCAAATTAATTACTAATCATTTTAGGAAATATTGTAGTCTAAATACTTAGTTAGGATTTTTTTTAGATTAATAAAGTATTTGTGAATTCTATCAAGGTAACTGAACAGAGGTTTTGATAATTTCACTTCGAGCGTCAACTTTGAAGCTACAAATATCTTAAATCACTGATCAACCTAACTAACAATATTTTTTATCTAACTACAAATATCCATAGAAAAATACTTAGTTTAAAAAAAAAAAAACAATTTTAGGTTCCCGACATGAGAAATAAAAATTAAAAATAAAACGAAATTATAAAGAAATTTTCGCCAATAAAATTATTTTTTTACCAATATATCTTCATTAATTTTATATAATAATAGGTTACTGTAATAGAAGAACATCTTCTTAAAAACTTGCAATTTAAAATTTTAACTAAATGTGTTCTATTATTTTTCTAGAAATATTTTGAAACTACTCTAAAATTACTATAAAACTCCGCGCGCAAACCATTTCAAATACCCTGGCTGGAGGCTTTAAGTGTAGAAGCTTAAGGCAGCCACAGGAAAGTCCGGTTAAGCAGCTACGACCTCCTCAGACGTCAACTGCGAGAAGTCATATAGAAAAAAAAAAAACATTTTAAATTAGTCGGCCGTGAGGTCAAATACACCCTTGTACTACACTTCGCTACCCTTTTGATACATCCTTGGTAAGACTGGATTTCATTAAGCACAATATATGTTTTCAATTCAAGTTGAAGAGTAAAGTTATTACCTTCTTTATATATCTCAGTAGCTTCTGAGTGGCATGGATCAAGTCAATTGAAGGTTGGCTCTAGCCGAATAACCGGCTAAGACCGGTATATAAAACATAAATAATTTGGCTAGGTTATAAGATTTTGCCCAAAGCAAAAAAGATTATGATTAGCAAAAAATACCAAGAACATAGGATGCAAGGTCATTAAACTACATCAAAACTAAATTAACGATGCGAACAACAGAGGTGTTGTTGTATTGGTAATGATAACCTACGAGGGCTCTAATTATATCTGTACTAGCGACGCGCCACTGCTTCGCACGGTTTTTACGATTTGATAAAACATCAGGAATGTTTTATTCAAACTTTCCCGGCGTGAGAGTGCCCAGGGGTGCAGGGGAGTGCAGCTGCCACCACCCCTTTTTTTTTTTTTTGAGGCTGGGAAGTTATCAAATAACTTCTCCCGCTCTGGGCGGAGCGGGAGGGTGTGTCAGACTTTTACTGACTAAAATCCACCCGTGTTCCTTCCGTTGCCTGTGTGCCGGGGCCGCGATATCCCTTTCGGACAAACTCGCAACCCTGGCTGCCCCCCCCCCTTCTGGATGTTGTATGCCTAAGTTGTCGATAAAATTTATGTTAGAGTCACGTTAAGACTTACTTTACAATTACAATATATTTATTATGCATTAGAAAGTTAAACCATGCTGCGCGGCTGTCATGTTGTGTTTCCCCTACACACTACATACTCATGTTTCGTGAAGTATGTAGAGTAAAACATGTGCGGGTGCCCACCCGGCTTAAGAAATTTCTGATTTGCCCCCCCTGGGCCAAAAGCTGGGTACGCCCATGCTTCCCGGAATAAACTCTCTGAATGATGGTGAAAACTGCATTAAAATCCGTTGCGTGGTTAAGACGAACAACGCGGTCACACAGACAGACACCAAAAGCATAATAATGTAAAGACAAATGTTGATTACTTGAAATGTGAGTAAATTGGTTAAATAAAAACTAGCTTATGAATCCGTTGTGTCATCATACATAATATTATTTCATTAGAAATACTACTGTGTACGTAGTAATATTACTAGTAGTTATAAGTCGTCAATGTCAATACTGTCTTTTCACTGCGGATACAGACAAGACAGTTTTCACAGAATACACTGCTTGCGTTTAGTTATTGTATTGTGTGGGATATCAACTCAATTTTCTTAGATTATGTCTCGTCTGTCCCAGTCAGCATAAAGGCTTGTGCAGATCAGCGCGACTTGTCGCGCGACGCGACACCGGTCATTGTTATATTGTGAAGTTTTCTTAAAAAATCTATTGTTCGTGTCGCGTCGCGCGACAAGTCGCGCTGGTCTGCGCAAGCCCTAACAGTTCGATAAAACGCAAGTCAAGAAACTCCACCAGTAAAATATACAAAAAATAATAATAATTTAGTATGAGTTATTTTGAATACATCCAAGATCCAATTTTAGCAATAAGATGCTATGTTTTTTGACGTTTTATGAACAAAGTATATGTATGTTTGTCTTGGTTTCGAAATAAAAATATCATTTTTGATAATAATCTTGAGGTTTTCCTTAACCTTTATTAGTAACCAGAAATTGTAACACATAACTGCTTAGGCGTGTATTTTTTTAAGTATATCTCAATGTTTTTTTGTGTGAGTAACCAGTTCGCAGTAGCAACATGTTACGCTGACTGGATACTGACAACACTGACTGCCAACATGGCTGACAATATTCGTAATTCAAGCAGGGACGCAAGCAAGGTGGTTACAGTGGCTACCTTTTTTTTGTGTGGGAAATTACAGTGGCTACCTAATTGGGGTTTATTCGGAGTTAGGTCCCTAGGGGGACGAGATACTTATGATCTGTGCATGGCTAAAATCATAATAATAAAATCCAAACCTTACAGCAGCTTTTGCATCATCAATTCCAAGAACAGGATATTAATTTTGAAAAGCTTATCAAGTAGGTACTTCATGTTTTTGATTGAAAGACATGATGTTACTAGAAATCGTCTTTCTGATTCTTTGATCTATCAAGTAAATTGAGTCTGAACTATTCCCTCTCTCCATTGTCTTGTTTCTAATACTTAAATAAGTTACAAGCCACATTATGGACGTCATATCTGCTTTATAAAGCCTTAAGGGTTAGTTAAGTCCAAACTTAAGAACCCTGCGGCGAAATAATTTATGTTAACATGGTCAATTAAGAACTTTATCACTTGTAAGTTTCCTTTATTACGTACCTAGGTCTGAAGTATACTCCTTTACGATAAAGTAGTGATACATACTTTGGAATTCAAGCCTTTTGAAATAGTAGTTAGTGAAAACTACATTTTACAGAAGCGTCGTTGATTACCTAGTTGACCTATTAAATCTATAATTTCGAAACCTTTTCATAGCTTTTCCTGCTGATAGTTACCGTTATTTGTAACAAATAGTGGAAATAAATTCTGATCTAGCTTCTGTGGTTTGCCAGTTTGACAATTGCAATCAGTATTGTCCAAACACAGGTAGGTACAGAATTTAAATGACTTGCAAATCAGACAAAATCAGCGTCTGTTGTTGATACCAAATTCAAACTATCACTTGTCTTTTAAATCTCTCACTTATTTAAGCACCTATTTATTTTGAATCCAATAAGAAGCAAGTAATTAGATAAATCCAGGGGAAAACCCCGGCCTTTATTATTACTTATTTAATTTAATACAGAGGTCTCGCATATTAATGTGGATTGTAAGCCTGTTATTTACAAGCCGGTCGAGATTACAACAGGGCAATGAAATTGTGCGCTCTTCATTTAGGTGTACTTTTCATTATCTGTCAAATTCATTTGATATTCAAAAGGAGTTTTGAAAAGCATTGTTACGGTCTAACTCATAGATATAAGAAAGAAGTTATTGTTAAGCTGTTATTTATATTTCTATGGTCTAACTGCACGATGTTGCTTTAAAAATATATGCAAAAGCATCGGATGCGGTCCTGAACGTCATACATTCATATTACTAACTGTCATTTGTGAGCAGTCGTCACTAACTACGCCATGCGTGAAATATTGTTCGAATTCGCAAAAGTATTTAACTCGAATAGTACACATGGCTATATATCAATGTATACATTTCCAGTAGGTATAAGCTGACGTCTCATTGTACGGAAATCCTATACAATCTGAGATCAGCTTATACTGGAAATTAATAGCTTGATATGTAGCCGTGTGTACAATCCAAGTTTGCTGTGTTTATTGTGTTTGTTTGGGGTTTGTGGCTATGTAGCACCCTTGCCGCGGTTGTTCCGTGGATGGGTGACCATTTTTACATACCAAGACCCCTCCGTGCCTCGGAAAGCACGTTAAGCTGTTGGTCCTTGCCGTCTGTTCCTCGACTATCTTTGACAGTCGTTACGGGTCGTCTATAACCATTGTATTGCAATCTGGAACTCGCTTGGCAAATATAGTACCGTATGGTAATAACCTCTTCCTCCTGAATTGCTTACTGAAAAATAAAGAGGTAGGTGGACAATGTGAAGTTTATATAAATATCTATAAGTAATCGTGTATTTCCATAGTGCATAAATAATAAAAACAAAAAAAAAATAAAAAAAATGTTAGCCAGTAACAAATTCAAACTTAGTTTAAGTATCATAAAAAAATAATAAACACTGTTTATAAATAATAATTTTAGGCCTAGATTTCTAGAATCTGAACTTGCATTTCTCACTCACATAATCCACGCTTTCGTTCATTCTTTGTGAAATTCTTGTGTTTTTCTGCTTGACAACGAAAATTACGCAATGAATATTGTAGAATTGTCATTGAGGGATTGTGATTGTGACTGTGTTACGCAATTAGGCTATAGGACTCTGGATTGTTACAATACACTAGATTTTGATGGAATAATTCATGATCGAATGACATAAATTGATACCGATAGTGCGATGCGTTATCATAAAATTATTCTCAATACGCTGTGTCTATCATAAAGATTACGACGTATTTGCAAGAAGAACCAGAAAAGCTGTAAAAGCTGGAGAATATTACGTATTCGTCATTCTTAGATGTTTTTTGATTTCCGGAAGGCGTCTGACCTAGTAAAAGACAAATTTATGTCGCGATGTGAATTATCGTCATCTCCCTAAACTAATGTAAAAGATAAGGTATTATGTCTGAGACTGGGAAGAAAAATTACAGGAATGTAAAATGTTAAAGTCACGTAAATATAATAAATTTATAGAAACGACCTTAATCTCCCAGCAGCAGTGACCGTAGCTCATTAACTTTTTCTTCTGTGCCCTTTATTTTGATGGCTTTCCTTTTATTGCTTTATGTTAATTAACTTCTTTGATAGATTCTGCTTTGACTTTCTATTTTAGTATAGTAACCGCTCAAACTTCTTTAATTTTCTTCATAGCTTGTTGCATTGCGGAAGCTAGTAGTTGTCAGAGGGAATAGAAAGATTGTAAACGCATTAAAACATCATAAATCATTGTTTATTGAGACATGATCTGTTAAAAACAATCTGTCGCCTAGCGGTGAGTAAGATCCACTCCTATTATTTAAGAGTACCTTGATCCTTGATACTTTTAGGAGTCAATAATTTAATTTGCTGGCTAGAAATCAGACCTCACGGTCTGATTTCTAAAATTAAACAGGATACAAATTCTTATAAATGTCTATTATCACGAGATCTTGAACGGCGACTTCGGAACGTGACAAATATGTGCATAATTAATATGGATGACGGCAGATACCAACTATTTCTACATAAACACGGAATATTATAATTACTGTTACCATTTTTTTAGTTTATAGAGTAGACGACGTGTGTTTAGCATAAATAGATCATTATGTATAATGGAAAGTAACTTATCAATACGCCTAGCACTAGCACTAACATTTGAATCTACCTAACTTTTTCGTTACGTGTCTTTAGAAAGTTATCTTTCGCATAATCCGACGCATTACATGAAAAATAATGTTCGTGTCACCAAGCCACAAATATTAACCCTGATTTCGATACTTTGGTTCCAAAATTTCTCTATCATAAAGTTGATGTCGGCACGATGAAGCTGACTATTACGTAGGTATACATTTTTGTTGTTTTTCGTCTTTCATAGGGCTACGTTGAAGTCTTAATGCCATTAAATGATAGGTAAGAAAATTGCTAAAGACTCTTTTTTAGCACTGTATACCTAATGTCTAAATAAAGATAACGATGGAACAAAACTCATGTCCACCTAAATAATAAACACGAAACTATACTGCCGTTTCTATCTGCTGAAAATGTCAATGACAACACTCTGATTCCGGCAATTATAATTCATGTGCATTCATAATGCATGAATAAATTAGGCGATCCGAATGCACTATAGTATGCATGAACCGTTACAAGTTGTCATACATCGAATCATCATCTGTAGTGGAACACCACCACAGTAGAATTGGCTTCAGGTCTGAATAAATGCGGTTTTTACTCGGAGCGAGTACAATTTGATAATTAACCAAACTACTGAGAGAGTTACAGATGTCCCGTTGGATGCCGGTTTCCAGAATTTCAGGATACTGGTACCGATTTCCACAGTTTAAAAATTCGAGCTATCCAGGACGATAAATCAGATTAGAAAACAAAGTTGGGTTTGGCTTCCACTTGTTTTTTTAATTTTCTAACACACTGTGAGGGACCAGATGCTACGCTATCTAGGTACCGACATTAAAGGTCTATATATAGTTTAACTCGGACCTTATATCACTCTTAGTTATTGTAACTATCAAGCAAGGCATATTCCTATTTATCACCTAATAATTATCCAAGTACGGTTTTCCTCACGTATTTATCTCGGGATTTTCGGGATTGTGAAACTTAATTTAGCAATCCCGAAACAAACACGAGACTACCTGTGACAACTGCTACAGATATGCAGATTATGACAACATAGGTCGATAGTCAAATGGTTAAATATTTTGGGGTTTATATTTTACAAGTAAAGTCAACCTCGTAATTGCTTTACCAGTGGTTACTACAATTCCTAGTAAATTGGAACTTCACTAAAGTTGAAGAGTTTTGGTATACTGGATATAGAAAAACCTATCTATCTATGGTTTTAACGACTCTTTAATTTCATAGATTAAGGAATCTTACCGGCTCACGCTATCTATTGATGGGTCTATCGCTTACTACGGATAGTTATTTGTATGACAAAACCAAAGTATGCATCCCAATAACGTCTTGTTTGACAGGACAGTTACGAGTACTAAAGATAACAGGTTGGTCTATTCCCCGAATTGCATGGATAAACTTATCTATCTAAGCATTGTTTACTTACTTAAATAAAAAAAATAAAAAAAACATTTATGTAAATAATCTTATAAAACATGTCCGATTCAAGTGAAAGTACCTTAACCGGAAGTGATTTTGAAATGGTAACAGACGTTATCGACTCGGAAAGCTTTTGGGGTCCAATCATTTAGTTCACAGAGAACTTACCTATAAATGTCGCATCGACCATATAATTACCGTACCTATTGTTTTCTTTAGATAGATAGCCTTTATAGACGTCATACAAGGATTGATAAAATTATACTGTCTATCATCAATAGCGATCTGTCTTTTATTGAGCCGAACCCAATATCCTGGGACGGCCGTAACTGTCACATAGACAAATAGAGCTTGTCGTTTTAAGTCGTGCTAGTGACATTCAACTTTAAGGGGCATGCGCTAAGGTAGCCTGCGAAATTCAAATTTTCTTTAGTTTTTTACATTTTGCAGGTCAGTGTGAGGTTTTATGTTGATTAAAATATAATTTGCGATCGTAACACATATGGCTTTACATAATTATAATCATTACAATCAGCAATACAACTCTATAAGTAAGCACAATCGTCAAATGTCATGATTTCATGAAATAGTCATTCAATGCGACTATATGAACTTAGAGAGTTGTATTGATCATTTTTATGATTATAATTCTATAAATAAACATTTGATACGGCCGCAAATCATATTTAGATCAGCATACAACATGATACTAACCTGCAAATTGCAAAAAACGTAAGAAAATTTGAATTTCGCGGGCTACCTTGACGCTTTCGCCTTAAGGTGATTTTGCAATTTTATTACGAGGTCGACTACACCTACCCAATCGTAAATCCATTATAAAAACAAAATTATTTGTTTCCTTTGAATTCCATAGTCAAAGGTCTCTTTGCATTCCCAGGGATTCCTATAAAGTACCAGCAGTACCAACCTAATTTTATTTATCGCTGTAATATCCGTTTCAAATTTGAACGTCTTCTATAATCTATGACTATTGTATTGTTGAGAAGTGATTGTGTATGTAGAGGTGTTTGACCTCTGCGTAGGTACTTTGAAAATACGGGGTGGATTATTGAGACAGGGTAGCCAGGGCAGTCAGCTAAAAAAACGTCATATGCCGCGTCTCAAAAACTCAAAACTCAAACTCAAACTCAAAGCATTTATTTCAAATAAACCAATTACAGGTACTTTTGAATTGTCAAGGGGTCGGTCAGTCAGAAATATGAAGCTAGTTGCCCATTCCAACGCGTAGTAGGTTCCTATGGACAAGAACGGGCAAGAAACTCCACGGACACTCTTTTCAATCAGAATATTTTCACAAAATATTGGTTACATCATCCATTTTTGTAATTATACATGTGAGGACAATGTAAAAAGACGTGCACGTTAAAAGCGTCAGTAATAAAAATAAAATCAAAAACAATTAAAAAATTAAAATAAATTCAAATAAGCCGTGGCAGCTAAGAGATGACCAGTCCCCACTGACGGCGCCCGTTCACGAACATGACGCATGCATCAGCACCATTTAGCTCAACCATTTTGAAGGGAACTTAACGATCCAACACACACGCCACCACCAGCGAGACATTTGAGTGAGCATGACATACTCACAACCGCCAGGGCAAACTCAAGTCAATGAAAGACGTACCCAGTAAATGGTAACTGTAAAGTAGGGACATAGTGCTCACACATGTGCTATGCAATTATATAATACTAAGAGATTGAATTTATACAATCTAAAGATAGTTTTACAATCTTCAGCAGCTGCAACAATATTTTGAATGCTAATCAATTAGTTTATGCGCCCTTGTGGAGCTGGACCAGCGCTGAGCCAAGCATTTTTGTCGTCGATGTAATCCCCCAACTTATAATATGCTTGGCAGCATAGTGTGCGTTTTATACAAGATTTAAATTTCGTTTCGTTCAATTGGAGTATGTGGGGAGGTATTTTATTGTAACATTTCAAACAGTACCCCATGAAGGATGAGTCTACTTTAGCCAGTCTGAAACCCGGTTGAATCAATTGGTCCCTATTTCTAGTCCTATAATTGTGTCTATCACCTCTTTTACTGAAAAGACTTAGATTTTTCCTAACGTACATGATGTTTTCATAGATATATTGACAAGGTACCGTCATGATATTAATATCTTTAAACAGTTCCCTTAGAGAATCGCGTCTGCGGAGGCCATATATTGCTCTGATGGCTCTTTTCTGCAGAATAAAAATAGAGTCGATATCTGCAGCCCGTCCCCACAGTAAAATACCGTAAGACATAATACTATGAAAATAACTGAAATAGACCAGCCTCGCGGTATCTACATCAGTAAATTGACGGATTTTTCTCACAGCATATGCTGCTGAACTTAGGCGTCCTGCAAGAGATGTTAAATGAGGACCCCATTGCAGCTTGGAGTCGAGCGTGATCCCCAAGAAAACAGTTTTATCGATGAATTCCAATTTCTCCCCATTCAATACTATGTCACAATCACTACTTTTAACATTCGGTAAAGCAAATCTAATGCATTTAGTTTTTTTCCCATTTAATACTAACTTATTAGCAGTGAACCAATTTTGGACCTGCAGTAGGGCGTTATTTACGTCGTCAAGATTTGATGCACGTCTATTTATCTTAAAATTTAGAGAAGTATCGTCAGCAAATAACACCATTTGTGGTTGGTTTTTTAATAAATGGGGTAGGTCATTTACATATACTAAAAAGAGGAAAGGACCCAATATCGAGCCTTGTGGTACACCCATTTTTACTTTTAGACCGAGTGAATTGACCCCATTAATTTGGACTTGCTGTTGTCTATCATTTAAATAAGATTTTAGCAAACTGAGCGCAAGTTTACCTAGACCGTAATGCTCAAGTTTCAAGAGTAAGGTTTCATGATTTACGCAGTCAAATGCTTTTGAGAGGTCACAAAAAATTCCTATGGCGTCTTGGGCCCCCTCCCACGCTGTAAATATGTGTTTTAATAAGGTTACACCGGCGTCAGTCGTACAACGTCCTTTGGTGAACCCATATTGCTGATCGTGTAAGATTTGGTTGGTGTTAAAATGATTAAGCATTTGATTGAGCATTACCTTTTCGAACACCTTGCTGAATACCGACAGCACGGATACTGGTCTATAATTGTTAGTGTCTTTACTGTCCCCAGATTTAAAAAGGGGTATAACCTTACTGTATTTCATTAAATCAGGGAAGACTCCTTGATCCACGCACAAATTAAATATTAAAGCTAAGTATGGTGCTATAGTCTCGATTATGGATGTACAAACTTTGATAGATAATCCCCATAGATCTTCGGTCAATTTGATTTTAATTTGCCGAAAAGCTTTTATAACTATCATAGGGTTTATATGTTTAAATTGAAATTCAACCGGGCAGCCTGGAACATTCGCTTTTAATAAATCTATTGAGACATCGGGTGAGGAATTTAAAGCTTCCGTCGTTTTATATGGTATATTAGTAAAGAAATTTACAAATTCTTGAGCTACTTCTAAATTCGAGCTTAAGACACCACGTGAAGTCTCCAATGTGAACTCAGTGTTTCGTATTTTTTTCCTATTAGTTTCATTATTTATAACTTTCCAAACTGTTTTTATTTTATTTTCTGCTGATTTGATCTTGTTGCTAATATGCATAGCTTTAGCTATCTTGCAGGTATTTCTAAAAATTTTGGAATATGTAGCAACATACTTGTTGAAAGTTTCAGTGTTAATGTAAGGCTTAAGGCCATACAGCTCGAACAGTCTTTCTCTACTTATCCTAATACCTCTAGTTGCCCAGTCGCTAAAAATAAAGTTAGGGCAAATATTTTTTGTTTTCTTTTCAAAAGTTTTATTGAATTCTGTGTGCACTACTGAAAAGAAACCCTCATACAATTTATTTGCATCGTCCATATTATGGCCCAGAGCATTTAACTTATTATTTAGGGTACTATTAAATCTATTTAATTTGCCAGTTGTAATTGGTCTAAATTGTATTTGCACTTTTTGCTTAAGTGTTTTAAACCTAAAAGTTACCGTTTGTCCACTATGATCAGACGGCAAATAATTTACGATGGCTTTATCTAAATAATCACAATCGCAGAAGACATTATCGATACAAGTAGCAGAAGTTGGAGTTACTCTAGTCGGTTCTGTAAAAACATTAGACAAATTGAACGATTTAAAAAGGCTTATTATTCTACTGCTATTTGAATTATTTTCCAGAATATTTATATTAAAATCACCACAAATAACTGCGGCTTTGTTGCTAGATGCAAGTTTCGCTAGGACATCTTCCATTATTGACTCAAATAAAGAATAGTTCTGATAATTAGGGGGTCTGTACACGCACACTACAACATGCTTATCCAGCTCAACACAGGACAGTTCAATGCAATGTTCAACTGATAAACCAACTATGTCATTACGTTGCTTCGATTTTAAACAATTTTTTATCAAGATAAGAGAACCTCCACGTAGCATAGATTTACGGTTAAAGCAACTGCCCACACTATAGTTCTCATAATTAATTAGCATTTGGTAATCCTTTAACCAATGTTCAGTAAAGCAAACAATGTCACACTTAGTTTTTTCTAAAAACATTTCAATTTCTAATAATTTGGAAGAAATACCTTGAATATTTTGATGAAATAATTTCAAGGCATTCTGCTGATCTCCTTAATCCACCCTAAAAATCCACCCTGTATACCTTCCACTGTAATCTGAGGCATCTTTCATAACTTATTGCTTTGTGTGTATTACGAAAATAAACATGATCTTGGAATATTTAACTTTGAATCATTGAAGGTGTTTAAGTCCTGTTTCTTCTAAGTAGGCTTTTTGGTACACAATGAGCTTGTGGCGGCATCTACATCGCCACATGTAAACTACGCATCAAAGACCTGACGTCACACAAATCCTACATCGCGCAATTAGAGTTTACCGTGCGATGGACATATATACAAGCTCCCGACTTCAACCTCTGGGCAGTTGCCCGCCAGACACGATACCCGTCTGGTGGGAGGATCCTCCCTTTTCTATGGTGGATGAGTGAACTTTACACCCTGTTCCTCATACCCCTAAAAGCTCATCCCTTTATTTTTTCTTTTTCTTTTATACAGGGTTATTGGTAAAACACCAACAACCTTTTAAGGGGTCATTGTACTCGTCATTATAAACAACTTTTACTATGGGACCAAACCTGAAATCACGAATAAAAAATCTGCTGTTCCCTATATTTATGTTCGCATAACTCGTCAAAATGTAGGGAACAGCTGATTTTTTTTAAAAAGGTTGTTGATGTTTTACCAATAACCCTGTACATAATATATATATTTTAGTATTAGATTGTATATTATATTTAAGATTTGTTTTGTGTAAATCTCTTCTCTAAATATTTTAAAATCTCAAAATATTATAAAACAAAATCGATTTTCGCATTTGTATGTATGTCCGCGTTGTTCTTCTAAAATACGCAACGGATTTTGATGAGGTTTTCAACATCATTTCGAGAATGTATTCCGGAAGGTTTATATATACATATAATTCTTTTATATTAAACGTAAACGTGGTACTGAAACTTGACTTTTGTCAAGTCGTGAAAAAGGCAGCTTTTGAGCACTTACATGGCGTGCGCTGACTAAACCTTCTTCTAAACAGATAGATAAAATTTATGTTCTACTGGATTGTATATCTTAAATAAATCAACAGAAAAGTCCGAGATAGCATATGTCTATCTTCTATCGATGGCCCACAGTTACCATTTTTATCTTTCAGAATTTTATAAAAAAATATTTTTATTGCCGAAGTTATTTTGACCATTATATTATTAATCCTTATCCGATAAAATATGTTAGTAAAATTGGCCATTTAATTAAGATTAAAATATGTAACTGCTTGGACATGCCACACCATATGTTTATGTAAATGAATACTATAAAGGATATCACAGATTTAAAATTACGCGCAGAAAAATAATTATGGTTGACGGCGTGGTGCCATGACTGTCAGGGGGATGATATTTCCTCGGCTTTTAATGATCTGCGATTATTGAAATTAGTTTATGAACTTATTTAATAAGGATGGGTTGTGGTGGTTGAGGCTGAAAAATATTAATAATTAAGTATTTGGACGTTCAAACTCCATAAATGGAGAAGGATACACCATTTTTTTCATATATCCAGTTCAACGACATAGTGGGGCCATCCGTAGACAATAGTGGTAAGGCCCGTTTACACGGCGATGATCAGAACGATATTTTGTTTCTGTTTAATTTGGGATTATCCGGCAATTCAGTTTCTTGGTAGTTTCATACTGCATACATACAACACTGGCATAGTGACATGTGCATCAGTACATTGCACCCGTGCGAAATACGGGCGGGTCGCTAGTACCTAATAAAATGAAGTAGGTTTGGGAAGTTAGTGTTTTCTTCAGAGTATTGTCAAGGTTTCATTTCTGGATTCGCCTTTATCATTATAAGTTGACTGCCTATTTCGGAATCCATTAATAAAGATCTTTTCCATTAACTATGATACCAGTGACTTTTTATTTGATTGAACAATCTCTTCAAGATACTTTTTAAATAACTTGAAATTACTTAAAAATTAATTCTGGTAGAGTTAGTTCATCATCGCTACTTATTTCAATAACCCTTTTCTATTTGAGAATAATATAAAGCATTTATAATAATATTATGAACTTTAACAGAAAGAACCCTTATATTTAATTACTAAGATAAATTAATGGTTTTCTTAGAAAGTTATTCCTAAGTAAATAGACTTAAACTCCAGCCAATAGAGATCCTTTTTAGCGATCAGCAGTCACTAGACACTTATTAACTACCGAAATAGAAAAGGCGCTGGTTCTTGGTAGTGAAACAAAAAACATAGACAAAACGTAAAATATTCTATATGGCTTAGTGCAGACTTGCACATTCTCCCCTTTTTTATGAAATGGGCTGCTTGATCAGCTTTCGGAGGGGCCTCCTGATCGTGTCAGCCACAGTGGCAACATCGGCCACCCGCACTACTCCATCTCTGCCAAATATTAACTACCGAAATATAAAAGGCGCTGGTTCTTGGGAGTGAAACAAAAGTATATTTAAGTCAATCAAAATAAAAAAAACCAATAGGTAGCAAAAACATAGACAAAACGTAAAATATTCTATAGGGCTTAGTGCAGACTTTCACAACACTATTTATCATTGGAATTGAAAATAGCATACGAAATTGTAGCCCAATGACCGGTATAGGTACAACGGTGCAAGGGTCTCTTGTACCCTGGCTTGCCCTCCCAACAATACATATTATGAAGATCAGAAACGCGTCCGGGACTAGTAACCGTTCTCGGTAACAAGCCATGCCTTTAATCCAACTGCCCAACAAGAGCCTCTTCAGATGTTGGCCAAAGTTGAGCTTATTCGCATGTAATTTAGGTATTGTACAGAATAGTCGTTTTACTATCGAAGTCGTTGATCATTTTATTTCAAAGTGGCTTCCGCCAGCGGTTTCAGCCGCGTGATAACTTTGTAAATGATAGCCTATATTACTCAGTGATAATAAATAGTATTCTACTGGTGAATTAATTTTTAAAATCAGTCCAGTAGTTTTTGAGTTTATTCGTTACAAACAAAAATACTAATCTTTTGTCTTTATAATATTTGTTATTAACCATTATTGGAGGAGCTCGTGGCTAAGTAACAACAGCCGCACTGGTCGATCCATCAGGTTAAGCTACGCTTGCCGGGGTTGGTCAGTGGATGGGTGACCATCTTTACATACCGAGAATCCTCCGTGCCTCGGAAAGCACGTTAAGCCGTTGGACCCGGCTGTTATTCGTGGATCTTTGACAGTCGTTACGAGTCGTCAGAAGCCCGAAAGTCTGACACCAGTCTTACCAAGGGGTATCGTATTACCCAGTTACTGGGTTGTGGAGGTCAGATAGGCGGTCGCTCCATGTAAAATACTGGTATTCAGCTGTATCCGGTTAGACTGGAAGCCGACCCCAACATAGTTGGGAAAAGGCTAGGTAGATTGATTTTGAACAATTATTGTCCCACTGCTGGGCAAAGGCCTCCCTAATCTCTTTCCACCTCTCTCTGTCCAGAGCTGCCAAGGGCCAGTCTTTCTTAAAGGAGTCCAGCTCATCCCGCCATCTCCGTCTGGGCTTGCTAAATTCTGTTAACAGTTAAAAGGGAATTCAAACTTTTATAAATAATATTTGCTAAATTCTAACAGCCAAGCTGTGTGAAGGTCATCACACACTTTGAAGATAATATAAAATATATAATTATCATCCTCGACATATCGCTCTACGTACAATTTAATGGACCACCACACACAGTGAAGATAATATGTATTTTACCTTAAAGATTTTTGAGTGCTAAAATATATACTCGTATTATCTTCAACGTGTGTGATGGCTTGATGAGCTTTAGTGTACACATAAATATGTTTGTAGCTGTGCCTACCAGCCGTTGAAACGAACATAGGGTATACAATTAAATGGGGTGACACGGTAACTTGGCATTTTACATCTATGCTGTAGGTACACTTTTTCTATTATTTCCGTCGAATCGTTGATTATTGAACAGCGGGGTAATTGCGTAACACTCAAAAATTTGCAATGGCTTTAATTTTTACAGTTCACTAACATTCATTGCGATTTTGACTTTGTTGAGCAGACAAATTTTTCGAACATAAGGAGCAATGGATTAGCAAATGATTCAGATTGTGATTGATAGTGTGTTACGCAATTAGAGTGCTGGTAAGTACTAAGTACGGAGTAAAACAAATAACTGTATCGTGAATGTGTTAGCCCTTGAGTTTTCACTTACACTTTCAGTAGAAGTTCTATAACATTTAGTAGTTATGTATCTATAAAACAAGTTTTTATGAAACGACAAACGTAATTGATACTTATACAGCCGTCAAAGGTGAACAATGTACCATGTCACATCAGCCACTAATACAACTATAACTGACTATAAATCAAAGTTTTATACCCTATTGTTTGCCAGTCTGTAAGATCGACAGTGTTGCATGGAGACAATATACCTAAAGATGCACTTTTATGGACAACTAAATAAACTTAACTATGGCATCTCAGCAAAGCCAAGTAGGTACAGAAAACAAGAATTGTATAATTTTAGTTGACCTTATAAGCGCGTAGGTATTTACAAACGGCCGATCTTCCTGGATACCGCTACATCAATGTTAATTCTCCATTCCACTACTTTCCTTTAACATATTTTCGCAATATTTTTCGTGTTTATTTACCTACGTTTTCCTCTAGGGATTGTTATAATTGCGTTTTTCTAAACATGCGGTCGGCAGCTCACATTAATTGAACCGTAGAAATAGATACAACTCTGATAAAATAAATGGTGATTGGTTAGCTTAATGGGTAGCTTGTCGCATTTATACCTACGCCGATGTGCTGTGGGAACTAAACTTTTCTGCTATAAATAAAATGGATAAGTGAACTCCATTAATGAAGATGATCCTCGTGTATCATTTTAGCTCGGCTGCGATGTAACATAAACGGTAGTTAGTACTCATGCTACGGCTTTTTTCGGATTACGTTTTTTTATCGCTCTTTTTTCGCGGTTTCACTTGTCTTCCGTTTTTCTCAGTTTTTGCTGAATCAGCTTGTCGTGAGGATTCGCTTCGCTCTTGATGTTTTTGAAGGTTTACCTTTTCTCGGTAACCTAAGGGCTTTTTTTTGTATCGCTATCTCGTAATTGCTTAAGTACAAAAGTAAAGTTCTCTTGTGCAATCATAAAACAAACAAATGCTTTGGTTGGCCCGAACTTTATGTTTTTGTTTTACAGTAACTAATACACAACAATACAAAAAAACAAAGCGAGACTGTTCATTATAAGCTGAAATCTGAAGAATCGAACATTCGTGGAAGATAACTTTATCACTCCCCGATTGTAAACACAGGGAATATTAATTACATTTCTCTTTTTAGTTTACATTCATGATTTACCCCAATTACTTCAAAATCAACCGAAGATGGTGTTATTTGCAGATGACACATCATTGATCTTTAAAATCAACCGACGGTCACAAAATCTTGAGGACGTGAATAGCGCTATTCTTCAGGTCCAAGATTGGTTTACGAAAAATAATTTGGTACTAAATAAAAAAAAAACAAATGCATTAGATTTAAATAACCTAATGTTAGAGGTAGTGAATGTGACATCATATTGAATGGAGAAAAACTGGAATTTATTCATCAAACGGTTTTCCTAGGAATCACGCTAGACGAGAAATTACAATGGGGACCTATGTAACATCTCTTGCGGGGCGGCTAAGCTCGGCCGCTTATGCTGTTAGAAAGATAAGACAGTTAACAGATGTAGAAACCGCGCGTTTGGTCTATTTTAGCTACTTCCACAGTATTAAGGCTTGTGCAGACCAGCGCCACTTGTCGCGCGACGCGACGCCGGTTATTGTTATACCGTACAGTTTTCTTAGAAATTGCATTGTTTGAGTCACGTCGCGCCGTCGCGTCGCGCTGGTCTGCACGAGCCTTTATGTCGTATGGCATTTTACTGTGGGGTCGGGGTGCTGACATTGAATCCATCTTTATCTTACAAAAGAGAGCTGTCAGAGCCATTTATGATTTACACCATCGTGAATCTCTCAGGGAACTATTTGGAAAGAGTAGTGTGTTAAATGTTACAACAAAACACCTTGTGATATTTTACAATTAAATGAAAGAAAATTTAAAACTCTTATTAAAAGTACACTTTGTAAACAAGCATATTACAAATTAGAGGATTATATAACTCCAACTCCATAGGATAATCTAGAATCTAGACAACATCAAACTGGTTGCTAATTTAAGTTGTATAAATTATTATATTTTATTATTGACATTGATTTTACATTCTGTGATTACTTCCTCACACACTGACTTATTAATTGTAATTTTTTTTGGAAAATCGTCTACGTTTACAATATTTGTGAATATGTGAGACCCATGTATCTATCACATAAGTAATTAATTTATCTGTTGTTACTCTCTTTTTAAAATTCTTTTTACCTATTGTGGTATAGTAATTTATTATTTTTATTTTTAGATGCATCGTCTTCACATATAATTATATAACTAATGTACCTACATATACAAAATATTGTAAAACATTTTAAAAGAGTAACGGTGGAGTTTCTTGCCCATTCTTCTCCACACGAAAACTATCTTTTGGAAGGGGCGACTAGAATCGAATCAATTTTTTTTGTAATTTTTGACGTTCAAAAGTGCCTTGCAAGGGCCTATTTGAAATAAATGATGTGACTTTGACTTTATCAATTTGATAAACAGTTGATTTCGCTGACTTATCATCATGGTTAGCATTTGCTAGTAGGCACTATTAATGAACTTGTTTAACGTCTTTTACAATTGAAGACTCTTAAAAGTAAGGAAGAAGCGATACACGAAGAGTATGCGGTTATTTTAATCATCTCATTCAAGGCGGAGAGCCAGTTTGGCTTCCGCAACTACGCTCTACGGAGGACGCCATCATGCGCCTGCGGACCCTCACGACGGGGGATGCTGTGGCCCGGGGTGGGGTCGTCTTGGCGGTGTCTCTAGACATCGCCAATACCTTCAACACTCTGCCCTGGACTTGTATCAGGGAGGCACTCCGGTATCACCGACCTACCTCTGTCGTGTTCTCGAGACCTATTTGATGGACAGGGCCGTCATCTACCTCGATCACCAGAGAGAATAGAACCGGCGAGAGATGTCGTACGGTGTCCCACAGGGATCGGTCCTGGGGCCGCATCTGTGGGATATCGGATACGACTGGGTGCTGCGCGTCGACCTGCCTAGCGGCGTCAGCGTGACCTGCTACACTGACGACACGTAGGTCCTGGCGCAGGGGAGGTCGCACGAGGCGGCGGCCGAACTAGCGACACGCGGGGTTGCGACAATCGTTGAAAGGATCCGGCAATTGGGACTCTAGGTGGCCCTGCACAAGTCCGAGGCCATGTGTATTCATGGTCCTCGGAACGCGCCACCTTCGGGTTCCCAAATGACGTTAGGAGGGGTTGACATCAGCGTCGAGTCGACGGTGAAGTAACAGTGACTCGTCCTCGACAGCCGGTGAAACTTCGTGGAGCATTTCCGACGTTTGGCTCCTAGACAGGAGCGGGCCGGGGCTGCCTTTAAGCGGCTCCTGCCCAATCTAGGGGTTCCAAACGCCGCCTGCCGGAAAGATAAAGATATCCAGCCCGCTGGGAATGTACAACACCGTCTACCAGGCGGAGTGTGTAGGTATTATACAAGCGGTCCACGCCCTAAGAGCCAGGAGAGTTACGGACACACACATACGCATACTCTCCGACAGCGCCTCAGTTCTTCAATCCTTACGGAAAAAACATATTACCACAAAGCTAACACTAGAATGTCACAATGCACTAGAACAAATAACGGTATCTAGCCGCAACACGGTGACACTGCAATGGATAAAAGGACACAGCGGATCGCTGGGTAACGACGCAGATGACGAACTTGCTAGACGAGGATCCAGCACCGCAGTCTGTGGACCCGAGCCTATCGTACCCATCCCCTTCACCCAGATACGAAGGTGGCTACAGGAGTTCACCCACACTCAAGCGGAGCACTGGTGGACCTCAACACCGGGCTGCAGGCAGTCCAAGGAAGCCATGCCATCTTTGGATACCGGGCTAACCCGGCGTTTACTACGCCTGGATAGGAATGGCCTGCGCCTGGTGACGGGGACCATCACGGGCCACTGCTCGCTGAACAGACACTTCCACACAATGGGCATAACGGACAGTCCTCTGTGCAGGACGTGCATGGAGGCTGAGGAAACCGTCGCGCACGTGCTTTTTGAATGCACGGGCGTCACCCAGATTAGAACAGAGACCCTCGGGACACCCAGATCTTACACAGATGTTCTGAACAGACCAGGAGACTTAATCAACTTCTGGAGGGAGGTGGACTGGTTGGAATAACCACCAACGGCCGCTATGGCCCACGCACAATGGTCCACTGAAGGATTAAGTGCGGAAACCAAACTCCATAACATAGAACATAGAACGCCGCCTGCCGGAGGCATTACGCGGGGGTCGTGCTGTCCATGGCCCATACGGGGCACCGGTGTGGGCGTGTCCTTTGAGGCTGCGGCCAGCCCGCCGGTTGAACGCGTCCCAAAGGGTCATGGCCATCCGGATGGTCAGGGGATGCCACACGGTCTCCGGTGAGGCGGCGAGCCTCCTTGCCAGATTGCCGCCATGGGATCTGGAGGCAAGAGTCCTCGTGCACATTTGGGAGTGGCGCGAGGAAGCGAAACTCCGGCACAGCGGACAGATCTCCGGCGGGATCTCATGGCGTCATGGAGAGTGCGATTGTCGCAACCCCGTGCTGGGCACACAGAGCCTGCCAGCCCTGAGCGCGTGAGGAAGAGGCAGATGTCGCACCCTCACGCCCCTAGCCGCCGCAGGAGACGCTCTGGGCGTCGGGAACCGCAGGCCGATTCCCGGCCACCGTAGGCGCGGGCTTGCGGACCGTGAGCAATGGGTAGCTCGCCGTTCGATAAGGACCAGGCCCGGGTCGACGGCGCGTTGTGTTCCACGCGCGCCTCAAAGAGATGTCAGCACAACGGAAGGGGTCCGCTAGAACCGATGTCTGCCGGGGTCGCGGGAAAGTCCGAAAGGGATACCGTGGCCCCTGGCAACGTATAGGTAACTGAAGGAACACGGGTGGGTTTCAGTCAGTAAGAGTCTGACACGCCCTCCCGCTCCGCCCAGAGCGGGAGAAGTTATTAGATAATATGCCACACCCCCTAAAAAAGTGACTTTATAAGAATACATAAAAGACGTCGAGGGTTTCGTAGGTACATACTTTGTTGAATAGTTGACGTTTTTTGTCACGCGTTAGGTAACATTATACAAGTGTTAGCGACATTCATCCCTCATAAAAACAATAATAAGACCCGAAACTTGAAACAAGACATTTCAAAGCCAAAATAAAGTATAATTTACGTACTTGTGTCTATAAGAAGCTACCGAAATAAGATATTTTTACATGAATATTAGTTATTGCGTGGCATTTCACAAGGCTTTTTTACGGCGAAAAGGAAATCATTCGGTAAAACAATTTTATCTACGATCATGGAACCTACTTATTTTATTCTGTACCGTTTTTGTGATATTGTCAACTCAAAGCAAAGCTTTTGAGCATCGAAATAAAGAAGAGTCTACAATACCTAACTTTAAATTGCTTAACATGATCCTCCGTTATATCTAAAATATTGCAGCATTAATTAAGAGAGAGAGGATAAGAGGATTAATGATAAGTACTATGTTTAACGAAAATTATCTTGAAGGGAAAAATTACAAAGTTAACGCCAAACCGAAAAATAAACCGTTAGTATTAAAAAATTCTTCAAATTAGATCGCGACACTTTGCATAATAACATTAATAACTTAACTAAATATAAACCTTTTCCGTCTTATTCCAAAACACGGTCTAAATTTGTTACTGGGATTAGTACTAGCTTTAGTACCATGGCTAAATAAAACGTTATTATAAAATGAAGTTTATCACTAGTTCCAGAACTATTTATGGTACTAAAGTTAGTCCGCCGAGTCCCCTAGTTTATCTTTGGTACTAATTTATTTGACGTTTGCGTTGATTATTATTGTATGTCAATTTATATAAAAATTGTTAAAAAATTATATTAAAATGATGGACTTGATGGATTTGGAAGATTTGGATACGCTGGAAACGTCTCGGAGATCTTACAGACATCGACATCGTGTAAATCCTTTTGAATTGAGTGACGAAGATTTTAGAATAAGTATAGGTTCACAAGACGTTTTGGAGAAAAAATTGTGGATGGTTTACGTGAGGTATTATCCCACGACCCCCGAGGATGCCCATTAAATCCTGAAATGCAAGTGGTTTGCGCATTACGCAACTGGGCTCGCCATTAGGTATGTAAGTACCTAGCCTTGGTCAATACTAGCCTAACAATAGACAAAATCCAAATAACATACTAATATTATTGTTTTATTCGTAGATTCAAGACGATACAGCTGATTTACATGGTGTGTCTCAACCAGTTGTCAGCAAAATCTGTAAAAAGGTAGCAGATGTCCTGCAGATGCCTATTACTCTAAATAGACAGGAGGAAAGCATTAGGAAGTGCCCTAGTATTGCTAATTTTCCTACAGTAATTGGACCAATAGAATGAACTCATATAAACTTAAAGAAAGTAAATGCTGATGGGGGTCAGTTATATATTAATAGAAATTGATTTTCTTCATTAAATGTTATACAAACTATATAAGATATTGTTTTTTTGTCTGTACCTTACCTCTGTTTCGTAACAGCGTGCAGCGTCGCGATCCAAGAACGGTAGTTTGAACGCTCGTTCGGTACGGTACGGTGGTACGGGGTCTCACCGTACCCGATACGCACCCGCTTTGTGTGTGTATTGAGTTTTACAGTTAGGTATATTAAGAACAATGAATACTAATAAGAAGTGCATTTATTTATTACTAAGTAAAGGACGTTACATAAACATGCGTTTAAAATTACGCGCGCCGCCGCCGCGCCGCCGCGCCGTCGTAGGTAAGTCGCTGCACTTCACGCTAGAGGTTGTCTAGCAAGCTCACGAGCGCCCAGCGTCCGTCGCCGAATCACTGGATGTTTTTTAATGGATATTTCAGGTTCGATTAGTGGAATTGATAATATTCAGGAATTATTGATAAAATATGTCCCTTCGAGTCGTTTTTCCAAAGAGAAACGTCACTCACGTATAAGCAGTCAACTTGACAGCTTTTTGCCAACTAACGTTTCGTTCACAAAAGAAACCTCAACAGAGGTGTTAAAAAATAATGACAACTTGATTATAAAAAGCGCATCAAAAGTACAAGTTTTGCTTGTTCAACATATTACAACCTAAACAAAGAACAATTTAGGACATATTTTGGTATTGATAAAAAATTATTTAAGCATTTCAAGTGTTATTACAATATCAACATTTAGAGAAACAGAACGTTGCTTGAAATAAAGTCTGCGTGAACGAATGACAGAATGCCATTTTTTTTTTCTTTATTTGTGGATATTATTTGAACCATGAACCTTCTTTGGTACTAACTGATCCTCGATTGGTCTTCGTTTTGTAATCAGAACACATTTTGAGGCTGGTACTAGTTTTGTTACCGTAACAATCCTAGACCTTTTAGTCTTGGTTTAAACCATTACTTATGCAGTTTTTTGTAATAAGACTGACTGTGATTTTAATTTTGTCATTATTTTCACCTTGAAAAGGAATTACCTAAACTATCGGTTTGGAGTTTGGAACCTTCTCCCCGCGGGCGCCGCTCAGTCCCGCTGTCACTCAGTCCGCAAGCAGTAGTGTGCGAGCAAGATAAAGATTGAATTTGAGCTGAGTTATTATGGACTCTATAACATCACTCCTGTGTATCCCGAAGGGTTAGGCAGAGGTGCACCTATAGTACTATAGTACACCCATATTTCGCCAAAGTCCCGTGTAATAGGGGGCGAGCCTATCAACCGGGTACAAATCCAGACTCTGGGCTGCTACTGAGAAATCCAGAGAATCCAGATGGAAAAACCCAATAAAGGCCGCTGCAAACAGGCGCGGTTAGACGACGCGACGCGACACCGATAGAAATTTTTTCGAGAAGTTTACATGTAAACTTCCCGAAAATTGACAAGTCGCACTGTCGCGTCGCGCCTATCAGCGGGAGCCTTAATAATGAATATTTTAATATATATTTATACAGCGTGTATAGGTATCTAATAATGTAGTTTTCAAAAGTTGCTGCTAAGAAATACAAAATTAATAAGTCCGCTCCACGACCGCGAATAATTAGAGCTATTAAGTTTATTTCATATTTTTATTATTGCAAACTCTGATAAACCGGTTCGAATTTCCCATTAAAAATGACATAATTATTTTATTTATACAGGTTTTTTTTGCCAGTATGTTCAGTTACTAATCGACAGTTGGTCATGAAAGAAATGGATGAAAGAAAAATATTTTATTTGGGACATGCACAGGAAATACAAACAGTAAAAACAGGAATATTTAAAACTAACAAAATTTTCGAATTCCTTCAGTAGAATCAGCCATAGTCATAGTCATAGTCATAGTCATTTATTCATGAACAATTATTTGTGTCTGAATTTACACATTTTAAATAATAATAACAAAAAAGATATCATTAATAATAAAATAGATTCAAAATAATTAATTACACGTCATAGAATTTAAAATAATTAAAACACATACAATGACAATAAATACAAATTACATTAAAGATGTCATGAAATAATAAATAAAATTTAATTAATTTAAATCCAGTCTACGGGTGGCTTCCCTTATCAGCCGCTCTTCCCCTGTTTCGTATTCATGCATGTTTTTAGCCATATTAACTAGAAGTACATGCACATATATACCAGGTACTGTAAGTATGCCTAAGTTTACAAAATGTTGACGGCAACTTTCTCTTTGAGAGATGCGGATCATAGTACGAATAGCGCGTTTTTGTAGTATGAAAGCCCTTTTGCAGTTATAATCATAGCTGTTTCCCCAAAGAAGTATACTATATCTAATTCTGGACTCCACTAATGCAAAATATAAAAAATATACCATTTTCAGCTGTTCTATACTAATTTCATTCCTCAGGGCTCTCAGAGCATAACACGCAGAAGATACTGATGCATCAATTGCCTTCAACTCTGATTTCCAATTTAAGAGTTGGTCTATATATAGCAATTGGCCTGTATTTAGCAATTCAGGAAATGCAAAATTGGCTTGAAAAATGTGAATGTGATGTCGAGATGGGCGTCCCTCATGGCAAAATTATGGGCACTTTCCTGACCTTTCCTTTTATCTCCATTAAAATGGTATAATCGAATTTGTTAAAGATAAGTGAACTAGTGCAAGTATAATGTAAATAAATGTGAGAGTCTTGTTGCCATTTATGGACAATTTGTGAATTTGGCTCTATTCAAACTTGTGTAACGGCAAGGGCTGCGCAGGGTAGGCTGATAGGTAGTTGCTAGGTAGATTTTAATTAAAACAGCCGGATAGGTTAACACATATATTTTAGGTAGTACAGTCGCCGTCGGATATATTGTAGCAGACAAGGTGACCAAATATTTCTGAACAAATTAAAATTTCAATAAGTTCCATACACTGCAAGTTACCATTAATATCTGAACATTCATTACTTTATTAATATCTGAGCAGATGGTTGTCAAAAATTTATATACAAACAACTAACTAAAAATATCTGAACACTTACAACGTCAATTGTATCTACGCAGACGAACACTGAGCTTACCTAATTCGTTACTGCATGATATAAAAGACGAACCAGAAACAAACGCTAACATCTGTGGTATAAATACGATTAAGACGGAATAAAAATTGTATAGTAAATCATTTGTTTAGGATACAACTGATATGTTAATGTCAAACTATTGAAAGAAAATAGCTCCTGATGTTGTAATAAAAAAAAAGTTATTGTAATAAGAAAATTGACAACATAGATCAAATATATTTTGTATTTTTAACCAACTTCCAAAAGGAGGGGTTATCAATTCAAATGTTTATATAGTTATTTATGCTATAAGTGCGGAAGGTAGGTGATTTCCGACGAGGGGCATTTTTATTAACGAGCGAGCGAAGCGAGCGAGTGTATAAGTCGACACGAGTCGAAAATCATCTTACGCACGTATATCATACAACGTTTGACTATGCATTGTGCGAGGAAATCAAAAAAAAAACGAGCGAGCCTTACGGCAGTCGCCTGTGATGTGTAACATCTAACGCACGACGACGTATACAAATGATAAAAACCAAAATTCATGACTTTGACTTTTGGCTTTGCTTTTTACTTTGAAGTCGAAGTCGAAACTTCGACTTCGACTTCGACTTTGACTTTGATTTTGACCATCGTCATAATCATCGCCATCGTCATCATCATCATCTGATTTGTAAATACTAATTTGTGAAAAACTTTTCTCAAATAATAAAATCTCTAAGACGAGACGGGCTGACGGCGGCCTCAAAAATTAAAAAAAAACAGAAAAGTAAAAAGAATTAGTGAAAAAGTGACACTTTCCGAACAAATTGACTGCTTGGAAAACGCTCTTTTCGAGCAAATGCATTGTAAAATATATTTTTTTGTGTACGTTCGGTCATAACTCTGTCTTAAAGAGAAGAATTTGCAAAATTCTTTTTTTCTTTGAAAGGGTATAATTCCGAGGTGGTCCAGGATCTGATGATAGGATCCTGAAGATATCGTGGGACTCTTCAAATATTATAGGCACACCAATAGCGATTTGGTTATTTTTTTATAGTAACTCGTGCAATGAATTAAGCAATTTATGCTAGTTAAGTCGTCACAATACATCCGAAGAAGTGGAGCTGATGGCGAAGTACCAGGAAAACTCCTCAACGATTATCCCTGCATCGCGAAAAGCAATATTTTGTAAAAGGTGATGAGCAGTTGACATTAGGCTATTGCAACTCAGATACATTAAAAACTGACTCACTAGAAAACGAGAAATAAAAACTTTTATACAAAAAAAAACAACTGACTTCCAAAAAAACACTACAAAGTGATAAATAACTTAGATTTCGGAAGTTTTAAGACCACCCCATCTGCGTAGATGCACTTGACGTTATACCGTGTTCAGATATTTTTGACTAGTTGTGAGTATAGAAATAATTGACAAGCATCTGCTCAGATATTAATGAAGTAATTAATGTTCAGATATTAATGGAAACTTGTAGTGTATGGAACATATTGGCATTTTAAATTGTTCAGAAGTATTTGGTCACCTTGTCTGCTACAATATATCTGACGGCGACTGTACCATGGTAGGTAATAACATAGCTAGGTCGTGAGTAAGGTCACTGAATCCTGAGCACTCGCACATATAGTAAGTATAGGAAGGGTTCCGTTCTTGGCAGCGCGTGCTAGTACGTAGAGAGCCTGTCAGCTTAACCTCCGCAGGTAGCTTGCGGCGGTAGGCCGCAAGGTAGGGCAAGCCTTCGTGAGCTCTCGGTAGCATGCAGCATTGCTACGAATCAGCAGTAGGTAGCGTGCTGGATTGGGTAAGGGGTCCTGCCCTCAGCTCGTACGAAGAGCCCTGGAAGGCGCATGTTAGATGCGGTGTTAATAGCAGCAGGCTGCATGCAATATCCCCTTTTCGGCGACCAAGGTGGGGAAAGGAGAGTAGCCGTTAGCTTAAAATATCGCAGCGGCGCCAGAAAGGTCGCAAAGACAGCATGGCAGAATGACAGGTGAAATAAGAGGTTAAGTACCTATGTGATACGAGGAATATAGAACATAGAGTAAACAATAATCATAGCAGATGACACACAAGATAGCTTAGAGCATACTGTACATAGTTTAATAGTTAATATAATGGTGTACTCACCTTAGATTCGGGGCAGATAGTGTATATTAGAGGATGAACCACTAGTATCGCTGGGTGCAGATGAAATGACAGAGTAATGTCAGTCAACTAATGTTAAGTTTGCACTTTAGATATGCGCTTAACCACTTAGTAACTTGTAGTTAGTCGAATAAGTGAAGTCACAACGTTGCACTTGTTCTCTTCAATATTGCAGTACAGTAAATCAAAGCAGAGCTCTCTGCGCGATGTCTGTACATACACACAGACTTTCCTTGCTAGTGTCATTGTAACATAATATAATAAAACTATATTATACTATGTTGTAGTAGGCAGACCATGCATAAAATCAAATGTTTATTGTATTGGTGCCAAAAAATTGCTAATTAGCTTGCTTTTAGGTAGCCACAAATATTTATACTATAAAAACGAAACCCTTTTTTTTTTTTTTTTGAGGATGGGAAATCATCAAATGACTTCTCCCGCTCTGGGCAGAGCGAGAGGGTGTGTCAGACTTTTACTGACTAAAACCCACCCGTGTTCCTTCCGTTGCCTGTGTGCCGGGGCCGCGTTATCCCTTTCGGACAAACCCGCAACCCCAGCAGGCATTGGTCTTTCGACCCCGTCGGTTGGTGCTGACATCTCTTTGAGGCGCGCGTGGAACACAACGCGCCGTCAACACGGGCCTGGTCCTTATCGGACGGCGAGCTGCCCATTGCTCACCGTCCGCAAGCCCGCGCCTACGGTGGCCGGAAGTCGGCTCTCGACTCCCGACGCCCGGGGCGTCTCCTGAAAAAAAAAAAAACGAAACCCTGGTGGATAAGAAGCCAGACAGGTTATGATGAACAAAGAAATAGACACATATTTAACATATTTAATTATGATAAATGTTCAAGATGCATTTTAGAATGAGAATTTCTCGCAGTTTAGTTTAAACACTCGAGAAGTCGAGAACAATCAGATATCGGGATTCGGGACTTCGGGAGTCGTGACTATTTGGGACCGCTTGCGTTCATTAAAATAGGATTTGGAGCATTTACGTAGGAACTAAATCACTTCGGCCAAGGTACAACGTTACTAAAATAAACATTTGAATCTTCACGAGTGACTCGGATATCCAAATGTTCGATAACAATGTAATTGAAATTATTTTGGATGAGAGATTTATGTTATTATAAATTGATATTGCTTTTTAGTGTTGGCATGCTTGGCTCCTTATTCATATTGAATGATGTGTGTTTACTTTGTTTTTTTATTAAAAGCTACGTTTACTGTAGTGAGTGTAGGTTCTACGTTTGCTACGTTTTTACGAGTGAGTTTATTGTATTTAGAAGAGACATTCATCAAAATACATATTATACAATACACTGCGATGTATCCTAGTATCAACCCAATCAACTTTGATGATGTAGTGATAGTATCTATAGTTCCATCGCACGGTCATAATTAAATCTGTGGAAGAGTAATCAGGGATCCTTTGAAATTCCAGCACTAATTAAATGCAGGTACCTGATTACCTGATACCTGACTTGACAAGATATTTCTGGCTCCTCTAAAACTATATTAGACTAAGATTGTATACTCATACGACCTAGGGATGGAATTAGCCCGTGAATACTTAAATATTCGCCATATATTCGCGTGTCAAAGATCACTCGAACAAAATCGATAAAATTTCGTGTGTTACGGAACTCAAAATCAAAATATTTTATTTCACGTAAACCTACATGGGAACTTATGAAACGTTAGAAGCTAAGTATACAGTTGCACGGTTCTTATTGGTCGTTTCTTATCGAGATGAGCTGGCAAGAAACTCCACGGTAAACTCTTTCTATTTTTCTCCATAGGTACCTACTACGCTTTGGAATGGGCAACTAGGTTCATATTTCTAACTGACCGACGGACGCCTCGACAATTCAAAAGTGCCAGTAAATGGTTTAATTGAAATAAGTCCTTTGAGTTTGACTTTGATATATTTATTATACAGTGTATCAGAAAGGTGTGAATTTTTTTAAGTGTGTTTAATCAAACTGAACAACTTTATCAATCAAATCAAATCAAATTATTTTATTTACAGATCACACAATCCAATTTGTTAGTTACATATACATCTTAAACACTAGTGTTAGTACATAATAATATTTGGCAAATTTTGGTCATAATTACTAGCAATTTCAAAACCATCAATAATAATGTCAAAATCACAACAATAATGTCAAATATCATCTATGAGACCAACAAAACTTCAATACCTACTCGACCAAAAAGTATGGGAAGGGTGATTTTTTATACTAAGTGCCTACACTGATGATCAATTTTAGTTAACTTCAATCTATCAGTATCTTGTCATACATTGTTTAATAACTCGATCCTCTACAAAATAAAGCAAGTACCAACTTCGTATTACCTTGCAACTGACATAAATCTTCCATGTAATAAAATCGCTTATTTCATACCATAACATAACAAGTCGTGAGTTTGAACAAAACTCTGGAAACAAGTTGCCTTCACCTAGTTCGTTGCGTTTCTTCAGGGATCAGTAAAAATGTATATTGGCTTGCGGCTGATTGATTGGCCAATTCATAAGCATTTGCTCTCTAATCTAGAGGCTTTAAGGAAATGTATTGCAAGCCTTAGTTAAGTTAAAATAAGATCCAATTTCGATACAATATTTTCACCCCAAAGTCTCGATGTGCTTATGTTTTACGTATCTACCCATTTTCAATTAGGGTCTATTTCACGATGTCCGAGTAGATACCAAATAAATTCAAAAATGGAACAGAATTTGTTGGATATTATCTGCAAAGTAAGTTATAGTAGGTAACGGCGATTACGTCATAAATAAACATGCCATGTTATGTTACGATGTTGTTTTTCCATCTTACAGCATTAAAGAAAGCATTATGTCCAACAATTTAAAAAAGTATCTCATGTATTCAGTACAACGAGTCTTTTTAATGTCCAAGATGAGGGCAGAACGTAATTATTTTTGCATTTGCATTGCAGTGCGATACATTTTTCTTGAGTGAGGCCGGAAGATACGGTAAAATATCTTCCGTTGAAAATACAGATTCATATTTTTGCTTTAAAAAGTAAACAATATCACACAGAATGTCCCATCATCGTCATCATCATCACTGGCAGCCTCGTTCCACCCACTGCAGAGGGTAGGAGGCCTAAGGCCACCTTCCTTTTCAGAATGTCCCATGCTGAACGCCTATAGGCCTATAGGCCTCCTTCCTTTTGTGCCATGGTTCCCTGATCAGTTCGAGTCTCATTCAGAATGTCCAGTTCCCATGCTGAACATTTAAGTATAAAACTGCCATAGGGATATTCCCGTTTGAACGTATATTGTAGCGGGAGCCCATATTCATCATAACTACAGTAGTTACACAACATAATATGATTCGTATTGTTAAAAGCAGGACGTCAATAAAATTCTAAAGCCCAATAAAACCGTATTGTTGATAACATCTATCAGAGTTAGAGCAGTATACTGGTACTAGATTAGCTACGCGCGCATATTTCACACTGAGATTTATTGAATAGATGTTCACAGATGGAATCAAATCATTCTGTGCGGTTTAACGTTCCCGCTACAATGTTTCACTGGTAGTATCTGCAATATGATAGATACTTACCTGCACGTGCATCGTTAGATATTAAGTTGCTACTTTACATGGTGATAAACTCTGTCATTACAAGATCAAAGATTCAGCAGTCGTGCCAAATTACAGCTTTATATCTCTAAGTGTGAAATAACCACACTGAATTGTAAAGTTGACTGTAGGTGGACTGACAGTTGTTACAATTATTTACGTAATCTCATTACTTGATGGTTTAATCGAGCTACAAACAGACAGATGTCTAGAAACAATTAAATAAATTACCCTAGCATAAAGTTAGAACATTTGACATAGTTATAATTATGTAATAACAAATTTTAAAAATAAATTGTCGGGTCCGTGTGGTGCCGGACGTAAAGAATTGTATCAACCCATTTCTTTCCGTGGGTGTCGTAAAAGGCGACTAAGAGACTTACTATAGAATGGGCAGCAGCGTTCTCTTTGTATTTTAACACTATACTGCGATCGCCAACCCGCCTGCCAAGCGTGGCGATTATGGCAAACCCCTCCATTTAATAAAATATTGCAAAATATTGTAAAAACATTTTAAAAGAGTAACGGTGGAGTTTCTTGCCCATTCTTCTCCATACGAAAACTACCTTTTGGAAGGGGCGACTAGAATCAATTCTATTTTTTGTAAACTTGACGTTCATAAGTGCCTTTTATGTGCCTAATTGAAATAAATTGTTTGACTTTGACTTTGACTTTGACATTTGGGGGAGACCTATGTCCAGCAGTGGACGTCTTTCGGCTGAAATGATGATGATGAATAACAAAAAACATGCTCACAGTACCTACTTGAAATGTTTTTTTCCGCCTTCATGTATTTTATTTACAACTGGCTTTAGTGGCGTCTGTATAATATAACAGATTTAGTGCAACGTCCGAACAAAGCTATATCCTGCTAAAACCTTCCCCTTAGGCTATATCTAGTTAACAGTTACATAGAATTTTGTAAGCAAACAAAACATTACCATTTTCATATTTAGGGTGGTGATAATAAATTAGTAAGAACTTCACAGATGAATTATCTAGCACACGTATGGGCACAGCAATGAAGAAAAATAACTCATATTCTATTCTTTAGATTGCTGGTTGGAATAAATAAACGTTGAGCATGAATAACATTGGTTACTATTCAGCTTTCTGCACAGTTTCATATTTGAAAACAGGCACAATAAATGTATGCCGCCCACCTGTTTATTGGTTCGTGAGGAAACAGGAATATTACCTGTTTGTGTGCCACTGCAATGTAAGGATTCACACCATTGGAGAAAGGGAATACATATTCAAAGCACCTATTGTGCTAAACAAACACTTGCTATAAAAACATCACACATATCTCTTCACAATTTCAAACTGTTGTTGGAATTGTTAGCGAATATAATAGCTTACTTTTTAATAGCAACGAACAGAATAATAATTGCAAAATAATATACTCTGTATTTTTGTACCGAATCACAATTGACGATGTGACCTACACATAGGGATATATGCGTCATGATTTGGTAATCACTACAAAGATACCTACATACTAACAATGTCTTTGCCTAACTACCGCCTAGAATTGTTATTTCGCATGGAGTCTTTGCCAATCGATGTGAAAATAACAATAGGGACTGTAATCAGAAATCATTCTCCGCATTGAACAATTATTCTGGAACTATTGGCATTCCGAATCACCATCACAGGCACATAGGTAAGATAGATTAACTAAGTAATGGAGAATATAGATTGTCTATTTGGTCCGGAGAAGGACCGTTTTATTGAAGTAATTTTTCAGGCATACCAGACGGTCTGGGAGGTTCGCCTGTCTAGTAAGAGAATTAATTTGTATTAATATTCCCGTCCTCAGGTTGAAGTGGATCTTAAGCTTGAAGTACGTACCCAATACACTTAATGGTTATTAGTCTATTGTTCGTGAAGACCACTTTTATCTAATTGACCCGTATGAGCTTTTAAATGAATATCAGTTTATCACCTTTGCCAGGTGCCTAAGGAGCAATACCACGAATACCACAATATCACGAATTGCGCAATGTTTTGGACCTTTTAGGAGGGTTAATTTTGACGGACGACCTCAATGTGCCGGTAGGAACCTGCCTGCAGTGGGGTGTGCTTTCCGGGCCCTTTTTTTTTTTTTGAGGGCGGGAAATTATCAAATAACTTCTGTGTGTCAGACATTTACTGACTAAAACCCACCCGTGTTCCTACCGTTGCCTGTGTGCCGGGGCCGCGATATCCCTTTCGGACAAAACCGCAACTCCAGCAGGCATTGGTCCTTACGGACCCCGCCAGTTGGTGCTGACATCTCTTTGAGGCACGCGTGGAACACAACTCGCCGTCGACCCGGGCCTGGTCCTTATTGGACGGCAAGCTACCCATTGCTCACCGTCCGCAAGCCTGCGCCTACAGTGGCCGGAAGTCGGCTCGTGACTCCCGACGCCCGGGGCGTCTTCTGCGGTGACTAGGGGTGCGAGGGCGTGCAGCTTGCATCTCCCTCGCGTGCTACGCCTCCTCCTTCGCGAGCATAACTGCTTCGCAGAAGGAGGTGACGGCCTCCTATGCTCCTATACTCTCGCTCCGAACCATGGCCTGAACCAGGGCCGGACGCGAGAGATCGCCGCCGCCGATCGCCTCCGTGAGGACACGGCGGTGCTCCGCCCAAGCAGGGCAGACCTCCACCGTATGCTCCACCGTGTCCTCCGGGCCATCCACACAGTGGTGACACCCGGGCGTTTCCTCCCGCCTTATACGGAACAGGAACCTCCCGAAACAGCCGTGTCCGGTGAGGACCTGCGTCAGGCAGAAGGTGAGGACGCCGTGGCGCCTCTCTAGCCACTCCTCAAAGAGGGGACTTATCGCCACAATTGTGGCATGCCCAGTGCTTTCCGGGCCCTGGCAAAATCATCTGCGGAGGCGGGTCTCCGGGTGAACACGACCAAGACAAAATATTTAAGGGTGTCCACAGACCTGCACGATCTGCCGTCCGATATTACCACTGACGATAACACCTTTGCTTGTGTCAGCGAATTCGTATATCTTGGATCCATAGTAACGAAAAAAAACGATATATCTTTAGAAATAAGGAGGAGAATAATGGCGGCCAATAACTGCCATTTCAGCATATTAAGGTATTTTCTTTCAAAATTACTCTCAAGAAGCACTAAGCTTCTCCTCTATAAGACCTTACTGAGACCAATACTGACATACGGCTCAGAATGCTGGGTACTAAGCGGAAAAGACGAGAACTCTTTGTTAGTATTCGAACGGAAAATCCTCAGGCGCATATTCGATGCAGTGCTGGAAAACGAGCAATAGTGAATGCAGTACAACCATGACTCCATGAGCTCTACGAGATGTATGACGAGCCTAATATGATAAAAACCATCAAAATAGGACGTCTTCGATGGGCAGGACATGTTGCAAGAGTGGACGATGCCAGAGCACCTAAACGTTTACTGGTTAGTAAACCGGATGGCCGAAGAAGTCGAGGGCGGCCCAAGCTCAGATGGTTGGATATCGTAGACCAAGATTTAAGAACTGTTGGAGTGAAACTCTGGAAGTAGGTCTCGTTGGAGAAATATACTTGACCAGGCTAAGGCCCACACGCCGCTGTAAAACCTCAGATGATGAATATTGATGATTGCGCAATGATTGAACTAAAGTTTGAGCGACGTAATTATTATTATTCATTTTTATTACACTATATTTTAATTGCACTGTGTAGGATAAGTATTGCGCAGGTCTTGCTCACGCGAATACATTGAAACTTATGGCCGTCAATGTTATTGCGTGAAAATAATGGATACTTGAGTGTGAGAGCGGATTCAATCACATTGCGCAATATAAGTATTGCGCAAACTTATTGTAGGTGTGTAGCCCGCCTAATTGCCTTTTTTTTTCAACATTTATTTACGGTTACTAGATTTTTCATATTTTCGATGTTACTTATATTTTCAGTGGCAGTTATGATGGATGTAAACCTTTATTTCTAGGGTTTAAGATACCTTAATGCACTTAGAGCTCTACGTACTTAGGGCTCCCACTCAAAATTGCGAAAACAAAGCTCCTCTAAAAACTTGCGATGCAGCCTCGTATCGCATCGCAGTTTTGTGTGCGAGCCCTTGGAGCGTATCTAATACTAACCCAAAGGATACTTAATTTTAATGAAATCGCATTTAATTTGCCGTAAAACCTTAAATACGTCAATAGCGTCTATATAAGTAGATACTCTCATCTGCACGTTACATTGTGTTGATCTCAGACAAATCCTACTAGCTATGCCTACGCGGCTCAATCCACGCGGATTTTTTTAAATTTTCCATGTCAGAGAGAACCTCCCCAGACGATGAGGCAATCTTTTTTTCATCTCATGTGTAACTACTGAGCTATCTTTTTGTAACTTTATCATTTAATTCGATAGGTCAATAGTGCGTATATAGGTAAATGCGTGTGTGTGTAAATGAGTGTGTGAACTTCCAAATGGGCAGCAAGATAGATTACACAGACATTTTTGCATTTGAGATTGGTAATTTGTGGAAAGTCTCACTGCAAAGAGACGTTTTACTCTTAGCGTGGTCATACCTACGGACACATCTAAGGGGCACATACCTTCGAGTAAGTACTCACATAACCTTGTTATAGGCGTTTCTAAGGGTGTAGTGCCTTGATGTTATATTTTATGGCAACGGTCTGCTCCCAAATTGTCTATTACTACTTATCCATCTTATTTTATATCGCGAACAATTTTCAATATCGCTCAGTTTTTTTAAATAAAATGCTTTGAATTATTTTAGACTTGGATACATAAGGTAAACATTAAAATATTTGTTTTAAAACTAATGTTAGTTTAGGATTATTTTATCGTCTATGTACTCGTATTATACAGGCTTCTCGAAAACTTTTCACTATCAGGGTCGCGCGGTCACAATTTGGGAAGGTTAGGTAATACAATATTTTGGGATGTTCATCATATCATGTTTTCGATATCCGATACTTGAGAAGGGAGCAAAAAGATTCGGTTTATAATTGTTGTTTACCTACTAATACTACGTATTTTATCCGGCGGAAGTGATAGGATAGTTTTTGTAGTGTTGCGAAGAAGTGTATTAATTTTGCGGCACGTTTACTGTTCTCGATACGGTTTTTAGGGTTCCGTATAAAACAAGGAACCCTTATAGTTTCGCCATGTTCGTCTGTCTGTCTGTCTGTCCGCGGCTTAGCTCAGAGACTGTTAGTCATAGAAAGCTGTAATTTGGCATGGGTATTAATAACGCCGAAAAAGTGGTATAATAAAATGAAGAAAAAAAATTTTTAGGGTGCCTCTCTCGAAACAATTTTTTTTTCAGGTCTTTGTAGTGAAGTGGGCCTTTCTTGTAGTAATACTTTTACACACCTGGAAAACATATCTTAAAAAATTACAAAATTTTCGAGCGATTTTCATAAGCGAAAGTTAACCACGTATTAGTAAAACTTAACACTCACTGGGATATTCTTTTGAGTTTAAAAGTTAGAGAATTTTACTGACAAGTAAGTCGTAGTTTTACAATTTTATAAGTTTCAAATTTTCATTTGTTTCAACGATTAATTTCAGTCCCTAGGGACTGAAACCAATGCCTTGGCATTGTTTGCCTATCTGAACACAACTGTCATGTGGTTTAGGTTTAAATTTAAAAAATATATTTTCGGTAAACTTTTTGCTATCTCATGAGTCATGAGTAATGTTATCTGCTAGTGCTAGGAATGTGTTGGGGGAGAGAAACAAAAGAACCAGTTGGAACGGGTCGTAAACAATAACAAAATGGTTAATTAAGCTGAAACAAATGAAAATTAGAAAATTAGAAAATTGTAAAAATACAACCTCCTTGTTAATAAAATTCTTTAACTTTTAAACTAAAAAGAATATCCCAGTTATTCATACCTCCAAAGAATTTCTATGACTTGTTGAAGAATTTCTTTTCCTAGTACGTGGTAAACTTTCGCTAGTGTAACATTTTCCCATGAAAATCGCTCGAAAATTTAGTATAATTTTTGCCAGTCCGAAACCTTTACAGTAAATGTTTTTTTCTTATTGAACACTTGTTTTCTAGCTACGTAAAAGTATTTCCACAGGAAAGCCCACTCTTACACTACGTGCTGATTTTTTATTTTTTGTTGATAGCCCAGATAGCTTTTTTAAGTGATTTTTTTTCTTAAGCACTATGCGAAATGATTGAAAAAAACAAAAATTGGTCCTAACTTTTAAACCGTAAAAAATTGCACCGACATTCTCAGGCTTAAAAAGCTTGGAAATGACCTTGCCCACGCTCCTATTCGATTTGATTCATACTTCCAGGGACATTCTGTATAATACAGAATCATTATAATTTTTTTGTGACAAAAAACACTTATCAAGACTTTTTATTATTACAACCTATTTCACTCAAACAATATTTTTTCATTGTCCGCGCAAATGAATGCACAACAAAATCAGGGTTGTCTGTCATGCGAACGTTTCCCTTCCAAATTACTGTTTTAAAGGACAGACATTTTTCAGCTGTCAAAAGACACTCGCGGTAAGTTAAGGCCTTGTAAAGCCTCGAATGTTAAAAGGGCTTTATGTGTTTGGAACACAGATTCAAGAAGTAAAGGAGATATTTTGTATTATTTATATATTTAATTAGCTTCTGCCTGCGACTTCGTCCGCGTGAAATTTCTTGTCTTAACGTAAAATATATTTTATGTCACTCGGCAATACTGTAGCTTCCCATAAGTGAAGGATTTTCTACATACAAACTCACAAATTTTACCGCTTTATAATATCTTTTTTATTTAATTCTCGTGTCACAATGTTAGTTACCATACTAATCCAAAACGGCTTGACCGATTTTATATGCATATTCAGTAGGTCTGAGAATCGGCTACTATCTATTTTTCATACCCCTAAGGTAGGTAGGTAGGTAGGTAGGTAAGTAGGTAGTTAGGTGTAGGTAGGTGTAGGTAGGTATGTAGGTAGGTAGATACGTAGGTATGTAGGTAGATAGGGTAGGTAGGGTAGGCAGGAAGGGTAGGTCGATAGGGTAGGTAGGTAGGCAGGGTAGGGTAGGTAGGGTAGGTAGGTAGGCAGGGTACCCAGGGTACTTATCTACGGTGCACCTACCTACCCTACCCTGCCTACATACCTACCTACCAACCTACCCTGCCTACCTACCTACCTTATCTACCGGGTAGGTAGGTGCACCGTAGATAAGTACATAGTGCTACCCGTGCGAAGCCGGGGCGGGCAGCTAGTTGTTATATATACACGAGTGTGTTTTATTTATTTATTTTAAAACATATACAACTATCACAAAATATACATATACAACTATTACAATTTTAACAAATTATATCCTCCCGCCCTGCCATCTCCAACAATTTTGAATACATACATACATAAACTCACGCCTTCTTCCCATGGGAGTAGACAGAAACTACAGAACGTCACCTGCTACGACCCTTACATACTCGTTTTGCCTCGTTCACGTTCATACATCTGGTCAATTTGGAATCTTCGTAATATTTCGTTGTCTCCCATCCATCTCTATCACCCCTCATCTCGTTGTTTACTTCCTTCTTACCTATGTAATGTTTCCGTAATCCATCCATCATTTGGTTGGTCTATCTCCCCTGTCTCAGACTTAAAACTGTAGCAATGTTGAAGGTCTCAAGTGTCAATCTTTCGCTAATTTTTAAAAGTTTAGCTTCTGAGATGTGACCATTTTCAATCTAAACTCAATTTTGACTGCTTTTATCTTTAGGAAAATCTGCTATATATTCGTGTGTGTCTATACTTACGAGAAAAGGAAGTTTTGAACGTCTAAGAATTTACATGCGCATTATAAGAATTTAGCTATTTTTGCGCATATTGTGGCACCAATTTTGCTCTTGATATTTCTCCGCTATTTAGGTTTCGTGGTACCGGCACTCGGGATCTGAATCGAGGACGAAGCCACACGACGTCTTATCGGAAATTTTTCACTCGGCAGTTCCTGCTCCAAGGATGTGAGGCGTCCTTCAAGCGGAGTGCGGTAAGAGTCTGTAATTGATGCTGCAATGCTTGTTGATAGGCAGAATTTACAGCACTTACCATCTGAAAGTTTAGTTTGAATTATGCTATTAGGTATAACTATTTTTCGTCCTTTTTCGCTTTAGTTTTTATCGCTCACAAAGGGGAAGTCCAAAACAGTAAATTTTTGCATAAAATAATTCAGCTGCTACTTTCAGCGACCTTAAAAAGCGATAAACACCTAACAGCTTCCTTTTCCTTGGTGTTCACAAGCTACGTCCGTTCGGAACTATTTTCTGAACAACACCAAGAGTGCACTTTACAAAATAAACGGCGCGGTTATTATCGGCATTATTTTGGTTCTCAGATGTTGTTGACGTTTCGTTAAGTTCGATTTTTAAAGTACTAACTGGCCAACTTGAACGCTGGATTGGATCTTTTGACTTTTTAAATAAAATGTTCGCGGAAATAGTCGAAGATTCGTGGCGGTAACAGAAGCAACCAAATAGGTATACCTACTCCTATTGAGGTCAATGACTGTTAGAATTAGAAGCCACAACACAAATCTGATATTGATGATTTTTTATTCATAAAACTGAGTATGATTTTAATTAATAAATGGATTTAAATGTTATAAAACATCAAATTATCGTCGATTTGATCAATTCGTGAGTTTCTTCTAATTATCACTTACGAAGTTAGTCTTTTTACTTCATTATGAAGGGTCCATTGAATTAATTGATATATTAAACTAATACAAAAGTTGGTCTATACATAAACCAATTCTTACTACTTATATGTTCTATGTCCATAAAATCATAGGTGGAAAATGAAATATATTATACATATATATGTAAAGAAAATGTATTTCTTAATGTTGTTATTATTCATACTTTTTTTGCATAGCCTTACTAAAGAGTTGTTTTATGACAGTGACAGTTAGCACTGATTTCGATTGGTAGTGATGACAAAATGACATAGAAAACAATATTATGTTTTAGTTGTTAATTATTTTATTTAGATTATTAAATTAGAAGGAGAATCAACTAAGGCGCATTATAAGACTTTAAATGTCGTTTCTTTAATTTCAGGTATGTCTTTGTATAGAAATACCTAGTACCGATATAATTTTAGTTTACTAATATTCCATTTAGTAAAACCTAGATATTAATTAAATCTTTAATTTCAGCAACACATTGGAGTTTTATTGTTACGCCTATTAAGATAAGAAATATCTCATATATATATATTATATATAAGAAAAAATGAAAAAAAATACAGATAAACCCCACTTTTAAAGTTATATTTCGAAAAAAAAACATGAATATTTAGAAAAATACAGGTGGTCACATGCCCATGGGCGACAATGGTGCCGATTCTCCTGTACACCGAACTAAACTAACTAAACTATCACTAAAAATGGTCCTGATTCTCTTGTACACCGAACTAAACTATCACTAAAATTCCTTACTTTTGGCTATGAGAATTTTAAAGTTATTCTGCAAAAACAAAATCTCTAAATTTAAAAATAATTTTGACACAACTAAAATCGAATTTGACAATCGCGAATCCACGTGGTACCCATGGTTTGCACTAACCCGTGATTTTTTGCGAGCCAGAGCCGCGCCGGGGGTGTAGCCTCGACGTGATTTATTTGGAATTTTTCATTTTTTGTATGGAAAATAGGAAAAAAATATTGCCTACATGTTGAGTTTTAGAGGTTTATGGGTCTTATAAAGGGGGTCGAAATTTTCATTATTTTTGCGATAAGACGCGCACCATTTTCGACATATAAGCAAAAGAAAAATAAATACAGTACTGTTTTTGCACGTGAAGTCGAGATGTTGGTGTGAATTTTAGTTCATGACAAAGTATTTTATCCCACACCTTTTTAATCGCGATTAAAATTTGTCAGATTTAGTCTGGTTAGGTTTTAACAATCAAAATTTTTGGTGAAAAACGTCAATTTCACTAAATTAAAATGTCAGTACTATCTTAGTGCTGTCAAACTAAAATATATTTAAATTGTGTCACTTCAGTCTATTTCAGAATGGGAAATCGTCGTTTGACAGGAATAAACTAAATTTTAGTGATTTTTAGTCTAATGGTGCCGATTCTCTTGACGTGACAAATGCCTCTAGCATTTGTGACAAGAGAATCGGCACCATTGTATATTATATCGACAAAATAAACGAAATTAGGCACGGTTCATTTTGTCAATTCACAAACTAGATTAACGACATCAATTATCATCTCACGAACCTACCTACCTATAGCTGTAACTGAATGACCGTTTATCCCTACGAGAACTATTAATTATAACTTGTTAGTAGATATAGAATCACGGCAGAATTTTACCATCGTTATTTTCCAAGTTGTTATTTATTATTTATTATTTTATTATTTTTCAATAGTTTTAAACAAAAGCTAAAGGATTTTTTGCTAAACAAAGCGTACTACTCTATAAACGAGTTTTTTAACGACAAAAATTTGGGTTAGTCTAATTGTTTTTTCCTTTTTATAATGACTAATGAATGCAATGTAATTATGACTTTTTTATTTTATGTAGTAAAATTTTACATGTATAATATTTTTGATGAATAATTTTTAAATTGACTAATGTATAATAACTTTAAATAATGTATAATTTTGACTAATTCGAATTAAATTTTACAATAATTTATTAAGTTCCTAAGTAAGAATTAAATTTATAAATATTGTACACCTTATAGGTATGTTACATTGTTACTACAATTATAACCATAACATCTCTATTGACATGTAACAAACAATAAATGATTTGAATTTGAATTTGAATTTGAATTTGAAAGTTGTGTGCCTAAATCAACGGCCACATACTTTTTATTTTATTTTTTATTTATCTATTTACCTCATGATATTAAGCGGTTTATCTCATTCATACGAAACTATAGATACTATTCAAAAAGATTCCATTTAAGATCCTGTTTGACTTTTTGTCATTGAAAATCGTGCATATGTCGTTGAGTTAATGACAGGCCTAAGCATTACTTGATTGAATTTTAATGAATTTAATTTATTAACAAACCACAGAATCCGGTTTCATATCATTAGACTATCTAATGATGGCCAGCAGTCTTCGTTATCAGGAAGCTGTTCTGTCTGTGTTGAGTTTGAAGGACTCATAAGGTGTGGTAAGGTGATCATATAAATCATACATGTGCCGTATTTAGTTTAAAAGAGAATTCAGTAGCAAAATACAATCTTAAAAGAGTTCATTATTACCTAGTTATCATTCATAAGCAACTCGAATAACGGTACAATAATAATGTAGGTCAGAAACTTACCTATAAACAAACGATGCTAAAGCAAAACTTTACAAACAAACTTTGCACGGGTCATTTAATAATTGTTCAGCATTGCCTTGCAAGTACAAAAAGCAATAAATAAAGCTAAGTGGGCACATTACTATTATTATTATTACATTACTATATTAGTATTACATTACATAGTTAAAGGGAAAACATTACATAAAAAAATAAAAAATGGGCCACGCAGACACATATATATAGTGTCATGACGTGACTCGCATGCCTCCATTACCCATATCTTACACCCACAGAGCTTACAACCTCCATAAGAAACGAAACTCATTTCTTCAGTACTGAATATTGAAGGAGAAAACTTCTAAATAATGTATTCAGTTCCTAATAATTGTTGATCGGAAAAATATTTCTCCATTGAGAGTACACAGTGCGTAGTCACGTAGGAAACTATTTATATCAGGAAAACAGTAAGGATCGCCTAAACTCGTCAGTTTAGGCGCGGCTATTATCGCCCTTAAGCTCGTCAGCTAAGGGCTATAATAGCCATGCTTAGAGCCTGGCAATCTGCTGGGATTAGTGTTCGCAATAAGATATTATCAGAGGTGAAGAGGATGCTACTATCCATCCGTACGATAAAACTGCTTAATCGCTTTTGTGCCAACATGGATCACTTAGGTTTTATTAGATAAATTTTTAATAACAAAATAGGTAATACCAATTGTAATTTGTAGTTATTTTGAGGACTTTTTCTATACCGCTTTCAATTTTCTCGATTTACTCCTTGTTTTTAGCTCCAAATTCAGAGCGTTCGTTCAAATCTAATTTAGGAAATATTATCTTGCCCACGCAAACATTTTCGTGGAATTTCCGAAATATATTGACCTTATTATTATGTCTGGTGGTAGTATCGGTGATCAGATGTCTGGGAGAAGTCACCTCTAGCCCCACACTTTAATTAGATTCGATTCAATCCCAAAGATTACTTCATGTTACTTTCATTAAGTGTGGCAATTTCGAGGACTGAAATCCAATAGGTAGCAGTAATGAAAACATAGATTAAAAGTACGAGATCACTTTAATAGAAAATAACGTTTATTTGCTGGGCCGCAATTTTACAGGTTGCGTAATAATAACTTCTCATCCACGACTTCATATGCATGTCCTATCAAGGCATCACACAAATATAATAATTCTAATTTTAAACTCACCTTTCGGCACATATAGTTTAGGAGCAATATTCAAAAAAAATCCTTTTAAGGCTTGTGCAGACCAGCGCGACTTGTCGCGCGACGCGACACGAACAATACAATTTCTAAGAAAACTTCACAGTATAACAATAACCGGTGTCACGTCGCGCGACAAGTTGCGCTGGTCTGCACAAGCCTTTACTAACAAATTCCTAAGTAAGAACAGGTTTTCTATACATATATAATTTTAGTTTCTTGTCTTTTTTTGTAAGAAGGTAGAACATGGTCTAAGTGGGCTTCTAAGTTTTATACCTCAAATTAATTTTCTTATTCGGAATGCCCAAACCGGTGTTGTACGACTCATTTTATCTGGAAATTAATGGCTGTGACAGTTCGACCTGTGATTATGTTCACCAGTTCAGGTGTATATGTATAGTTCATTACCATTTACCAAAAGTTGACGATCCCCTCAAGCATCGTATTACTGTTTTGTAACTGTAAAGAAACTTCACATGATATTTTTTTATTAACCAACTTATATAAATATACAGTTTACACTACACACACAAGTTATTAGGATTTTTATTTGGAGCATCCGTGTCATATTTTTTCTATAATAAATAGACTCGCTCATTTCGGGAAAATCCATAAAATTTAATAAATTTGCTGTGTTATCAGAAACACGATAAACATTTCTGTGCTTGGCGTTTACGGATAGTTACGAAAATATTTTAGATTTATTTAAGGTCCAAAATTAATCTCGCTGAATTTGAATTACGTAGATTTTGAGGTAATTTCACCAATTCCAAAACCCAGAGTTACGTGAACATATTAAATAATTCCTTCTAGAATGAAGAAATAGAAAAGTTAACCTCTTTATAGAAATCACTTAATAAAATATTAGAACAGCCTTGAACGATGTTGAGCGGAACTCCACAATTTCTCGTGACGCTGGCGCCATCAAATCTCATTCCGTTTCAAAGATATTCTGCAAAGTAGTTCACTTCTTTATTTTATTGAACCTTCATTGGGTCTATTTTATTATTTTTCTACGGATTCCATTTTTATAATGTCATCTTGTCGTGATAACTAATAAAACCCAAGTGAAACACAAGTACATCAGTAAAACTGTAAGATGTGTCTATGTCTTACTTGACTGTGTGTGTGGGTTATTAGAGCAATCTTAGAACTCATAAAGCTACAAGTTTACAACACAGACAGTCTTTATCTGCATAAAAGGTTATAGAATCCTGTCATTCGTGGAACCTTGGGCTTACGGGAACCTAGGTAAATAAATATCCTAAGACATATGAAAGTTAGAATTCTTTTAAATATAAGGCAGGTACATGAAAACCTCATAGAAAGACTTGATTTGCTGCTGATCTTAGAATAAATTGTTCATGTTGTTGATCTTGCTTTAAGCTTAATAAAAATAAATTAAAATTATACATGTTTGACTATGACACGAAACTGTTTCATAAGTCTAAAGCAATTTATAAAATTTGATAATTAATTATTCCCATGTGACTCATATGTTATCTATACTTGTTTGATTAATTTATTAATCCCGTTACAAAGTCAAAGGCATTTGATTTTTAACCAGATGGATTGTTCTACTTTTGCATATTTAAGTTACAACAGTTGTAACCTCGAATTCTTTTAACTTTATAAACGCGGTAAGAACTGGTATTAATTTAAGTTTTTTTTTATCAAGTTGGTAATAAAATGTTATGGTCCAGTCGTTACGATGATTTGGATTCCGGTATAGGATTTGGACAGAATAAAAATTCTGATTTATTTTTTAAATTCAGTTAGGTTAGGTTAGGTTAGCTCTCGCTGAATTTGAATTTGCATTGTTACAAACACTGAATTGGATTTTAGTTTGGTCTAACTTTAGGTACTATTAAAACTATTAATTAAAGTCTAAAAGCTTTAATCATAAATAACGTTAAGTATTTATACGTAGTTAAGGTACCGGCAAAGTGTTTAATTCCGGCATTGTATAGAATATTTTATCTATCGCTTATTATTACCTTGCCTAGTCAATGTATGCAATGCCTCGGTATTGTATAGAATGCCACGAGAAGATTAGGTAAAGTATAAAAATGAAGGGCAAATAAAACATCTTTTGCGAAATCGAAATCAACTTTACTAAAAAGAACAGTACTGTATTTAACTAAACATTGTTTATGAAAATAATATGAAACATCTCGTTTTAATTATTTATGCTTCACATTAGAAAATAATAAGATTTAAGGTTACAGACGCAACTTTGTTTTTAATGGGAATAGAGAGGTACTAAATTTTGTACTAAAAGTATACTAATAAAACTTTGACGTATAAGGGCGCAAAATTTGCAAACGAAGTATTGTTTGCAAATTTCGCGCCCTCATGCCTTGCCGCCGCAGGTGACGCCCTGGGCGTCGGGAATCTCGAGCCGATTTCCGGCAACCGTAGGTACGGTCTTGCGGGCGGAGAGCAATGGGTAGCTCGCCGTCCGATAAGGACCAGGGGGCCTACTTCCTAAGCGAAATCCGTAGTTTCGGCCGTCGTTACGGGCGCTGCGCTCTCCTTCTCACTTACGGTATGTCTACGTGAGACGGAGAACGAAGCGCCCGTAAGGTCGGCCGAAACTACGGATTTCGCTTAGGGAGTAGGCCCCCTTTACTTAGTACTTTGAGTACTTTGTTTTTCTAAACAATGTGTTGTAAAAAAAATTATGTACTCGTACATCAAAATGTCATCTTCATGTAAGAACAAATAAATGCCTCCCATTTTTATTTGAACATTTATGTTCAGTACAAAATTTACTAACCCCTCCCTATTACTTAAAGTAATTTTCTTTTTAACGTTTAAACACCTATGAGTACCGCAATGCTGTTTACAACTACATTTCACAAATCCCTGTCCTGTTCCCATAGACAGTAAAGCAAAGGAACGGAGTGTCATATCTGGACTAGGGAAGTCATCTTCATTAAGTACATTCTGACAACAAACCAGAATGTTTTTATATTCCACACATTGCAGGTGAACATTCGGTATTGTATATAATGCCTAGGCAAACTCGTGAACGGACGTACTTATCGCGCGCGAGTGCTCTAGTTAAGAGTATTTTGCAGACGGATCACAACACCGCCGTCGCTATGTACGTCGATCTATTTGGGGCCACCGCGATGACCCAGTTACAAGTGCGGAAATCGTCATGATATAATTGTTTAAGTGTCACGCTCACCTTAAAACTAAATAATGGCTGTAAATCAGTCTATTAAACGTGACGTTAATTACTGCGCGGATGACGATGAACTCGCCAAAGAGACTGGGTGGATTCGGGCAAAAAAACAGGAAGAAATGAAAGTTGAACACCTCCCTTACTCCACCATCACTATAACAAGCTGGAACTAGCGCTCAGCAGCAGCAAATAAACAACAAAGAGAAGGCAACCACAAAAAAAAAACTAGCGCCACCGCCAATCGCTGACAGTACAGCTTACAGAACAATAATCGCGTTTAGGAAGAAGAGTGGGGCGCGTCTTCGTGGATTATACTATTACGATGAAAATATATGTTTAATAATGAAGGTTCAAATATGGTTATCAGTTATATTTGCAACAGTTTCGTATTAAGATAAAAATAATGAGGATTTATTCTCTTTTGTGACGTGTGCCGTGAAAATGATATAATTATGTACTACGTTGAAATTAAGTCTTTCTCCAAACATAACCATCACTTTTAAAAATAGCACCCAATATCGTAAGGTTCGTTCACCTACCTTAGAACAAGATCAATCTGCATAGCCTCCTCCCGACTACGTTGACGTCGGTTTCCAGTCTAACCAGATGCAGCTGAATACCAGTGTTTTATATGGAGTCTATCCGACCTCCACAACCTGGGTAATACGATACCCCTTGGTAAGACTGGTTGTCACGACTTTTATGGGCTTCTGACTACGCGTAACGACGGCTTAACGTGCTTTACGGAAAGCACGTAAAAACCGTTAATGCCGACTCGATGTAATGGATGGATGGTTTCCAGGAACCGACCGCGGCAAGAGCAGCTTAACCTTCAATTGACCCGGGTGGCTGTTATAACTTAGCCACGGGGATACGGATGGTAATACGAGTATCTTTAGTAAACTTTATAAGGCTCTTCTTACCTTAAGTCGCGAGAGATCGGCGATGAATAAGGGGTTAAGGTGTCACCCAAACACATTTAAGTTTCATGATAAAATATTTTATGGATAAAGAAATATTTTGAGGCAGTACGTGAGGGGCAAAGAAAGTATTTTGCTGTTTATTGTGGTGACCAAATATATAATTGACTAGCTTTTGCAAGCGGCTTCGCCCGCGTGGATGTCGGAAATTATCCTACGGCAACGTACTACCGGGATATAAGTATCCTATTTATTAATCTAGGTAATAAATGGTATAATAATGTTTTTTTGTGATTAAGTAACAAACATTCAAACATACAAACTGTCACATTTATTTTAGGATTTTAGCTGTGATTAGTATTTTTATCCATTTCTAAATAGGCAATGTATGTTTTTCGGTCTCAGACGTTTTTTTTTAAAAGCTTTGTGTAATATGTATTTAACCATTCTTAAAACTTAGGTTGGTGTTATGCTACGGCTACATTGTCGCGATAACGCGAACTTCGCGCGCTCTCTGTTATACAGCGAGACGTCGCCGTCGAGCGCAGTGCGCGAGAGAGCGCGCGAAGTTTAGTTCAACTTCTCGCGACAATGTGGCCCCAGCATAACTGAAAGAGGCATAACTATGCAATTTTATTATTTCCTCATTTAAACGGTTCATGTCATTCATAAATCGATTTATAAAACAGAATAACTTTAATTTGCGTTTTGTTTCGCATACATCGTATTTGTATTTATTTCGCTTACGAACCTTATTTTTTAAATAAATACTTTTTGTTTGTTTTTTCTTGACCCTCGATACTGTTTATGCGATGCTTGGGTAATGGATAATCCCAGCCAAGCCCTGGGTTTACCCAGGTTATATTTAGCGCGAGTGCTTTGAGCTAATTATAGCAGTCATTTAACTGGCAGGTAACGATAGTGCATACGTGCCCTAAAAAATAAAGAACTGCCTTGTTCTTTATTTTTGTGATGTCAACTTACGTCATTAGTATTTATTCTCGATAAATTGTACTTTAACGACGGAAAATTTCATAAAATTCTAGCTTGTGAAACTAGAACATGAAAGCTGTTACGTAATTACTTCCACGTCTGCATCTCTTTGAACTAGTTCTGATGGAATATACCGTGCAATCAGTGTTTGAATTTCTAAGGTAATCTAGAGAAAATCATAAATTACGTACACGACAGGTTTAAATTGAGATGAGAATATTTCTAAAAATAATTCCAATTGGTTAAATTGATTCAATAGATGTTGGTAATCATTGACTCATTTGTCATCGGCCTTCGGCAGTAAACTGTTGCCCGGTGCGATATCCAAATTAAAGACAGGCTTAGCGATTGTAAGAAAAGAAATGCTTTATTCTGTGCGTTGGATGTTTACTTATTAGTCATCATCATCAGCCACAGCTCGTCTTCACTCACTGCTGAGCATAAGCCACTCTTTTCTTGTACAATTCCGCACGCTCCTGTACCAGCCTCATCCAGGTTCTAGTCGCGATGGCAACGATGTCATCCGCCCCTCACCGCCGGACGACCGACTTCGTCATCCAGTCCTTGGACACCACTTATATATTTTTTTGCAAAAAAATGTATGGAGTTATTGCTTATGTTTCCGGAACGGAGAGAATAACCGTTATATCCTTGCACGCAGTGAAGCACGAAGCGCGAAGGTGATGGTGGGAGCGAGACGAAACACTGTATTGATAGTGGTGTTTTAGGTGGGTACAGTGGTGATGCCTGCGGATAATTGATATATGTTATTTAGTAATTTTATTCATACTGTTGGTTATTGCATTATATAGTATTCTATGTACTATTTGTTTTATTTTATATTTATGTATAATTCTGAATTTTAAACCTGACTTGGTTTCCGTACGTTTTTTTCGGGTGACCACTGAAAATCAGCGCTGTGCTGTGGGTCTCCATAGCACAGCATCATGCTGAGTGGAAGCCTTCTTGTCACAGTCATGACGTGCCAGCAGCTGCCTACTATTTCTGTTTTGTACTCATTATTTTATACGTATTGTTATTGTTTTGTTACCTACTCGAGATTTTATTATTTTTTTATGCACGTGTTTCTGTGACGAATAAAATTATTTTTCTTTCTTTCTTTCTTTGTTTCAGTGATGTTACTATTTATTTTAGGATTACAGTGACTAGTAGTTTCATACTGCATTTGTTGTTAACCGTATAAACAGCGAGATTTTTACGTGTGATTCCAACTTTTTACCGTAAAATATTGTACTGATCATCGTCTACGCGGACTTACGGGTGACACTCATTTACGCAGGGATTAAAGTTTATAAGAAATGACATAACCAATAAAATATTTCTTACTGTTGAAAATTTTCCATTTTTAATAGTAGTATTATATATATTGTTACATATTAGTATTAAATATATTGTTTTATGTGACAGCTCCAATACATCCAACGGGGCCTTAAAGAGCTCTATTCGAACGATTTTTATATTAAATTCCAATACGTCCCAGAAAACTTTTACTGATATAAAATCTTCAACATTTTCGTACTACAATTGGTTTGATTTACCTACCTACACTTTCCAATAACATTTGGTGCGAAACGTTTGTTTTAATTTCTATGTAGAGTAAGTAACAAACATGTTTAGAAGCACGTGTATTTGCGTACGATTCATAGGCTGCCTGGTAGTGTGCAGTTTATTGTGCGATCCACATTTATGACGTCATAGAACTCATACGCGATGCCGCCATACTTATTGGTTTCGGTTGCTGGCATTACGTTTGCGCTAAAGTTAACCATCGCAAACGGTCAACGGCATTAGGTTTAAAACCGTGTTATAAAACACGTAAAACGAAGTAAAATTGTGTTTTCAGGGGGTCTTGTCGCTATACGTGGTTTCCAACCTTAATTTTTTTTTGTCAATATTAGTAAAGGTGAACAAAAATAAAATTGGCTTGGATTTTAAAACCAACGCATATACTAATGAATCTCGTTAAAATATACATCAGATTTAAATTTTCACGGTTTATAATGCTGTATTCACTAAGAACTAGTGAAATAGAGAAGATACACTAGGTGAACTCCAGGAGGGCTCCCGGCACTGAACGTGTTAACGTTTCATTACCAAACGAATCGCCTTTTATTGTTCCAACTACAAAGGGATATTAAAATAGGAAATTCTATGTAAAACAATGGAGTCGTAATATTGACATTAATTACAAACCAATTATATATATTTTGATTAGCTTGTTTTATTATTTATGTTTATGTTCTTGTAAAGAAATAGTTATAATTTATTATTATTATTTTGTAGACGCCTTTATTTGTCAAAGGGTGGCAAACAACATATTCAAATTATGTTACTCTTAATAATGTATATTTTTGAATTGATTTAAATAATTAAAATCAAATACATTTTGAGTAGTTATACGAGCCGGCGTTTCCGTATGATTAAAGTGCCGTTTATTTATTTATTTTTTACACAATGTACATTTTTGCTAATTAGTAGCTCTGGCGCATATTTTTGAAACTATAGTCGTATATTTGTGAATCATAAGGGCAATGGCAAAGAGTGAACGTTTTGACAAGAGTACAGTATGTGCATTAATTGAGACGCGAGTAATTAATAATATGTGTTGAAAGGGATGCCGAAAGTTATGTAATATAGGGCCCTACGCTAGATCTTCAAATGTCTGATAAAAACTCGTCAAACTACTTTGGCCTGTTATGTACTTTGAAGTTTTCCGTTGTTTTAAGATGAGTGTCAACAAGATCAAGGTAAAAATACCGGAAGATAAACAATAATAGAGCCACAGGAAACTATTTTTTTATACCAACTATGTTTAAAAAAAAAGTGTGACTTTTTTTTAACAAGACATTTTTTTACGTCGTGGGAGTGTTTACAGGCACACATTTCTTCGTTTTTGAATAAAAAGCAATAACGACATTGGGTAGCTTCGGTTTTTGTTCAGGAGGTCAATGTCCTACTTAAAAATTGTAATCTCAAAGTCGTTAATTAAAAAAATGAATACCTTAAGATTTATGACAGTTACGATATTCAGATTAGATCGAAAATAGATTTTTAACTTGTTTAAACGCAAGATTTGAACTCCGGAAGCGGAATCAAAAGTCGCAAAAAGCTAAACCATATTCACCTGCCTAGCCTATTCCAAATTTTGTTGGAGTTGTTTTCCAGTCTAACCGGATGGATCTGGATACCAGTATTTAACATGGAGCGACTGCCTATTTGACCTCCACAGTCTAGTTACTGGGTAATACGATACCCCTTAGGCGGCGTAAGGCGTGGGTGACGTGGGCCACCGCCTGCGGCCTCGCGGTCCGAGGGGCCTCGCACCTCGAAGGTTTAAGCAATATTTACGCTTGACTCTAAGGGTACCATTCCGTTGCCGACCTCAGGCGGCAACTGCAGGCGACGTGTCGCTGCGACACGACTGATTTCTATGTATTCTTATGTATTCATTTCTATGAAGCCGACGTGTCGCTAGCTACGGAAGGTATTTCATAGAAATTAATAGAAAACAGTCGTATTGCGGTGACACGTTGCCTGCAGCTGCCGCCTGCGGTCGGGTACGGAATCGTAACTTAACAAAAAAAAAAATAAAAAAAAATACTATTACGCAAATGTATCCCTTAATCCAAAAATGGTTTTCACAGACCCGCAATATTTTTGACCTGCCTATCTTATATCTCGACCAATACCTAAAAATTTGTCTCGACTCAACAGTTTATTTTTATTTTTATTTTTATTTTATTCGTCTTCTTGCACCACAGGAGGGCCTCGCAAAATGTACTTCGCCCACACCAAATTTAGGTCTTGCCCCGCCACTGGCCCATGCTAAGACTGGTTGTTAGAGTTTCGGACTTCTGACTACCCGTTACGACTGTCAAAGATCTAAAAATGACAGTTATTTCCGTTTGTTATTTGTAGATATTTGGTCTTTGACCTACGGAGGCACGGATGGGTCTCGATGTGTAAATGAATGGTCATCCATCCGTGGTCGACCGCGGAAGGACGAATTTTTTTTCTTGATTAAAAAAAAAAGAAAAAAAAGCGCGTTAATAAATGAAACCCAAATGGGTCACAGAAATTCATATATTATGTAGGTTTACCAAATTTGCAATAAATCTGTCTATTAGATTCGGAGTAAATTGGCTGTGACAGACGGACAGACAGACAGACACACGAGTGATCCGACCACGTGTGAGTGATATAAGGGTTCCGTTTTTTCATACGGACGTACGGAACCCTAAAAACCTAAACCACACATGAACAGGATCGACCCCAATTAAATACGATTGGGTTTCTTATTCGTTATTAGTTGATTGCTTTAAGGGTTCCAGTTACTTATTCTGATGTCTCTCAGGAATATTCACCTTATGTTTCTTGTTTATGAGTGTTACGGAGAATAGTTTTTATGATAGATCTAAGACTGTTGCAAACTTTGATACCTAGAGACATGTTCGGCTGCTTTAAAATACGAAAATTAAATGAGGTATCGATATTAATCGAAAAAACTTTAAAAAATTGTTAATAATTACTTTTGTAGGACACAAAGGATGACTTACAGTATTTCTCAAACGAATTTTCGGAAATGTTTAGATTGATGAAGACACGTATACGTAAAAGTATATACAAATGTGAAATGTCAGATAGTACTCCACTCGTGCTGACCTCTAAAGGGTTGCCCTGACTTTTAGGTTCTGTAAAATGTAAAATTACTTTTTGTTTTTAATTAATTTATGTTTTATCTGGTTAGAAGAAGTGAGTGTTAAGGCTCCCACGGCAGACACGACGCGACAGCGCGACGCTAATCTAGTAGAAAAAACTGTGGTAAAACACGAAAATTGCTCTACCAGAATTGCGTCGCACCGTCACGTCGCGCCTGTTTGCCTAGCCTTTGGACTTGGGTCAACTTATTAACGACATTTTTTGACACATTTAGGTGAAAGGTTTTCTCTAAGAAACGGCTAAATTAGAAGATTGATTACGTCACGCGTGTCCACCCCCACCGCCAAAGTTAATCGCGTTCTAATCAGTAATTTGGTCGTGTTAACGGCCAATTAGTGGGTGACCTTCAAGATGTTTACGTGCAACTAAACCACAATAAGTTAAATAATAGTATAATGTAGCAGTGTGAACATACCGCGTTTATGGTCCATAATCATCATAAGGTATAATTATTTGCCTACGCCAGTACTGATGGACTTTATTCAGCCGAAAGACGTCCACTGCTGGACCTAGGCCTCCCCCAAGCATCGCCACTTCGACCGGTTCGATTGTGTTAACTTAATATAAATAAACACACGAACTGGTTACGCGCAGGACTTTAACCCCTGCCTTAGTATTTTTATTTTATAGGGGTTTATTTTAATCTTCGAAGTAAACAAGTTTTTCTTGTTCACAGGTAAAATGACATTGCCAGCGCCCCCGAGCATGGACGAGTATGAGGACCCGTTCGTGATGAACACGACCAACGTGACCAGCCACCCCGCGACCTACGACGAGCAGTACGCGCTGGACCTGGTGGTGCCGCTCACCGTCACCTATGCCATCATCTTCGTGGCCGGCATCCTCGGCAACACCAGCACCTGTGTGGTCATCGCGAGGAACCGCTCCATGCACACCGCCACCAACTTCTACCTATTCAGTCTGGCGATCTCAGATCTCATATTATTAGTATGTGGCTTGCCGTTTGAAGTGCACAGATTATGGAACCCAGACACGTACCCGCTGGGCGAGGCGCACTGTATCGCCATAGGATTGGCGTCGGAGACGTCAGCTAACGCCACAGTGTTGACAATTACCGCGTTCACGGTGGAGCGGTACATAGCGATATGTCGACCTTTCATGTCACACACCATGTCGAAGCTGTCAAGAGCTGTGCGGTTTATAATAGCTATATGGGTGGTTGCGTTGTGTACGGCGGTGCCGCAAGCGATGCAGTTCGGTATAGTGTCGTATGGGGATAATGGTATGAACGTGAGCGCATGCACAGTGAAGGGTGTGGGTGTTCATCAAGTGTTTGTTATATCTAGTTTCGTGTTCTTCGTGGTGCCTATGTCGATGATATCAGTGTTGTACGCGTTGATCGGCATTAAGTTGCGGACATCTCGAGTGTTGCATCCCGTGAAGAAGCTGTCGGTGGACAGTAATGAGAGAGCGAGTGGTCAGATGCAGTACAGGAATGGAGCGTCACAGAGACGAGTCATCAGAATGCTCGGTAAGTTCCAACACAAACACAGTTTTGGTGGCCTCAAGTATGTTAACGAGATAATTAGCAAAGTGGAGCGACTATTTTCCTCTCAAAAATATATTTAGTAGGTACATAGTTACCCATCCATACTGAATGTACTTACCAACTCCACTTATAGTTTTTAACTTTATAAAACGGACAGTTTGGGTGCTGTATTTGGGGTGGATTTCGTGGAAATGTTAACTTGAACGTTATTGATTTTAGGACAAAAGATAACTATCAACTGGAATCAACTCCTGAAGGATTGAAATGCAATCAAATAGACGTTTACAAGTTTCTAATTTCATGACATTGCCATTGAACTCCTGACCTTCTGGCCTTTGCACTCATCTAATAAAATTGAAAATGCGTTCCTGAGTTCTACATGTTATCTTGTCCAACCTTGAATGGAAGTCTTCATTAATGTATATTATTTAACCTCGTGCCTATTTGTTTCGAAAATCAGTGCAAATAATATTGTCAGGAGATAATCCAGTATCATTTGACAGGGAAAGAGAAGGATTATCAGGGAAATTATTATATTTATACAAAGATTTTAAAAATTGTTCACAATTATATGGGCTAAGACTCAAATCGTTGCGAAGAGGACTTTGAAGTGTCAATCAATAATTAGGTAGAAAATACTAATACCGCGCAAAATAAAAGATTGCAAAAACAATAGTACGTGGAATTAATATTCCGGAATAGAGAACTACTTAATATATTACTTGAACTTATACTTGTTGAATATTGTGATGAACTTTTTCATGAAATACTATTGTATAAACGTTTAATTTATGAGTAGTGACCGCACAAGGTAAATTAAAAATTTTAATTTATGTCACTACGCATCAATAAAATTATTTTAACTTCCATTTTCACTGTAGGTACCTACGGATTCTAAGTAAGTACATTTTGTGGAACGCGAACGGTGCCATTCGTTCCAGACATAAAGATTTGCCTAACGTCCCAGACTGCGAATAATTAGACTAAATAATTTACTTATACTCTCGAGCCATTACACACACTAACTAGTTTTTCATTGATAATAAATAACATGACTGCCGCAGTAACAGATTGCTGAGGGTTGGCTACAGGATTAAACGGGTCGAAGACGTCCCGAGAGTGAAACGTCCTAAAATATTTTAGAATATGTCAAACAGAAATTATAGTTCCTTTTCCGTGGTTTGTTTTCTTTCTTTCCCAGGGGTAACAAAGTCAAAAAGGAAAATAATTAGGGAATTAAGTAGAATTTGTAGGGATGACCGAATGGACCCAAATCGTCGACAAATTGTATTAGTTGCGGTTTATTTGGTGTACGACTGTACCATTATTTGCTCATCTACCCTTTTTCGGGAAAACTACATTATTGTGTACTTATTAAGTTTATTAAACGATACGTTTTATGTTGATATTTGAGTGGGACTTCCACATCAAAGGGCTTAAAAGAAATTTTGTTTCCATAGAGATTTAAGTTTATAAGGAATTATAAAACCAAAAAAATATTTAGTACCACTCAATCTTTTCTATTTTCGATAGTACCTGGTAGTATTTAAATGTTTTTTTTATGGGACAGCTCCAATATGTGAGAGCCGAAGAGGCCGTCAAGAGCCCTATTCAAACGATTTTTATATTCAATCCAATACGTTCCAGAAAACGTTTAATGTTATTATAAAGCAAAAAAAATGTTCAACATTATCTTACTCCAATTGGTTTGGGTTATCAATTTTCAGAAGAAAAAATAAAAGTTTTAGTTTTATTTCAATTGTACTGATATTCCTTGTCATGAAAGAATATTATGATTTTTTTGTAAATGTTAGGTTAGGTTAAAACCTACAATGTTAGCAGTTACAAACGCAGACCAGGGACAAATGGCGTAGTAAAGTGACCCAGTGGACCTATGAGGATGAGGGTCTTACCTCACTTATTTCTATTTTAGTACCTATAACTTACTGTTCGTAATACGAGTACTGTACAATGTAATGTATACAGGGTGGCAGGTTGCTGTGCCGCATAAGGAGGGAGGAAACGCCCGGATGTCATCACTGTGTGGATCACCCGGAGGACACGGTGGAGCATACGGTGGAGGTCTGCCCGGCTTGGGCGGAGCACCGCCGTGTCCTCACGGAGGCGATCGGCGGCGACGATCTCTCGCGTCCGGTCCTGGTTCAGGCAATGGTTCAGAGCGAGAGTGCATGGGAGGCCGTCACCTCCTTCTGCGAAGCAGTTATGCTCGCGAAGGAGGAGGCGGAGCGCGCGAGGGAGATGCAAGATGCGCGCCCTCGCACCCTTAGTCGTCGCAGGAGACGCCCCGGGCGTCGGGAGTCGCGAGCCGACTTCCGGCCACCGTAGGCGCGGGCTTGCGGACGGTGAGCAATGGGTAGCTCGCCGTCCGATAAGGACCAGGCCCGACAGGGTCGACGGCGCGTTGTGTTCCACGCGTGCCTCAAAGAGATGTCAGCACCAACTGGCGGGGTCCGTAAGGACCAATGCCTGCTGGGGTTGCGGGTTTGTCCGAAAGGGATATCGCGGCCCCGGTACATGGGCAACGGAAGGAACACGGGTGGGTTTTAGTCAGTAAAAGTCTGACATGCCATCTCGCTCCGCCCAGAGCCCGAGAAGTCATTTGATGGTTTCACATCCTCAAAAAAAAAAAAAAACTGAGTTCAGATTCATGTACTGAATCCATGGTATCAGTTTTCGCGTCGATTTCCCTGCCACCCTGTATTAGGTACACCCCTGAAGATACTCTCCTGAAAAGAAAAAATATATAAACTTCGCGTTACATATAACGCGAAGTTTATATATTTTTCCTTCCATAGAAGGAAACTTGATTTAGAACGGTTGACCAAAGAGATAACCTGTTTTATGAGAACCCATGTCATATTCTACATTTTATTCACTCGCATAATTGTTTTTGCTTCCAAAGATTTTTTTTTTTGCCTACATATTTATTTAATCAAGGTCATAATTAGGTAGGTATATTGAAATTCTGCGATCATTCTTGTTCATTCATGCGCAATTAATTTGTAATTTCTGCGAAGAAAACCGACCCAGATGAAAATAAACTTGAAGCAGGAGCCAATATGCAAAGAAAACTCGTGGAAATGTACCTAGAAGTTAATAATAAAATTAATTTGTGAATGACTATAGTCGGTTCTTATGTCACCTTGGTTTTAGGAATACCTACTTGAGTGCGAAAGCCGTATCATCGAATTTTGTTTCTTCGAAAACCTTTCAACGACATCTCTATACTGCGACGCCTTGATAAATCGACGTCTTGTTACTGCGATATTTCGTTACATCGAAAAACTGTACTGCGAACGATTTTACTGCGTAAATATCATACTGCGAAGCCTTGTTCAATCGATGTCTCGTTACTGTGATGTTACTTAGGAAAACTTACTTCGGACGACCTTATGGCGATAACCAAGTACATCGATTTTCTTTTCCAAAACAATACCTATGTACATTTTTAACATTTCTTTAAAAGCAGAGAGCGCCATCTGTCATGAATATATCAGTGTTAAAGTAAAGATTGTAGATCATTGCAAAGTTCGTCTGAATTTATTTGTAGCTATAAATGATTAAACTTTTGGTAAATAGATTAACAACAAATTGTTCCTTGTTATTTATTGATTAACGACAAAATAAAGGTACAACAATGTACAATCACACAAAGTAAATCATTAGAAATAAAGATTATCAACGTTAAACGAAATTAGCTACGCACAGTACATCTGCACTAACAAATTATTTACAATTCGGTATTGTTTGCCACACCTCTTAAAAACGTAAGTAAATCCATAGTATGCCTTTTTTCGCACAGTTTCGAAAGTGCATGTGAACGATCTCTCAATTTTTTTCGGGGCGGTGTCCTCGGAATACACGATAAGGCTTTTTCAATGGCATGGTTGGTAGCAGTTTGCTCTTTCATCATTTCCCGAATAGTTTCATATAGGCCATGTCGATTATTATTTAATAGACTATTCCACCTACGATGCCATGCCTCTACTTTATTTTGGGTTCTGGGCAATCGCAGTTCATTGTTCGTATTTATAGACCTATATGAAACTATTCGGGAAATGATGAAAGAGCAAACTGCTACCAACCATGCCATTGAAAAAGCCTTATCGTGTATTCCGAGGACACCGCCCCGAAAAAAATTGAGAGATCGTTCACATGCACTTTCGAAACTGTGCGAAAAAAGGCATACTATGGATTTACTTACGTTTTTAAGAGGTGTGGCAAACAATACCGAATTGTAAATAATTTGTTAGTGCAGATGTACTGTGCGTAGCTAATTTCGTTTAACGTTGATAATCTTTATTTCTAATGATTTACTTTGTGTGATTGTACATTGTTGTACCTTTATTTTGTCGTTAATCAATAAATAACAAGGAACAATTTGTTGTTAATCTATTTACCAAAAGTTTAATCATTTATAGCTACAAATAAATTCAGACGAACTTTGCAATGATCTACAATCTTTACTTTAACACTGATATATTCATGACAGATGGCGCTCTCTGCTTTTAAAGAAATGTTAAAAATGTACATAGGTATTGTTTTGGAAAAGAAAATCGATGTACTTGGTTATCGCCATAAGGTCATCCGAAGTAAGTTTTCCTAAGTAACATCACAGTAACGAGACATCGATTGAACAAGGCTTCGCAGTATGATATTTACGCAGTAAAATCGTTCGCAGTACAGTTTTTCGATGTAACGAAATATCGCAGTAACAAGACGTCGATTTATCAAGGCGTCGCAGTATAGAGATGTCGTTGAAAGGTTTTCGAAGAAACAAAATTCGATGATACGGCTTTCGCACTCAAGTAGGTATTCCTTGGTTTTATTATGTTCTCTGACGTGGGACAATTGGATTAACACTGAGGAATGATATTTCCCGCAGTGTGACGCTTGTCAGCTGTTTTATCAACTCACAACACACACGTAGTTGGACTAATGTGTATGATGTTTAAACTCAACGCTGCAGAATAAAAGTTCAAGCTGATAGTGCCAACATAGTGCACATAGATTAAATCCGTAAAAAAACTGCAAATTAAAGTCAGGATTCTTTTTTGTTTATCAAATGAACTAGAAACTTAAGTTGACTGCATATTCAAATCACAATTCTTTGACTGTTGGATAAAATGGCAAAAACACGAAATATCGACGTAGTGTGTCAATTTGATAAGGAATTAATTTCCTTAACTGTACATTAGGCAGTATATTGTGCTTACTTACTAATGAAAAAGCAGTCTCCGAAAAGTCTTAATTAACTTCTTAATTAAATTAGTTTATCTTTCTTCAACTTTGAAGACTCCACTACCTACTTTTGAAGACGAATGTCTCCAAATCTCCACTACTTTTAAAGACGAATGTCTCCAAAACTCCATTACTTAAAAAAAAACTTATATATCATCTTTTAAAATGGGTTTTTGCTATGTTTTTATGTTGTGGCATGGCAACCGTTTTGTTGCGGAGTTTTTAATGATGAATGAAAAAGAGAAAAATCTATAAATATAAATAAATTGGCCAGTTTGATTGGTCTATTTTGAAGTCATTAATGTTGATGGTTCAAGCCGTTAAGTTTGTGAATTACAGCTATAAAACATAGTAATTTGATGTAGATTTGGTATAGAGGGCTAGCGTGGGTACTGGTATCTAATTGAATGTAAGTTGGACTCGGAAGACCGATTTAAATATGAAATTCAAGAATTATATACAATTCCATGAAATTCAAGAGAACATTGTCGTTTGAGTCGCAACTTTGGAGGATTTTCTATGAGTTTTCAAACTTGTATCTGTATGAGTCCATGAAGTCGATAATATTGAACCTTTTGCCCCAACCTTGTTTATTTTGTGTTAATATCAGTAGATATTTAAAACTGTCGTGGGTTTTGATTTGCAACAGAATAAGTTAATTCTCAAATGGGGTTATGTAGTTAACTTGTACCTAATTGGTGAAAAGCCATTAGGTGTGATAATTAATTTATCTTGACAAGCAGACTGACCCTTGACCAACGTTAGGTTGCAGTAATTAATCACAGATTTTACGAAACACTGGGTTCTTTTTATGGCCCGAAGCATTTTATGGGTAAAATTCATGCTTACACGATAATTTTCTATTTTATTTGTCTAACTAAACCTTAACGTTACAAAAGAGAATAAAAGCGTGTAAAAAGAAGTTATTTAACGTGTTTTTGTTTATGTTATAATGTAACTTTAGAAACAGTACTTTGTTATAATGTAAATAAAAACGTGATAACAGATAATTTCTTTTATTAAAAAGTAACGTGTTTATATAATCAAAAGTAATGTGTAAGGACGTCTATCACGGTTGGCGGGAACCACACGCGAGGAGTGAAAACATTTGAACATGTCCAACACAAGTGAGACACGGGAGTGCGTGCCGTCACGACATAACATCGATCATTTTGTTTGTTTTTTTTCTTCTAAAACGGGACAGTGATGTGAGTTGCACATTATATGTGCTGGAACTAGGTTCTCGTCAAAAGTTCAGCTGATGAGGATTCACACCTTTTTGCTCACCTCACTCAACTCGGTCTATCGCAGTCCACTGCAGGACATAGGCCTCCACAATACCTTATACTCCGCTTTCGGAATCCAGTCTGTCCCAGCCACCTTTTTATGGTCGTCGGTCCATCTAGCTCGTGGGCGTCCCACACTACGCTTGTCGATACGAGGTCTCCACTCCAGGATTCGTCTGCTCCACCGGCCATCGGTTCTTTGAAAAACATGGCACAATACAGCCTTTTTTTTTTGAAAGCGTGGGAAATCATCAAATGACTTCTCCCGCTCTGGGCAGAGCGAGAGGGTGTTGCAGACTTTTACTGACTAAAACCCACCCATGTTCCTTCCGTTGCCTGTGTGCCGGGGCCGCGGTATCCCTTTCTAACAAACCCGCAACCCCAGCAGGCATTGGTCTTTCGACCCCGTCGGTTGGTGCTGACATCTCTTTGAGGCGCGCGTGGAACACAACGCACCGTTGACACGGGCCTGGTCCTTATCGGACGGCGAGCTGCCCATTGCTCACCGTCCGCAAGCCCGCGCCTACGGTGGCCGGAAGTCGGCTCTCGACTCCCGACGCCCGGGGCGTCTCCTGCGGCGACTAGGGCCGCGAGGGCGTGCAGCTTGCATCTCCCTCGCGTGCTCCGCCTCCTCCTTCGCGAACATAACTGCTTCGCAGAAGGAGGTGATGGCTTCCCATGCACTCTCGCTCCGAACCATGGCCTGAACCAGGGCCGGACGCGACAGATCGCCGCCGCCGATCGCCTCCGTGAGGACACGGCGGTGCTCCGCCCAAGCCGGGCAGACCTCCACCGTATGGTCCACCGTGTCCTCCGGGCGATCCACACAGTGGTGACACCCGGGCGTTTCCTCCCGCCTTATGCGGCACAGGAACCTCCCGAAACAGCCGTGTCAGGTGAGGACCTGCGTCAGGCGGAAGGTGAGGACGCTGTGGCGCCTCTCAAGCCACTCCTCAAAGAGGGGACTTATCGCCACAATTGTGGCGTGCCCAGCGCTGGGCTGCGACAATCGCACTCTCCATGCCGCCATGAGATCCCGCCGGAGCTCTGTCCGCTGTGCCGTGATTTCTCGCGGCAGCGGAGTTACACCCCGGCGTTTCGTCTCCTCGCGCAACTCCCACATCTGCGCGAGGACTTTCGCCTCCAGATCCCATGGCAGGGCACAATACAGCCTGTGTTATGTTTGTCGAAGAACCGACCTGAACACAGTGAACACTGACAGATATCAATTTCTGACATTACTTTTATTTAAGCCCATGGGAACTTGAAAGTAAAAATTGATACTTAACATATTTGTACGAAACCAAGTGACAAGGTATCTCTATCTAAATAATCTTATATATATATATGTATATATATAAATGAATCCCTATTTCCCTTGGTCACGGCATCACGTCTTTGTTATTGTAAGGAGAAGGTTTTTACGAAAAGAAAAATTAAGAAAATTGAGCAGAAAATTGGAAAATTTCAGAAAAATTAACGACTATTTTAACTTCGCGCGTTGGACAGTTATTTGCGTTTGGAGAATGTGAATTTAACAGGTATGTAGGTAGTTAGGTAGGTAGGGTAGGCAGGTAGAGTAGGTAGGTAGGTCTGTAGGTAGGTAGCGTAGGGAGGTACGGTGAGTGGGTAGGGTAGGGTAGGTAGGGTAAGTAGGTAGGTTAGGGTAGGTAGGTGCGCTGTAGTTAAGTACATTGTACTACCCCTGCGAAGCCAGGGCGGGCAGCTAGTACTACATATATTCGTGTTCGTTTCAGTGCATTCTCGAGTTTCACTTTGATAACTTCAATATCGGCTTTTACTATCCACTATCCGCCCAGTGCTCTGTTGCATCCAATATCGCACCAATAACAAGAAAGGAAAAATGAAATCTGGAACAGAATCAAATAAAATTTTATGTAACTTCCTATTTTTTAGTTTTCAATACAGAGTTGCTTTTGCTTTTGTAGTGCATTTTGAAGTTATAGGAAAACAATGAAATATGGTAACAAATGGAATTATATTCTTTACAAAACGTGGAAATATTTAAGCATTTTTTCCAGGACAATGGAAAACGTTCTAGTTGCGAACTGACACGCAAAACTGATTGTGTCATACGTAGTGTGAAATACGAGTATGTATGGAATTTAGTTCACAGTTCATAATAGGTATGCAATTTAAATTTATATAATTATAATATATATTTATATTTGTTTATGCAAATACAATTGGCCAGGAACCTGTGATTAATTCAACGCATTGACTATATGCAAAAAATCATTTGTAAAACATTTTTGTGTGTTTATTTTAAAACATATTACATATATTTAAACCAAGGAGGCTTGTGCCACAATCGTATAACATCTCATAGCCACGTTATAGTTCTGGGTCAGATTGTTAAAATGTATGCTAGGTTTTCTACGAAATCTACAGAAAAACTATTTCGTCCAAACAAGTATATGTGCGGCAGTTGGATGCACTCCTAAATTGCTGAAATTCTTTGCTGATCATATGAGTAACAGAAAGCAGTATGTCGAATATGCCGGGTACAAATCTGAGCCCTATTTTACGAGGTCAGGCGTAAGTCAGGGCAGTAATTTAGGACCACTTCAATTTATAATAATGGTAAATGATTTGCCCGAGGTCGTCAGGAATTCCAAGTGCCTGTTGTTTGCTGACGATCTAAAATTACTACTAGCTATGAAAGAACAAAAGGACTTTGAGCGCTTACAGGAAGACATAGACAGGGTTGTTGAATGGGGAAAGAAGAATAAGTTGGTGTTTAATACTTCAAAGTGTTCGGTAATAACTTTTAGTAGGATGAAAATGCCCAAGAAATATGACTATAGAGTGGACAACACGTTATTGAAAAGAACGGAAACGGTGCGTGATTTAGGAGTACGCCTTGACTCGGACCTGGCATTTCGTAATCACATAGTAAATGTTTGTAAAAAAGCCTATAGGAGCCTAGGTTTCGTCCTAAGAAGGGTAGAGGGTTTTACGAGCATCGCTGCGCTAACTTCTTTGTACAATGCATTAGTAAGAAGTCAGCTCGAATTTAACGCAATCATATGGGCTCCGCATGAAGCTAAATATAGCCTCATGCTAGAGCGTATACAAAATAAATTTACTAGGTTTCTGTACCTAAGGTGTTATGGTGTATACCCATTTTATCCATTGATGTATCCAACTTTGTTTGTTATAGGCATGGTGGGATACAATAAATTGGAAACAAGGAGGGACATAACTCTTGCTACCTATATTTTTAAATTATTGCGTGGCAAGACTTCAAACTCAGGTATATTGAAAGAAATAAACCTGTGTGTGCCCGACAATTATGTATTGCGAAGGCGACGGCCACGTCTATTGGCGGTGCCTAGTAGTAGGACCAATCTGCTGAGTAAAGCCCCTATAACGCGTACCTTGCGTGTGCTTAATGACGTAGCAGACATCATAGATATTTTTACTTGTTCTCTGAGTGAGTTCACAAAAACCACAATGTATGTAATATGTATAGTAAATTATAAAATTGTAATTATGGCCACACTATTGAATTAGGAAATCCCTGTAATGATAGTGATGATGAGTTAATAAATAAATAAATAAATAAATGTGTCACTCGGTAGTAGGTACACGTATTTATACACATAAAGTGTTTAAAACATAAATAAACTTCTGTGTAATTACTGTTGTACGTATAATAAACATGTGGCTTGGAGCGTTAAGAGCTTTTTTTGTCAAAATATAATGGGTTGAAGCGCCATTTTATTGGCTGCATAGGCTTTGTCTACGTCTATTTAAAATTACACAATATGCGGCTTGTTTCATGGCGGTTTTTGCTCTATTTGCTATCTAAAAATATAGAAGTCATTGTACACATTGACTTCTTTATTTTCATTGTTATTTATAAATAGAAAATATTAAAAAACTTTTTACAAAATAAAACAACCGACTTCGAAAAAAAAAACACTATAAAAGTGAAAAGACACCGACTTCCGAAATTAAATTTACTTTTCACTTTATAGTGTTTTTTTTCGAATTCGTTTGTTTTTTTTTGTAAAAAGTTTTTATTTATCACTTTTTAGTTGTGTTCGAATATCACTACCTGCTATGTAAATATCAGTGACAGGAAGGTATCATCATATCATCCACATATACTGGGAAAAATTAAGTGGGAAAAATACGTATTTTTGAAGCTTACTTAAAAAGTACCCAAGCAAAGTTAATAACAATTTTATGGGACCAACTTGGAAGCATACACTTTCACACAAAAAAATAATTTTCAAAATCGGTCTACAATTGACGGAGAAATCGGCGGACATACATTGTGTGTGTAAAAGTATGGACAAGTCCATACTTTTACACACACTGTTTTACACGCACACACAATTTGTCTGAAATAAATGAATAAATTAAATGAAATTAAAAAAATAAAAGAAAACATACAAACGCGACAACATATATATATCCTCCTTTTTGGAAGTCGGTTAAAATACTATTATTATTGACAGAAAGTAACTTTTTAAAAGTACCTAACTCGCTCTAGTTTGTTTGGCGATAAATCCAAAATACTCAACAATAGGGATGATGACAAAAATTTTTTTTAGTCAGTATTTGAGATTATAAAAAAATATTGGACACGTATTTTTTCTTTTTTTACGTAATCTAAAGATTACGGCGATACATTGAGGTAAAATGTGCCATGACGTCACGAGTATGTAGATTTTATACGTACTAGTGACGTAGCGACCCGCACTCCCCAACTTAAAATGCGTTTTATCTAAGCAATTTTGTATTAATATGATAAAGCAAAAAATACTTGTCTAATATTTTTTTATTATCTGACTGATGGACTAATTAGTTTTTTTTTTTTTTTACCCAGGCGTCATCCCTATTGAACCACGGATAAACAGATAAGTACGAGTAGTTTTAACTTTACGTACAAGTCTCGAGGTCGGAACAAATTAAACTAATAACAACAGAACCAACAATAATATTTTTGTTATAATAATAATGCAGATTTTACGACCATAAGCTTATTATTTACGACACTTTCTATATTCATAGTATTATGTTTAAACGGTTGCAGCCAGTTTCAAGTTCATCTTTATTTGGCTCAATTGGCGTCTGTAGAATGTGTGAATTCAGGGTCATAAGATCGATTCCCGCGGAACGATAAAATTACTTCGAGCCATATATGTATAAGTGATTTATGTTCTTTTAATCGAACATGTGGTACATAAACAAGTAGCGTGAAGTAGAACATTATTAATTTTTCACTGAGACGATTTTCCACACAATAGTTTACACCTCATTACAGCCCCTTCTTTATCTTTTCTTTACCTTTTCTTACCGGGTCCATTCTGTGTGTCCTCATTTGCTGGTTTCTATGTTCAGTGATTTAGACAGTGCGTTGTAAGTCAGTCAATCAAGAAACTGATTTACGAGTATATTATAGATGATTGAGTCAGGTTTAATTGTGAGTTTATCTATGCATCTGTTCAGTGATTAGATTTTTTTTTGTTACTATGTATATAATATTCTTGTTTTAGAAACCTCTAATTTCCTGTAATTATTTTGGCATTCGAGACACGTAGTTATCGCGTTTTTGTTTCAATGACTGAGTTTTCTTGATTATAGACGCAAGAACAAAACATGCTTAATTAAAAAAAACCTCATGAAGTAGATAATATTACCATACGATTATTTGCTTTATTTATTTATAGCAGATAACAAATTTTAGTTAACCTACAGTACACTTTTTAGGGTTGTTCCGTAGTCTTCTGCCTGACGCAGGTCCTCACCGGACACGGTTGTTTCGGGAGGTTCCTGTTCACGATAAAGCGGGAGGAAACGCCCGGGTGTCACCACTGTGTGGATCGCCCGGAGGACACGGTGGAGCATACGGTGGAGGTCTGCCCGGCTTGGGCGGAGCACCACCGTGTCCTCGCGGAGGCGATCGACGGCGGCGATCTCTCGCGTCTGGCCTTGGTTCAGGCCATGGTCCGGAGCGAGAGTGTATGGGAGGCCGTCACTTCCTTCTGCGAAGCAATAATGCTCGCGAAGGAGGAGGCGGAGTGCGCGAGGGAGGACTAGATGCGCGCCCTCGCGGCCCTAGTCGCCGAAGGAAACGCCCCGGGCGTCAGCAGTCGCGAGCCGACTTCCGGCCACCGTAGGCGCGGGCTTACGGACGGTGAGCAATGGGCAGCTCGCCGTCCGATAAGGACCTGGCTCGGGTCGACGGCGCGTTGTGTTCCACGCGCGCCCCAAAGGGATGCCAGCACCAACTGACGGGGTCCGTAAGGAACAACGCCTGCTGGGGTAGCAGGTTTGTCCGAAAGGGATATCGCGGCCCCGGCACACAGGCAACGGAAGGAACACGTCTGGGTTTTAGTCAGTAAGAGTCTGACACACCCTCTCACTCCACCCAGAGCGGGAGAAGTCATTTGATGAATTCCCATCCTCCAAAAAAAAAGGGTTGTTTCGTAGTAAACAAGGAACCCTTATAGTTTCGCCATGTCCGTCTGTCTGTCTATCTGTATGTCGGTCCGCGGCTTAGCTCAGAGACTGTTAGTACTAGAAACCTGTAATTTGGCATGGGTATACATATTAATCACGCCGACAAAGTGGTGAAACAGTAACAAAAAAAAAAATTTTTTTTAGGTTACCTCCCCTACACGTAAAGTGGGGATGTTTTTTTTTTTTCGTCTATCCTATGGTGTCGTTGGAAAGTTCGTTCAAAAATATTGTGGGTATGTCAAAGCCATTTTTCAATTTAGGGATCCGTTTGCGAAATATTAAGCTTTAAAGTGCTAATATTTGTTAGAGTATACGTATAGTGTCCCCTGCCAGCTAAATGGTTGTACATAGATTTATGAAAAAAATCACAGCAGTAGTATATATAACGAAGTTAAAAGAAAAACTATCACAGCTAAGTAGGCCTTACAGGTTAACGAGTAATAATCGACCAACTTAAATTTGCAGTTTGAAAAACATGTTCTCCCATACATTCCGTATGGGAGAACATGTTTTTCAACTACAATGTTAAGTTTGTTTTTAGGATAAATTCATCCCAACTACGGAACCCTTCATTGTGCGTGGTCCGACACCCACTTGGCCGGTTTTTCTATTCTCGGCTGCACCACCTACGCCCCTTTCGGAATAACTTAACTCATTGTTTTTAATCGTTTATCCATTTTATGTGCAAATAAGTGTCGAGCACGGCAGATTTTTTTGTTCATATTTTCAGTATTGGTCCCGTAGTAAAAGTTACTTATAATGATGAGCAATGACCCCTTCTCAAATTCTTCACTATTTTAATTGCACCTAGTCGAGACGGAGATCACAATTTCAGGTTCCTGAGATCCGGGATCTCAGGTTACATCACCGTCGCCCAATCTAATTCTTAGTTGTATAAGGAAATGATAATATCTTGAATACCACTCAATTAAATATCAACCAAGCTAATCTTCGGTAATAAATTACAGCTTCATTTTTATTGCCACCAATGAAAAAGTATATTTGTTGTCAGTCGACTGCATGGATCTTTTAGATTTTAGTTAGGTATATTGCAAAAACATTATTTACACCGTTGTTTTCAAGGAATTCAAGATAGTTTCTCTAAGAAGCGTGTACTATTAAATTGCTTTTATAAACTTATTAAAAACATTTAAAGCGGTTGTTCGAAAATATTATTTCGGTAGTTTATTAGGAGTTGCTCGAATTTTTGCGAATAAACCTAGCTACTCCAATCGTTTAAGTCCCTCGAAAATTGTTCGGTTGGTCATGTACTACTCGTTATTACAAAATAAACGTTTAGATCTATATTTTAATTTTTAACCAACATACCTAAGTACGTCACCCAAACAACCATTGATTAAAAATAACCGCAAATCGTTACTGCTTATGTAAAATAATGCTGTTGGTGATGATGTACGTAAGTAAACACCCAGCTGGCTATGGGATAGTAAAGTTTTGTATACGTAAGTCGCATGCGGCTTGTTCACGTGAAACAAACAAAACTTTAGTGTATTCATAATCCTGTACGCATACCCTTCTCTTCCCATTTCCTAGAAAAAGACCACCAACTATCTTCCTAGATTAATTTACTGGAATCGTTTCAGACATCGATTAATAAACAATAAAACGCAGTGGAGCCGGAACGACGACGATAGTGAATTTTCATGCTGCAGTTATGTTCTTAATACGCGGGGTGTCGAGAAAATAACTTCAGCCTTCGAGCTTAATCTCTTAATTTTTTTAATCTTCAGCTTGCTTAGTGTTCAATCTGTGAACCTGAAGGTAGTCTTTCTCCAATAATATTGAACTTATTTCCTGTTATATTAAGAGTAATGTGCTACTCCATAGGGTAAACATTGTTTTTTCCCTCCAGTTGCGGTGGCGCTGTCATTCTTCATTTGCTGGGCGCCCTTCCACGTGCAAAGACTGCTGGCCATCTACGGAAAAAGTTTGAAACACCCTTCAGATACCTTCTACCTGGTAAACTTCGAATTTTATATAATTTACAAAGTAAGATTAAACTTTCATGAAGTTGGCAAGAACATTTTGAGTCAGGAATTCAAAAACTTGATTTTTCTGTGATGGTTCTAGTAATTGGATGTCTCTTTTAAGTTTTGGAATTTTGAACTTCTTATCTTTAAAGAGAACTGATAAAGCTAACAATTTAAAATCCCAAACAGAAACAAAGAGTTTGTATATATCCCTGAATAAATTGTACTTCCCATTCGTTTAAGATTTGTCAGATGTTGGATTATTTATGATATTGATATTTATTGTCTTGCGTTTGTTTTATGTGCAGGTCTACATCGTGCTCACGTTTTTATCGGGGGTGCTCTATTTCCTGTCAACCGCCATCAACCCCTTTCTCTACAACATCATGTCGAATAAGTTCAGAAACGCCTTCAAGGTAAGATTTTGTTAAATTTTATAATTGATCTACTTGTATTGTTACCTCACAAGACGTCATTTTTCATTTTACAACAACCTTGGTCATTTAAACCCTAATGATATTTTGTTTAAAATCTGGTCTCAAGGGTTTAATATTACATTATAATGATGGAGCACTTCTTTTGTAGTTTAAAACAATTTGATTACGTAAAATTCGAAAATCCCCGGCATTTAAACGCAATTTTCCGCTAAGCTAAAAGTTGAAAATTTAGAGCATTTTATGGTTTTATCTACAGTATTCAGACCAGGCAGCCGGCTGCGTGAGCACAAACAAAATAAAAAGCAAACTGCAACATTGTTTTCTATCTTCATATATGCATTCCACTATGCTAATATCAGCTGCTTCCTATTTCTTTTCAAAGTAATAAGATACGGTACATAATTTCACCGTTTTATTATAGGAAGTAGCCTTAGGTGCGGCGATATATTAAATTCACAGTGCCAAACGTAAACAGACAGACCGACTGAATCCGTTTTGTTATTGGTCTCTGTTTTCGGTATTTACAGTAATTTGGTTTGTTTATCGATATCCGGATATCGATAAACAAATCAAATTCTTTTCGGAACACAGTTTTTATCGTATCATTAAATAACTGCGGTTAACAATAAACATTGATAATAATTGGATGTGATCATTATAACACAGTCCTTTTTTTTGTTAGAAATAACATTTTGTGATTAATGCTTCAGAAAGTGGCCGAAATAATACGCTTGCTTATGTTATGGCTCAGCTCAGCTTCAAAGAAAATGTCTTGTTTTCCTTATTTTATCAGTTTCCTTCAACCTGATATTATAAGTTTGTGAAATGAAGTGAAACACGTCCGAATATGGGATGGATAGATCCAATATGCATCGTTACCCCGGCTCTACACGTTGGTATGGCCGCAGCGTTTCGACCAATATATCGAGCCGGGTAACCCTTTGCAAATTCCTTTAAACTAAATCTTTGCTTCCATCCTGCTATCATCTTCACAGGAATTGATAGAGAACTGTATTCTTGGGCACTTTCACTAGCCGAAACTGCCTCGATGATCTATTGGACGCAAATAGCGATAGGCTCGCCCCCTATTACATGGGACTCATAACTCGTGAATTGTGGTTGTGCATAATATACGTACGCCTCTGTCTAACCCTTCGGGGATTGCAGGCGCGATATTATGTTTATCTTATATATAAAATTCTCGTGTCACAATGTTAGTTACCATACTCCTCCGAAACGGCTTGAGCGATTTTTTTAAAATTTTATATGCATATTCAGTAGGTCTGAGAATCGGCTACTATCTATTTTTTATACCCCTAAGGTAGGTAGGTATGTAGGTATGTAGATACGTAGGTATGTAGGTAGGTAGGGTAGGTAGGTAAGTGGGTAGGGTAGGTAGGGTAGGTAGGTAGCGTAGGTAGGTAGGTAGGTGCGCCGTAGATAAGTACATTGTGCTACCCGTGCGAAGCCAGGGCGGGCAGCTAGTTTATTTATATAATTAACCATTTATGGAAACACATAAACAGACAAGAAGAAAGAACAGAACAGTACATACAAAGGTGATACTTATGTTATGTTATTACTAGCCTTTCCTGTTTATATAATCCGAATGTCTTCAATAAGGCATTCAATGTCAAGGCTTGGCTATCGATAGCCTACTGATCTGAAGATTACGAACACTCCCGTGGTTATATTCAACACATTGACCCATTTTCCCCGTTGACCCTGCACGACTTGTGCCGAGAGATAAGCAGCTTTGGAAATTTAACTCGCTATATACACACAACAGACTGTAGGTACTTGGTTTAGACTTAAGAATGTGGAAATTTTAATAAAACAATAATAATTAAAAACAACATTAATTAATTTAGTCAAACTGGATCAGTAATAGATATGACAGTTCCACTTATGTGGCAGTTTTCGGAGCTTTGTACAGTTTGGTTAACCCCTGGACCGCCAGTCTAGGTTTACCTAAAAGCACTAAAAAATTTGACCTAATCTCAAGTACTTTTTGTTTTTTGGGTAGGCCTTCAGAAAAACGGAGAATTCGACAATATACAGCCATTAACACGGCATATATACCTTCCTGCGTTCGTTATGAGTTAACTTAACTAATTATATCATTCATTCAGGTAATAAAACTGACCTTATCTCGCAGTGATGTGATCTGTTTCCATTTTGATAATTTTCATTCGCTTAAGTTAAACAGAAAACATTTATCCATTTCAGACTAGCAGTTTGGTGTATGTTGTTTCACTTTTAAATCTCTAACCAAGAGTAGTGCATGTTCCATTATTTTAACTGCACTTTACAAATAACGGATTTCAAATATAGATACCTAATCCTGAACTTTTATTGACGTTTTTACAGGTTGTCATGTATCAAAACACGAAAGATATTCTGTTAATACGTATCTTATAAATTAAAGTCACAATTCATGTCGTCTGTGTGACCGCGCTGTTCTTCTACACTACGCAAAGGATTTTTATGCTGTGTCACTATTATTTAGAGAATTTATTCCAGAAGGTTTATGTTTATAATACATTACTATCATACTTACATATAATAAGGAAATCTCCATATTTTGTCAAGCTCTTTCTCTATGAACTTGAATAAAAGGAAGATTTATCAGTTACGTGTTATTCAGCAACGGCTGATGGAAAAATATATAATTAAGGTCGGCCGTTTTCCTTGAGGGTAGCAGGAGATAGGGTGGGTAAGCATCTGTAACTAAGTATTTATTTCATATTAAACGCTGCATGACCTCTATAAATGCATTTCTTGTCGATATCACTTAGTTCTCTCATTAGAGCAAAAACAAATAAGACTGGTTCAATTATTCTCATATTTAAGTTGTTCATGCAGATTGTCTGAAAGCAAAAAATATAAATATATAAAAGGAAACATTTTGGTTGTGAGGGAAAAGCCAAGAATTCTTAGAAAATTATAATTTTAAAACACACAATAACAATGAAATCATTTCAATAAATGAAAATGTCAGAAAAAACTGATTAATAATAAAAAATAATAAAAAAAACAAAAAATTATTGGAATCTATTGTGAAATGAATGATATAATATGATGAATATATATAACAAAAGAAAGATTCTCAATGATAAGCTGACAGGTTGACACAACATAGAACTATTTAATCAATACTGTGCACTCCCTATTGCGTCCGATTAGGTGTCGAATCGTATTTTGGAAAACCTAACGGTGCGTTTGATTTAAAATAATATTACTGATGAAATGAAGGTAGGCTTTTTTTCAAATATTATCAAATATTTCGGTATTATCTATAGTATAACACTCAGCTCAGTGGCAATGTTAAAATCTCACGACCCAGACATTAATCATTGTCAAACTGTCACCTTGACTGTCAAAGATTAAATCATCTAGGATTCTGATGTTATAAAAGGAAATGTCTGGAATAGTGGCAGAGGTAAACACCTCAGATTTTAATTAGAGAGAGATACTTTAGAATGTTACTTACGTGTGAGAGAGCATTTAACTTCGTCATGTCGGAGTTCAACTGCGGTTCCGCTAATGACTGTACAGTCTGTATGAAAATGAGTTAATTGTTCTGTTTATTGGACTGAATTATATTGGGTGGCAGGAGAAACCATCTATAAGTTAATTGATGATCCTAACTAATATTATAAATGTGAAAGTGAATTTGTTTGTTTGTTACACAAGTGGATTTGGATGAAATCTGGCACATAGGAAGACCTATTCTTCAGGTCCAAGATTGGTTTACGGTAAATAATTTGGTACTAAATAAAAAAAATAACCAAATGCATTAGATTTAAATTACCTAATGTTAGAAGTAGCGAATGTGACATCATATTGAATGGAGAAAAACTGGAATTTATTAATCAAACGGTTTTCCTAGGAATCACGCTAGACGAGAAATTACAATGGGGACCTCATATAACATCTCTTGCGGGGCGGCTAAGCTCGGCCGCTTATGCGGTTAGAAAGATAAGATAGTTAACAGACGTTGAAACCGCGCGTTTGGTCTATTTTAGCTACTTCCACAGTATTATGTCGTATGGCATTTTACTGTGGGGTCGGGCTGCTGACATTGAATCAATCTTTATCTTACAAAAGAGAGCTGTCAGAGCCGTTTATGATTTACATCGTCGCGAATCTCTTAGGGAACTATTTGGAAAGATTAATGTTATGACGGTACCTTGCCAATTCATTTATGAAAATATTATGTATGTAAGAAAAAATCTACATATTTTTAATAAAATAAGTGATAGACATGTTTTAATACTAAAAATAAAGATAAAATAGATCAACCATTTTTCAGATTATCTAAAGTACATACATCTTTTATGGGGTACTGTGTTAAATGTTACAACAAAATACCTTGTGATATTTTACAATTAAATGAAAGAAAATTTAAAACTTATATTAAAAGTACACTTTGTAAACAAGCATATTACAAATTAGAGGATTATATCCAAGATAAGAATGCTTGAATTGCAGAAACATGCTGGTCCAGCTCCATAGGATAATCTAGAATCTAGACAAAATCAAACTGGTTGCTAATTTAAGTTGTATAAATTATTATATTTTATTATATGACATTGATTTTACATTCTGTGATTACTTCCTCACACACTGACTTATTAATTGTAACTTTTTTTTTTTTTGGAAAATCGTCTACTTTTACAATGTTTGTAAATATGTGAGAACCATGTATCTATCACATAAGTAATTAATTTATCTGTCGTTGCTCTCTTTAAAAAAATATTTTTACCTATATTGTGGTATAGTAATTTATTTTTTTTATTTTTAGATGCATCGTCTTCACATATAATTATATAACTAATGTACCTACATATACAAAATATTGTAAAACATTTTAAAAGAGTAACGGTGGAGTTTCTTGCCCATTCTTCTCCATACGAAAACTACCTTTTGGAAGGGGCGACTAGAATCTTTTTTTTTTTTTTTTTGTAATTGTTGACGTTCAAAAGTGCCTTGCATGGGCCTATTTGAAATAAATGATTTGACTTGGACTTCGACTTTGACCATGATCTGGGTTAGGACATATGATACTTTTTATTCCCCCGCGATCGAGACTTTTGCGGGTGAAACCGGGGGCGCAGCTAGTAGTTAATATTTGTATTAGTGCGTGTCTTTAACATGAGCATTCATTCACGATCTTTAACGTGGTGGTTGAATGGCGGATTCGGAAGGGCGGTGCTCGTTTGAACGATCCGTACCGGGAAAAAAAATCTAGCCCACGAACTTACACTCGCGGTGTACCTTTACACATTACGCAAAATTTCTTCCTTAAACATTATTGTAGTAGACCTGTACGGGCATATTCTACGCGCAGATCTACATGTTTCAAATAGCACTCTTGTAGCAAAATTTATAAAACAATAAACACTTAATAGTGTCCAGTCATGGATAGAGAAGCGAGTAAGTATGACCAGCATGGCCAAGGGATTTACAGTACGAATTCTCTAAGTAGTTACGTCGTAGAAGGAACGTGCTCTGTAGCTTAAGTTAGTCTGTGGTAGGCCTCTACCATAATTAATGATTATACAATCTTATTCCATGCATTCTGCTGTCTAAGAATTAAATGCAGCTTAATTAACTCTTGGTATGAGCAGAGATCCGTATTCCGGAGACTTGGGTAGAACCTAAATCTACCAATTTACATCAACGAAAATGGATGATATTGAAGTGATCAAGATTGTAATGTGTGGCTTGTATCGTCAATATGTATCGTAGTAGACACAGCTAAGTATATGAAATCTTTTCTATTCAAAGTACCATTTATTAAACCAATTAGTAAATAATACGAAAACGTCGATACGTAGGTAAATACAATGACGAGGAAAATACGCTTACGTCTTTAGTAAGGCTAGTGAATTCTTTCTTCTTTGATATTGATTCAGTAGGCAGGTGCGTCGTATTAGAGATGTGTGTGGGACTCTGAGGAGTGAAAATAATATACGTAACGTTCTCCAACCTCAAGCATGTCCTCACCCGTTAAGTGGGTGGAGTAATGGCAGGCGACCCGTAGGCTGTCGGGCGTTGCTTATGTATGCTTTTGCTAGCAATGTTTTTTTTTATGAAGATGTAATCTAATTTATTAGGTACTCGTAGACTATTTGGGGTTTATTTACATACGTTGCTTAAAGTTAAGTGACGTTCAAACGACCAGAATCTATAGTTAAACAGTCGCTCATTATTACTTAAGTTGAACCAAAGTTTATAAATAAACCCCTTTGCGTCAAAACCTGTGAGTACTAATTAACTTTGTCAAAGCGGTATAGTATTTACTTAATAACTCCTCGAAATGCAAGATAGTTCAGAAAAAAAGTCAATAAACGTTGGAAGTTAATAAAGTTTGTTCATTAGAAAATGGAAAAACAACGGTTAGATCATTTATGATGTTTAGCTATCAATACATAATATATATCAAAATAAAATATATGTATCAAAACATCATAGATGATGTAACCGTTGTTTTTACCGTTGTTTTGACTATAAGTACCTACTTATTCATTGTATATTCGGGTCAGTGACAGCTCGGCCCGAGTTTGTTGACGTTGTCTTAAATACTGCGAATATCACACGATTATCACCATTTGTACCTACATGATATGACTACTGGTACCACCTAGATCAATGGTCATGTCAGATGCACAATCCATTGTCTCAAATACCTAATAGTTAACAGCCACAAAAAAAAAAAAAAACTAGAAGAATGAACTCGGGTCACCTCATTTCTTTTTATTAGTTTTTCCAATTGTTTTTTCCTCATTCAAGTCACTCAACTGTCGTATTTCAAAGAACTTAAATCAATGTTGAAACTTTGGAGAAATTGGGACAAGTAAACAATCCTATAACAAAAAAGACTCCACAGTTTACTTTAACTGAAGGTTTTGAAACTTCCAGACACCTGGAAGGTTTTGAAAATGACAAGTCAATCAATCTGCGTAGAGCCTTTTCCCAACTATGACATGAAATGAAATTGTTTATTTTGACTAACGGAATCACTTTTACAGGTCATATAAAAAAAGATGGAGTCGACATTGTTATCTGGCTACCTCTGAGAAGAAATGACTAAACAAACTTAGGGTTCAAAGTTTCTTTTAAAGCCCAGAGAGAGAGAGGTAATCTTGGTCAGATCATGCGACGACCATGTAGATTAGTGTCTGAAATGGTCTTTTAAGGAAAGTCCATTTCAGACACAACAACATAATGTTGGGGTCGGCTTCCAGTCCAACTGGATGCAGCTGAATACCAGTATTTTACAAGGAGGGACTGCCTATAAGAATTCCACAATTCAACACAGTTACTGGTTAACACGATAGCCCTTGGTAAGACAGGTTGTCAGACTTTTTGACTTCTGACTACCCGTAACGACTGTCAAAGATCTACGAATGTCAACCGGAACCAACGGCATAACATGCTTTCCGACGCACGGAGGGGTTTCGATATGAAATGGATTGTCAGTTCACCCCATTCACGAACTGACTGCGGCAAGCGTAGCTTAACCCTTCGATCGACCGTGTTCCTGTGGATCTGTTATCATTTAGCCATAAACCACTCTGGCAAAAAAAAAAGTCACGTAGGTTTTAAAAATCGAAAGTGTGTGTTTTAAATTCAATTCCATCAATCAATCATGAAAAATTCTTTCAGAAGCGGACAATCTCGTTAATAAATTAAAATTTGGCAAAAGGACGGGTATTCCGTTACGTTACAACATTCGGTTGATTGAATATTGTAGTTAATAAACAATCCCTTATAAACTTTTCACAAATTACCACCTACCTGAACGTTTCAACAAAGATGTGAAAAGTTTTAACAGCGTGCTTTTTTTTCTGCTGTTTTTGATTGGTAATATTGGGATATAAAATATGTATGAGCCATGAAATAATATCTATACATTTAATAAAATTATAGCGAAGTCAAAACTGACTCCTGTAACTGTACATTGTTTTTTTTTTTTAAAGTAACTGCGACGAGGTCTGGGAACGATTCTAATGCCGAAAATATAGTTTTTAGAATTTTTGTGTGTTTGTCTGAAATATTCTAGCGTCACGAAAATATTACCGAATAGATGTTTTTCATATTTTGCATAGATATTCCTTATAAGTCTGGTCAGTCTATAGGTCATTATCACGCTATTTCATATGGGGGATGAGCAATATTCCAATTTGTTCGTATTCTTTTATAGTTTACCGCAAATTGTAAAAAGACGAGCCGAAAGGTAAAGTATTGCGGATAGTTACAGATTTAACCTTTTAAATGATTGTTATCACGCTATTCCTTTATGGAGCTAAGAAGGCAATCATGACATAATACGAGTATAAGAGCAGCTATTTTAGTCAACTTTCAACAAAGGAAGTAGACGACCGATTCGACGACTGCTTTACAAACGTAAGTTTGATTCCTAACAATTGATATTTTTTGTGCTTCTTTTGTTTACATTTTGTTATTCTATTATTATACGTAGATAGTTCGTAGAACATACATAGAAAAACATAAAGTTTTGACCTCTTCAGCCATCTTTAGTTAAAATAAAAATAAATATCTATGGTTATGTGTATAAATGAGAAATTCTGTGTGTTTACCATCTACTATTATATTATTTTAGTGATAGCCGTTCGTCAGGAATAATCTGTAAGAAGTTATCAGTCAGTGTATCAGGGTTGTGCCATTAGGTAGTCTATGCAGGAACACAGGCATTCTTAAAAAAAAAAAAAAAAAAAAAACAAAGGTCATTTTGATACATTATTTTTGGAGATCACCTTTTAAGAAAGGAATTGCTGGTGTTAGGAGACTCCGCGCTTCCACTTATAATTATCTTATGCAATTGTAATAAAAAAATAAAATATTGCAAATGAATGAGCATTAAGTATAGAAAAGGGCCAGACCGCGCGTGTAAGTGTGACATGTGTAAGTATGGGTGAGGGTGTGAAGAGTGAGAGTGTGTAGTGTGTGAGTTATAATGAGCATATTTAGTTCTCCTATCTTAATTAATATCCTGTACAATATTATATATAAATAAGAAAGTGTGTCTGTTCGTTTGCTTGTTACGCTTTCACGCAAAAAGGCTGAACAAAATCATGAGATTTGGCACAAATTTGGTCAAAAATTCACTAAAAAAGAAGCAAGCAATGGAAAATTGCTATTGAAGGTTGCGGAGGTCGACCTCAGGACGAACTGCGTCTCACACGGACAAGAGTACGTCGCGTCGATTGCTCCCGCGTCACCAGTCCTGACTCTCCTCATATTTTGGTTGCTGAGACCAAAACTACAAACGTAGTATACATGGGTTTTTTTTTTAAATATGGTTGTTATTAGTATGTTGTGTGTTGTCTTACGACTTTCACGCGAATGAAGTCGCGGGCAGAAGCTAGTGTTATCATATAATAGAAGTTGACATAGGATGATTAGATAGGAATGATTCAGCATCACTCGTAGACGTTCACTATTTTTCCTTATACTATCGAATACCGAATTTAGGGAAGTAGAAGCCAAAATGTAAATAAACTACTTTTCAATAATTCCTTTGTTGATACCAATCACACGAAACACAATAGCCAATACAATTGAACAGTGAGTACTTGTCTGTTTACATTTTGTCTTGTGCCACCCTGAATGAACTATAGTTACGTAGGTACACACATTAATGGCCATATATTTTTTCAGAATGATATAAACAACTTACTTCAAGTTTTCTAAATGAATAAAAATACAATACCTAATACATGTGATGTGACTTTAGGTTACAATTTAACATGTCCTCGCGCACATGTGGGAGTTGCGTGAGGAGGCGAAACGCCGGGGTGTAACTCCGCTGCCGCGAGAAATCACGGCACAGCGGACAGAGCTCCGGCAGGATCTCATGGCGACATGGAGAGTGCGATTGTCGCAGCCCAGCGCTGGGCACGCCACAATTGTGGCGATAAGTCCCCTCTTTGAGGAGTGGCTTGAGAGGCGCCACGGCGTCCTCACCTTCCGCCTGACGCAGGTCCTCACTGGAAACGGCTGTTTCGGGAGGTTCCTGTTCCGCATAAGGCGGGAGGAAACGCCCGAGTGTCACCACTGTGTGGATCGCCCGGAGGACACGGTGGAGCATACGGTGGAGGTCTGCCCGGCTTGGGCGGAGCATGGCCGTGTCCTCACGGAGGCGATCGGCGGCGGCGATCTCTCGCGTCCGGCCCTGGTTCAGGCCATGGTTCGGAGCGAAAGTGCATGGGAGGCCGTCACCTCCTTCTGCGAAGCAGTTATGTTCGCGAAGGAGGAGGCGGAGCGCGCGAGGGAGATGCAAGCTGCACGCCCTCGCGGCCCTAGTCGCCGCAGGAGACGCCCCGGGCGTCGGCAGTCGAGAGCCGACTTCCGGCCACCGTAGGCGCGGGCTTGCGGATGGTGAGCAACGGGCAGCTCGCCGTCCGATAAGGAGCAGGCCCGTGTCGACGGCGCGTTGTGTTCCACGTGCGCCTCAAAGAGATGTCAGCACCAACTGACGGGGTCGAAAGACCAATGCCTGCTGGGGTTGCGGGTTTGTCCGAAAGGGATATCGCGGCCCCGGCACACAGGCAACGGAAGGAACACGGGTGGGTTTTAGTCAGTAAAAGTCAGACACACCCTCTCGCTCTGCCCAGAGCGGCAGAAGTCATTTGACGATTACCCACCCTCAAAAAAAAAAAGGTTACAATTAACATTAGAGGTGCTTTAGTATTTAAATTAAAGTAAATCGTTGGTGGTTAAGACAATGAGTTAATTTGGTGATAATAAGTTAGTCAATTGAGCATTCACATACTATTTTTTTACCCCAAGCCAATTATACTTTATAATACTATAAAAAATGGATCTATTACCAAAAGTCAAAGTAAATAATAATAATTGCGAACTAAGTGTACAATGTTGGTGATATCTTATGTTAGTACTTACGACTTAGCAGTCTTTTATAAGCATTGCAATTATCATTCGCCTGCCCATACCATCATTAATTAGCATGCATTAAACATTATTAGTACCTAATTACGTACATAGTACGTGTACGTGTGTACGAGTGTCGTAGTACGGGTCGCGGGTTCGATCCCCGCACGGAACAAATATTTGTATGATCTGCAAGTAGTTGTTCCGGGTCTGGGTGTTAGTGTATGTGAGTTTCTATGTTTGTAAACGCACCCACGATACAAGAAGAAATTCTTAGTGTGGGGCAACGTTAAAAAAAAAAAATATATATATATTAGTACAATTAAATTGAGAAATTATAGTTATGTCAAAATTAAATTTCAATAATAATGAATTGAATATAAATAATCAGCAATATGAATCCTTTTCAGGTAGTATAAATTATAATTATAGTTTTTATGAAGTTAAATAGGATAGATTAAATCTTATTGTTTGTATAAGGCAGATCGGCGTTTTTGTGCATGAGAGAAAATCTTTATTTTAAGCTAGATTCTAAATATTCTTTTACTGAGTAGAAGCACTTTTGGATTAGGTATAGTTTTAGCCTTTTTTGGAATATTGTTTCTGATTTTTCAGTTTAAAAACATGTTGGGCAACTTATTATATATTTTTATTGCCATATAATATGGGCTATCACTTAACATTTTAATTCTTGAGGCTGGAGCGCATAACCTCTTTTTATGGCGAGTGTTGACGTTGTGCGTATCTTCTACTTTAGTTAACTTGTCGATATTTTTAAAAACAAATCAGAAAACAAAACCAATCAGTTACTGTACCGTACGCTCAACGTCGGTGGTATCAAAACCAGAATAAACTGGCTTATTCTATTGAAACTACGTACTGCGCTAGCCCAGTTCAAGGTCGGAGTGTTAGCACTGACGTGGGGCCTATTCAACCACAATCTTCCTGTCATCTGTATCTTTTAATTCAATGAGTCGCGTTGTATTCGTGTGATCTAGTGATTCAATGATCTATGAAATGTTATTATTAAGCCGTAGATTGAAACTAATAGGCCTGTTTTATATTCTAACGGAGTCTTTATGGCTCCAGGTTAGTTACAGACAGATTGAAAGTTTATCTCTTTAAGAATTTAAGGTAAATGAGAAAAAACACTTCTAGTGCATGCGTTCGCTCATTCCATCATAGACATCATCCTTCGCTTTCCATCAGGCGAGATCGAGGCCGGCAGGCCAATTCAGCTATATAAAAAAACTAATTTTTTATCCAGCTACACAGCTGGATAAAAAGTTAGTTTTTTTATATAGCATCAGGGGTCATGGGCCTAACATTTGCTTTTTAATTTAATTTAAATTAAGTTTTAGGCTTGGTTGTTTCTTATTTAAACACGTATAACACGGTATTCATTTATAAAAGTTTTTGGAACGAAATTCCTTATCGCACAGAGAGTCAAAATGTTACATTTTCCGGTCTAGCTCTTATTCGCCAAGTGTGCGAAAGCGGCAGGAACTTCGTTCCGACCTACGACACTTATCGTTGTGTTTTTTTTAACACTGTCATGTGCTATAATTTGAAATTTTCTTTGTTCGTAGTTTTCTTTTTAAACTAACACTAGCTGGTTTTCTCGGAACGATGGAAAAAAGAGAGGTGTAAGAGAAAATTTATTGCTTTTATTCGTATCGAGCCGGGGTCGTGCCGCACTCAAGAGCAGTAAGAAACAACAAATACATTAGAGTCTATAGTTATGCTGCGAGACTAGTACTAGAAACGACAGAAATAACAATAGTCGTAGTCTCCTATGCAAGCGACTCTTTAGCACTTCGCTTGTGAATGTTTCACAAAGTATGGACATAAATAAGAGCTGCGTTTTTCTATTGTTCTGCCTTTTCTAATACAATATTAGGTGACAATAGGATCGTTCTGAAACTAAGGACTGTGTCAAGATAGCAACTTAGTGCAAACGAATTAGAATTAAGAAACGGCTTCGCTTCTTTGAACTGTTCGAATCGTTTGTGGTTGACTTGATATACTTGTTTTGTACTTCTTAGTAGAAGTTAGACCAAGTCTTAAATCTCGTAATCTCGAGCTTAGATGAGGTAGGTACACTCAGAGAAAATAATATTTAAACAAATTTACACCCAACATCAATTTCCACTGTTATAGCCATTGCATAGACAGACAGACAACTGTGAGTGACAGTTGTGATTTGATTATACGGACAATTTAAGTTGGTAGTCAGTTGTCTTAACAATAAATTTCCCTGACTATACCTACTTTAGGAAATGGAGTAGAATTTAGTTCACGTTACTTAGGCTACGAAAAATCGGCCGATCGTCTACTACAAAGGACGATCCATAAAACGATAGCAACACCGGCTGAAAATCGAAAACTAAAACGTTTTTCAATTCCCGCCTTAGATTTCAAAGCTTAATTGCCACTAAGAAACTTGTTAGTTCAGATGTTGTTAACACGCTTCGAGAAACTTGAAAAACTCTTTAATGTCTTAATTTTTACGAGACGTGGAACCGGGACTTAATTTTAATACTTTACGAGGTTTATTTGCACCGAGGGTACAATATTGTAAGATAAGTATGACAAGACGATCCTGTTTTATTGCTGCCTTTTAAGAAGCGTTATTGTTTTAACCGATTTATATGCTAATCGGATATAAGAAAAACAAGTTTTATTTATAATAAAAATCTTGATTTCCTAAGCTATATTGCCTTCCTATATTCTGAAGAAAAACGATAATTGAATGGCTGTCGCAAAGCCTAATTAATCAATCTGCCTATGCTTTTCCCAACTATATTGGGGGTATTCTTCAAAGCGCACCAACTTTGAAACGCATCAAATGAAGCGCACCTAAAGTATTCCTCCAAACGCACCATTCAGCTACGGTAACGAAATCAAATTAAAAATATTATAATTTAAAAAAACGCACAAAAAATGAAACATAGAGAAGAGCATGAAGGATTCGTAATAATTGATATCGATAGACCTTTTAAAATTCAACTGTACTAATTGTTTATTTAGCGACAATAAAGTATAGTATAGTAACAAGTTATATATCTCTTTGTGTTTAATCGTTGGTGCACAACTTAGTGAGAAAGTTAAGGCGCCTATTTTCTGTTCATTTCTGTCACCCTGGTACTTTTCAAAACAACAAATGATTCGATTACATTGATTGATGACGACACGGTTGGTTGGCGCAGGGGCTGAGCGATCGACTGCTGCGCAACGTGTCGCGGATTCGATCTCCGCACGGAACAAATATTTGTATGATCTGCAAGTAGTTGTTCCGGGTCTGGGTGTTAGTGTATGTGAGTTTCTATGTTTGTAAACGCACCCGCGATACAAGAAGAAATTCTTAGTTTGGAGCAACGTTTAAAAAAAAAAAACCTTTATTATTAATTGAGCTAAGTAGGAAGTCGCTTAAGCACCTAGTTCCAGTTCGTATCTGCTTTCCTGGTAGTTTTAATAAATAAAGAAACAGTTAAATTTTAAAACGTGTATCGACATCATCTATTACGAAAATCCTTCATGCTCTTCTCTAAGTTTCATCGTTAGTGCGATTCGAAGAATAAAATGATAATATTTTTAATTTGATTTTGTTAGCGCATCGGAATGGTGCGTTTCGAGGAAATTTTTGGTGCGCTTCTCTTGGTGCGTTTCAAAGTTGGCACGCTTCGAGGAATACCCCCTATATTGGGTGGGCTTCTAGACTAACCGGATACAACTGAATACCAATATTTTGCATGGAACGACTGCCTATCTGACCTCCACTACCCAGTAACTGGGTAACACGATACCCCTTGATAAGACTGTTTGTCAGATTTTTTGGGCTTCTGGTTACCCGTAACGACTATCACAGATCCACGAATGACAGCCGTAAACAAAGGCTTAACGTGCTTTCCGACGCACGCGGAAGGGTCTCGTATATGTAATGGATGGTTACTCTCCTACGAACTAACCGCGCCACGCGTAGCTTCACCTTCGATCGACCCGTGCGGCTGTTATCATCTAGCCACGAGCCCTTCACAAAAACTAATTAATACATGTCCTAAATCACTGTCAATCGTACAGTGCGTACTTTACATAGAATTTACCAATTCGCTTCATGTAGACTATCACCGTAGATTTCTCCAAAGGTACCTAACCACAACAATACAAATATTTTCAATTGACAGATTTTCAGTTCCCAGACCAAGCTTTCACAAGTACCTACACCTAATTACGATTACCCAAAGATACGGAACGAAGGTTTAGGAGTCTCTTTGATACTAGCGCGACTACTTTGATGTAAAGCTCACAAATTGAGGGTCAAAGGTCAGATTCAGAACAGATTTACATTTTGCTGTATCACGGTGATACAACAAAATGACAGCGCCGTTTGAGTGGCTTCAATTTTATTTTCTCTATGTATACTACGTAATTATGACCGAGTGTGCTTGTAAAAAAATACCTAAATATCGGTACAGACTGTAGACAGAACGTGTTTTTTTTAACGATAGCTCAATTATTCAACTCAAACGGCTAGTCTTTTTGATTAATTAAAAATGTAAGTTAACCTGTTATGTGCCTGTGTCCATTGTTACTTAGTTTGCACTGACACTACTTTTATTGAAACCTTTTTTTTTTCAATAAATTATTGCTCTAGTCCCCAAACAAAGACCTGTGACTATAAAAGTTTATCCCAAACATAACAGAATACACTTTTATTATAGTCCGCGAGACACATGATCCCGCTTTGTGTGTTTTGGAACAGAATATGCTGTTAGCTCTGCTGAAACGGTTTCTATCGTAACGACACACTAACTGTTACTGGGTGTTACACAATTTCTTTGTTTTAGCTCAGCTGACGTAGGTGTATGATATTACGAGTAAAGCTAGGGCAGTCGTCGCGACATAAAAAAGAATCTACTATAACTTATGAAGATTGTAAAAATGTAAAAAATATCGTCGGTAAAATATTCTTCAATGTACACTCTATAAAAAAAATATGGACACAATTACTTTAAATCATACTATTTGATGGATGAGAATTTTGTTGTCAATTCATACTCAAATAATGAAATTTAAGGCAAGTGTATCCATGATGAATGGTGATTAGTCGAAAGAATCCGTTTTGTATAAAAAGCCGAACAACTGGTAATGATATCGTGGAAGCGATTAGCATAGCAAATGATTTAGATCGTAATCTACGTGATGCGGACGTTAAACGTGTTTAAACTTAAAAAAACATTAATTTGCGTAGGAATAAGCAAGAGCCGGTGAATACCCCGTAGGTACTGTGTGGTATGTAGTTATTTATTTATTCATATAATATATTTTGATTCTACTATTGTACCCACACCAGTATATACATATAAAAAAAAAACACTATAAAACATACAACGAGCGGACTTCTGACACACTTAAAGACAAAAATGTCGAAGGAGGATAATTATTTTTGTTGATGTTAAGGTTGGTGTTATACAGGGTGTAAAAATATCCATCACACAGCCGTTATTAAATCATTCTGTACATCAAATTAAGTCGTATTGAGCAATATTTTTTTCTGGGAAACAACTTTACTTTTGGTGTGAAAAATCGCTGTTTACGACAGCGCGCAATGTAAAATATGCAAAATATTGTACTTTTGGTGCATGCAGCGGTACAGGAGATTTGGGGTATTTAAAGTTAAGTTATTTTTACATGTAAGGTAATTTCGTGAAAAAAAAATTAAGAAAAGGTTGAAACTTTAACCTTCAATATCTACGTTTACTCACTGGTATGCGCATATGTCACTCAAGCGTCAGTCTACCAGCGAGTGTTCTGCCCGCCAAGTGAGCGAGTAGTGATAGTTTTTGTTGCTGCGATAAACGAGTACTCGCTGGGGGTTTGAACATAGATAAATGTATTTCTTTTACCTACACGGGACCTACACTCTTTTGTATGTTTCTTGATCTTGATCGAAAAAATCGTTGCTGGCTAGTCGCTTCCCCGTCGGTAGGTGGGACAGGTCCAAAGCCAATAACAGAGTAAAGATATGTAACTTCGTCAATCGACTAGGCAGCTAGTGTTACTAAACTCCCACATGACAAGCAAATGGTTAAATGACTGCTCTTTTGTAGAAATCTAAAGCAATTTTCTTCTTGAGTCTAGATTGTAATTATGTACCTAGATAATTTGAAGCAACTATTTATCAGAATGTGAAAAGGTTTTGTTTAATTTTCTGTTTGAGGATACATTTTATTATAAGGAGCTTATAAAAATGTTTCTAAATTATCTAAAATTGGACAAACAATTGACAGGAAAGTAGCTTGTGAGGTGAATTCGGGCAAATCCCTTAAGTAAGTGTACGATGAAGTTTTTTATAGTTAATGTACGTAGGTACAGTTTTGTTTCTTTATTAATGAGTATACCTTTTTTGTATGACTAGACTCATGGATAATAATAACGATATTAACTATCACTGCAACTGCTGGGCGCTCAGCTAGAAATTCGAGAACGCCCAATCGGTGTTTGCTTGCACGGTCCATAGGATTTTAATATGCCGGGAAATTATGTACCTAGATAATTTGAAGCAACTATTTATCAGAATGTGAAAAGGTTTTGTTTAATTTTCTGTTTGAGGATACATTTTATTATAAGGAGCTTATAAAAATGTTTCTAAATTATCTAAAATTGGACAAACAATTGACAGGAAAGTAGCTTGTGAGGTGAATTCGGGCAAATCCCTTAAGTAAGTGTACGATGAAGTTTTTTATAGTTAATGTACGTAGGTACAGTTTTGTTTCTTTATTAATGAGTATACCTTTTTTGTATGACTAGACTCATGGATAATAATAACGATATTAACTATCACTGCAACTGCTGGGCGCTCAGCTAGAAATTCGAGAACGCCCAATCGGTGTTTGCTTGCACGGTCCATAGGATTTTAATATGCCGGGAAATTAAACGTAGGGAACATGTTACAGCCTCGACCTGAAGTAAACAATGAAATCGTGATAGGTAGGTATACTCTTTTGTCATAAAGTTCATGGCCGTTACCATGGTGCTCCCGTCATTTCTGCTCAGGTGTTGACATCCTAGGCACAGATGGTTGGGCGTTAAATGATAAATGATGCCTCTGGGGTTTTTTTGTACCAGACCGACCAGTTAAGCGACTTTTTTATAGAACAAGCTGAGACTAATAAGCTCAACCATGTTTTGTGGAATGGATTTTAGATTGTTAGTATTTGAATGTAGTGTTAAAATACAAGTATCTAAATCTGGAATTATATTTTTGAATACAAATATTGTTACAAGCAAAGTCCTTACAATAAAGACGGCAGATATGAGGAAAAATAAAAAAAATGTATTGTGAGCAAGAAAGTTATGCCCTTGACCGCATGAGACGAAAAAAGATCCACTCATTGGTATCTATTTATAGAACGGGCTATTTTAGAAGAAACATAGACAAAACAGGCCTAAGATATGTGACGTAAGAATTGTTTGTCACGAGTCGTGATTTTCATTGGCCGTGGAATTTTGACAAAGCTATCAAAGGGTCTAAATTGAGTTACAAATTGTGTCTCAGCATCGTTTTGACGCCTGTCTACATAAATCTCTGGGAGTTTCTCTATTTCTATTCTACTATAAAGTTGTTTAGCTCTTGGCGAGATAATATATTTTTATCTCTTGCGGCTGAACCTAATTCTATTACAAAATCATATAAATACTGTTTTAGGGTTCCGTAGTAAACAAGAAACTCTAAAACTCTTTTTGGGTAACCATTTTTGTGTCGTTGGAAAGGTTGAAAATATTGCTGGTGTGTGAAAACCATTTTTCGATTCAGGAGTGCTAATTTTTGTTTGAATAAAGTGTCCCAGTGCCAGCTAAATTGTTGTTTTTGGATATTTATGTGAAAAAGGTCAAGGCAGTAGAATGTTTACGAAGTTAAAAGGAAAACTATTACAGCTAAGTAGGCTTTACAAGTTAACGAGTAATAGTCGACCAACTTACACATTAACCAACATCCAACATTAACAGTTGAAATGTATGGGAGAACATGTTTTTAAACTACGTATACTGTTAAGTTTGTTCTTTAATAATTTCATCACAACTATGGAACCCTTCATTGTGCGTGGTCTAAGACGCTTTTTATGACACAATGGTATGGCAGACAATTTGAGATTTATTGTGTACTAGCTGCGCCCGCGGTTTCACCCGCATAAGTCTCGATTGCCTGTAGTGTAACGTTCGGAGTCGAGCATTACATCAGTGAGGGAGGAGAACCGAGCATTACAGTGCACAATCTCTGTAACAATATTGAATGGAATGTTACATTACAGGCGAATGCTCGTCAGTCAGGGTGGCAGTATTGTAACGTAACGCTCAAAATCGAGTCTGTAACGTTACATTACAGACGAATGCTCGCGGTAAGGGAGCACCACGGTGTGTTTATGAATTCTTTCTATAGTGATACATATATCTGCATGTGAAACATTAATAAAGAGAAGGTAACACATACATTTCATGTGGTCATAAACTGTCACAAATGTATCCAAATATCGGGTGTTTTACTGTCATCATTAATAGCTGAGCGAATTTGTATTAAATTGTTAAAGCTTATCATTATTCAAACTGGTTCCGACATTGTAAAATATTGTTTGTATGCCATGAATTTGTGTCTTATGCTTAGCAGCAGCTTCCTTCGTTTATGAGGAATTATTAAGCTTATATTAATACTTTCAGTTAATATCATTACAACAAGTTTGGTACGATAATCATGACCGATAAACTATTTGCCTTGAATTTGCAAATGCATATTAATATAGGTTATTCACAAACAGGTCAGATAGTAGATTAAAAAAGCGCGCGCAATCGTTACCTGTGTTTAAGAGACTCGTTAAGGAACATTACTTGTCGTTGTGATCTTATTCTCATAACTCTAATTATCTATAGTGTTCATTTATTTTTTTCTGTTTATATTTATATTTAGTATGTATGTATTTATGTATTTATTATTTAGGATATGTATTTATCTGTGTATCTATTCTAGTATATTGTATACTTATAATTTGCACCAACGACAGCCCCATTTTATGTCCAGGTAAATCACTGTCCATTCTGAGGTTGCCTGGAAGAGATCGCGGAAAGCGATAAGGCCGCCCATTGTATATTTTGTAGTGTTTGATTATTATTATTTTTTTGTTATGTATTTTTGTGGTGTACAATAAAGTATATATAAATAAATAAAAAATAGTAAATGAAGTCAGTTGCGACATTGCGTCCCTAAGAAAACAAAACTTTAATGAAATGACGCTATTACGAAGGAAAAGTGTCATTAAAAATTCCGTCCCAGCTTGGTATACTTATTTTAATCTAATTTAATTCTTTGGATTCCGTGGAGTGGTAATGTGGGGGTGTAATGGACCCCTGGAAGCGACGTGCCGGTCAGGGGACGCAAATACCCACGATATTTTATGTAAATGTTCTCAAGCTCTCACTAACTTTCGACACAAACATACTATAAACAAGAAGGACTGAATATTAGTCATTTAGCTCTTATATATTCACCCTTACGTGTTAAAAAGGGATGGCATGAGTATTGAAAGCTCTCCGGGTTTTTTTTTAATTTCCAATAAGGATTAGTAGGTCACTAGTTCAGGAATACAATCACTGATACATTAAGTTGTTTTAGATGTTTAAGAAAAGAAAAAAGTTAGTTACTGCTATCCTGTAAACATGTTCGATTGTCATGTCGGTCTTCCGTAAAACACCGACCTATTAGTTATTAGTATTTGATCAATTAAATCATTCACTTACCACCCTATAATGGTTCCACTGCTGGGTAAAACAGATTTGCATCAATTTTCGATTCGTCTATTTCCATACAAATCATGTCAATACAAATCATGTCGATACAAATTACCTAACCTATTATAATTGTGTTTTTGAAATCAAATGAACGCACGTCAGTCTTGCTAACGTGCGTTCATTTGATTTTAACCGAAATTCAATTCGGAATTCGTCAAATTACCAGGGTAGTCATATTATACAGTGTAAATAGCTAAAATACACTAGATATAAATAATCGTGATTTTCAAAAATTAATTCACCCTTATTTTTTGTAAACTATTTCCATATTGTTATTCACTAATTATAATAAATGTTTAAACAGAATTTGGGTTGCTAAACATAATTAAAAATACACAAAGTTATTTTGAATATCAATGAACCTGTAAATTAAGGTTAGAATATTATGTTTACCTCGAACTGTACTGAGCCTCGTCGTAGCGATCGAGTTGCCATATTACCATTGATCACTTGATGCAAAAATAAAGTCAAACCAACCAACTTTTTTAGCCTTCTTTTAATCTGTGAGAAGTAAGACGTACACCAGTGGTGGCCCAGTAGAAACGGCCGCGGCTTAGAAGTTGTAGGCCGTAGGTTTGGACCGCTTTTCGCGCGATTTTCATTTGATGCGCTTTCATTTCTTTGTGTAATTTATTTTATCACCAATGTTTTTTCAACATAGTCATCATTATCAAGCAGTGCGGATTTTTAACAGGTTGCCATTGGACTTTAAACTATTATTTACAAGAGCTCATATAAGCCAAGACTCAGAGCGTTCCTATTGGAGAAATGTCTGTATTCGATAGACGACGACATATCCACGTTTAAAAAAATTGATTAGTTAATGTGAGATTGAGCTTGTAATTTTATTGAATTTTTAATTGTATTGAATGTTTAAGTTGTAATGTAGTTGTTTATTTTTTCTGTAATTCACTGTATTTTAATGAACGTGTTTTTATTTATTTATGATTTTAAACACAGTGTGAATTGTTCCGGAATATATTGAATTGAATGCTCTCAAAACGGCGAAGGGAAACATCGTGAAGAAACGCATGTCCGAGAACCAAAAACTTCGAAGACATGTGACATCTACCAACCCGCACTGAGCCCGCGTGGTGGATTACTGCCCACTCTCTCTGACAGAGAGGAGGCCTGTGTCAAAATTATAGGCTGATTATGCAAGGCTGTACTACCTCAAGTAGCACGGTTAGCAAACAACCGGTAGTTTGGATAAACCAACGAAAGAATGCTCTGACCCTGTTTATACAAAAACGAATTAGCTCGTTTGGTCTAAAACCACTTTAAGTACCTACTTATAACTGTTCTGCATTTGTTTTTAGACCCCAGTACAACCACCTCATAGAATGTGCCTCAATATCTTTATTCTTCAACTACAATTTTTTTTTTGTTGCAGGTGACTTTATCGACGTGGTGCGGACGAGGGGGGCCGCGGATGGGGCGCAGTTACAGCGCTTTGCTGGCGTCGCAGCGGCTGCGGGCCGCGGGCCCTGGGGCCTGCGCCAGTGTGCGAGGTACCCGCCGCATGCGCAGGCTATCCACAGCCACCACACAATTATATGATGCGCCGCCCCGAGCGCAGGTGAGGTCAGGCCCACAATCAAATACTAAATGGGAACAATGGGCGACGGTAACTAACGCTTCACTAACACTTTTTAGTAAGTAGGCTTCATTTGTCATGAGATTCTTCTCAGCTGAGAAGAAGCATTTTTTTCACATCACTTAAAATTCTAAATCATACAATATGTGAATAGTGTGGTTACCTTCTGAGTGTCCCTTATTCCTATCCAAAAGTTAATTGCTGGTCACTTGTCGGTGTAAGAAATTCTATACATACCAAATTATTTTATTTATTTATGTAGAAAAGGTGATGCTTATTTCTAAAGAAATCTCTTCCAGCATATCTGCTATAGGAACGCAGATATATAGATATAGACAAAGTGTGTAAGAGTAGAACAGAAAAGAAAATATATAAAACCAACAAAACAAAAAAATACAAATACTTTTTTTTTATAAACATACAATAAGAGAATATACTTACATATATACATACTTCTAAAAATAATTTCAATAAAATATATATAATAATTGTAATGTACAATATAATAAAACAAAAAAATACATAATATTATGCAAATATGACGAAGTGGAAAGATATTGTTATTTCACTCTTCTTTTAAAAACTGCAACAGTTTTGCAATCCTTCACACTTTCGACTCCCACTTTTCATAGAACTCATACGCCATGCCGCCATACATAATGGAAGTGAAGCCTCCAGGCGGGTTGCCGCTGTTACGTTTGCGCTATGGTTAACCATCGCGGATGGTCAACGGCATTAGGTTTAAAACCGTTTTATAAAACACTGTAAACCGAAGTAAAATAGGGTTTTCAGGGGGTCTTGCTATTATACGTAGTTTCTAACCTTTAATTTTTTTTGTGAATATTTGTTACCGTGAACAAAAAAAAAAAAAATGCTTGGATTTTAAAACCAACGCATATACTAATACATCTTTTAAAATATACATCAGATTTTATTTTCACCGTTGTATTCGATATGAAAAACCTACATTTAAAATGAGCCCTCCGCGAGGTCTCCCGACATCCTATATGCAATTAGGTGAACCCCTCCTAGAGGGCTCCCGGCACTGAACCTGTTAATGTCAGGCGGAAGTGAATTCCACAACTGAACCGCGTGCACAGTGAAGGAGTAGGAGTAGATGTCAGTTGAGTGGGGAGGAGATTTCTAAAATGGGACCTGCAAGGTGCATGAGAAGGACGGTCGTAGGAAAAGCTTTCCCGCAGATAGGATGGCGTTTTAGGGTTATGAAGGATGTTAAATAGCAGACACAATATCCGAGAGTTCTTGCGAAGTAGAATAGGGAGTCTCTTGAGCATCTTGCGAAAGTTAAAAACGTGATCATAGTTGTTAAAAATAAAACAAATACAGATGTTTTGCAAACTTTAAGTTTATTTAAAAGCTCCTCGGTGGCATCCAAATAACAGGCATTAGCGTAGTCTACGAGATTTTGGTATTCAAGGGCAAGAAACTCTGGAGAAATGGAAAGTGCACTTTGCGACTGAGTTTGAGTTGTCCAACATGGGCAGTCCACGATGGGTAAGAGTCCATGGTCACCCCCAGGTTTTTAACTGTATTTGCGTATTCACTCTGAACTCCATTCAGGCAGATTGGAGACAGCGACGCAACATCGAGCCTATTCCGCATATACCTTCCGCCGATAATTATAGCCTGGGATATTTAGGGTTGATTTGCACTCCAAAGGACCGCGACACTGTTCATGGCAGACACGGCTGCTACCGCGTCTTGCTTTAAGAAGTGATTGTTAAGCTGCAGGTCGTTGGCATAGAGATGGAAGTGGGAAGAAATTACTCTGGTGACAGAGTTAATGAAAATAGAAAACAAAGCAGGAGAGAGAACGCCACCCTGAGGCACACCCGCGATAAGAAAACACCAGTCAGAAGAAGACTCTTCGAGAGGAACCCGCTGCGAGCGGCCTTTATGATAGGAGTCGAACCAACCAACAGCATTAGAAGATAAATTGAAAGATTTTAGGATCCCTAGAAGGATTTCGATATTTTGTTTGTTTGTATTGATTTGATTTGTCCTTCAGTTGATCCGTGCACCTACCTGCTTGTTGTTGTGTCCTTTATTAGGTATTATCATAAAAAAATACTCGTAAATAAAATAACTTAAACAACCGTATTGATAAATAATCAAGATAAAATAATTGAGGAACACCTTCAATTAATTCAAAACATGGGTCGGAACTTCAATGTCAATGCTTTAATTACAGGCTGTATTGCTCAAATAATGTTTTCATTATAAAGTAGAATACATTTGTATGAAATATTAAAAACGATTAACAGATTTTAATATTAATTTAATCATACAATCGGGTTACCTCGCTGAACGAGCTCCTTGAGCTTTAGAGGCCGTATTAAAGAACTGTTTTCTAGATTAGAATTGCTGTGAAAGTGTGCTTGAAACACAATTTTTGTATTATGAACAATACCCACCCACTGTTGGTCATAGGCCTATGACCAAAAGTGGACGTTTTTCGGCTTTGCGGGAAACATCCCCAAATTGCCTAAACAGGAACTTTCCGTCACTGTCCAGTATTAATGAGAATTAGCCATTTATAGAATAAGCCATTATGAGAATTGGTCCATTAAAGACTCAGTTGCCATTTTGAGAATTGGGCATTCTACGTCTAAACCATATCGATGTTGACTCAACCTCCATCTTCATACATTATTAAAGACGTATAAAATTGGCTACCTAAATAGCCCTTCCGTCCACGATGTTTTATTTTTAGAATGCATTTGAATGACGCGCTACCGATTGGGTTCACATACTTCCTCATATTTATTTCAAAATATTATATTCTTTTCATTTAAGTACTTATTGAATATTGATACAGGTCAGTCGTTATTTTACTAAAATACAATGAAATTGAGTGGTTCAAACGATAATACTGCCGCTATACGAGTATAAGAGGCACTTCAAATACGATTCATGAAGTTAAATCTTCTGCCACTAATTCGGCATCTATCACGACTCAGTCAGTCAGTCCACTTTTTCATTTTGAATCTGCCTCGTTGATCTTGTGGAGCAAGCGCTACTGCTGAGCATGAGGTCCTGGGTTCGATTTCTGGGTCGGGCAAAGTGTTATTTGGTTTGTCTATGAGGAATTTCCCAGTAGCACCACGTAGCACCCCGGAGTTTGGATTTGTACCCGGTTAATGGCAACAGGCTCGCCCCCTTTTGCATGGAACTTAAGCATAACTAGTGAAATGTGGGTGTACAGGGAATTACAGGTGTGATTTTATGTGTGTATGTTTGTTGGACGAAAAGAAAGAATGTTTTTTTTTTATTGTCACAGAAACTCATGCATATGAAAACACAAGTTAGCTCGATTATCTACTTAATAAAAAAACATGATCAAAATCTACAATTAAAAGCAGTAATAAAGGTATTTCAACGATCGATAGTTAATTTTACCTACTTACATCATTCCATTTCATCAATAGGTTTTTTTGTTGTTTAAACATCAAAAGTCTGTTCACCTCCAAAGTAAATTGCTCGCTAATGATAGCTAGCGAGGAATTAGGTGTTTATTATTTACTAGCTGCGCCCCGCAGTTTCACTCGCATAAGTCTCGATCCTGTGGGAATATCGGGATTAACGGTATCCTATGTCCTTTTCCAGGTCATGGTCTACCCATGTGCCAAATATCATACACATCCGTTAAGCCGTTTTAGCGTGAAAACGTAACAAACAAACACACTTTCGCATTTATAATAGGTATATTATAGTTGGATTTCGGTAAACTATCACTACGTATTAGAAATAGAGACATAATATTATTATGTCTATTATAATAAGAACATGGCAGTCATGTCAAAACGAAACAACTAAACTTGCTGTTTTTTTATAATTATTTTAACCACAACGGGAAGCTCTTGGCCTGATGGTGAGATGATCACCTGATGGTAAGTGATGATCAGGCCGAAGGTGGAAGCGAGCTTCACCTGGAATTCTCATCCACAGAGGAACTGGCTACGAAACACAACAATGCTGCTATCAATGTTGTTATGGCGACACACTTTGATAAGATGGTGGTAGCTAGCCATTCGTATTTAGAACAAACCCTAACATCAACCAACCCGAGTAGAAAATAGTGCCCCCGCTAAGAATTGAATTCGGGTCTGACTAGACCATAAAGTCGGTTATTTTAATATTCTCCATAGCTAAGAACACAGAAGACAAGCGTTTTCTGTTTGAATTTCTTGTCAAAGTGTAATCTCAGATACACTGACTTACATACTAGTACCTATTACTATCACTACAAGCCGTCTACCCGATGGGTTCTCACATCGGCAAAAATTACGTACTTCCATACAAAATTTCATCCCCTAATTAACCACTATAAGGGGCGAATTTTCAAAAAAATACTTATTTTACTTCCGTTACACTTTTGTGTAAAATTTCATGCTCCTAGACTAGTGGTTTAGGCAGTGCATTGTCTGTCAGTGAATTTAAGATTTTTATTAAGTAGATGCAGCTTGTATTTCACTACAATGTTAGCATTGAGAGCAAAGACCCGGAAGTGTCATTTAAATAGTAAAAGTATCCAATTTAAGGCTTCATTAGACGAGTAACTGACGTAAAGTCTTGATCGTTATCAAGTCGCTTATTATGTTTTTTCTTTTAAATGCATTAATTATGATAATCAGTGATGTTCGTAACAGTCTTATTTATGTTAGTGAATGTCGTCAAATTAGCATCAAGAATGTTCAAATTACTAAATTGAATGTAGTGCATTCAGTTTAGTCATTTGTACATTCTTGATGCTGTCAAACTAATGTCAAGTTTGTTTAATTATAATTAAATTCGACTTTTCGTGTTGATTGATTTGTTGTTATTAGTTTTTTTTTTGTGGTTTAGCTTCTTACCACCGTCTTGTCTTGAAGGCCAAAATCTACACATTGTTATTGAAAAGATTTAGATTTTCTAAATGCTGTACTTATAGCTTATTCTATGGTATTGAAAATGTTATCTTAATCGTACCTAGATCAAATTAGCAAAATACAGCTTTGATAATCCTATCAATAAACGCATGGATTGTTGTTGGGCTCGTCGGTTGTTAACCTTATATTTAACATTAAATATGTACAGAAATCCCATTCATAACTTTTCATCCATTTTTCATTTTTTTTGAGGATGGGAAATTATCAAATAACTTCTCCTGCTCTGGGCGGAGCGGGAGGGTGTGTCAGACTTTTACTGACTAAAACCCACCCGTGTTTCTTCCGTTGCCCGTGTGCCAGGGCCGCGATATCCCTTTCGGACAAACTCGCAACCCCGGCAGGCATTAGTCCTTATGGACCCCATCAGTTGGTGCTGACACCGCTTTGAGGCGCGCGTGGAACACAACGTGCCGTCGACCCGGGCCTGGTCCTTATCGGACGGCCAGCTACCCATTGCTCACCGTCCGCAGGCCCGCGCCTACGGTGGCCGGAAGTCGGCTCGTGACTCCCGACGCCCGGGGCGTCTCCTGCCGCGACTAGGGGCGCGAGGGCGTGCAGCTTGCATCCCCCTTGCGCGCTCCGCCTCCTCCTCCGCGAGCATTACTGCTTCGCAGTAGGAGGTGACGGCCTCCCATGCACTCTCGCTCCGAACCATGGCCTGAACCAGGGGCGGACGCGAGAGATCGCTGCCGCCGATCGCCTCCGTGAGGACACGGCGGTGCTCCGCCCAAACAGGGCAGACCTCCACCGTATGCTCCACCGCGTTACGTAATTACCCTGCAGTTCATTTCCTCATCACCCTATACTCCATTTTGTGGTTTTGCTATTTTTTCTGGTCATCTTGTCTTTATCCTGGTTTTATTTCTTAATAACACTTAGAAAGATCACATCATAATTTATTTTGGTACAGATCTTCGAAACCCTTCAATACGTCATGAAATTACATCTAGCCGAACCGGTCAACGACGCGTTGGCGACATTCATAGCATAAATACTAGAAACAAAGATTTATTTGTTGTGCCCAGGACTAGGCTCCAAAAAATTTGTAATTCATTTAAGTGCCAAAGTATACGTTTTTACAACAAACTCCCAAGCCATGTTAAAGAACTGAGCTTCAATAAATTTAAATCATTTATTAAACACAAACTATGTCAAAAAGAAATCTAGGTAAGGTGTCTAAAGGTTCTAAAAATTTAAAGATTACTTAGACGACAAAAAGGCTTGGGAATAATTAAGCTACTTAAATGTACCCCCCCCCCAAGCAACAAACAAGTTTTAAAATCAACGACTAGATGACACTATATGAGTTCATATAATTGTTTAGTTTATTTTATTTGACTTAATATGTCAATTTATTTTAATTTTATTTTCACATAATTGTGACATAATCTACTCATTACAGTTTTTTTTTTTATGAGTTGTATTACAATATGTGGTTAGCTAGCGACCTCGAAAATTTATCATATTATTCTAGCCTTAGTAACCGGCAGCAAGTTCGTCATGCTTCCTTAGATGTCACTGCTTGCGGTAGCGTCGGGGGTCGGGTTGCCTTCTTCCCTCAAATATGGGGGGGAGGAGTAATGGGTGATCTTTGCGTTATGCTCGTGAACGGGTGCTGCTTGTGGTGACTGTTCGTCTTGCTGACCATGGTTTTGTTATTGTAATTAGTAATTAACTGTTTAATTTTATTATTTATTTTTACTTCGATGGTCCTAGTTTATCAGTTGTGACTTCGAGTTACAGTTTTAATAGCTATATGTAAGCGGGCACGTCCTTAATGCCTGGAGGCTTTCATCCGAATATTAAGTTCTGTTTACTTTTTATTTTCGTTTGAGTATAGATTTGGATGTTTTGTTTTTGTTGGTATATTGGCGTGTACTAGCTGACATTAGCAAATAATTTAATTTAATGTTTTATGGTGTATAATGTACATTATTTTGCATAACTACTGTTGTATAGAATCAAGTTTTTCTAACTGAACAGACAGCTGTGCTGTTGGGGAGTTTGTTGCGCCACTTCTTCCCAGCTAAGCACTAGGAAGTGATGAAGGGCGTGCGTTTTAGGGGGACTGTCTTATGTAATTTTGACGTTCGAAAAGTGCTGTTCTTAGCCTATTTTGAATAAATGACTTTTGAATTTGAATTTGAATTTTGAATTGTGTGAGCTGCCGGGGTCGCGAGAATATCTGAAAGGGATACCGTCGCCCCTGGCAACGTACAGGCAACTGAAGGAACACGGGTGGGTTTTTAGTCAGTAAGAGTCTGACACGCTCTCCCACTCAAACCAAAGCGGGAGAAGTTATTTCATAATTTCCCAACCAAAAAAGAAATGGTAATTATGTAACACACTTGCGATGACAATGCCTTTCAACAAAAATCATTGCGTTATTTATATATGTTGTTGAGCAGACGAATTCTTCAAACATTTATGAAGCAATGGATTAGTAATTTCCGTTAAAATCTTTCGGATTGTGATTGAAAGTGTGACATTACCTGAATTACTCTAGGCTGATAAAATTTTCGTTTTTCGTAATTATGTTAACATTAGGGTTTAAGTCGGTTCCCCCTTAGGGGGAAGGGCCGTACTCCACCCCATACGGCCCTGTAGAGCTCGTCTCCGGACTGGTCACTCTCCCACCGTTATAAGAAATAAATGAATTCCCATAAGAAGAAGTCCGATACCTTGTTCCACTACAAGGAAAGGATTGAATGAGATTGTAAATAAGACTTAAGAATTCAGGGTTACGAAATTACATCGGATGTGGTTTTAGAAGTCTAATAAATAATTGAGGGATGCAAAGTATATTATTATGTAAACCTGTGAGTAACCCTTACGTTAGCGTAACAGGTATTTGGTCAGTCATTACTCACAGGATACCTCACATCTGCACTCGGAGTACTCAGAGAAACACTTCCATAAGTGACGCATTGCGTCGGCATCACGCTCTTTTGGAGACGTGGTCCCTAGCAGTTCTTTCAAACTGAAAAACGTGATGAAGCGGCTTTCCCTGCGGCTCAGTGCGACAGTTCTTGTACAAGCAACGGAGCGGCTAGTTCGAGCATTGCGTCGGTATCATGCTCCTAAGGAGACATGGTCCCTATCAGTCCTTCGACTGAATATAAAATAGATGTGGTCACCCAAACCCCTGGAAGGTCACTCTTTGCATAACAAGCATATCTGTAAGACACGTATTCATGTCAGTCTAACCGAATTATTGGTCTGAGATAAAGAATACAATATTCAAGAATTACTTGGTAATAGAGTTGAGTAATGAAACTCAAGAATCATTATTCAGAGTTATAGATAATCTATCTTAAAGACCTATTATTGATCTGTGGCAAAGAATACAAAATTCTACATTTAGGTACTAGATAATAGAGTAGAGAATCATAATTCAAGAATAATTAATTAATATAGTTGTGGATCAACTCTCTTGAAAGCCTAGAGACAGTCCCAAAGCGCCCGCCCTTCACCACTTCCGTGTTTGAACTGGGGAGAAGAAGTGGCGCAACAAACTCCCCAGCACCACGTCTCTGTCTGTTTAGTTACAAGAACATCAATTATATTACCTAATGAAATACTCACCCAGTCGCACCAACAAGCACACACTCACCCAGTCGCACCAACAAACACACACACATACTCGTACTTCGTTAAATACTACATTAATCTCATCTGGGCTGCAACCCAACTATATTTAACTGAATAAATAATACTCGCTATCTTGCGACAGCCCACTTGGACATGGCCCCTGGCATTCACCAAGTCTGTTAATACCTAGCCCAATATTACGTCCACACCCTATCGTGGTCTAAAACCAACTCTCTCTCTCCACCCCCTGGCTACGGACTCTCGTATCCTATCGTGGTCTCAAACCAACTCCACGACTTCATTCCTCAGTCCCCTAAATTCCTGAAAAATACCACGTTGACCGTTTTGTCCCTTTTCCCACAGTTTCGCAGAATAGGTTTATGGCTATTTTTGTGTGCAACTTCTTAATTGTTTTAAAAGGGTCCGTTTAAATTGCTTGAGCCCGAATAAATGTTTGCCAGATGCATGTTGATGATCCCTGCTTTGGTTTAAGTTCTTAGAATTTTCAGGGCCAGCATGCTTCCAATAAAGTATAAATGGAATGGGTTTCTATATTGTTTTACAATTTTAAAGAAATAAGATTTTTTGTTATTAATTAGGGTAACGTGTCGAGCTGTCAAGACCATAAAATTGAGATTTAATGTGATTCCTATTTAAACTATGTGCCGGTTTTAAAATAAATATAATTACGTTGTTATTAATTTAAATTAATGGCACACAGTCAGAAAAGTGTGTTACGCAATTAGAGTGCAGTTTAGGATTATCGTTTGAACATTTTTTAAATATTAGTACTACGCGAGCGTAGAGCTCTCAGTACTTAATATTATCGCGGCTATTTATTAAAAGCGTCATGATCCCACCAAAAACATAGGATGTGAGTCAAAGTCAAAGTCAAAGTCAAATCATTTATTTCAAATAGGCTCTTGCAAGGCACTTTTGACCGTCAAAAATTACAAAAAAAATTGAATTGATTCTAGTCGCCCCTTCCAAAAGGTAGTTTTCGTATGGAGAAGAATGGGCAAGGAACTCCACCGTTACTCTTTTAAAATGTTTTAAAATATTTTGTATATGTAGGTACATTAGTTAGGTATATAATTATATGTGAAGGCGATGCATCTAAAAATAAAAAAATAAATTACTATACCACAATATAGGTAAAAAGAATTTTAAAAAGAGAGTAACAACAGATAAATTAATTACTTATGTGATAAATACGAGTACATGGTTCTCACATATTTACAAACATTGTAAAAGTAGACGATTTTCCAAAAAAAGTTACAATTAATAAGTCAGTGTGTGAGGAAGTAATCACAGAATGTAAAATCAATGTCATATAATAAAATATAATAATTTATACAACTTAAATTAGCAACCAGTTTGATTTTGTCTAGATTCTAGATTATCCTATGGAGCTGGACCAGCATGTTTCCAAGCATTCTTATCTTGGATACAATCCTCTTATTTGTAATATGCTTGTTTACAAAGTGTACTTTTAATATGAGTTTTAAATTTTCTTTCATATAATTGTAAAATATCACAAGGTATTTTGTTGTAACATTTAACACAGTAACCCCATAAAAGATGTATGTACTTTAGATAATCTGAAAAATGGTTGATCTATTTTATCTTTATTTCTAGTATTAAAATTATGTCTATCACTTATTTTATTAAAAATATGTAGATTTTTTCTTACATACATAATATTTTCATAAATGAATTGGCAAGGTACCGTCATAATATTAATCTTTCCAAATAGTTCCCTGAGAGATTCGCGACGATGTAAATTATAAATGGCTCTGACAGCTCTCTTTTGTAAGATAAAGATGGATTCAATGTCAGCAGCCCGACCCCAGAGTAAAATGCCATACGACATAATACTGTGGAAGTAGCTAAAATTGACCAAACGCGCGGTTTCAACGTCTGTTAACTGTCTTATCTTTCTAACCGCATAAGCGGCCGAGCTTAACCGCCTCGCAAGAGATGTTATATGAGGTCCCCATTTTAATTTCTCGTCTAGCGTGATTCCTAGGAAAACCGTTTGATTAATAAATTCCAGTTTTTCGCCATTCAATATGAAGTCACATTCACTACTTCTAACATTAGATAATTTAAATCTAATGCCTTTGGTTTTTTTTTATTTAGTACCAAATTATTTACCGTAAACCAATCTTGGACCTGAAGAATAGAGCTATTCACGTCGTCAAGATTTTCTGACCGTCGGTTGATTTTAAAGATCAATGATGTGTCATCTGCAAATAACACCATCTTCGGTTGATTTAGAAGTAATTAGGGTAAATTATTAATGTAAACTAAAAAGAGGTATGGACCCAATATCGAACCTTGAGGAACGCCCAATTCCATTTCAGACCCTAATGAGTTTACGCCGTTTACTTGAACTTTAACCTTTCTATCTTTCAGGTATGGTCTTAGTAAATCAAGAGCTGTATTTCTAATCCCATAGTGCTCCAGTTTCAGCAGAAGTGTCTCATGGTCTACGCAATCAAACGCCTTCGAGACGTCGCAAACGATTCCAATAGCATCTTGTGCTTCTTCCCAGGCATTACAAATGTTCTTTATTAGGGTGACACCAGCGTCAGCGGTACAACGCCCTTTGGTGAAACCGTACTGTTGTTCATGAAAGATGAAATTTTTATTAAAGTGACGTAACATTTGATTGAACATCAACTTTTCAAACACCTTACTGAAAACTGGTAGAATTGACACGGGCCTATAATTGTTGGGTTCTTTACTATCACCGGATTTGAACAATGGAACTACTTTACTGTGTTTTATGAGATCCGGAAAGACTCCTTGGTCTACACTGGTGTTAAATATGAAAGCTAAATAGGGCGCAACGGTTTCGATAATAGTTCTACAGACTTTTACAGACATTCCCCAGAGATCTTCTGTTGATTTAATTTTAAGATCTTTAAAAGCTTTTATAACAGCCTGTGGGTTTGTATGCTGAAACCTGAACTCCAAAGGGCATGCCTGCACATTTTGTCTAAGTAAGGCAGCAGAAAGCGCGGGTGAGGAATTTATAGCTTCAGTAGTTTTAATGGGAATATTAGCAAAAAAGTTTTCGAATTCCTGAGCTATTTCTACATCTGAGTTGATAGGGCCATGTAAAGTCTCTAAATTACATTCAGTATTTCGCTGTTTTTTCCTACCTGTTTCATTATTTATTATTTGCCAGGTAGTTTTTATTTTATCATCAGCTGATTTTATTTTATTGCTAATATAAAGCGCTTTGGCTATTTTGCACACACTTTTAAAAGTTTTAGAATATTTTGCAACATACTTATGAAAGTTTGTATTATTCATATGTTGCTTTAGGCCATAAAGTTCAAATAGCTTTTCCCTGCTTTTACAAATACCTGGAGTCGCCCAATCACTAAATAAGAACTTTGTGTAAATACTTTTAGTCTTTAGTGGAAAAGTGTAATTAAATTGCGTGTTTAATAGTGAAAAGAACTCGGCGTAGAACTCATTTGGGTCACTTATATTATTAAAACTCTGAACACATAATTTACTGGCCAATGAATTATTTAATTTCTCTAAACTTTTACATGTAATTGACCTAAACCTTATTTGTATTTTTTGTAAAGGTATGTGTAGGAGCAAAATGTTATTGTTTCTCCACTATGATTAGATGGCAACTTGTTTACAATTTGTTTGTGTAAGTAATCACAATTACAAAAAATATTATCTATACAGGTGGCAGAGGAAGCTGTCACTCGGGATGGTTCAATAAAAACATTTGATAAATCAAAAGACTTAAAAAGGCTTAATAATCTGACAGTATTCGAGTTATTTTCTAATAAGTTAATATTAAAATCTCCACATATGATTATTGACTTACTACTAGTACTAAGTTTCTTTAGTACATCTTCCATTACAGAATCAAACATGGATAGATTCTGGTAACTTGGAGGTCTGTATACACATACTATAACATGCTTATCAAGCTCAACACAGGATAATTCAATGTTGTGTTCAACAGATAGTTTGATGATGTCTTTTCTTTCTTTCGATTTAATAGAATTTTTAATTAATATTAATGACCCACCATGTATCATACGTTTTCGACATCACTTGATGATCTTTTAACCAATGCTCTGTTAAACAAATGACATCAAACTTGGTATTTTCCAAAAACAATTCTATTTCCAGTAATTTGGAAGAGCAACCTTGGATATTTTGATTAAATAATTTAATAGTATGTTGCACTCCCTTAGATTTATATTGAGTTATATTGCCAGAAGATACCTTTTTATTATTCTCTAATAATAATTGGTTAATTGAAGGGGTAACTTCTGTTGTCTTACAGCCTAGTTTAAAGAATTATCCGGAGCAACATCCATAACTGCAAGTGCAGAGTCTAAAATGCCTGTATGAGCTTCAGCAGAGAATACCCTACCTGACTGGTAGTGGTCTCCAAGTGTGTTAGTATAACTAGACAACAATGTTGTCTAGTAGAAAGTGTAGTATTAGTGACGAGTCTATGTTGTCACAACATAGACTCGTCACTAATACTACACTTTGTTATATTAGCTATAACCTCGTTAATATTATATGCTATCAACATAGCAATCATATGTCTACATTCCAAAGCCAGAGATAAACTTCTCTGAGTTAACTTAAAACCACTAACAAACTTATTAGTGTCAATTTTTTAATATTAGTGTGTATTAGTGTGAGAAAAGAAGTTATTTACAAAGATCATGTGGAATTGTTAGGATTGCCAATAAAAGAATTTGTTGAGATCTAAATGGGTGCCAAGTTCTAAGGAACTCACATGAATGTACGACTTTCTTTAATTGCTTTAGAAGAAAATTTATTAATAACCGTATGATACACAGTCCTGTGTCGAGACACCTAATGTTCTTTTTGATGACTGTAGCGGGAGATTAGAATGCCATGAATGTTTATGGCTTGTTTAATAAATGTACAAATGCAGCCAAAACAAATACACACAATGACAATAAAATAATGAATTTATAGCCCTTCACTGTCCGACGCAGTAGCACGCATCAGGTTATAAACTAGCCAAGGATAATGCCCATCAATATACAAGAAGAAATCATTCGAGAATACTGACATTCAACCGAGTCTCTTATATTTTATTCATATTGGTTTACAAACTAAATTGAATCCTATTTTTGTTTTCCTTATTTAATGTTGTATCAGATAAAAAGTCGGTTATAATCAATAGTAATAAATACAAGGTAAAGTTTATTGGTTTGTATCTAAAAAAACTCGTATTAGGGCCGATCCGCCCTTGATCTGCTGTAATGTCCATTTTATTACGTTTTATACTTTATTGAGGAATCTTCGAGAGCAATTTTCTAGATTTAATGCCTTTTAATATTTTACGTCAACATCTTAAATTCCTCGGGTTTACGTGATAATTTTGCCCTTGGATTTATTGAGGCTGCCTCTGAAATAAAACTGAGGTCTGAATTGCTAACGGCAAGCCGTTTTTCCACCCATATATTCTCAAGCCGCTTAGGTTTTCTTTTTGCGATCATAATTCATCATTGAACGTAAACTTAATACATTAGGGGCTAAATTGTACTGTTTTTAGGGAAATAAAGTAAGCAAAATAGATCTTAGCGCTTACTTTTATAAATTCAAATTCAAATAGCTGTCCATGTTCCGTAACTGTTTGCGGTAATGAACGGTACAAATAGTATGTAAATTAAATAAGCAAAAAAAAAACACAACGTTATGCACTTTGTTCTGGCGTTTTATGGATATTATTAGATCAGTAATTACAAAACATTCGAAACAGGTTGAAATTTCCGGGCAAAAAAGAACAATTAAGCCATGGATGACTCCAGGTCTATTAAAATGTATAAAAAATAGAGACAAAAGGCACATCAAAACAAAAAAAGCTCCTGATAACCTGATCCTGAAAACAGCATATACACGTTACAGGAATTTCTGTAATAACTTACTTCGAAAATTAAAAATAGCTTACGAAACGACAGAATTAGAAAAAACAAGAAATAATCCTAAAATCTTATGGAATACAATTAAACAAATAACAAACACACAAAAGACCCATACCAGCCCTTTAGAGCTACTCAAATTAAGGGACGATCCTAAATCTTCCTTAAACGAGGTATTATTTCCTGAGTAATGTAGGTAAAAGTTTGGCTGCACAAATTGTATCACAGGCAACTGGACAGACAACAGCAGCAAGTGATCAATAAAAAAAACCCAACTGTCAGTTCTCTTGTCGTGTTGGAAGTGGATGAAACAGAGGTGGAATCTCTCATTTTGCAATTACGTCATGACTGCGCCGTTGGTTGGGATGGAATATCGTCCATATTGTTAAAAACATGCCGACATGTATTGGTTCCACCTATAACCTGTCTCTGTAATCGCAGCCTTCAAACGGGTGTATTTCCAGATGTCCTGAAAAAGGCAATAATACATCCAATTCACAAGGGAGGGGACAGAAGCTGTGTTAGTAACTATAGGCCAATTTCTGTTTTGACTGCCCTTTCCAAAATACTGGAGAGAATCCAGGCAAATTCTCTAAGGAACTACCTGGACAAACACCACCACCACATCATTGCCGAAAACCAATGCGGCTTTCGTACAGGAGTGTCGACGGAAGATGCAGTCTTAGATTTTACGCAACAAGTTGCCAGGAAGCTCGTCAGTAGAACAAAGTGTCTGGGGATCTGTCTGGACCTCTCTAAAGCTTTTGACACAGTTTCTCTGTTCCCAAACTTATTGACAAGCTGGAACGTATTGGAGTGCGTGGAATGCAACTTGAAATTTTTAAAAGTTACCTCAATAATCGAACGCAGATTGTCAAGGTGGACGCATATTATAGTGACGAGGAGCTAATAACATATGGCATCCCCCAAGGTAGTATACTCGGCCCCATACTCTTTCAAGTCTAAGTAAACGACCTTTGCAAGATGAACCTGCCTTACTGTGACATCTACGCGTACGAAGATGACACTGCGATCCTCGTTTACGGACCTTCTTGGGACATGGTGAAGACTAATGCAGAAGAAGCCTTGTCCAAGATAATGAAATGGCTGAACTCTAACCTTCTGACACTCAACTTAACCAAAACTTCTTACATTCCATTCGCAATCCGACGTACCACGGGGTCGTCACATACCTTTAGTATTACAGCTCACTCATGCTCAAATCCAGTACCATCTTGTGACTGTCCAACTCTTACTAGATCTGACAATATAAAATATCTCGGAGTTCAGATTGACGATGGACTAAGATGGGACAAACAGATTGACGCCCACAAGCCACAAGAACAATGCGCCTTATACACGTCTTTAAGTCACTGTGAGAGTCGGCCAATCTGGACTCTTTGAAGATGGTGTATTATGCTCTTTGCCAATCTGTTATTGGGTATTGTATTACTGCATGGGGCGGAGCAACGAAAACTAAAATGTTAAGAGTAGAAAGAGCACAAAGGGCAGTACTTAAAGTAATGACTAGTAAACCCTACAGATTCCCAACAACTGAACTATACTCTAACTGCAAAATCCTTACGGTACGTCAGCTTTTTATGCTTCGATCGATTTTAAGAAGTGAATAGAATCAATAGGGTCAATAGTCAAGAATCTACGAGTAAATAAGCGATTACAACTCATCACTGGATCTCTACATAAAACCACTTTCACAACGCATCCATTTTATATACTTAGTAGTAACATTTACAATAAAAAAAAAAAAAAAATTAAAAATCCTAAATCTCAAAACTCACGCGGTAAAAACTAAAGTAACAGAGTGGCTACTAGAGAGGGATTATGCCTACACGGAGTCTCTCCTTACATACATCACCTAATCTTTCATGCACCCCGATCTCAATAACATACACAGAATATAACATGGGCGCACGCACCCTCCTTCCACCCCACCTTATCACACATATACACACTCCCACACAATACTTACCTTCCACTACATGCACACACCCTCACACACATATACATACAATCATATAAATTACTGCAGCGGTAGAATGACACCGTTCGTTAATAATTGTTGTAACAGTTATAGTGTATAATAATTTAGTGGCCGTACACTGTTTCTCAAAATACAGGTTATAATCTAGTTTGAGAGGCAGGGTGTTAAAAAAATTGACAGATTTTACAACAAACATAATATATATTATAATAATATGTATAACTTTCTACCCAGTATTTTTTTTTTGATGAATAAACAATTTTCAATGTTTCTAACCGCATATTTTCAAAAATACGTATTGTAACAATGGATTTTTTATGATTTTATCACCGATTTAATTAGCACTTTTGGACATTAGGCAAATAACGAACGTCAATTATTTTAAAAATAAAGAAAATGTTACGTTATTGAGTTTTAATTTTACCTATATTGCGGCATTAAAACTAAATATTTTGACATAAGATTTTACTGGGGATTTCCGCAAAGTAACGCCTCATTCCATAACTTATCTTAAGACTATTATCGCTTGGGAAAAGAATAGTTTGTGATAGTTGTTGGTTGTTATTAGCAGGTACAGGAAAACAATTCCCATATCACATGAAAATATTTGTCCCTTTTAGTTATTTTGGCGGTATCTTCGGACCAACCCCCACCGCCTAGGCTCTTTCATGCTCACTAACTTAATGATCCTCTTTCTGTCATTTGTAATGGGACAGCCTGTTAATGGGCTCGGGTAAAGGTCTCTCTGCCAAGGCCACTATATATGCCAAAGCGTGCAGGGGTTGAATCTTAATAATCATGAAAATACCATGTGAAATGCGAGCAATGACATTAAATTAAGTGTTAGTACAAATGTGTCCTACTCCTAACACTTATTTTAATGTCAAGCTTGGGCATTAATAGCCTCATAAAATGTTTTGCTAAGCAGGGTCGCGGGAATAAACTTATCATAGAGGTCTCAGAAATATGAATTTCACCTCATTAGAAAATACAGTCATAATTAAATGTTTTCCTTCCGGGAACACAAGAAAATACTTTGCAACTAACAAATATTGTGTTTGAAAAACAATTCGTTCTACACTCTTTATCGTCGCCTCGTGATAATTCCTTAAAACCCTGTTTTATGTATACCCAGTTACTTAAAATGTACAAGATTCCATGCAAAATTCTAACGTTACAGGCTTTAGGGTTTTATATAGTCGATGCGGAATTTAGGGTTCAAGGAATTAATTTAATTAAAATGGATCAATTGTATTTGTTCCTTGAATCTATTGCAGGATTGTCTGCCGAAGTATTTCTATTCTATTTTTATACTAAGCCATGAAATAAGTTCACGTCAAAAGCAGGTTTAAGCTAGCGTTCGTGAGGAGCTGTCGACGCTTAGCAATGTCGTTAGTGTAGATGTCGTAGCCAGATCTCAAAATTGATTATTTCATGAAGTCTTCAAATGTTCGACCATTTCATGAAATGTGTGAGATGTTGCATTTCACGCCGCTTATGGCACCCCGACCAAATGAGTTAGGTTAGAACTGTGAACAACCGCGCAACTTCCTTGTTGGCCGCTTTCCATAATATCATATTTGGAAATCCAATATATGTCCATCGAGTTTTTGTGCATGTCTCCCACTGTTTGATTTGATGAATGCCGTCTCCATGATGCACACTAAAAACAAAGCGACATCAACGTTTAAATCGGTGGATATTTCTATTGTAACTATTTTACGATATGGTCACTCATGTTTGGCTACATAAGGAAGTAGTCGTGCGTTTAACTGTTCACATCGTCAAACGTTGAGTATTCAATGATCTAGCCAGACCATATCATGATGTGGCCAGCGGTCGATGTTCTATTTCATGAAATGGTCGAACTTTTCATTAAATGATCAATTCTAAGATCTTGCTACGATATAGACACTTCTTTCGCCTTCAACTTTTTCTTTTTCATGAATTTTATAAAAGTAGAAGAATGGTTATAGCATTTTAAATTATTAAGTAATTTGAACAAAAAGTTAGTATATAAGTTCCTTCATTTCTCTTTCCCTTGCTTGCTGACACTAAGCTGTCTTACTTTGAAAGTTGTGACGGGGAAAATCATAATATTATTCCAAGTTTTCGGCTTGTTTAATGCAAGTTCAACTTTCGTATCAGCCGTTATGTGCACAATAACATATTTCTGTTTCCCCGATCGCACATTGTTGTGTTGAATAAAATCCATTTCTGGTTGATTAGAGCACAAAAGGAACAAAACATCTGGCCATATATTTTGTTCTTTATGTTGCTTTTTATGGATTTATCTGCATTTTTATACTGAGCAGTGTCGATCGTTCGATGTCAACATTTATAAATATTCGACCTATAACATTTTGATAATGACAAATATGTCCGGTTCTTTTTTCTATTAATATATTTTTCATGGGTACCGTAAACATTCTTTTGATAGTTTTAAAAACAAAGAATGTGTGCTAATATTAGGTATCTTTTCGGTTAGGTTAGGTTAGTGGGTAGGTTATATTCGTGGATGATGACGATTATTATTATTATTAATTCATTTATTCCAGATAATTATAATCCATACGATACATAACATTAAATTAAAATCAGTTTACACAAGACTTACATTAAATTAAATTAAATAACTTAGAAAAAAAAAAAAATATACAATCAAATCAAAATTAAAATTGTATTAGATGACGTAAAAAATGTGTTAATGAGCTTCCAAAACAATGCGCATCCATTTGTTTTGGATAGGGCAATCCGCACGAGATACAATCATCTGCAGGATGTCGTTGCTACTGCGTCGCACACGCTGTAACAAGGAATCTACCCTTTTGCGCACAATCGCATGGAAGCCGTCCTTTCGTCTAATATACCTGTTTAACTTTATTGTGTGCTATTTCATTGTTATTTTTATATTATGTGTAATATTTGTGTGCGCAGTGCTACAACGGGCGCGACCTACCTACCGTTATCGAGTCCCCGAGCGGGAACAGGAACTGGGCTCGCGCATGGCGCCTGCGGATCCACGACCCCTCCGACTCCATCGACTCCCCTCGCAGCATCTCCAACTCCAGTCTTCGCGAGGTCGACGTCGAGCTCACCGGCGAGGAGCTGGCCACCTACATGTACCACGTGAACTGTAACATTGGTGGACTCACCTGAGACACGTCGGTGTAAGCGACAGTGACCACACCACCGCTCGCTCGCACGAGCAGAACTACAAGTGACGTAGACGGCCTAACAGTGTGATCTATTTTATAGACGTTTCTAAGCGATTTTAAAATTCTATATAAAATATTGTTATCCATTGTTAGTTACGGCTTTGTTAATATTTAAATGTTAACATGCACTTAAATGTCCATTTTGGTCTTAAGTGCTAATCTATGTTAGCTGAAACACGATGGTGAAATAACGTAAAAAATTGTCCTTGAGAATTTATGTATTGGCTGGAGCCGCCGTAATAGCCAACTTATGGGTATATGAAGCGATTAAGGGTGTGTGTGTACCTATTGATATAATCCCGGAGACTTGCCCACTGTATCATAAAGCGGTAATCTTGGGCACGCACTGCCTATTATTCATTCTCGAATCTATTAATTACGTTGGTGTGACACTTCACCTTACATTCTAGTTAGCAACATAAATCTATAGTCAATATCCAAAGGTTGAACGTTCTAAATTCATTTGGTAATAATTCATGTATGTAAAGTACCATCAAAACTGTCAGTGATTTATGCAAACTAATATGTATCTATTTATAAAATTTTTAACAAAGTGATTATTGACTATTCGTTGAATGTCAGTCTAGATAAATGTAAAAATAAGTGTAACGTTACGTAAGTCTATAAATACTCTACTGATAGTGTTTAAGAACAGTGATTGTGAAAAGTATGTGCTAAGCACAAAATAATAACAAAAAACGTTGATTATAGAGCGTGGGTAGATTGACTCGAATTGAAAGCTGTGTTAGTACTGAAAGTACTTCAATAAATTATGTATTGTGTTATCCTGCGAAAAGTGAGAATTCCTAATGTTAAATGTACCGTTGTTTCCTGTCCAAATCTGTATGGGTCGAGCCATACATCACCGAACCGTATCAAGGACGTGTGAGCAACTTTATTCATGTTTGTGACAGCAGTATCACGATGTATGTCTCTGATTTAGTTCGGCGGGTGTGAGCCGGCCCTCGTGTAATTAACGACACAGCGTGTCCATACTCGATGAGACTGTAAAAGACGTGTATCTATTATTGAAAACACATTGTGTGTGAAGTCAAAAGAACGTGTCGTATGTCTGTACTTACTTAGGACATTAAAATACTTTATACATTGTCAATCAAGTGTAACAGACTAAATATACATTAAAAAAAAAATGTTGTGTACACAAAAATAGACTGTAAGTAAAGTATACCTACATATGTGAATAAATGGAACAAAAAACCTAAGTGACTAGGTATAGATATATAATAAAATTTATCTGAAGAGTTGATGTTATTATTTTTGACAATATTCATAAATGCGACTTATTCACGATGAGTCGCCTTTGTGGACATTTTTTAATCGAGTTTTGTACTAGTTCGTGTCGTTAGTTGAATAAATGGGTATTAAAAGGCTTTGGCTGTGTATTTTATTAGATATAAATTGTAGTGAAATAAGGAACTGTAAAAATTAAGTAAATTATACAGCGATGTAATTCCATTGTGTTTGGTCAAATGTGTTATTTTATATGTAGTATGAAATTGTGATACATCTGCTACGCGACTTCGGGTTATAAGTAAGCATTATTGTTGTCTTTGTTTACTTAAATTAAAGTCCAAAGAAATAAAATATTAATAATCTTCTAATATATAAAGCCCACGAGTAGATATTCTTTTTCTATTAGTCTTCTTCTCTATTCGTTTAGTCTTTATCAGTTATTATTTCGTTAATTTTTTTTCCATATAAAATACATTATTTAATATTTTGCCTCGGGCGTGACTTTGCAGAAATCCATTATAAAATACAATAGACGACGTATATTTATTAACCAAATCCGGTTATCTGTTCTTAAAGAGTCATAAAGAACCCTGTAAGAAATCGACACGTGTTACTCCTCTCAACGAGGCATCCTCAGGATGACGATTCGATTTCTTACAGGGTTCTTTATGGGGATGAGGTTACTAAATATACGTCGTCTATTGTATTTTTTTATTTAATATTTCATAAAAAAGATATAAAAAGCATAAAAAAAAATTAAAAAAATGTGGTCCGCCGGTGTCGGGAGCAGGGTCCAAGGTACCGGTGGTTAGGGCTCCAGAGACAGGTACCACCTCATGATGCGATATGGCTCGCATCGTAAGATGGTTCCTGACTCGAGGAGTACTGCCTTCTGAATCAGGCCCTTGACCCAACCGCCTAACGAGAACCTTGAGAGACGTTGGTCGAGGCTTTCGCCCATCAGGCCATTTGCCGTTACGACAATCGGCACAATGACTGTAGCTGTCATTGTGTCGATTATAGCATTCCACAAGTCAACAACCTAGTGTGCTAAGTCGAGATATTTTATTTGTTCCTCTTTCCCAGTTTTCTACGCATGTGGAATGGCAATATCGACTATCAGGCACTATATATCAGGCTTATTGACGACGTGACAGAGTCATTTTCGTGAACTGGGTCGGGCACATACTTGTAATACAGTACCTCAGACTCCAAAAGTATATATTTTAAAGCAAGTTACTGGTCAATAATCCTGGCTACTTGGTTATGCCTGAGCAAGTATGTACTCGCCGTTAGCCAGACGAGAACAACCAGATATAATATGGCTGATGACGCATCCGGACTGTGACATGCCCGACACCTTCATCCTTCATAATATATCTCCGGTAGTTATTCATCAAGATAACTTCGTCCATAATTGTAAAGACGAAACCTTCAGTTTCCACGAAAAGGTCACCAAAACTTAGCCAGGGTACGGACGCTAAGTAATCTACACTGGGCTCGTGAAAAGTCCGATAGAAGCGCCCGTGAAACTTTTTGCTTTGCCATACCTCCTTACGGTCATCGGTAGTTTGCGCCAGTTCTCTTTAGCCATGGAGAGCGGGGTGATGCCTTTGTCCACTGCGACCACATCACGGTGCCATTTCGGGTTTAAAAAAATATTCCCAGAAACTGCACACGTCGCGGTTGTGAAGGGTCTTCGCATTTATAAAGCCTCGACACTGATCGTGGGTGATGCATCCGGTTTGTGGTCAGCAGTGTTCGGACCCTCCTATCCAGGGCTTCAAGTTTGGTCTGAGCCCATTTGAGTATGCTGAAAAAGTACATCAATATCGGCATGACCCAATCGTTGAAGGCCTTGTTTCCGCCTGAAAGAAGACTTATTAATACTTGCTTCAGGCGACCAAAGAAGCGCTCCTTCAACGATTGCTTCATATCAGCAACGTTGATACCTAACGCTTCCGATATACCCAAATACTTATAGCTTTCGGATGAGGAGACTTATTTTATTATTACTTTATCAATACTTTAATTGCTTGTGCAGGTATTAAATCATAAGTCCGTACAATACGGCCGATGAATCATGGCCGGTCCGAACTTTGCACAGAAGGAACCAAATGGTGACATGAGGCGAGTGTAAGTGAGAGAACATGCGCGAAATTTCGGAGAGCCTAAGTTCAGACCGGCCATGATTCGTCGGTCGCATTGTACATAAGTAGTTAATAGATTTTGTTAATAATTGTGGTCTTACTTGTGGTCCTTTCTCGTAGTTTCCTATCAGATGCCCATGTACGCGTGTCATATTAAAATGTTATAGAAATTAATATCATTGTTAAAGATAGATAAATAATTGTTGTTGTAAAATATCATAACGTAACGTCGTATCTTGACGTCTATTTTGGTTATTGTAATGTCAATGAATTAAAAAAGAAATTCCCCCAACCTCACTCATTTGTTTCTTTTCATTTTCTCAACTCATTTAATTACTTACAAAATATATATACTTTATATTTATACGTCCTACACTAATAAACACAAACACACGATACACATTATATTAATAAACATAAAACACTAAACAATAATTACTAGCATTTAATATAATACAATATCACGTTTACCGTACGGTCCCCGTCCGTCATTAATTCAATAGTAGTACACTGGACACTCGCCTGCTGAGTCCCTTGGTTAAAGGCGCGTGAAGATACCTGCGCGCGCGCATTCGTTTCCTTTACCGCGCATTCGGAATTTGCGGGTCGCCAGTCAAGATCTACCTGAGACGTCGGGCGCATGCTCGCTTGTGCTATTTATTGCGATATCAATATACCCGCACTTAATCGCCGTGTAACTCTAATTCTCCGAACTATCCTATGCTTACTGCTTTTGGCAAACTCGCTATTTATTGTGCCTTCCTAATATTTCAAACAGTGTTGTGTACCTAGGGTGTGGAACATTAAAGTGTTGGACTACCAATTGGACTATCCTTTCTTCAGACCCCGTAAGTCTACCCCCATACACTTCGACATAACCAAAGCCTATATGGCAGAAAGGTGTGTCACATAGAGGGGCCGCGACGGCAGACGCTGTCACGAGATGTCATGCGTTGTTCCACAGGGTTCGCTTCTAGGACTGCTCCTATGGGACATTGGGTACGACTGGGAATTAAGGGACGAGTTCCAGCCGGGGTTGAACCTGACGTAATACGCGGACGACACACTGGTCACGGGTCGGGAGAGCTCACACAGGGAAGCAGCGTTGCTAGCTACGGCTGCGGTCTCGCAGGTGGTAAGCGGCATTCGGCGCCTGGGCTTGGTGCTGGCCCTCAACAAGTCGGAGGTCATCAGTTTACATGGCCCCACGGGCGCCGCTACCGGGATCACACATCGTGGTCAAGGGGGGCTGTATCACTGTCGAGTCAACCATGAAGTACCAGGGATTGGTGCTCGACAGTCGTTGGGACTTCGGCCTCCACTTTTGGCGGCTGGCGCCCAAGTTAATGGGCGCGGTGGGCGCGCTGCAACGCTGCTTTCCAATTTGGCGGGGCCCGAGCACCGGCTGCAGGCGGTTATACGTGGAAATCGTGCGATCCGTGGCCTTGTATGGAGCCCCGGTGTGAGCAGCTGACCTGACGGCCCTCAGAATCGCAGTGTTGCGAGTACCGCGTAATATGATTGCAAGGTTAGGTAACTCGATTCAAGGGATCAACGTAGTTACCTATAGAATTGTAAACATACCGTTTTCTACAAAACAGCACATACATTTATTTTGATATACATTGATTTTTCATTTAAAGTTTTGCATTCATAAACTGTATTTTATATGGAGGAATATGAGGGATTTGGCTTTCAGGAACCTAACCTAACATTGTCGGATCTGAATAACCCTGGGACAGATTTTGATGCGCCTTGGCCTGAGTAAAGGGATAAGTTATGTCTTCAAAACTACAGTGGTTTTAACTGTGGCGGAGCTGGGTTTATTTTGCCCACAGTCCTGTAGGGCACATTCTTAAGGTTTCATGGGAAAGTCTCGAACACACACAATCAAATGCAAAGTCAAAGATTTCCTGAAATAAATATTCTGTATAAGTATGTAAAACATTGTTTTAAACTAGGTATTTTGCTCTAACCCTTTCGTAAGTCCGGGCTTCTGATGCTAAAAGGCCGAAGTGGTTGTCTGCTTTATAAATTCATCAATTCTATTTTATCTTCCCGAAAATATGTCACTATTGAAATTTCAATCCTTCACATACTACTTGTGTTTTACGAGTAGCAACCGCTAAAACCCTGCTTATAAATTCACCTGGAGTCTTGATTAACCCGAGGAGGATATTGCTCACGTTATAACTCTTTATTAGTTCCAGAAAACTTTCTCAAATTGCGGTACAAGAACGTTTAATTAAGTTGTTACTATTTTATGCAATAACTTAGATTAAAGACCCGCTTGCACTACAAATCACTAAATATGTTTAGCGTTAAACGAATCTAAAAATATCGTTTTGTTTCTGTCAATCGTTTGAAGATGGCAGAGATAGAATTATGTTCTAAATATGCGCTCTAAAAGCATTCAGTGGTTTGTGGTATATACAGAGTGAAATTGAATTGATGCGACACCTCTTAAGAGGTCATTGTACTCATCATTATGAACAACTTTCACTATAGCACCAAACCAGAAATCGCGAAAAAACCATCTGTCTCCTACATTTTGACGAGTTAGGCGAACATAAATGTAGAGAACAGCTACGTTTCATTGGGCACGCCACAATTTCGGCGATAAGTCCCCTCTTTGAGGAGTGGCTAGAGAGGCGCCACGGCGTCCTGTCCTTCCGGCTGACGCAGGTCCTCGCCGGACACGGTTGTTTCGGGAGGTTCCTGTTCCGCATAAGGCGGGAGGAAACGCCCGGGTATCACGACTGTGTGGATCGCCTGGAGGACATGGTGGAGCATACGGTGGAGGTCTGCCCGGCTTGAGCGGGGCACCGCCGTGTCCTTGTGGAGGCCATCAGCGGCAGTGATCTCTCGCGTCCGGTCCTGGTCCAGGCCATGGTACGAAGCGAGAGGGCCTGGGAAGTCATCACCTCCTTCTGCGAAGCAGTAATGCTCGCAAAGGAGGAGACGGAGCGCGTGAGGGAGAGGCAAATGTCGCGCCCTCACGCCCCTAGCCACCGCAGGAGACACCCTGGGCGTCGGGAATCGCAGGCCGATTACCGGCCAACGTAGGCGCGGGCTAGCGGACGGTGAGGAATGGGTAGCTCACCATCCGATAAGGAGCAGGCATTGTGTTCCACGCGCGCCTCAAAGAGATGTCAGCACAACTGACGGGGTCCGCTAGGACCGATGCCTGCCGGGGTCGCGGGAAAGTCCGAAAGGGATACCGTGGCTCTTGGCAATGTACAGGCAACTGAAGGAGCACGGGTGGGTTTAAGTCGGTAAGAGTCTGACACGCCCTCCCACTTCGCCCAGAGCGGGAGAAGTTATTTGATAATTTCCCACCCTCAAAAAAAAAAAGGAAAAAAAGAGGTGTTTCATGAATTAAATTTCATTCGGTATAAGTGGCTTAATACAAAACTGTCATTTAATTCTCGTAGCTCGTAGCTCGTAGCTCTCGTCGCTGCTACGACATAGGTACTAATTGTCGGAAAAGTGAAAACATGAAAATAGCTTTTCTAAGAAACACCATCGTCCTTGTTAACAATCTTTACGGAAGAATGTCTACACGAGTAATATCTACTGTCTAAAGAACACGTTTTATCTATATCTCAATGGGGTCTTATTAATCCTCCAATCTTGCCGTTATAATAACTTCAGACGTGGACGGTAGGACTTATACCTAAGCACGTAAGCAATATTGTTAAGTGAAAAAATATAGGTACAGTGTAGTTTTCCTTGTTTTGTATTATTTAAAAATTTATTATTTTGTAAACTAATAAAATTAAGTGTTCTTACGTTAAAAAAAGTTAAGCCTAGCATCAAGTTCCGCTTAACTTAATGCTAGGCTTACTTTTTTCTAACAAGCTAAGTTGGGTATGAACGTTTTGGTCAATGAGGTTAAAATATAATATACAATACTTAATTATATATTTTTTACCAGACCTCATTGGTTTTGGTTCTCTAATCAAAATCTGGGTACAGAAGCGGATCCAGGGGGGGTCCATCCAAGGAGTGATTAAGAGGCTCAAGCCACCAAGCAAAGTCAAGTCCAAAATCATCTGAGTTCTTCCGTGACAAAATGAACTTGATATCATTCTAATTAAACTTTTTAGCAAGCATTACACGACCTTTTTTTTAATCATCAAATGACTTCTCCCGCTCTGGGCGGAGCGAGAGGGCGTGTCAGACTTTACTGACTAAAACCCACCCGTGTTCCTTCCGTTGCCTGTGTGCCGGGGCCGCGATATCCTTTTCGCACAAACCCGCAACCCCGGCAGGCATTGGTCCTTACGGACCCCGCCAGTTGGTAAGCATTACACGACCTAAGGTAATTAATTTAATTAGGTGATTAATTATCTTTAATTTAATTATTATTATGTTTCAAGTTTGCAATTTTTATATGATTTTTTGTTTACGTGACGAATTATGAATCCGCGCGCCTCCACCGCCAGGTTACCGCCCGCGCGTCGGAGTCGCGATCGCGCTGCCGTGATACCTATTGCAAGTGTTGTTTTTAGTGCTTTTTAGGGTTCCGTATCTCAAAAGGAAAAACAGAACCCTTATAGGATCACTCCGTTATCCATCTGACAGTCTGTCAAGACCCATTTTCTCAGGAACGCGAGGAGGTATCAAGTGGAAATTAATATCAAATACGTAGATCTATGTTCCCTTGGAGCTCTTAAAAAAATCAAGCTTCTAAGTCAACGTAATAAAAAAATATAGGGTGCTTCCCGTTGACCTAGAATCATGTAATTTGGCAGGAAGCAAGGTTTCACAGCACTAGTAATGGAAAAAATCCGAAAATTGATAATTTGTAGTTTTATCACAAGTTTTTTTTTTTCTGATTACAGACATGCATTTGCAGTTAGTTAATTGACCGTGACGTATATCGATGTATGGGACAACATGTTTCTCAACAATTAAGTTAAGTTTGTTCTTGGGATAAATTCATATCAACTACGGAACCCTTCATTGTGCGTGGTCCAACACGCACTTGGCCGGTTTTTTTTAGTGTTCACTTTTCAAAACACAAACCTACCCTCAGCGGGGTTAAGCCCCTCCCAAACGATAATCCTGGATCCGTCACTGTCTGAGTAGGTATGCAATATTTGTTAACAAAACAAAAGCAAAGAAAAATACACTATAAACATTGAGTTCTGTCTACCAGTCATAAAAACAACAATTTACTACATGGAGGCATTCCAAATACGAACAATAGAAAATAACCAGGTGTAAATGTCTCTTATCAACAAATTGTTTGCATCCAAATGCACTGCATACTTTCAACAATCCGTGACTAGAAAGATAAGAGCTTCTACGCAAGGAATTTCAACGGTATTGTTGCATTTGGTACATGTTTTAGTGACGTCATGTCCACTACATTGTCTAGATGGCCCCCATTTTATTAAGGATTCACTGCATGAGTGCATGTACGTAGGTAAAAACAAGTAAACATCGTGTAGGTACTTGTTTTGGCTTCAATCCTATTCCACTTGCCTGATTTTAATTGTATATTTTGTAAAAAAAGCGTCATTGTGTATAAGATTGCGCTTTTGTAGGTAGGTAGCAGGTAGATCAACTTAATATTTTTTAAACAAAAAAGGTTTTGATCACAGTAATTATTAACCACTAATATACCTAGCTAGCTAAATTATCTAAGTACCTTTTTTTCTAAACTCATAGACGTTCTGTAAAAAGCTAATCAAGTTTAACTAAATACTTCAAGTAGTTTTGTATCTACTGTAGAGGCTGTGTGAGTCATGGTTTCAAACTCCGCGCGTCTGTTATAAGTTGATGGCATAAATACGAGACAAACTTTGATTTGTATTGAGAATAGAAGCAGTAGGAGTCAGTTTAACTGATAAGCGTATCAAAAATCAATCTGCCTAGCCTTGTCCTTGTCTTCTTCCAGTCTAACCGGATGGAGCGCTAACTAACTGATTAACTGATAAGCGTATGTCATAAGATAAATATAAAATGTTATAAATGTAAAAAATTCTCGAAGTTATATTATAAATTGGCGTTTTATTTATTACGGTACCGTTAGCTCGCCGAAAGCTAACAGTACCTAATAGCATACAGACCAATCATTTCAGATTAATTAAAGATTGACCTTTGAGACTGCTCAGTCCACTTGATTTGAAGTTACTTTTTGTTTTAGCACGCGATGTGTAGGTATCTGTTAACTAAATTCTATTAAACTTGCTCTAAGACCAGATTGAATTTGAAATAAAACATAGACTAATGTTTAATTAAGTGCTTCGTCTTGTCGTAGATAAGCATCAATAACACTCTATCAGAATATAGATAGACACTGTTCTTATGTTTAATTTGAAAACAGATTCAATTTAATCGAGTCATTTGCTTTTCGTTTAAAAGTGTACCCTGAACAATGTAGGTAAGAAATACGTAACCAACACTTAAGAAATAGATAAGTAGGATGATATTGATTTAATAAAATTAATCGATAAAAAAAGAGAATAAAATTATCGAGGTATTTCCATCTTTTTTACATAGCTTAGTTCAAAAAAGTTAATCTAGAAATGTCTCGAGGAAAAGCATCATACTATCAAGAGCCGCGTTATAACGAAAGTGCCTAAAGTTTTAGAATAGACGAATCATTCACACGTTACAAGTAAATTCTTTTCAAACTCAGCTCAAATATAATTTAAAATAAATTGAGCGTTTCCTATAACACATCGGTTTACTTAGAAGTATCTACGTGTTAATAGGTATACCTTTCGACACATCTGTCTTAATTTAAAGCTCTTTGTAATGTGTTTGTATAATATATCACCGTATGATTATGAACATCGTTACTTTATAATCTATCCATGGCAAACCGACAAATCATGAACTGTCAAACTTACATGCGACGAACGTACCTTGCGCTAATACTTAGCCAAGCCAAGCCACTGCGACCAACTTGGAAGAAGGTTGGTCGCGTAGCTCGGTTAGTCACAATTCTAATCCAACCTGACCAACCCATTTGATCGGGGTGCCCAGTACTCTAATTGCGTAATACACGATCAATCAGAATCTGAATGGTTTTGAAACAGATTGCTAATCCATTGCTTCATAAGTTCCAAAAAAAATCTGCTCAACAACGTAAATAACGCAATGAATGTTGTTGAACTGTCAAAATGAAACAGATTAGTCGTAATCGTTTACGAAAAGATGTTATAGGTAGCTTAGTTACTGCGACCAGTTCGGCTACCGCCAAGACCTACCAATCAGGGGCGGTCCAAAATTTTAGGGGTGATAAAATCGGACCGATTACAATTTGACGATTTGAAATTGATAGATTATAAACTACCGCAAATGAATGCGTTGTATTGTATCAGTTCACAATGTGTTGATAGTTTATAATCTCGCTAAATAGATAATAAACTAACGGTGCTCATAATCTTACGGAGATTTATATAAGGTGTTTCTTTTGATATCCCATAACTCTAGGGTATTAATGAGAGTCAAAGAATCAACTGGCTTGAATTATTTTTTAATGTTTTTTTCAAATGCCTTACAATATAATTCGATAAAGTCACGATTAGTTATGTACGCGAAATATATTTACAAAAAAAAGTTTAATTCAGACTATTTTTATCCATAACAAAAAATATGACAACGTCGCTTAGGTTTAAATATGAATGATTGGTTCGAATGAAAATTATTTACTCCTACGTATCAATGAAACTTAGATATACACATCGAGAGTCTAGTGATAGGTTATCTTCGAAACTATGTATTTTTGGAACACTGACTTGTTCTAAAACTTTTTGTATTATTTTTACTTATTGCATATAACCTTAGAGTTATGGGACATCAAGAGGAACACGTTCTACTTCCTGTGTCTATGTAATGTTTAAAGGAATCTTTTAGATCATCATTTGTATCTTTTTCTTTTCTCTTGAACAATTAATTTAAATCAAATAGGGATTTGCAAATAGGGATATACGCTCACAATGGCCCTTATCAGAAGGCTAAAAGTCACCCAAAGAGCAATGGGAAGGGCTATGCTTGCAGTTTCCCTACGGGATTAGAAATGAAGAAATCCGTAGGAGAACCAAAGAAACCGACATAGCCCGAAGAATTGCCAAACTTAAGTGGCAATGGACAGGACACATGACATTGCTCGCAGAAGAGATGGCCGATTGGGCCGAAAGATACTAGAGTGGAAACCGCGTACCGGAAGACTTAGCTTTGGAAGGCCTACCACAAGATGGACCGATGACCTTGTAAATGCCGTAGGAATCCGCTGGATGCGGAAAGCAGAGATTCGGTTGAAGTGGCGGTGCTTGGGCCTATGTCCAGCAATGGACGACTTTCCATGAAATGATGATGATGGTGAGGGATATATGAACATCATGTTAAAATTATTATTTATGCAGCAGTTTTGGAACGGGACTAACTACCACGGATGTACTAGTAGAACTAACGGACTGTATAATGCCAGGCTCATTAAAAAGACTTTACAGAAGAAACTTTTAGTAGTTTGTTAAGAGCTCTTGAGGGTCGACTAATAGTCGTAAAAATTTGTTATTAGATACAGGCTGGAGGATTTATAAGTGCACTGAGTATACCACACCAACTCAATGAAATAGGTTTCAAATAAAGATATACCAAGAAAAAAACATCAGGTAGGTACTTTGTTCCAATTTGTTTGTTATTCAGATGGAAGAACAGATATGTGTATCGGTATATATGGAGCGATAAGGAAACAAATTCCGGAGATACGCTATGATACTATGATGTACCTGCACAGATAAAGCCATAATAGATGAGTAAACAATGCTTTCCTTGTTTACTTTGTCGGTATTATTGCATCTGTTGGGTTATTTATAAATAATAATACTTTTTAACTACGTCTTGTATTTTTAGATTTATCAAAATCTATTTTACCTTCCCTTGACGATTTGAAGCCTAGATTGACCCTAGATAAAGTAACAAACCTGGATAATATTAGAATTACATTTTTTCACAAAGTATCTAGGACAGGTACATGATTTTTTTTTACTGTGTTACAGTTTCAGCCATAGCAATTATTACTAAGGATAAAAGATGTGAAATAAAAAAATGCATACTTACCATTAATAATATTGGTTTGGAGTAAAACGAAAAGCAAATATCAAAAATACAGGTTACAGTTTACATTCCACATTTTTATTTCGGTACTGCCGACGATCAGCATTTAAACTTGTACCAGAAACTACCAGAAAGGTATTTTTAAAGTTTACGAAGGTGTTATTCTTCTTTTCGTGAGGTTAGTGAGTAACCTGGTGTCAGAGTTTTAAAGCTGCCCAAGGACTTGGCTCCACATGCCGTAATATATAAAATATTGATTCATTGAAACATATGAAGCTAGACATCGCTTATTCCATGTTGCAGCATTTATATATAGTCGACCTCGTAACTGTTTTATCACCTAATGGTTGAATGTCACTTGCATGTCATAAAACGACATCAATCTTATTGAAGATGATAGCGGAAGCGTCGCCTTATTTTTTATATAAGCTGTACAAGGTAACACCAGCTTAAAAGTCCGTAATCTTGTTTAAGAATAACAAACTCGTACTGGTACGATGCTTGCAACACAAGTAAGCTAAAAGTTCCATCGCAACTAGGTAAGGTTACCCCTGAATGGTAGTAGAAACAAGTAGATACTTACGCTATTTTCTGCCTATCAAACTTTCCTCATATCCGTGTGCATAAAATTTTAAGGAAAAGTAAGAAATTTTTTATGCTAATTCCATGACTATATTAACTTCTGAAGTTCAGTAGCAACTTCAGAAGCCATAATATACTTTCAGCTTGTAAACAAGGCTTGCTCTTGCCATTTAGTTTGATCAAAATAGTTATATGTCGGAGGAGCGTATGTGACTCTTTCGTTATCAGGCATATTTTAACTACTGTGGGCGTACTAATGGGTAGTGTTGGTTATTGCGCAATAGAAAAATCTTTGCAGTTCAGATCAAATTATAATTTACGATAACATTAATCACACTGTAGGTACACGACACAACTATTCGCCGCTTGACCGCTACCCATGCGCTCTGCTCTGCTCTGCCGAGACCCGCCCGGGCGGCCGGTCCGAGCGTTATGTTGTAGACTCCGTCGAGCGCTGCCACTAGGCAGCGCTGGCGTCCCGATTAGTCAACTCAGTAACGTATTTCCGACATATATATAAATAGATATCCAAATACAACAAATAATTCAATATTTGGAAGACAAAAATTCTGTAGAAAATAAATAAGCTACTAAAATAAGGAAGACAAAAATATTATCTTAATACGTATATATAGGTGTAAAAATAAAGTAGCAAAAAAATACCTTTACGAACCAGACACTCCCGTGGATATTGCTCGGGGCGAAAACAATATGCTAGGGTTTTGATGACAACCATCGAGATGGGGTAGGTCTATAAACCACAGAACATGTTTTGTCCTTTATTTTTACAACATGTAGGTAGGTACAGGATGATAAACGAACCGTGGTTGTTTTTTGCAAGGATTCATTTAAAAGAGTTTGAATATACACTCAGCAACAGAAGTCGATTAACACTGTAGCTTTTACTTATCATTGAAATTGATACAGAATGATTCGATACTTTACTTTTTGCATTTCAAATATTAGCTAAAAGTTATTGATCTTAAAATTTTATTTTTAATGAAAATTTTACTTAAAAATTATGATAAAAAAAAAAAAATATTAATCCACGTTTGTTACTGACCGTACTTATGTAACGAAGCTATTTAAATTTTGGATGAAAAGTGAAAGTTTATCTAAAACGGGCTTCCTCATTAAACACTGGAACAAAAATAAAGCTTGGTGTAACACCTGCGAAGTTAAGAATGATGAATAATGACGGGGACAGAAGCAATTCTGAACAACTTTAAACATAATTTTAGTTGAACGGAAAAGTTTAAAACTGTAATAGGTACAAGAGTTTTTTTCTGATTACATAGCGATGCGGTCCAACTTTTCGATCCTCTCCTTTTTTATATATACGTACATATATACCTACCTACATATAATTATTTTAAGACTGTTGGCTTATATTATGTAAATATTATCTTCTATATAAATAATAATGAAATGCTGTTTGTTGGTAAGCGCATCACTTGAGAACGGCTGGACTGAATTGGCTATTTTTCGTTTTCAAATGTTCTTAATCTAATTCCGAATTAGGTTTTTATGGAAAGAAAAATTGGAAAAGTGTCCCAGATTTTATTCTGGTCGGGGAAAACAGCGTCCTTTTTCTATGAATTATTGAGGTCAGAACAACTTCTGTTGGGTCAGCTAGTCTAAAATAAAAATATTACCTATTAGATAGGTACAGTCAGCATCAAAAGTTGATGAACACATTTAGATTTTCAAAATCGCTATATAGTGAAGTGCTAATAGTGAATACGGTGTACAGCGATTTTGAAAATCTAAATGTAGTCATCAACTTTTGATGCTGACTGTACCTACTACTTTTTGGTTTCAGATGGCATAATAACTATTAGATATATTATTTTACTAACCCACTTAAAAGGTACTTGAAAACTAGAGCGTAAACAGGCATTTCCTCTCAAAACCTTAACAAGTAGAACAAAATGTCAAGAGGTGTCTACGTAGTATTTTATTTTAAAATAAATTATGACACCAAACAATATTTCTATTTTGTATCATAATTTCATAAAATAAAATCACTAAAAGTGTTAAAGTGCAGCTGTCAGAAATGAGAGCAAAAACAAGTTAAGTACATAACTTGAAACAGAATAAGTGCAAAGCTACTTGACTTACCTACCCGGTAAGTAAAGTGACCGGCTGTAAGTCGCATCACCACAACTATTCCCAACTATATAGTTAAGTACTTTACGGGAAGTAGTACATTATGTGACACGGCGTAAGCTATGACCACATTTTGCTCAGTTAGTTCAATTATACAACTTTAGATATGGGAGGAGGAAATGACACAGGTCCTTATTATGGAAGAGTGCAATGGACGGACAGTAAATAGAGTGCACTAGAGGAGGTGCCTCCAAGCTAAAGGGTGCTCTGAGCAAAAAAAAAAAATATATTTTTTTTTATATACATGTAGCATATTTTTTTTGTTAATTAGGTAATTTTTTGTCAATCTCGGAAACGAAGACTTATGCTCGTTGTCACTAACACCTACGTACATAAGTAGGCCGGGGAAATTGGGTTTGAACCTTGCACTGAAACAACAAAATTCAACAAACAGCAGTGATTTTTTTCCTGAATCGTTTTTTTGAACTTATACTCGTATCTTCATTTAATATAAAAAAATTAAAAAAATTCCAGGACCGCATCAAGGTAAAAAAACAAAATCGCATTTTTGTGAACAAAAATTGAGGCAAAATAGTTAACAGGAAAATTTTGGTTATAATATGTAAAAAATTCGTAAAACTAATATATTATTTCAGAATTAAACATTTTCGTCCACGGAAATTTCCATGAAAATAAAATTTTCGATTTTTTTAAATAGTACTTCAAGCAACAATATTAACAGCATTTTTTGCATTAAATTACTTAATTCAATATTTTAATACGCTATTCAACAAAATTAAACATATTGTACGAGCGCAAGATATTAATAAAAGTTTTTTTGCAATAGCGGTTCAGACAAAAATGTTACAGAGTTAAATTTAGTTTAACTTTTATTTACAGGCTCTATCTCACTTAATTACCAGAAAATTAAACAAAATTAAAGCAATTTTTTTTTTAATAGATCGGTATATAACATTTTGCTTTAATGTGTTTCATTTTTAATTAAGTAATTTAATGCAAAAAAAACTGCTGTTAACATTTTTGCTTGAAGTACAATTTAAAAACAAAAGTAATTATATTTTTATGGAAATTTCCGAAGACAAAAATGTAAAAAAATTTGACCTGCTTGTGATACCTAATCTCTTGGACAAACACTCCATACAAACATATCTGTTCATATTTATTTTCTACCACGTAATATTTGAAATTAGATGTTTTCTTTAAAAAAACGTACACGCAGGGGTGAACTTTTCGCAATATACAGTTTAATATACTCCCTTGACCACACCCTACACGTTAAATGAAAAAAATCGCTAAAAAAAAATTAATGCAAAGTTAGCCTAAAATTTGGCGTAACTTCCCCGGGCTAAAGTTCGTTATTACTCTTAATGTCACCTTATTACTTAAAAATAAGTTTGTTTTTCTTTCAATGAGCACCTTGTATTTCCTTTATATTCATGTACCTCTTAAGTTATCATTTAATTGTGCTTTTGTGTGTTTCGCTAAACTAAATGATTGATTTTTCTATCTAAATAAATCCCAAAATGAAAGCGCAACTTTCGGCGCCGGGCATTATCTATATAATATTATGATTATCCTACGTGAAGCAAGTACCTATATACTGTCTGACAAGGCGTGTATTTTACGTAAAGTAGGCACAGTCTGTCAAGGCGTGTGCTCACGTGTTGTTCAGTTACTTTAATTATGCAACGCCAGCACATGCATACATATGTCCCGTTCAATGTGGTTTCAATTAGTGCCCTGACACGAACACTTGTCACAATGTTCATGCAATTGAATCGTAGGCCAGCTTGTAGTGTCACGTACACACGTAGAGTATTGTATGGGCTCCGTGCCCTCATATTACCGGAACTATTAATGAAAGCTGTGTGTCAGTAATATGATAATAATTTTTCATCTAGACACGCGCTGTCAGCTCTCCAAGCTGATCCTTTATTGGTTTCTCTATCCTTTTAACATGAAATAGTCTTTATCTCATTACACATTCCATCAACTTATAAAATATTAGGTAGCGTTGCATGGTAAAGTCATGCGGGCTAAATCCTCTACAGTAAGGCCCCTTTGTACACACGTTTTTCTTACCGTGAAACACTACGGTTTATTCGCCGTGTCTCGGCGCGATCGTCAGTATTGTATAGATCACTGTGGAAGCTTACCGACGGGCACGTTTTTTTCTATGGCGCGGTTTATACGCCGTAAAGAAACCGTGTCGTGTACAAAGGGCCTAATGGGAAACATTAAAACAGATTTTAGAAAGAGATTGTTACACCCAGAAATGAGTGGCACAGACGACGGTCTACTAGCCGAGCTTTATCTAAAACTGCCGCGCACTGTTCCTACTGTGGTAAACCAACAGCGCAGTTACCAACGCAACCCCTAAGCATAATCAGAATAAATTGTACCCACTGCTGGGACGCAGGCCTCCTCTTGGTGAGAGGGAGTGAGCCATAATCCTCCACGCAGACCCAGTGCGGGTTGGTAGACGTCACATGTGTTGTGATGTTATGTTATGTCAGGAAGAAACATTAGTTGTGCCTTCATAATAATATTCGAAGGAATGAAACTCATAAACAAAAGTTTTTCAATATGCAGTTGGGTCAATATCATATGGGTTCTATTCTTAACCACCGCTGCTGAAACGAGCCTCAATTGCAATAGTTCAGGACAGTTTGTTAATATACACAATATACTAACAAACTGCGATCTTTAGGTAAATACCGCGCCTGTCCAACTTCCACTTACTGCAACCGCAAACTAGATGTGTGTGCTTCAACTTATTTGTGTCGGTAGTGGGTGAAAAACCCGTAGGCAGCGTTCCCACTACGCCGGACCGGCAGATCTGCCGGAAACCGGACACCGGACAGAGTGTTCACATTACATCGGATCCCGGAAGAAATTCAGACAGTCAAGTACTCAGTTGAATTTGGACCTGCGCGCACAATGGACGACGAAATTGTTGTGTTGTGGTGGTATCTTAATAGAAGGCAAAATAAAAGAAAACATTGGGTACACCCTATTTTACGGGAAAGATTTTCACTTGGAACATTTGAAACATTAATGGGTGAACTTAGAAGAGACGAATCAAAGTTCTTCAATTATTTTCGAATGACAGCAACCACTTTTGACGATTTACTGGGACGACTAGACATAAGAGTACGAGATACAAGTTTCAGAGAATGTATTTGCCCAGAACAAAGATTAGCCATATGTCTAAGGTAAGATTATTTTATGCACTAGATTGCGTAATTATAGTTTTGACGTAGGTACCTACTTAAGACTGAATGAATGAATGAATGTTTGCTATGTATGTTTGTTTGATGAATGGGAATATATATAATGTGTGTGTGTGGGAGGGTGTATGTATTTGATAATCATTATGAATTAAAAATGCAAATAACTTATTTAAGTATTTATTTGTACTCAAACTTAAATCCCTTCAAAATCTAAGTAATCTGAGTCTTGGGAATTTATGGAATGATTACTAGATGCTGATGGCGAAGCTGGAATCGGATTCGATGTCTGAGATGAAGTTGATGGTATAGATGTTGTTGCCTGTTGATTGCTACTATTATATTGCGTAGAGTATCCAGGGTGGTGTTGATCTTGCGTAGGTGTTGCCTGTTGATTGACGCTATTATGTGTGTAGTACCCAGAATACTGATCTGGTCCGGTCATATGATTATATGAATCACGCCAATGTCCGTAAAGGCTTGTGCAGACCAGCGCGACTAGTCGCGCGACGCGACACGAACAATACAATTTCTAAGAAAACTTCACAGTATAAGAATAACCGGTGTCGCGTCGCGCGACAAGTCGCGCTGGTCTGCACAAGCCTTAATTTGGTCTCTCATAATTCCTACTTTTAATTTTTTGCAACATTGTCATGACGCTAGGTTGAAATTCTAAAGTCTCTTCGATAGTTAAAGTGTTCAAGATTGGTATAATGCCTTTGAAGAAAGACAGATGATGGTTTTCCTTTTCTGGGTTTATTCTGGAGTCCAAAAACTTTACCATCCTGTCATTTACCTCTTTATTATCAATTTTTCTTTTATCTTTAATTAAAGGTGAACGAAAATCTGATTCCATGCCTACTTCAGTCTCGGTTCTTGCTTTTTTTGAAACTGACTCATGTGGTGGTCGAGGTTCGGAGACTTTTTTCAAAAACATTAATTGCTCGTGATATAAATAATTTCGTGTCTTTTTGGCCGAAGATCCAGATTTAAACTCATCTTTTTGTTTCTTTACTGTCTTAAGCCACGAATCTCGTATATTATTCCATTTAGTTGAAACCTGTTTTCCTGAAATCAATAAAAAAATATCATAAAACAATACAATTTGTTTCTTGGTGACGTATAAAGTAATAATGTATTAACAAAAAATACTTTTTTTTCAGATATTTAGCTTCAGATGTTCATTCAAAGAAATACATTACTCATACAGAGTAGGCGTTTCGACAATAAGTAAACTAATAAAAGAAATGACCCACGTCATTTGAGAAAACCTAAAGACAGATTTCCTTAAGCTGCTGAGAGAGAATGGGAGGACATCGCTTCAGGATTCGAAAGAAAAGCCAACTTTCCTCACTGTCTTGGAGCAGTAGATGGCAAACATATCAGAATTTTGAAACCAGCCAAGAGTGGTTCTATGTTCTTTAATTACAAGGAGTATTATTCTTTTGTATTAATGGCAGTTGTCGATTCAGAGTACCGATTTATTTTTATTAGTGTGGGCTCATATGGCAAGGAATGCGATTCTACTATATTAAAGGATAGTACATTTTGGCAAAAGATCAATGATGGTACTTTAAATGTACCAAAGCCTAGACCGCTTCATGAAAACTTGCACGAAGAATTACCGTTTATACTTGTTGGCGATGAAGGCTTTGCTTTAACACCTAATCTCCTACGTCCATATGGAGGTACACATTTGAATACTGATAAAAATATTTTTAACTATAGACTAAGTCGAGCAAGAAGGTATGTTGAGTGGGCTTTTGGTATTCTGGCAAATAAGTGGCGAATAATCCATCGAGCTATAGATCTGAACGTAGACACAGCAATTCAAGTAATTAAAGCTTGTACAGTCTTACATAATTTTGTAAGAGAAAAAGATGGTATAAATTTTGAAAGTTACCAAAATATAGAACATAGACAAGAACAAGAAACGACACCCATGACTCGGAATGTGTCGAGTCGAGGTGGCCCTAATGCCAACGCTATACGGACATCATTTACTAATTATTTTGTTTCGGATATTGGTTCCGTTCCGTGGCAGGCAGCAGCTATAAAATAAAATTTATCAATGCATTTACATTTTATCAATAAAACATTAAAAACTCACCGTACTGTTTTCTTTCTTTTTCATCCAGTTCATCGAAGTTTGGTTTCAGTATTAAACATACTTCACGCCATGCTGCTAACTTTAAGTTTTTGTCTTTATAGACGTCTTCGGTCTTATCCCACAGAACAGGTCTCTCTTGGACAAGCGTAATTAAAGTTTCTGCTTGAATATCCATGCTAAACGTCTACTTTTACCAGAAAATGCAAGCCGAATGACGTGAGTAGAACACGGGCGGGGCGAGGGGAGCACGAGCGGGGCGAGCGGGGGACAGATACCGGCACAAACTCGTTCACATTACTCCGGGCCCGGTCGTTATACCGGCAATTCGTAGTGACAAAACGCTCGGTAAAAATGCCGGGCTCGGCAAAAATGCCGGACCCGGGATAATGTGAATAGCTTCATATAAATTGTACAGCCACTAGCCCTTCCGGCAGATTTACCGGCGCGGCAGATCTGCCGGTCCGGCGTAGTGGGAACCCTGCCGTACGTTATAATACTTATAATGGTATGAAGGGTGAATTTTGACAGTTCGTGTGGGAAAAGAGACAGAGAGGTTTTTGACCGTTTTTGATCTGCAGGGCTGTACAAAAATAGATGAATAACAGTAATATATTTCCTACCAAGCTTAAAAAAACACACAAAGCTATGAATAACAAAAAAAGTAGTCTGGTTTTCAGCCTCAAATTCTGATATATTCAAAACGTAGTAGGGTTGGGAAAGCTCATATCGAATAAAGAAAAAAAAATAAACGACATCATTGTGCTTCCCCGTTTCACATCACACCACTTCGGTCTAAATTGCCGTGGTTTTGGCACCAAAGTACCACTTCTAGTGGCGGGAAGGGTTGACCGGGTTATTCGTTTATCTGACGTCATCTGCGAACATATATATCGCAATGAGTACATAAGAGAAAGTCTGAAAGTGGCACCGGTTACTAAAGAGTTGTGTGGAAATCGGTTTTCATGGTGTATGTGATGCAGAGGAATGTGGAAAAATACGTCGTGAGGAAAGTTTTGAGTATGAATGTGGATGGCTATAATTGTAGGGGAAGACCAAGGAAACGATGGATGGACTGTGTGAAAGATGATATGGATAGAAAGGGGGTGACTACCGAGATGACGATTAATAGAGAAGTATGGAAGAAAGAGACATATTGCGCCGATCCCAGATATATTGGGATAAGGACAGGAGAATGATGATCTGCGAACATAATATCTGCAAATGTTCTTATCTAACCTACGTCAGATAGACGAGACGTAGGTATTGATACGTTTAGAAATGTAACTACGGCACTACGTCGGGCTGTATTTAAAAGTATTTAGCGAATAGTTTCTTTTTTAAGTAGGTGGGTGGATAGGTACCTACTAGTTCCTGAAACCTTATTATATTCTGAACAAGTTTTGGAATTTTTATATTGCATGAAAATTCCAAATCTTGTTCAAAATATAAAAAGATTGCAAAATTATGTCCGAAATAAGCGCTAACTCAGGGCAAAAGAAACATTAAGTAAAATTTTGATGAAAACAAAACATTACGATTTCTTGGCCGCCTCGACACAAACCAGTCGGTTTTGGAAGGTATTTTTAAACATGAATCAAAACTAAAGAGCCTGCAAGGTCGATTCAATTTGGGATATAATTAAAATAAAACAAGTTTTTTAGAATAATAAAGTAAGAACATCATGTCAGCCAATTTAAGTTGCCAATGTAAGCTGGGGAGTATGTTGTGCCATTTCTTCTTCCCAGCTAAAGCACTAGGAAGTGGTGAAGGGTGGGCGTTTTGGGGGACCGTCTTATGTAATTTTGACGTTCGAAAAGTGCTGAGTCTCAGCCCAGTTTGAGTAAATGACTTTTGAATTTGAATATGAATTTAAGGAGTAGGTAGACATTCCGGTAAAACCAGAACCCTGAACTAGAAAATCCACCAGGTAGTCTACATTTTGAAACCTACATATTATTTGCTGATAATTAGGTATGAAAGGCTTAAACCTACAAGAGTAGAGCTTTGTTGAATCCACTCCGCTCTCAAACACGTTTTGGCATGCTCAGCCAAAACAAGATATACTCGTATAGGCAAAACTTCAGTATCGGAATCACTCGAAATTCCAGTACCTATAGTCGGCTCCAAAAGTGTCTGATCATAGTGTAAACAAACCCTGTTCAGGTTAAATTCTTAAGCAATCAAGGTGTCAACTTCTATCTTATCACTTATTCCAACAATTGTTTTTTCGATTACATTATTTTTGTAATTGAAAAATCGTCTACGAAAATTGAGGTTATAAAATTAACCTCAATGATTGATTTAAAATTAAGATTTCGGATAAGTATTCAAATAAACAAATCAAAGCACTGAATTTTGTAAGTGACACTCCAAATGGCATTAACAGATAGGTACGTTTGCTGATGCATTTATACGTATATACTCGGACATATTCATTAGATATTTTTGGAACAGACTAGAAGGCCAATTTTCTTACATAAAAAAAGTTCACAGTCAAGTCGGAATCTGTCAAACTTGTCAAAACTTTTGGTAAATCGATTGTATTTTTGGCAGTTTGCGATTGCGAACGTTCTTAAAAATTACGGGAATTGCCCCTCTGATCAAGCTATATTTGCTGTAAACTAAATTAATTAATACATGTCGTTAGAATTAAGATACTCCGCTTGTTTAGCTAGATTTACTGCATAGACATCGGCATGCGGTTTATAAGGCTTATATCGATCACCGTTTATCACTACACACCATTTCGGGACGCTGATAAATTGCAACTATATTCTGTGTAGGCGCAATGGCGATTAAATACAGAAGTTCCGATAAGCCGTCGTAATTATAAATTCAGGAATACTACTACTAAGTTATGACACTTCGAAAAGCCTTTTGATAAACTGCATTACAGTTTATCAAAAGGCTTTTCGTAATGTCATAATTTATAGTATCACAGAACTGAGGGATTATGTTTACATACTGCTGGCATCCTCACTAATCTGGGTGACGAGTGTTTTAGGTAGGTACATGTTTTTTGTTGTTTATTAATCAAATTAAAGTTTTACAAGTACCAAATCAAACCAAATGATCGATGGTATGCTATAGGGCTGTGCACTGACCTGAGCTACGACTGTCTTAAGACAGATTATTGCACCATGAAAACAATGATGGCATGGACTTGACTTTGTGAAGGCCGCAGGAATTCGCTGGATGCGAGAAGCACAGAACCAGTCGAAGTGGCGATGCTTGGGGAAAGCCTATGCACAGCAGTGGACGGTTTTAATAGACGTTTTTCGTCTGAAATAATGATGATGATGATATTGGCGAAAAAAAAACATGCTTCCACTGCTGTTTAGTTTGTTTTGGTAAAACAAAACTGTTCTAGTCACAACTTTAACCAAACAATTGTTTTGATTCTGGTTGTGAATAAAATGTCACTGTAAGACCACTTAAATAAGAATACCGACACTGACTCGAGTTGTTTGTTTCATAAATTTTTACATAATTATATCATTCTCGCAAACTTTTTCAATTTCTAGTCAAAGTGATAGCTTAGGCTTCCTGTAAGTTGGGCACGCCACAATGTGGCGATAAGTCCCCTCTTTGAGGAGTAGCTAGAGAGGCGCCATGGCGTCTTTACCTTCCGCCTGACGCAGGTACTCACCGGACACGGTTGTTTCGGGAGGTTTATGTTCCGAATAAGGCGGGAGGAAACGCCCGGGTGTCACTACTGTGTGGATCGCCCGGAGAACACGGTGGAGCATACGGTGGACGTCTGCCCGGCTTGGGCGGGGCACCGCCGTGTCCTCTCGGAGGCGATCGGCGGCGGCGATCTCTCACGTTCGGCCCTGGTTCAGGCCATGGTCCGGAGCGAGAGTGCATGGGAAGCCGTCACTTCCTTCTGCGAAGCAGTAATGCTCGCGAAGGAGGAGGCGGAGCGCGCGAGGGAGAGACAAGATTCGCGCCCAAAGTCTGACACACCCTCAAGTTATTGGATAATTTCCCACCCTCAAAAAAAAAAAAGGCTTCCTGTAAGTGTGTCATGTCATGTTTGTGTATACGAATGAATATCGCGCATGCGCCGCGCCGCACCGCTGTCCGGCCGCCGCCGCGGCCGTGTAGATTTTATACTCATTGTGAGATATTCTGATATTTTTCATCTTGCGGCTCCGGCGTCATGTACAGGAAGCCTTATAGTCGTGCTTCATGACAAAAATAACTTTATAACAAGATTCTACTTTCTAAGTTTTCAGGGACGCGCAGGGTCTCAAAAATTATAATAAAAGTGTCTTCATAAAAATTATAGGTCTTATGATAAATGGTTGAATCGTGTGCCTCATTTAGTTTTGAAATATCTTATGTTATGGAGATTTTACCCGGTGTAGGGAAATGTATTGAGGGATTCTGATACTGAATATAAAAACGTACTTTTACCTTTGGTATAATTTTATTTATGTTTACCCTTCGGTCATTTTGGTATGTATGTGTACGTATATTACGCATTACAACTGTTGTGGATTTTCAGGGTATTGATGCATTTTACTTGCCAGCAAGTATATACCTAAGCATGGGTAGGTAATAATCTTTTAATTATTCCTTTAATATTCTTTTGAGTTTATAACAGAATTTGATGCACCTGCCTACTGATTAGATTACCTGTTGGTATGTGACAAACCTGTATGATATCACTTTAAAAGAGTATTACAGCAGAATTTTGGCTATGGGACTAAGATTAATATATCACCTTGTTTCATTATATTATTATTAAAGTACAAGCATAAATTTAAAAAGAATACTTATCAGATACGTACCTATGATACGAAATGTCGGATACGGTTTGTGTGCGGGCCATTCTCACAACAGGTGTAGGTAAATATTTGATAAGATCGGAATACAAAAGGCAGGCTTTCCTGCAGTGGATCGTCAATTAAGTTGTCTATTGTGGTTAGTTACACAACCGACAACCCGACGGATGGTAATCGAGTAACCTACCTGCTGCCTGTTGTCTACATTTTGTTTTTTGTTTTCCCGATTTCGCTGTGTATTTTAAACGAATGGTGATTTATGTAGACCAATAGTAGGTATTTGTAACTGTACTGAAAGTCACGTAGACCAGCAATAACGATCAAAATAGCACATACTAAAGTTAATGACTGTAATATCGTTCTACTAATTAACTCAAACAACTTCAAACAAATCTTAAATCTTAAAGGAAGATTATATAAGTAAGTATAGGAAGTAATATCATTCAAATAAGGTTCCAATATTTCTGTCGGTGATCGTGTAAGGTCAAAAGTCACATCTGTTACAATGTTGCGATCAGTTCGACCCCTGCAACTTTTGTAATGCGTCCTCTTTTATGCCACACACGACCAAAAATACGGGATTAGTTGCCAAGTTAGTTGTTCTGATTTTGTGTTTATGGCTTTATTTCTGGCAATCAAAGATAATGTAGATAAATAATTTTTTCACCACTATACTCGTTATGGCTATTGTAAATTATAGATTAATATGTACGCTATATTTCTACAAAAACATACATAGACAAAGCTTACAAAAGCCATCTGTTTGAAAAGATGGTTATTCAAAGGTCAATCGGAATTTTATGTCAGGCTTCAGCAGTCAAATTTAGATTCCTTAACAGTTAAATACCTACCTACCTACAATCCAGTTCCTTTGTTTTTCTTCATGTATCAAATCCAACAATATTAATCCAACAATATTAATTAGCGTACTCAATAAAATATCTCCGATTCTAATAACTGTCGCAGGAAATGAAACTACTGTCTATCAACTTAGATACTTATCCAGGTGATCACCTTGTTGTACAAATAAGCTACGTGCCCATTCGACCGGGCAAGGGAAACGATAGCTACCCGTAAGACAAGTTCCGCGCCAATCAAATACGGGGAAACTGACTCCCAGTTGCTACTTTCCAGTTCCCATTTCCCAGTAAACAAACAATATTCAACTGAACAACATATTATATTTCTTCGCAGATATTAGTTTGCTCAAAAAAATGTAGTTGTAATACTCGAGCGGTTCATTGGTTTGCATCTCCAAGAATGACTGCGTAAAAGTTTTAATGGCAGTTTTTAGCGATAGTTAATAAGTTTGCCAAAGAAATAATAGTTGTTTGTTAGGTATATGAGAATAATGAAACTTCTTTGTTTTATAAGGCAACATTTCGGGAACTGACTGACTGCTTATGTTGAGATATTGATTTGTTTTTGATGGACCGAGTGTTCGGTTCTAGATGATCACTTGCTTAAACCAGAAAACTTCGGTAAGCGAACATACACACGAAGTGTAAATAGAGATTTTAAAGTTTTTGTTTGAAAAAACAAGTTTGTTTTTTCTATTCCATGGTGACACCACATGTCTGTTAAAAACATGAAATGACGATTAGCATCACAGAGTAGTTACACTTGTTACGCGCTGGCCTTACACCTATATCGCTGACGGTGCATCAACGGTGGAAATGTACCATCATGACACACATACAACGAATTGGCAAACTGACGGAAACGCTGACTGTGCGGCACGTGTAAGCGACGCGCGGCGCGGTGGCCTACGTGACCATGAAGCTCATTCATTCCGATTCCTACTTCGAATCTGGACAATAGATTTTTATTCAAATTTTAATATATTAATAGTAAAGTTTGTAAAACCTATTTTAATTAAATCATTATAAGACATTCGTTTTTTTTTGAGTCCTCCGACAGCGTTCGACGTAATTCACTATTTGTTTCATATAACAAAAACAAAGGGACAAACACAAGAGCTGTAAACAGAAATTAATTAAGTCGTGGGGGAATACTACGTACTGGGACTTTCAAACTTAAAAGTCAGAATCGGTCAACAGTCGTATTTAGCTTTGAAATTTTGCCTAAAATTTACTTATCAATTGCATATATTTGTTTACCATGATAAGAGAATTGCTTATTTCATGAGTTAAAAGAATTAATACATTTAATATTGACCGACCATTCTGATGACAGAGTGGTCGGTCAATCTCTGTAGGGTAGTACTATTTTCACATGTGGAATTATTGAAAGGAGACCATTCACGTTGCATACAACGTTGGGCCCGAAACCTAAAGTGCTCCTAATATTTTTTTTACTATGGCGCCGAATCTCTACGACCATTCCGTCAGCTGTATTTTAAAGTTGAAAAATCTAGTTACCTTGAAGGCATCTATCGCGTCTGGCAGATTTTAGTGACGGAGACTGTTTCGCCGTTCTTGTATCTTCTGTTCCACGGTCCACGGTACCATGGTCGAGCGACGGGTTACGGATCTGCCAGTTGACGAATGAAACCAGGCGGCGGTCATAGTTCGGCTTCTTTTTCAACTTGAGAGTAGCCTCTTTCGCAAGGTGGTCTGCGCGTTCGATATCCTGCAGCCCTGTGTGAGCTTTTACCCAGAACAAGGAATCATCTTTGCTCTGGGATAAGACCGCACCCGCGTTAGCTTTCGCTTCTGCCGCCAGGAAGTGGAGAGAACCTTGGTTCGCCGGATGTGGAGTTTTCGCAAACGCCACCACACGCTCAATCTCCCTGCCCGCAAGGGCTGGGTGGAGTACTCTTTGCCTCTTTGCCAGAGCGCCTGCTTCCTGTATTCGGAGGTCGAGTGGGCCAGCCAGCATCAGGGATGCGTTCAGCAAAACGGTGCTGTAGGATTTGCAGAGCTTTTGGGCGAATACTCATTGGACCGTATGACCGTGAACTAAAAAGATTGGAGTGCATTTTCTGCACTCCACCCTTCTTAGTTGCTGGCGCCCAAGCAGGCGCTTGCCGCGCGCATAACCACCGGCTCCACCGCTGCCATGTAAATGCTCCGTATGACCTCCGGGTGGAAATCCCAGTTCACTTTGGCTACTCTAGATAGCTGTTTGTAGATTCTACACACGTTAGCGGCGTGATTGCTGAATGTGAGCTGGTAGTGTTTTTATTTCCTTAAACATGCCAATGTCGACCCCGTCCATGCTCAGGAGTGGAACATCGTACTTTAGCTTCCTGGTGACTACCATTGCACAGGTTTTATGTGGTGCAAACTTCAGGTTATTTCGGATGCCCCATTTTCGAATATACTCGAGGGCGGCATTGGCCTGTCTTTGAACCTCCAATGCTGGGTCACCGTCGAAGATCAGCCCTTTAGCAGAGGGTCCAGAAGTAAATTCCAGAAGATTGGATTCCCTTTATATCACCCAGCCTGGTTAGTCTTACAAGACATAATTAATAATTGTTTTTAACTTCATAAGCTTTTGTTGTTTTTTAGTTTTATGGGATTTTTGCTGTGGTTTGTTGTCATAGTAATACTTTTCGAGTTGACCTCTACAACAAATTTAATTCTTTTTTTTTTCATTACATAGCCGTTAGTTTTATATATTAATAAAATTTATTTACGTAAAATAGACTTAAAAAAACAGCTGAAGGAACGGTCGTAGAGATTTGGTGTCGTAGTGAAAAATGGTTGGGTGGATTTCCCCGACTTAGGTGACATACTTTTTTTCTTTAGCCTACAATGTTCCTCTCAGATGCGATAGATGCCTTCAAGGTCACTAGATTTTTCAAATTTAAAAACAGCTGAAGAATGGTGGTCGTAGAGATTCGGAGCCATAGTAAAAAATGATAAGGAGGATGTCCCCGACTAGGGCAACACATTTTTTTTCACTGGCATTTGGGTTTTGTGCTCAGTATGAATGGTCTCCTTTTCCGATGAAAAGGAGACCATTTGGCCGATGCCAGAGATTGCTTATCAATTGCTTATTACACAATTTATAAGCCTAGACCTTTTTATTCTTTCTATAAGCTAGCCAAGAGTTTAAAAGCCCCTGCACCTGTTAAATATATGAGAGCAAAGTGACGTATGTTGAAAATTGCGTTTATATATCAAAAGGTATGATTACTCGTTTCTTTATTTTCTGTAATAACCAATTAATCGGATCGGGAGGGGGAGTGTAGTGAGATATCACGGACCGACCATTCTGATGTCAGAATGGCTGGTCAATCTTTGTAGAGTAGTAACTATTTAGAATTACAAAAAATTTCATGAGCCAAAGATTGCTTATCAATTGCTTTTTTTACAATAATTTATAAGCCTAGACACGGTTATTTTTTCTATAAGCTAGTCAAGAGAATAAAAGCCCCTGCGCCTGTTAAAAGTATGAGAGCAACATTAATTCACTTTGCTCTCATACTTTAACAAAGATTTTCAAAATTGTGTTTACATATCAAAAGATTGCTTATTGCTTAATTTTCTTTAATAAGCAAACGCTTCGAACTTTTAATATTTCACGAGGTTGCGAAAACAATAAGAATGCACAATAATTGCTTTATTAAAGACAAGGATTTTTTTATTGAAATACGTATAATAATTATTCTTATTTATTTATGTACATTGAGCTGTGTAAATAAATTCACATTACATGTCTACATCCCAAAATCACACATGACACACACATACACACACATGTGACATCTATTTCCTAAAATAAACAATATAAGGTGGAATCACTTTTTTGTTGGTACTTCGTATGATTCTCGTACTTAGATCGTCGTAACATTGCCATACATTTCCACGCCTACAGTATGCTTTATAGTGGCCCATTTTTACCAACAGCAGGCGGAAAAAAAAATATTATTGAAAGCAGCTCTTATTCATTTTTGTCCTTTAAAGCTAGTTTTGCAGGTGCTTCATACACAGAAACAAATTCATCTGATATTTCAAAACTTATAACATTGCGTAGGTTCAGTTCAAATGTATACCTTTGCAAGTACATCGACGACATTGTGTCATGTCGGTATTATTTAGTAATGTATTTGCAGCTACTTGAATTTTAGTTACACGTTTATCGTGTAAACGTAAAACAGATTTTTTTTCTCGTTGTTTTATTTACAGGATAGTCTAAATCGGTGTAACTCTTTTTCTTCCGCACTGTAAAGATAACAGACAGCTAGAATTCGATCAAAAATACGTATTATGACGTATGTTCAAGCGGCTGAGACACCACGTGTCGCTGCTGATCCATCATCTGTTGGTCCTCCAACGCGGGCGTGTACGTGCAGGTGTTTAAAAATAATACTCGCAAAATAACGCACTTAATTTACTTACAAATATCTTAGCAAAACTTAACCACAAAAAGTAATGATTACAATGATTAACACTGATTAAGATAAATCACAATAATTGTTAAACTTTAATTTAGAGCCAACGGATTTGTGTGTTCAAAAATTGATCGCCACCCCGCCATGACATTCACAACCCCATTCGGTGTTACCCGCCCTAAATAAAGATACCAAAAACATTGACTAAAGCATCGCGCGCCAACATATACAGCACATTGTATTCGCAATCAACATCAATAGTAGCCCCATATTGAACTTTTAAAAATAAGTTTAAGCTAAGGATGTTCTAATTTTGTAAATGTCTTTATTTTTCTGTTCACACATACATTTGATGAGCTGGCAAATGTGCTCACTTTCTTGTATTATTTGATTTATAGTACTTCCATCAATATATGACAAAGCTAAAGCTTGGCAAACGGAATCCAGTGCACATGTATTTGTAGTAACTACAATTTCATTGTCAACTATAGATCTGCCGCCATTCGAGAGCACTTAAACTTTTCTTTTTGGTTTAGTCTGACATTTTTATTGTTTACCATACCTAGCCTTTCCAATTCTCTATCAGACTTCGATTATCTGAAAAAACCGAGTCGTCAGTAAATTTCAGTACCATTTTATTTACATTTTTGCATTCCGTTTTTGCTTTTTTCTGTTGAATTTTTCGCGTTTTCTTTGGAGCTGCTCTGTTACTGTTTGCGAATTTCAATTCTCTGGTTAGATATTTTAGATGCTTCATAATAAATTCATCAACACGTAATCTATGAGACTTAGTATCGATTTTAAAAAGAAGCCTTTTCAATTTCTTGAAATAGGATTCTACGTTGGAATATGTAGGTTTTTTATATTTGATCCATAAAGATTTTTCATTACATTGGACCATAATGGAAACTGGCTCATTAAATGTGCTAACATAACAATAAAAGCTGGAATGTAGTATAGGTTTTCGTGGTTACCTAAATCATAGTCATCATGCTAAGTGATGACAATGATTGAACATTAAAATTTTCAATAGTGAGCCCAAGTGGCTCTGGAGCAGGACCAGCATTAAGCCAAGCATTTTTATCTACGATATAATCATCCAACTTATAATAATGCTTGTCTACATAGTGTGCATGTTTTAAATTTCTTCTCATTCAGTTGAAGAATGATATGATGAAAATGTTATAATAAAATACCATTCGATAGTGGTATTTTATTATAACATTTTACACAGTACCCCATGAAAGAAGTGTGCATTTTAGACAATCCGAAATGAGGTTGATCTACTTTGTTCCTATTTCTAGTGTTAAAATTATGCCTGTCACTTATCTGTCATTTTCGAACATACATAACGTTTTCATACTCGTATATATAGTGACAAGGTCCATCCAAGGACCACATCATGATGTTAATTTTCTTAAACAGTTCCCTGAGAGATCAGCATTTGAACATTACCGACCAAGGAGCTATCATTACTTACAGACTGTGACGGTGATACGAACTCCCCTTGGTGGCAAGGAAGACGAACATGAAACATTTTAGTTTAAGTACACACTTTCTAGTCTCAGCGGCGGCGCAAGAACCTTCTTCGCGACCTTACGGCGGTTTTTGAGCTCGTGACTCACCCAGTGACTCTTCTACAGCTCGCGCTATCTTAAGCGCGAGCTGCGTACGCTTCTGTTGTACGCTTCTGGATAGCGCGATCAAGCAAACTAAACACTATGTCCAGTTCAAGTGAACCAAGCAATATTGAAGGTGATATGTACGGACCTCACGTATGAGTTGTTGGCAGAACTCGGCTTGTGATTGTTGAAGAGCCGTGGGAAGCGATGTGAGCGCCTCCTTACTCACCGTAATTAAAGTGGGCGGCTCACGCTCAGGCTCTCTGACATTGGAGTCATCTTCCTTCTTCTGTAGCTTCTTGCGTCCTCGTGGCATAGCCAGAATCCGCAAAACAGACAACCTCTGTCGGTCACACCGAAGAACAAAAATCAAAACACGACTCCCAAGCAAGAGAAAATTTACCTTCGCAGGACACTAACCCGGTGGTTTTATGACGAAAAACACACGCTGTGGGTGCTATAATGTGGTCGGCGTGGGTCAGGTTAACAGAAAGGCTTCCATTGAGGCATAAACTTTATATTTTGCCACACATTTTATAATAATTCGTGCCCGTGTTCTAACCAGGAAGTCTCTCGCAAGCCCTGTCATAACTGTCAGGTCTGGTAGGACGGAGGAGTTCGTACACCGCCGCTATCTCTACTCACCCTATAATGTTCCCACTGTTGGGACACAGGACTCCTCTCATCGAGGGAATGGGCTGTAATCTACCTCGCGGGGCCAATGCAGGTTGGTGGATGCCATATGTCTTCGAATATTCGGTTCTAGGACATGCCGCATGATATTTTCCTTCACCTGTTTGAGAGCAGCGTTGATGAAATTATTTACACAAAGTAATGCGCCTGCCTGGGTTCGAATCCACGACCTACAACTCGTAAGTTGGGGCCGTTACCACTGGGTCCCCACTGCTCTTGCCACCGCTATAATAGGCAATTAAAAATGCTTTAATCCACGCAACTATATAAATGCTAGTACAAGTAAAAATGCGACGACAGTAAGTAATAAAAATTAATGTTAATGAGAAATTAATGAGATGAAATTAACCTACCCTAGGTTAATTTCATCTCAATATTGGCAGGCAACTTAAAAACAACTCAACTAAGCTAAGGCTAAGGGGTCATCCATCGTTTTTTAGCAACTTTTTAACACCCCCTCGCCCCAGGTGATACGTACTGAGGTTTTAGACTAACCCCTCACCCCCTACCCAAAGTCACGTGTAATTTTTTGGTGCAAAGTATCTTAAAAAATTACAGAATATGTTATCGATAAATAGAAAGAAAGAAAGAAAAATATTTTATTTGGGGGCCGCTTTTCGGTTTAGCGCATTACACGAAAAAATAAATACACGTGATATCTCATTACACCCCCCCCCCCCCTCGTAATATTTCGCGATTATTTCCGAATTCCTCCCCTTCCTTTCCTCCCCTTTCAAGCCTCACGTTATTTATTGACGACCCCTAAGCTACTATTAAAAACTTAAGTATTCTGTGTCAGTAAGATATACATAGTTAATAAGTATAGCAAGGGGCTTATAAACTCTTTGCTAGCTTATAGAAAGAATGACAGGGTCTCAGGTTATAAATTGTGTCTTAAGCAAATGATAAGCAATCCATGCCAACCCATGAAAATTTCAGTAATTCCTCATAGTTACTACTCTAAAGAGATTGGCCAGCCATTCTGACATCAGAATCAATCATCAAATCAGTCAATCTTAAATATATTTATTCTTTTAACTCATGAAATAAGCAATTCTCTCATCATGGTAGGCAAATATAAGCAATTGATAACTCATTTTTAGGCACAATTTCAAAGCTAAATATGACTGTTGACCAGATTCTGACATTAACTTTAGCAAGAACGTACAGGTAAGCACTACGAGAATATCCGGAAAAATCACGCGTCAGCAGTATAATAATATTCTGGGATATATTGTGGCACTACCGGAAGCCAAAGCAAAACCAAAGCATTTATAGCGCTGTCACATCCAGTACATTCCAAATAGTACTATTTCTATATTACTACTGCTTGCATCCCGACAGATCCCGAATATGTACCTGGGTTTGGTAACGTTTATACAATTATTAAGCGGCGCTGTAGTCTGTGAAAGCTCGTCAACATGCCGTTTGATTTATTTTCACAGTCAAGCGTCAGGCTACACGCGTTTTCACCTACGAAAACACTGCTTTGTGTGTGTAGTACACACGTGCACAAGTCTATTATGGCTATGCTATCTGCGATCGGCGCTGCGTGCATGATCAATTTCAGCGTAGCTAGAATGCCAGCCTAATTATGTGAACACAGTTCTATTATTTTAATACAATATGTAGGCAAAAGAGCATGTGGGTCACCTGATGGTAAGCGAGTGATGCCGCTCACAAGCAGAGGATTCGCGGATGTGTTCAAGCGTATACTGCACCCACCATAATCGACTGTGGTGCCTGTGATTTAATTTTTGGTAGTTGCCAGCAGTGCAGTTTCTTTAATGCACGCCTGTAATCAATGATGGCGTGATACAGCACGGTCGAGCCGCCCCATTAATGAGCTGTAATCAGCTAAGCCTGTAAAGCCCATCTATGTGATTTAGGTATCGCGTATAAAACCTGCAAATATAGCGTTAGATTCGGTGTACGATTTAGCCCAAATTAATGGAAATAGGGTCGCCATTTATCGCGGTCAGTTTCACATTATTCATAGGACAAAGAAGATTATTGGCGTAAGTCCATCTCTGCCTGTTCCAAACCCGATTACCGGGGTGAAGCGAGCTTAATTTAAATTAATATTTTGTCTGAACACACCAGCGTATTTTAAGGTTTCTGTCGGTCCATTTTCCTTCGCGGGAATCCTACTAATTAGAATTTTATTTTTCAAGTTTCTCTTTTATGTGGGTTTGTGATTGCAGCTTGTGGTTTCGGAAGCTGTACAGGATTGCTATATTAAGAAATATTTGGATAGAGATTGTTTTGATTCGGTATTATTGCTTGCCATACTTTTTGTGGTAAATAAATTAGGTAATTGATATTTAGATTTTTTGTACTTGGTAGGTACACTTCTTAAATACGTAGGTATATCATTGTTCATGTGAAAGTAGGCAATGTTCTACTTAAAACTTCATCTTTATATAAAAACGTCCACATAAAAGGTATAAACAAGACATAGTAACAAAATAACATCCGTTTCGATTTTCGTATAACCAAATCGTTGCCCAAACCTCGTTTTTCCAAATACGACAAGTAGTTCAAAGTCAGAGTCAAACAATTTGTTTCAATTAGGCACATAAAAGGCACTTATGAACGTCAATTTTACAAAAAATTTAATTGATTCTAGTCGCCCTTTCCAAAAGGTAGTTTTCGTATGGAGAAGAATGGGCACGAAACACCAACGTTACTCTTTTAAAATGTTTTTACAATATTTTGTATACATTAATTATATAATTATATGTGAAGACGATGCATCTAGAATGAGATTACTATACCACGATAGGTAAAAAAGAATGAAAAATTAAGCAATTACAGATAAATTAATTATGTGATAGATACATGGTGCTCACATATTTACAAACATTGTAAAATTGTACGATATTCCTAACATTTAAAAAAATAATGCTAATAAGTCAGTGTGTGAGTTCAAGAAATCACAGAATGTAAAATCAGTGTTATAAAAAATTACAAATTACATAATTAAATACGCAACCAGTTTGATTTTGTCTAGACTCTAAATTATCCTATGGAGCAGGACCTGCATGTTTTCAAGCATTCTTATCTTGGATATAATCCTCTAATTTGTAATATGCTTGTTTACAGAGTGTACTTTTAATATGAGTTTTAAATTTTCTTTCATTTAATTGTAATATATCACAAGGTATTTTATTGTAACATTTAACACAGTACCCCATAAAAGATGTATGTACTTTAGATAATCTGAAAAATGGTTGATCTATTTTATCTTTATTTCTAGTATTAAAATTATGTCTATCACTTATTTTTATTAAAAATATGTAGATTTTTTCTCACATAGGTACATAATTTCATAAATGAATTGGCAAGGTACCGTCATAATATTAATTTATTTAAATAGTTCCCTGAGAGACGCGAGCGCTGCGCATGCTCAACGCGGTAGCCGCAGAAATAGACCTGTTTTCTTGTACACTGAATGACTTTACTCTGGCAACCGCTAGGGTTTTATGTTACAATTAAGTAAATTTTAGGTGTTATGTTTGTTCTATTGTTTTTTTTTTTATAATAGTATTTTTTTTGTACTTAACTGTCGCATTAGGGCAACCTGTAAAGATAGATTTAAGGGTTGTATAAATAAATAAATAAATCTGCAAATAACACCATCTTCGGTTGATTTTGAAGTAATTGTGGTAAATCGTTAATATAAACTAAAAAGAGGAATGGACCCAATATCGAACCCTAAGGAACGCCCATTACCATTTCAGACCCCAATGAGTTGACGTCGTTCACTTGAACTTTAACTTTTCTATCTTTTAGCTATGATCTTGGTAAATCAAGAGCTGTATTCCTAATCCCATAGTCCTGCACTCCAGTTTCAGCAGAAATGTTTCATGGTCTACCCAATCGAACGCCTTCGAGAGGTCGCAAAAGATTCCAATGGCATCTTGTGCTTCTTCCTAGGCATTAAAAATGTTCTTTATGAGGGTGACACCAGCGTCAGTGGTACAACGCCCTTTGGTGAAACTGTACTGTTGTTCATGAAAGATAGAATTCTTATTAAAGTGACGTAACATTTGATTGATCATCAACTTTTCAAACACCTTGCTGAGAACTGGCAGAATTGATACAGGCCTATAATTGTTGGGTTCCTTACTATCACCGGATTTGAACAAAGGAACTACTTTACTGTTTTTCATGAGCTCCGGAAAGACTCCTTGGTCTACACTGATGTTAAATATGAAAGCTAAATAAGGCGCAACGGTTTCGATGATAGATCTACAGACTTTTACAGACATTCCCCATAGATCTTCTGTTGATTTAATTTTAAGATCTTTAAAAGCTTTTATAACAGCCTGTGGGTTTGTATGCTGAAACTTCAGCTCCAAAGGGCATGACTTTACATTTTTTCTAAGTAAGGCAGCAGAAGTTTCCGTAGTTAAAACTACGGAAACTTTAAATTCCTCACCCAGGGGAATATTAGCAAAAAAGTTTTCAAATTCCTGAGCTATTTCTACATCTGAGTTAATAGGGCCATATGCAGTCTCTAAGTTAAATTCAGTATTACGCTGTTTTTTCCTACCGGTTTCATTATTTATTATTTGCCAGGTAGTTTTTATTTTATCATCAGCTGATTTTATTTTATTGCTAATGTAAAGAACTTTAGCCATTTTGCACACACTTTTAAAAGTTTTTGAATATTTTTCAACATGCTGATGAAAGCTTGTATTATTCATATGTTGCTTTAGGCCATAAAGTTCAAAAAGACTTCCTTGCTTTTACGAATACCTGGAGTCGCCCAATCACTAAATAAGAACTTTGTGTAAATAGTTTTAGTCTTTAGTGGAAAAGTGTTAATAAATTGCTCATTTAATAGTGAAAAGAACTCGGCGTAGAACTCATTTGGGTCACCTATATTATTAAAATTCTGAACACATAATTTACTTGCCAAAGAATTATTTAATTTATTTAAATTTTTACATGTAATTGGCCTAAACCTTCTTTGAATTTTTTGTAAAGGCATGTAGGAACAAAATGTTATTGTTTGTCCACTGTGATCAGATGGCAACTTATTTACAATTTGTTTATGTAAGTAATCACAATTACAAAAAATATTATCTATACAAGTCGCTGAAGAAGCTGTCACTCGAGTTGGTTCAATAAAAACATTTGACAAGTCAAATGACCTAAAACGACTTAATAGTCTGACAGTATTAGAGTTATTTTCTAATAAGTTAATATTAAAATCACCACTTATGATTATTGACTTACTACTAACACTAAGTTTCTTTAGCACATCTTCCATTACAGAATCAAACATAGATAGCTTCTGGTAACCTGGAAGTCTGTATACGCATACTATAACATGCATATCAAGCTCAAACCATGACAATTCTATGGTGTGTTCAACAGACAGTCCGATTATGTCTTTTCGTCCTTTCAATTTAATTGAATTTTTGACTAATATCAATGAGCCACCATGTATCATACGTTTTCGTCTGAAATGGCTAACTACACAATAATTTTCATAGTTAATTGACATTACTTGATGATCTTTTAACCAATGTTCTGTTATACAAATGACATAGAACTTGGTATTTTCTAAAAACAATTCTATTTCCAGTAATTTGGAAGAGCAACCTTGGATATTTTGATTGAATAATTTTAAAGTATGTTGCCCCCTCCTTTGGTTTTTTATTAATATTACTATGTGTAATATTGCCAGAAGATACCTTTTTATTATTCTCTAATAATAATTGGTTATTTGAAGGGGTAACTTCTGTTGTCTTACTTACTAGTTTAAAAAGTTATCCGGAGTGACCTCCACAACTACAACTGAAGTCTAGTCTAGAATGTCTGAATGAATTCCAGCAGGAAGAGAATACCCTATCTGACTGGTAGTGGCCTCCAAAGATGTTGGTATTATAGGTGGATCCTCCTTCGTACAACATGATGATCCATAATTAATCACTATGTTGTTAGTATAACTAGACAACACAGACTCGTCACTAATACTACAATCTGTTATATTAGCTATAACCTCATTAATATTATATGCTATCAACATATCAATCATATGTCTACATTCCCAAGAGATAAGGTTCTCTGAGTTAACTTAAAACCACTAATTAACTTGTTAGTGTCAAAATACAATAATTTGTCACTATGATAACATTAGCTTTCCTATTTTTAACTTTAATAAGGTGTCCACACCATCCACTATGTCCTTTCTGGTAATACCAGTACTATTACCTAATAGTAAAACCATTGTAGAATAATTATCTAGGTTTGTGTTAGCAATTCTTTTAATCATTTGTTTGAAACTTATGTTATGATAACTATGATTGGTAAAACTATGGCTAAGGTAATTGAGTAATATTTTTCCAAAGCCTGAACCCAATTCGTCACAAAAAAATACTGATTTCTTATTATTATTCTGTGTATTAACACAGGTCTTTGCTGGAAGAGCCAACACCGCTTGAGCTTGGATAGGCAAGTCAGGCTGAGGCTCAGGAGGGGGTGGTTGGTTGGCACAGCTGCATGAGAGATTATTAGTCAGAGACTCATACCTCTCAGCATTGCACTTCACCAAATCCAGTAGTTCCCCAGCCTCAAACAAGCGCTCACTTAGTTGATGTTGTGAAATCTCATATTTCTCAAAAATATCCTTCAGCAACTGCTCCTTGTGTAGTATATCATTATAAAGGAGCTTAGTATCAATGTCATACTTTTCCCTACATTCATCTAACTGAACAGTACAACTATTTAAACGTGTTATACTTTTTGAAAGTATAACACGTTCCTTTCTAAGGGAAAGATTTAATTTTAAAGATTTTTTTTTAATAGCTCTCTGGGATCGTTTAATTATTTTCTTAAATTTTATATATTTCTTTAATTTATTATGACTTGTAACAATAGGACACAATGGTATGGCTCACACACTGATTTTGGCTTACTGCCTACCAAATCATAAAATATGTTATTGGTGTTAGCAACCTGTTCACTGACCTTGACAGACTCTGAGAGAGATAGGGCCTTATGGGCTTCACATAGTTTCAGTTTAAGTTCTGAAATATTGTTCAAAGCCAGGTCATGGGTGTCACTGTACTCTTGAAATCGGCTCGGCTAAGTTTATGTGTTCTGTGTGTAACTCAGCCAGCTCGTTTTTGAGGAAGGTGTTTTTGGCGATAACATTCTCCACTTCCACTTCACTGTCTTCCCTTTCCTGGAGCAGTTGTTTGCATTCAGCTTGAGACGCTTCGAGATCCTATAAGGTAGTTTTGCTTCCATCTCTTTGATTGTAGTACTGCGGGTCATCATTTTGAATAGGTAATTGTCAGTCACTTGGAATGTATGAAGTTATGCAGCTAAATAAGAGTGCAAGAAAAGATGTTCTGATATCTGGATAAGTAGGAGGTAGTTGGGGAAAAAGATTACAAAGTAATTTGTTGAGAAATAGCTAATACATTTAGATTAAGTTAATTAGAGTTTGATGGGAAAGTTATATAGAAGAGAAATACTATAGAAAACACTGCTTAACTTGTTATTATCATAAAACTATATAAATATGTACAATTAAACTTTATTTTATGAGAAGAGTTCATGACACATTACAGGATTCAAATTTATAGTAAGAGCTCGTAATGAGCTTATTTTGTATAGTAAATTATGTAGTGTTTATTGTCTGGGCGAATGTTTTCGTCGTCGATTTTGCTTCCACTAGCAGAGCAGTATTTTGTGGTGTTCTGTGGTCTGTAAATATTAACTACAATCACATAAATAAAACAAAATACTCCCCGGGATCGATGATAATTTGAAATCCGTCACTGTTGAGGCATTGAGTTGACAGCCGGTTTTAAATCCTTGTAGTACGAAGTTTTCGCGACAAAAAACACTGTTTAATGACTGGATAGAAAACTTAATATCTAGGTTCGACTAATTTACACTAATTTAACATAATTAAAACACTTTTAATAATTTACTAAAATAATTAATCTAGAGACCGTTTTTTTGACGACCGGCTACCAGTGTTGCCAGCTTAAAAAAAAGTAAGTTTAGGAGCATGAGGGAACAGATAAACATACATAAATACATAGCCTGTTGAAATCATAAACCTCATTTGGCTTTGTTGTAGTCGGGTCAAAAGATTAATTTTAACAAAACCACTGTATTTTCATGGCACGGTGATACGTGAGCTTTTATATGTATGTGAGCTTTGTTGCAAAGTTCGAATGCCACAGGAAATTCAAGTCATGTCAGTGAAACCAAAGCTTATTAACAACATAACAATTTAATCAAATAAATTGATTCGCAGGTACATAATATTTCACCAATTACACTGATTTCATTATATAGAGAAACGAAATGGTAAACAAACGGCGCAAAAATATAACTTTGATGGAAATACATTTTGTGTAATTACGAGATGCAACCACAGAGGGCAGCACGTACAATGAATTACATTTTAACAGAGGCGCGATCCGACATTAATATTACGAATGGTTTTTAAAAGTTCCACTATTTAATGTGCAAACAAAGCCTAAACATAATTTTAAGGAGTATTTGGAGGGGGCGTACTGAAAATTCTTTATTAAATGTTTGAATCTAGTCGGCAACAACGTTTGGTTAGATAACAGTACCTTTTTAATCGCGTTTAAAGTGTGACACGATTCTGGTAGAACAATTTCCATGAAGTTTTCATAGAAATATTTCTACTAGAGTCGCGTCGCACCTGTTTGTGGGGAGCATTACAGTTGAGCATTAACCGCTCTTAAAATAAAATGCGAGTTATTTATTTAAACACGCCATTTGCTCTGTTGAAATGTGCAGAAATAACAATCCTCAAGCAATAACAGTAAACGATACAAATTACTCATCTTTCATGTCATAAGATCTCAAACATTCACTATAGGTACAAACATTTCAAAGAAATCATAGTACAAATTGTTTACAAAAGAATACCTTCTACGAAATGCCTCATGCCTTGTTAAATAATATAAAAATAAATAAACGTTTATGTAGATAACTATGTTGTACTTTATAGTAGGTACATACTAATTCCATATTAGGTTAGCACGAAAATATACATATTGCATATAATAACATGCAAAAAAATATACACACGGATCAATCAATACGCGGCAGTAAAAGTAGCATAAAGCAAAATAAAACTCAAAGAGGTTTCCAAAATTTTTCATATCATTAGCACAGATGAACATGACAAATTCACAAGAATGAAAATAGTAGGAAAAAGGCAGGAGTAAATTCAGATATTTTAATGAGACGACGACGACGACACGACGACGACGACAAACGACTACGATTCAATCGCAAACTTGAAATAAATAGTCCTTCTATGATAGAGTAGGTATTACTGTTATACGTGGAACTACGGCCAGCCACACTGAATACCCACCAATTAACTTCGGATTTTAATGATTTACTTTTCAATAACAACTCTATGATATCCACATATCAACGCAACTTATTCACCGACCAATGTTGCATTAGGTTTTATTAAATACTCATTTTCCAATCATGTATATTCATGCTATATCTCCCGCAACCGTCCCAGAAAAAAAACCCAGAATTCAATCAGAATTGAAAGCCCAGTATTCAATTTCGTGTAGATTTCATGGAGGATTGGAAATTACCATAGAAAGACATTTGAGGTTCCTGCGGCTTATTTGAGGACATAATAGAGGGATCGATGGGGATGTAGAAGTTGCCAAGCAATGGCATAGAAAATATGGTGAAAATGGTGGAAAGTATGTGACACGTTGGTAGATGAAAGGAAAATGTAATGTAGGGTAAAATTTGTAGCGGCATCTACATCGCTACATGCGAACTACGCATCAAAGACCTGACGTCACACAACATCCTGACGTCACACAAATCCTGCATCGCGCAATTAGAGTTTACCGCGCGATAAACATATATACAAGCTTCCCGACTTCAACCTCTGGGCAGTTGCCCGCCAGACATCACACCCGTCTGGTCGGAGGATCCTCCCTTTTCTATGGGGGATGAGTGAACTTTACACCCTGTTCCTCATGCTCCCAAAAATTTACTAAAAATGTATTGTAGGGCAAAACATCCCGAAAAAATAAATAAAGAAAGAATAATATTTATTTGGCAATAGTTCGTAAAACACAAAAATCTAATATGAAAAATTTGATAAGTGAATGATATGAGCTTTATTACTAAGGTATAGTTAGAGAATGTAAGTGAAATTACCTTTTTCGCATTACTGGTCAATCTAGTTTTACATATTTTATTTTCATATCTATTGTAAGTAACAGTCTGTTAGCGACAGTTGCCCAATGTCTATGGGGTTCACTATAGTAGCCTACATAAGCGTCGAATTTGACGTAAGTATTTAATACAGGTTCAGCCCATCTTGGGCAATAAACTCCGCTACCAACCTTGCTGATTGACTAGGTTTTCTAACAGCACTCGCATGAAAAATCGGTAAACACTTTTTAAATTGATTACTTCGTAGTTATCTGGTGTAGCCTGGGGCCATTATGTTGCCGCCAAATATTATAAATATTTTCAGGCGTCAGTTTATAACACTATTAGGTTCCCAGAGTGTAAAAAACGTAATAAAACCCATTGAGGCGAACCTATTGGAGTTTCGCAAAATGTTCGATGCCATTAAATATATTCCCGATTCTTTAGTTACTCAGAGTAAATTATAACGATTTTTACTTGTCTCAACGCTAATAATAATACCAGCCTTTTATTGTACACATGGCTACACATCAAGCTATGCATTTCCAGTATAAGTTGAACTCGCATTGTACGAAAATCCTATACAATACGAGATCAGCATAAACTGGAAATGTATAGCTTGATGTGTAGCCGTGTGTACCACTGCAGGGCAAAGGCCTCTTGTAATACAGAGAGAGCACGAGCATTGATCACCACGCTTGCTCAAGGCAAGTTGGTGATTTCAGACTTATCTTCTATACATCTATATACATACATAAAAATAAAATTGAGGTGTCTGTTTAGTAATTTTAAAATAACAGTTTTTTTAAACAATTAGCAAAATATTTGTCTCTCTATTTGTTTGTTTGTTCCGGCTAATATCCAAAACGGCTGGACCGATTTTTACGGGACTTTCACTGGCCGATAGCTACTATATTATACTATATACATATATTATTATTATATTATTATTATTATTTTATTATTTATTATATATTTTACTATTTGACGACACGGTTGGCGCAGTGGCTGAGCGATCGATTGCTGCGCAACGTGTCGCGGGTTCGATCCCCGCACGGAACAAATATTTGCATGATCTGCAAGTAGTTGTTCCGGGTCTGGGTGTTAGTGTATGTGAGTTTCTGTTTGTAAACGCACCCACGATACAAGAAGAAATTCTTAGTGTGGGGCAACGTTTAATAAAAATAAAAAAAATAAAAAATATACATTTATTTTAGAAAAACATATAGGGTCTACTCGGGCGAAGGCGTGGGCAGCAGCTAGTATAAACTATAGGTCCAGGTTTTCTCACATTATTTTTCCTTCACTGAAGTCAGTATGTCCAAAATACTGATAATAAATACGTACAAAATACTGATAATAAATAAATACGTAATTGGAAAACCTACGTTAATTTATGTAGACATCGTTCTATTTGATTTCGCAATACAAGTCGAAGGAGCTTACATCATTGTTCTTGTTAGAACCTATCTTCTTCTATCTGTATATATTTCCTCTGTCTTCGAACCTATTATAAACCGTAGATTCTAACTGCATGCATACACGAATGATATCATGTTCCTTCCCAATTTCCTCTCACATTAGTATTCACAGATTATGCACTGAAATTCTTGCTGGAACACTGAGCCAAGAATATTGTGGCTATTGTAGACAGATAAAACAGAGATATTATAAAAAAACCGGCCAAGTGCGAGTTGCACTCGCACACGAAGGGTTCCGTACCACCATACTTTAGCAAATATGACGTATTATAAAAAAAAAACTATTTACTAGATCTCGTTCAAACCAATTTTCGGTGGAAGTTTACATGGTAATGTACATGTTTTTTTTTTTTTAGTTTTATCATTCTCTTATTTTAGAAGTTACAGGGGACACACACACATTTTACCACTTTAGAAGTGTCTCTCGCGCAAACTATTCAGTTCAGAAAAAAAAAAAATTAGAAACCTCAATATCATTTTTGAAGACGTATCCATAGATTCGACCACACGTATGGGTTTGATGAAAAAATATATTTTGAGTTTTAGTTCTAAGTATGGGGAACCCCCAAAATGTATTGTTTTTTTTCTATTTTTGTGTGAAAATCTTAATGCGGTTCACAGAATACATCTACTTACCAAGTTTCAACAGTATAGTTCTTATAGTTTCGGAAAAAAGTGTCTGTGACACACGGACATACAGACAGGCAGACATGACGAATCTATAAAGGTTCCGTTTTTTGTTATTTGGCTAGGGAACCCTAAAAACAGCTGATGTTTCACTAAAGATAAGGTTTCTGTAGAGTGACACTTATTGCAGTAATAGTGTAATATTATCTAGTAAATATAATTTGTTTTCATCCTTTGTATCTTTCCTATAAACATATTATCATAAATAAATCAACAAGAAAGTATATATCTTAACATAAAACTGTTTGGACGAATCGCTTTTTTACAAACACAGACGGATTTCTATCACTGATAGTATTTAATGTAGATAGGTAATGTATCAGTGGCTTTGTCTCTTGCCGAGCAAAGTAAGATTTTAGAGTCTAGAGATTACACTTCTAGACAAGTTGGTCTAGCTTTTTCCACTTTCAAAGTTACCCAGACAGACAATAAACAGTGCTGCTAAAATATGTCTGTATTTATCCACAGATCCCTCTAATTGCTACATGATAGTAAGGCAGCTAGATTAAGTAGATTATATTATCACTGCGCGTAGTATATTCCATTTGGACCTGAACTAAGTATGCAGAAGACAATTAATCACTTAGTTAGGAAATAAATGTTCGAATGTTAGCAATAAATTTCTCCGCAACGCATTGTGGCCAACAATATGTTCGTAGAGATACGCAAAGCAAATTGTAGGATTACGAGTTGTTAGACGGCAAACGAAATACAGGCCTACCGTTATGTAGGTATGTGAGATTGGAAACATTCTACAAATCCTCATAAGCATTCGGAGGGCCTTGGTTTCTAAATATATTAAAAGGAGTCGTCATATTACCGTGGTATGGTAATATCGAACGTGTCTATTTTTGTGGTGTGCAATAATGTGTCAAAATGTACAAACATCGTGGGTCAGTTCTTTTAAAACATTTTTATAGCATCCCTTGCATTTTATTAGGTAGGTGCAGGTTTAGGTTCAGAAATCGGAATAAAATCACGAGTACCTATCTTATGTACGTTACAAAAACACGTGTCTGTTTTCAAGGTAAGTGCTTAGATCCTCGAAAAAACCCTCAGCTTTGCAGCTTTTATGGTTTCCGATATATTCTGCGAAAGATTGTCACATTTTTCTAGAAAAATAAATGTCGTAAGACTAACAAGGTGAGCTTATTACCGTTGACTCTTATTAATTTATATGAGTATGTTACAAGGCAAGTATAACGTTACAACATAGAAATTGTCTCCCGTACCTAATATAATTTTACTATGTCACCGACCCCTTGTTAACGCAGCAATCTCCTTCAAACGATCAAATATAATTAGCATCATCGACGATACTTAACATAATATTAATTTTTAATGTAAACTTTTTTTTTTTTTTCTCATCCTTATGTGTATAGGAGACCAATTACTTTATAATTTTAATTGTAACCAGGATATTTTATAATGGGTGATGCTCCAGAAAATATAAAAAAAAAATTGAACCAGACATTTCAATGATGTCTAATTTAGTTATTTAATTTATTTTTATAATTCTGAAATCGCCATCCCGTCTTGAGCAAGCGCAGTGATCAATGCTCGTGCCCTCTCTGCATCAGAAGAGGCCTTTGCCCTGCAGTGGGACAGTAACAGGCTGGTATTATTATTATTATTATTTATTTACAATATATTTATTTAATACCATAGGCATTTTCTACCAGTCAACCTTTGGGTGATGCAGAGACAAACAGTGGTAGGTGCAATTACGAAAAATGTATAAATAAAATGATTTATATATAAAGATATACAGATATCTATTACAAACTATAAATATAAAATATATGACAAATTATGCATAAATACACGAATATACTAAAACAAATAAGACAAACAATGGGAAAACATTAACATTGTGATGATACTGCCAGCTTCTTATGAATGTGCTCGCGAACTTTAACTTTAAAGGATAATCGGTTGGTTTCCATCCTGATTTCCAGGGGGAGCGCATTCCACAGAGAGATAGACTGAACGAAGAAGGAAGAGTGAATGAAGTCGGTGCGGTGAGTATGACCTTGAAGAACGCGATTATTTGATGACCGTAGATTTTTACTGTGGTTGTCACAAATGTACTGAAAGTGGGGGCTAAATAACTAGGGGAAGTGGGAGAGTCAAATTGAGCCTACCCAAGCTATGTTACGTTAGCCAAAAAATATGTATATCAACACAGACAACGTTCATCAGCATGAGCTGGAATAAAAGTAGTCAACTTATATTGTTTGTACCGTTGCAAATGAGACGTGTAATTGGCAAAAGTTCGGATTTGATTACAGGCTTGATATCTGTCGCACGGAAAATATTATTATTTTGATTACAGAATACATCTGCATACCTATTTGAGAATGGATTGTTATTTGAGAAATATCAACATTGTTAGGTATTTGTCAAATTAGGTATAATAGGAATACCATCATACGATGCTTCCTTCATAAATTTTGATGACAGAAGATTTGATAGTCTAGTTTCACTTTTGTTTTTCACACCTAAATGCCTCAAACGGTCCATATAACCTGCTCGTTTATTTCTGAATTATAATTTTCCAGGAAATTTCTCAGCACTCAAACCTTATTCGTTCTGAAAATGTTATAATCCTAAAATAAATCACAACTTCTAGGCAGCGCTGTGGGACGCCTCTAGTAGTTTCATAAATGTATTCATAGTATGGGAGCTACGTGCCTCTCTCTGCTACGGAAAAGTCTACGGCACCTACGCCGTAGCACTGATTAGATTGGACTAAACGAGCACGCAACTAAATCCTGATTAAGTTATTAGGTTCTTCCATCATTTTATTTTCGTACTTATTTATATTATTTATAAACAGTTTTATGAATAAAACGTCACGTGTTGTTATGACCCAGTTGATCGTTTGTTAACGGTTTAAAAAGGCATTTTTTGTCCTATAAAAAACGAAAAACATTGAGTGTCACATACAACAAATTTTCTGTTTTCCAATGTGTTAGAATGTGTTAAATAAAGACATTACTAATCAATTAAAAATTACTCAGCCTCCGAATATCATGATTGAGCGAGATTGAGCATTCAATGCAATGTTCAATTATCCAACGACGGGCTATATTATTACTTAACAGCAATGAACACAGTGGTTTAAGATGTTTCGAATCATTTAACAGTTCACTATTCGAGTCTATGGAATATATCGATCGAGAATTGATCGTTTTCGTACTCCCCCTGCATATCTACGATGACCTATATTAAAAATATATCTTTAAAGCTTAGCAAGGAAAAAAATAGAGTTCCTTCCTTTGTAGATATCATTGAATATTACCATGTTTTTTAAAACATTTCTAGAAATGTGTATTTAGCACTGGTCTGCATGCGAACTCTTCCAATCTGCCCAGCCTTTTCCCAACAATTTTTGGGTTGGTTTCCAGTCTAACTGCATGCAGCTGAATATCAGTATGTTACGTGGAGCGACTGCTTATCTGACCTCCACAAACCAGTTACTGTGCGACACGATACCCCCAGGTAAGACTGGTTGTCAGACTTTTGGGCTTCTGACTACCCGTAATGACTGTCAAAGATCTACGAGTGACGCTGGGACTAACGGCTTAACATTTTTTCCGAGGCACGCAGGATCTCGATATAATAGGGCCTATGAAATCAGCTTTTTGTATGGAGAATTTTAAAGAAGTTGCATTTTTCATACTAACATTTTCTTAATTTATTTGTCAACCATGTACACGAATGTTTTAAAATTTTTATGCACTACTGTTTAAAACTAAGTTAACGAATATGCCACTTAGATTAAGCGACAAAAATAAGTTTTGGCTAAGATAAAAAAAAGTGGTCATTTCTGATAACAAAATAAGGAGTCATTTTAAAGTATTTTTTATGTTTGTAAAACTATAAGTAATAACGTTTTTTTACTATTGGTAGTTGTCTATGATGGTCATTATTCGATATAATACCAAGCAATTGATGGATATTTTAAATCATAGAAGTGACGAGGTTCTCTATTTGTAAGAAAAAAACGCCAATTTCATAGGTATATATAATGGATGCGAAACGACCGCGGCAAGCGTGAAGCGTGAAGTGGCACCTTTGATCGACCCGTGTGGCTGTTATTATTTAGCCACGTGCCTCTCCTCCTCCCCCCTAATGCAAACTCCTGCAACTAAGATAAATAATTATGCTTGTGCCAGGTTGTATAGGCCCGGCCCCACCCTTGCTCGAGCCAGCCCTCGCCGCTGCCTGAGCCTGTAGCTTTAAATTCCCCTAATAATAATATTAATCCGTTCCAGCTTGTCCCTTGCTGTCCTCCCCCAGCGACGCCCTTTTTTTTTTTGGATGGGAAATCATCAAATGACTTCTCCCGCTCTGGGCAGAGCGAGAGGGTGTGTCAGACTTTTACTGACTAAAACCCACCCGTGTTCCTTCCGTTGCCTGTGTGCCGGGGCCGCGTTATCCCTTTCGGACAAACCCGCAACCCCAGCAGGCATTGGTCTTTCGACCCCGTCGGTTGGTGCTGACATCTCTTTGAGGCGCGCGTGGAACACAACGCGCCGTCAACACGGGCCTGGTCCTTATCGGACGGCGAGCTGCCCATTGCTCACCGTCCGCAAGCCCGCGCCTACGGTGGCCGGAAGTCGGCTCTGAGCTCCCAGCGACGCTCTAAGCCGAGGTTCGTACCCCACAGGGGCTGCCCTTAGCGTTTAGTCGCTTAGTTTCTAAGTTTTTTTGCCCTGGCTGGAGACCTTAATTTGACCAGCGAGATGCCACTCACAAAAAAAAATCGGTTGGATAGTGATGCAAATGCTACGGGTAGGAATCAAGGACCATTCGTTCACGCGTCCACGTTTTAACGGTTTGCCCAAACTGTTAGGGCTCTTCCAAATATTACTTTTGTCATCAAATAATCTTGAAAACACTTCAAGTCTGTAGAGCTGCGAACAAATACAATTATAGTATCTTATACGTTGCGATTCTATATTCGTAGCTCGTTAAATCTCGGCTTAAGGGGAAATTGGGACATTTTACCATGACATTGTGAATGTATTCCATAGAAAAGGAGGAAAGGGAATAAGTTTATTTTTATGGTATTATTTTTGTATCGCTGATTCACCCTTCAATGTTTTTGGTAGACTGTTTGTTTAGTAGGTTATTGAAATGATTATTGGTTCTGGAAGGAGGCTGTACATTTACATAATAATATTTCTGGCATTATTACAGGGTTGATCTAGATTTTATTAATTTTGTCTAATAATGTATCGACCTAATTTTTTGATAGTAGGTCAGCAAGCTCATCAGGTGTTAAATGGTCAAACATCGTATTGAATAACTTTATCATAGTTAATTAAATTAAAGTTATTTTATATTAAATTGTTAAACTTATTTTCATCTTAGGAGTAGTATTTGATCATCATTGACTGGTACGTCCATTCTATTTTAAAAAGTCTGTGACAAGTTTACATTTAAACGATTTTACATGATTAAAGCATCCCCGCAAAGCAATTAAAACTTATCCAATTTTTGCCGTGGAAATGGTAGTGACAGGAAATAAAACTACCTACAGATTTGTTTGACAACATTATTGATTAAAAAACCTGGACACTGTTAATGAATAAAAATAAAACCACAAAACTGCGTCAGAAACACAAAACAATTTCAAACATTCAACAACATGATTGCGTAGAGCATCGTGCCGGAAACCTGATAAAAATGGTGGTCCGAATATTTTCATACATCAGCGATTTCGTATTTACAGAACAAACTTTCATTCATTTATTGGTCACCGGCAAATTCACTGTGTAAAGCAAACTTATTGTTACTGCGTCACGCTCTGATAATAAAAAAAAACTTCCGTTATTTGCCCAACTTGTAGCCATTTGTCAAATTTACCCTTCATGTCACGAAAATAGAATAACAGCTTAAGGGAAACTGGGTGAGTATGTCGCCTCAAGTCATGTCTAACACATATATTAACTTTTTGTGTAGTGATAGTTATGTGATAGCGATACAAAGGGGTATCATAACTTGAGATTTTGTGGAGAGCAAAGAAGGTCCTTCAGGGATTAAAAATACGAAATACTCAAAGAACTGCTTGGGAGTTTGTTGTGCTATTTCTTCCCAGCTGGCACTCGGAAGTGGTGAAGGGCGGGCGTTTTGGGGGACTGTCTTATATAATTTTGACGTTCAAAATGTGCTGATTCTCAGCCTAGTTTCGATGGCTTTTGATTTTATTTGATCTGAGCAATTTTATCTGCGAGAAAAATATAATATAAATAAGGACTGTCTTTTCATACCGTGATCCCTCCGTGCCTCAGTCGCGTTTGTCATTACTGGATCTTTGACAGTCGTTACGAGTCGTCAGAAGTCCGAGTCAGTCTTACCAATCAATCAAAATATTTTCTTTCACATAAACGTACATGGGCACTTATGAAACGTCAGAAGCTAGATGCACGGTTCTAATTATTTATCGTTTCCTATGGAGACGAGCCGGAAGAAACTCCACGGTTACCCTTATAATTATAAATAATTGGCTTTTTCAATGTTTTCAAATCTTATTACAATACTAATCATAGATGTATTATTTAGTGTTAATAGGTATAGGAGGACAGGTGTAGACTTGTCAACAAAGTACCAGGTACTTAACAAAATAGAATTGGTCTACAAAGCTAAAGCCTACAACGTTCTCATATTCACAAAATAATAAAGAGTCTCTAAAAAAGACAAATGACATTAAAAACCTATTTAAACTAAATGACATGATTGCCATTACAACTGTCACAAATTTATCTGAATTAATATCCTATCCACAAAAACCACTAATATACATATAGTTGAAATTAGAATTCTAATGTCAAATAATGAAAAGTTTAGGTATGTCAAGGAAGTATGTAAAAAACTGAAATAAAATTAAAATAAATATCGTAATTTGGGAGTTGCGTTATTAGACAAATGTCTATTAACGCAACTCGCAAGTTACGATGATTATTTTGGCATAACTATGCGAATATTTAGTTATGCCGTTAATTAGGTACCCGGGAAGCCACATATGCAGAAGGAATTATTGCCAAACTTCCTCGTCTTCAACGTAGTCTTTGATCTTATAATATGCTTTTTGATAAGGACACGTTTGATGTGGGCTTTGAATTTTCCATGGCTAAGTTCTGTAACCGATTTTGGCAACGTGTTATAAAAGCGGATACTGTTTATAAGAAATTACTTGCTTGTTTTAGTTAATATTGGTTCATCTCGATTTGGGTACCACAATTTCCAGCCTTATTTCTAAAAACCTCGCTAATCACTGATTAGCCACTGTTTAGCTTAACTAAATTAGTTAAACTACGGCTTATTAAAAGAGCGGGGACCGCTCACGTAGCGTCCGCAATTTACGGCGAATGACGTCACTGAAAAGTTGATTATGAAAGTCAGTTGGTGTGGTTTCCTAGAGAGCGTTGTTGACACCGTAAGGCAAACCCCGCTCTCCAAAGATTAAAATCGCTCGATTTGCCCTCACCGTACTCAGTCACAAGAAAAGTGACCATACTGAGAAGAATGAGCTCACACATTATTCAATAGCGTTTCCATGACAAACAAGTGTAGTCACTACGTCATTGTGTGTCAGAGGTGTCAAAACGAAACAAAACCGCGACTATATTTTGACGCGGTAGGGAGAATCTAACGATTTAAATCTTGGCCGCTGTCATAATTTTCATGAAAACCGTTACTGCGGCCGTCAAGTGCGGTCACCGCTTTTCTAGAAATCCGTAGCTAATTTACTTTTCTTTACCTATATATGTGTTTTTTTTTAGGAGTTGTGGCCCAACTTACAAGTTGTAGGTCGTGGGTTTTAACCCAGGCAGGTGCTTTAAATTGTGTAAATAATTTCATCACCACTGCTCTCAAAACGGTGGGGGAAAACATCGTGACGAAACCGGCATGTCCGAACAACAAGAACTAAAAATCCGAAGACATGTGACATCTACCAACCCGCGCTGGGCCCGCGTGGTAGATTACAGCCAACTCCCTCTCAAAGAGAGGAGGAGTGTCCCAGCAATGGGAACATTTAAGGCTGATTATGTTATGCTATGTTACCTATAATATATAAACACCGATTAGGAAGTGATTAGTCGCGAAATGAAATAGAGGTGAAATTATGCGTTCGGTACAGTTTATAATCATAATAGTCGACTAATAAACAGAATTTTAAGAATAAATCTGTCTAAACCACGATTTTTGTACCTGTCATAACTTTGACAGACAAAAGTTAAAAAAAACATCTTAAAATTTGAATTTTAATAAAATAATTTATTATGTTTATTTCATTGTGTTTCATTACTAGCAATGAAAGTAATAAGCTCCAATAATTGGAGTAAACTGGAAAAGGTCTCTAATCTCTAGTCGTATAATCTCTGAATCTATAATTGCTTAATAATGTAAACTGACCAAGTGAATTTTTAAGAAGTAACCGATATTAATAATATCTGTGATACCGACCTCTGCAGAGCTACTGAATGTAACTTCAGTAAGCAAGGGGAAACTCTCAGTAGAGCCATCAGGATGGAATTTGGTGTTGGCAAATGTGCGGTCATGCATGTAAAGCGAAGGGGCATTGTGGAATCCAAATCGAAACATACAAGTATCTGGGTATGTCGGAAGTGTTAGGTATCAACGCTGCTGACATGAAGCCATCGCTGAGGGAGCGTTCTTTGGCCGTCAGTCTTTTATCAGGTGGAGACTAGCAAATCATCATCATCTGGCAGGCGCGTGTCAATCACACCTTGATCCGGTCGCTCCCAAACCCTGTAAACCCACCTTTCATCACTCTGCAATGTGTGAACCTCGAATTCTTAGTGAACCGCTCCATTCTCTGCCTGTACCGTCGAATATAGTTTGCCCATGCACAGATCTTCTGCTTCAGGAAGTCGATACGCTCTGTGACGTGGGTCAAATAATCTCGAGAGCTAATTGCCCTCCCTGAAGCAGATTAGCATGCCAATGAGTACTCAAGTCTCACCGATACGACGCTTAATCTTACACTGCCAAGCTGGTACAGCTGGTTTTGGCTGGGAGCTCTGTCACTGGTGGGAAATTTAACATCAGCTACACAACATTTTACTACAACTGCAGAGTACAAGATCGAGTGGGTATCGGCGAGGTCTTTGCTGCCGTCAAAACAATTTGACAGCAGCGAGCCTCGATTACACACCAGCGCCATGTTTTTCTTGTGCATGGGCAAACGAGGTAAAAGTAGTCTAAGTCCAGGTGGAGTGGAGCGGTACTCTCGAAAACCATCCTCCAAAGCGCTCCTAAATCGTGCATTGTATTGGGAACTCACGGATATAACCGTCATCATCCTCTTCGCCAACGTGGTCGGGTCGTGATGTAGCTCTGGGTGAATTTTGTAGATGCACCGCGACCAGTGGCAAGGCAGGCGTAACACGGTTATTCCGTGATTCGAGGCGTAGTCGATCAAGTACGGGGTCATCCAGCATATGGTTTCGCTAGATGACCCGCACCTGATCGACAGTCGTTAGGGCGATACGTTGACAGCTGGGTCAAGATCATCCGACCACGGTACGCAGTCAAGTTACTTCCCCCTCTGTAGCCCCAAAGAATGCGCGCATGACATTTTCGTTGACAGTTTGTGTCCACCTTATGCGCCGCACACTCCCACCGGGAGTGGGGACCCTATCAGAGGCCGGTGAGTTTGGAGGAAGAATACTAGAAATCAGAAATAATGAATTTATAATAAAAATGTAGCTTTATTAAGTAACAAAATAAATTGTTTTCTATAAATTGTCGCTTGTTATTTGTATGTGACTGCCACAACGTGCTTTTCTTTAGCTCTGGGCCTTAGAGCCGGCGCCATAAGATGAATATCAATAAAGAGTCTATTACAGTATCATTAGAAGTACTAGATAATACTGTTTCGTCACTTAACCTAGTCTCAGTTAAATTATCAATAACTGTGGGTAAGTTGTAAACTAACAAAGCAGCCACTACGTAGGTACATAAATTGACTACGATACAATACTAACGGGTATCGTATTAACCAGTGACTGTGTTGTAGAGGTCAGAGGGCCTATCGACCGCGTTCGGCGCTGGGATTGGCCCTTCACTGGCCTTCACTGATAGAGCGCCGAACGCGATCGATGCGTAACATCGAGATGGTGAAAAGAAACTCACACTAGGGCCTCTGATAGGAAACTTCTCCATGTATAACACCGGTATTTAGCTGCATCCGGCTGAATGGTGACTCTGATTGTAGTAATGATAACTTTTAAAAAGATTACTAAGTAAAAATAGCGGATAGAGATCGAACTCACTTTCTCTCACTCGCTGCGCCACGCACCGCTTCGCATGCGTTGCTTTTTTCAATATCTTTATGTTGTATCATTTTCAATACAGTTCGGATCACTGAATTAAATTGTGATAAGGTTTATAGTGTTTATCATTTACATTAATTGAACGGACACATATTATAGACACGTTAATAAGCCATGCGGTGACCGATGAGATTAAATTAGAATGATAGATGATCATCCAGTATGTTCCCTAATATATGTAGCTAAACATTGTTTATCAATTCGCCTGTCAAGAAGAGGTATTAATTTGTATAATTTTTCATTAAGATTGTGGTAGAAGATTCAGATCAGAAGATTGCTGATTTGTAGGTAATCGTACTGTTCTTGTCACGAGAAATGCTTTCAGGAACAACAAAAACACGTCTATCCCTTCTAATGTACAGTCGAACAAGCTATTTGGCACCACCATTACACTACACTGCCAATATTTTGTGGGTAATAACTTTTTAAACTTATAAGAGTGATATAAAAGAATTGACTACTCAGTACACTCACAAAATTGTTTATAAGTTGTAGCTTTGGTTTGGTATATCTAGTTATGCATACCAGGCATCAGTTCCCATAGTAGTGAATCATTCGACACCTTGTTTCTAACCTCTTGTATTTATGATTTAGTTAAATAGCCATGTCACCGATTGCAGATAATAGGTATACATGTCTTTCGAAACATTTTTCTAACACTTAAGATAACGGTTATCTGAAGTACCCTGGTGGTTAATTCCAGAAATATTGTTTGTTGAGTTTACCTTTTTAGGGTTCTGTACCTCAAAAGAAAAAAACGGAGCCCTTGTAGGATCACTCGTGTGTCTGTCTGTCTGTCCGTCTGTCACAGCCAATTTGCTCCGAATCTAATAGACCGATTTAGTTGAAATTTGGTACACATATGTATTTATGTGACCCAAATACGGACGTGTAACATAAATAAACGTATTTAAAATTTTGAGGGGCAAATAAGAAATTAAAAATAAAAAGTTTTTTAAACTGAACCGTGTGACATATCAAATGAAAGGACTTGTTGCGAGGATCTCAAATATTTTTTTAAAACAATTTAAACCTAAATACTTTTAAAGATATTTAAGAAAATTGATAAAATTGACCATTCCCTTATCTCCGAAAACACTGAGCCAAATTTTTTGAAAAAAATGCAGAGCATGGTTCTTTACTAATAGATTTCAGGAAAACCTATAAAAAGTCTATGGTCTTAAAATAACATAGTAAATCTCTCAATATTGTTGTTGTAATGCTAAGTTTGTTCTTAGGATTAATTTATCTCAGCTACGGAACCCTTCATTGTGCGTAGTCCAACACGCACCTGGTCAGTTTTTTTTAATAAAATATGTACCAATAGTTCGTAAGCCATTACGTCTGTATCGCTCTAACCGAGCACACCTCCTAATTACTGTAAAAATTAAATTAAAGTTTATTTTCCATAGTTTCTTCTCCATAGGAACCTACTACGCGTTGGAATGGGCAACTAGCTTCATATTTCTGACTGACCGACCCCTTGACAATTCAAAAGTACCTGTAATTGGTTTATTTGAAATAAATGCTTTGAGTTTGAGTTTGAGTTTGAGTTTTTTAAAACTAAATCACTGCCGTTCATAACTCCGTAAATAAACTTAACTTAACTTAATAAACAGTTGAAAAAGGTATTTGGTATAGGTAGTCAATTAACTACCTATAACAAATACCTTTTTCAACTGTACCTGCCACTATATGTAAACAGACCATTACCTTCCAATGGCCTCAGAATTTGCTCCCAAAGGATACATTGTTATGGTGAACCGAGAGGCAATTGTTTACATCATGACATTGTTTGTCTCTAAACCTCTTGTTGGATAAGACAAGGCTGTGTTAGTTAGGATCTGTTCATCCTTTGAGGCACTTAAATATCAACAATGGACTTACACCCGGTTCCTGAATAGAGAATTTGATGTTGAGAACATGTCAAACTCTACTTTCGGGTGTAAGGCTATACCTACTGGTCATATAATAACAATGAATGTTTTAATTAACAAATTAATGTCTAAATTGTTAACGGGTTTAGATTCATCACGAGAAGAGGTGTGACTTTGTTTAAAGAATAGTAAATGTTAACCATTTTCTCTAACAGGTAAGAAGGTACAAGAAAGTGGTAGGCAAATAATGAACTATGTATGTTCCAATAGCATTGCCAAAGTTTATCGCATTAAACAGCGCGCATAAGTGCTCAACACGACTCTTTTATATATTAACTATTATATTGTACAGTATATACTTGAAACATACAGTCCTCTAATTAAAGATAACTATAAAAATGGGAAATATTTAACTGTACGTAAAAAAAATCTCTGGACCTCAGACCTGATCTTAACTTATTTAATTTATATTTACTGTTAAGAGAGGCTCGTAGTTTAATGATAATAGTCGCACGTGTCGGTCGAAGGTTAAGCGACGCTTGCCGTGGTCGGTCCGTGGATGGGTGACCATCTGTTACATATCGATACCAACAGCTTAACATGCTTTCCGAAGCATAGAGGGGCCTGCCTCGGAAAGCACGGTAAGCTGTTGGTCCCGGCTGTCATTCGTAGATCTTGACATTAGCCAAAATTCTGAGAACCAGTCTTACCAAGAGGTATCGTGATACCCAGTAACTGGGCTGTGGAGGTCAGATAGAGAGTCACGCCGTGTAAAATATTGGTATTCAGCTGAAACTGGTTAGACTGGAAGTGGACCACAACATAGTTGGGAAAAGGCTAGGCAGATTGCTATTCTTCAGTAGGTAAGTACGTATGCACATTCGAAGTTCATAAGCAACAAGGTCCTACCTTGGTCCTTGGTCCTACCGGGAACGACATCCTCTTTTATTACGTAGCAGCGATCGACATTCTAGCTTAGATGGCAAATACCGAATAATTTAATGATATCTTAGAAAAAATAAAAATAAAATTGTATTGCATTATATTTTCATTATCTAGATAACTCGCAAATTGAACGATATTTCCATGTTACAGAATCTTTCTTGAAGTTTCTTATTTCCGAAGTATTAACTTCACGAAGAGCGTGGTTTGTTTATGGTTTTTATATTTGTTAACACAGTTGCACAGTTCGTTATTAATTCAGTCTTGGTGTAGTTAATTATATTATGATATAGATATAGATCAATCTAATACTATTAGGGTATGTTTGCAAAATTAATAGTTGTGGTGAGCATCTTTATGGTATAGTGTAACACATAAGTACCTACTAGTTCGGTAGGTAGGTATTTTACTTATAATCATAAATAATTAATAGTTGTGGTGAGCATCTTTATGGTATAGTGTACCACATAAGTACCTACTAGTCGGTAGGTAGGTATGTTACTTATAATCATAAATAACCGACCCCCCGTTTTAAGGCTTGTGCACACCAGCGCGACTTGTCGTGCAACGCGACACCGGTTATTGTTATACTGTGAAGTTTTCTTAGAAATTGTATTGTTCGTGTCGCGTCGCACGACAAGTCGCACTGATCTGCGCAAGCCTTTAAGCATAAATTGAAACATGATACAAATAGTAAATATTAGCAGTATATTTTTGACGAAATGGTATGATGCTGCATGGACGCTGAACTTTAACAGGACATAGTGACGAGACCGACACCTTTTTTATAGCACCTCTTACATGCTAAGCGAGTGAAGGAGTTTGCAGGTGGGTCGCATTCTTTGAGAGTTTCAGGATTCTATCAAGCGCAGCTATGCGGCTGTCATGTTGATTAAAATAGAGTAATCTCACGCCTTTAAGGTCATGAAATTGATAAGAATTCTTTAGCAGGGCGTATAAAGCATTCCCCGAATTGCTCGTTTGAATTAAAATGTCTTTTAACGTTCAATTTCATCGAACCTTTACCTGAATGCTACTTTAAACAAAATAAACTTTTTCTTTAATGAAAATACCATGAAAGACGAGTTTTACTGTGAGCTGTCGATTTGTGTTTTAGCCAACTTTTCAGTACCGATTTTACCAAAGCAAATAAAAACAAGAGAATCTCGGTAAGAAAACAAAGCTAGTAGGAAAAAGTTTGTGGAGCTTAGACCACGAGCAAATACATAGAGAAAATTATTTGAATAGCGAATGAAAAACAGTCGGATGCAGGACCCATCTCGCCGTGACTATAAACATTGACGGATAATTTGAGGCACTTCCTACTATCTTTGTCAGAATACATAGTCTAAGCGCGATATCGAACCCAGTTTACGATAAAATCTTGGCCTTGACCCATTATGATTTATTAAAGCGAACTATTTATTGAAATAAAATAAAAGATTTTAGAGGAAGAGTATAGAGGCATAAACTTGTACACTATGGTTTTGGTATGAGATATCCCCACTAGGTACTGGAAACTAATTTAAACTTTTTATCTGGATATTTTTTAAAAGACCAAAAAGGTTTATAGAACTTTACGGCTTTATAAACGTAAACCATATCTTTTAAGTTAATAGTGTTGAAAGTTTGTAACCAAAAAATGTTTAATTTAAAGAACCAAGTTGCGTGGTGTTTGAAATGCCCTCACGGCCTCACCTAATGAACTGCCATTAAGATAATACAGTCTGAGAACAGACTAGCGCCTGCTTAAAGACTAGCTCGAAAATCTAGGACCTGCGTAATGCTCACCGCAATGCTGCTGCTTAATGTACTTTGTGAATTCAAATATTTATATATAATTTAATAATAATAATTAATACACCTAAGTTTATTAAATATGTTTAGATACGTTTATTGTTTTGGAATAACATTGGATTATTGTCACCTCACAAGTCTCACCGACCGATGATACGTAAGTGCATACCTATTCTATGTTTTAAAGTTGTAAGACTAAGGAGACTATTAGTCTCCACGAAACCGGGAAACCTAGTGTGGAGGCTACTGCTATTTGAATTTGTACTGTTCTCTTGAACAATTAAGTTTTTATTATTATTTATCATACACTATTAAAAGAGCAATATATGTATATTATATTTCTAATCACGTTCTCAAAAATGGCTCTAACCATTTCAATGAATGTTGTAATACGGCGGTGAAAAATCGATCTAGCTAAGTCTCATATCTGGGAAAATTCGTTTTCTCTATTTTCACCTGAGCAGAGCTCGGTCGCCCAGTTACTTTATTATTTACAAAGTAATGAACTAACTAGTTTATAGTAGGTACCATCGACTCGAAAAGAAGAAGAATTCGTTTTATCACGAGTTTAGCAGCTCTCGATAATTTTTCTTGTTTTTGAATATGTATTTATTAAACTCAAAAAGAGAATGAAGATACATACACTCCAGCAGATGGGCATAGTCTGTTCAGAAGTACCGCACTCGCACTGTATGTTAAATGAATCTATAATGCCCCATTAGCGAGACCGCTGTTGCACATCTACAATCTTTGCTTTAAATCTGCTGTATTTCCCGAGAGGTGGAAGATTACCCGGGTCATACCGGCACCGAAGGGAGGTCCGATAACTAAAGTTGAAGAATATTGACCGGTTGCTGTATTGTCAATATTAGGATCTGTTATTTATAAGAAAGTATATCAGCAAGTTACGTCGGAACTCACCGATGCGCAGCATGGATTCACGCCGACGAGAAATAATACGACCAATTTACGTAGCTACATGGATAATGGACGGTAGGGGCAAGCCGATGCTGCATACTTTGACTTTATAAAAGCTTTCGATTGAGTCGATAATGACGTATTACTGAAAAAGTTAGCAGTGGCCGGTATCACCCCGCATTTACTTAAGTTTTTTGCGGGTTATATGACTGACTGTATGTTGACTATGCAGGATACCGATTGAAGGCAAATGTGCCTAATATAATATACACCAGATCTAGTATAGTAATACTAGATGTGGTGTAAGCCAGGGAAGTAATATATATAATACAGGGCCCCTTTTTGTTTTTTGTTTTTTGAGAGTGGGAAATTATCAAATAACTTCTCCCACTTATCTTTTATCGAGCCGAGTATGCAATAACTCTACTTGAGATTGAACTTTTTCCACCTGCGCAATACGATGTTCCAGGGTTTTGACTTTGACATTAAATTCTTTGAGCTCCTTGTTAGCCTCATTGACCGATGATTTTAGATCGGCAAATTCCTGTCTCAGTGCCATAACCTCATCCCTGAGACATTCTAGTGGCGCTAGTTTCGCAGAAAGTGCCCTGATCTCTTTTAGTATAAGTGATTCTGACTCTAGCTTGGGGGTGGGTGATGTAGGAGGTTGAATAGGTCCAGGCTGCTTACACTTCATGCATCGCCATGTAAGTTTTCTATCACCAAGCTTGCGGAATCCAGCTTCTGTTATTCCTGCACAGTGGAAGTGAAGATCTTGGGAGCACACTGTGCAATGTATTCCATCTGATAGCAGTTCACTACAGGCGCCACACTTATAAGTATTCATTTCGCAGTATAAACGATAATAAAATAAAAATCTATTATTATAAAAGTTTGAGAATAACTGGACTTTCTTTTCGAGTTAACTTTAGGTACGTATAAAAACGACTACACGCGGTGGGGGCCACGACAAGACTGTGTTTGTGACGTTGTTACCGCGGTTGCTGGCGGTACTACGGTTTAGCCGTTTAGTGGTTATGAGGGAACATAGAGACGGACACGGTCAAACACATAACCCTCCTTTTTAACTTCGCCGCAGTCGGGTTATAATGTTTAACTACAAACAAGAAACACTAACAACACTTAAAAAAACAAGTTCCGTTCAGTGTCTACTAAAACATGAAACGACAAATGAGTATCACAAAGTACTTACACTATTTGTTTCAAATAACAAAATCAAAGGGACAAACACAAGAGTGTGTTCTCTTATGTAAGTAGCTTCGACGACTTCGCTTAAAGCAGTGCATGACTGCATAATGACTACGAGTATTTTTATTTTATCGTCGTCGGCTTCTCCCATCGGGCGCTGCCATTTCAATTTCTACTTATAGTGAGTTTTTATTGCTTACTTTACTTTTAGGTTAGATGTTGAGAGAAAAAGGTTTTAGCGACAATGTGTATGAAAAAAAAACTACAATATCTTTCTACGTAAACTCACTTTTTCATATTGTATTTCTGGTAGCGTTGGGAATGTCAATGAAAATAAAAGCAATCTCCCCGTAAAGCTGGAAACGTTTTTACCAAATCCCGGGTTGCGCTCTACAAAGCCGTAGGAAAATTATTGCTGAAATGGATGGCCAAGTGAGACCATTTTATAATAAAAACCGAGGCAATCTTTTACACTTGAATTTACGGATTAAATAGTTCAAACTTCAAGATAGAAGTGTCTCTTGAAAGATTTTTACTAGAAAAAAGCTCTGTTGAGTGCAAGAAGTGCTAGAGAATGTCTTCAAACTAAAAATAATAAAGCCCAGGTGAGATTGGAACTGACGTTACTAACGGAACGCAATCTTCTTCCGTAATAGAAGTGGGTGTGTGGGACTTAGGTGTAGTCAAATTCACTGAATAGGGAGCATCGCTTACGGGGTTCTAAGTTATTACCAACGGACAATTACCGTGCCGTGCCGGGGGTGCTCACTGCGGTGTAGCTGCACGCGGCGTGAGTTGCACGGGTCGTTTAGCGTCAGGACCATCACTCGTGACCTATGGTCTGCACTAAACTGTGGGACTAGAATAACCACTACTGGGAAAGTACTACTTGTGTGAAACCTCGACAGTTGTATCAAATACGCTGTAAAACCCACTGGGTTCAGTGTTGAGTAAAAGTCTCTCAACTCAAAAGAGTTGAGAGACTTTTACAACACTGAACCCGGTTTCTAAACGCTTCTCAATTTAATTTGTTGCCTAATGCCGAGTCAGTCTCATAACTAAAGTTATTTGATTGTTTGTGTCAGATTGGTAGTAACAGGGATTTATTGGAATTATTGTCAAACAGGATAAATTAATACAAACAATAAAAATCATACCCGTTACTTTCTTCACACCTCATAAAACCATCTAAAAGATATTAAGTACATAGAATGAGTTGTACAAATTAGCTGAACGAAACGGTTAACAATGCTTGTATGCATCCTGCCCCTATAATTAAAAAAAACTAAGCTTGATTACTTGATACTCGGTTTAGAAGTTTTAATTAGAATTACTGTCAACGTACCTACATTTCAGCATACTTCACATAACAAGTATCACTTATTAAAATCAAATATTACATATCGAATATTTGTATTTAGTACACTAACCCAAAGTAAAAATGCAAAGATATTTATTACAAAACCTTCTTTCCCTTCATAAATGAGTATGAAGAGACATTTCGTATTAAAAATACACGTATTTTTTCTTTTTAATAATATGTATCAATCCTGTTGACAACAGTCCGAAACTGACTTCGAATAATGTTCAAGAACCTCTATTATTTTGAAAAACGTAAGTAGTTGGGTAGCTGTAATCATGTGAAGACGAACACAAATCCATCTTAGAAATTAAAACAACGCAGCAGGGGCAAATATTATTTTTTAGGGTGTCACTTTAAAGGAAAACGAAATCTTTATAAGATAACTTTCATGTTTTTAAGTTAAATTGTGCACATTTTCTAAGATAAAATGATTATAGACTGCTTAGTTTAAAATCTCTAATACTCATCCAATATCCATCTCTAGATTATATACTCGTATACTATTTAAAACTTTACCAAAAGCATTACAAAACTTAGACCACTTGGGATAGAATGGATAGTGTAAGAATATTGGATAAAATGTTTAATAGAGTTAACGACTTGTTTAAAGAATAGTAATCCACTGATAATTTCAGTTTGCTAGAGGATATTCTAGGAGGTTCTACTTAAATGAAACTTTAGTATTTTCTGGACACTTTATTTGTTTATTTTTTCCAAGTACTACAGGACTGGAAAGCCGTTGAGTGCTGAGTACTACTTAGTACCTGTTTTTACAAGGGTATCGTTAAGTATCAGAACGTGGGCGTGGATTTTCTGAGAAGTGAACAGTGTTTGCTTTTTACTTTTGTGCTTATTTTTTCATTACACATTGCTTTTTTCAAGCTTTATCTGTTCGCTAGCTTAGCTTTACCTTGCTCTGTTCGTATGTGTTTCCGGTTACTCCAATTGTCATCCATTTTTCAAGCAATTCCTGGCATCTGATTGAGCTGAAACTTGGCATACTTAAATAACTACCGAGACATTTTGAAAAAATGATATTATGGAGCTGGTCTGATGATGGAGTCAGAAGTTGGCCATAGGAACTCCACAATCAAACAAGATAGCACCATTGTGTTTGGACTCATTGGTCATGTTTTTGGGGGACTGTCTTATGTAATTTTGACGTTTGAAAAGTGCTGATTCTCAGCCTATTTTGAATAAATGACTTTTGAATTTGAATTTGAATGTATTAACAAGTGCTTTTACTCTAGGTGGTGTTCAGGGTCTGATGATGGAGCCTGGAAAGTGGCCATAGGAACTCCTTAATCAAACAAGACAACATCATCGTGTTTGGACTAATTGGTTATGTATTAACAAGTCCTTTGACACTAGGTGGTGTTCAGAGTCTGATGATGGAGCCGGAAGGTGGCTATATAAACACATCCTAATTCTAATAAGTACAAAATAAAATTAATAAGTCACGGTTAAATAAAATATTAGTAAAAATATTTTTAAAAACAAGCTTTTAATGAATTAAAAAGTACAAAATAAAACTTTTTTAAATACCTTGAGGCTTATCTTCAAGTTTAGTGTAAGAAGGACATTTACACCTCAAGATTTTACGAAAATATTAAAGTTCTATGTTTACGTAAGTTTTATTTAGTACTCTTTTATTAATTAAAAGCTTGTTTTTAAAAAGATTTTTATTTAACCGTGACTTATTAATCGAGGCATAGGCAAGTGTGTTACAGAGAAAATACAATTATTTTATCTGCGCGGGTACCTAAATAAGTCCTTCATTGTGTGTAATATTTCAGTTTAAAGAGCTACTACCAATATTCCTCTTTATTTTTTCTAATATACTTCAATATGAACTTCACTATAGGTAGTAATGCCCGAAACATTTAAGGGTCGGGTATACGCCGTTGGCCTTGGCCATAAAAATTCAGTTTCATAGAAAAATTTATTTTTAGTAACGAAAATATGAAATTTGAAAAAAAATACAGTTATCGATAGATAATAGAATAGTTTGTGTAACAAAAAAATCATGAAGCTATCTTAAGTAATTTGAAAGTGATATCGTTTATTATGCTTTGGGGTAGACATTACTTCCGGAATTTATTCCATAAAGTATTTTACTACAATACATAAATATTCACATATAGAATTGATGTGTATGTGTTCTAGTTTAACAATTTTTTTTTGCATTACTTACTAGCATTATTTGAAGGCATAATAACAGATTTAAAAGTCACTAAAATCATATATTTGCGCCTTAACCAGATAGCGTAACTTTACAGAAACTAAGTTCCATTTATAATAAACGTCTTATAAAAGTGGAAAACTCGTATAATCGAGCCACACCCCACGTCATTCATATTAATATATACTTCAGTTATAAAGAATTATTATGGCTTGGTCATCAGAAGTGCGCGCTGTAAGAATACCCGTTTGTATAAATCGGCGATGTTATCACGGGCGGTACCTATACACTACATGAAGGCAGCGCCAGACAATAGTAATAGTAATAAAGCGCAAAGAGGCGTTAGTACTTGCACGCCCAGGGTAATTCTGCCCTATTAGCGCAGAATTACCCAGTGTAAAATAAACTGATGTACTCCGCATCGCTTGACCTTTCAGGACTTACGAATTTGATTTCCAGCATATTAAATCCGTTATACGAGTATGTGATGCTTCTTTATTTTCTTGATTTAATTTACCTATTTCAGGCGTGATGATAAGTTATGTCTGTCTCTACAGGCCCTTTAATTTTTAGATAACATTTCCATCATTGTGCATAGTGTGTTGTTTTTACATTGCGTCCCACTGCTGAGCAAAAGTCACTAAAGTAACCTTTATTACCAGTATAACCTGTCATGAACGACTTTATGTGCGCACGTCAGCGTTTCCCTACCTTGATGACGACGCCCGTGTTCACAGCACCCACTCCATGACAGCCCATCTACCCTGATGCATCCGACACTGATATGATCTACCTACCCAATCCCATTTCAGACACCAAATTTAAATCTCACCTGTTCCATAATGATGTAGTCCCGTTAGTCGAGATGAAACAGAGTCCCGACGTGTAGAGAATAGCACATGTTTGTGATGTTTGTCGTTCGGATAAGTAGACACCCAATCATAGCGTCATAGGTTTCTTATTTAAATATACAGATTATTCTAGTAAACGACTTAGCGACCCTTGCCAGGTGCTCGCAGTTCGCAACTATTCTGGGCAGGCGGAAATTGAACTGTGCGTGGACATTTTAGGGAATTTATGAAAATACAAAACGGTTTAATGTATTTTGTTGGTTAAATATTTGTTGTTTATGCAAAATATTTATTTTGATATTTTAATAATGTAATAAAAGAATAAATCTTGTAAGTGAGGCGATTTTCGCCTTTCTTATTTTATCTCCTTTTGATAAGTGTCTTCGAAGACAGTAACAGTCTCTTCTCGTGCAAACGAGCCGTTATTATAAATCAGTGTTATAAACTTTATGACATTTTGTGTATCTTATGTATATTATTAAATGGGGTAAAGCCACTTTGGCTTTACCCCATTTAATAATACTGTAGTGATTGTTACTCGGAAACCTGTATTAAGCTAGGCATAGAACGAAGAACTTCAGTAACTTATATCTGCCATACGAAGTTATTTACCTTTTTCAGACGATATATTTTGTAAATCGTAGTTTGCATAAAATTCAGGCAACTACAGAAATATATCGTTCTTCGAAGCGAATGTGACTGAACACTGGGGATTGTTGGCACAGGCGTTTTCAGCCGGAAAGCTGTTTGTCTGGGTTTTCACAGAAAGGCACATACTTAATTAGACAAGTCTTTTGGTGACTTTCTTAGTTGTGCTATTGAACATTTGTGAAGCAATTTAAGTTATTTTGTTTATTTTAAGAGCTTTGTTTGAATATGCAGTGAGACAGGTGGTTTACCTAATGTTAGTCAATTTGGTCAAATAGAGTTTAGTCTAATTAAAGCAATTTGATTCAAGCTTTTATTTTGAAATCATAGTAAGACATTATGCAACTCGTCTTTAGCCAAAAGTATCTGATCAAAGTGTAAACAAACCTTGCTCAGGTTAAATTAATCCACAATCACTCATTAAAGGGAATTAGTAACGCATTCATCTGTATCTATAAGGTTTCAAAATACCTCACCGTTTTTTCCAACGAATACATTCCAAGATCGAATAACTCATTCAATCGAATAAACATTGACAAAATGTAGGTTATAAAATTTACCTCAATTGTCAAATGAAAACCATCTTTAAGTTTTTTTTTTCTAAATAATAAAAATTTACTCAATTTGTAAGTGGCACAACAAATTGGCATCCAGGGACTTTTTCTGATCCATTTGTTTACATTTTCATCAGATAGTTTTGGAACAGACCACAGGTATGACATTTCGCTTGTCAATCCAAGCCTACTTATTTTGTACTCCTTTATAACTAATGGCAATTACTTGTATGTACATAAAAGTCCAAGCTTGTAGAAAAATACTCGTAGATTTCAATCTACATTAAGTAGGTACCTTCCACTTACCTTAATTGTATGCAAATGGGATAGAGATATTTTTTATCTCTGTTGATTGATTGCCTACTAGTTGCAACGGTTTTCAGGAAGAAGATATTATTTTCTATTAGTTTTTCTTCCTTTTTCAAGTCCTGTCTAACAAATATTTGACTAACCTGAGGGGTTATCCAAAACTCTTCGTTAATTTCTCTATTACTTATTTACGAAAAAAAACTACTTATGTCATCATTTCAAAATATTTTTGGTCTGCTTCGTTCGTCGTTCTAGTGGTCGCTTTCGCTAGTGCTGAGCATGAGGTCCTGGGTTCGATTTCGAAAACCCACCCGTGTTCCTTCCGTTGTCTGTGTGCCGGGGCCGCGATATCCCTTTCGGACAAACTCGCAACCCTGGCAGGCATTGGCCCTTTCGAACCCCGTCAGTTGGTGCTGACATCTCTTTGAGGCACAATAGCAGCTCTGAGTCTGGATTTGTGCCCGGTTAATAGCAATAGACTTGCCCCGTATTACACTGGCGATGTGGGTGTACTATAGCTGCACATTTGCCTTACCCTTCAGGGAATACAGGCGTAATGTTATATTATGTGTTATAAAAATTGTTTCTTGCATGAAAAAAATAATCCGTTACATGTACGTAGGTACCTGCGTATATTTCCCGGGTCCACCGAAATACTGGCAGCGTAAATACTAAACACTTCTAAAGGTAGAAAATACGGTACAAGAAAGTTTGCTGTTTTAATCCGAGTACGTGATTAAAGTACCCACTGCAGTCTGTTGAGTTAGTGCTTATCAGATAATATGAGGAGTTTATTTATAAACCTATAAGCCTACATCTTATTTGTTATTACTTATTTGTTATAGACTATAGTATATTCCAGGCGCAACAAGACAAAGAAGTGGCTCGATGCACCGAGAGTTCCTGGAGGAGCTATTGGTCAATGAAAGATCTTCTAAAAGGAGATCTACCACTATGTCTCAAACGGAGAATTATGGATATGTGTATTCTCCGCATTCTCACATATGGTGCTCAAATCTGGTCTTTGACATTTCAGCAGAGGTCCAAGCTAGAGGCTTGCTCGAGGTGAGCCATGGAGCGTAGTATTCTGGGGATTCGAATTTCGGACCGTATAAGGGCCGGACATGTCTGCCGCATGTCAGATGACAAATGCACTGAGAGATCCACCGATTGGGTCCCACTGAACGCACGACGACATCGCAGCAGGCCGAGACGAAGATGGCGGGACGAGCTTGACTCCTACCGAAAGGCAGTCCTTTCGGTAGGAGTCAAGCTGCAAGTGTGAGCCAGTGCTCACACTAGCAATAAACAGAATTTTGTGGAAAAGCGAGAGGGAGTACTTTGCTCTGCTGTGGGATAATACAGGCTAGTTAGATTAGATTAGATAGTATTAGTACTTAAATTAAATGTATAACGATAAACATAGGTAGACATATTAGTTCAGGTAAAATCAAAGCGTTTATTCATTCAAACAGAATTAATAAAGTAAGCATAAGCACGTATAAAGAAAAGTGTTCATATTCCGCTGCGAAAAATACATTCTGACACATTTAATGGGGTGTAAATAATCATGGAGAATGCTTGATATACGACGGTCTTCGGCTCGCACTCATGCCCCATGTGATGATGAGTGACTCATCCTATCTGCAAGGATTTCCTGTGTTATTTTCCTTAATGGTGAATGGCTTAATTTTAAAAGCTTTTATTCAACTTGCTATGTTTGTATATTAGTTAGTATGTTTGTTTAGGACAAATCTTCTAAGCTGAATTAAAACCACTTCCTCTTATCCTAAGGAGTTGATATTTTACAATGCATTTCTATGATAAACATGACCTGAGTGGCCACCCAGGGTTGGCTCCAGACGAGGAAACTCATCAACGGTAAACAATAAAGACACGAAGTTTTATATACGCTTTAATTATGATAGTCCTCTATAGCTCGTGGCTAAGTAACAACAGCCGCACTTGTCGATCCATCAGGTTAAGCTACGCTTGTCGGGGTTGGTCAGTGTATGGGTGACCATCTTTACATACCGACAATCCTTCGTGCCTCGGAAAGCACGTTAAGCGTTGGTCGCGGCTGTCATTCGTGGATCTTTGACAGTCGTTACGAGTCGTCAGAAGCCCGAAAGTCTGACACCAGTCTTACCAAGGGGTATCGTATTACCCAGTTACTGGGTTGTGGAGGTCAGATAGGTAGTCGCTCCATGTAAAATACTGGTATTCAGCTGCATCCGGTTAGACTGGAAGCCGACCCCAACATAGTTGGGAAAAGGCTAGGCAGATTGAATTATGATAGTCCTCTCTAAAGTTCACTATGATCTGACGGCTACATCCAGGATTGGGTTCAGACACAGGAACTCCTCAACGGTCAACTGTACAGACACGAAACTTAAACACGCTTTAATTATGATAGTCCACTCTAAAGTCCACTATGATCTGACTGCTATATCCAGGATTGGGTTCAGATACAGGAACTCCTCAACGGTCAACTGTATAGATACGAAATTATATATACACTTTAATTATGATGGTTCGTTCTAAAGTGCACTATTATGACCTGGCTGCTGTAATCCTGGGAGGTTTGGCTCCAGACGAGGAAAGTCCTCAACGGTCAACAGTACAGACACGAAATTGTATATGACACGACGTGGTATCTACTCTGTGCCGTGTCTGACCAGTCTCCGGTGTAATTCTTCGTTGTTGGTAGATATAGGTAGTTGGTTTTCAATCACACACAATTTGTAACTCAAACTCAAAGCATTTATTTCATTTATAACATTTACACTTTTGAGTTATCACTTTGTCACTTATCAAGGAGTCATTGAGTTTAAGTTAGTTGGTGAAGCTAGTCGCCTATTCCAAAACGAAGTAGGTACTGATGGAGAAGAACGGGCATGAAACTCCATAGACACTCTTTTAAATCAAAACATTATGCAGAGGTTGAACACAACTTTTCTTTTTCATCTCATGTACCCACACGCGCCATTCTGTGTGTCCCCTTTCTCTAAAAGTTAGCGGCCTTATCGCGCATTCCAATACAAAATCTTATTACTTAGCTAGTTCAATAAAACTTATAAATAATGCTAAAATGATTATCAGTTAATTATTTGATAATTCAACAATGGTCATATTCATAGATACAAAGGTTATTCAGAATTAAAGTTAAATTAAAACCTTCATTACTTTTTAACCCTTCCTCGTTACTATTTTTTTGATAACACTTCCTGTGATTCAAGGAATTTAATCAAACAACGTATTCATTAGTAAATTGCAGTGTAAAATAATCTTATTACTTTATAGTTGATTTTCTATTATTGAAACGTATTTAGTTCTCGTATAAAATTATTACATTCAGTTATTGATCATAATATTCGCAAAACGCACTATCTTCATAACCATCTGAATAACCGAATATGAATAACCATAATCTGTATTGCTATTATTAAAGCAGTACTAAGCTAGTAGCGTTTGAAACCAGCTAATTGCTGAATAAAGAATCACCTTCTGAATAATATTGTTACATAATTCTATTAAACAGCTTGTTTTTATTTTATCTTTAAACAGGATAAGATTCTATGTTTTACTAATTATTCAGCTGCTGAATAAACAATATTCTTTATGTTTTTATTAATCTTTTTAAGTCTATTAGATAGTTTCAAACTAACTTATTCAAATTAAAGACCATATTTGTATTGTTATAGCGCCCATAGCTTAATTAAAATATATATATATAAAATTGTTCGTATTTATTTTTTGCGTTATGGATCGAAAGTTGTGGAAAGAAGCGGTTATATCAAAAAAGAAAAAAGTTCAAATATAGACGCTATCATTTTAAATGTAATCAATTTAGTGAAAGCCGGGCGGGAAAATTCCACATTATAAAAGCTTTTTGTTCGTTCGATTAGATACCCCTAAAAATCTGAGTCATGTAGAAATGTGATCAACTATATAATTGTTATTCAGAAGTTAGTGTAATGAGACTACTCTTTTTCAAGTTATAGCTTAGTAACAAGACATATGTGCACTTTTATTCAGCATTATAAAGCAAAACAATCGATCGCCATTAAAAATCTTGGTAATTTATACTGACAAAGAATTTACGAGATCAGCTAAATGCTTAATCTTACAACTATAACATTTTCAACTGGATTCATGTTATTTTGTTGGATTAAAATTGTTAGTATTAGCTGCTTCGTCACAAGTACTTTTATCAGACCTAGTATGTATGTATGATAATACTATTTACTATCTGCTACCTTGATTATTCACGCGGCGCGTCATGAGTAATGAAAAAAAAACATACTATTCACGACAAAATTACTTGCGCACTGACAATTACCATATAGCAGACCTCTAACTTGTAAATTATTTACTTATAAGTTCACCATGTCAAAGCAACATTTAAATTCGACATTGACATTAAAATATTTAATCCAATTGAATTCTTTTCACAATTTGTATGAATATTGTTTGCAAAAATGTGAACAATAATTTAAATTCTTAATAAATTCTGAATACTATAACCAATTCGACTAAGCTGAATAACTCAGTTGTAAGAGCCTAATAAAAATAATGTGAGGTGATTCAAAAATTATTAAGCTAATTGAAACGTTAAGCGTTAAGCTCCTACTCAGATGTTGCTCAGATGTTATTCAGCGTTAAGTATTCAAAATTGGGGCCCTTTTTTGCTTAATAACAGCTGAATAGACGGTACTCAGACGTTATTCAGCTTAGTATTCAGCTTATGCTTTTGATGATTACTCTTACTCAATCTTTATTTAGCACGTCTGAGTTACTTGGTTTAGGTACTTACGTTGACCCAAGATGTAGACTAGAATCTAATTATGGGGCCAGATGGTGGCTATAGGGACTTTTCGACTAAACAACATAGCCATGTTGTCTTCTGGCTATTTGGATGTGTCTTTCCAAGTAGGTACGTTAGCCCAAGGCGCAGTCCAGGACAACGTAGGAAATCTCACAGAAACAAGATAGCCCCGCTGTCTTTCGGCTATATTGATTTGCCATAGCCGATAGCCCTGGTTGAAGTCTAGAGTAATGGTGGAGCCAGAAGGCCACAGGAACTCCTCAACTAAATAAGATAGCCCTGATGTGTTTCGGCTCGTTAGTTTAGTCTTGACAAAAACTATAGCCCAAGGTGTAGTCTAGGGTCTGATGATAGTGCCGGAAGGTGGCCACAGGAACCCCTCAACTTTCAAGGTAGCCCTGTTGCGTTGGTCTCGTTTGATTTGTCTTGACAAGTACCTTACAAGTGAAGGTGATAAAACAGTTATTTTATCCAATTCTAATGCTAAAAAACACAAAATAAATCATAAGTATAAATCTTTTTAAAAACAAGCTCAAGCTTGTTTAAAAGATTTTTACTTATATTTTATTTCTTTTCTAGGTTACTTACCCATATAAATGTTTGTTAACAAAAAATGCTTAAATATTTATTGGTAATTAATATTGTCAAATTCTCAGAAGTATTATAATACTGCAGTGTCCCCGATATAACTTTCCATCGGCAAAAATAACAAACTTCCATGCAAACTTTCATCATCTATTTAATTTGTTTCCCCTTTAGTAGATGAATTTTCAGAAATCCTTCCTTTGTGCTTACATTCGCGATATGTATAAGGAATTCTTGTGCAAAATGTAATACATTAAGACCGAAATAACCCTTTAATAAACGAATGAATGAATTTAAGATTTTTATTGAGTAGATATCCCAATACATGTTTTATGAGTGTACATGTACCACAATTAATGACATCTTTTACCTAATAAAAGATTTCTTACTAACCTACACTTTGTGGTTTACCTTATTTCCCTCGAGTTTAGGACCTCGAGGTCAGTAACTAAAATCAAATAACAACGATTGCTATGTCGGGTAGTAGTTTTGTTTCGAAGTGTGTTTTGTAATTTCGCGTCATGTGAACGGGTGTTTTCGGCTGCCGAGCCGCCAACCTCTCCGGAAGTTACTTATTTACGTATTTTAATAAATGTCGCCTGTTCTATTCGTTACTGTGAAAAATCAGAAAACACTGTAGGGACTAGCATTATAAACAAATAAAAAAATACTTGTACAGTTGTGAGAAATGAGAATTATAATTTCGAGGAAAGTAACAGACTTATGGAGTAATTTGTATGGAAATACCGTTCTGAAAATAATAAGTATTCAAGATTTACACTTATTAGCTAAGTAGTAAGTTTTCTCTGATTTCCATTTTTACAATTATACGTCGGGCAATTTTGCCTATTCCGCCATCGCAGATATTATGGTAAACATTTTTGAGGAAATTAAACAATAAAATAAAGGTATGACGGAAACTATTGTTTGGAATACGGCACACAGGTTGAATTATTATGTTATTTAAACAATAAATTGAGCATAATAATATCCTTGTAACGCAATATGAATACAATAACAAATGGTGGGACCCTTGGGCCACTTTCGACGATAACAAAACAAATAGCGATCTATGACAACACATTAATATTATACGAGTAAAAGGATATTATTATCGCTTTATTAGGCAGCTCCCGAACATGTGTGTAGAACAGCCATGTGCCAAAAATTGTACCACTCTGTGTAAAAGTTTTATAGCCTCTTGGACTATGCAATCATAGGTTACTTATACATGCCAAGTTGACGGTACGTCAAGTGTTTCATTTCCAGGTATTTTAATACCCCCTATGTCAATAAACTTACTTCTTTTATAAATTGTTTTTTTTTAACAAAAACTACGAGTCTAGTTTACACCCCGAAAAAAGTCAAGAAACCAGTTAAATTCAATCAAATGATATTCAATTAGTAAAACGTCTAACGTCGCTGAATGCCGATTTGACAATGTTCGTCAAAAGTCGGGACGTTCGATTTAACAGAGGGTTTAACGTTCGCGTATGTCTGGGCCGGGACTAGAATCCCTTTCCGAATGTTTGGGCGTATTCACAATAATGTGCTTACCTATAGTAAATAATAGGTTTATTTTAATAATTGTTTACGATACATAATACACATGTCATATAGGCTATATTTTTTCGTTACAAATTATTAAGACATCTGTAGCAGATCTAGGCGAAAACCTGTATATCGGATATTAGCGCCAAACCCTTTAAATAATAAACACTTAAACATAGCCATCAAATAGAGATGTTAACATTTGGAGATTAAAATAATAAAAAAATTGTGATGATAAATAACATTAAAGGCCATATTTTCATAATTTACCAAAAATAAAAAAATATAAAATTGAAACCAAATCTTAAATTAAACATAAAATCTGTTTGAATGGATACTGTGTGTAAGTCCTCTCTATTTATATTATATTGAAGGCGTTTGATTCGCCATTTATCGGAAATGTTTATGTTTACTTGGTAAATAGAGTCCCATGTGACCAGATTTTCATAATTATTAATGGTTAGTGACAGTCCTGTATATACGTAGTTATTGTGTTATTTCACAAATGAGCCTACAAACATTAGAAATACTGAATGTATATTACTGAACATTATTAATATGACAAAGACTTCTTTGTTTTCTAAACGAGTGAACGGAACGAGTGAAAGAGGAATGAAGGATAGAAGATGGCGGGAGAGAATTCATTATAGACGTGTTAAAGGTGTATACTTATAGTTGTTTTTATTTAAAATAAACGTTGTTTCAACGATTTTGTGCGTTTTCCTGGAGATCCGAATACTACATACATAATTCGGTTTGTAAATATGCTGGGTACAATGCTACATTAATTAAAAAAAACAATATGGTAATCTATGAAAAGTATGATTTAAAAAAAACTAAATTAGATAAAATATTATAATTACTTATTGCACAAGTGGTGTGTTGCGCATGATGATGTGTTTTTGTATGTAATCGTAAGATTTACGATGTGTATGTATATTATGTTGGTAGTGCAGTCCTTTTATTAAACAAATAAAAGAACTCCACTACTAGGTTAGTGGAGGAGGTTAGAGGAGGTGTCCACTAGTGGTGACAAGATTTTCTGTTTGCTCGTAGTCCAATTTGCTGAGCCAGATAAGGAAATTATTTCCGAAATTGTGATTATTCAAAATATGTGCATTTTTAATAGAAAGTTTGTGTGTTGGACATATGAAGCGTCTCTTGGTGGTTGGTAGCAGCTGGGGAATTGAAGTACGGTGGAATCTGCGGAGTACCAACTATAACGCCTAAGTATTTCATAACATTTGATCTTGTCAAAACATCACAGGTACATTGATTCCCGCGCGGGTTTCGGTTACATGGTAAATTCTGAATTTTTATACTAAACTTGGAGTCCGGGCGAGAGATATTCGTCTTTGTAAAACATAAATTGTTGTTTTGGATGTATTCAACAACAGCACATTGTCCGCAAGACATTTCGGGATAATCGCGAGACCGCTTTCTGTTACCAACCGCATCTGCTCCCATGTTTGGCCATGTAATAAGATGACAGTGACATCTGCGAAAATAATGGTTTCAGCGTGGATATGTGATATGAGATGGCAATCTCCGCAAGACTGTTTATATAAGTCAAAAAAAGAGTTGGACCAGTCGTACTTCCCTGCAGAATGCCAAACGTGCAAATCACAGCATCACTTAAGTGCTTATCTACCCTGACATGCTGCTCCCTACCCGCCAGATAGTCCTGGTATCACTGAAGAACATGTCCGATTACACCCATACTGCATAGCTTTGTTAGAAGTATACGGATCGATATAGTTTAAAATGCTTTTTTTAAGTCGAGGAAAACACCGACTACTTTCTCTCCCGCATCAACACGCTTTGTAATGATCGATGTCAGCCTTAGCGGGGATCATTAGTAGTAGATATTTCTTTTCGGAACCCAAATTGACGATCGGTTAAAAAGTATTTTTTTTCCAGGTAGCTCACGAGATTTTTTGTCACTATTTTCTCAAGAACCTTCGATAAACACGAGAGCAGCGAGATGGGTCTATAATGTGAAGGTATTTGGTTATGCCTTGTGTATAGGTGAAACGATTGCATGTTTTTAATATAAGGGAAAGTGCCGAGTGCCAAGCTTAACCCACTAGAGATATTATCGGTGCCAGATGCACTATTTATTTTAAGAGACGGAATAACGCTATCTATTTCTGTTCCGTCTGTAGTCGTAAATGGCATGGTGTTTGACGCTGTGTTTTTAGCTGATGCGCTGGCTAATTTGGCTTCGGTTTTATTTAATTTGGCTAGCTCACTACATAGGTAGTACACGTACTTTACTACTATAGAGTAGTAAAGTACGTGTTTACTTGATTCAACGACGTAATTGGTGTGCTGTCAATATGCAGTAAGTCTTTAGGTGTGTCATTTTTTTTTTTTTTCAAATTACAGATATCCTTTTAGATATCCCAGGTTTTTTAGAGATTATTCATTTCTATTTCTGCACGGTAGTATTGTGATAATCATTTTAGGAAGTGAATAGAGTGCCGCTAGCGGCACTTTATCCCTATCGGATAAAGTGCCGCTATTTGCGGCAAAATAGTTACCCGGCCTCGGCCCGGCTAAAGTGCCGTAAGTATTGCATTGTCGTTGTCACTGTCACTGTCACTTGTTATTTTATTTGATTGTTGAGGTTAGTTTGCTGATTGATATGATAAGAAAAGATAAAATTTATTTAAACATTGTTACAATATTATTACCTTAAAATTAGTATATAATAATTATATCTGTAATGGTTGGTGACATTCATTATGTTAAAGCAGTGGTCCCCAAACTGGGTGCCTGTATCTTGGGGACCTGAGTTGTGATACATTTTTTTTTTTAGTGTGGCAATAGGTAATTAATTGCAAACAATTATAAAAATTCTAAATTAAATTTTGAATGAGATCAAAAATAACGCACAAAACTAGTTTTAAACAAAATAAAATACTAAACTTAAAATAATGTTTTGTATTAAAAAAATAGGAATTTGGACTTGTATTTGTATTGATTAAGACTAAAAACTAAAAACACAATCATAAAAAAAAAAAGATGTGGGTATGTGTGTGTGTAGTGTAGTGAGTAGGTGTGAGGGTGTGTCTGTCGTGTTAGTGAGATCCCGAGTATTACTTATGTTATGAGAAAGCTTTCGTATTCGTCGTATGAAAGACCTGAGAGCCATTTTTTGATCACTTTTTTACATGCAGAGAAGGTGAGATATTTTATGTCAGACGGCAAAATACTGGTGAACTTATTATACACAAAAGTGAGTAGGTACGCGGGAAATCGTCTGGCTAGAAGAGAGGTGGCTCTTGGAAGCGGAATGAAGAAGACGCGTTTGGAAGTTAATGAGTGGTAGTCTGGTCTGGTTTGAATATTTTTGTGTGTATGTAGGCATACGTTAAGGATAAATAGTTGGCGGACACGAAGAACTTGAAACTCTTTGTGCAGAGAGACAGTGGGGTAAAAAATTGGCTTTTTTAAAAGTACTTTTATACCAGCTCTCTGAGCTCTTTCGAGCTAAATCATTGTCGTTTTCCCTGCACCACCCCAAATTGCTATGCTATATTGTATGATATTGCGAAATAAACCGTTCGCAGGATGTCTTTTGGAGTACGGTCTCTTAATTTCTTAACTATATGTATTAATTTCCTTACTCGGCCAGAAAGAAGTTCAATGTGCGCCCTAAAGGTACGGGAGAGATGGTTATTTGTTTTTGATAGTTATATCAAAAGATGAGTTTATTTTTGAGGAGAGGCTAATGTTACTTTCTTTCATCTTTAGCTGGCTAGACTCAAGTGTAGCCGTAACTCCTTGGCTACAAATGCTGTAGCAAATGAAAATGGCTGAAAGGTAGCTAGGTTAGGTTAGGTAAGAACTGTTACCATACAACGCATGAGCCGAACGAGCGAAGCGAGCGGTGCCGCGGCAGCGGCCGACGAGTGCCAGGGTCCGTTTAGGCACAAGAGATTGTAATGTTTTGGGAATTTGGTGTTTTACAGCGAACTAACCTCAACAATCAAACAAAATAACAAGTGAAAGTGACAATGACTGAGCTGGGTCGTGGCAGTGACACTATTATGCCGCTAGCGGCTATACACTAAAAACTGCTATAATTTTATTGCATGAATTTCTATAGTTAATGTATATTTGGCGTAATTGCTCGTTTTTGGGTAGTTTCCTTGATTTTTGATGAAGCTTGTCTCTTACGGATCGCTCGAACAACGCCCACGGTAATCCATGGCTTGAGTGGGGCTTTTATTTTAGGTTTGGATGAAATACTAGTACAATCATTCATAATACCCCGCATCGTCTTTACTAAATATTCCGTGGCGAGGTTAGCATCATCTAGCTCTAGCATATAAAAGTCAAACCAATCCACTTCTTAGTATAGTAGTTATATAATAGTTTAATTTTATATTTACGTACGTAGGTTTATTTTTAGGGAACCCTGCGTGCTTGACACACAATAGAATACGACTATGGTCTGTTAGCTGTGGAAAGATTATTGTTATTTGTTGTTTGAATTCAAAACGGAGGTGGCTCTGAATACGACCGTATTTTTTTTAAATATGTTTATCACGTGATTATTCAGCCAATTATGAATTGATTCTGAATAAAAAAAAAAATTTTTTTGGTACGTTCAAAGGTTCCTTAAAAATGTTTATTAATTTTGCTTGAGTAGTTTTTGAGTTAGCTTCAATAATACCTATTTTTCCCACTTAGTCTATGTGGATGATGTTATAATAAGTTTCTGTCACTGTTATTTATATAAGAGGTAGAGGTATTCGAATTTGTATAGGGCAGGTAACTTTTTTTTCTTTTTTTTTTTTGAGGGTGGGAAATACCACAACTAAATAAAAACTTTTTACAAAAAAAAGCAACCAGCTTCCAATAAAAAACACTACAAGGTGAAAAATACCTTTACTTTCTGAAGTCCAAGGGAAAAAATAAAAATTTAAAACCAAAGACTTCCGAAATTAAAGTTACATTTAATTTTGTATTGTTTTTTTCAGTTCTATTCGGAATGCTCATTTGTTAGTTCTTAAAAGGTTTCTAAGGCTTTAGAGAAGAACCAGTACTTAATTGTCGTCTTTATGGCTATCACACTAGGTAGGTACCTATCATATTTATTTTCAGTTCAGGCACAATTTTAGCACATTTGAATACCAGCGCTGTGACATTTTTATTTATTTTTAAATGTCGCGGCATCATGCTGAGATAGGAGCCTTTTGGCCTCGTACAGGACTTCCTTCTTTTTATGTTACTGTTACTTTGTTTTTTATTGTTTTTGTTTTTTTCCTGTGCGAGTCACAATAAATACTTTTTCTTTCTTTCTTTCTTTCACATTTAATTTTGCAAGCTTAATATGTGATTATGACTATGTAATACCTTATCAAGCTTAATACATAATAATCAAAATTCTATAAAATATGTAAGATTCTTAACAGTATCCCTAATCTCAGGCAATGCACGGTTTGTTTCAATTTTAATGTTATTACGTTTTACGTACCATTATGTTCCGGCTGCGTAAGATACCATGAAATATTAATGTGTCCCCGAAACTAATTACAAACTTCGTTGTAATATATATATATAATTAGATATATTCATAGACTTGAGAGAACTTGAGGTTCACAGACTATTAGGTAAACTGCTCAGTTACGCTAGACTGCGACAAAATAATTGTATGTCTGTACCAAGACTTTTTTTTAAGTTCAATTCAATACATACATAATCGGTACAATCGGTAATATACGTGAAACCTATTAAAAATTTAGTTAGGCGCAGTTCTAGCCCACGCCGCAGTTTCGTGAAAACGTGTGGTGAAATATTCACAATGAATATCAAAAAATAAAATTTATTGCATTCCTAATGATTCAAGCTTTCATCGATTGTGATATTTTTCAGTTCTGAGCAGATTTACAGCTGATGAGACGACATCGCAACAATTTTTTTACGGTTTCTGATACTGCCGTTGCTATTGTTTTTGCTCGGCACTAGATTGTTTAGGCTCATTGTATTCCTTATGATGCAAGTTTTCTTCGATAGGGATTTTTTAAATTTCTGAGCATATTTACGGCCGTTGATATATGAAATTATTTTGCTATTGTCAACTTCAAACAACCCTACAACTAGCCAAGACCTCTGTCTTTTCGGATTCATGTGCGTATTGTATATTTATCACTTGCTTCAAAAACGGTGAAGGTAAACAGCATGAGAATACCTGAGAGATATTTCTCGACGGCATGTGAAGCCAAGTCAGAGGCCCATTGGCGGCTAAACTCTGTCACCAAGTTAGTCACTAACCACACGAAAAGAAGAAGAACTTAATATGTATTTTTATTATATCTCTTTCGGTCCTGGTAGTCCTTTGTCAACTCTTGGGAACGACACCGTTCTAGCTGAATACGTTTTTGCTCTATACTAATTGGAATTTCGAAATATAGTGAATAATAGAGGGCCGCACGCATGCGCCTGCCCTGGCAATGGGTACAAGTCTTGTAGTTACGAGTATTAGCGATTGAAATATTGCATGTTTTTGCAGAAATATTGAACTGACTACCAGTACTCCGAGCGAAAAGACGTTTTCACGTCAAAAATCACATACAAAATGCAGCTGACCTCTTTAAAATCTCGAAACTTCATCCATGGTAACTTGATGTGATGTAATCTCTTTATTAGTTTAAAGTTACTGAAACACACCTGGACAACGGGTCATTTCATCTTAAAAAATTGTTTTTAATTTCCCAAGAGACTTCAATTTTTACAACATTTAGCGGCCAGTACCTATGATGAGAATATTTTATAGCAACCTGTTTGTTCTTATCGATTTAATTAAAAAAACCAATGGCCATATCATCTCAAAAAAATGGTTGCTATAAAATTCTGTTTATAACATTTCCCCCCCTTCTAAAAAGCTTATTTTATTCACTAAAAACAGTGAATACGAACGAGGGCCACGAATCACTCGTGTCGCTCAGAATTCTAACACATGAATCAATCATCATCTCTGGCCCTCGCTTTAAATCCGTCTTTTATTCACTAATTGCTTAATATACTATTTTTAATTTGTTTAAAAGGCTGTACATCACTTTTTACAACAACGTTATCCGGCCTGTACAATAAGAATACTATATTGTAACCTTTTTGTTATATTTGGAAACTTACCATCAAGGGCTTTCGCACTGGATTTATTTTTACTGAATTTATATTGATTTTTGTCATATCATGTTAATTGAGTTTTTACTTCCTAATCAGACTACTATCAAACTCAAACTCAAAGCATTTATTTCAATTAAACAATTTACAGGCAGTCAGTTAGTCAGAAAGTTGAAGCTAACCCAAAACGTAGCCCATTCCAAAACGTAGATCTTTATGGAGAAGAACGGGCAAGAAACTCCAAGGACACTCTTTTAAATATAGAAAATTACCAAATTCTGGGTACATTATTCTTGTTGCTTATGTGAGAACAATGTACGAAAAATAATCAAAACAATTCAAAATATTGGCAGATAAGAGACGACCAGTCACATCTGACGGCGCCCGTTCACGAACATGACGCCTTTTGAAAAGTGTATCTTTACCCACCATTTCTTGTAATCAAAAACAAATATTTTTCAGAACATACAGTTCTGGGGTGTGTTTAATTTTGCCACACTATAATTTTAATATTATGCCGCTGTAAATGTTCTACACTATCGAATCAAGCGTTGGTGTTGTCTTCTGTCAGCAAATCCTGAAAAAAAAAATCTTCTTTTGGTAGGTAAGGTAACCTATCAGACGATATTTTTTAAACTTGTAAAAAAACCGGCCAACTGCTTGTCGGACCACGCACAATGAAGGGTTCCGTAGTTGGGATGAATTTATCCCAAGAACAAACTTAACATTGTAGTTGAAAAGCATGTTGTCCCATTCGGAATGTATGGGAGATCATGTTTTTCAAACTGCAAAATTAAGTTGGTTGATTGACTCGTTAACCTGTACAGCCTACTTAGCTCTGATAGTTTTCCTTTTAATTTCGTTATATATACGTATACTACAGCTGTGATTTTTTTCACAAATCCAAGTTCAACCATTTAGCTGGCAGGGGGGGAGACACTTGACTCTAACAAAAAAAAAAACAGTTATAAGCATAATATTTCGCAAAAGGATCCCTGAATCTAAAACTAGTTTTCACAAACTCACAATATTTTTGAACGACCTTTCTAACGATACCCCACAACATGGGGTAGATGAGAAAAAAAAACATCCCCACTTCACACATAGGGGAGGCACCATAAAAAAAAAAAATTGTTCCTGAATTTATTTTACCGCTTTGTCGGCATGATTCCGTAGTAAACAAGGAACCCTTACAGTTTCGCCATGCCCGTGACAAAAGGGTGGATTAACTTCTTTTCTACAACAACAAAACATTCTCAAATACTTTTATTTTCTTAATGAATCACAAAATATCAAGTTGGTACATATAACTTATAAAACTAGGGCCTTACTTACCCCTACGGAGGTTTATTTGCCAGAAACAGAAAATCAGTGTTTGCTTGGTATTTCATTTCCGTATTAAAATACACCCAGCCGTTAGGATAGGTAGGTACTTAGAGAGATTCTACTTAGGAGGTATATTTTTGCTGTCGCGTAGTGTAGTAAGAAACTATTTTCCAATAGTTTACTTGCATTGCCAAAGTTTATGTCGATAAATATTGCGCATGACTGCTCGACACGACGCTTTTAAAACTCAGACAGACAGATTTATAGAATGAAGGTATACAGGGTGTTAAAGAAATTGCGTGCCATAGCTTCAGGGTCAGGGTTCAGAGTCGATAAAGGAACCCGTAAAAAATAAAAAATAAATACCTTTAAAAAAAGTTTAAAAAAAAACGAAAATTATCATAAGATGAACCCAATGTAGTACCTACTAACTAAATAGCAATCGTTTAAATATAATTTCCTAGAGTTACCTACCTACTATCAATCGCAATTAAAAACCTACGCCCGAACACTTCGATAACGCCGGGTGAAGGCTAGGTAACTAGGTACGTAAACGATTGCTATTTTAAGTTAGTAGATATTAAATTAGGTTGAACGTGCATTTTCTTTTCCTGGATTCCTCTATCGATACTGGGCCTACCACTAAGCTATGGCACACAATTTCTTTAACACCCTGTCTACTGACACTATAAGAAAGGTATTTAAGGTGTTATAAAAAGAAAACATGGATTACGGTAGATTAATATGAAATTATTTTCAGGATATCTTTGTATCAACGTATCCACATTCATTTCGCATTGAACGTGGATACGTTGAATTAAGGAATTACAAGATTAAAACTTGTGCAGGTACGTAGATATTATGTACATGGAAATATCAGTAATGTTTAATCAAACATTACTGATATTTCCATGTTACAGAATCTTCCTCGAAGAGTTTCATGTTTTCGAAGCACCTATAAAGTTCCCGAAGAGCGCGATTTGTTCATGGTTTCTTATATTTGTTAACTGCGCTGTTCGTATCTAATTTTGTTATGTATTGATACCGGTTATTGGTCTTGGTGAAGTTAATTATATTATGAAGATAAATATAATAATATTTTATAGTGTTACACTATACTTAATAGGTAAGTAGGTATGTTTCCTATAATCATGATAAGTTGCATCCCTGTCCCGTTTTCTACTGCCAAAAATGTCTTTTGCCAAAAATATGACAAGTAGAACGTATGTAAAAATAGTAAATATTAGCATTGGTATACATTTGAAGAGAAAATTCAAAAAAGTCAAATCATTTATAAATAATTAGAAATAATTTATTGGACTTTTTGACTTTTAAACGTCAAAAATTACAAAAAAATTAATTGGTTCTAGTCACCCCTTCGAAAAGGTAGTTTTTGTATGGAGAAGAATGGGCAAGAAACTCCACCGATACTCTTTTAATTTTTTTTACAATATTTTGTATATATAGGTACATCATTAGTTATATAATTATATGCGAAGACTTAAAATTAATAAAAATATATAGGATAAATAATAGGTAAAAATAATTTAAAAAAAATCAACAACAGATAAATTAATTACTTATGTACATGGTTCTCACATATTTACAAACACAGTGTAAAAGTAGACGATTTTCCTAAAGTTTTAAAATTAATAAGTCAGTGTGTGAGGAAGTAATCACAGAATGTAAAATCAATGTCATATAATAAAATATAATAATTTATACAACTTAAATTAGCAACCAGTTTGATTTTGTCTAGGTTCTAGATTATCCTATGGAGCAGGACCAGCATGTTTCCAAGCATTCTTATCTTGGATATAATCCTCTAATTGGTAATTTGCTTGTTTACAAAGTATACTTTTAATATGAGTTTTAAATTTTCTTTCATTTTATTGTAATATATCACAAGGTATTTTGTTGTAACGTTTAACACAGTACCCCATAAAATATGTATGTACTTTAGATACTCTTAAAAATGGTTGATCTATTTTATCTTTTTATGTCTATCACTTACATAATATGAATTGGCAAGGTACCGTCATAATATTAATGTTTCTAAATAGTTCCCTGCGAGATTCGTGACGATGTAGATCATAAATGGCTCTGACAGCTCTTTTTTGTAAAATAAATATGGATTCAATGTCAGCAGCCCGACCCCACAGTAAAATGCCATACGACATAACTGTGGAAGTAGCTACAATAGACCAAACGCGCGGTATTGATGCAGCGTGGGTGACGATGAACTTTAACAGGACATAGTGACGAGACCAACACCATTTTTTATATCACCTCTTTCACGCTAAGCGAGTGATAGTTTGCAGGTGGGTCGCATTTTTTTTGAGTTTCAGGTTTCAGGCACAGTTATGCGGCTGTCATGTTGGTTTAAATAGAGTGATCGCAATCACGCCTTTAAAGTCGTGAAATTAATAAAAATTCGTCAGCAAGGCATAAAGCATTATTTTTATTTGATAAATTAACATAATATTTCATCAAATTATAAATTTGTCACTACATATAAAACTTAATTTACGTATTCAAAACATTGTTTTGTGTTTATTATGTTTTTCATATGTGGACTGTTTAGTGGTTTTGTCAGTGCCTTTATTTACACCCACGCGCGCATCACTAGCGCGGCGCTCGGAAAAAACAAAACCAGCGCATATTGTCACCAACTGAAGTTGAAAAGTTTTTAAAAGAAGCTCCGGATAGTCAATACCTGGCAACAAAGGTCAGTTGAACTTTATCAATGTAAATCACTTAAATCTCTATAATTACATTATTGTAGCGTAAGTTCCTACAACAAGTCTGTTTTTCCCTCGCAAGTGTGTTGAAAAACGTCGTATGAAACGCGTGTGCATTGATCACAATTGTATCTTAATGTACAATTATCTACTCTCATATCGTAAAATTCGAAATATACACTGCAAAACGAGTTTATATTGACATACTTTATGCGTAAACACAATACCGAAATTAAAAAATTTAATCATATTATAACACTTTTTCTGTTAGAAAAAAAATATAATAAATCTCTTAACCGACTTAGAAGCCAGGTGGGTCGCTGCAAGGGTCACTCCGATGAGCCACAGTGTGACTGTGGAGCCACATCACAAAGAATGCCTTCCTCTTGTCGTGCTCTCTGTGCAAAACCACCTGCACTGTGCAAGACCTTTGCAAGGCCGACGGTAAAGGCTGTCGAAGTGGCCGAATTCTGGCCGAAGTTTAAATTAATAAAAAGGAATCCTCGATACTACGAAGAAGAAGGCTAGTAAAACAACAACAGATGACAAATTTAAATTCATTGGGGGTCTCCAAGGTTTTATGTTATGTCCAATTATTTCCCAATAAAACAAAAGTATTATTTAGATTACATTCATTCACGTTATTGGTATTTTCTTTGCAGACTAAAGCAACTTATACGTTTCATGAGGTAAAAATAAGGTATCCCTACACAAATATCAAAGCTGTATCGCTATTGGTCCGTGACCACTTTTGCCCAGTCAACTTTTTACTGTGATATATATTTCTGATCAACGTTTCTTTATTGTTTTTATTCATACGATTGCTTAGTTATTCAACTATATTATGTACATATTGATACTTTAATCGTCGATAACGTAGATAGATACATTCTGCGGTCGAGGCAGGTGTTTAATACCTACCCCATCTGTGGGGTTAGTATTAACAGGGCTAGGGTAAGTATTACCGGAATGGGCTATTATTATACAAGGCACTTTTTCAGTTAAATAATTCCAAGAAAACATTATTTTATCTACAAAAATATTTAACAACCTAACTTAATTTTTTTGTTACAGAAAATCAAGATGTAGGTAACATATTCATGTTAAATAATATTTATATATATAGTAACAGTTTTTTTCGCTAAGTAACACTACATAGTGGTACTAATGATGTAAACAGTTTCACGTTAGTATTTAGTTACTTAAATCTTTACCAGCCAAGTTAAAACTATTTTGTACACAATAAGATAGTTTTTTTAAATAACGAACGATCATTATGAATGAACGATAATAACTGTTGATAATGCCTATTCCTCATAGTCATAATAAACAGGTTGGAACGTTGATCTCCTCATAGGTTCTCTTTCTTTGTAGTTTCTTATTCTATGAAAAAAGCACTCATTATCCTTGTCAATGGTCTGTCGTTCTGATTTAATTTGATTTGATTTATTTTGATTTAATTTTTCATTCATTCATAATATCACGCCTGTGTTCCTGAAGAGTTAGGCAAGGGTGTATCTATAGCACACACACATTTCGCCAGTTATGTATGTTAAGTCCCATGTAATAGGGGTTGAACCTATTGCCATCAACAAGGCACAAATCTAGACAGACAGCTACTGCCGAGCATGAGGTCCTGGGTTTAATTACTGGGTCGGGGAAAGTTTTATTGGGTTTTTCCACCTGGAATATCTAAGTGACCAAAGGCAGTTCACTCGCAGGGAACTAGCACTAATTATATTATTAAACCGGCTTTCATCCAAGGTCACCTGATTTTTAGTTGTAGGTAATTCAAAATAAGACACAAATTTATGCAATTGACGTTGGTTATGTAAATTACTATTGTATGCTTTTATACTATTGTACGAGTATACTATTGTATCGTGATAGTTATTAGAAAATAGCATAGAAAAACAAAAGATAACAAAACATTTTTAATTGATTTGGTAATTGATGTAAATTACCTGAAATATATGAATTTGTTATTATTATTTACTCGCCATATATGAGGCAAGTACTGTATATAAGTAAAAGTTGTCGCCACTAAATTTGTTACTTTTTTAATCACACAAAATAAATCATTTGCAGTTTTAACAAACGCATAGCAAAATAAATATTTAAATAAGATGAAGCATCATTCTGAATAACATTATCTATATTTGATAAAGTGAATAACTACGTCTTGAGCGAAATTATTGTAAACCTCAGTTCGTTTACCTGTCAATCCGGGCTCCTGCATTACTGACTATGGAAAAAGTTGAAATTCAGTAAAAAAAAACTAAGTTTTATAAGTATTTTTTTGCGTAACTGAACCATGTAACAACATAATAATAAGGCATAGATTGGTATGAACAGTGCCATAAATATACTCTGGCTTTCAATTTCGAAACATAGCAACCAAAATGTGTGTCATAGTTGAAATAACCTCCTTAATAACCTTGGGGTAATTGTAACTATTTATTTCCAATTTCAAAAACATCGCTCCTTTGAACAACGGGTGGCCAATTAGGATGTTAACAACTTTTTCAGCCCCCACTCTGATTTGACGCCAAATTTTGCAGTTATTTGGTGTCTATTATTTAGTTAAAATGCGGCAAATTCGTTATATACAGTAATCTACCCTAAAGTTCTGAAACGAATTTTTAATCGACCCAATTTTTCTAACAAATCTTTAATGATTTGTTATAAAAATTGGGTCCTAGTAACGAATACCATTTTGAACACTGAGTATTTCGAGACAAGTCCTGACTTTTTTTCTGTGGGGTTATCTAAAGGGACGTATCGCGGTCAAGCTTAAATACGAAAAACAGAATATTTGTGACATTATTAGTGGGATAAATAATAAACCAAACCAACAATAAACCGACGGAACAAGAATATACTAATACTACCCATCACAAAATTAAAATTTATCGGAAAAAGCCCATATTCAAGACTAGCTAATATATTTAGTAAACTATTTCCTCGAAACAGTTGAAATCTCTGTTAATAAAAAAAGGCTACTGTACCGTTGATGAATTTACAGCTGACAAATTGTGAATTGATTGACCTTGTAACAATATGCTTGACGTACTTATATGTGAAATAATAAGTGACTTTACTATATATGCTTACATATAATGACTAAAATGAATGAAAGAATTAATAATGATGATTTATTTGAAATAAAATGTAATAATTAAATAACTAATATTTATTAAAATGTAATGTATTGTTATAATTAGAATCAATATTAAATTATGTAATTTAATCATTTGATATGAAACATTTGCAGTGCCCTTACAGGGTGCATGTCTTAATACTGTGTCATGAAATTTCAATGCATGCCTACTACTAGCCAGTGTTTTACATGTTAGCAAATAAATAAATAAAGTATGCGAAACTTTATGAAAAATACGATGAAAAGCCATCGCATTTCTAAGAATAAAACAAGAGCAGATTAGGCAGATCTTATTCACCGTAAATTGCCAAGCCTGACTAAATATAATTATAAAAACATACGGTAAATTTCGTTTGTAATATAAAAAAAAACTTTATTTAAAGTTGTATACTTCCTAATTGACCACACCTGTTAGAGATGATTCTGTTTAAGGACTACAAAAAAAAGATCTCTTTTAAAACTTTTGTAACATAAATGCATGTACACATACATACATAAACTCATGCCTTCTTCCCATAGGCTGAAGCTACAGAACGTCACCTGCTACGACCCTTACATACTTGTTTTGCCTCGTTTACGTTCATACATCAGGTCATGCACGCACGCCGTGTTGCGAGTACTACGCACCTGACCTTTCTGAAGCACATCACCATTAAGGTCACTATATGTCCACCTAGGGCGTCCCCTCCACTCTCATCGGCCTTGTAAATACCTTTTGTTAGTCGCCTTTCATTCCTCTCAACATGACCAAACCGTTTAACCGTAGCCTAATCACATAATTTCTCAGCCTATCATTCATAGTCACACCACACATGCTTCGCAAGGAACGCATTTCTTCTACTTTCATGCTTCTTTTGCTAACCCAACATTCACATAAGCGTAGGAACCAGTAGACCATTTTAAAGAGCCAGTCGAGGCTTTTGGGTCATCATCATCATCAATTATCATCTTTCATGTAATATACCATTATGTATTAAAAAACAAGTGTACAGACTTTTGAAGCTTTTTTTTTGTATTGGAAATTATCAAATAACTTCTCCCGCTCTGGGCGGAGCGGGAGGGAGTGTCAGACTCTTACTGACTAAAACCCACCCGTGTTCCTTCAGTTGCCTGTACGTTGCCAGGGGCCACGGTATCCCTTCCGGACTTTCCCGCGAACTACCGCAGTTCATTTCCTCATCATCCTATACTCCATTTTGTGGTTTTACAATTTTTTCTGGTCATCTCGCCTTTATCCTGGTTTTATTTCTTAATAACAGTTAGAAAGATCACTGAAAGAAAGAAAGTTAAAATTAGAAAGTTTTACTGGCTAAAACCCACCCGTGTTCCTTCCGTTGCCTGTGTGCTGGGGCCACGATATCCCTTTCGGACAAACTCGCAACCCTGGCAGGCATTGGCCCTAATGGACCCCGTCAGTTGGTGCTGACATCTCTTTGAGGCGCGCGTGGAACACAACGCGCCGTCGACCCGGGCCTGGTCCTTATCGGACGGCGAGCTACCCAGTGCTCACCTCCCGCAAGCCCGCGCCTACGGTGGCCGGAAATTGGCTTACGACTCCCGACGTCCGGGGCATCTCTTGCGGTGATGCGCCCAAGCAGGGCAGACCTCCACCATATGCTCCACCGTGTCCTCCGGGCGATCCACACAGTGGTGACACCCGGGCGTTTCCTCCCGCTTTGTTCGAACAGGAACCTCCCAAAACAACCAAGTCCGGTGAGGACCTGCGTCAGGCGGAAGGTGAGGACGCCGTGACGCGTCTCTAGCCACTCCTCAAAAAGGGGACTTATTGCCACAATTGTGGCGTGCCCAGCGCTGGGTTGCGACAATCGCACCCTCCATGCCGCCATGAGATCCCGCCGGCGCCGGTTATTGTTATACCGTACAGTTTTCTTTGAAATTGCATTGTTTGAGTCGCGTCGCGCGACAAGTCGCGCTGGTCTGCACAAGCCTTTAGGTCTAAGTCGTTGGCAATGCACTTTTGAATATTTCATTAACGAAGGCGAGGGAAAAAGAAAAGATTTTTAAAGTTTTTATTGAACACACTAGATATAAAAAATATTTGTATAATATTTTTGCAGAAGCCACTTACGGCTCATCTAAAGAAGATTTAAGAGGGAAGCAATATCGATTGCCTATATCAAAGAAAAAAAAACCGAGATTTGTGGAAACTTTGTACATCAAAGATAATTCCTGAAAGTCATAGTATCACTATGACTATGAAAATTTTCCTTGTGCCGTTAATGTCCAGGTCTCAACCCTTTAAGATATGGATGTCGAAGATAATACCTAATTTTAAAATATTTTACCAATAACAATAATTATAGGTTTTGTAATTTGAATACGGTTTAAGTATTATTTTTCAAAATGCATAATTAGATACTTACTAGTTTTTTTTTCATAAAAGTATTCGAAATCTACTAGAGCTATTTGATGTCTTCGAAAATTGTGCCAAATTGTTACATAGTAGGACATACATAATATTTTAATTAGATTAGAATAATAAAATTTGTGTTGCGTGACTACAAGCAACCAAGTTTTAAGACTGAGACTACTGGGACTAAAGCGAGAAAACTGTCAAAAAATTTTAGGGTTCCGCAGTAAACAAGGAACTCTTAAAGTTTCGCCTTGTCCGTCTGTCTGTCCGCGGCTTAGCTCAGAGACGGTTAGTACTAGAAAGCTGTTATTTGGCATGGGTATACATATTAATCACGCCGACAAAGTGTTAAAATAAAATTATCTTTTTTTTTTTTTGGTTAGCTTCCCTACACGTAAAGTGGGGATGTTTTTTTTTCCTCATCTATCCCATTGTGTGGGGTATAGTTAGGAAGGTCGTTCAAAAATATTGTTTGCGAAAAAAAAAATGGATTTGGGGATCCGTTTGCGAAATATTAAGCTGTTAACTGCAAATTTTTGTTAGTCAAGTGTCCCCCCCCCCACTGCCAGCTAAATGGTTGTACTTGGATTTGTGAAAAAAATCACAGCAGCACGAGTAAGTAGGCTGCTGTACAGTTTAACGAGTAATAATTGACCAACTTAAATTTGCAGTTTGTTCTTGGGATAAATTCATCCCAACTACGGAACCCATCGTGTGCGTGTCCGACTCACACTTGGCTTGCCGCTGCCCGATCACCCCATTTTGCATACAAAGCCGAGTTATTTTTTTTTCCTGAATCAAGTTTAAACTATTGCTTTTATAAGTAGTCCCATACTCTGCTCTCGCTTATACAGTTGTGAATTGATAAGGTCGTAGCAAGTGTGTAGCAAAAACACAAAAATGGCAGCTGCAAACTTGCAAAGCCCAGTTGGCGCTTCAAATAAAAGCAGTGTAACAAGCTCAAAAAATGTAAATAATAATAAAATAGTTCAATCAATTACTATACCTAAAGTAATTGGGACAGATTATTCTTACAAGCATACAATTGTTTGGACAAATGTCATAGGGTTCTTGATAATGCATATTCTTGCTATTTGGGGAGTCGGTCTTATTTTCACGGGCCATGTTAAATGGCAGACTACAGTATGGTGTAAGTTACAATTTCATTATATTGTTAGGTATATTTGCGTTGCTTATGATTTGTAATCAAACTTTATTATTTTAGTTGTCTCCGTCGGGTACTTGGCTAGTGAAGGTGTCACAATCGGGGCGCATCGTTATTACACTCATAAATCTTTTAAAGCAAATACTTTTCTAAGATTTATGTTTTTACTATTGCAGACCATCGCTGGACAGGTAATCAAATCAAGTTCAAAATACCTACGTAAAACATGAATGACGTCCTCCATAATAAACTTCTAAATAATCATTAATTCACAGAATTCTGTATTCATCTGGTGTCGCGACCACCGTCTGCATCATCGCTACTCGGATACGGACGCCGATCCTCACAACTCCAAGCGTGGCTTCTTCTTTAGCCACATCGGGTGGCTCATGCACAAGAAGCACCCCTACGTCATCGAGCTCGGCAGGAAGATAGACATGAGTGACTTGGAGGCCGACTGGATGGTCATGTTCCAAAAGAAGTAAAAAAAAAATCATTAACCATTTCTTCGCTAGCAGTTTGTCTGTGGGTCAGTTTAGTTCAGTAATATCTACACTTTTTCTTTTTCAGGTATTTTTATCTATTATACTTTATACTAGCCTTTGTACTGCCTGTGTGGGTGCCAGTGCATTTCTTAGGCGAGCCTCTATTTCAAACTATCTTAACTTGTTACTTCGCTCGGTACATGATACAATCGAACGCAACATGGCTCGTCAATAGTGCCGCCCATCTGTGTGGGACTCGGCCTTACGACCAGTAAGTATGACTTAGTTGGTACACTCAACACTATCAAACATTATTGTGTCATCCATTTAAACTACAGTACTACACAACTTAGATGTAGCATCAGCAAAATTCCGCCTTCAAAATTTCCAATCTTTATTACTGCTTCAGGTGAAAATCTTCTTTGCAAACGCAATAACTTGTAGGGTCATATAACCAATTACATTCGTAAAATTAAAATGAAGGAATGCAAATTTTCAAATTTATGTTACATCTTAGTTGTGTCGTACTTGTTTCGTGTACTTGTTTATTTAATACTAGCTTTTGACCGCGGCTTCACCCACGTGGAGGTCGGAACTTATTCCAAGGAAACGTACTACCGTAATAAAAAGTATCCTTTGTCCACACGTCATAGCGCCATGTCACACGTCATGACCCAGATCATAGTCTATCCATGTGCCCAATTTCATCTAAATCCGTTTAGCCGTTTTAGCGTGAAAGCGTAACAAACTCACTTTCGCAATTATAATATTACTAGCTGCGCCCTGCGGTTTCACCCGCAAAAGTCTCGACCCCGTGGGTATATCGTTTTGTAATAAAAACATTGTTTATGGAGCCTCCTTTAAGCAAAAATGCTTGTATTAGGAGACTCCGCTCTTCCATAGCAAGATAATTTCAAAGAACTTTACATGATTACATTATTCACGTGATGGCGTATATGTATATGGGGATGGGGAGGATTTGTTTGGTTTTGTGCGTGTGTGTAGAGAGAAACGAGTGACTTAAACTATGTGTTGCAAGAGCGTCTCAGTATATTCATAAGTAAATGGTTTTATCCAATTTGTTAGCATTTTTTTACATTCATGTGGTTTTTTAGTGTATATGTATATCTCCTTGTTTACCCTATTATAAAGCTGAGCAGAACGTTTTTAAACTAGATTGTGCTCCCTGTGCTCGTTCTACATCTATAAATCTTGTTTTTACCGCACCGCCCCTTGCAGTACTAACACAGATTGCACAAGTGCCACATAAACTTCATTAAGGAGATTTCTATGAGGGCCTACTTTTTAGGGTTCCGTAGTAAACAAGGAACCCTTATAGTTTCACCATGTCCGTCTGTCTGTCTGTCTGTCCGTCTGTCTGTCCGCGACTTAGCGCAGAGACGGTTAGTACTAGAAAGCTGTAATTTGGCATATATATACATATTAATCATGCCGACAAAGTCGTAAAATCAAATAAAGAAAAAACATTTTTTTAGGGTACCTCCCCTACATGTAAAGTGGGGATGTTTTTTTTTCTCATTTACCCCATGTTATGGGGTATCGTTAGAAAGGTCGTTCAAAAATGTTGTGAGTTTGTTAGAATAATTTTTGGATTCAGGGATCCGTTTGCGAAATATTAAGCTTTTAACTGATTTTTTTTGTTAGAGTCAAGTATCCCCCCCCCCCCCTGCCAGCTAAATGGTTGTACTTGGACTTGTGAAAAAATTCATAGCAGTAGTATATATAACGAAATTAAAAAAAAAACTATGAGAGCTAAGTAGGCTGTACAGGTTAACGAGTAATAATCAACCAACTTAAACTTGCAGGTTGAAAAACATGATCTCCCATACATTCCGTATAAGAGAACATGTTTTTCAACTATAATGTTAAGTTTGCTCTTGGGATAAATGCATCCCTACTACGGAACCCTTCATTGTGCGTGGTTCAACACGCACTTGGCTGGTTTTTTATTTATATTTGTGGGGATGACATGTCGTAATGTGTTAAATATCCATCCTAGTTTCCTAACTCTACCTGTAACATGCTCAAGATCAGCATGCCATGATAATTTTTGGTCAATTATGACGTCCAAATAATTAGTTTGTGAGACTTTACTAATTGCAGGACACGCTTTTTTTTTGTGGGTGGGAAATTATCAAATAACTTATCCCACTCTGGGCGGAGCGGGAGGGTGTGTCAGACTTTTACTGACTAAAACCCACCCGTGTTCCTTCCGTTGCCTGTGTGCCGGGGCCGCGATATCCCTTTCGGACAAACTCGCAACCCTGGCAGGCATTGGCCCTTACGGACCCCGTCAGTTGGTGCTGACATTTCTTTGAGGCGCGAGTTAATAAAGTGAGAAGCAGATTTAAAATAAATAAAGTTGAAGTATGTCGTCATCTTGTGCTGTGCTGGTAGGGTCGTGATATTTACACGCGCGTGGAACACAACGCGCCGTCGACCCGGGCCTGGTCCTAATCGGACGGCGAGCTACCCATTGCTCACCGTCCGCAAGTCCGCGCCTACGGTGGCCGGAAGTCAGCTCGCGACTCCCGAGGCCCGGGGCGTCTCCTGCGGTGACTAGGGGCGCGAGGGCGCGCATCTTGCCTCTCTGTCGCGCGCTCCGCCTCCTCCTTCGCGAGCATTACTGCTTTGCAGAAGGAAGTGACGGCCTCCCATGCATTCTCGCTCCGGACCATGGCCTGAACCAGCGCCGGACGCGAGAGAGATCGCCGCCGCCGATCACCTCCGTGAGGACACGGCGGTGCTCCGCCCAAGCAGGGTAGACCTCCACCATATGCTCCACCGTTTCCTCCGGGCGATCCACACAGTGGTGACACCCGGGCGTTTTCTCTCGCCTTATACGGAACAGGAACCTTCCGAAACAGCAGTGTCCGGTGAGGACCTGCGTCAGGCGGAAGGTGAGGAGGCCGCGGCGTGCCCAGCGCTGGTTTGCGACAATCGCACTCTCCATGCCGCCATGAGATCCCGCCGGAGCTCTGTCCGCTGTGCCGTGATTTCTCGCGGCAGCGGAGTTACGCCCCGGCGTTTAGCCTCCTCGCGACACTCCCAGATGTGCGCGAGGACTTTTGCCTCCAGATCCCATGGCGATAGTCCAGCAAGGAGGCTCGCCGCCTCACGGGAGACCGTGCGGTATCCTCGGACCAGCCTAATGGCCATGACCCTTTGGGACGCGTTCAACCGCTGAATTGCAGGACACCTACAGTTATTATTTGAAAAATTATCACTTGAGTGTCCTTTGATGCTAGAATCTTCATTTGGTTGTGAACGATTCGAGATGGTAAAACAGATGTAGTTAGTTTTTACTATGTTTAGTGTGAGTAGGTTGAGCCAGTTTGCCTAACATCGGACCAGTTATTCCCGGAAAAGACAACAGAGGTATCATCTGCGTAAGAGAAGATTTTTACGTTATCGACTTTTAAATTGCAGATATCGTTAATATACGTTAGAAACAATGTAGGGCCTAACACGCTTCCTTGCGGTACGCCGAATGACATGTCCGCATCATCACTAATATATGCTGCTATCCTAACCCTCTGCTTTCTATTTGATAGGTAATCTTTGAAAAACCTCTTATTCCGACTCTTTCCAAACGGTGTCAAAGCCTTTTTTAGATCTAGAAATACCGTTGGGCATTTCCTTTCTGTATCGAGATATTTGGTAACTAATAAGCTGAGGGCAGCAACTGCATCCTCGGTGGATACTCCCTGTCTAAAACCAAACTGTTAAGATGATAGTAATTTAAATTTGTTTAAGTAGTTTCTGAGTCTAGTATAAGTTAGTTTTTCAATAATCTTAGACAGGGCTGGTAGGACCGAGATAGGTCTATAGTTATCGATATCATCTCTGTTTCCTCCCTTGTGTACCAGTGTAATAAGTGATTTTTCAAAGGGGCTGGGAAAGTCACACAAAGGTTGTCCAGGTGGGTAATAATGGGAACAACTTCTTTGTAAATATATTTTAAGAAACTAATAGAGATATTTTCCCATCCTGGGGCACTGTACGATTTCAGGCTCATCAGAATTCTTTCAACTTCTTATGGGTCAGTGTCCAAGAGACCAAAGGAATTAGTTTGCTTAGGAGAAATACTAGGTTGATATCTTACTCAGGCATAATATAGCATTCTAATGGTGATAGATTTTTTTTAATCGGTCCAGTAGTATTTGAGTTTATTCATTACAAACAAACATACAATTTTTTTTATCTTTTCTCTTTATAATATTAGTTTAAATTAAATAATAAAGATAGGATAGTTAGGATAGGATAGTTAGGATATTGATATTATTTTTCTATATTGGCCTCGATTTTCACCAATTGGTTTTGGAAATATTTAGGTTTGAATTTGTCGAGAGCAGAGCAATCCATTTTTATTTTGGAAAAAAAAATAACAAAAACATGCTGCTACCATGCATTGTATTGAGTAACTGAATATACCGAATACGATTTTCAGTCCAATTGCGTAGCTGTTATCGATTATGGCAATAGAAATGTCCAACAGATCAATCATACAGGCGGTAACCTTCTAATTGTCTTCCGTCTGCATCTCGTCGTCTATCACCTGTTGGGTGATCTGGCAGCTCAGGCCTACTCAGAACTAACGAGTGCGGTGACTGGTGCAGGAGTGCCAGCAGCTCCGCTAAGTTGAGCGGTGCTGCGGGCAGGCTGTAGCCAACGTGCATATCGACGTCCTCGCCAGCCAAGTGGAGCTGGACACCCAGCGTGTAAAAAGAGGTCAATGACTTCAGAGGGAGAGCTTGATGTATGACTCTTCGCTTCACCAGTACCAACTGACTGCGGTAGATGTTGCCGTGTACCGACTCCTCATCTTTCCTGTAAAACAGGTAACCGCTAATGAGCGCCACGTCGAACTTCTCCTCCTGAGGAGGAGGCGACCTTTCTCCACACGTTGCGGGCGTTCCAATGTAGAATCCTCAGCCGCCTAGCCATGGTAGAGCGTGCGCAGAGCGGCCTGGCCATCGAGGATGACCAACTCCGCATCTTGTCCCTGTCTGATGCCTTTGATTAGGTCCATCAGCAGTTGGATGGCGCAGGTGGTAACTTACCACCTGCGTCATCACCAGAAGGAAGAGTGGGTGGAGTGGTGGGTGGGCAGTGAGTGTCCACTTGTTGGTTGTTATGTTTTAAGGTGCCGATCTGTGGTGGTGCGCGGCGCCACTGCTGGTCGCAGTGGTAGTAATGGTGCAAGCTGTGCCAGAAGCTTTGGCATCGGTGGCACTGAGCGGGCCCAATTTTATCCCGCATGAACAAACCACAGTGGTGTAGTAGATTGCTCGTACGTCCGGGGTCTTCTTTAAGATTGCGTGAAATACGCAGCCGGAACGTCTCTGTGCGCCCTTGATATGACGCATATACTCCGGTTGGTAGCCCAGCGTCCGGAGTTCCTCCTCAATCTCCTTCGGGACCGTATGATACGCGTGTGTCGCGGCGGCGTGCGCGGTGGGTGCGTTGGGTGCGGTGGGCACACTAGTGCGCAATGGTCCGGGCGCGCGCGGTGCTGTGGTACACATTTGCGGTGCACGACCTAGGTTCGCGGTGGGCCCCGGGGCTTGTATTGGCACCGGGTGGAACGCTGGCACTGTGTTTGTGATAGCTAGGCCTTCACATTCTTCGCGAGACGGTTAAGCTCGGTCTTCAGTGTCGGGCATCTAAGTTGTTGCCACTGCTTGCGTAGGCACCTCTTCATGGCGATCATCGCCGTGATGTGCGCTGGCAGGGGCGGCAAAAGCCCTCCTTCCGCCCTGCGGCATCGTCGATGTCGACGCTTCTAGGGCGCTTTGGATGTAAGCAGTGACGTTACCCGCCGTCTGGTTTACGTCCGCGGAGGTAACAATAGGCCGAGTAAGCGTGGTGATTTCTAGCTTCTCTCCCAAGGTTGTCCAGTCCGTTAATCGGCGTGGCGCTATTGGCTTCAGTCGGGTCGGCATACCCGAAAGGACGACGAGTACAGGTTGGCGATCCGACTGTAACTCGTCGTCTATCACTTGCTGCGTGATCTGGCAGTGTAGCCCTCGGTGGACTACGATGTCCAGCATGTCAGGCATGTACTGTGCTGTATCGGGGTAATTTGTCGGCGTCTCTGGGCCGGAAGGACAGCCGAAGGCTTCCGCGTCCGCGAAGAGTCGTCTCCCCTCGGTGTTCATATTAAAGTCACCGGATGGTCCGAGGCTGGTTGCCCTTTGCGATATGCTTATAAGCACCTGCAGCTCTAGCAGGTCCAAGTGGGCCACGAGCGGCTTATAGCAGGCATAGGCATTTATATCCTCACCGGCTATATGCAGCTGTACACCCAGCGCGCAGAACGTGTTGAGCGTCGGCAAGGGGAGCTTTTGATGAACGACTCTTCGTCTCACAAGTACCACCAGACCACAGTAGCGCATGTGAGCCGACCTTTCATCCTTCCTGTAAACAAGATATCCCGGGAACTTAATCCTGTCTTCGGGTCCCAGTAGCGTCTCGCTTATAAGCGCCACGTCGATATATTGATCCCTGACAAGGTGACGGAGGGGGGCAACCTTGTCCTGTAGGCCGCGGGCATTCCAATGAATCATCCTTAACGGCCTAGCCATGATAAAAGGTCAGTAATGTGGCCAGACCGTCAAGGATGACTGTCTCGACATCCTGTCCATGCCTTATGGCCTTAATAAGGTCCATCAAAAGTTTGATGGCGCAGGCTGTGAATTTTTTCCTGTATTGAGAATGGCTGGGTAAGGCACCGCTATTCCTTGCTTTAGTGAACGTAATTTTTTCGCCCTTTTGCTGCTGCGATAAGTTGGCGCTGACAGCGACAGTGGCGGCACCACGCTTTTCTTTTTGGAACTTATGTAGTTGAGTTGTGATTTGCCGCTGCGCTGGCAGTCACTTCCTGACATTCCATATTCACAGGCTGCGCCCCGCTTAAGGCAGGGTCGGTTTGGGGAATCTCTTCTTGGATCGCCGGGGCTTGGGTTTTCTACCCGAACGCGTCTCCTTTTCCTCCGCCCAGAAGAGGAGGTTTGAGTCCTATGTGTGGGCTCGTTGGCTGTCGCCATCAGCGTCGTGCCTTGAGCCTCTTGCGTCTCCGCGGTGCGCTTTCGGGCTGTGGCCGCGGCGGGTCGAGGCAGTACCTCTTGGCTACCTCTGACGCAGTCTCGCCGGAGCTCCTCCTGCGTTTCTGGGGTGTTGTTTCGGGTTCGAACTCGAAGTCGAACCCCAGCGATGGTGACTGCGATGCCGGCGACATAGCCGCGGGTTTGACTCCTCCCTAGGTGGGCCTCTGACCGGATCGCGGGATCGATCGTGTCCCGAGACAAGTCATCGCGACCGGACGCGGCCGAGCCCGTAGATGCCAGTGACATGCTCGAACCGGCTTGCGACGAGCACACAATACTGCGGGGGAGTCGAAGGCGGAAGCACGGGGGGGTGCCGGCGAAGCAGGCACCCTAGTCTTCACTTGTGTCAGCCGAGAATATGAGCCGGCACTCGCTGGCGGTTCCTGCTCAGCCTTCGCCTGTCCCACCAGCGAGAGGCGGGGACCGGGGGTGGCAGTGCGCGAATCTGGCACAGCTCGGTGTTTGGGTGTCGACACGAGCGCAGCCCTAGTGGGCACGAGGGTTTGCGTGGAGTGTGTATACGGGGTGGCGGCACGCGCGGCAGGCAGGGCTGTGCGCACCGGCGCAAGTACACGCACGGGAAGCACAGCGGCGCGCACGCGCGCGCCTAGGTTTTGCGCTGGTCCCGTAGCCTGTACTGGCACGGGACGAAACGCTGCGGGGCGAATGGGCAACGCGTGCTGTCGGCTCGACGACGGCGCCAATGTCGTCGGTGGCATCAGCGGTGCTCGACCCACTTCCTTTCATTATTCCACCAACTTAACTTTATTTTTTTCAGCCATTTTCATTGTCTATTAATGTTATATTTTCACCAACTGTCTCTACTATATCCACCACGTCTGCCATAATATCTACTCGTACATCATTGATTTTTAGATGGAAGTCGCGACTCCGTACTGTCGTTCTTTCCGTTTCTGAATTAATAATATTCCAGGTTGTTTCAATTTTATTTCCAGAAGATATTATTTTATTTTTTAATTTGTATGGCGTTTGCTGAGAAACAGGCTCTTTTAAAAGTTTTTGAATATTTCTTAACATATTTTTTTTAAAGTTTAATCATGGTTATATGTTTTTTCATGATACAATTCAAATAACCTTTGCCTACTTTTGTAAATACCTGGTGTTGCCCAGTCACTAAATATAACGCGGTCACAAACAGGCAATGTTATTGAGGTGAAAACCTTCCTATACTCACAATTGATGAGGTTAAATAATAATAATAATAATAACCCCACCGCCGTATCTAACCCCACCGCCGTATCTCTACGTTGACGTCGTGGTGGGGCTTGCGCGCTCCAGACTCTGGGTCTGTTTCGGTAGAGTTTACTTTACCGAGACAGGTCTAGGGTCTGGAGCCCAAGAGAGATACAATCCAAGCCAAGGTCGCACACGCCGAGGGTTGCATGGCTAGGGAAATGCATTAGTCCTTAGTGTGCCAACTCTGGATAATAGGGGACCTCCAGTTTTATTCACCCTTGCCACAGTGAACGCAGGGCTCTGCTGTGGTCGACTTTTAAAGTCCCTAGCTACTCGTGAGAATAACATGAACACTAGATCAAAAACAAAAAAACTACTTCAGGCTAATTTGCCTCAGATAGATGACGAAACATCAAAATTCTCTTCGTCATCTCCTTCATCTCTTTTTCCATCAATTCCATCATCATCACAATCTTTCCACGTTACTCCGACGCCATCATCATCATCAGTCAGTATACAGTTAACGGATGTTGTACCGGAGACAAATATTGTCGACGATACTGTACCCACCGCTAGAACTGCAACAACTCGTAGGAAATGGAGCATTGAAATAAATATATTCATCTTACGTACACATCTTCATCTTACTCATATGGAAACCGACAAAAATGCATACCTTCCATAGCTTCACACTAAGTTATTAGAAAAATACCCAACTATGCAAGTAGGCCGACAAAGGATAGGTGACCAACGAAGAGCCATAGTTCAAAAAAAACTATTACCTCAGGTCACGATAGATCAGATTTATGAGAAAGTCAGAGCTGAACTACAAATGGTTCCTACACAAATACAGCAACACTCCACACAGTTTAAAGCACAAATTAATACACAATCTGGCCAGCGTATGAAATGGACGAACGACTATAACGAAGCAATAATCAGAATATACTATACTACAACACAACTAGAAACAAATAAAACCGCCTATAGAAAACAGTTACAAGAGGGATTTATAAATATACATCCAGAATAAAGACTATCTGATCAAATGAGAGCAATTATAAATAACAAATATATACACCCCTACAGATTAGAAGAAATTAAAAACCAGGTAGCTACAGAATTAAGAAATAACAACTCAAACACACAAAATATAGAACACTTAAATAATGATTATTTAAACACACAAAAATACTACTTAGAACAACCTGATGTAAGCATACACTCACTAAATACTCAACATACAAATATTCATATCTCTGACACAGCTACAAATACCCCCACAACAAATAATATATTCCTAAATAATAGCTCTGATACCGACATAGTTTCCCGAACTCTTATAAATACAGACGAAGATATTTTTTTGAACTACATAGATATTGGGCAAGTGGAACCCACGTCAACTTACTTTGATGCTGCCAAGGAAACGAATTCAGAAATAGAAGCCACGTTTGAACAAGCTCAACAATATTTCTCTGATACACACCCTACTAATAGGCCATATATTCCCAAGCAGAAAACTTTTAAAAAGTTCTCTGTCATAGTTACTTATATAAATACTGTTATTTTTCCTAAGTACACAAATGTCGACACCGACTTCATGAAATTGCAGACCATAATTTACTGTGCAGCATGGACGGCAGCTACATGCAACGGATCTAAAATATCACACTCTACACAAAATGAGCGTCGTGCGTATTACATACACAGAAAAACCAAAATGGCAAATCAGGTTAGAAAAGAAAATCGGAAATCTAAGAGCAAACATAGGTAGGCTGACACATTTCATTAATGGTTGTAGTAGTGAAAAACCAATAGAAGAAATAAAGAAAAAATATTAAATACACGCACAATATGAAGACTCAAATACACATATAGAACACTTTTTGGACACTTTAAAACAAAAATTAAACGCAGCATCCAGTAGACTTAAAAGATATATCACATGCACAAACCGCAAGGTCCAAAATACAAAAGGACAATGACCAAGTGACTAAGGAACCTAGTATCGGTATGAAACATGCAGTGACTCAAAGATTTATGGTTTAATTAAAATTATAATTTTAGGGCTTTCAAATGTAATTTACCATTTTACCATGATTCTCGGCATTACACGGTAATGAGGTCTCAAAATCTAGGTTTAGAATCGAATCTCTCGATTTTTTGTCACAATGTATGCTGGTAAATTCAAAATACGAATTAGTCAAAATGACGTTTGAGAATTTTCAATGCCGACATTCGTCAATTCCGACAGATAAAGGTTTATATAATCATAAAACGTTCACGTTAATGGTACCTATACATTACACCATGATTACAACTATAAGATCAAAGTGCTGAACATTTTTGGACTAAGGAATATTCAGAAAAACAAAACGTAGGTACGATAGCAAATCAATATAGTCTATATATCACGCGGCAAAAGCATTTCATGAAAACTCGCTACCACTGAAACACTTTTTTTAAGTAGATGGAAATTCTCCACTTTCTACTCACCTGTAATATGGAGGCTTCTTTTGAGTTACCGTTATATTTTACAAGAGAAAGGCTGAATAAACTAAATAGGAATTCGTAATGCATGTTACAACATATTGGTCATAATATCATTCATTTTGAAATTATACATATGAAAACGATGCAGAACGTTAAAAGCGTCCGTAATAAATTGATAAAAACACAATCCAAAAATCAAAATAAGCCTTGGCAGCTAAGAGATGACATTCCCTCCTGACGGTGCCCGTTCAAGAACGCGACGGATGAATCAGCACCATTAAGCTCAACCATTTTAAAGGGAATTTAATGATCCACCACACACGCCACCACCAGCGAGACATTTGAGTGTGCATTGCAACTCTCAGCCGTCGGGGCACATTCAAGTCAATGAAAGAAGTACCCAGTAAATGGTAGCTTTATAGTAGGTAGTTACTTACATAGTATGTACACATGTGCTATTAGCTAAATATACTTACATTGTGAAAATATATACAACCGGGACTCGAACCCGCGACCTTTGGCAAACCGTGCCCATGCCGTGCCAAGGTTGAACTGAAGCATTAGAAAAAAAACAGAGTTTATTTAATTCAAAAGTCATAAAACAAATAACAAGTTGTTCACAAATGAATTAAGATGCATACCAAGTGAGGGTATACCGAACTAAGAATCATATTCGTAGTATAGATTTTCCACATCCAAAGCATACACTTCGATGCCCAATCGAATCGATATTTCCACCCTAATCGAGGTCCGAGGTTACTCGTAGCAATAAAAAAAACGCAATGGTCTGATCTATCTATGGATCTACCACATATTAGTTCCTGCCCGCAGATTCACACGCACCTCATTTTTTTTAATTGGTGTAGTTCCCAACTTGTTTACGGTTATGTAACTATATAGGTAGATACTAATCCAGACCAAACCTTATCTTTATGTAAAATGTCATCTCATTAGTTATTTCTTTAAGTGGTTATTTAAACCCAGATGGGTTTACAATATTTGCTTGTTTATCGAAACAAGCAAAAAGTTAAAGTGAATCAGAATATAAGTACAGGATGCGCGCGCATAGAATCTTAGCGCATGTTTGTTCTGTTTTCAAAGAGTTTGTATTGATGAATGAAACAGGCAAAGGTCTTTAAAACCTTCTGCCTTTCGCATAACCAAAAGGTTTGCTTATGTACTTTTAACATCTTAACAGATTATTATTAATAATTAGTTGTTATTAATATCTGGATTTACTAATTATTCAACTATAATTTAAATAATTGGATGCGTAAATTCATTATTTTGCATTTATGTCAAGATTTTATTGTTTACATACTCTTTGAAGCCAATGACATGTGACATTCATTACTTGGGTGAAAAAAAACAATGTACAGGTAAAATAGGAAATCGAAATAAAAACTAATACTTTTATGGTTTTTTTTATACGGAGAATTTAAGGATTCGCATTACTAGATAAAATTATTATATTTGAAAACAAGATTTATCAACATTATAAACCTAAGTAACCACAGAACAAATGGCGATAATGGTCAATCTCTTTTACCAACAACGAAAAAATATTTTACACGAACCTTGCATCTAAAAACAGAGACACCACGAACCAAACTCTAGAGACACCTGCTCCCGAGGCATTACGAGAATTTTGGGCAAACATTTGGGAAATTCCAGTATACCATAATAATCACGCAGACTGGATTAATGAAGCAACACCACAAATCCCCGAAATGGAGTTTGAACTCATTCCAATAAACACATTTATAGACGTAATCAAACGCACACACAACTAGAAATCTCCAGGCTCAGACAATATTCACAACTACTGGTATAAGAAATTCACTAGCATCCACTCATTCATATATATAATCAACTAAACACATTCATTCACTCACCACTTTTGCTTCCAACATACTTAATACATGGAGTAACATACATGATAACTAAGGACGTGAATGACACTACAGACCCAGCCAAATATCGACCAATCACTTGCTTACAAACTCTTTATAAAGTCCTGACAGCCTGTGTAAGTGAAGTAGTATACAAACACCTAACTAAACATAACATTCTTGCAGAACAACAAAAAGGTTGTCGTAAAAATAGCCAAGGATGTAAGGAACAACTCACTATTGACGCAATTGCTATGAACAGTGCAGTGAAAAGCAAAAAAGATATTCATACCATGTTCATCGATTACCAAAAGGCCTATGATTCAGTACCGCACAGCTGGTTGTTGCACGTCCTAAATATCTATAATATCCACCCCACACTCAGATTGTTCTTAGAATCTACCATGCAAAATTGGCAAACTGTACTTAAAATAAATCAAGCCTCTACGCCCTTGGCCACTGAACCAATCCACATAAAACGTGGAATTTTTCAAGGCGATGCTCTAAGCCCTTTATGGTTTTGCATGGCACTCAACCCACTCTCACACCTACTAGATAAAACTAACACACGATTCATATTGACAAACGATAACACACAATTCACTTTAACACACCTTATGTATACGTATATGGATGACATAAAGTTGTACGCAGCAGATAAAAATTCACTTTTCCATTTAGCGGACACCACACAAGAATTTTCTAACGATATAAGTATGCAATCCGGGGTAGACAAATGCAAAATTTTGTCAATTGTGAAAGGAAAAATACAAAACAACAGTTACACTCTCGGATCAGGTAAATCTATTGAGCCAATGGATGAACACAGTACTTACAAATAGGTTTCAAACAATCTAGACAGATAGAACAAAAGATGACAAAAGAAGGACTGCTCAAAATGTTTACACATCGCCTTAACCTAATCTTTAAAACCAACCTTAACTCCAGTAACACAATTGAAGCTGTCAACACATTCGCAATACCCATTCTTACATACTCTTTCGGAATTATACGATGGTCAAAAACCGATTTCAGAAAACTACAGCGTACTATCAATACACTCTTTACCAAACACAGGAATCACCACCCTAAATCATGCATACAGCGACTTACGCTTCCACGCCAAGAAGGAGGAAGAGGATTAATTGACATACACAATTTGTACAACAAACAAACACTTTCACTCAGATCTTACTTCCATAACAAATCAGGACATTCATCACTACACAAACATGTAACAGACGCAGATAAAAAACTTACTCCACTCAACCTACAAAATAGAAACACTCAAATTAATGAAAATCTCATAAGCTCACAACAAAAAATTGCAGCATGGTCTGCCAAAGTCCTTCACGGAAGACACCTAGCCTACCTGAGTCAGCCACATGTCGACAAAGCTAAGTCGAACGAATGGCTCAAACGAGGTGAGCTGTTTCCCGAGACCGAAGGGTTTATGTTGGCGATACAGGGCCAAGTAATAGCGACTCGCAACTACAGGAAATACATTATAAAAGACCCTCGTCAGTCGACTGACTTATGCAGACATTGCCACACTGCCTCTGAGACCATACAAAATATTACAGGAGCCTGCAAATCACGTGCACAGACTGACTTATAAGCACCGACATGACCAAGTTGCTGCAATTATACACCAACATTTAGCATACAAATATAAATTGTTAAGTGAGATGATACCGTACTATAAATATAAACCCGAAATTATACTAGAAAATAGGAATCAGAAAATCTATTGGGATCGGACGATAGTAGCAGACAAAACTATACACTTCAACAGACCAGATATAACCGTTCACGACAAAACTAATAAAGAAGTTTACCTTATAGATATAGCTATCCCTAACTTACACAACATTCAAACCACAATAATATCAGAAAAGCTGACATAATAACAGGCTCACATAATACCTTTACCTAAAACTAACAATCCTACTTTATTGACCCACTTTAGACCAATTTCTATTATTCCATTTCTCTCTAATGTTTTTGAGCACTTAGTTCATAGACAATTATCATTTTTCTTGGCGTCAAACTCGTTAATTTCCCCATTTCAATCCGGTTTTCGCTCAGGTCACAGTACTGTAACCGCGCTTTTGAAAGTAACTGACGACATCCGCTGAGCAATGGAGAATAAGTCCCTTACTGTTCTTGTATTGCTTGACTTTAGTAGCGCCTTCAACTCAGTGGATTTCGACATTTTATTAGGTATCCTTAAAGCTATCAATTTCTTTTCTTCCGCTTTAGCTTGGTTCAGTTCTTATCTTCGGGGACGCTCTCAGTGCGTTCGCCTGGAGGAGTCCTTCTCTGATTGGTGTAGCCTCACTGAGGGTGTTCCTCAGGGTAGCGTTCTCTCTCCTCTTCTTTTTTCAATATTTATTAACTTTGTTACCAGAGTAATCTCCTCTAGTTTTCATCTCTACGCAGATGACTTGCAGCTCTACCGACATTTTACTGTAGCTGACGCGGGTTCTGCAATTGCTGCTATGAATCATGACCTGGCTTGTATCAGCGTTTGGGCTAAGTCATTTGGTTTGCAAATCAATCCAACTAAATCCCAGGCCATGATCATAGGCAGCAGATTCGTTCGCAATGCGGCTGATGTTGCATCTCTGATGCCTTTGTATCTCGATGGTGTTCGCATTGACTACAACGAAACCGCCAAAGATCTGGGTATAGTTTTTGACTCCAATCTTTCGTGGCGTGATCAGGTCAATGAGGTCAGTCGAAAGGTACATTTCTCCTTTCATTCATTGAAAAGCCTTCAAAGTCTTCTGCCCTTGAAGACTAAAATTTCTTTGGCACAAACACTTATTCAGCCGATTATAGATTATGCCGACGCCTGCTACCTGGATGCTACCGAGGAGCTATTAAATAAGCTTGAGCGCTTGCAAAACTTGTGCATTCGCTTTGTTTTCGGTCTACGAAAGTATGACCATGTTTCTCACCTTCGCAAGGAACTCAAGTGGCTCCCAATCCGCCTTCGCAGGAACACTCGGATTTTATGTCTCGTTTTCAACATCTTACACAACCCGTCTTATCCTTCCTACCTGCGTGAGCGTTTTTCTTACGCTCGCCCTAGTGACGCTCCATGTAGATCACACCTTAGATCCTTCCTTAAATCTCATCCTCATAAGACAAGCTACTATTCTTATTCCTTCTCTGTGCACGCAGTAAGACTGTGGAACTCACTTCCGCCTAGCATTCGTGATTTAAAAACTGTTTCACAATTTAAATATCGAGTAAAAGAGCATTATCTTTCCTCTCTACTGTGAGTATTTATATACCTATAATATGTATGTTTATTTATTTAAGCTTTATGTATTTATTTAAGCATATGTTAATTTATTACGTTATACGTGTAGGTATATTTGATATGTTTTAGTATAAGACTTCGCAAATTCATATTTTTCTCTTTTTGTTCTCACACACTATTGTCTACATTTCTTTCTCATTTCTCCTTTCGCAGGTCTGCTGGAAGAAATTTCTTAAGAAATAAGCAGTACTTTTGTACTCAAATTATAATTATATCGTATCTGTATGTATTTTACTGTGTGTACATAAATAATAAAATAAATAAATAAATAAAAGCTGAGCAAATATCAAGACCTTGCCATAGAAATAAAAACCCAGTGGAAAGCACAAATCGTTCACATCGTCCCTATAGTACTCTCATCCACTGGTATATTACCAAAATTACACAAAGCCTTAACAACATATTATGCCCACCCATACCCTGCACCTGATACAAAAAGCCACAATTTTCAACACCTGTCGGATCACCCGGAAGTTCCATACTTCTTCCACAATATCATCAACGTTCTCTATTTAAATTCCTCCTTACACACTTGGTTCCGACCCGTGTGCAAGGTTTTTGTACTCTCATATAAGAGAAGAAAATGAAAGAACTCGAAATAATAATAATAATCTTTATTGACATAATATGAGGTAACAGATCATAATGAAGCCTCTGAATCCCAAACTAGGTAAAAACCTGTATGTCAGGAGACAGCGCCTTCTCCCATTTTCACAAATAATTGTTATGCCAAAACAAAAAATACATCCCAGATTTACTCTCAAAGGAACAAAAAGAAAAGAATAATAAAGTTTTACGATTCGAAAGTACAAAAAAATAAAAAATAAAAAAGATTTCTTAATATTTAGCTAAGGTAGTGTGATAGTGGGCGTGGTGTGTAGGATGTGCGAATGCGTGTTGTGTAATGTGTGTGTGAGTGTGGCTGTGAGTGTGATGGTGTGTTCAAATATGTTTAATTATGTGTGTTCAACTTATCCTTCACTGAAGTACCTCTTCGGTGTCCTCGTAATTAAGCGTTAGAAGATAATTTCTGACCCTGAGATTTTTTCTAAATAGGGAAGTATAAGCTCGATCCGGGTTGTTGTGATAAGGCAAACCTGGTAGTTTTTCCATTAAACTATTTTTAAATTGTCCTAAGCTACTTTTATTTACAGGGAAAAACTCGCAAATTTTATTTGAGCTGTGACTGTTTTCTAAGGGGAAAGTGACTATCTGGCCACAGTGAGCAGAGTCCAACTCATTTATAATTAAATGTAGCACTAGTGATAGTTTTTCTAGTCGGCTCAAATAATGTATTGTATTAATTATATGACTTAAATAAAGTAATTTTATTTACTATAGCAGATTTTTCCAGTATGTTAATGTTGAAATCTCCACAGACAACAACTGTTTTATTACTGTTACAAGTCTTTAATAATACCTCTTCCATATATTTCTCAAAAATATTATATGAAGCACATGGGGGCCTATACACGCTCATTAAAATGATCTGGTCAAACTCAATGCAAGCTATTTCAATAACTCGCTCAACAGAGAGGCTCATAGTATCCTTACGTTCTTTAAATTTCGTATTGTGACGAACAATTATTAGAGAGCCGCCACGTATCATCTTAACTCTGCTGAATGAGCTGGCAACCTGGTGGTTGTTAAAGCTGAATATGAACTGGTGGACTTTTAACCAATGTTTAGTTACACGTAGGATATAACTTTTCTCTCACATACAAACAGACACAAATTCCAAAAATGGTAGAAATGGCATTTGTTGGTACTTTAACACCCTAAAAATTTATTTTTTTAATAATTTTGTTGTACAGAAACGCCTCGTCTACAGATTTATTATAAGTATATAATATGTATTATGTATGTATATAAAATTGACTAAAACTTTACAGAAAATTGCAGCCAGTGGAATCATGGTTCGTGTCAATGATAAGTTTGGGCGAGGGCTGGCACAACTACCACCACGCTTTCCCCTGGGACTACAAGGCAGCTGAACTGACCATGCATTTCAACCTGTCCGCGAGTATCATCCGATTTTTCGAGAGAATCGGAATGGCTTATGACTTGAAAACTGCTTCACCTGAAGTGGTAAGTTACAATAACAGTTTGTTATGTAATTATCAGTTGCATTCAGTTGGTGATTTCTAAATCAATCAAAACATACAAATCATAATAATATTTTATTTCACATAAAACTATATGGGCACATAATTATGAAACGACAAAAGCTAGGAGCACGGTTCCAATCGGTCGTTTCCTATGGAGAAGTGCCGGCAAGAAACTCCACGAAAACTCTTTTAAAAATAAATATTTAAAAGATAAATAAAAATATAAAACCTATTTAAACCAAATGACATGATTGCCATTACAACTGTTACAGATCTGAATAAATATCGTCTCCAAAAAGCCACCAGTAAAGAGTTGGAATTAAATTGTATGTGTACATAATTGTAATGTTAAATAATGAGATGAATAAGACAAGGAAGAGTGTGAAAAAATCAAAATCAAAATCGTAATTTGAGAGCAGTTAATAGACACATAATAATGCCGTTAATGAGGGTGCATAAGGAATTATTGCCAAACTTCCTTGTCTACAACGTAGTCTAGTCTAATATATAAAATTCTCGTGTCAGTTTTCGTTGCCATACTCCTCCGAAACGGCTTGACCGATTTTGATGAAATTTTGTGAGCATATTGAGTAGGTCTGAGAATCGGCCAACATCTATTTTTCATACCCCTAAGGTAGGTAGGTAGGTAGGTAGGGTAGGTAGGTAGGTAGGGTAGGTAGGTAGGTAGGGTAGGTAGATAGGTAGGGTAGGTAGGTAGGTAGGTAGGGTAGGTAGGTAGGTAGGGTAGGTAGGTAGGGTAGGTAGGTAGGTAGGGTAGGTAGGTAGGTAGGGTAGGTAGGTAGGTAGAGTGGGTAGGTAGGTAGGGTAGGTAGGTAGGTAGGGTAGGTAGGGTAGGTAGGGTAGGTAGGGTAGGTAGGGTAGGTAGGGTAGGTAGGGTAGGTAGGGTAGGTAGGGTAGGTAGGGTAGGTAGGGTAGGTAGGGTAGGTAGGGTAGGTAGGGTAGGTAGGGTAGGTAGGGTAGGTAGGGTAGGTAGGGTAGGTAGGGTAGGTAGGGTAGGTAGGGTAGGTAGGGTAGGTAGGGTAGGTAGGGTAGGTAGGGTAGGTAGGGTAGGTAGGGTAGGTAGGGTAGGTAGGGTAGGTAGGGTAGGTAGGGTAGGTAGGGTAGGTAGGGTAGGTAGGGTAGGTAGGGTAGGTAGGGTAGGTAGGGTAGGTAGGGTAGGTAGGGTAGGTAGGGTAGGTAGGGTAGGTAGGGTAGGTAGGGTAGGTAGGGTAGGTAGGGTAGGTAGGGTAGGTAGGGTAGGTAGGGTAGGTAGGGTAGGTAGGGTAGGTAGGGTAGGTAGGGTAGGTAGGGTAGGTAGGGTAGGTAGGGTAGGTAGGGTAGGTAGGGTAGGTAGGGTAGGTAGGGTAGGTAGGGTAGATAGGGTAGGTAGGGTAGGTAGGGTAGGTAGGGTTTATATATTTTGATTGATTGCGAAACAAAGTTCGCCGGGTCAGCTAGTATTTTATAATATTATGCTGTTTTGTTATGGACACGTTTGATGTGAGTTTTGAAATTTTCATCGCTAAGATAAGTCTGTAACCAACTAACTTGATATAAAAGTTGATACTGTGTATATGAAATGACTTGCTTGTTTTAGTTAATCTAAATTTGGTCATTTCACAATTTCATGTCTACTTCGTGTATGTAATAATAAGGAAACCGCTTCTTAATTTGAAAAGTCCAATATTTTTGCGAACATACAAAATACATTCTAAGATATAAAGAGAAGGCAATGCATGGTCAATATATACACTACTTTAAAGTTTCTAAGGGACTCGCGTGGACCATTTAATGGATCACGCAGGTCGGTCTCTTTTGTAAAATGAAAATTCAATCTACGTCAGCAGAACGCTATAAGACATAATACTGTGGAAATAAGCAAAGTACACTAACCTAGCCGTGACTACTACTTCATCAGTCAACTGCCTTATTTTTCTAACTGCATATGCAGCTTAAATCATATGCAAAACTTAATCTACCTGAAAGGCTTCTAATGTCGGCGCCCCATTGCAAAATCTTTACATAAAATAATATGAAGTCGCTTCCGCTTTCTGCTCGCTTAGATCTTTTAAACTACTCAACGGATTTTAAGGTTTGTATCATATCGTTGACCTTGCTCAAATGGGCGTTACCGCTGAGAATGCCCCGCGCACCCCCTCATTATAATTACGCGCGAAGCGGCCACAAAGTTTCTTTTTGCAGGGCTGCCATAGTGCATGACTCGCGACGCTAGCATATAGGTAGCCCGTATCATATTTCAGACCAGTGGTTCAGAATATTTTTAGGATAAAACTTAAATGTTATAAAAAAAAAACAATACAACACTTGTGTAAATTATTGAACCACTAATTTGTGTCTATTAAAAAATATTTTTTATAAAATAAGAACTCGTTGTAGTATTACTAAAACACACAGCTATAATCAAGCAAAGTATGACTTTTCACATAAAAAAAATTGCTGTTACACAAACTCTTCGACATTAGTTCCCGTTCCCTTGAGTTTCTTGCCCGTTCTTCTCTATAGGAACCTTAGCTTCATATTTCTGACTGACCGACCCCTTGAAAATTCAAAAGTGCCTGTAATTGGTTTATTTGAAATAAATGGTTTGAGTTTGAGTTCCCTAGATGGCGCTGTTGTAAAAAAAAAGATTTCTAAAAATGGTAAGAAAACTTGAAATAAACAATTATTGAATACAACTTTTATAGGGTACGTTTATGATATTAGTCAGACAGTTTCTGATGTAAAATAACACAACAATTTCCTAAAAACCAAGAAGTTATAACCAAAAATTCTACATCGCGCAAGCAAAATTTTCTATACAGTAAGTATTGGGTTAATTCCGTTGTAATTACAAGTAGTGTATACAGTGTGATGATACCACTGATTATAGATCTCTAGCACTTACTTGTTTAGTACCTACGAACTAACTTAAAAGTTTCACTATTTAGTTAGTTTTTCGTTTATCACTACATAATTGCAATTATTGCAAACTTTGCTGAAGGGAACCACAAACCAAAACGTCATCTGTGTTTTTTTTTATTTCATAAAGCTCTGAACAAATTTCGAATCACATGATCACATCACCTTACGGCAGGCCACAGAGTAATAAGATACCTAGTATCGATTAGTAGGATCAGCCTGTAGTCTACGAATAATAAAAGGAAGAAGCGTAATTGTAAACATAAACAACGAAAAATTCAAGTCTAAACAAAACATCACTACATTCAACTACATTGACAAAATTATCTCGAGTATTTCAACGAAAGAACACACATGCAAATAACCCAATGAGCTGTGCTCCCGTAACTCGTTGCATTCCGGCAAGCGCGGTGATTGGTTCTCGGCAGGACAGATAATAGTAACTGGTTCGCGTGCCTGCTACAGTGCGAGATGCGTGGACCATGTTATGCATTATGTATGAGAGGATAAGTCATAATAAAAAATATTATATTTTGCACTATCCGTATCAGTTGCATTAATTTGTTGTAATTTAACTAAACCATCCTTGAATACACTTATTTAAAAGTTTGAGTTTCTAGTTTTTGAATTACTTTAAATGTTTAATGCGTTGTAATTGTATTGTATCGTAAGGATCTAACATTAAGAAGTATTTTAATCAGTTTAAGGCTTTTACCTACGAATAATAGAGTGATTAGTCGCGTCAATGTCAGACCAGGAGATGCGTGGATGTTGTTATGAAAAATTAAAAGCAAAAAAACTTTAAAAAAAAAAAACTTTTATTTAAATGCTCCAAAAAGAAGAAAATTAATTTTTCTTCTAAAATTGTAACTATCAACTTATGACCTCATTATACGTAGTTTATATGATCATAAAAGCTTGTCGCGAGGTTTGCAAAAAAAAAAAAATAACTTAGCAGATTAAGGTACTCAATTAAATACGTAATACATTAAGTACTAGTTTATTTACACAAGTGGCGTGCGGCGCTCACAAGGAAGACATTGACAACAATGAAATCGAATTAAAATTCAAAGATATAAGAGATGAAGCCAATTAACCAATAAGAAACACAAAAAGGAAGTATTACCTCAACAGTCTTAAGAAGTGTCAGAAGGAACCGAAGAAAATCTGGAACTTGATTAATACGTTAGCAAATAACAAACACAAAAATAGTTGTGCTCCTTCAAAGCTAAAAACGGAAACTGACGAAATAACAGATGGGCAACAAATCTGCCAACATTTCGACGATTTCTTTTCCACGGTTGGTTCTCTCTAGCCGGTAAAATAACACACACACAAGCTCATACCACATTGCATAAAACACAATCACAAACCCGTACACTGCAAACATTAGAACCATGCACAAAAAAAGAAATAAATACAATCATCGATAACTTAGATATTAATACAAGTAGCGGAATTGATGGAATTACTGTTAAAGAAATAAAATGCATTAAAAACCTAATACTAGACAATTTAACTGACTGTATAAATGCCTCGAACAAGGGATATTTCCCGATGGCCTGAAGGTTGCTAGGGTAACCCCGGTTTTAAAATCTGGAAGCAAGACTGATCTGGGCAATTATCGTCCGATATCCGTACTGCCGGTGCTCTCCAAAATCTTTGAATGAATAATTTACATTCGCCTTTACACCTACCTGACAGACATAGACTTCTTTTTTGAGCAACAGTATGGATTTCGGCCAAAGTCAAATACCTTAACCATGGATTTAACTACTAAAATAAAAATGCTATCGACCAAAGACAATATGCCCTAGGTATCTTTATAGACCTAAAAAAGGCATTTGACACGATTAGCCACAATTTGCTTATAAGTAAGCTAACTAACGTAGGGATATCAGGGCCCGCTCATAAAATTCTTACTTCGTACCTAGAAAATCGGAAACAAATTCTTTTTAGAGCATTTAAATAAAAGCTTTTAATTTATTTTTAATTTTTAGTTATCACTGGCTAGGTTTCTGAGTCTGTTCATCACATTCAACACATCATTGTTGCAAGGCAGACCAATGCTGATGACGCCCATCTCGCTAAATCACACAAGTCAAAGTTAATCAACCGATGTTACAGGCTCAAAAAATTCTATCTCAAGAATAATCGAGGTCTCTACACCAAATTTCAGGTGGATTAGAGCAAGAGAGCTTATAATAACCATCCTTTTTTAAAGTGCATTTTTATTCTCAGCGAACCCTTTCATTTAATACCCATACTATATAGGAAAGCATAAAAAAAAGTCAAAAGTCCGCCATATTGGATTAAGAGTGATGTCAGAATATTTTTCTAATTATTCTCGGCAAGCCTTTTCATTTGATACCCATATTGCAGAAGTGCATAAAAAGTTCCACCAGCTTGGATGTTCCGCCATATTGGATTTAGAATGACGTCACATTATTTCTCGAGTTACTCTCAACAAGCCCTTTCATTTGACACCCATATTGTAGAAATGCATACAAAATAACTATTCCGCTATCTTGGATGGTCCGCCATATTAGATTTAGAATGACGTCACACTGCTTATCATGTATTGTCATCCAAACTAAACGTGTATACAATATTTCAGCTCAATCGGTTGAAGATATCTGCTTCAAAATTGAGTAGCAAGATTCCACGCGAACAAACATACATACATACATTGCAAGTTAAATAAAAGCTTTTAAAAATAAGTGAACTTGTTTACGTGGCTACTTTTTATCCGTCTGCCCCAGAAAGATGATAATGTTTTTCGAGAGTATGTACCTATGAATGTATGTGTATTTCTTTGGCACACTCTGTAGCCTAAACGGCTTGATGGATTTACATATGAGGTGTTGTTAGATTCGTCTTAATTGTGGGAGTGACATATGTATAATTATACTTATGCATATTATTATCATTTTTCCTTTTAACTAAAAACAAAAACCTGCATATCAAGTGGAATTTCAAAATGTGTTAAATAAGCCCCTTTCATGTTGCGTTCGGATTGCATAACGCTTTCCAGAGTCACAAGTTTAGAGATAGGATTTCAAAATGTTTATTTACTCACCCCCTAACCGCGGTACAGTTTGCGTGGTGCCGTAATTGAGCTTCATTTCTTGACTACCATTGTTCGTATAGCAACGAGCGCAAGACATCATTTACTTTAAAATTTTGCTTCGAGTGCGATAGTACATCTAGAAATCAGTGGTAACATCACACTGAATACACTACATTTACTTACAACGGAATCAACCGAATACTTACTGTATAGAAAATTTTAATTGCGCGATGTAGGATTTTTGGTTATAATTCTTGTTTTTAGAAAATTAGCGAGTTATTTTACATCAAAAAGTGTCTAACTAATATCATAAACCTACCCTGAAAAAGTTTTATTCAATATCTGTTTATTATATTTACCATTTTTTGAAATCTTATAAATTTTGTTTGACAACAGCGCCATCTAGGGAACGGGAACTAATGTTGAAGGGTTTGTGTAACAGCAATTTATTTTTCTGAAAAGTCATACTCTTGCCTGATTATTATAGACTTTATTTTTCACTTTGTTGTTTATAATATATTACAAAGTGAGAAATGTAGTTTTATTTTCACGGTGCTAAAATAAAAACATCCACTACTTACGGAGAAAAGCGACACGTCCATTCTCAATAACGTTCCGAAGAACACTGGCGCGGTGCGAGCGGTAAGGAAATGAGCAAGTATATATTGTAAAAATGCAAATAAATTCGTACAAAATTCGATATTAACTATTTAATAATTACTAATCGCTCACTCGATGCAGTTTGGCGTTTAAAATATTATGGTATAGTTTAAATTTAATTATAATTGTTAATCAAGAGATACACTGCTTTTAACGATAATTGAGAGGTGTGTTTGAAGATTTTTTTTCGGTTTACGAGATACGCTGCTTTAAAAAACCACCTTTTTGACCGTTTTCAAGAAATATCCGCCTTAATGCAGTTTTCAGCAATAGATAGAGTGATTCAAGAGGAAGGTTTATATGTATAATACATACCCGCGCAAACCAGTGCGAGTCGCTAGTTAAATATAAAGTGATTCCTAAAAATAAAGTTTCTGTAATTTACATCTAGTTTCTTGCCATCAATTAATGATTTTTGTAATACACAGGTCGAGACTAGAATAATTAGGACAGGCGATGGCAGTCACTATAAGCTGGGCACCGAGGAGGCGCGTGCGGCGGTGACCGCGTGGGGACCGCTGCACCCACTCAACCCTTTCTACAACACCACACTCAAAGCACCAGATGTTTTACTCAAACCTGAAGGACTGTCACTGAATCATGAAAAAGATGTGCTCAACGTCATGAAAAGAAACTCGAGACACGATTAAATCAATTTTGTAATTTTATGCTAATTGAATTTAAATAATCAATTAAGAAAAAAATCCCTTATTGCTGTTCTTATTTTTACATGCCATAAGAATGCTTAAATATGAAGTGGGCCTGATACTTTAAAATAAAGATAATAAATATTGCCAAACGGTCGTTAAACTGATACAGCTTGTCTTTCGATAGGCGCCTCCTCTGTTTTCAGAACACTTGACCAGACAACGTAACATTGTAGAAACTAAGTTCCATTTATAATAAACGTTCTATAAAAGTGGAAAACTCATATAATCAAGCCACTCCTCATGTCATTTATATTTTTCTCCTCATGCTTGCTTGGCTTGGTCGTCAGAGTGCGCGCTGTAACCGTTTGTATAAATCGGCGATGTTATCACGGGCCGTTTGAGTGCGAAATTTAGACTACATAGAAGACCCCAAGCAATAGGCGGGTGATAACTCCTACACACTATGCCATTTGCCGCGTTTTGCATTTTGCCGCGCGGCACGTACCCCCGGCTTTTGCGCTTTCATTTTCTTTTACGATCCTTTGTGCTCCCGGGCGCTCCCGGGCGCGCCGCGTCTTGCCCGGTGGCAGGGCCGGCGGCAGTGCCATAGTGTGCGGTAGCTATTATAGAGCGCATAGAGGCGTTAGTAGTTACATACACATAATCAGCCTATAATGTTAAAGCCAAGTTAAAATTATTTTGTACTTATTAAGATAGTAAAAAAAAAATAACAAACGATAAATTATGAATGAACGATAGTAAATGTTGATAATGCATTTTCCTCATAGCCATAATACAGGTTGGAACGTTGATCTCCTCATAGGTTCTCTTTTTTTGTAGTTTCCCATTCTATGAAAAAAACACTCATTATGCTCGACAATGATCTGTCGTTCTGAATCAATTTGATTTATCTTGATTTAATTTTTCATTCATTTATAGTATTACGCCCTTATTCCTGAAGAGTTAGGCAGAGGTGTATCTATAGTACACTCTCATTTCGTCAGATATATATGTTTAAGTCCCATGTAATAGAGGTTGAACCTATTGCCATCAACCGCCCCACTAACACTTAGGCGCTAAGATAAGAGTTATAGTAAATCTATTAGAGCGCTGACTAGATCCTAAAGTTATAAATAAGTGTTACGCATTCGGAGTTAGAGCGCGCTATAATTCTACTATACCCCCGAAATGGGCACACTTTTTTATCACCTTAGGTTGCTTAATGGTGGTTACAGAATAGGTTAAGAGGTATAATAAAGCAATAAGAGAGCTATAATAGCGTTATCTGAAACTACAAGGAATAAAAACGTTGTAAATAGGCGAAAATTAACTCCTTTAGTGGTATAATAGAGTGAAATATCGTTTATTTTTTGGGTGCTAAGAGGTATGCAAATAGGTGAATACTAACTCCTTAAGTGGTACAGTAGAACAACAATGTCATTCACTATATTTTTAAGTGATAAAAGGGTGATTATTAACGCTTTGAGCTCTAGTATAGATCCACAGAGGCTATAAAAACGGCTTCAGGTGCTAACATTTTTAACATCAAAGGTTATTTTTAATTTCATCAACAACATAAATAACATCTCGTTTTTATGTGTGAAAAGTGCGCTTATTAATATTTGCCGGATCCAAAACGCCGCCATTCGTTTGTGAAAGTGGTGAAATTAAAACAATTTTTTTAGTTTCAACTTAGTGGACACAGAAGTTGACTTTTTAATGCGAAGGTAAGTGCACTGTGAATAAGTATATGTATTATTAACACATTATTCAAGCGCCCGATGTCTGTTGTCTATTCACTGAAAATAAATATTATAATAGATATGTTGTAACATAAAACTTTTGTAATAATATAAAAAAAACGTTGCCTATTCTAGTTTAAGGTATCATGCTAGTAGTATTATAACACCATGAAGCAAAATACTTCATTAAGCCGTGTTTTCTTATGTTTTTCTAAACTTAGTAAAATCAATTCGTAACCTAAACATGGTCGGCTTATGAATTTAGGGATCCGTAGTAACTGCCCAAAACCACAACCAAGTCGAGTATGTAGTACATAGTTTTACTTTACAATTTAAGAATACAAATTCTTATTTGTTTTTAGATTTTACTTAAAGTTGAAAGTCACCAATATAGACAAGGAGATAATTTGTGATAAGTACCCATAGTAATATTCATAATTTGGGCTTTTTATCTGTTATCTATGTAGGTAAATAACTAAGTGTACCTACCTACAGTGAAGATATATTTTTTTATGTAATTTCAGAAACAAGAGTCACCACCAATAGTAAACAAGCCAGCCAAAAAAAGAGTTGATTTCACCACCTACGATTAGGTTCTCGTTAACTTACTTGGCAGTGGCTATTCGGACATCGTGAAATAGGCCCTAAATCTTATTGTTAAGCTGAATTTCATATATCTTTATCAGACAATTTTGTTGTTTTATAGGTCATCATCATAAGTGTCAACTTTTAAGTAAAAGACAAGATATGAGAATTATGTGTGATAAATAATTCCTTATTTGAAAATGATTCATTTAAAGAAAAACTAAGTTAATTTGTTTTGTGATGAGAATAAAATAAATGTGATTGACTTAATGTGTTTAATTTGATATTTTAAACTGTGTGAAGTAAAGGAACAAAATATAGTGAATTTTCATGGCCTATACAAATTTCTTCACGATTGTCAGTCCTACCCTCTGCTGAATACATATTTAGATATGATGACTTAAGAGGGTTTATCCTAAAAGTTGGCAACGTCGCAAATAACTGTCAAATATTTACCTGTTTTGATTCTTATAGCAATAATACCGAATAGAAATAAGAAATGTGGCTAACTACTGAACTAGAATATTAATAATGAATTGCAATTATAACATTGAATTTGATGTTGTACCCATTTTAGGTGTAAAAAACGCATTTGGAAAGTTTCCAAATAGATTTTTTACATCTAAAACTAAACATTCGGTGTTACGATATTAATTATTGCATTTCATAATGAATATTCTAGTTCTCTAGTTAGCCACTTTTTTTATTTCCATCTTTCAGAATAAACTTTCTTAATCGGAAACAGATATATAGATAATTCTTAATTTTATAACCATTAATATGAATAAAATCTAATTCAGGTAGTGACTGAATTTCTTTAAGAGCGTTTATTCTGAAAGTTGGCAACATCGCAAATAGCAGTCAAAAATTTACCTGTTTTGAATACTTTGGCAATATTACTGTATGAAAATAAGAAATGTGGCTAACTAGGGAACTAGAATATTAATAATGAATTACGAAAATTAAGATTTTTTAAAACGTGTTGGATTCGTCCTCACTGTCACTATTTTCTTCAATATCAATCACATTTGCGAAGTATCCGGAACCTCGATCCACATTTTCGCAAAATACTTCCTCATGTTCTCTTGTAGTTGTTGCATCACTTTCACACACATTTTCTGGAAAATCATGTACGGAACCCAGTTCCACATTTTCGCAGAAAACTCTCGTTTGACTACTTGTAGTACTACTATTACTCACAATAGCATTTTCTTGTATTAATTTGGGATCCTCAACAGAAAAAGAGTAGTTTAAGAGATTATGATAACTTAACAATTTTCGTCTATTTCCACCAGTCCTACTTTGACGTTTCCAAGCATTTTTGGCTGTTTTAGTTTTTTTTTGTTGCGTCGCCGTTGATATCAACAATTAAGCTCTATTACTCTACTTAAAGTTATATAGAAGTCACATTAAGCACTAGAAGTCCTATGATAGCGAAAAATGTTACTACTGTTCGACTTGAAGTAACATAAGACAGTTTTGTACCTCTTTAGGCATTCGGTGGTACAAAAGAGTTTATGAGCATTATTGTAGAATTGGTAGTGGTAATTATTGGCTTTGTGCAACTTTTGGTTCTTGGCGAGAGTTTATTGTCGCTTGCATAGCACTTTGGGGGGTTGTAATCAATGCTTACTTCTTATTTAGATCATAGTGTTGTAAGATTCACTTACACCTGTAACCCAAGATGCTTTGCCCGTATTGTAGTGTTAAAAATTGCTGCTGTATGTCTTTAACCTAAAAACTCACCCTGTTATCGCCCTCTCTAACTCTCTAGTAACTCTGTGGTATGGCTCTAAGTGAAATATTTTGCTTGTCTACGCCAACTTTTGTCGCCAACAGTTGTAAATGCTGCTGCTGTAGCGCCATTATATCTCGTTAAGTTCTAAACCAAGCTCTAATTGACGCCTAAATGTTTATTGGGCGGGCACAAATCCAGACAGACAGCTACTGAGCATGAGGTCCAGGGTTCGATTACAGAGTCGGGCAAAGTTTTATTGGGATTTTCCATCTGGAATGTCTCAGTAGGTTCCCTGCGAGTGAACTGGTTGGTCCAGGCAGTTCACTCGCAGGGAACCTAAAGTTCCCCCTAAGTTTTTATTAAACCGGCTTTCGTCGAAGGTCACCTGGTTTTCAGCTGTAGGTAATTCAAAATATTATGTTAATTTATTCCATTGACGTTAGTTGTGTAAATTACAATTGTATGCTTATTTATCGTGATAGTTTATATAATAAATTTAATATTATTATTATTTCGAGTTCTTTCATTTTCTTCTCTTATATGAGAGTACAAAAACCTTGCACACGGGTCGGAACCAAGTGTGTAAGGAGTAATTTAAATAGAGAACGTTGATGATATTGTGGAAGAAGTAATGAACTTCCGGGTGATCCGACAGGTGTTGAGAATTGTGGCTTTTTGTATCAGGTGCAGGGTATGAGTGGGCATATGTAGAGTGTTAAGGCTTTGTGTAAGAGAATTTGGTACTATACCAGTGGATGAGAGTACTATAGGGACGATGTGAACGGTTTGTGCTTTCCACTGGGTTTTTATTTCTATGGCGAGGTCTTGATATTTGCTCAGCTTTTCAGATATTGTGGTTTGAATGTTGTGTGAGTTAGGAATAGCTATATCTATAAGGTAAACTTCTTTATTAGTTTTGTCGTGAACGGTTATATCTGGTCTGTTGAAGTGTATAGTTTTGTCTGTTATTATCGTCCGAGCCCAATAGATTTTCTATTATTATAAAAGTCCTCGCGCACATGTGGGAGTGTCGCGAGGAGGCGAAACGCCGGAGCGTAACTCCGCTGCCGCGAGAAATCACGGCACAGCGGGCAGAGCTCCGGCGGGATCTCATGGCAGCATGGAGAGTGCGATTGTCGGCACGCCACAATTGTGGCGATAAGTCCCCTCTTTGAGGAGTGGCTAGAGAGGCGCCACGGCGTCCTCACCTTCCGCCTGATGCAGGTCCTCACCGGACACGGCTGTTTTGGGAGGTTCCTGTTCCGTATAAGGCGGGAGGAAACGCCCGGGTGTCACCACTGTGTGGGTCGCCCGGAGGACACGGTGGAGCATACGGTGGAAGTCTGCCCTGCTTGGGCAGAGCACCGCCGTGTCCTCACGGAGGCGATCGGCGGCGGCGATCTCTCGCGTCCGGCCCTGGTTCAGGCAATGGTCCGGAGCGAGAGTGCATGGGAGGCCGTCACTTCCTTCTGCAAAGCAGTAATGCTCGCGAAGGAGGAGGCGGAGCGCGCGAGGGAGAGGCAAAATTCGCGCGTTCACGACCTCGCGCCCCTAGTCGCCGCAGGAGACGCCCCGGGCGTCGGGAGTCGCGAGCCGACTTTCAGCCACCGTAGGCGCGGGCTTGCGGATGGTGAGCAATGGGTAGCTCGCCGTCTGATTAGGACTAGGCCCGGGTCGACGGCGCGTTGTGTTCCACGCGCGCCTCAAAGAGATGTCCGCACCAACTGAAGGGGTCCGTAAGGGCCAATGCCTGGCACGGTTGCGAGTTTGTCCGAAAGGGATATCGCGGCCCCACAGGCAACGGAAGGAACACGGGTGGGTTTTAGTTTCAGTCAGTAAAAGTCTGACACACCCTCCCGCTCCGCCTAGAGCGGGAGAAGTTTTTTGACAATATCCCAAGCTGAAAAAAAAAAAAACAAAAAGCACCAGTAGACCATTGTGAACAGCCAGTCCAACCTTTTGCGTCATCATCATCATCAATTAACATCTTTTTAAAATCATGTAATATACTATTATGTATTCAAAGACGAGTGTACAGACTTTTGAAGCCGACGTTTGTGTTTTAGGGTTCCCGACCTGAAGGGTGCCAAACCCTATGATTAAGTCCGTCTGTCTGTCAGCGGGCTGTATCTCATGAACCTTAATAGGTAAACAGTTTCACAGTTTTATAATTTGTGTATTTCTAATGCCGTTATAACAACAAATAATAAACTTAAAATAAAGTTTAAAATTATAGGGGGTAAGTAGGTATGTACTTACCCCTATAAGCAACGTGTTTTTTTACTATGAATGAATGAATGAATGACTGAATGAATGAATGAAATGCACCCCAGCGTGGTTTAACCAGAATCGATGAATCGAATGAACCCCAAGACATATCAAGGAGTAGACCGTGGGGCGCGGTAATGGTAGGGAAGACGTGTGCTTGGGATAAAAAAAGATTTGCGAGCCGTATCGGATATGTATCCTTGAGTATGCAAATAGTGGAGAGACGGGTGATATTTATATATGGTTGGTCATATTTTTACGACGGCGCGGCGCTGCTAGGTTGGTTCAGGTTCAGGTCTAGCTTCACTGGTGAATCTCTGCTGTTGTGCTCTTTGCTGTTTCCAATGTTTTCGTCTAAGGTTCTCGCTGCTATCCGTTTCAGGTTTCTTGTAAATCTCGCTAGCAGTCTTCTTAATCTTATCTCGGTATTTAGCCGTGTCCATCCAAGAATGATTTCCTTGTCGAAATAAGTCATGTCTTGTTTTAGGTTGTCATTTCATGTGTAAATAGATCAGCTGGATTTCTTGGATTTAGTTTTGTACTGCATGTAACGGGTGTGGTTTGCGGCACCTGTGAACATGTGCGAGACAGCCCATCCTGTGATTCTTGTTTGAGTATCTTAAATATTAAAATACCAATTACTTTGAGCCTAAGGGTCGGCGTGGGTGCACATCTGGCAGGGTGCAAAAAGTGGATGCACGGCATTTTGTTTTCAAAGTTGAGGTATGCGTGCCCGGGACTGTAAAAACCCCACGCACCAGTCACAAAAAAACTCCCTTGAACTCCAAAACGATTTTGAAACACTGAACACGCAACAGGTGATATTTATCTATGGGTGGGATCTTTTAACGACGTCGCCGCCAGATTGGTTGATTTGATGGCCAGCTTCACAGGTGGATCTTTTGGCGGGTTTAACTGCTTTCTCGACTCTTTTCTATGTCACTGCTATCCTATGTTACACGTGACTGTTTCCACTGTCTTCGTCTGGCTTCTATCCGTTTCAGGTTTCTTGTAAATCTCGCTAGGAGTCTTCTTACTCCTATCTCTGTCTTCAGCCGTCTGCAACTTCACAAATATTTAAATATGTAAACTTAACAGAAACAATTTCATAAAAATAACTTTACCACCCAAATAAACACAAAAACTACACTTAACGTCGAAGATATAGGGTTCAAAATCCAATGTCAGAGTCAAGAGCAATAAAATCTAAAAGGAATGCTTTGTCGGTCAAGAACTAGGTACCTGCGATCCTTGGACCCACTTCAAATATCTGAAATAGAATGCGCACTCGCAAAAAAACCCAAATAATTTTGGAACTGCACTGCACATAATCAACCACACATGCATTATACTTTAAAGTTATATACGATGTATGGATTTATAATGAGATCCACTCATGAATAAAATAACCATTTTGTAGAGGGAAGCAACGCCTTGAAAGATATGGAAAGATCTCACCAAATTAGCTTGTGTTATTGTATGATCGCTTGCCTGAGATCAAGAACGCACGTAGGTAGGCATCTCACTTTAGCACAATTTTAATATATTTAGTTGGCGGCTAGTAAAGCCAAAGCAGTATCAAAACAAAGAATTACTGTTCGATGTCGTCGGCAAGCGACCCGCACATGAGGAAGGCTCTCTGTCTGTATTGTAAAAAAATGGGACGAAGCTCGCTCCCGGAACGACCGTGTTCCACGACGTCCAATGACAGAATCAACAAACGTGTTTTTTTTTACTAAAGTAAAAAGCAGTAGTATAAACTACTACTGGACTTGATAGCCATAAAAACCTGGTCTGATAAATTTGGCTTAGCATTATACCTTAATAAGTGTCAGGCGATCATCATCGGAAGTTCTCGAAGTATGAGTAATAGCCCAGGGAAGTTACGCTGAATTTTAAACTTACTTTGCATTCATTTAAAACAGTGCTTTATTATTTAAAGAGCTAAGTTCAAAAGCACGATTCAAGAAAAAAAATCGCTGTTAGAATTTCGTGTAGGGTTCAAACCTAATTTTCCCGGCCTATATGGTGGATGGTATAACCTTGCCACCAGTTGTCTTCAATGGTCCGGTCATCCCATTTAGTACTTCTGTGAAGGACCTAGGATTGCACATTGATAGTACTCTGAACTGGCGTACTCAAGTCGCGAGGGTCAGCCAGAAGATAAAAGGAACGCTGCGGGCTCTGTACCGACTGAAAAATTAACTACCAACAAGTACGAAGACAATGCTTGTGCAGTCCTTAATTTTCCCTATCGTCGATTATGGTGATGTGTGCTACTATGACCTGAATGCAGATCTCCTCGATAAATTTGACCGTCTTCTCAATAACTGCATTTGATTCGTTTTCAATCTGCGTAAATATGATCATGTTTCTGCGCATCGCTCGCTTCTAAAGTGCAGCGCAGAGAGCAAAGAGCACTGACCACTTTGTTTTATTTTCTTGTTTCTCCCACTGTCCCTAGTTATTTAGCCCCCCACTTTCAGTACATTTGTAAAAACCACAGTATAAATCCACAGTCATCAAATAATCGCGTTCTTCAATGTCCCACTCACCGCACAGACTTCATTAAATCTTCCTTATTCATTCAGTCTATCTCTCTGTGGAATGAGCTTCCCCTAGGAAATCAGGATGGTAACAAACCGATTATCCTTTAAACGGCAGTATCATCACAATGTAAATGTTTTCCCATTGTTTGTCTTATTTGTTTTAGTATATTCGTGTATTTACGTTTATTTTTTTGTGCTTATATTTATATATAATTAGGCATTTATATTATATTTATAGTTTGTATTAGGTATATGTGTATCTTTATAATTACCTACTTAAATAAAAAATTTAGTCCTCAATTTTTCGTAATTGCACCTACCACTGTTTGTCTCTGCATCACCCATAGGTTGATGAACTGGTAGAAAATGCAATGGCATTAAGTCACCTCTGTACATTTCTGTGCTTGAATTATTAAAATAAATAAATAAAGTATTGTACGGAATCCTTCGTGTGCGAGTCCGGCTCACACTTGGCGTGCCACCGCCCGACCTTTTCCCCATTTTGCATACAAAGCCGAGTTCACCTTCGTTCCCGAATCAGTTTTAAACTATTGCTATTATAAGTAGACTCATACTCTGAATTATACAGTTGTGAATTGATGTGCTCGTAGCAAGTGTGTAGCAAAACCACGAAAATGACAGCTGCAAGCTCACAAAGCATAGTTTCTGCTTCAAATACAAGCAGTGCAACTAGCTCGAAAAATGAAAATAATAAAGTAATTCAATCAATTTCTATACCTCAAGTAATTGGGACAGATTATTCTTACAAGCATACAATTGTTTGGGAAAATGTCATCGTGTTCTTGATAATCCATATTCTTGGTCTATGGGGAGTCGGTCTTATGATAACGGGCTATGTGAAATGGCAGACTATATTATGGTGTAAGTTACAAATTGCATTATATTATTATAATTATTTGCGTACGATTTCTAATCAAATTTTATAATTTTAGTTTTCTTCGTCGGGTACATGGGTGGTGAAGGTATCACAATCGGAGCGCATCGTTTTTACACTCACAAATCTTTTAAAGCAAATACGTTTTTGAGATTTATGTGTTTACTAATGCAGACCAGCGCTGGACAGGTAATCAAATCAAGTTCAAAATAAAACATGTATAAAGTCATCCGTAATTCAGGTTCTAAATAATCATTAATTTACAGAATTGTATGTTCATCTGGTGTCGCGATCATCGTCTGCATCATCGCTACTCGGATACGGACGCTGATCCTCACAACTCCAAGCGTGGCTTCTTCTTTAGCCACATCGGGTGGCTCATGCACAAGAAGCACCCCTACGTCATCGAGCTCGGCAGGAAGATAGACATGAGTGACTTGGAAGCTGACTGGATGGTCATGTTCCAAAAGAAGTAAACTAAATTTTTCATTAATCATTTCTTCCTCTAGCAGTTTGTCTGTGGTTCAGTTTAGTTAAATTCAAATTCAAATTCAAAAGTCATTTATTTAAACTAGGCTGAGAATCAGCACTTTTCGAACGTCAAAATTACATAAGACAGTCCCCCAAAAACGCCCACCCTTCACCACTTCCTAGTGCTTAAGCTGGGAAGAGGAAGTGGCGCAACAAACTCCCCAGCAGCACAGCTGTCTGTTCAGTTGAAAAAACTTGATTCTATATAATAGTGCTTATGCTAAAATAATTTACATTACCACAAATTGCAATACAACTGATAAAATAAAAAATATTTTTATGAGTAGATTAAGTCAACAATAAATGAAAATAAAATTTAAATAAATTGACTTACAGTCAAATAAAATAATCCAAACAATTATATGCTCATATAGTATCATGTAGTCTAAAATAGTCTAAAATACTTGTTTGTTGCTTGGGGGGGTACATTGGAGTAGCTTAATTAGTCCCAAGCCTTAAAAGATAAAAGATAAAAGATAATTTATTTGTCAAACATGTGTTTACATACAAATCGAGCATGCAAGATCGAAAATATAGGTAAAAAGTCCGTACATGTTTTGCCTGACGAGGCGTACAATATTTTATTTTTATTTTCATAACACAAATAATTAATTCATTCAGTGAACCAAAGACTAAAGACTGGTTCACTAACATTCAATATTAAATTTTATGAGAATAAATAATCTTAGAGAAATAATATTATAAAGTTCAAGTAGGTTAAAAGGCATCTGTCAAAAAGTCATTTAAATTATAATAGCACTTGTCTGTTAATATATTTCGCATCTTCATTTTAAATTGATTTGCTGTCATAGCTCTAAAGGACTGTGGTATTTTGTTGTATATTTTCGGGGCCATACAAAAAAAGCTTTTCCCCATGAGGGCAGTTTTTGCCGAGTGCAAGCAAAGTTGGCTATTGTCACGTCTGTTGCGCGGAAAAATGTCAGATTGTCGTGGAAAGAGTTGGGGGTTAGACTTTACAAACGATGCAACTTCAAAAATATATAGAGACGGTAAAGTTAATAATTTGTATTTTTTAAACAATGGTCTACAGCTTTCTGTTGATTTTAATTTGAACATAGCCCTAATACACCTCTTTTGGGCTTTAAACGCTATATCCTTGTCCATAGAGTTACCCCAAAATATGATACCATAGCGCAGAATTGATGCCACCAATCCATGATAGGCCGTCACCAAAGCATCTGGGCTAAGTTCTGAGGACAATTTGTACAAGACATACGCGGACGTGCTCAGTTTCTTGCTTATATATTCAATGTGCGCTTTCCAGTTCAATTTTGCATCTATCATTACACCAAGTTTTGTATCGTCGACTTTATTTAAAACAGTGCCACTGTAGAGGGCTGCAATGTCATTATCAGCATGTACCTGTTGACTGAAATGCATTATCGTCGTTTTATCTAAATTAATTTTAAGATTATTCCTATCTAACCATGCTATTATTGATGTCAAAGTTATATTAATGTCATATTCATAAACGTCCTTATTATTACATGTTATAGTCACTGTGCTGTCATCTGCAAATAGGGTCATGGGGTAGTTAGTAGCATCAGGCAGGTCATTGATATATAGGATAAATAAAATTGATCCAAGCACGCTCCCTTGCGGGACACCGTAAATAGGCGTTCGTTCACCAGACCTGTAAAATTCCTCTCTTTTTGTCTTAATATTTATTTTTGTTATTTCTGTGTACTGTTTTCTGTTAATTAGGTATGACTCTATAAGGCTAAGTATGTTTCCTCTTATGCCATATGCCTCTAGTTTTTGAGATAGGACGTTATGGTTTACATAGTCAAAAGCTTGCGTCATATCACAGTAAATAGCGCATACTGGAATTCTAACGTCCATATTTACCATTACCTTATGCAAGAAGTCATAAATTGCCATATTGGTGTTCTTGTTTTTCGTAAATCCCTTTTGCTCATCGATTAAAATGTGTTTCTTTTCAAGGTATGTGTACAACTCCTTATAAATATACTTTTCAAAGATTTTTGATATGATTGGAATGAGTGCAATTGGTCTATAGTTGCCCATGTGTTCATTATTGTTTTTTTTTAATAAAGGCTTTACTATAGACACTTTTAAGGCATCTGGATATACACCTGAACAGATACATAGGTTTATGAGATAGCTCAAGTGTTTACAAATACAGTCAGATACACGCTCCATTACCTTCGTAGAAATTCCATCATATCCTGTACTATTTGTGGATTTTAATGACTTTATAATGTTTTTAATGTCTATAGGTATACTAGGGGCAACAAAAATTGAATCTTGACGTTTTGTAATATTGACTGAATTATTTCCTGAACATGGAATGGGTTGAATTTTGTCTACGAAAAATTCATTAAAAGCGTTTGCTATTTCTTGAGGGTCATTTAATACTTTATTATCTAAATTGATCTGTCTAATAGATTCCTTAGGGAAACATGGTTTTGATTTGTTTATTATATTCCAGGTAGTTTTTGACTTATTGGTAGAGGTTTTAATAGAATAGTTGTTTTGAGCACGTCTAGTAAGTTTCATAAATTTTTTAAGCCTTTTTTTGTAGTTTAAGAAACTTGCCTTATTCGTTATGTTTGATTTTAGTCTATAACGCCATAGCAATAGCCGTTTCTTTTTGCTGCATACTTTTATGCCGTGTGATATCCATTTAGGTTTCCTTATCACCCTTAATGTTGTCCATTTAAATGGGAAACATAGGTCATAAAAAAGTTTAAACGAGTCAATAAATATGTCAAATGCGTCATTAGGATTATCCGTTTCATACATTTCTGAAAAAGGCACTTGTTCCATACAATCTTTAAATTTAGTCATATTCTCAGTATTTAAATCACGTCTTTTTATGCGCCAATATTTTAAAATAGCAGTTTTTTTTTACCGGACACTTTATTATTTGAGCTGTGTGGTCTGAAAGTGCAAATTCAGTTACTTCAGTTTTACATTTGGTTTTAAAGTTTGTCGTCTAAGTAATCTTTAACTTTATAGAAACCTTTTTGACATAGTTTCTGTTTAATAAATGATTTAAATTTATTGAGGCTCAGTTCTTTGACATGGCTTGGGAGTTTCTTTAGTCATATTCTCAGTATTTAAATCACGTCTTTTTATGCGCCAATATTTTAAAATAGCAGTTTTTTTTTACCGGACACTTTATTATTTGAGCTGTGTGGTCTGAAAGTGCAAATTCAGTTACTTCAGTTTTACATTTGGTTTTAAAGTTTGTCGTCTAAGTAATCTTTAACTTTATAGAAACCTTTTTGACAAAGTTTCTGTTTAATAAATGATTTAAATTTATTGAGGCTCAGTTCTTTGACATGGCTTGGGAGTTTCTTTGTAAAAACGTATACTTTGGCACTTCTATGAATTACCAATTTTTTGGAGCCTAGTCCTCGGCACAATAAATAAATCTTTGTTTCTAGTATTTAAGCTATGAATGTTGCTGTGTTTAGAATATAGTTATAGTTTAAATAATATCTTCACTATTTCCTTTTCAGGTATTTTTATCCATTATACTTTATACTAGGCTTTGTACTGCCTGTGTGGGTGCCAGTGCATTTCTTCGGCGAGCCTCTATTTGAAACTATCCTAACTTGTTATTTCGGTCGCTACATGACGCAATCGAACATAACTTGGCTCGTCAATAGTGCCGCTCACCTGTATGGGACTCGGCCTTACGACCAGTAAGTATACCTTCGCTGGTAGACTCAACACTATCAAACATTATTGTGTAAATCATTATCCTTTGAAACTACTTGTTCATTTAATATGTTTGTTAAATCTTTATAGAAAATTGCAACCAGTGGAATCATGGTTCGTGTCAATGGTAACCTTAGGTGAGGGCTGGCACAACTACCACCACGCGTTTCCTTGGGACTATAAAGCAGCTGAACTGACCATGCATTTCAACCCGTCCGCGAGTTTCATCCGATTTTTCGAGAGGATCGGAATGGCTTATGACTTGAAAACTGCTTCACCTGAAGTGGTAAGTACAATAACAGTTTGTTATGTAACAAATTCAATAATAAATAGTGCCATAATATGTATTTAAAGTGCCCATTAACGAAAACATACACTAAAGACTAAAATATATAAACATATTTTGTGACCTACTATCGTGAAAAAGGTGATAATATACTAATAAAACGATGAAAAGTGAAAACCAAATAAAATTCAAAAACTCAAAATAATACATATTAAAATCCACCCGCAGAATAACGAAATTTTGAAATAACGAAGAATATACGTATATATAAAATTTTCATCAAGCTCATTCAAATTCAAAATATTTTATTTCGTATGAACCTACATGGGCACTTATGAAACATCAGAAGCTAGGTGTACGGTTCCAAATGGTCTTTTCCTATGGAGAAGAGCCGGGAAGAAACTCCACGGTTACTCTTTTAAAAGATAGATACGAGTATATAACTGTAATAGATAGATAGGCCGCAATCAAGGTATGATTGCGGCCTACCATGGCTTAGCTGCGTTTCACCTGTTTTTTTTTTTTTTTTTTTTTTCAGGATGGGAAATCATCAAATGACTTCTCCCGCTCTGGGCAGAGCGAGAGGGTGTGTCAGACTTTTACTGACTAAAACCCACCCGTGTTCCTTCCGTTGCCTATGTGCCGGGGCCGCGATATCCCTTTCGGACAAACCCGCAACCCCAGCAGGCATTGGTCTTTCGACCCCGTCGGTTGGCTGACATCTCTTTGAGGCGCGCGTGGAACACAACGCGCCGTCGACACGGGCCTGGTCCTTATCGGACGGCGAGCTGCCCATTGCTCACCGTCTGCAAGCCCGCGCCTACGGTGGCCGGAAGTCGGCTCTCGACTCCCGACGTCTCCTGCGGTGACTAGAGCCGCGAGGGCGTGCAGCTTGCATCTCCCTCGCGCGCTTCGCCTCCTCCTTCGCGAACATAACTGCTTCGCAGAAGGAGGTGACGGCCTCCCATGCACTCTCGCTCCGAACCATGGCCTGAACCAGGGCTGGACGCGAGAGATCGCCGCTGCCAATCGCCTCCGTGAGGACACGGTGGTGCTCTGCCCAAGCCGGGCAGACCTCCACCGTATGCTCCACCGTGTCCTCCTGGCGATCCACACAGTGGTGACACCCCGGCGTTTCCTCCCGCCTTACGCGGAACAGGAACCTCCCGAAACAACCGTGTCCGCGACATATGCGCGAGGACTTTCGCCTCCAGATCCCACGGCGGTAGTCCGGCAAGGAGGCTCGCCGCCTCACGGGAGACCGTGCGGTATCCCCGGACCAGCCTGATGGCCATGACCCTTTGGGACGCGTTCAACTGCCGGGCCGGTCGCAGCGTTAATGAACGTGCCCACACCGGTGCCCCGTAAAGGGCCATGGACCGCACGACCCCCGCGTAAAGCCTCCGTCAGGAGGCGTTTGGACCCCCAGGTTGGGCAGAAGCCGCTTCAAAGCAGCCCCAGCCCTATCCAGTTTGGGAGTCAAACGTTGGAAGTGCTCCACGAAATTCCACCGGCTGTCGAGGACGAGTCCCAGGTACTTCATCGTCGACTCGACACCGATGTGAACCCCTCCCGCCGTTATCTGGGAACCCGACAGTGGCGCGTTCCGAGGACCATAGAAACACATGGCCTCGGACTTGTGCAAGGCCACCTCGAGTCCCAGTTGCCGGATCCTTTCGACGATTGTCGCAACCCAACGTGTCGCTAGTTCAGCCGCCACCTCATGCGACCTCCCCTGCACCAGGACCAGCGTGTCGTCAGCGTAGCAAACCACGCTGACGCCGCTAGGGAGGTCGGCGCGCAGCACCCAGTCGTAGCCGATGTCCCACAGATGCGGCCCCAGGACCGATCCCTGTGGGACACCACGACATCTCTCGCCGGTTCCACTCTTCGTGATGACCGTCATCTATGACGGCCCTGTCCGTCAAATAGGCCTCGACCACTCGTCAGAGGTAGGTCGGCATCCGGTGATACCGGAGTGCCTCCCTAATGCAACTCCAGGGCAGGGTATTGAAGGCATTGGCGATGTCAAGAGACACCGCCAAGACTACCCCACCCCGGGCAACAGCATCCCCCGTCGTGAGGGCTCGAACGCGCATGATGGCATCCACCGTAGAGCGCCCCTTGCGGAAACCATACTGGCTCTCCGCCAAATCCGGCCACACTCGCACCAGCTGCCCGACAAGGTGGTTTGCAATTACTCTTTCAAAGAGCTTGTCCACCTCATCGAGTAGCACGATGGGCCGGTAAGCGGACGGAGAGTCCGCCGGGCGCCCCGGCTTCTTGATGAGGACCAGTTTCCCCGTCTTCCAACGAAGTGGGAACTGGCCCCTCTCCAAGCATGCGCTTAGGAGCCCCCGAAGTCAAGGCCCGAGAGCCTCTAAGGCCAGAACCCAGGCTTTTCCAGGTAAGCCGTCGGGTCCTGGGGCGGTATTTTTGGCACTCAGCCTACGTACCGCCACTCTCAGATCAACCTCGGTCACCTCCGGAGTATCGTCGTCGTCGTCCCTGGTGTGGTCCGCATCGGGCACTGCAGGAGGCGGAGCGTATGTTCCCCTCGCGAGGGAGCTGCGTTTCACCCAAAGAGAATTAAACCACTTGAGAGCTGATAGACCGATTTCGTCTAGGCACACGACTCACCACTGCGGGCCGGGGGACGAAGAAAATACAGCGGTTGTGATTGGCCCATGCAACAATGTCAGGACGAATGTTCGAAAGATAGTGATGCGCAAGTCAGTTTTGCAACAATAATATCGATAAAATCGACGTCTATTATTTTTTTCTTATTTTAACTATACTGATAGGGGTGTTAACGGGGTGCAAATAAAACACTGACGTAACACTTCAAATTTAATTTTATTCAATTAGATCAATGCTAAAATTAAAGGAAGCTTATTTAATGGACTGAAAGTATGTCTTATAAAAATAATAGCAATATCAATCCCCGTCGGATAGAGCAATGAATTCTCATAAGTGAAATTCAAATTCAAATTATTTATTGTACAATTAGGAATCACTTTTACACGTCATTATAACAAGCTAGCTGGAGTCGAGATTTCCTAACTGATAGTCATAATGTGAAAACAAACTCAGAGGTCACTGTCTGTTTTAAAGTACAGAACTTAATTGGCTCATATTATATGTTATCTCTGCATCAAAATGCCTAAGGCATTAAATTTCTCATTTTTTGCAGTTTTTAATTGTGCATAAAACATTAAATTAATTTGATTATTAAATAAATTCGTTTGACCTAGCCGCGAAATTCAATTTTTCATTAGTATTTTACAAATTCCATCTGTACTTGACATAGTATGTTGTTTATAATGCGCGACAATAACCGTTTAGTAAACATGTCGCCCGCCGTCGTTATTGTAGTGAATAGCGTTATTAAAAATAAAAGAAGACGAATAGAGCTTTTTTATTTTTTACCAGTAGGAAACATCGTAATTTTTATCGTCAAATTATATAAAGACTTTGTTTTGAAGTTGTCACAACACTACAGCATTAGTACAGATAGAAAGGGACAGACGTATTGACATACCCTAGTGAGAGAAAGAGATTTTTCAAAAAGACTTCAACGCGGTATACATTTTTGTGCCTTTTTACGTAACTAACCAGTTTAGCTTGAGCCCTGCAATTATTCATAATATTATTAAATCATAAATATATTTTACTTACCGATGAAAAGTTATGCCATTTTTTTATAGCTGGATGTTCTAGACGATTTCCCACACCATTTAATAGAACAGGAAATCATAATTGTTTATAATTATGCAGAAATGTTTTAAAATGTATCAAAATAACCGCGTGTGCAGAGATCCAATACCTGGTCAAAACTAAAATGGCAATTCATATTGTCATCTAATATAAGTGCAATTTCATTTATGTGTCGTGAGCCTGAGTCGCCCGTATGAGCAGTCAAGAGGCTATATAGTCATTGGTTTCACCTAAGATACGGCATCGTATTTTGGGGAAATTCTATTGAGGTCATCAAGGCCCAAAAGAGATGCATTAGATCTATGTTTGGGCTAAAAACGATTGAAACAAGTAAACCATATTTATAAAAGGTACAAGATATTAACTCTTCCTTGTCTGTATATCCTCAAAATCGCAGTGTTTGTTAAAACACACCCCAATCTGTTTCCACGTCTACAGGACGCTGTACCGCGTAACAGATGGGATATGATTCTTCGCGTCTAGCCAGCAAAAACGGCACTCATGCGCAAAATCATCGTCTGCATGGCGCCTACTATGTTTAACATATTACCTAAACGTTGGAAGGAGCTAAATAGTAATGATAATGAATAATGTAAGCAATTAAAAAGGTTTCTTTCGCAAAAAATATAATATAGTGTCAATAATACGTATTTTTCCCACTTAGTACGAGTATATACTAAGTGGGAAAAATACGTATTATTGAAGCTCGGTCCACAATCGGTCCACAATTGACGAAGAAATAGATAATATAACTTATCTAACTATAACTTCCTGTCACTTTTATTTACATAGCAGGTAGTGGTGGCAAAAAACGAAAATTCAAAACCAAAGACACCGACTTCCGAAATTAAAGTTATTTTTCACTTTGTAGTGTTTTTTTTTTGGAAGTCGGTACAAAAACAGAGCAAATAACTTGTACAATTGAAAAGAAAAATAAAAAATTGTAAGAAAGAGCACACAAACATTACAACGGAAGCAACCCCTAGGGAATACTTTCCTGTATCACCAGCAAAACCTTACACAAAAAATGGAAAAATGGAGAAGAAAGCTAGTAAAATCTACGAGTATTTTGTTAGCGAGAATAAATACAATAAAATACGTACAATTGCAGAGACTAAGTTTCAAAACAGTTATTTTTTTTTTCAAAACTGTCTAATTATGTCACTACATTTTTTTTTTTTTTTGTGGTAAATTATCAAATAATTTCGGGAGGGCGTGTCAGACTCTTAGTGACTAAAACCCACCCGTGTTCCTTCAGTTGCCTGAACATTGCCAGGGTCCACGGTATCCCTTTCGGACTTTCCCGTGACTCCTCAAAGAGCGGACTTATCGCCTCAATTGTAGCGTGCCCAACACTGGGTTGCGACAATAGCACTATCCACGACGCCATGACATCCCGCCGGAGCTCTGTCCGCTGTGCCGTGATTTCTCGCGGCAGCGTAGTTACGCCTCGGCGTTTCGCCTCCTCGCGCCACTCCCAAATGTGGGCGAGGACTCTTGCCTCCAGATCCCATGGTGGCAATCCGGTAAGGAGGTTCGCTGCCTCACCGCAGACCGTGCGGTATACTCGGACCGTCCGGATGGCCATGAACCTTTGGGACGCGTTCAATCGGCGGGCTGGCCGCAGCCTCAAAGAACGCGCCCACACCGGTGCCCCGTAAAAGGCCATGGACCGCACGACCCCGCATAGGCTAGGCATCGCTCCGGCAGGAGGCGTTTGGACCCCCTAGATTGGGCAAGAGCCGCTTCAAGCCCCGGCCCACTCCAGTCTGGGAGCCAAACGTCGGAAATGCTCCACGAAGTTCCACCGGCTGTCAAGGACGAGTCCCAGATACTTCATCGTCGACTCGACGCCGATGTGAACCCCTCCTATCGTCATTTGGGAACCCGACGGTGGCACGTTCCGAGGACCATGAAAACACATGGCTTCGGACTTGTGCAGGGCCACCTCGAGTCCCAATTGCCGGATCCTGTCAACGATTGTCGCAACCCCGCGTGTCGCTAGTTCGGCCGCCGCCTCGTGCGACCTCCCTTGCGCCAGGACCAACGTGTCGTCAGCTTAGCAGGTCACGCTGACCCCGCTAGGGAGGTTGACGCGCAGCACTCAGTCGTATCCGATGTCCCACAGATGAGGCCCCAGAACCGATCCCTTTGGGATACCGCACGACATATCTCACCGGTTCCATTCTCCCTGGTGAGCGGGGTAGATGACGGACCTGTCTATCAAATAGGCCTCGACCACACCACAGAGGTAGCAGGAGGAGGAGGTAGCGGTGCAGCTCCGGGGCAGGGTGTTGAACGCATTGGCGATGTCTAGAGACACCGCCAAGACGACCCCACCCTGGTCCATAGAATCCCCCGTCGTGAGGGCCCGCACGTGCATGATGGTATACACCGTAAAGCGCCCTCTGCGGAAGTCCAACTGGCTCTCCGCCAGGCCCATCTCCATGCATGCGCTTAGGAGCCCTCTTATTTGAGGTCCGAGGGCCTCCAAGGCCCCAGGCTTTCCCAGGTAAGCCTTCGGGTCCTGGAGCGGTATTTTTGGCATTCAGCCTACGTACCGCCACTCTCCACCTCGGTCACCTCCGGAGCATCGTCGTCGTCGTCAGCGTTCACCGCAGTAGGCAGAGCCATAGGCGGGGGGGAGGTATGTTCCCCTCTCGAAGGTTATTCTGATAGGATAAATTAAGTAACTACTTTACCTTTAAATATAATAAAGGTAAAGTAGTTACTTAATTTATCCTATCAGAATAGAATTAAACTCACACTATGTTCGGGAATAAATGATATGTTTAAGACCAAATAAAAAACCAAGACATAGCGCTATCAACAGTAAACTGAAGCCGGTTTTGTAAACATGTGTGCACTTTGTATGGTGTAGTTTGATTGTAGTGTCATTGTAAAGGGTTGTAAATGTGTGCGTGTGAGCGTGTATGCACAGAACGGCGACGTAGTTTTGGCATGCTTCACTGTATTGTTCGCAGCGCTCTGTCTTGTTTGTTTTATTTGGTCTGAGGCCCACGTATAGTCACTGTTTTTATAATGTCACTGTATTAATAATAATAATAACATTTATTCAAAAATAAAAATTGGTAAAATACAGTATAAATCTTAGAAATAATGTTGGTATTAGAAAGTATGATGCCTGTACTAGGATAAACCTGTATCACAGGCGGCATGAGTTCTTACAATTACTATTTGGACAAATGATTTCTTAAACAATATTTATTAAAATATTTAAGAATAGTGACATAGCTAGTTAATTTATTATGTTATAATCTACTTAAATACTAATAATTAAGGAAAAAATGTATATATATTATGTTTACGGAAAATACATACGTAGTAGTTAGCACTTAGTTACACGATTATGATTGTGTTTGCAATATTATTAACTAGGTTGAGACAAATAATGCATAAATCTCCTTCAAGGCTACGTTAGATTTTTGAAGTGGTCGGCTAATGTGCTTAGACAGCGACAAATCGAAGGTAAGTAGGACAGTGCAGTGGCCAGGGATATTGTTGAGTCAGCAACAAGCGATATGACGCACTAGCTGCCCTCATAATCGATGGAGTTAATGTATCTGTATTCTGCTATTTTCCTAGCGGGACATTCAGCGTCTCCCGTTTTGTGATCACTGGGCTTTTTAAAGCGTGAGCAAGTTGCACATTTCGGAATGTCGGCCTTCTTCGCACATTCGGACATCGAATGGCCTGCATCACCACAGTGACCACACGTAGTAATGATCTCTCGGCAAGTTTTTGCTGCATGGCCATATTGTTGGCATTTATAACACCTTGTTACCAATGTAAAGTCCCTGACTGGACAGGATGTCCAATTTATAAAAAGCCTTGATTGAAGGATTAGGGCTTTACGTATATCGGCTGAAACTTCAACAACGTAGTTACAGGTCGTAGCATCTCTCTTCCCCGATTTGTGACTTAATTTGATCAAGGTCAAGAAGGATTCCAAGGACAGTGCTGGTAACTTGTCGGCTACGTTTTGTTCAAAAATGCACCTGAACACCTCGTTTTCAGCCAAGAAAGTCGGCACTCCTACAACCACAATCCGAGGTTTGCGCTTGCTGGGCTCGTCGGCGGTAAGTCCAGATGTAGAGAGCTGGACTGCGTGCTTTAGTTTATCAGCGTCATGTTTCGTCTCGGTACTGATAATTACGCCTCCATTTTTTGTTTTCCGAACACCACGAACATGCAGCTTCATTTGCTCGGGCCGTATGATTTTTTGCACGAGTTCTTTCGTTTCGTCGCTTGATTTAAATTTATCATTGGGATAAATGGCAACAGAGCTTAGATTGTTGGGTCGAACGAAATCATTTGATCCCTTTTTCACCATATCGGCAAAAGAAGCATTTCCCGCAGAGCCAGAGTCTTTTATCGTCTGCTTGAGCTCCGAAATATGTTCCATCAGGTTGCGCTTTTCTTGAAGGGCATCAACCATATCATACGCGAGAATGGCTTTCTGCTTGAGTGACCGATAGAGGACTGCCATTTGTGAGGTGCCAGAACCTACTTTACGGCATAGGGTAGAAATTTTCATTTTCTGCTCCAAATTCAGTTTTCCATCCGCAGCAATACAGCAAACTTCATTTAGGTGCTGCTCAATCGCTGACATCCATTTTTGAAGCTCGAGAGTCGAAACAATGTCAGCCGTGGCCGACTCGAGGGCTGGATTTTGCGTCGTCGTCTTCGAAGGTGAGGCGGAGGGTTGCACTAGGCCCCTTGGATTAAAGGGGCTGTTATTCATTTTGTTTTCACAAGTTCACTATTTTGTGTTCATTATTTACCAAAATACGTATACACACTCAAGCAAAAAAAAAGAGCCAGCTAATGTGAAACTATAGGCTAAACAGTAATGAACTAAATAAAACAACATTTATAAAATATTCTAAAATCTATAAGGGGCCATGATGCCTGACAAAATATATATATTTTAAAAAAATACGCAACGAGCACAAAATAATCATAAAATAAAAACAGTTACAGCTAACATTTTTACTATGTTATTACATTCTAATCTTAAAAGAACTTTTTCGTATAACTGAGTAGCCGGTGCGGTCGTCATGCTGGTCGTCTGCATTACCAGACGATCCACATCACACAGATGATCACACAATATACTAGCATCAACTGTAATCTATGGCATTGATTTAGACTCGATCATCTCTGTACACCTGTATTAGGTACGTACAATCCTCGTATTCTATAGTTCACCACATAAACAAATAAAACTAGTAGTAAACAAACTAATAATTTACAATGACATATCAAGACAAAACAGAGTAGTTACATTAAAATATGAAAATTAAGACATTTTTGTTTTGAAGCTGACATCAATAAATTTCAATGTTGGCATGGAATCTAAATTCTCCAAAAAATGTGTATTCAATAGTGGGTTCATCTAACTGTCAACAACAATAGGTTAATACATAATCTTTATAATATGTAAGGATAAGGATAAGGATCCTTATCCTCCTTACATATTATAAAACAAAGCCCCCCGCCGCGTCTGTCTGTCTGAACGCGATAAACTCAAAAACTACCAAACAGATTTTCAAACAATTTTCACCAATTGACGGAGTAATTCATGCGGAAGGTTTTAATATATAATTCATTAAGGTTTTGTGTAACTTGGCTGAAATATGACGATTATTTTGAAGATGTTGGAAAAAATCATGCTGACTTGGAGTTTTACTAGCGTGCGCCTCGTAAAACATAAAAGATACATACAAAATATGTTTTACAGAATGGTTCATCTTAAAAAGTTCAACAATAAAGTCCGCAATGGCATTTGTCTATCTTCTAAGGATGACTCAGAGTAACCAATATTATCTTTCAGAATTTGATTTTCATTGTTATTTCCGAAGCTATTTTGACCGGTATTATATTAATCCTTATTCAATCAAATATGTTATTTAAATTAAAATATACTTTGACATCAAATCATTTAAATGAATAGTTTAAAAGTTATCATAGAATCAAAATTACGCGTGACAAAATAATTATGGTTGACAGCTACGCGGGCGCTGTGGTAGGAGCCAATGACCTTTTCTTCGGCTATTATGCATGTAATCCCGGTAGTAAGTTCCCGTGGAATATTTTGCGACATCCACGCGGGCGAAGCCGCGGGCAAAAGCTAGTTATTATGTGTAAATACAAATAGCTAGTTCTAACTTTTAAGGGACAGGAGTCTGCTTCTACAAAATGTGTTAGATTTGATAGAACAGATCTGAGTTATCAGTAATAATAAAAGTCTTGTCCTATCATACTCCTAAAAAAAAGAGGTACTAAAAGTCTCATAATAGTTTAAACGATGAAACCTCTACCACCAAAATCCTGCTAATTAGCATATTAAAATAGAAATAGAAATACAATATTCTGGTGAATATGGTTACTCCATAGCTACCGTTCCAGGTTCTGCATTTAGATATTACGAATAATTGAGTTTTGATAGTCAGATTTAATAAAATATTTGTTTATTTTTTCTTTGTGCAGCTTAATAAAAAAAAGCTGATGCATTTAAAGAAAAGCACTGGGACTGTTTCATATAGTGTACATACTTTCATTCATGAACGCTTCTGAAATTAAACGACTCCAAAACTACCTTTCTTCCTTTTCACAATTTCATGTATACTACGTGTATTTATATTATGAAAACTCCAAAGTTTTTGCGAACATACAAATACTTTCTAAGGTAGAGTCAGTATATGAACTTCTTAAAATTTGTTTGTAAGGGACTCCCGAGGAGTCTACGTCAGCTGGTGATCCCCACAGCAGAACGCCATAAGACATAATACTGTGGAAATAAGCAAAGTATACTTACCCAGCCGTGGCTATATCACTCAACTGTCTTATTTTTGTTACTGCATATACAGCTGAACTTAAATTTACCTGAAAGAGTTCTAATGTCTGCACACAGAACTCTTTCAGGTAAATTTGCAATTTTAAATCTAAAATAATTCCTAAAAATATATTTTCTGTAATTGCATTTAATTTCTTGCCATAAATTAATGAAATTAACTTATTTATTCTGTAAATAGGATATCGGAATCACTTTTACACGTCATATAAAAAAATAGGGTAGATAGGCGTTTCCTATCTGACTACTCTGAGAAGAAAGGCCGAAACAATCTCAGAGGTAAATTTTTTTTTTAAATACACAGGTTGGGAACAGAATAATTAGGACAGGCGATGGCAGTCACTACAAGCTGGGCACCGAGGAGGCGCGTGCGGCGGTGACCGCGTGGGGACCGCTGCACCCACTCAACCCTTTCTATAACACCACACTCAAAGCACCAAAGGTTATAGTCAAACCTGAAGGACTGCCACTGTGCCATGAAAAAGATGTACTCAACGTCATGCAAAGAAATTCGAGACAAGATAAATGGATTTTGTAATTTTACACTTATGAGTTTATACAGTCAATTAAGAAAAATAAATCCTTTATTGTTGTTCTTATTTATATATGCTATAAGAATTTTAAATAATTATGAAGCCTGATAGTTAAAAATAAAGAAAATAAATATCGCCAAACGGACGCTAATCTGATACAGCTTGTCTTTAGACAAAGGCCTCCTCTAGAGATAGACCTAAATAAGTCCTTTATTGTGAGTAACATTTCAGTTTAAAATGAGCTACTATTAATATTCCTCTTTTTCTAATAGATCTCAATATGAACTATAGGTATCAGTTTCCAGACACTTGACCAGTTAACGTAACTTTACAGAAATTAAAGCCCCATCAGACTTTTGATCTTCTGACTAGCCGTAACGACTGTACTAACACAAACAGATGCACTTCTTCCCGCCTGTGCTATCAGCGATATCGAAAGCTGTGATTTTTTCAATTGTCTCAAACTTAAATGACCCTAATCTTGCTTTGGACAAACTTCATGATATCCTGGCACCCATCTTAATATGGAAATCTATAAAATGTTGCCCATGGGCATGTGACTGCCCGCATTTTTCTGAATATTCATGAAAAATTCTCGAAAATTGACTTTATAAAGTTATGGGGCCTATCTTTATTTTTCGCACGACTCATAATGCGAAGCATTAGAGAGTGATTTGCAATCGAAACATTTGTTTTGCCTCCTGTATGCAACTGTTTTTATTGTTACACTCCTGCTATTACATCTTGAAACAGAACCTACTTTAAAATAATTTAATGGAGATTAATTCCGTACTTTTCAAAAATTGAGTTAAATGCAGCAGAAACTATTTTTTTTTTATAGTTTTGTTTTGGCCATATGGGTAACCCTATTGAAAATGGCTCTTTTATTCAAAGTAGTTTAATTATAATTAATAAAAAACTAACTAATCTTTATTTATATAATTAGAGATAAAGATATTATATTAGATATTTTTCCAACTTCAACCCACTTCCGTTGCCTAGCAACCAACAAAGCAAACCTAAATAGTCTGTGAGACTATTTAGGTTTGCTTTGTACGTAAAAATTACGAGGTGAGAAATTTTACGCATATTGATGGGTAAATTTTATTAATGAGCGTTATGAGGAGTGCACTTATGGATATTCGAAAAAAAAAAACTTAGTTTTTAATTTCAATATCCCCCTTTATTTGTATTTATTTGTATTTATTTATTTGCCTAAAACATGGTATACTAAGGTGTTACATGAGTTGAGGAGGGAGTGATATCATATATGTTTTGCTTAAGACTAAAGCATGCAAAATGATTAACACAACAGCTTATGTCCATAATATAACTAACTGGCTGTAGTGTTCTTCTCGATTCATTCTGCTTTCTTGGTGCTACTCGAGCTTACAAACCTGTGAACAAACGGAACATTTTTAATTCACTAATTTATGGATCCACTGTTAGATAATAGTTTGCTTATTTACCTACATTTATTTATTGAAACCACTTTTTAATCCAGGCAAATCGATTATTTTTTTCACACCTACGCCACTATAATTTTTAACATTATTCATTTATACATTATACATACAGTATGTTAAATAACAGAGGGCGTTCCCTTAGACTCGTTAATCTATATCATTAATAGATAAAAATAAAAATATCAGCATAGAAAAATAAGCATAAAAAAAACCGAATTCAAAAAATTTATTAATTGACAATAAATTCGAAACGTCCTGTTTAAAATCAAAATAGTAAAGGCTTGTGCAGACCAGCGCGACTTGTCGCGCGACGCGACACCGGTTATCGTTATACTGTGAAGTTTTCTTAGAAATTGTATTGTTCGTATCGCGTCGCGCGACAAGTCGCGCTGGTCTGCAAAAGCCTTAACGCGGAATAGCTTAGCGTAGTAGCATTGCCCAACACGGCAACGTCGCAATTTTTACTCGCGCACGATGCCGAACATTTCACGAATACTCACGATGCTGTGCGACCCGGCCGCCGCGCTCCGGCCGGCCGGGTGGCGGCGGCGGCGGGGGGCGTTGAATGGCGAGCGGCGACTTTGATAAAGGCGGCAAAATGAATTAGAAAGACAGTGAAAAACACGTCGTCGGGTTGTTATCAGTAAAATTAAACATTTAACTATGTTTAGTTTTAGCAATAACATTTAACAACCCGTCTCAAATGCCCGGCTGACAAAGGAACGCGTCACTGAGGCCCCTTGGGCTTGGAAAGACCTATTCACAAACATAGTAAAAACATAAATTCATGTACCTACCTAAGCCACGTTTCAATAAAAATTGAAATACAGAGTACAGATAATTATTCTGCACGCAGCGGCCGAGTAATGGACGCGGGGTAGCGGCGGCGCTTCTGCCGACACGTCGTCCTCAAAATAAACAGATGTACGAATACAGAAGGACCACTCACGGAACAAGTACACGAATTTGTTTTACCTATCCACTCAGTACCGTACCACCGTACGGTACAGGCTTACAGTGTTAATATGAAAGTTGATTAGAAAAAATAATTTTATCAAATAAATAACGTAGAGCTAATAAATAGTGTGCGGTTAATTTTAGGGAAAGTTTCATTTATTTAAACCACAGTTCAGGCTAGCTTTTAAATGATAATGGCAGTATTGCACGTTAGCAAGTGAATGTTTTCTGAAATAACATAGAAATTAAAAAAAATACTTTTACTTTATGCAGTTGCTTTCGTAATACCTAAGTACTTGCGTTTATTCATAGCAATCGTGTAACACCACAGTAGTAACAAGCTCATTTAACGGGGTAAGTACTCCCTGAGTGTAAAAGCAGTTTTAGCAAGGAGTGGGCCTTCTGAACTTATTTATTTTGTGGCACAGTCGTTTAGTGTTATTTTTTATTTTAATGTTTTCGAAAGGTTTTAGGTATTATGATACATTTACAAATGTTTAAAAACTTACCTAGATTTTGAACTGCTCAATATGGTGACCGCCTCTCTCTACACATTGGTGCAATCGCCGCCGGTTATTTTGGTGCACTCGTCGCATGAAAAGCGGGTCCTCGCGTATGTGGTTCCGGATAACACGAAATGCTGTGCGGATTCGCATTTCCATCTCCTCCCGCGAGTGGCTTCCTTTTTTATAAACGAGTTGTTTGACCCAACCCCAGAAAAAGAAGTCAAGTGTTGTCAAGTCAGCTGGACCAAGCAGAGCCTGCACTTTTTGAAGTGAGTACGGATGCTGCTTGTTTTTCTTTAAAATTTTAAAGACTGCGACGTGACTCATGTTTAACAGGCGGCCGGCCCTTCTAGTGTTTGAACCGGGCTCCTCTTCAAAATGCCTTAGCACGTTCTGTTCCTGCCGCACAGAGATCACCGGTCGGGGCCACCAGAACGACGCGGCACTACCGGTTCATTGTTACGGAGACGCACCAGAGCACTCACAATAACACGAGAATTCCGCGGTTGATTTGCATTGGGATACCTCTCAGCATACATCCTCAGAGCACCATCGTAATTACACTCAGCATAAATGAGCACCATGTTCACATACTCCTGAGCACTGTACTGATAACGCGGCATTTTTCACACAAGAATGACGAAACGAAAAAATACAAGATGTTGCAAATGCGAAAATAATGCACATCAGGTCAGCGCGCGAGATTAGTTCCGAATAAAATTAGGGGGACATTCGGGGTGAGGGGGCGGGGCACATCTATTAGATCGCCGCACACGTGGCCCGCCATTCATAAGTAAATTGCGACATTGCCGTACTTACACTTTGAAAGCAAGTGCGCGTGTACAGAGTGTTTCTTTTACGTATCAATTTAATATTTTTTGTGAATATTTTATAATTAAAAAAAATTAAAACATTTTGTTTTCGAATGGTACTATTTTTTTTTGCATGTATGGACGCTATACTATTGCGAGTTAACGGGAACGCCCTCTGTTAGTTAACATACTGTATATCTATTTAAATAATCAAGTACCTATCAAATACACAATCACCATCGAACAAGAACGTTTCCAAATGCTAAACTTTACTGAAATCATTCAAAAATTCTGTCTTCTGTTTGCAAGATTTGTACAATAGGTTGGATTTATAAGTACAGCCATACACTTCAATTAGGTAGTCCAAGTGAGGTTTCACCAAGGAGTTATAAATCATATAGCAAACTTGTGGTGGGAGACAACGAACAATGCTGCGCAGTGTGTCTGTTAAGACGGAGAGCAATTTTTTTTACTCGATATCTGCTTTCCACGACAAGTCGTTGTCCAGTATAAGTCCAAGGTATTTCTCTGCTTTATATTTTTCAAGTATTTTACCATTTATGTTAAGAGTGTGATGTGTTTGTATTTTTTTATTTTTTGCAGCAAATATTTTGTACTTTGTTTTATTAGTATTAACTGTCAGTAGATTGCACTGGAACCAATTAAACAATCTATGAAAATCATCTTGTGCCTGTTCCATAAGAGCATCAATTTCATTACTAGAATAGAATAGACTTGTATCATCAGCATAGAGTGATACATCACCTTGTAGTCCTATATCTGTAATATTATTTATATACATTAAGAACAGCAATGGGCCCAGACTAGTGCCTTGGGGAACTCCACATGTAATCAGTTGGGGGCTACTTTGACAGTCATCGATTTTTACTAATCAAGATCAAGATCTATCCATCAGGTACGATTTAAAGATTTTGTATGCTGCTCCAGTAATACCAATCGCCTTCAGTTTTTTTAGAAGCAGTTCATGACTTACTGTTTCGAAGGCTTTCTTTAGATCTATAAACAAACCCAAGGCCAGTTGTCTCCGATCTATGCTAGTTTTAATTTTGGTGACGAGATCGACTGTAGCTGATAAGGTGTTCGATTTTGGCCGAAATCCATACTGTTTATCGGTAAGGAAATTTATAGAGACTAAGTATTTATGTAATCGGATATATTAAAAAAACTCAAAATATTTCGAGATAATAGGGAGTACAGAAATGCATGAATTTCAGCATTTGATTTACTGCCACCTTTATGTATCGGTGTAACTTTTGCGATTTTCAGACTATTAGGGAAAGGAGACGGGCGAAAGTTCATACAAAGTTGGGCCTGACGTTACAGTAACAATTACTGCATTATTTAATTTAGATATTAATACCATTTCAAAAAAACTAAAATAATTCCGACTGCTTCATAGTAGAAAAAAAATATAGGGTGTTATGGGGTTAGTCCAAAAATAATGTTGTTGCTTCTTAAAATTATTTTTAACCTAAGCTCTCACGTTATATTTTAAGAAAATAATTATTAGTCTTTATTGTAGACTAGAATATAACATAATTTATTGTGGAACATTAACATATTGAGGACTCAGACGCCGTCCAACTACATTCTAGAGGTTTGAGATAATTATAAAAAGCCGAGGGAGTATGAATTAAAAACACCTTCTCTTTTATTGATTTATTGATCGTCCACTTCATCACAAACTATTAAAATGTCGTCTAAAAACTGTGCAGGTGGTATTAAAATCTGTTACAGATGCCTTGACCAGCTTAGGTACCATATTATGGACATTACGTGACAACAGCAACCCACAGTTATTTTCTCTACCAAGCAATTACAAAAATATTGTTTTATAGCCTCTATACCATTAAGATGTTGAGCATGTTGATGATGAGCATGTTTTTGAGCTTACATGTCTCAATTTTATTCGACCTCTTAATATCTAAAATGAATGCATCACCAGCTTGAAAGTATTGAAGTAACATTAAACTCATGAATAATTATATCTGCATCTGATGTGGTAGTAGGATATGGGCCCATTACATCAACAATATAACCATCTGCACATACAATCATTAAAGGTTTTACTAAATTATTATACTTATGTAAACTATAAGTTCTTTTTCTTCATTACTACATTCACTTCATTTAAAATCCTTTGATATTGCTCTTTGGTGAAACCTAATCAATGGTGCACCAAACAGTCTTCCATATTTTGGATATTGATAAAATCAAGACCAGCATTTGAGTGACTTTCGATAACGATCTAACAACATTTTCTTAGTTGTAACAGGAACTCTATTCCTCTCTTGTCTCCTGCAAACTTCAATAAAACAGTGAGATTCGGTTTCTACAGCTCATAAATAGTCTGGTAACACTATGCCTTCACTCGACCTGGGTGTAGCCTGTGAAGTTAACTGCGAAGTCAATTCCTCGTGCTATGACATTACCATACAGTAGTACCTACATATAAAAATAATAAAAAGCAACTGAGCCCAATAAAAACTTACAGTACAAGGCAAGATCCATTCACAAATAACTGCATGAATCCTTCTTTCTCGTTCAATGTGAGTACGCAATAAATGAGATCTTGCACGTAACACTGAAGGTCCACAGTTGACATACACTTAACAATGTCCAGTTGTTGAAGATGAAAGCTGCTCATCCATGCCCAAAGAATTTATGAATAAATCCCTGCATCCTTGGCAAATGTGATGAGAACCTGTTGACCTATAACAATATCAATAGTTTGTTACTTACAGTTTTCGCAAAGAAATAATATAAGTACATGTTAGTGAGACTCAGCTAAAACATTGTATTTGTAGAACAAAGCACTGGCCACTGCAGAGCACTGGCCACTGCAAAGCACTGGTATAAACAACAGTGCGAAGAAGACAGTGATTATAAAACCGAAGCAAGCCAAACTCATTTGTGATTACATTAAGATTATTATATTGATAAGCTTTCATACAATGACAATATCCTATTGTTGCTTAAGTAAATTGCTCAATGCCTGATATTAATATAAAACCTTTAGTACGTAAAGATTTTGTGGCTGCGTGTCTTTTAACTAACAGAACTTTTTTGAAATAAATGCCTTTAATTGATGATCAAACCATCCAGTAAATCTTGTGTTGAAATAGTAATATTAGAATAATAATGAAGCAAAATGTGAACTTTTAATAAAATAAACTACTTACCAATCGAGGTGCAACCTATTGCTGAATAACTGAAAGAATGCCTTGCCTATTTGGTGTAATCCTATAGAAGGATTACGTCGCCAAGTACACACTCATTCTATCGTATATCATACTTCGAAATCCGGTAGATGAGGCTGAGGTAACTCGAGTAGGCAAGTTGTCTTAAGAAATGCGTGGGTCGTTAAAAGTTAAAGTAAATATCCGTTACACGTAGCCAATGTCGCTAAAGAATACTAATCGAATAATAATTACAGCACACGAAAACACAACAGAAAGTATCCACTACCACAAGTCAAGCTCAGAGCTCTGTCTGACATTGACATGAGTTCTACTTTGTTGCCTGTATAAGAAAATATGATGATCGATTGTTAAATCGATTTATTAATCAATTCATTTAATTTATTTTTACGACTTGTTTAGAAACGTTGTTAAATGGCACTGGGTAAACATTACTTATTTTAAATAAGATTTTTTACTTATCTAAAGAAGAAATTATCTTATTGGTATATAAAGAATTAATGTATTATTATGAATTCGATTAATCGATTAACTTATTTCATCTGGCAACATTGTTTGTATGTGAAAATAAGGAAGTCAGTGTTTTTTCTATTAAATATTTAATTTCTTATCCCATGATAAAACTGCTTAATATTTCATGATTAACTACAAAAACACTGCAAGAAATATTGACAAATATTTCAATCGTGTAACGTTAGGCCCAGATTCGCCGGTCTCCTATCCATGCATTAAACAAGAATTTATGCACTTACTTAAATTATTCTTAATAAGGTTCTTAACACATTTTATCGTCTTTGCATTAAGTCCGTCTAAACCAGCACTGGTGTTGACTTCAAGATCATCCACAATTTTTGCTACTTCACCAGCGGTAGTTGGTGTAAGTTCCATTATCTGACTATGAATCTGATTCTGTGGTAGTGTGTTTGTTAAACTATTATGGTATTTACCAGGGATATTATTTGCTAATTTAGAACCTATTGTCGAAAAGTAAGAGTTAAATGTTCACGTATTTGTATTTTGTCCATTGCTAGGCCATCAAGTATTTCCGGAGCACGACTAACCTTTGCTTCATTACAGGTGAGGTTATTATACAATTCCTGTGTTACTGTTCATAAATAAGTGATGTAGTAGATCATGAGCAGTGGCGGATTTGCCCTAAGGCCCAGTAGGCCCGGGCCTAGGGCGGCCAGATATTAGGGGCGGCCCATCGTGACAAAAATATCACTGATGATATCAAGAAATAACTCAAAGTACGTACCTATATATTTTCAACGTTCACGCACATTATGGCGGGCCGCACTGCACCGCATCGTATAGGAATAATAACTTAAAACCATTTAAAAATATGTCCAAATAACTAATTGAAACGCGTCGTTGAATTTAGCGGCGCCAACCCGACTTATAGTTAACTGAATTTCTGAACCGATTTCGATAAAAGTTGGCAATAAAGTAAATTCATTATGTAGGCTATATGATGGGTGCTGAGAAAGGGGCGGCTGATAGTTACTACATGGCCTGGGGTCTAGGGCGGCCAAGACTGCAAATCCGCCACTGATCATGAGTCTGATGGTTAGCTTTGCAAGAACGAGTGGTGGTCAGTCAGGTAAGTATGCCAAGTATCTACTCAGTTAACTTGGTGATAATAATAGTTTTAAGGTAAAAGTAGGCCACGTGCCACGATCGCCACACATTGGGTGCCCGAGACCGAGGCAGGCCTAAGAAACGCTGTCGTGACGATTTGGACTCGTTCCTGACCGATTGGCCGGCGAAGGCACAACGCATGGAAAACTGGAAATGTATGGGGGAGACCTTTGCCCAGCAGTAGGACAAAATAAGGCAGCAAAAAAAAAAAAAGAATATGCACACATTTTAAAACAAGTGAATATTATTAAACTGATCAATATTCTACCCTTCAGCAGATAAGCCCATTCGACCCAGCAGTTGCTAAATAATGCCTTATGAACTGAAGACAGTAAAAGAACACCGCTTCTACTTGATTTGATCACATCAATCCTGGTAAGTATTCAGTATTGCACACACTTTTTTTGGCTAAAATACATACTATGGAACAAATAAATTGGAGCATGGAATTAATAAATGCTACAGCTCATTGTACTCAAAATAATTGATTGAAACGAGTACCTACTATAAGTAAATCAAACCGCTATACATACTTATTGAAAGTACTACATTACTATACTGATGATAATCACAAAATTATTTCAATTGATTGTAAAAAATATATTTGGATGAGTGTAGGAATGAAATAAATCAAATAGTAATAAATGCTTACAATGTCCAGCGGTGGTGGCGTGCAGTCCACACACATCCGACTGCGTTCCGTTCAAGCGTTCCGTTGCATCAAGAAAAATGTAGCAAAAATGTATTAGCATAATGATTTGATGTGATGCAAATGAATAAATTATATTTATTTATTTGTATAAGTACACCCTAAACACTTAATAAAGTAAAATACTTGAAAGATTTATCATTCGATTTTTTTTCCAGCAGACCTGCTACAGGAGAATTTAATGACAGACATAGCATCGATTTACATCTATGAGACATAGACATAGTGTGTAAAACAGTACCTAAAAAGGAAAACTTAAATTAGACTACAGCAACCTAAACACACATAATTTTATCAGCTTAAAATAAACGTACATACACTTCTTAAATAAATACATATTATATCAATTACAATAATTTTAATTTTTCTTGTTTGCAAGAGTCATGCGCAATTTGTGTGTGTAATATTTATATTACAAGGTTTGTATCTTGTACTGTGGGTTATCTAACAATCTAGATGATGGGACATTACTGTGTGGGTCTATCTGGCAGGCCCCAACGAGATTTATCAACAGGTTTACATAAGGCCATCATTTTTTACCTATAGAAAATAAATAAGATGTATTTTGTACCTCAACAGTTTTTGATTAAACGACGTTTCTATGAAGTGTCTTGCTAGCGGGCCCCTTGTGATTATTGTTATTATATTTTCAGATCGCCCAGTAGTGCTCGGAGTTAGAAACTATTATGTACCTTACAAATCCAAAATTCCGACTTTCTGAGAGCTATACCTACTTTAGAAGATATTCGTTACTTAGACAAACGTCCAGCCAGCGGGCCGCTTTTTTAAATTATCATAGAATAGCATTTTTTTTTTTTTAAACGTTGCCCCACACTAAGAATTTTTTCCTGTATCGTGGGTGCGTTTACAAACATAGAAACTCACATACACTAACACCCAGACCCGGAACAACTACTTGCAGATCATACAAATATTTGTTCCGTGCGGGGATCGAACCCGCGACACGCTGCGCAGCAGTCGATCGCTCAGTCACTGCGCCAACCGTGTCGTCGGCATTAGGAGCTTGATACTATTATGTACCTTACAAATCCAAAATTTCGATTTTCGCGAATTTTACTAGGTCCGTTGGTTGAATACTTATTTAGATAACGAATAAATTCTAAAGTATAGCTCACAGAAAGTCGAAAATCAAAAAATGTCGAGGTGAATACATCTTATTTATTTTCTATAGGTAAAAATAATATCCTTATGTAAACCTATCACCTGTTTATAAATCTCGTTGGGGCCTGCCAGATAGACCCATACGATATTACTACCTATGTGCTTTTTACGTATTATGTTTATAGGTAAACGAACACTGAATAAGTACCTACTTGCGAGCACAAATTTTATGAAGTTGCTCAATCTCACCTTTCAAGTAAAATCAATTTGTTGAAAACAAAATGTAGGTCTAAAAGCATTGAAATAAATGGGTACTAATAAATTATTGTTTGTGAATACGAATAGGCTTAAGGACATGGGCCTCCAATGACGGAAGAAAAATAGAACCTTAGTGTGATATCTATGCAGCGCCTGGCGCGCATGCGCGACGTGAAAAAGTTCACTCCACCGGATTCTCGTTACCTTGGCAACAGCATTTCACCTCGGCGAGGTGCAGTGCGCCCAATGCGCGCGCTGTGTCAGTTGAACTAGTATTAATTTATGATGTTGATTAAGATTTGATGAATATTATTTTATTATTGGCAACGTTTAGTTAAGTAGCGCACATCTTTTAAATTTTTTATGATTTGATAAACACACAAATCGTATAGATAGGTAAAGCGCATATCATCACGTTTGGAGTTTGATTGCATTTAAGTCATCAGCTGACAATAGGTTCTTAATAAAACAAACAATGTAAGCAACTATGCGCAAACTACGAAAAGGCGCTTTGTAGCAGCTATAGGTACCTATTGGTATTGCATTTTATTATTTTTTATATTATTTTTTTCTGCGCATTCGTGCCGCGTTACATACCTACAGGTTACAGGAATTACCTAAAAGTACCTATTGAAATAAATAGGTACTAATTATTGTCTCTGAATACGTAAAACAAACATAGTGCGTAACAGCGCGGCTGCGTGGCGTGATCACTTCATCCGATTCTTTATTATAGAATCGGATGAAGTGATCGCGCGCATGGTCACCATGGTAACCACGCGTGTTATTTTCTTGGCGACAACACTTCAGTGATGTGATGTGCGCGCGCTATAAGTGTCAGTTTTACTTGGCTTATTTATGATGATGATGAATAAAACATTGTAGGTATTTATTGGACGTTAGTATTCAAGTACGTGACACGTTACAAGTTAAATAAGTGTAGGTACATAGTAAGTAAAAAAAACCTTAATGTGATAGTGTCTGCCTAGCACGCAAGCGCAATTCTTACCACTTCAACGTGGTGAAGTGATTCGGTATACGCGCGCTGCATGACGTCAGCTGTTGAACTTAAGAATTTTTTAATGATTTGATGAATATGATTTTATTTGTGAGTGTTCTAGGTCTCACACTATGTGCACTGGATTGGAGTACACTGGAGTGGAGGTACTACGTTGTTCACTGAATAAAACTCTCGGTGACTTGACGAATATCATTTACTTGTTCAATATAAGATCTGGATACAAACTGAATATGACTGAATAAACATAAATGCCCTATACTTATGCTAAATAACATAGGCGCAAGTAGCGGCGGTAGTGTTCGTTATTAAAATAAATTAAGAAATAAAATTACTAAAAATAAACAGGTGTTCGCGCGCAATTCTAGGTCCACCAATCACAGAGAAGCAGAGGCGTCTCGAAAGTTGAACAGGTTTCGACATGTTCGAACCTGTCGGTCGATTCTGTAAAAATGTTAACGTGATGCTTAGGTGAAGTGAGCGTGAAGTGAGCTGTCACTGCCACAGAATCGACCGGCAGGATGCTAGGGATTAACACTATTGACAGTTCACTTCACGCTCACTTCACCTAAGTTTCACGGTGATATTTTTACATAATCGAACGGCTGCTCTGACTTGACCTAGAGATGAGTACAATCATGACAAAGTTCTTAATGCCTAATATTATCAAACTTACAACTATGGGAACAATTTTATATGTGAATATTATTATTTACAACATAATAATAATAATAATAACATTATCTCCGGTTGTTCTCGTCTAGCTAACGAAGAGTACTTGCATAGACACAACCTTGTAGCCAGGATTATCCACCAGCAACTTGCTCTGAAGTACAGTCTTGTGGAATCTGAAGTGCCGTACTATAGGTATGCGCCCGACCCAGTTCTCGAAAATGGAAATATCACTTTGTACTGGGATCGATCCATCATCACTGACAGGACTATTGTTGCCAATAAACCTGATATAGTGGTGGTGGATCGAGTAGAGCGGCGCACAATGATTATTGACATCACGGTCCCGCATGACGGGAACCTCGTGAAAGCCGAAAAAGATAAACAAATCAAGTATCTTGACTTGGCTCGCGAGGTTGTCGACATGTGGGATGTGGACTCAGCGATCATTGTGCCGATAGTCGTATCAGCCAATGGTTTAATTGCCAAGAGCCTCGACCAACACCTAAGGAGGCTCTCGTTGGGCAGCTGGATCAAGGGCTTGATTCAGAAAGCGGTACTTCTGGACACGGCTCGCATTGTTAGGAGGTTCCTCTCTCTGGAGCCCTGACCGCCGGTAGCTTGGACCCTGTTCCCGATACCGGTGGGCTACTATTTTTTATATTTTTAAATGTTTTAATTTTTTATATTCTAATATTTAAAAATATAATTTATAAGTATTTAAAATGTAATAAAGGAAAATAATAATAATAACGTGTCAACGTGTCGGCCCAATGACTGTCGGATCAGGTGCGGGTCATCCAGCGTAACCATATGCTGGATGACGCCATACTTGATCGACTACGCGTCGAATCACAGAATAGAGAATTCACCCAGTGCTACACCGCGACCCGACCACGTTGGTAAAGAGGATGATGACGGGGTTATATCTGTGAGTTCCCAATGCAATGTACGTTTGAGGAGCGCTTTGGAGGATGCTTTCCGTGAGTACCGCTCCACTCCACCTGAACTTAGACCACGTTTACCTCGTTTGCCCATGCACAAGAAAAACAAGGCGCTGGTGTGTACTCTAGACTCGCTGCTGTCAAATTGTATTGACGCCAGCAAAGACCTCGCCGATACCCACTCGATCTTGTACTGTGCAGCTGTAGCGGCATGTCGTGTAGCTCATGTTAAATTTCCCAACAGTGACAGAGCTCCACGACCAAAACCAGCTGTACCAGCTTGGCAGTGTAGAATTGAGCGTCGTATCGGTGAGGCTAGAGTGTTCATCGGCAAGCTCATCTGCTTCAGGGAGGGCAATACTCGCCCTAAAGTGATGCGCTTTGTGAGGCGGGCGTTCTCGGGTACTGATATTAGCTCTCGAGATTATCTGACCCGCGTCACAGAGCGTATCGACCTCCTGAAGCAGAAGGTCTGTGCTTGGGCAAACCGTATTCGACGATACAGGCGGAGAGTTGAGCGGTACACTCAGAATCGCACATTCCAGAGCGATGTAAGGTGGGTTTACAGGGCTTGGGAGCGACTGGATCAAGGTGTGATTGACACGCGCCTGCCGGATGATGACGCCATGTGTTCGTTCTGGCGAAGCATCTGGTCGGCGCCTGTCAATCACACCGAAGGAGATTGGACTAGGAAGATCGAGCGGGCGTGCGAGGGAATACCAGAAATGGGGGCACTTACCATCAGCCCCCAAGATGTAGCTTGTGCAGTCCGTCCGTTGCCTAACTGGAAATATCCAGGGCCGGACGGGCTGCACAACTTTTGGATAAAGTGGTTCCAGAGGTCACACGCCCGATTGGCATCCCAGTTTCAGTCAGCCTTAGAATCAGGGTCGCTGCGACAGGAATAACCCACCTGCTCCATAAAACAGGTAGTACTGCGGAACCCAAAAATTATAGGCCGATCACCTGTTTACCGACGGTCTATAAAGTTTTTACATCCATTTTGAGAGCTAAAATTAACAAACATATAGACACCAACTGCATCATGTCTGCCTCTCAAAATGGATGTAGGAACGGGTCCCGCGGTACTAAGGAGCTGCTCCTCATTGATATGGCCATTAGCCAACAGGTTCGTCGTTCCCGAAGGGATCTGTCGACATGTTGGATAGATTATAAGAAGGCCTATGACTCGGTGCCCCATACATGGCTCATGAGGGTGCTGGAGTTGTATAAAGTAGATGCAACTCTACGCACCTTCCTGATGTCAATGAAGGACGGTTTTTCGCTATCCAGGATGTCGACATATCCAGAGGAATAGCGAGCCGATACGGATCGAGCGAGGTATATTTCAGGGCGACAGTTTGAGTCCACTTTGGTTCTGCCTAGCCTTGAATCCTCTTAGCACACTGCTGGAGGAATCAGGACTAGGCTATCGATTAAGGAGAGGTGGTCAGGTTATATCTCACCTCCTTTACATGGATGACTTGAAACTCTTTGCCCCCAACAATTTGCAACTGGTGGAGCTACTGAAGGTAACCGAAACTTTCAGTAGTGCTATCAGGATGGAATTTGGTGTGGACAAATGTGCGTTCATGCATGTAAAGCGAGGGGAGATTGTGGAATCTGGGGGAACCCAACTCTCGGACTCCATACAACTAAGATCCCTCTCCTCAATCGAAACCTACAAGTATTTGGGTATGTCGGAAGCGTTAGGTATCAACGCTGCTGACATGAAGCAATCGCTGAAGGAGCGCTTCTTTGGCCGCCTGAATAAAGTATTAAATAGTCTTTTATCAGGCGGAAACAAGGTGCGCGCCTTCAACGGTTGGGTCATGCCGGTTTTGATGTACTCTTTCGGCATACTCAAATGGACCCAGACGGAACTTGACGCCCTGGATAGGAGGGTCCGCACACTGCTGACTGTAAATCGGATTCATCACCCACGTTCATCGGTGATGAGACTGTATATCCCGCGGAAGTGTGGAGGTCGAGGCTTCTTAAATGCTAAGACCATGCACAACCGTGAGGTATGCAGTCTCAGGGAATACTTCCTAGAAGCCGACGTGGGGATGCACCGAGATGTGGTCTCAGTGGACAAGGGCCTTACCCCGCTATCCTTGGCTAACGAGAACTGGCGCAAACCTATAGTATTAGATATATTTATATTTATTTATATATACTTTATTGTACACCATAAAAATACATAACAAAAAAATACTTAATCAAACACTACAAAATATACAATGGGCGGCCTTATCGCTTTCCGCGATCTCTTCCAGGCAACCTTAGAATGGACAGTGATTTACCTGGACATAAAATGGGGCTGTCGTTGGTGCAAATTATAAGTATACAATATACTAGAATAGATACATAGATAAATACATATCCTAAATAATAGATACATAAATACATACATACTAAATATATACGTATAAGCAGCGAAAAAAAAACAAAAAATAAAAAACTAGATAATTACAGTTATGAGAACAAGATCACAACGACAAGTAATGTTCCTTCACGAGCCTCTTAAACACAGGTAATGATTGCGCACGCTTTATTTCAACTGGCAATGCATTCCATAAACGAGCAGCCTGGACAGTGAAGGATTTGTCGAAGAAAGTTGTGGAATGTATAGGCATTCTAAGCTTCAAGTTATCTGATGACCTTAAAAATACACACTAATGACCGTAGGGAGGTATGGCAGAGCAAAGAGCTTCACGGGCGTTTTTACCGGGCCTTACATGGGCCCGATGTAGACCTACTAGCGTCCGTATCCTGGCTGCGATTCGGTGATCTCTTTGGGGAAACCGAAGGTTTTGTCTTTGCGATTATGGATGAAGCTATGATGACGAATAACTACCGGAAATATATTGTGAAGGACGGCACGGTTGACATCTGTCGGGCATGCCACCGTCCGGGGGAATCAATCCGACACATTATCTCTGGCTGTTCTCGTCTGGCTAACGGGGACTACTTGCATAGGCACAACCTTGTGGCCAGGATTATCCACCAGCAACTTGCTCTGAAATACAGTCTTGTGGAACCGGAAGTACCATACTATAGATATGTGCCCGACCCAGTTCTCGAAAATGACAATATCACGTTGTATTGGGATCGATCTATCATCACTGACAGAACTATAGTTGCCAATAAGCCAGACATAGTGGTGATAGATCGATTAGAGCGTCGCACAATGATTGTTGATATAGCGGTCCCGCATGACGAGAACCTCGTGAAAGCTGAAAAAGATAAACAGATCAAGTATCTCGACCTGGCCCGCGAGGTTGTCGACATGTGGATACAGCAGTCATTGTGCCGATAGTCGTGACTGCCAATGGCATAATAGCCAAGAGCCTCGACCAGCACCTAAGGAGGCTCTCGTTAGGCAGCTGGATCAAGGGCTTGATCCAGAAAGCGGTGCTTCTAGACACGGTGCGTATCGTCAGGAGATTCCTCTCTCAGGAGCCCTGACCACCGGTAGCTTGGACCCTGTTCCCGATACCGGTGGGCTACTATTTTTTATATTTTTAAATGTTTTTGTTTTCCGTTTTCTTTTTATAAAAATATTTAAAAATGTAAATTATATGTAAATAAATGAAATAAAGGAAATAATAATAATTCCTTTATTTCGCAAAAAAACTGAACAATAACACTAGTAACGCTAAGAGGTGTGTTACCAGTTTCTTTTTCAAAACTAGCGTAATTTGAACTCTGGTACTCAAAGTAAGATCTAACTTGTGTTATGAGTACCAGTGTTCCAACAAAAGTTATTATACAAAGGTACACATGTTCCCACGAGGGACAGCAGGGGCCATAGTGCAGTTTCATTGTCACAGAGAAATGAAGTAAAAAATATAAAACAGTAAAAATTATACAGAAAATAAAGTGGACAACGTATGTAAGTGTGTGAGGGTGAGTGAATGTTTAGGGATGTGTAATATAATATAATATATAATATATTCTTTAATTCGGACTACACATACAAGTACACACAATCCATATGGTATTAGTAACAATGACTTAAAAAACTATGTTAGTAAACTTTTACAAAACTAAAAACAATTAAAATTGACGTGGCCCAACACACGTTGGCACATGCCTCCGTACCCAGTGCCTTATAAAGGGACTGTCTACTTTGTCTAATAATGTTTTCAGGATGCTGTTGGAGCTTCCGCGCAACCTACCCATTATTGACGCTGTTCTCTTTCTTATAATGGCATGAAAATCGTCAACACGGGCTTCCGCGAACATCTGCGAAGCACTGCAGAAGCGCGGAAGCCCCATCAACATCCTGAACCCATTATTATACTGTACGCGCAGGACGTTGTAGGCTCTCTGTGTATATTTCACCCACAAACTGCACGTGTAGAAGGTTTGGCAGTACGCCTTGAAAAGCGAGACTTTAACATCCCCACTACAACGCGCAAACCTGCGGGCTACCATATTACATCGAACCGCCAACGCCCTGCGCTCCCTCTCTATATCAGCATCGTCAGATAAGTCCTCCGTGACTACATGCCCTAGGTACTTAAGCTGTTTGACTCTCTGTAGTGTCTTACCGCTTAACGTCACTGGAGGAACATTATCCAACGAGCTTGCCTTTGATGTGAAAATCAAAAGCTCACTTTTTTTTACATTATATGTGAGTCCATGTGATGCAGCATATGACTCACAAACACCCAACAACTTCCTGAGCGCGCTGATTGATGGACTCAGCAAGACCATGTCGTCTGCGTAGCTGAGATTATTCACCATAGTACCATCGATCGAGCAACCGACGTTGGTCTCGGTGAGCTCACCAATCAACTGGTCCATATATACATTAAACAGGGTCGGGGACGTTAGTCCACCCTGTCTAACACCACACTTCAGGACATAATTGTCAGAGTGAGCACCCGCCCATCTAACACTGTTAATCTGCGAGCTATACCAAAACTTTAGTACATTAATAAGCTCCTCAGGTACCTCTAGAAGTTTAAGCTTCGACCAAAGTTTGGTATAACAAACCATGTCAAAAGCCTTGGAGAGGTCGAGGAAAGCAGCATATACTGGCGTTTCCCTATCTGTGTAGTACTTGACCGTCTGCTTAAGCGCCAGAATAGCGGTCTCAGTTGATAGCGCCTTCCTAAAACCAAACTGAGCATCACTCAACTTTAAATACTCACCAAGCCGGCGCTCAAGCAGACCATCAAATACCTTTCCAACCATAGCGGCCAAAGAGATGGGCCTGTAGTTGGTTTTATCCGCTATGTCGCCTGTTTTATTTTTAACAACAGGCACCACCACGCTTTCCATAAGCTCTATTGGTAGATAGGTATGACGGATACAAAATGCATACAACATTGCTAGAACCCGGTAAATGTGAGGTCCCGCATGTAACAGATGCTCAACACCAAGCCCATCGTGACCCGGCGACTTCCCTCTCGACAAACTTACTACCACTTTCTTCACCTCCTTAGCAGTAAACCCAAGAGGAAACACCGCTGGCACTCTAGCTTCATCCGTACACCTAGCATCTGTCAACGAGGAAGATACCACAAAGTGTTCTTTAAAAATGCTAGCTATGCGTCTCGCATCCGTCTCACCATCAACACTCACGGGTAGGCCCGTTCTAGGATTCATCCTACCAGTTTGTTTCCAGAAACTCTTAAAATCCTTTTGTTCGTGGCTGATTCTTGAAATGATTCCTACTCTGTTTCATTGCAATACAAATGGGGCCATCTGAAGGCATTCCACAGGATTTCCATAATTGAAACTTCACACGGGCCTCAGTGTGAGCGCTTTTAACGTACTTATTCCACCCTATTACATGCTTGCCCTTCCCAACCCCTCCAGACTCATAACTTTGCACAGCGGCTTCCTGTAGTGTTCTGACAGTTTTTTGGTATAGCTCGTCGATTACCAACCTATGCCTTACATCAGTACACATGTTATCACAGCATTCACTGAGTTTGGATGGAAAGTCTATGCTTCTTAAAACTGTATTACATAAGTATTGGTAGGTATTAATTTGTTTATTATTTCGCTCTCCCCAGTGTATCTCGGTATTATTAGAGGCCGTATAACATAAAACAGACTTCACTCTAGTTACCTTAAGGTTACACTTTATTTTCAAAGGAAAGTGGTCGGACCAGTACACATCATGACAAATCGTGACATCACTAACCGACTGCCACGCAGCTTCAGTAACTAAGCAATGATCCAGCCAGCGCCTCGAACCATGTGCATCGCTTATAAATGTATAGCTGTCACTGCCTTGACCAAGCGTAGCTACATCAGCGCATACCCATTCCTGTTCTAAACAAAAATTTTGCAAATCTTTGCCAAATAATTCACCGGGGTGAGCATTAAAGTCACCTAACATGAACACAGACTCAATATCACATGCTTCAATCGTAGCTACAATCTCGCTCAAACACTCATCAAATTCTGAAATGTTCTCTAGACAGTCAGTAGGCATATACACACTAAAACACAACACCTCTCTATTCGCAATAGTGGCTCTTATAGCAATAATGCGATCACTTTTGCACGGCACAACAGATACTGTGGTGAAAGCATTTTTACGCCACAGCAAAGCTACTCCGCCATAGGGCCTACCTCTCAATACACCAGCTGATAAGTCAACGGCCGACTTACCCGTGTACATGAAGTCACGATGTATCTCCGCAAGGATTGGTATGTCAGACTGTAATAGCCAGGTTTCCTGTATAGCTACAATATCTGCTGATTCACATAAAGATTTTATGCACTCACACGACCTCTTGATGCCTTTGCAATTAAAACTTATTAGTGTTAAATTACAGTCTTCATTATCCATTTTTATTCGTGTTATTCCCTTTTACCAATGTCTGGACAGAGTATTTATCTCTATTACTAAAATGTACATATCGCCTGAATGCTACCCCCTCTGGCCAAATATTTTCATCCATAAATAATGATAATTTACTTACAGGAATATCAAATTTATAAGCCACATACTGTTTAGGCTCTTTCATCCTAATCTTGGCTAACTCAACCGATACGCTAGTTTTCTCAGATATGTACTTAACAATGTCATCCATCGAGGCACCCCTGTCCACCTTATAAATATAGAAAGGTATCAACATTTCTGCTGCCTTAAAACTTCCAGTAGTAGACAATCCCTTGCCCATATTTCCTATAAAACGATTTTTACTTTTACTCTTATGACGAGTCGCCGTAATCCAGCCATCAGATTCCTGTTTATTAGACTCATTACTAATAGACCTAATTACATTCGCGTACGTTTTAGAATTATCTCCAGTATTATTATGTTCCACAGTTTGTGACAACGACGGCGCACTCGCTAATAAAACCCGTTCGTTATCAAGTTTTGTACTGCATCCCTCCTCGCCTACATGCTTCGTTAGAACGAGATCGCTGGTATTCTCGCTTCGCTCGGATCCTGCGCGAGCGAGAGGGCTTGCAACGTTATCGCCTAGCTGGTGCGCGACGGGTAGATGCACCTGACCTTGAGAGACCTTGACTGGTTTTGCAACAATTTTTTTCTACCGGCACAGGTGGCTCGACGATCAGCTGATTTGTATTATTGTTTACAAACTCTTTACTCGAAACCGTGGAAATACTATCACATAAATAACTTTCCAATATACAATCACCGTCATTTGTATTCTTATAATTTGTATCCAAACAAGATGGTGTTCTAGTAAAATTACAATTAGTACACAATTCTACCTTCAAACTCTCAAGGTCTTCTTTTGTCGTATAATTGTTCTTGACAGTATCTAATTCACGACGAAGTATCAACAAATCCTTTAACAACCTAGTTACGTCTATGTGGTCGAAGGTAATTGGTGGTAATTTTTGTATCTCACGGGCAACGAATATTGGTATTATTTCTGGATCTGTAGACTTGAAAAGATCTATGATATCTTCTACATCTCGTGCAGTTTTTCCTTTATTCTTTCGTTGTATCATACGCTTTGCACTTGGAATAGCTTGAAATAAAAGCGATTTAGCTCTATTTACTTCTTCATCCTTGAAACCACCAACACATAACTGCACTAGGCTCACATTGTCTATCACTTCAAGCTTATTTTGAATAAAGCAAAGTACTTCACTGATTACAATATTGCAATTATTGCACTTAACAACGTCCGAAGACATTATAACAACACTAAGGTTATTAACCTCTCGATCTTGGGTCAGTGACACATCCGATCGCGCTCTCGGTCACGACTAGACTCCGATATTTAATGTAATGTATGTAAATGTAATTTATGTATGTGTAGTGTATGTATGTGTAGTGTATGTATGTGTAATGTCGTAAGTTTAAAATAATTAGACTTGAATGAGAAATTGTGTATAAGTTACAGTAAGTGACTAAGTAGATATCTTAAGCAGATGTTCGGTGTCTTCGTAATGAAGTTTTTGTAGCCATCCTTGAACACTTTTCTTACATTCGCACCTAGTCATTGGATAAATGTTGCAGTTTTTGTTTACGATATTGTACAGGTGGTTGCTTATAATATTGTAGTGACGTTGAGCAAGAGCTGTTCTGGAGTATTGGTTGGTACAGATTTGATATTTCCTACGGTTTAGTGTGTAGTTTGCAAGGAATGGGAGAGTAGAGTGTTTTCGTAGCACTATTTGTTGGATGAAAAGTTGGCGCACTGTAAGTACTTGACAATTTTCGTAGAGTTGTGTAGTAGGGTATCTGTAGGGCTTGAAGGTCATAACATTTAAGACGGCTCTTTGTGCTCGTTCCAGCTGCAAAATATGAGTTTTGGCTGCTCCACCTCAGGCAGTTGTGCAATATTTTAGGATTGAGTGATCAAGTGCACAGTAAACATTTTGTAGTGTCTCAATGACAGCAGAATGTCTGAGTTTCTTCATTATAGAGACAAGTCTACGTACTCGCACAGTCAATGTCCGAAGGTGGAGTTTCCAGGTCAGTTGATTGTCGATTTGTACCCCAAGATATTTAACATTATCCGTCCGGATAATGTGAGGACATGAGCAAGAAAGGCGAGGGGCAGTTACCGGACAGTTGTGGACTTTAAGATTAAAAGATTAATCCTGGTTTGGTTGGGAGGAGGCTTTTATAGAAAATGTCATGTACAAGGTCTTGTTAGGATTCAAGGTGAGAAGGTTGCTAGTTAACCAGTTCATGAAGGTCCTAAGACCCTGTTCAGCGCATTCAAATGCGTGTGTCCAGCTGTCCCCATGTACAAGCAATGCAGTGTCATCGGCGTAGGTAAAGACTGAGCAAATGGGAAGGGAGAGTCCGCAGAGCGCGTTAATGTATATTAGGAACAAAGTCGGCCCAATCACAGAGCCCTGAGGCATGCCGTAAACAATGGAATTGCTGTCACTAACAACATTATCAATCTTAACGCACTGGGTTCGATCAGATAGGTAGTCATGAAAAATTTTGAGGGCGTGACCACGAATTCCCAGACCCTCCAACTTCCGCAATAGGTGAGGAACAGACACGGTGTCGAAGGCCTTGGAGAGGTCTAGGAAAATACCCAGACATTTTTTTCCCGAGTCAAGGAGGCCGACAGTATCATCCACAAAGCATCCAACCGCATCATCGGCTGACCTTCCAGCCCTAAAACCATACTGATTCGGAGCAAGAATCTTGTGGGATTCAAGATATTTAGTAAGGCGATTATTCAATATTTTTTCTAAAATTTTAGAGATGGAAGGCAGTACCGAGATGGGCCTGTAATTATTGACATCGCGACTGTCCCCAGCCTTATAAATTGGATGCACCAGTGCTTTTTTAAACACCTTAGGAAAACGACCTGACGAAACTGAGCAATTACAAACATGAGTGGTAACTGGAACTAACACTGGGCAGCAGGATTTGAGTATTTTTGAAGATATGCCATCCCAGCCAACCGCGCAGTCTGTACGCAGACCAAGAATTATGCTTTGAACCTCGGCTTCATCAGTAGGCCATAGAGCAAATGAGTGTGGTGACTGTGTAGTTTCTGTCTGTACCGCAGTATATGGCGCTCTTACTATCAGTTTTTCTGCCAGACATTTGCCAATATTTGAAAAGAAATCATTGACACAATTTACGGCCGTGTATTGTCAGGAGATACGCTAAGTAGTTCAGTGGGTGTGGACAATGGGCGTTTTGTATTTGTTAGTTGTTTGATAATGTTCCAGGTAGCTTTGGGGTTGTTTTTGGCACTTTCAAATTCAGATTTTTATATGCTATTTTCAGGTTCTTTAGTAATTTGTTGCAGAAGTTGCGGTATCCAGTGAAGGTTATTTTTAGGATATAATTATTTGGTTCTTTATTAACTTCAAGATTCATTTCATCCCTGTTTCTGATGCATCGTAAGACGACGTGTGTTTTGACGAGCTAATAATAACTTTCGTATGTTTATCAACCATCGTCTTTAAAGTAGAGACCAGGAGTCCAGCGGCCTCATCCGCCTCCAGTAACCCAGTAACAGCGCTAGAATTAAACTCGTTTATTTCTGCAATAACAGCCAAGTAATTTATTACCGTGCGCTTCCCTTTGGAGGCGGAAAATGCCGCCGAGCTTCCAAGACATAGTAAAACTGGGTAGTGGTCTGTAATTGCGGTGTCAAAGATAAGTGTGGATGATTTCAAATCAGATCTAACCATGACATGGTCGATACAGCTCCTTCCGCGTGTGGGGAATTGATGTGCTGGAAGAAGTCCATGTGAGGCAAGCAATCCATTGGTGCGATGTTAATATTCAGGTCCCCCATGATCACTAAGTTCTTAAAGTTTGTAACAGAGGTAAGGACATTGTCGAGACCACTAAGGAATTCGTCAATATTGTGATTTGATGGTGAACAATATAATCCTATAACAGACAGATTAAAATATTTAAAATTACATATTAATGTGTTAGAACCAGGTATAATAGGCTCAGAGAACTCATGTTGAAGTTCTTTTTTTATGAAAAAGATCACACCATCGTTTTGATGTTGTAGTCTCTTGGAATAGTAGCACAAGTAATAACGTAATATAACGTTAACGTAATATAACGTAATAACGTTTATTCAAAAATAAAAATTGGTATAATACAGTATAAATCTTAGAAATAATGTTGGTATTACAAAGTATGATGCCTGTACTAGGATAAACCTGTAACACAGGCGGCATGAGTTCTTACAATTACTATTTGGACAAATGATTTCTTAAACAATATTTAATAAAAAAATTAAGAATAGTGACATAGTTAGTTAATTTATTATGTTATAATCTACTTAAGTACTAATAATTAAGGGAAAAATTTATATATTATTTACGGAAAATACACAGTAGTTAGCACTTAGTTACACGATTATGATTGTGTTTGCAATATTATTAACTAGGTTGAGACAAATAATGCATAAATCTCCTTCAAGGCTACGTTAGATTTTTGAAGTGGTCGGCTAATGTGCTTAGACAGCGACAAATCGAAGGTAAGTAGGACAGTGCAGTGGCCAGGGATATTGTTGAGTCAGCAACAAGCGATATGACGCACTAGGTGCTCTCATAATCGATGGAGTTAATGTATCTGTATTCTGCTATTTTCCTAGCGGGACATTCAGCGTCTCCCGTTTTAAGTAACCTTCAAGTGAAGGAATAATTGGATCCTTCTTGAGCCAACATTCGGAAAGAACTATAATGTCGCATTGTAGGTTTAGTTTAAATAAGAACACCCCAAAGCTCTCAAAGTTATGAGTAACGCTTCGGATGTTAAGGTGTAGTATTTTTTGTGAGTTACCTCGTTTACCCAGCATATCAACAGCTAGTTGGGGCTTACAGTTATTGTGAGCCTGGTTATTACCGAAAGTGTCAAGTTCTTCCGATATATGGTTTATGTTGAGCATTAAGTAGAGTTATGAAGGAGTGCGCAATAGTAGTTCCTGGGTAAGTTGCTTTGCCTGACACTGATCTATGTGATTTACGTTATCTACATAATCAAACCTACTATTGTTTGAGTGGCCGTCCTGCACATTATTCAACGCTTAGGTAGTTTATCTCCAATAAAATAAAATAAAACATACATATCTACAAGTTGCTGCTACTTACTAAAGAAAATGCTCATCGACATAGTTAGTTATTATGAAGCCATTGTTAACTTATATTATTTAAACGCAATCAAGTGTTAATAGTGTGTAATTTAACCCCACACAGACTATGTGGGAACCTACCTAAACGATGTAGTCATTTAAATAAAAATGTGTATTTTATTGGAGATAACCTACATACCTACGCGTTGAATAAAATCATATTCATCAATTCGTTCAATTAATCATCAAATTCTTAAGTTCAACAGCTGACACTTGCAGCGTGCGCACAACGAATCACTTCACCACGTTGAAGCGGTAAGAGTCGCGCTTGTGCGCTGGGTAGACACTATCACATTGTGGTTTTTTTTACTTACTACGTACCTACATACTTATTTAACTTGTAACGAGTCACGTACTTGCGTACTAAATACCAACGTCCAATAAGTTCCTACCTTCAATCTTTTATTTATCATCATCTTATATAAGCCAAGTAAAACTGACACTTGTAGCGTGCGATCACATCACCGAAGTGTTGTCGCCAAGGAAATAACACGCGTGGTCACCTTACGGTAACCACTATTATAATATCATGGTGATTACCACGGTGACCACGCGCGTGATCACTTCATCCGATTCTATAATATAGAATCGGATGAAGCGATCACGCGGCGCAGCCGCGCTGTTACGCACTTTGTTTTTTTTTTCCTCTTTGACTGCCATGTCCATTATGCCTATACGTATTCGGAGACAATATTAGTACCTATTTATTTCAATACTTTTAGATATTTCAATGTCTCGGCCGATTCCTATAATTTACGGACCGTTATTAGTTAATATTAAGACTCTTGTATCTTTACCAATAATGAAGCAAAGTCCTCATACTTTTGCATGGTAGACCCTCCCATATGGAACTAGCTATCACAGGTAAAATAAGCTTATAAATCTATTTATATGCCCAGTTCGGCAACTAAAAATGTTGCCATTGGTAAGCATAACGATTCGTTATCGTTTATAGGAACCGAGCATAATCATACCGTTTTGTACATTTAAAAAGTCAGTTTATTGCCTAGATAGGTACATTTTGTTTTCAATAATTAAACAGTTTTTTTTTTATTAACTAGTTACGTACTAGGTACTACTTATTTGACCTGTAGGTATGTAACGCGTCACGCATGTGCAGTCAGAACATATATCAAATAAAATGCAATAGGTAAGTACCTACCAATAAATACAGCTGCTACAAAGCGCTTTTTAGTAGTTTGCGCATAGCTAGGTACTTCCATTGTTTCTTAAAGAACCAATTGTCATCTGATGTCAAAGTCAAAGTCAAACAACTTATTTCAATTAGGCACATAAAAGGCGAAGGCACTTATGAACGTCAAGTTTACAAAAAATAGAATTGATTCTAGTCGCCCCTTCCAAAAGGTAGTTTTCGTATGGAGAAGAATGGGCAAGAAACTCCACCGTTACTCTTTTAAAATGTTTTTACAATATTTTGTATACATTAATTATATAATTATATGTGAAGACTGCATGCATCTAGAATAAGATTACTATACCGCGATAGGTAAAAAAGAATGAAAAATAAAGCAATTACAGATAAATTAAATATGTGATAGATACATGGTGCTCACATATTTACAAACATTGTAAAATTATACGATATTCCTAACATTTTAACAAGTAATACTAATAAGTCAGTGTGTGAGTTCAAGAAATCACAGAATGTAAAATCTGTGTTATAAAAAATAACAAATACATAATTAAATAAGCAACCAGTTTGATTTTGTCTAGACTCTAAATTGTCCTATGGAGCAGGACCAGCATGTTTCCAAGCATTCTTATCTTGGATATAATCCTCTAATTTGTAACATGCTTGTTTACAGAGTGTACTTTTAATATGAGTTTTAAATTTTCTTTCATTTAATTGTAATATATCACAAGGTATTTTATTGTAACATTTAACACAGTACCCCATAAAAGATGTATGTACTTTAGATAATCTGAAAAATGGTTGATCTATTTTATCTATATTTCTACTATTAAAATGATGTCTATCACTTATTTTATTAAAGATATGTAAATTTTTTCTTACATACAGGGTGTTTGGCAGAACGTTGAACATACGAAAATGGTGGATAGGTGGGGTCATCTGCTACTTACTCAGCCCAAATTTTTTTGGCCCTGGCCCACGGGATATTTTTTAAAAAAAAATTTTGTCTTTCTTCTTCTTACACCACTTTCTTAACTTTAAAGTGTAATTTTTATTAAAAATGGGTAAAACAGGCAATATTTAGTATAATTTCAATCGATCATTTAATTTTCACCAACTTTGCAGTATTAAATTTCGTAAAACATTTCACTTTCCGTAAAGGTAGAGTTTCGTCAAAAATGTCCTACTTGAAAAAATTATGACATAACTCTTAAAGTTTTTTTTTTATAAAAGCAAATTACATACCATTAGAAAGCTCACACACTAGGGATGTTTTGCTAGAATTGGAACTCCTCAATCATTTTTTGTTTTTTTTTAAATGCAAGTTGAAATTAAGATTTAAGTATTTTTTACATCTTTCTGTAAGTTTGAGGACTCATAACTTTTTTTCTAGCTAACATCTGAATAAAGCAATAATTTTATAAGAATCTGTCAACATAAAAGATTTAAAAAAAATACTAAATATTGCCTGTTTTACCCATTTTTAATAAAAATTACACTTTAAAGTTAAGAAAGTGGTGAAACAAGAAGAAAGACAAAAAAAAATTAAAAAAATATCCCGTGGGCCAGGGCCAAATAAATTAGGGCTGAGTAAGTAGCAGATGACCCCACCTATCCACCATTTTCGTATGTTCAACGTTCTGCCAAACACCCTGTATATAATATTTTTATAAATTAATCTTTTTATATAGTTCCCTGAGAGATTCGCAACGATGTAGATTATAAATGGCTCTGACAGCTCTCTTTTGTAAAATAAAGATCAGCAGCCCGACCCCACAGTAAAAAGCCATACGACATAATACTGTGGAAGTAGCTAAAATAGACCAAACGCGCGGTTTCTACATCTGTTAACTGTCGTATGTTTCTAACAGCATAAGCGGCCGAGCTTAGCCGCCCCGCAAGAATTGTTATATGAGGTCCCCATTGTAATTTCTCGTCTAGCGTGATTCCTAGGAAAACCGTTTGATTAATAAATTCTAGTTTTTCTCCATTCAATATGATGTCACATTCGCTACTTCTAACATTAGGTAATTTAAATCTATGATTACTTGAATGCTATCAAACTCCTAGCGTGATTAGATGCGCTTTACCTATATAAACGATTTTCTCATTTCTCACTCTCTCACTCTCACGCGCTGCAATAGTGTCAGCTGTTGAACTTAAGAATTTTGTAATGATTTGATGAATATGATTTTATTCAACGCGTAGGTAGGTTATCTCCAATAAAATATTCGGTAGGTAGGTATAAATAATATACACATCTTTTTATTTAAATGACTACTTACATCGTTTAGGTAGGTTCCCACATAGTCTGTGTGGGGTTAAATTACACACTACTAACACTCGATTGCGTTTATAATATAAGTTAACAATGGGTTCATAATAACAAACTATGTCGATGAGCATTTTCTTTAGTAAGTAGCAGCAACGTGTAGATACCTATGTGCGTTCTATTTTATTTATTGTAGGTAGGTACCTACTTGCGTAACGCGTCACGCATCAGGCTATTTATATTAATGGACTAGTCTAGGAACAAAATAAAATAAAACAAAATTGAGTTTCTGATTGGATATCTGTTTTGCTATCTTATTTAAAACCCCCCTAAATAGTGATGTAATAAGGTCACTATATGTCTTTGTCGTTTCCACTCTCATCGGCCTTGTAAATACCTTATGTTAGTCGCCTTTCATTCCTCTCACCATGACCGTTTAACCGTTGCCTAATCACATTTGTATTAACATTTTTTCTTCAGCCTATCACTCATAGTCACACCACACATGCTTCGCAAGAAACGCATTTCTTCTACTTCCATGCTTCTTTTGCTACACCCAACATTCACTTCCAAATATAAGCGTAGGCACCAGTCGAACCTTTTGGGTCATCATCATTATCAATTATCATGGTTTTAAATTTATGTAAAATATCATTATGTATTCAAAGACGAGTGTGTAGACTTTTGAAGTCGACGTTTGTATTTTAGGGTTCCGTACCTGAAGGATGGCAAACGGAACCCTATGATAAAGCCTCCGCTGTCCGTCCGTCCGTACGTTTGTCTTTCAGCGGGCAGTATCTCATGAACCTTAATAGGTAAAAAGTTTCACAACTTTATTATTTGTGTATTTCTAATGCCGTTATAACAACAAATAATAAACCTCAAATAAAGTTTGAAATTATAGGGGGTAGATATAAGCAACGTGTTTTTTTTACTATGAATGAATGAATGAATGACTTTAGAATGAATGCACCCCAGCGTGGTTAAACCAGACTTTAGACAGACAGACATGAATCGAATGAACCCCGAGACATATCAAGTAGTAGACCGTGGGGTGCGGTAATGGTAGGGAAAACGTACGCTTAGGATAAAGAAGATTTGCGAGCCCTCCCGGATATGCATCCTTGAATAGGCAATGGAATAGTGGAGAGACGGGTGATATTTATCTATGGATGGGCATCTTTTTACGTCGGCGCAGCACCGCTACGTTGGTTCAGGTACAGGTCCAGCTTCACTGATGAATCTTTGCTGTTGTGCTCCTTGCTGTTTCCAATGTCTTCATCTAAGGTTCTCGCTGCTATCCGTTTCAGGTTTCTTGTTAATTTCGCTAGCAGTCTTCTTAATCTTATCTCGGTATTTAGCCATGTCCATCCAAGAATGATTTCTTTGTCGAAGTAAGTCATGTCCTGTTTCAGGTTGTCATTTCATGTGTAAATAGATCAGCTGGATTTCTTGGATTTCGTTTTGTACTGCATCTGCATCTTTTTGTGGGTTTAACTGCTTTCTAGACTCTTTGCTATGTCACTGCTATCGTGTGTTACGCGTGGCTGATTCCATTGTCTTCGTCTGGCTTCTATCCGTTTCAGGTTTCTTGTAAATCTTGCTAAGAGCCTTCTTATCTCGGTCTTCAGACGTCTGCAACTTCACAAATATTTAAATATGTAAACTTAACAGAAGCAACTTCACAAAAATAACTTTACCATCCAAATAAACACAAAAACTACACTTAATTTCGTAGATATAGGGTTCAAAATCCAGAGTTTTGAGCAATAAAATCTAAAAAGGAATGTTTTGTTGGTCAACAATTAGGTACCTGCGATCCTTGACTCACTACATATGTCTCAAATAGAATGTGCACTTGCAAAAAAACCCAAATAGTCTTGTAACACTGCACTGCACATAATCACACATGTATTATATTTTAAAGTTATATACGATGTATGGATTTATAATGTGATCCACTCATTAATAAAATAACGATTTTGCAGAGGGAAGCAACGCCCTGAAGGATATGGAAAGATCTCACCTAATTAGCTTGAGTCATTGTATGATCGCTCGCCTGAGATCAGGAACGCACGTAGGTGGGCACCCCACTTTAGCACAATTTTAATGTATTTAGTTGGTGGCTAGTAAAGTCACAGCAGTATCAAAACAAAGAATCACTGTTCTATGTCGCCGGCAAGCGACCCGTAGGTACATGAGCAAGGCTCTCTTCCTGTATCGTAAAAAACAAAATTGGGACGGAGCTCGCTCCCGGAACGACCGTGTTCTACGACGGCCAACGACAGAATCAAGTAACGTGTTTTTTTACTAAAGTAAAAAACGTATCATAAACTACCACTGGACTTGATAGCCATAAAAACCTGGTCTGATAGATTTGGCTTAGCAGTAAACCCTAATAAGTGTCAGGCGATCATCATCGGAAGTTCTCGAAGTATAAGTTATAGCCCGGGGAAGTTACGCTGAATTTTAGGCTAACTTTGCATTAATTTAAAACAGCGAGTTTTACATTTAACCTTTTATGGTATGGACAGACAAGGGAGTATGTTTAAATGTATACCGCGAAAAAAATCGCAGTTATGATTTAGTGCAGGGTTCAAACCTAATTTCCCCGGCCTATAAGGTGGATGGAACAACCTTGCCACCAGTTTTCTTCAATGGTACGGTCGTCCCATTTAGTACTGATTTGAAAGACCTAGGATTGCACATTGATAGTACTCTGAACTGGCGTACTCAAGTCACGAGGGTCAGCCAGAAGATAAATGGAACGCTGCGGGCTTTATACCGACTGAAAAATTTACTACCAACAAATACGAAGACAATGCTTGTGCAGTCCTTAATTTTCCCTTCATCGATTATGGTGATGTGTGCTTCTATGACGTGAATGCAGGGGGCCTACTCCCTAAGCGAAATCCGTTCATTCGGCCGTCGTTACGGGCGCTTCGTTCTCCATCTCACTTACGGACATACCGTACATTAGACAGAGAGGGAAGCGCCCGTAACGACGACCGAACGAACGGATTTCGCTTAGGGAGTAGGCCCCCAGATCTCCTCGATAAACTCGACCGTCTTTTCAATAGCTGCATTTGATTCGTTTTCAATCTGCGTAAATATGATCATGTTTCTGCACATCGCTCGTTTCTAAAGTGGTGACCCATGCCCATACGCCAGAGAGCAAAGGGCGCTGACCACCTTGTTTTCATTTCTTGTCTCTCCCAATTTCCCTAGTTATTTAGCCCCCCCCACTCAGTACATTTGTGAAAACCACAGTAAAAATCTAGGGTCATCAAATAATCGCGTTCTTCAATGTCCCACTCACCGCACAGACTTCATTCAATCTTCCTTATACATTCAGCCTATCTCTCTGTGGAATACGCTTTCCCTAGGAAATCAGGATGGCAACCAACCGATTATCCTTTAAAGTTAAATTTCGCGAGCACATTCCTAAGAAGCTACGTATCATCAAAACGTAATTTTTTTCCCATTGTTTGTCTTATTTGTATATTCGTGTATTTACGTTTATTTATTTGTTCTTATTTTTATATATAATTAGGCATATATATTATATTTATAGTTTGTATCAGGTATATCTGTATCTTTATAATTACCTACTCCAATAAAAAGAAAATTCCAAAATTTTTCGTAATTCTATCACCTACCACTGTTTGTCTCTGCATCACCCAGAGGTTGACTAGTAGAAAATGCATATGGCATTAAGTCACCTCTGTACATTTCTGAGCTTGAATGATTAAAATAAATAAATAAAGTATTGTACGGAATCCTTCGTGTGCGAGTCCGGCTCACACTTGGCGTGCCACCGCCCGACCTTTTCCCCATTTTGCATACAAAGCCGAGTTCAACTTCGTTCCCGAATCAGTTTTAAACTATTGCTATTATAAGTAGACTCATACTCTGAATTATACAGTTGTGAATTGATGCGCTCGTAGCAAGTGTGTAGCAAAACCACGAAAATGACAGCTGGAAACTCACACAGCAAAGTTCCTGCTTCAAATACAAGCAGTGTAACTAGCTCAAAAAATGAAAATAATAAAGTAGTTCAATCAATTTCTATACCTAAAGTAATTGGGACAGATTATTCTTACAAGCATACAATTGTTTGGAAAAATGCCATCGTTTTCTTGATAATGCATATTCTTGGTTTATGGGGATTCGGTCTTATGTTAACGGGCTATGTTAAATGGCAGACTACATTATGGTGTAAGTTACAAATTGCATTATATTATTATATTTGCGTTGCCTATGATTTCTAATCAAATTGTATTATTTCAGTTTGGTCCTTCGCGTACCTGGGTGGTGAAGGTATCACAATCGGGGCGCATCGTTTTTATACTCACAAATCTTTTAAAGCAAATACTTTTTTGAGATTTATGTGTTTACTAATGCAGACCAGCGCAGGACAGGTAATCAAATCAAGTTCAAAATAAAATATGTGTAACATCATTCGTAATTCAGGTTCTAAATAATCATTCATTTACAGAACTGTATGTTCATCTGGTGTCGCGACCACCGTCTGCATCATCGCTACTCGGATACGGACGCTGATCCCCACAACTCCAAGCGTGGCTTCTTCTTTAGCCACATCGGGTGGCTCATGCACAAGAAGCACCCCTACGTCATCGAGCTCGGCAGGAAGATAGACATGAGTGACTTGCAGGCCGACTGGATGGTCATGTTCCAAAAGAAGTAAACTAAATTTTTCATTAACCATTTCTTTCTCTAGCAGTTTGTCTGTGGTTCAGTTTAGTTGAATAATATCTTCACTATTTCCTTTTCAGGTATTTTTATCTATTATACTTTATACTAGGCTTTGTACTGCCTGTGTGGGTGCCAGTGCATTTCTTCGGCGAGCCTCTATTTCAAACTATCTTAACTTGTTACTTCGCACGCTACATGGCACAATCGAACATAACTTGGCTCGTTAATAGTGCCGCTCATCTCTATGGGACTCGGCCTTACGACCAGTAAGTATACCTTCGCTGGTAGAATCAACACTATCAAACATTATTGAATTAATTATCCTTATTATTTTTATTATTATTGATTGATTATCCTTTTAAACTACTTGTTAAATCTTTATAGAAAATTGCAACCAGTGGAATCATGGTTCGTGTCAATGGTAACCTTAGGCGAGGGCTGGCACAACTACCACCACGCGTTTCCCTGGGACTATAAGGCAGCTGAACTGACCATGCATTTCAACCCGTCGGCGAGTTTCATCCGATTTTTCGAGAGGATCGGAATGGCTTATGACTTGAAAACTGCTTCACCTGAAGTGGTAAGTACAATAACAGTTTGTTATACATTCAATCATAAAGAGTGCCATAATGTGCTTATTAACGAAAACATACACTGAAGACTAAAATATAATAGTAGTTTATGAAACTGTTTCATAAAGAGGGGTATTAAAATACGAGTGTGTGTTTAAAAACCGAGCCGTAAGTGAGGTTTTTAATAGTATACCTAGTTATGTGCAGTTTCATACACTACTTTATCTACTCTCATACATTGGGATTGAACCTACTAAATAAAACATCATAGTTAAAGATCAAGAATAAAAAAATCCCACGAAATTCAGTTCAACAAAACGTATGAATGGCGCTTGCACCCAGCACATCACCGCTAGGGCATGTAATATCGGAAGGTTTTCAATTCCGATACTGATTTCCGATATTAGATCTCAATATCGGAATTTCGTTATTTCTTTACAAATTGCACATTTTATTTATAAATTGCACAAATTCGGTATGAGGTAGGATTGAGTGTGATAATAAACATTTTTAAATCGTATTCTTTAATTTGGTTCAAACATTGGTTGTTTTGTTTTTAAGTAAGCCCACTGTATTTATTAAATCACATATTTCTCATTAGTTTCCTATACTTATTACTAATTAAACTACCTTCTTATGTATGACTAATAATATCTTCCTCAAGTATGATATTGAATGTGGCAAGGTGCTCGCGCATTATTGACAGAGCTGATGTAGCTGGCATGGACCCCGTTATTTTGACGAGTCCAAGATTCTTGAATACAAAACCTCCAAAAGTACTGCTATGAAGGTTTATGTTCATATATCTCCTGTTTCGAAGAGAGGTCCACTCGTCAAGAGTCATTGTAAATCTTTCTCCATTCTCCATTCCTTTCGCAATAGTATTTGGCGTTTTCGGTAAGCCGTATCCACTTTTTTTAAAGAGTTACCGGAGATCTTGACTTTCAGAAAATAATCTGAAACTTGCACCGTTTAAAGCGTTAATTCGAGAAATAATAGCTTCCATTGATTCTGAAGACCTGAAGTATTCAGTCATTAGTTTCCGTTTCTTGAGCTTGGTCGTCTGCTCAAGATGTTGTTGTTGATGTGCTTGGAGTACTCTCCGACGGGGTTCCAACTGCAGTGATGTTTGAGTGCACAGTTCATAAATGTGTGTGCAAACCTGTAGTAGAATCACCCGTAGTTTTTAGGTAACGCGCTGTCGCGCTCGGCGCTACACAAGGGTCTAAAATATATACGTAGGTTTAGTTCAAAACACAAAATATTGAAAAAAATTGTCTGGTTCCGATATTGGATCACTCAATATCGGAATTGTAATATCGGAATTTGCGTTCCGAGATTCCGATATTGCGATATTCCGAGATTCCGAGATTCATGCCCTAATCACCGCGCATGCGCTAGAGCGTTGCTGTTGTGCCCCGCTAACGTTCCATTGTAAAAATAGATGAAAACTCCTTGGTGATATTAACTTCTTGGATTTGCCCTGTATCGTATTAGAAAAAAAAATGTTTTATAACATTATTTTGTTAGAGAAAAAGTTTTATAATATGATTCTATTTTTAAACTTCGGTATTGTGTTTATAATGTTCGTCAATATAAACTCCTTTTGAAGTTCAAAATTCGAATATTACGATGTGAGAGTAGATAAACATATTTTGTGACTTTAATATCGTAATAATAAACGAATAAAACGATGAAAAGTGAAAACCAAATAACATTCAAAAACTCAAAATAATATTCAAATCCACCCAAAGAATAACGAAATTTTAAAATAACGAAGAATACACATATAAAGTTTTCATCAAGCTCATTCAAATTAAAATTTAAAATATTTGATTTTACATAAACCTACATGGGCACTTATGAAACGTCAGAAGCTAGATGCACGGTTCTAATTGGTCGTTTCCTATAGAGACGGGCCGGCAAGAAACTTCACGATTACTCTTTTAAAAGATAGATATATACCTACAAATAGATAGATACCTTGATTGCGTTTTTTTATTATATCAGATTAGCTGCGTCTCACGTTATCTACGTGAGAGAGGCATCATATTTTGGGGAAATTCTACCGACGCTAACACGGCATTCAAGGCCCAAAATAGATGCATTAGATTTATGTTTGGGCTAAAAACGGTTCTTACAAGTAAACCATATTTTAAAAGGTACCTACAAGTTATTTGGGTTATCAAATTGTCTTCTTGTAGGAATTTAGCCCTTTGGGGGTTAGCAAGAGCTATACGATGTTCCCTAGAGTGACTCTGCTGACAAATTAAGGTTTCCTGGGCCGCCGCTTTTAATACTTCAGTTATGGTACACCATGTTATTTCGACGCTTTCATCTATTGAGTCTATTCCTACGTTTTCCAATTTTTGATTATAGCTTGGTATTTTGCTTTGGTTGATTTGATATTGAGAGCGGCATAATAGCATTGTTTGTAATTGAAACCCTTGCTCTTTATTGTTGTTTCATTTTTTTGTGTCTTGTGTTTATTGTTTTCATCATTGTTTATGATTCGGTTTGTTCTTAGCTGCCCCCGAATTATTTTATGGTCGGATATGGCCCTACCTGCCCATTCGCCTTTAATATACTTAAAGAGTTTTTCTGTTGTCTCTGGCGTAATAATGTGATCCAATTGTGTACTAGTGTGTACCTAATGTTGATGTTAATTGTTCATCCGGTGTTAATGAGCAAGCTAGTTGGGGGCTGCTCAGAATTCGGGGTATAGTAGACTGCCCTTGTTCGTCTCTTTTGTTGTATTTATTACCTACCGTTTCGGCATGTTGTGATGTATCTTTGTTAGTTGTTTTATGCGTTAGACTTTGCAGCTTATTGTTGTACTGTGACCCAGCTCTCATAATGTTGATCTTTGTCAAGGATATGTATGTTTCCGGGTACTGGTTCGCCGGCAGGTGAGTACACCAGTGTGTTCCCGTAGTTATTATGCACATGCACATTTACGAGATAGCATTCAGCCGCGGCGATTAGGATGTCTTCCCCACCCCAGAACGTCTCGTTAAACTGCGCGGTTATGTAGTTTGTTATCATTTGTTCCTGAGAGAGCTTGCTGTTAGGAATAGTGTCTTGGATGCTCTTCCTAAGTGCTAAGCAAATTCTGGCGTCGTCGCGGTTATCCGAAACATACGTAGCGAGGTCTCGGCGTATTGACATATCGATGGCCCCACCGAATAAACGTGTAAGAGAAAAATTACAACTTTTCAGCAAAAATTTAAAACGTTTAAACTTCAATAACACTCATTTAATTGTAAGTAGGTATAAATAATGTATAATCGAATTATAGGTAAAAAAAATAACTATAGACTTGTAAATTTACTTTTTTTATAACATCAACGAGTTTCAGGAAATTCTTGAAAAACTATTTAATGTTTTTACTCTTGTGAAATTTGCATGACTAGGTCACAGTAATATATCATAATACGTTTATTCGTGTAATAATACACAACAAATAAGACGTACTGTAACGTTACACTATTATTCTCCGTAAATCAAGTTTATTTTTGAACCCAGCTATGACTATTTACACGCTTGTTTATAGTACATTGTTATGCTAGTAAATGATTGGAAAGATCGTATGCATTTATATTTGTGTTAATATGATCAGTGTTCATTTATGTAATACATCGTTGTTAATGCATGGTATGACAATATAAATAATTTTGAAAAAGGATGAAATAAAATACAATTATATAGAACAAAAAAAATATAATTATGTATTTATCCACGTAAACACAAAGTACTAGTCTTCTCGATAAAAAAATAAAATTACGATTTGGAATATTAGAAACACTAATCCTCCTCCTCACTGTCATTGGAGACCGAGATGGAGTTTTCCAATGGCAGTAGATTTTTATAAAAACTTTGATAATGGTTTGGTATTGCTCCTGAATCACACAGACTTATCAAATCCTTATGGAAGTGGTATAGGCATCATTCCAGCGTACGCTAGTTTTAAGCTTTCAGCATCTTCTGTAGGTTTTCCACGCTGCCTTCTTGAGTTAGTCCTTGTCATGATTTGCATCTCTCGTAATTCGTCTTCCAAACTATACCTGAAGTATATTGTATGAAGATGATCATGAGAGAAGTTTACTTCTTTTATTTTGCTCCAGTAAATTTTATCGCCTTTTGTGTCCCTTAGCCAATTCTTCCCCTTTATTAACTCTTTAAAATCCATAAAATCATTTTGCGTCATTTGTTTTACTTGATACTTGTGCCCAGTAACTTTAGCATTCTCTATCAAGTAATACATTTGATCGGGAGTGTATATAGTATGTCTTTTCTTTGAACGCTCGATAGCAGCATGCATAGAGTCACCCTCCGATCGGCTATGACCCTTCTCTAAAAATCGATGAGTTATATTGATGTTAAATTTCTTCGACGCTAAAGAGAACATGGCAAACACAAATCAGTTACGATTTTGCCCACTGCATGAATCGGAGTAAAAAGATATATTTTAATTCCTAACTCAACGTGAGCTTGGATAAATAACCACAGGCAACTCGCTATTTCTATGGCTCCCCTCTACGCAATCGGACAATGTCAAACATAACAGTATCCTTTTTTCTCTAAAATATTATAAACTGTAAAATTATATACAGGATACTTACGTTTATAATGAAATATTCCTACTTCACTTTGGGGGATACTTAACACTTTTTCAAGATTAAAACATGCTACAACACTGTCCTTTCTATAATTTTTTTCTTTTTCTTGTTCCTTTAACTGCCTCACCAATTCCTTTTCTCTCAAATGCTTTTCATAATCATCTTTTAACTGTTCTTTTCTTATACTATCAGACGTTTTGTAAATCGAACATACTTCACATAAATCTTTTTTAGGTTTATGGAAAGAAATATTAAATTTGGTGTTAAATATGATTTCGTACTGGCGTTTAGTAGCTTTGCATGTTACACTGCGTGTTTCTGTCCATCCATTCTAAGTACATTTTTGATACATTTAATGTTGCACAAAGGTATTCTTTCTGGCTATCTTTGCGAACGTAGTGTGGTTCAACTCTTTCGAAGAGGTTTATATGGTCGGTTATGCTTTTCTCAGTCTCCTTTGACATCTTCCTTGGCCTATTTTTATGATTTCCTCTATTATCTTTCATATTATTTTTACCTCCTAATTTCTCAATAGCTGTATAAACTACTTGCTGCGTAATAGACAAAGTATTTAAAAACATGGTTTTACAAATTTTAATATTCAAATTAGTATCATCAGGAAGTTGGTATATTAATGTTTGAGTACGATTATTTTTGCGTTCTACTGTATTTTTTTTAACGTGTTCCTTCTTTAAGTAACAATTAATGAAAACCCAGTGTCTTTCATGGTCGCCGATATCCCAAAATTTCTTAAAGATGTTCTTCCTCATATCTTCATTTACCTTTTCATAACATTTCAATTTGCAGTTACAAGGTGGTCCAATTGATTTTTCTGGGTTTTTTTTGTTAGTTCTGACACTTTCATAGCTTTGACTAGATTTTATTCGTGCTTTGTGTTTGCGGTCTTTCCATAACTCACGATTTATTTCTCTTTTTCTTGTAAGTATTTCGGTAGGAGTCATGATTCTTTTTTCTTTAATTTTATTAAGCTTTTTATATTCAAACTTCCATTTGGTGGAATAAAATATTACTAATAAAATTGGCAAACATTTCTACACGAATAAACGTGTAAGAAGACATTACCAAAATTCGAAAACCATCACAAATCTTCTCAAAAGTCTGTAGGTTTTTACATGTTTATTCTTGTGTACTTAGCAACTCAAAAAGCATGTAATAATAGCATAAACTATTATTCCTATAATTTTTTAATTAATTATTTCCCTAGAATAAAGAAATTCAGTATTATAATAGGCGTGTTTTGAGTCTAAAATTCACAAAAAAAAATAAGTAGGTGCAGGATAGACCAAATAAACACAAAAAGGAAAAAAAAAATATTGTGTAAGAACTCTTGCACGTTTATTCGGTGGGGCCATCGATATATGGCCAAATGTTATCCCCATTAATAGATTTAGTTGATGGGTGATCGCACTAAACAGACAATTGCCATCCTTTTGCATGGCCGCTATTATTACCATTGTAAAACTATTGTTTGGGATTCTGAACCCCAAGTGCAGATTTAGTTTAGAGACAGTGCTACAAAAGTTTGACAGGGTCATGCGTTGATTGCGATTTATTAGATACCCTCTGTTTTTCTATTGAAATATACCTTGTTATGCAGTTTTTGTTTTTGTTGAGTGGGCTTTAGGTTCATCACACATGTGCCTTTCTTCACAAAAACTCTGGTAAATTGTTCGACAGAAACACGACAAAAAAAGCTTGCTTTAGACGCGACTTTTTTTTTTTTTGGAAGGCTAAAGAAATTGCCAGGCTGTTACGAAATCTAAATCGACACTGTTATTCTTTTTAGAGTATATTCAATATAATATTTTATCTTGCCATTATCCTTTTACTATATACTAAATATGTAGCTTAAAAGTAAGCGTTGGTTCAGTGCGTAGCATCAAACCTTTAATCTTCGCCAGTCACTACGCAACCGTAGATATGCGTTAACGATGTTGAATCTTAATCTAACAAATAATCTATCGAACTTTGTCACTGAATTTTGGCCTCGTAATCGAAATAAAGCCGGGAATTTAATTCAGTCCTCGTGATTAAATAAACAAACTCAGAAAAACAAACTCAGAGGTAAAAAATGATTTTTGTAATACACAGGTCGGGAATAGGATAATTAGGACAGGCGATGGCAGTCACTACAAGCTGGGCACCGAGGAGGCGCGTGCGGCGGTGACCGCGTGGGGACCGCTGCACCCACTCAACCCTTTCTATAACACCACACTCAAGGCACCAGATGTTATACTAAAACCTGAAGGACTGCCACTGAACCATGAAAAAGATGTACTCAACGGCATGCAAAGAAATTCGAGATGCGATTAAATGGATTTTGTAATTTTACGCTTATTGAGTTTATACAGTCAATTAAGAAAAATAAATCCTTTATTGCTGTCCTTTTTTTGACATGCTCTAAGAATGATTAAACAATTATGAAGCCTGATAGTTAAAAATAAAGAAAATTAATATCGCCAAACGGACTCTAATCTGATACAGCTTGTCTTTCGACAAAGGCCTCCTCTAAAGATAGACCTAACTAAATAAGTCCTTTATTGTAAGTAGCATTCAGTTTAAAATGAGCTACTACTAATATTCCTCTTTAATTTCTAATAGACCTCAATATGAACTTCACTATAGGTATCAGTTTCCAGAACACTTGACCAGTTATCGTAACTTTACAGAAATTAAAGCCCCATCAGACTTTTGAGCTTCTGACTACCCTTAACGAGAGGGTTTATCCTAAAAGGTGGCAACGTCGCAAATAACTGTCAAATATTTACCTGTTTTGATTCCTAAAGCAATATTACTGAATAGAAATAAGAAATGTGGCTAACTAGCGAACTAGAACATTAATAATGAATTGCAAATTATAATATTGAATTTGATGTTGTACCCATTTTAGGTGTAAAAAACGCATTTGGAAAGTTTCCAAATAGTTTTTTTACATTTAAAACGAAACATTCAGAATTACGATATTAAATATTGCATTTCATAATTAATATTCTAGTTCGCTAGTTAGCCACATTTTTTATTTCCACACAGTAATATTGCCAAATTAATCAAAACATAGACATATTTGACATCTATTTGCGACGTTGCCCACCTTCAGAATAAACGCTCTTAACCTGTGCTATCAGCGATATCGAAAGCTGTGATTTTTCAATTGTTTCAAACCTAAATGACCCTAATCTGGGTTTGGACAAACTTCATGATATCCTGGCACCCATATTAATAAAGAACACTATACAATGCCGCCCATGGGCATGTGACTGCCCGAATTTTTCTGAATATTCATGAAAAAATATCGAAAATTGAATTTAAAAAGATTAAGGGGTCTATCTTTATTTATTGCACGACTCTTAATGCGAAGCAATATAGAGTGCTTTGCGATCGAAAAAAATAGTTTTGCCTCCTTTCTACAACTGTTTTTATTGTTACACTCCTAACCCAGGACATGTCTATCAAAGTGCCAAATCTCATCCAGATTTTGCTCAGCCGTTTTTGCGTGAAAGCGTAACAAGCAAGTAAATAAATAACACACTTTCGTATTTATATCTAATATTGTACAGGATAGTAATTAGGATAGGAGAACTAAATATGCTCATTATAACTCACACACTACACACTAACTCTTCACACCCTCACCCATACTTACACATATCACAATTACACGCGCGATCTGGCCCTTTTCTATGCATAATGCTCATTCATTTGCAAATCATTTGGTCATTCATTTTATTTTGTATAATTTTAAGTTACCCGTTTATTTTTAGTTTTGTATGTTTACATTGTCTACGTTTCAATTACATAGATAATGATAAGTGGAAGCGCGGAGTCTCCTAACACAAGCAATTCCTTGCTTAAAAGGTGATCTCCAATAATGATGTATCGAAATGCCCTTTGAAATTGAAATAAACTTTTTAATTCTTAATTTTTTTTTTACTCCTGCCAGCACACAGAACCTACTTAATTTATAGACTTTATAGAGATTAATTCTGTACTTTTCAAAAATTGATTTAATGCAGCAGAAACGAAAAAACATCAAAATAGTTTTAATTTTTTTCCCGTCAATCAAATATGCAACCTGAAAAAATTGTAGCTTGCGAAAAACTCAATTAATTGAGTAAATTTTTTTTTATTGTTTCGTTTGGCCGTATGGGGTACTCTATTGAAAATGGCTATTTTATTCAAAGTAGTTTAATTATAATTAATAAAAACTAACAGATATAATATCTTTATCTGTTTATTATATATATAAAGATATTTTAGTAGATATTTTTCCAACATCAACCCACTTCCGTAACTTCATATTGATGGGTAAGATTTTTGAATGAGCGTTATGAGGCGGGCACTTTTGGATTTTCCAAAATAATATTTGTATTTAAATTTTTAATTTCAATATCCCTCTATTTTATTTGTATTTATTTATTTCCCTAAAACATGGTATAAAATTCAAAATTCAAAAGTCATTTATTCAAAATAGGCTGAGAATCAGCACTTTTCAAACGTCAAAATTACATAAGACAGCCCTCCAAAAACGCCCACCCTTCACCACTTCCTAGTGCTTAGCTGGGAGGAAGCAAGCACAGCTGTCTGTTCAGTTAGAAAACTTGATTCTATACAATAGTATAGTAGTTATGCAAAATAATGTACTCGTATATTATGCAACGTAAAACATTACAACTCATAAAAAAAAAAAACTGTAATTAGTAGATTATGTCAATAATAAGTAAAAAAATTTACTTATACAGTCAAATAAAATGAACTAAGTAATTATATGAACTCATATAGTGTCATCTAGTCGTTGATGATGATGAATTATTCCCAAGCCTTTTTGTCGTCTAAGTAATCTTTAACTTTATAGAAACCTTTTTGACATAGTTTCTGTTTAATAAATGATTTAAATTTATTGAAGCTCACTTCTTTAACATGGCTTGGGAGTTTGTTGTAAAAACGTATACTTTGGCACTTAAATGAATTACTAATTTTTTAGAGCCTAGTCCTGGGCACAATAAATAAATATTTCTGTCTAGTATTTATGCTATGAATGTCGCTGTGTTTAGAATATAGATTAATATTCTTTTTTACATAAATCAGGTTCTCATAAACATATTGAGATGCGACTGTCATTATGTTTATTTCCTTAAATTTATCCCTCAGTGAATGCCTACAACTAAGGTTATATATTGATCGAATGGCTCGTTTCTGCAGCACAAAATAGCCTGAAAGTCGGCTGCATTTCCCCATAACAAAATGCCGTACGACATTACACTATGGAAATAACTAAAATATACTAATCGAGCTGTTTCTACATCAGTCAAATGACGGATTTTATACACCGCGTAGGCTGCAGAGCTTAACCGCTTCGACAATTTGGTTATATGTGGGCCCCACTGAAGCTTCGAATCCAAAGTAATACCTAAGAACACAGTGGTGTCCACAAGATCCAATTCTGTCCCATTTACTAGTACATTGGTTTTCACCTGCTTAACGTTAGGTGTCAGAAATCTAATACATTAAGTCTTTTTCTCGTTTAAAAGTAAATTATTAACACTAAACCAATGCACTATTTTAGAGAGAGCATTATTTTCATCGTCGGTAACTGTCTGTTGTCGCTTAAGTTTAAATATAAGTGATGTGTCATCTGCAAATAACACTATTTCATGACTGTTCTTTATAAGGCAAGGAAGGTCATTAATGTATACGAGAAATAAAAAAGGGCCAATAATTGAGCCCTGTGGAACTCCCATAGTGACAATAGAACCCGGGGATCGCTTGCTATTAACGCCCACTCTTTAGATCCTATTATCCAAATAAGAAATAAGAAGATCCAAAGCAGTGTTTCTAACACCATAGTGATGCAATTTCCTGTCCAATGTATCATGAGAAACACAATCGAAAGCCTTAGATAAGTCACAAAAAATACCTAGGGCATCATGCGACTCCTCCCAGGCCTCAAAAATATGTGCAAGAAGCTCAACACCAGCGTCGGAAGTCGAGCGACCCCTTGTGAAACCGAATTGTTTACTGTTTAATAATTTATGACTATTAAAATGTCTTTGCAATTGATCTAGCATCAATTTTTCAAATATGTTACTAAAGGTAATTGGTCTAGCACAGAAATTGGTCTAAAGTTCGTGGGGTCAGCTGTACTGCCCGATTTAAATAAAGGTATTATTTTACTACTCTTCATTAAGTCAGGAATTACACCACAGTCAATACATTTATTAAAGATAATTGCTAATTCAGGCGCTACAGTGTTGATTATGCATTTTGCAACCTCTACGGAATTTCCCCATAGATCAGTAGTTTTTTTAACATTGAGTGTATTGAAAGTTTTAATAATATCTCGAGCAGTAACATAGTCGAAATTAAATTCATGGTTACAATTATCAACATCTTCTTTCAATAGGGACTCGGCAAGAGTGGGTGGAGAATTTAAAAATTTTGTTGTTGCGACTGGAATATCTGGAAAGAAATTTTCAAAAACTGTGGCAACTTCTAAATCCTTTTCAATAACTATATTGTTAACATTAAGGCTGTAGTCACTACTACGCTTACTGTCTTTTCCAGTCTCATTGCTTATAATTTCCCAAGTCGTTTTTATTTTATATTGACTTTTAAAAAAAATTGAGCTTAAATATCGACACTTAGCTTCGCTACAAACTTGTTTGAATAATTTGGAATAATTCTTAACATATTGATAAAATTCTTTACTTTTATTATAATTTCTTTCTTCGTACAGTTCAAAGAGTTTTATTCTACTCTTAAATATCCCTTTAGTTGCCCATTCACTGAAGGTTGCAGAACCATTAACTGAGATCTGCTTTGGTATAAATGTTGAGTTAAATTCTGTACAATACATGGCAAAAAAGGAATTGTACAAATTGAAATTGAAATTGTTTATTCTGTAAATAGGATATCGGAATCAGTTTTATACGTCATATAAAAAATATAAAAAAAAATTGCTAGATGAGGTCGGTGTTTCCTATCTGACTACTCTGAGAAAAAAGGCCGAAACAAACTCAGAGGTCGCAGTCTCTTTTAAAGTCCAGGCATAATCTTGGTCAAGACATGGGAGGACCATGTAGATTAGTGTCTGAAATGGTCTTTTGAGGAAAGAACCACACAGATTTGAGTGGACTTTTCCAGTCAGTGCAAGCATTTGTCAGTAATCGTGGAGCTCAACTCAGAACTTAAGGAGCTCAACTCCGTACAGCTCATTAGGATTATCACAATAAGGCAAGTAGGGTAATTTACTATTAAGTTTGTTTTTAAAACTCTCCAAGCGACCTGCAGTTTTTGGCACAACCGTGATAACTCTCTTAGCCACTTTTTTATCTTGTTTACTAAATGTAATCAGCTGGCCACAATGGTCAGAATCCAGTTGACCTATATTTTTTTTATTAATAGGCGATATGTCAGTAAATATAGTATCTAGGTATGTACTTGAGGTGGCGGTTACTCTAGTAGGCTCCAAAAATAACTTATTAAGGTTATAATGACTGAAATGTTTTTTTAATTTTTAGGCTGTTTGATGAGTCCTCTAATAAATTAACATTAAAATCACCACATACAATTATATTTTTCCCTAATTTACCAAGTTTTTGTAACACATCATACATTATACTCTCAAAGCAATCATAAATCGATGACGGAGGCCGGTACACGCTCAATACAACAAGCTGCTCTCTATACAAAGGTGTTACATGAGTTAAGGATGAGATCATACATGTTTTGCATAAGACCAAAGCATGCAAAATGATTAACACAACTTATGTCCATAATATAACTAACTGGCTGTCGTGTTCTTCTCGATTCATTCTGCTTTCTTGGTGCAACTCGAGGTCACAAACCTGTGAAAAAAGGGAATATTATGAATTCACTAATTTATGGATCCATTGTTAGATATACGTAGTTTACACTATCTTATTTACCTACATTTATTTATTGAAAACACTTTTTTTATCCAGGCAAATCGATTATTTTATTCACACCTACGCCACTATAATTTTTAAGAGTTCCCTACTAGAAATCGAAAGACGTAAGATCGAATAATACTTGCTCGAAAACGTTAACTCGATAGTACTTGAAATCGATAAATTATGAGCGCGACAGTTCACTACCTCGATGCATCAAAATCTCGAATTACTATAAGCTCGACCATTTATTCGATTTACAGAATAGATTTAAGGATTTTTATTTGAGTACAATTTATTGAAACAATACACGTATGCATAGCAATTTTATAAATCAACTATAATTATGAAAAATAATTATGGTAATAAAATAACGTTACAAATACCTAGTTATTTTAATAAATAGGTAGGAAGTAAATTTATCTTATTAGTCAAGTATAAAAAAAAAAAAACTTATGATACTTATTCCATATGTCGGACATAGATAAGTTTCAATCACTGCTATCGCTGTGGTCAGCCCGGTCAAAAGGCCGGCTCGTGTGATGCCACGCCACACTGCGTCGTATGTGCCGCCGCTGTCGCTTGCACCGTCGCCGTCGCCGCCGTTGCCGCCGCGGCAGAGCCCTCACGGGGGGCTCGGGAGGGGGCCGTAATGGACTGCCAATAATAGCCCCATTACGCCTCCTCCAGCCGAACACCAATCATTGCACCTCCGCTCAGGATCTGTTGCTCCAGAGCATGGCGCAGTGGTCGATTAACATCGCCGTGGTCGTTGAGCTGTACTTTATCCGCCGGATGAGGACTCAGTGACCATTATTTCGTCGGCCGCCGCCGGTACCCCGTCCCTCGAGACCGTCAAGAGGGGTCGGGGTTGTTGCTAGACCTGTTTCGGCAAAGTAAACTACCGGCACGGACCTAGAGTTCAGAAGCGCACTAGCACCACCGTGACTTCAACGTAGAGATACGGCGGTGGGGTTATTATTATTATTTATAATAAAAGTCCTAAAAAAGTGTAAAATTCGTATAATCAAGCCACTCCTCTTGTCATTCATATTAGGGGTTTAAATATGAAATTGCCGTTTTGTACTGAAAAATTCAAACAATTTTTTTTCTAAGGTAATACGAGTATTTATTAGATGAATCAAAGTATTTATTAAAACTTCATGCACAAGTAAAAAAACTGTACAAAGGCGGACTTAATGCCTGAGGCATTTTCTACCAGTCAACCTTAGGGTGATGCAGAGACAAAACATGGCAGGTGCAACATAAGGGATAGATAACTTGAAAATTAATACATACATACATATAAACCGAATAAACTTTTTCAAGAGAAATAACGATAGGTAGAGGAGAAAACAAATCCAACAAATCAGCGCTGCAATGATTTTGCCAACTTTTTACGAATATGTTCACGTGCTTTCACTTTGAAAGATAACCGACTGGTTGCCATCCTGATATTCAGAGGGAGCGCATTCCAAAGAAAAACCGCCTGGACAAAGAAAGAAGAGTGAATAAAACCAGAACGGTGAGAAGAACATCGTAGAAGAAGATTGTTGGTAGAACGAAGATTTTTACTATGGGCAGAGCATAGGTATTGAACATGGGAAGTCAGGTAAGAAGGAGAAGTGGGATTGTCCAGTATAGAATACAACATAGACATAGCCCTCAACTCTCTGCGCTGACGTATGGGTAACCATTTTAAAAGCAATCGGTGCGCAGACACATGATCATACTTACGAAGATTAAAAACGAATCGAATGCAGTTATTTAGAAGGCGGTCAAGTTTATTGAGGAGATCTGCATTCAGGTCATAGTAACACACATCACCATAATCTATTATGGGAAAGATTAAGGACTGTACAAGCATTGCCTTTATGTGTTCCCTCATTGTCTTGTACATTTCTGCCATCGCATGGGAAGGTCATTTATACCTTTGCGGTAGAACTCCGGGACCCGGACTTATCAAACTATGTGAAGGCATTTTGTATTGCATCATGGGAAGTAAATAAAAAAAATACTAATAGTTTTTTTAAATAAAAAACGTTGTAAAATTGTCCAAATCGCGGAAAAAATGGTAGTCAGTTGGGGCAGGTCCGGCGAATACGGAGGTTGACGGATCGTTTCTAGGTCCTGTAGTGTTAAAACGGTTTCTTGATCAGTGTGAGGTCTTGTGTTATCATGGAGCAATAGTGGTGAAGACTAATGTTGACAAGTCAGGGCTGTCTCGCTGCGAGTTTCGCCACTATTATTCGAAATTTTGTACAGTAGACATCTGCTGTTACTGCTTGATCGGATCTGAGGAAGCTGTAGTTAATTACACCATGAAGTGACCACCAAACCATTACCATTACTTTTCTACGAGTAAGCTTCGCTTTAGGGCATTGTTGCGGCGTTTGACCTGGAGTCAGCCAAAGCGTTGTTCGCTTACGATTATCGTAAAGTATCCACTTTTCATCACACGTCACAAATCGCCCCAAAATCCCTTCATTTCTGTACCGATTCAACAATTCTAGGTTGGTCTCGTAGCAAAAATTGTTCATATTCATGAGTACTTTTACCCCTTCAACTATGATTAAGCAATTCAAAATAACGGGGTTTAGAATCAGGTTTAGTTGGTGGGCATCACTTTTTACGTAATATTTAATAAGATTACAAAATAACACGACGATGTCATTTAAGTCCTTTTATGTTAGAAGGATGTTATGTTCCTACACTGTTGACAATTCCTAAGCTGGGATATTAATTATTATTATGTGATTCCTCAAAATTACTTTTCTAAAATAACCGTATTTAATAAAGCAATATTATAAGTCAATCAAAATAATAGCTTTTTATTTACCTTCTGGATAAAATGAATGGCCTAAAGACCTATTAAATAAAACTAAGTAATATTTATTTTTATATGTGTTATGTACTAGTCTTTACAATTCCTATCTGTTATCTTTTCTGTTACATTAAATTTATTTTCATATCCGTTACGTACAATTATTATGAATAACACCCAGTAGTGTTAGGTGAGCACAAGATCACATTAGCAATAAATATCGGTACTCATCGGTTTCTAACCAGTAGAAACTTGGAAAATTGCAACTTATTTACAGTATGCCAGGCCTCCTTGATACCGCAAACGTCACATGTTCTGTGACCCTTACCCATGATGGTTCACAAACTTAGAGTCACTGTCAATTATTCTAATATGTTATATTCCGAAAGCTTACAGAAAAAGGAAAAACAAACAGAAAAAACACAAACAATAATACTCGCGCGAAGGCAGACATGTTTGTGAGCACTTCATAATGTAATGTTGGTCATCATGTCAAATTGACGTGTTTCTGAATGTTGGCTAAAGAAGGTCCCAAATTCCATACAAAAATAATTTGTTCGGAGTTTCACAGCACTGCCGCAGGACTCTGTATAGATAATACACGGGATTCTGAGCGCGTTTAGCCCGATTACTGTATTTGTGTTTAGTAAAAAAAAAAGCTACTTAACTAAGAAATCCAACCGTTAAATTAAAAAACTTCTAAAATACGATTACCTCATGGTAGATGCAATTTTTATATTATTTTGTGCTGTAATTAGGAAATGATTTCTGGGTCGTGGAGGTCAGATAGGCAGTCGCTCCATGTAAAATACTGGTATTCAGCTGCATCCGGTTAGACTGGAAGCCGACCCCAACATAGTTGGGAAAAGGCTAGGCAGAGAGAGAATTAGGAAATGATTTCGCGCCTCATTCATTACGTTCAGAGCGGAGTATCACCGCGCCGCAAGTACTATCTTACCTACACCGCGCCCTCTACCTATACCAAAATTTATTTTATTTATTAAAGAAAAGACATAGCACGTATACGTAAAAACTTTTGTATGGTAACAGAGGTTATTATTACGAATATGTAGGTGCAAAATTATAAACTTAAATTCAATATTTCGCATATCGCAAAGTAAAAATATAATTACTCGTGCAGCATATTATTTCGTTGTTAGAACTTTTGTTGTAAGAATCTAAGCTCTTTATGGATATAGGAAATGATTTGAAAAACTTCATTTTTTATTGCAGGACTTACGGGATATTTTAGTTTTCCATTGTTCCTACCTATCTGTACCTATCTGTTTTTCTTATTGTTATTTTTACAAATAAAACGTTTAGTTACTCGTAGTACTTATAATGCAACAGTAAAGTATTATAATTTTAATTTTATATTATTATGTCACGAAATAATAGAAAATACTTACTTTATACCTATAGCAATGAATTCACTAAAGTTTAATGAAAAACTTTAGAATTATGAAAGGCTATGTGGAAAAAATATTGTATCTGTCATTCTACTGGACTATAAGTGTAAACAGGTGTATTTTGTTTGGAGTTTATAAAATATAAAAAAATATAAAAATCTTTATTGAACATAAATTATTACAGAGGGTTTACATTGGCCCCAAACTAGGCAAGCCTGTATCTTGGGCACCAATATGGAGGGTTTACCATTAAAATATTTATCTTAAAAACATGTTCGTGTAAAGAGTAAAAAAGATTATCTTTAAATAAATAAAAAAGCTAAATAAAACTAAGAATCAAAATTTAACATTAAATAAAACATAAAAAACTAATCTAGAGTAAAAAGAAAAGAAGGAAAAAAAAGTTTAGTTGTGTTATTTAAAAAAATGTTATAGTGAATCTAAGAAACTCCCCATCGTCTAAGATCCGACTTAGGACGACCTTCACCCATCTGTTTATTGAATGAAATTGTATTTTATAAAAAGTATGTTTAAAAATAAATCGCGAGTGGGTTGGCAAAAAAATCCTGTCCAGACTATGATTAATTAAAAATACAAAAATGACTTTTTTTCAAAGATTGCACTCATTCGTTTAACGATTGATTCGTTTTAGTAACAAACGTTTCTCTTAAAAAGCACTATCCATTGTATACTATATATCACTTATGGCTATTGGGCGTCAAGAACATTCATAAACTTTGGTGGCCAAGTAGTCACCAATATTATTAAACTCCATTTAATAATAATATATATAAACTATAATAAACTTTAATAATAATATATTAGTTCATTAAACTCCGAATTGACTAACAATTGGCAAAAGTCGAGTTAGTAGCAAATATTCTCCTTGAAAAGCTCTTTCAATTGGTTTATATCTTGCAATGTTTAAAAAGTCTGGCCAGGATTTTTTTTGTCAACCCACTCGCGATATATTTTCTAAGATACTAAATTGGATTTAAAATACACCCATTAAACAGATTGGAGAAGGTCATTCCTCTGCGGATCCTCTACCACCAAGTCTTGTCAGTTTTGCTTTATTAAGGTGCAATATATGCACCTTAATAAAGCAAAACTGACAATTATATAACCTGAATAGTTAATCAACTATTAGTGCGTAACTAATCAGTCGCTTGGTTAGGTATCACTAATGTCCATTAGGTGCTACTAGACCAATCATCCTGAAACTAGATGCCTGTTGTGTAGATTAATTACCTAAGACGCTAAATACACTGTAGGCATCTTGATATAAATTACTTATTTTAGAATCGCAATTTAAAAAAAAAAAAAAAAATCATATCTCTTTACAGGCGCTTTCCTTTAAAAATTAAAACGCAACACAAATAACATAACATAATATGTTGTGTGTTGCGTTTTAATTTTTAGATTTATCTCCATCATTGTGCATTGTGTATTAGTTTGACATTGCTGAGCAAAAGTCACCCCTAAGATTTCCATATCTTTTACCGAGTTACCTTTACTACCAACCTGTCATGAACGAGTCCATGTCGTCATAACATCGTTTCCCTGAGTCGATGACGACGCCCGCATTCATTACTCACTGCATGATCAATCGTGATGCATCCTATAGAATCTATCAGTGTTACTCAAAGTGTGCTCCGCTGAGCCCCTGAGCTCCGCAACGCGTCTGTGGGGCTCGCGAAAATACTGGTAATTGTGACCAGTATTTACGTGGAGCGCTTTCTCCTTTTGGCCAACTTCCTCAAGAACTAATTTTAGATTTGGCGGCATTTGCTTAATATCGTGTGTATGCAGGATACAACGGAACTAAAACTAGGTGCTTTATTTTTTATTTGTTACTGCTCCTTCGTCAAATAAAAATGAAACTTGAACCCTGTGGAACAAGTTATGCAACATCTGCAAAAACAGCAATTAAGCAAATGCCGTGAGAAGCGGTAAAGATAATGAATTTCGTCAAAATTTGTCCACTGCAATCCCGATTGTTTTCAATATTGTGTGAAGGTTATAGCAGCAAACCTAAAAAACTACTGCTCCATACAAAAGTGAGATGGTTATCTCGGCGTAAATCTTTAACAAGGCTATTTGAACTTAGACCAGACTTACAAACTGTGCGAAGCAGGATTCTCTACTCAACCTATGTAAATAGATATAAAAACAAAATACCGCAATAGAGTGGATGCCGAACCTGACCTGCGACTTCAACTCCCTCCATTAAAGTCTGCTATCAAACAATTGATGAAAATTAAAAATCTATTTCACATTAGATGCAAATGTTAATGTCAAGTATTATGATTATTAATGAAGAAGTACAGATAAAACCAGGCTTTGATTATTTTAGGGCTCCGTCAAATATTTCATTTTCCAAAAGTGTGCGTTACGTCAGCGAAATGTTGTCGCTTTTCAGGATTTCGGCTTGACCGATAATTAGTACCCCATCTCGTATAAATGTGCCCGAAATTTAGAATTTGTGCGTCCAGCCCATCCAAAGATATTCACGAAAAACAGATTCCGCTGGAGTAACGTTACCCCAGTGGCATGTTTTTTAACCGGTGGTCGTAGCTGAGTACAAAACTAGCTACTTAGATAGATCACATTTGTGCCTAGTTGAGCCCAAAAAATGAAATTTGTTCGTCTTGAGGTTTCAGAGTTATTCAAGATGCCGCTGGGGTAACGTTTAGCAAATTGCTGTACGTCTCAAACGGCATGTCATACAACTATTGTCTTAATGTGTGCTTATGCTGTGCAATTTAATTTTTTCTATAATCGATACCGTTGGAAAATAAGAAATTGATTTTCAACAACCCTAAAATTGATCCTTACGCTTTAATGAGAAACCCTAGAAACTTACCAATTATGGTGGTTTGTACCTTTTATGAACTCAAAGCATCATGCGAAATTATATGTTTCTATTCCAACTCCCTCAGAGAGCTATTCCATTTTAATTAAAATCTGGCTACGCTAAAATGTAACACTTCAATACATGAGTTATTATTAAGTGACGGTAATTATGATTCAACAAATAATCAGTACCTTTATTCAATTGCTTATCCTTAAAGTTTCAGCTGAAAAATCCTTGTTACTACACAGATATAAGAAGAAAACCATAGGAAAAGAAATTTCACGATTAACCGAACAGATTCGAATGACTGTATAAAAGCGGCCGCGCAGTACATTGTGCCGACCTTCTTAAATTTGAAGTAATATAATTAAATTTTGATGGGTACAGGTGCGTACAAATGGTTTAAATAACTACTCTACTAACTAAGTCGAAATCCTGAAAAGCGACAACATTCCGCTGACGTAACGCTCACTTTCCAAAAGGGATCCGTCGCCAAAAAAGTTTGAGAAAGCAGAGGTGTTTTAGATTATTTATAATCTGCCCAATACCACTTCAATCACCAGATTTAAATCCCACCTATTTCATAATAATGTAGTCACGTTATTCGAGGTGAAAACGTGTCCCGATGTGGTTACAGGATAGTAGGTACATTTGATGTTGGTCGTCCGGTAATGTAGACAGCCAATTATTGTCGCCACATAATCTAGTGAGCAACCCTTGCCAGGTACTCGCAATTTGCAATTTTTTGGTTCAGGCGGAAATTAAACTGTGGGTAGACATTGTTTAAATAATCGTTGTTTATAGAAAATATTTTGATAAAGTAATCCTAACTAATATTATAAATGCGCTTGCTTTCACGCTAAAATGGCTGAACGGATTTGGAAGAAATTTAGCACATGGGTAGACCATGACCTGGAGAAGGTCATCCTTTTATCCCGATATTCCCACGGGATCGACACTTATGCGAGTGAAGTCGCAGGACGCAGCTAGTAACAGAATAAATCGGTGTAGGTGAAGCGATTTTCGCCTTCTTTTTTATCTCCTTTTGATAAGTGTCTTCGAAGAGAGTAACTCTTCATATGCAAACGAGCAATATTATAAATCAGTGTCAAAAAGCTTTATGATATTTTGTGTTTCTTGTTTGTTAAAGTGCCTTTACCCTATTTCATAATACCGTAGTAATTGATTGTCAAGCTAGGCATAGAACAAAAAACTTCAGTAACTTACATCTGCCATACGATCTGAAGATAAGTACCTTTTTCAGACGAGATATTTTGTAAATCGTAGTTTACATACAATTCCGACCATTACACAAATATATCGTTCTTCGAAGCGAATGTTACTGAACACTGAGGATTGTTGGCAGAAGCGTTTTCAGCTGGAATGCTATTTGTCAGGGGTTTCACATTTCTGTGAAAACCCTGACATACAGCACATAATTACACCTGCATATGGCACATCATTAATTAGACAAGCCTTTTGGTGACTTCTTTATTTGTGCTCTTTAAAATTTATGACGCAATTTAAATTATTTTGTTTATTTTAAGAGGTTTGTGTGTGAAGTGAGATAGGTGGTTAACGAAAGCAAGATGCAAACGATAAATAATAAAACAAAAATTATATAAAATACTAATTTCATCAAAGCTCCTCAGCTATGTATATGATCTCTCGCTCGGCAGTCCACCTTATATTTTGCAGTTGACTAAAACAAATGACATTCACTTTTATTTAAAAGTCCAACCTTCTAGAAAACTACTCCTCGGAATCTACATTAAATACCTTCCACTTACCTTAATTGCATGCAAATGGGGGAGAACTAAACTTAATCACTGTTAATTGATTTCCTACGAGTTGCAACGGTTTTCAGGAAGATAATATTATTATTTATTAGTTTTCATCCTTTCTGAAATCGACTAAAATATGATCAACCTCTAGAGTCACCTAACAACTCCTAGTTAATTTTTCTATCAGGTAGTTATGCAAAAAATAAAACTATTTGTGACACCATTTAAAAATATTCTTCAACAATGAAAATACTTTTGAAAAAAAAACAATTGGCCTTTAACGGAGTTCTAAAAAATCCGACTAGAAAACTTTAGTATTTCCATTATTTTTAATCGACTTCCAAAAAGGAGGAGGTATATGTGTTCGTCGAGCATGTATGTACGTATGTTTTTTTTAAATGTATGTCCGCCGATTTCTCCGTCAAATGTGGACCGATTTTGAAAATTCTTTTTTTATATGAAAGGGTATACTCCCAAGTTTGTCCCATATAAATTTTATTAACTTTGCTTGGACAGTTTTGAGTAAGCTTACGTACGTACGTACGTACGTATGTACGTATTTTTCCCACTTAGAATATGTGGATGATAATTATGATGATAACTTCCTGTCACTGTTATTTACATAGCAGGTAGTGTTATTCGAATTTGTGTGGGGTAGGTACCACAACTAAAAAGTGAATAATAAAAACTTTTACAAAAAAAAACAACCGACTTCCAAAAAAAACACTACAAAGTGAAAAATAACTTCAATTTCGGAAGTCGGTGGCAAAAAACGAAAATTCAAAACCAAACACACCGACTGTGTTTTTTTTTTGGAAGTGGGTTGTTTTTTTTTTGTAAAAGTTTTTATGTTTAATAGCGTACTTGCTATATTTCTCGGGTCCACAGAATGACTGATAGCGTATTTACAAAACCCTTCTGAAGGTAAAAAATACGGTGCAAGAAAGATTGCAGTTTTAATCCGATATCTCAGGTAAAGTAGGTACCTATCGTACTGTGTTGAGTTAGTGCTTACCAAATAATTTTCTGTTTGAGGAAATGATTAATCAGCCTTTATGCCTATTAGCCTTGCCTTGTTTGATATTATACAGAGTTGATATGACAGAGGGGCATTAAATTACACTACGTATTCTATACGTGTTTAGTATTAATTCGATACGGTATAAAAATAAAAAGCACCAAAAATGAGTTTTTTTTTTTTTCAAACAAACTAAATAGCTTACAAATCAGAGTAAAACGCAATCACCCTTTGTAAATAAATTTAACTAACCTTAGATACCTAGGTAACAAAGTGGCAACGTCGCGCGCGCGCCGGAGCGCGGCGTGTGTTATCTCGTGTCAAAGCGGCCGTCCGGCGGCGGCGGTAGCGCGGGCGGCGGCTTAGGCCTCCGCTCGCGCTGGCTTTTATGTTAGGTAAGGTTTTGAACTAGGTACGCGCACAACAAAAACACAAAATTTTTAAATTATCGATGTGTCCTCCATTCACTTGAATGCACAAATTTACCGCGTTGTTATGTTATTACGTTTATTTGCCGCGGTGGCAATCCCTCCTGTTGCGGCACTATACTTTTATTGTCCCTTAATCTTTGTACTGCCAATTGTATGGTGCGGGCGTTTCTAGGGCAATTGCGACTGTCACCATACCTCTCTCGGTATGTTCGCAGAGCTAAAGCTGCGTTTCCACGGCATTCGCCGTAAATTAAATTCATGTCAGTGTATTCTGACGCCGTGTAAGTTACACGAGGCATTGTTGAACACTTTAATTACACACACACAAACAAAACCAAAGTTTAATTACGTGTCGTATCACAATAAAAGCAGTCAATCACTAAAAAATAACACTAACACTAAATAATAATAATCCCAATTTACGTGTCCTGTCACAATAAAAAAAGAAATACTGTCTGAAACTCATTTAGTGTCCTATCACAATAACAAAACAAAATCACAATTGTCAGCGCGCGAGTTCGACAAAACGAAAACGGCGCAGGTGCTTCCGTGTTACGTAACATAAGTACGTTCCGAAAGGATAGCGTCGGTGCACTGAAAGAAAAAACCAGAAGCCCCACTTACCGATCGCAAGGATCTAGGATGCAATAGCAACACACTGACCTATTTCTATTTCTTTTACGCGCGGGATGTTTTGCTATGATTGTCACTATCGTAGTGAAAGTGCAAGTGTGTGTGTATTTATTGCTTCCTTGTTTGCATTGTCATCTTTTTAGCAAAAATATTTGGTTGTACTTGTGACTTGCGTCACAGCGGCAACAACGCATCGTAGATCGTACTCAGATTTATCGTTTTAAGGTGCATGACCTATGCGTAACATAAACAGCTGTTAGGAAAGATACATCGTGTTCAAACGGGGCAAAAACTTAAAAAATCATTTGCGACTAAACTACTGCTCCTATTTAATTGATTTTTGGTACAGAGCTTGAAAATGGTTCCTAGTATAAGCAGTTTAAAGGAAAGCTCCTCTGTCGTATCAACTTTGTATATTTCTTATAATAGATTTAGGTACATTTATAACGATAGAGGTACATTATTTCCAGTAAAAATCAAAGCGTTAATTCATTCAAAAACAGAATAAATAAGCCGAAATGCTCGTGTTTATGAAAGTGATATCCTTTATTACATTTTAAATACTTATAAATTATATTTTTAAATATTAGAATATAAAACATTAAAACATTTAAAAATATAAAAAATAGTAGCCCACCGGTATCGGGAACAGGGTCCAAGCTACCGGCGGTCAGGGCTCCAGAGAGAGGAACCTCCTAACAATGCGAGCCGTGTCCAGAAGTACCGCTCTCTGAATCAAGCCGTTGATCCAGCTGCCCAACGATAGCCTCCTCATGTGTTGGTCGAGGCTCTTGGCTGTCACGACTATCGGCACAATGATCGCTGAGTCCACATCCCACATGTCTACAACCTCGTGAGCCAAGTCAAGATACTTGATTTGTTTATCTTTCTCAGCTTTCACGAGACCGTTATGTCAATAATCATTGTGCGCCGCTCTACTCGATCCACCACCACTATGTCAGGTTTATTAGCAACAATAGTCCTGTCAGTGATGATGGATCGATCCCAGTACAATGTGATATTTCCATTTTCGAGAACTGGGTCGGGCACATACCTGTAGTACGGTACTTCCGATTCCACAAGATTGTATTTCAGAGTTAGTTGCTGATGGATAATGCTAGCTACAAGATTCTGTCTATGCAAGTACTCTTCGTTAGCTAGACGAGAACAGCCGAAGATAATGTGTCGGATTGATTCTCCCGGACGGTGGCATGCCCGACAGATGTCAACCGTGCCGTCTTTCACAATAAATCTACGGTAGTTGTTCATCATGATAACTTCGTCCATAATTGCACAGACAAAACCTTCGGTTTCCCCAAAGAGTTCACCAAAACGCAGCCAGGCTACGGACGCTAGAAAATCTACATCGCGTCCATGTAGGGCCCGGAAAAAGCGTCCGTGAAGCTCCTTACTCTGCCATACCTCCTTGCGATCGTTAGTGTCAAGCACTACAGGCTTGCGCCAGTTCTCTTTAGCCAAGGAGAGCGGGGTGAGGCCCTTGTCCGCAGCGACAACATCTCGATGCATCCCCACGTCGGCTTCTATGAAATATTCCCTGAGACTGCATATCTCACGATTGTGGAGGATCTTGGCGTTTAAAAAACCTCGACCTCCACACTTTCGCGGGATATACAGTCTCATTACCGCTGACCGTGGGTGGTGCATTCGATATGCAGTCAGCAGCGTACGGGCCCTCCTATCCAGAGCGTCGAGTTCGGTCTGAGTCCATTTGAGTATGTCGAAAGAGTAAACTGGCATGACCCAACCATTGAAGGCGCGCACCTTATTTCCGCCTGATAGAAAACTATTAAATACTTTCTTCAGGCGGCCAAAGAAGCGCTTCTTCAATGATTGCTTCATGTCAGTAACATTGATGCCCAACGCTAAACATACCCAAATACTTATAGGTTTCTGAGGCGGAGAGGGCTCTAAGGTTTAAGGAATCCGAGAGTTCGGTACCCACGGATTCTATAATCTCCCCTCGCTTTACATGCATGACCGCACATTTGTCCACACCAAATTCCATCCTGATGGCGCTACTGAAAGTTTCAGTTACTATCAGTAGCTCCATCAGTTGCAAATTGTTGGGGGCAAAGAGTTTAAGGTCATCCATGTAGAGGAGGTGAGATATAACCTGACCACCTCTCCTCAGCCGATAACCTAGAGCTGAATCCTCCAGCAGTGTGCTTAGAGGATTCAGGGCTAAACAGAAGCAGAGCGAACTCAAACTGACATCGGGTCAGTAAATTAAATAAAATAACAAAGATTGCTATGTCGGGTAGTAGTTTTGTTTCGTAGTGTTTTGTAATTTCGCGTCATTCGAACGGGTGTTTTCGGCTGGCGAGCCGCCAACCTCTCCGGAACTTATTTATTTACGTATTTTAATAAATGTCGCCTGTTCCATTCGTTGCTGTGAAAAATCAGAAAACACTGTAGGGACTAGCATTTTATATATAAATAAAAAACAAGCTTTTTACAGTTGTGAGAAATGACTATTAGTTATAATTTCAAGGAAAGTACCAAAGGGAGTAATTTGTTTAATGGAATTACCTAGTTCTGAAAATAATAAGCATTCAAGATAATTTACACTTATTAGCTGAGTAGTAAGTTTTCTCAGATTTCCATTTTACAATTTAGGCTTTAGGCAATATTGCAATAGGCAATATTGCATTTTTTGCCGTCGCAGATAGAATTTTTTTTTTTTGAGGACATTAAACAATAAAATAAAAATATTACTGGAATTATTATTTGGAATACGGCACACATAATTATTATGTTATTAAAACATGAAATTGAGCATATACAGGATGGTCCAAATAGTCCAATCATAAAAAAACCTAGCCAGCCCAGGGGTATCCGAGAATACCCCATATCCGCGATTCTTGATAGTTTTTAGTTATATTTTTTATTTTTTTCTTGAAAATGTTTTGGGAACCGGTTTTACAATTCTATCTTTATTTTTACACGGCTTTTTCACATTCTTGTTTTACAATTTTCATTGATATTGAATATTTATTTATGTATTTATTTATTATGGCACTCGAACGCCTAGATCTCAAAAATATTTATAGAGAGCACATATAAATACTTTTTTTTTAGCTACAGTGTACTTGTCATTTAAAAGTGTGCACTGCCACTTAAGTAGTAATTTACCTATTTACAATTAAAGTGATAAAAATAATAATAAGATCAAATAAATCAATAAAAATACAATCAATTAATCAAATTAATATAAGTAATAAAGTAGGTAATTAAAAAGTTTAAGATGTAACAATAAAATGCAGAACAATATGAATGATGTAATTAAACAAGAATTAATTGTCAGCAATTGGCAATATTCACAAGCCAGGATGTTGGAGAAGATGTCAATGCTTTTGTGCGAGAGTGGCTTTCATTATACGTCCTAATGAAACGATTCAGTGGCCCTGATCGCCCGAGTTTGTTTCGAGCTGTAAATGGTGCAAACACATCTAATTTGCGGTCAGACCTGGGTTGAGTACTACGGGGAACAGATAATTGTATTTCTTCCAGAAGTTGTGGAATATGGATCAGTCCATTGACAAAGGACAATGCCAGATCCTGCCCCACCTTTCATTAATTTACAAGAAATGTTCATTAATCAAGACTATCGCATGAAAATAGAATCCTTTGTTACATAGGTGTTATTCTGTTACACTTGTGGATAAAAAATTAGTGAAAAAAGGAATTGTAAAAACCCAAGGGCTATTTCTTGTTTTTATCGTGACCGTCTGCGTTACTTAGTACCCATACATCCGGAACAAAACGACGACTTTAATAAAAAAATTACATCTATTAATGTAATGTACGGATTTTAATATGTATTCGGTTTAAATACAGAGCTAATGAAAAGAATTTTTAGAAATATATTTAATTACGAATGTTATTATTATGTTCTAATCATTATTTCGCATTCGAAAGTCAGTAGATCATTAGGTATAACAAAACGTCATTGAGGCGCTAATCGCTATATATGTCATAGTCATGGGCGTTTTTGGGTTTTTACACAATCGGTACAGGCTTGCATCATTAGGAACGCAATGATCATTATTTTTTGTAATTCATTGTAAATATTAAATAGCATTGTTACCACACGTTTTCACGAAACTGCGGCGCGGCCGGGCTCGAACTGCGCCTAACTCAATTTTTTAAATTATGTTTTTAAATTCTAGAAAAGTTTTACATCGAAATCCGAATTTCATAATGTTGTTATAATTGGATACTTACCATCATTAGGTTCGCAATGGTTTTTTTACTCAATTTATTTTGTTTTTATTATAATTGCCATTTAATTTATTTTTTATATCATAACCAGACTACCTTTTGAAAACCATTTACTTTACCCTTTTTTGTAGATAGCAAATAAAACTATAGATCAAAAACATACGTTTTTCAGAACATAGGTACAGGTTTTGGGATGTGTTTATTCTTGCCACGCTATAATTTTAACATTATTACACTGTAAATGTTCTACACTTTCGAATCAAGCGTTGATGTTGTGTTCTTTGTTATACTTTTTCGGCTTAAAACGCGTGGAGTCTTCAGCAAATCCTGAAAAAATAAAATATTTATTTATTAACTGCACGATATTTTTTTAAATTGGTAAATGATAAAACATGTCAGAATGTTTCATTATTATGTATTATATAATGAAACATTCTGACATATTCTTGCATAAAGTCTATCAAAAATTATCAGGTATAACTTATAAAAGTAAGGTCTTGTCTCTGCAGGGGTATATATGTATATATACTTAGTTATTTGCCAGAAATAGAAAATCAGTTCATGCTAGATATTTCTGTAATAATTGTCCGGACGTGGACGTGGAAGAGATAATTTTACTTTTAAAAAAAATCATGTTAAATTATGGCTGTTGAACACCGAAATTGCAAACTGTGTATAGAAATAGGTAAAAAAAAAAACAACATTTATTGGAACTATCCAACATAACATATATGTAAAATGAATGGCTATTAAATATTATGTTGTAGTTCAGATAAATGATTTACATCACACATCTTCTAAATCATAATCTTTATTGAACATCAGTAAATTAATTGTCGAGACAGCTTAAGACTATTTTTACACGTTAATCTAAGGAATATGATACTGATTTTAGCCTGTAGGTATAAAACCGAGCAAGCGTCTGTAACAACTAACAAATTAACAATCTTTCTACTGGACACGACTGTTCATTACAGCTTCTGTTTGGCAGGTTTCCAATTGAACTTTAACTGCTTCACATTCGTGCTTCGTCGTTAATTCCACACGTGTTTCAGGAAAACTTTGGTATCTTTTTAATAGAGCACTTGACTGCCCCTATTTCAAGGAGATTTTATTTATTATTATAAACATACCATTAGGTATCATTGCATAGCACCCAATATAAGTAAAGCTAGTCCCACTACCGCATTTGCTATTCAAGTGGCAGTGAGGCTTGTCATTTCAGAGTGGACAAGCTATATCACCGTACTTATATGAACGTCTGTCGCACTCTGAGCTGTACACTACTACCACCTTATTGGCTGGTTAATATTTTACCACGGATAAAAAAAAATACTTTAAATGTACGTCTGTCGCTCTCTAAGCCCTGCTACCACCTTTCTGGCTGGTTAATATTTTACCACGGGTTAAAAAAAGTCTTTATTATTTTGAAGAGATCATTCAGATTTAAGAAGTTCTGTGATTCAGGAGCCAGAAATTTCCACATAAGGAAAAGCGTGTGGTAACTTATTTCATCACTCATTAGATCTCAACATAAGCTAGGTTTCATCAAACTATCGTCGACTTCTGGAGTATTCAGCACAATATGCTGCATGACAACGTAGATAATAACTAAAGCGCAGATGTGGTTTCTAGGTGTAGTAAAGTTGCACTACCGTCAGAGCAGACAATTTTTTTTTTTTTTATGACGACTATGGAAGCGGTTTCTATAAAGCAGTAATAATTTACAAGTAGAGCTAGGGTCTTTGTCAAGGCAGGAAATAGTGGTTAGATTTTTCGAGGATTCAGCTTCGGACCGTGCGTGAGGATGCATTATTAGCCGGAACGCGTGGCTATCACTACATGTACTGTACAGTTAGTCCCGATACTACCTTGCTGACTGGCTATTATTTTGATAGCAGCTTAAACTATTAGTTCTACCCATAGAGATAATAAATAACAGGAGAAGTGGCATGGGAGCTTGTCTGTGTCCGCGCGTCATGATCGCGATGCTCATGGCTCAGGCAAATGGCCGTCTCCCCTAACTAGTGCGCCATCGAACGCGATCGTGATAACATTTAAGAATACCGTGTTGTTCAGTGGTTTCTTGTAAAAATCGAAGCCAAACTAGAAACTTTATAAATCATAGAACCACTTTTCATAAATCAGCACAAGTATTTTACTATATTTGTGTTGAAAATCATGAAAAACAACAAATCGTATAATATTTCTTGCCTTTACTACGATATTTTTGTTTATATATATAGCAGCGACTGTACTATTATTGTAGTAAATAAATTGCTTCTTTACCACTACCAAAGTATCTCGCTAAGTAACTGGACAAGCAATGTAAAAATCACAAAACGATACGTTCTTTAAGCGGTTGCATCGCGTAGTACGGCCGCTGTAACTTGCGACGAGTTAGTGATGTGGTTGTGCAGCTCCACTAACGTAGGCTATCAACCACAATGTCGATTGTCGTATGAATTTATATTACTATTAAAGTTTATTCTTAAATTTGTCAACAGTTATAGCCTGGTTAGAAGACCGATATGAAATCTTGTTTTATTTGCTTATATATATTTTTTTAGCTACGTATTGCTTATTTATATCATCTTATTATATGTGTATCGTTTTTAGGGTTCCGTAGTAAACAAGGAACCCTTATAGTTTCGTCTTGTCCGTCTGTCTGTCTGTCTGTCTGTCCGTCTGTCTGTCCGCGGCTTTGCTCAGAGACGGTTAGTATTAGAAAGCTGTAATTTGGCTTATGTATACATATTTATCATGCCGACAAAGTGGTAAAATAAAATCATGAAAAATATTTTTTTTGGCTACCTCCCCTACACGTAAAGTGTGGATGTTTTGTTTTTTCTCGTCTACCCCATGTTGTGGGGTATCGTTAGAAAGGTGGTTCAAAAAAATTTTGAGTTTGTCAAAACTATTTTTGGATTCAGGGATCCGTTTGCGAAATATTAAGCTTTTAACTGAAATTTTTTGTTAGAGTCAAGTGTCTCCCCCCCCTGCCAACTAAATGGTTGTACTTGGATTTGTGACAAAAATCACAGCAGTAGTATATATAACGAAACTAAAAGGAAAACTATCAGAGCTAAGTAGGCTGTGGTTAACGAGTAATAATCAACCAACTTAAATTTGCGGTTTCAAAAACATGATCTCCCATATTAAGTTTGTTCTTGGGATAAATTCATCCCAACTACGGAAACCATCATTGTGCATGGTCCGACACGCACTTGGCCGGTTTTTATTTATATTTTTTTCAGGAACTTCAAAAAATTTGAATACAATTATAATCGGGACAATCGATAACTTTCCGATTTAGTCAATCACTAGCGTATATGTAAAATTTCTTTTGCACAGCACAACGATAGTAATCGATGTTTTCGTGTGAGTCAGTTGTATGATGCATGGTAAATGCATGCTGTGTTTGATGGGATAAGGTTTATAATTGATTGTGTTAGTATACGTAATGATTTGTAAATTGCAAGTATGAGCTCCTCGTATTTATTGGGTTTACTGATCTGCATGTGTAGTTGTGGCTAGCTAGTAGGGATAATTTTCCAACTACCGGGCATATCTCCTTCTTTCTTATATCTATAAACTAGCAAGTTTTGGGTATCTAGTTACTCTGTAATTAAGTAACTAGATACCCAAAACTTGCTAGTTTATAATCATAATATGGTTATACAACGATCTTTGATCAAGAGGGCTTACAGCTAAATTGTTGGCTTTAGTAGTAGTAGTAACAAGCAGCTGTCTCATTAAATCCTTCTAAAATGTCTTAATTCGCACACTTCGTTAATGTAAATGTTCATTTTCATCAGTTTATAGCAGTGCACTGCTGGAAATTGGCTGCTTCTTTTACAAGGCACACAACTTATTTCCTTCTCTCATATCAGCATATAGGTAGAACCATAGATATAAGAAAGAAGGAGATATGCCCGGTAGTTGGAAAATTATCCCTACTAGCTAGCCACAACTACACATGCAGATCAGTAAACCCAATAAATACGAGGAGCTCATACTTGCAATTTACAAATCATTACGTATACTAACACAATCAATTATAAACCTTATCCCATCAAACACAGCATGCATTTACCATGCATCATACAACTGACTCACACGAAAACATCGATTACTATCGTTGTGCTGTGCAAAAGAAATTTTACATATACGCTAGTGATTGACTAAATCGGAAAGTTATCGATTGTCCCGATTATAATTGTATTCAAATTTTTTGAAGTTCCTGAAAAAAATATAAATAAAAACCGGCCAAGTGCGTGTCGGACCATGCACAATGATGGTTTCCGTAGTTGGGATGAATTTATCCCAAGAACAAACTTAATATGGGAGATCATGTTTTTGAAACCGCAAATTTAAGTTGGTTGATTATTACTCGTTAACCACAGCCTACTTAGCTCTGATAGTTTTCCTTTTAGTTTCGTTATATATACTACTGCTGTGATTTTTGTCACAAATCCAAGTACAACCATTTAGTTGGCAGGGGGGGGAGACACTTGACTCTAACAAAAAATTTCAGTTAAAAGCTTAATATTTCGCAAACGGATCCCTGAATCCAAAAATAGTTTTGACAAACTCAAAATTTTTTTGAACCACCTTTCTAACGATACCCCACAACATGGGGTAGACGAGAAAAAACAAAACATCCACACTTTACGTGTAGGGGAGGTAGCCAAAAAAAATATTTTTCATGATTTTATTTTACCACTTTGTCGGCATGATAAATATGTATACATAAGCCAAATTACAGCTTTCTAATACTAACCGTCTCTGAGCAAAGCCGCGGACAGACAGACGGACAGACAGACAGACAGACAGACGGACAAGACGAAACTATAAGGGTTCCTTGTTTACTACGGAACCCTAAAAACGATACACATATAATAAGATGATATAAATAAGCAATACGTAGCTAAAAAAATATATATAAGCAAATAAAACAAGATTTCATATCGGTCTTCTAACCAGGCTATAACTGTTGACAAATTTAAGAATAAACTTTAATAGTAATATAAATTCATACGACAATCGACATTGTGGTTGATAGCCTACGTTAGTGGAGCTGCACAACCACATCACTAACTCGTCGCAAGTTACAGCGGCCGTACTACGCGATGCAACCGCTTAAAGAACGTATCGTTTTGTGATTTTTACATTGCTTGTCCAGTTACTTAGCGAGATACTTTGGTAGTGGTAAAGAAGCAATTTATTTACTACAATAATAGTACAGTCGCTGCTATATATATAAACAAAAATATCGTAGTAAAGGCAAGAAATATTATACGATTTGTTGTTTTTCATGATTTTCAACACAAATATAGTAAAATACTTGTGCTGATTTATGAAAAGTGGTTCTATGATTTATAAAGTTTCTAGTTTAGCTTCGATTTTTACAAGAAACCACTGAACAACACGGTATTCTTAAATGTTATCACGATCGCGTTCGATGGCGCACTAGTTAGGGGAGACGGCCATTTGCCTGAGCCATGAGCATCGCGATCATGACGCGCGGACACAGACAAGCTCCCATGCCACTTCTCCTGTTATTTATTATCTCTATGGGTAGAACTAATAGTTTAAGCTGCTATCAAAATAATAGCCAGTCAGCAAGGTAGTATCGGGACTAACTGTACAGTACATGTAGTGATAGCCACGCGTTCCGGCTAATAATGCATCCTCACGCACGGTCCGAAGCTGAATCCTCGAAAAATCTAACCACTATTTCCTGCCTTGACAAAGACCCTAGCTCTACTTGTAAATTATTACTGCTTTATAGAAACCGCTTCCATAGTCGTCATAAAAAAAAAAAAAATTGTCTGCTCTGACGGTAGTGCAACTTTACTACACCTAGAAACCACATCTGCGCTTTAGTTATTATCTACGTTGTCATGCAGCATATTGTGCTGAATACTCCAGAAGTCGACGATAGTTTGATGAAACCTAGCTTATGTTGAGATCTAATGAGTGATGAAATAAGTTACCACACGCTTTTCCTTATGTGGAAATTTCTGGCTCCTGAATCACAGAACTTCTTAAATCTGAATGATCTCTTCAAAATAATAAAGACTTTTTTTAACCCGTGGTAAAATATTAACCAGCCAGAAAGGTGGTAGCAGGGCTTAGAGAGCGACAGACGTACATTTAAAGTATTTTTTTTTATCCGTGGTAAAATATTAACCAGCCAATAAGGTGGTAGTAGTGTACAGCTCAGAGTGCGACAGACGTTCATATAAGTACGGTGATATAGCTTGTCCACTCTGAAATGACAAGCCTCACTGCCACTTGAATAGCAAATGCGGTAGTGGGACTAGCTTTACTTATATTGGGTGCTATGCAATGATACTGATTATAAACTAGCAAGTTTTGGGTATGGCTAGTTACTTAGTTTATAATACAAACATTATTATTAATGTTGTTATCTATAACTTACAGGTAATAATATTTCAACATGCAATACCATACCTAATTAGCATTCCTAATTCGACAGTCTATACAGACTATCGAATTAGGTATGGTAATTAATTGGCTATAATAATAACTACATAGAATATAATTCAAGCATTTAGGTAGAATAGAATATTAATCGCAGGATAAGTTCCAGGTTTAACCTGTCCCGAGGTTTTCAGCCTTCCATATCCTATTTGCTCCAGCTACTTTTTTCAGGTCATTGAGCCCTCTTGTCGAGTCTTATCTACCGTCCTTTCTAAAACTTTTAAAGAAGTCTCAAGGGCAACATAAAGTGTAACGGCCTCACACTAGCCAGTCGTGTGTGACCTCTATAGCATAACTACCCTCGCATTAAAGTTCAGGCGATTCCATCTCCCAGACGAAGTTCATGCTAACTTACTTTAAACGCTTGTCGAAATTTCCGGGACATTAAACTGTAGAGTATCGGGTTGGCAGCAGTAGACAGGTATCCATTATAGCAGAGATAGTTCACGATTTTCCACACCTGAAAAAATATGGATTTATTTTAGATATGAAAAAAGTTTTTAATGCCCAATTTGGGACTTAAAAAGTTTAGTATAAGTAACTATTTTCTAGTTACAATTTACATTTTTACTGCATGCCGTTGTTGTGAAGTGAGATTGAGCGTACAATGTTAATAAAGAGTTTTCATGATTACTGTCTCAGGGGATTATGATGCCTGAGAGATATTTCTCGATGGCATGTGAAACCAAGTCAGAGGCCCTTGAGCGGCTTTAAAACTCTGAAACCAGGTTTGTCACTAACCACATGATAAAGAAGAAAGAAGATGATGCAGACTGTAACAATGATTATTTGAAGTTTAGTTAGTTTCTTCTCCAGAGGTAAACTACATATGTATTATGAGTTGAGTCGAGTTTAGTTACGATTTTTTAAATAAAAAACCTGTAAATCATTCGTAGGACAAATAAACCGCTTTAGCTACAGAGTGGGGGCTATTTTAAAGAAACTGAAATTTGTATCCTACAGTTGTGAGCTTTTAATTTATGAATATTTTAAGTATGTAAATAAGGCATAATTTATAATACATAATAATATTGAAGTAATTCGCTTGCCCTGTCTCGTTGGTCTGGCGGTCGCAAGCGCTACTGCTGAGCATGACGGTCTAGGTTTGACTTCCAGGTCGGGCAAAAATAATTGGTTTTTCATCAGTAATTTCTCAGTAGCAGCTTCCCGGAATCTGGATTTGTTCTCGGTTGATGGCAATAGGCTAGCCCCCCCTATTACATGAAACTTAAACATAGCTGGCGGAATGTGGGCTAAAGTAACAGCTTTCGATACACCTCTGCCTAACCATTCGGGGATTACAGGCGTGATGTTATGTATGTATGTATATAACATTATATTTGCACACCTGTTAAGGTAGGATATGGTTTAGAGAACTTTTGTTGTATGTAGGTATCCATATTCAAGTAAATAAATGATTTGATTTGATGTAATTAGCTTTGTTCTAACTTTATACTTACGTTATAATAATCCTCATAATCAAATTTCGGTAACACCATCATTATGCGGAATATACAATATGGCGTCCACGAGAGAAAGAACGAGGCAGCAACGGCCGCTGAAAATAAAACATAAATGACAGTTTCAGTATTAACCTACTTTACATGCTATTTGAATTCCTTTCTTGTACTGATATTGTTGTTTAAATAAAGTGGAATGTCATTGGATAGTGTATCTACTGACTGATTATTTTTGTCAATAGGTAATTTTTAAGTAGGTATGATAGGTATTACCCATTATCTACATACTTGGGAGTATTTTTTTTACAATGTATTTAGATATGTTAAGCTACTTGTATTGAGAAAACATTTTTGTTCCATCTTCATGACTGTTGTACTTTACCCCCAATGTTGAAATCCTAATGTAAACACATTTCTACTTATTCTATTGTCACACTTAGAACATCGCTTCTCGCAAGGAAATGAACTCGCTTAGTGAGAGTCTAACTTTAAGTACGCAAGAACACAATATACATTGCACCCGCTTGCCCGGACTGTTTAGCAAAGTAATTAACACCACTTTTTGCAGGCACTTGCACAAAACTTAGTGAATAAAATCAAAACAAAGAGGTTCCATAAGCTTATGAAAGACGTGATGTTTTTATTTAACTTCTTGCTCTTTAAAAGAAACAGGTTCTTGATTGAAATACTATGAACAACTTCAAAGAGCTGGTTCTGGGAACTTGAAGAAAAAAAAAAAAGGTACAATAATTTATTTTTCTTATTAGGTATTTAGGTATGTCAAGCGTATCCTTGGTTATACATAAGAATTATGTTACTGAAAAAACCTTTACCAAGTATGGGTGGATTTTTTTTATCTATTATAATGTTCGTTTTTCGTTATTATAATTATAATTTGAGTTTATTGTCCACTAGTGCGTTACTAGAACAGAGTAGGTACATAGGTACAGGGTCCAGACTTGCAATTTTTGATTAAAGAGAAGGTTTAGAGTACAATTTTTTTTTTAAGTTCTCATTAACAAAATATGGATATGCCTAATTCTGAAATAAATTAACAATAATAATCGTTCTGTGCTGGTCACACGTTTCCCACGTTTAAATTGTTAAACAAAATATGAGTAGGTACTAACCAATCATTTTCACCGCCTTGTCTCTGTTCTGTTTCCCAACTACCGGACTGCTCCGCAATTTTTTCTGAGCCGACTTCAACTTTATTGTTATTTTAATATACAGCACCAATATCGTCGTCATCGGTATTACGAAGAAAACGAATATCTCGACGGCGACCACAGTACTTGCAGCTTTCGTCAACGTGTAGTAACAATACACGTACTCCTTTCTTTCCAACAGATCTATGTAGAACACGTCCGGGATACAAAAGCCGAGTGAGATAACCCATATAACACCTACAATTTTGAAGACGCGAGAATTCAATGTCAGCTTTTGCCGAAAAAAGGGTTTAGTCACTATGATGTAACGTTCAATCGTAAATGCAGTGATTATCAGTAGGCTGCAGTTACTGAATACGTCCCAGAGGATGTAATGTATTCGGCATCCGACTTCTCCTAGAGGATAGAAATCTGGTACGAATATGATGTATATTTCGAGCGGGATGAAGAGGGCTGTGAGTAGGTCAGTGATGGCGAGGTTTGCGAGGTAGCAGTTTGTTGGCGTGCGCATGGTGTGGTCCCTGGCTATCACTGCCAACGTGCACACATTGCCGATCACGCTCACCGCCATTAAGATCCCCAGGATGATGCTCACGACTATCTTGACTGTGTATGTGTCTTCTAGTTCGTCGTAGAACGCCATCTCAACTGGCCCGAAGAAAGAAAAGGAATTGTTCTCGTATTCGCTGTCGTTTATGAACGACATTTTTGTTTCGTTTGTCTAAAATATTTTAAAATTACTTAAAAGTTATTATTTAATGTTTTTAGAATGAACGACCCTCTCTGTTTTAATATAATGGAGTGTTCGATATATCTATTGACTGTGCGAGCACAGTGTCGCTCTGGCTAGCGATTGGGAAGTACTGATAAAACATAAATTTCGTCAGGCCTTGACGCACCCCTATACAGTATGATGTTAGGGGATGATTTTTAATTTGTATCATTTTGATACGTGATTGAACAGATATAAATATTATCAATACCTACTATTTATAATTTTCAGGGTTTTTGTATTTATTCTGTGCACAACTAAATGAAGCTGTTCATTATGTAAAGCAATTGCTATACCACAAACGTTTATTTCGTCTTTCTGGTACAAATTAATCCCATTTGCAGAGATGAATAAACCAAGCTCATTTGTTACGCGACTGACCGACCGGTTTGTCGACCTGGGAATCCAACCCAGTACCTAGTTAGTGGCTTGAACAGAATACTGGATAGGTATATCTTGTACAACTATATACTTAAGTGTAAAATAGTAGTTTATGAAACGGTTGCATAAAGAGGGGTATTAAAATACGAGTGTGAGTTTTTAATAGTATCACACGAGTGGATTAATACCTAGTTATGCGCAGTTTCATACACTTCTTTATGTACTCTCATACATTGGGATTGAACCTACAAAATAAAAGATCAAAGTTGAAGATCAAGAATGAAAAAAAACCCACGAAATTTAGTACAACTTCACGTATGAATGGCGCCTGCACCCAGCACATCACCGCGCATGCGCTAGAGCGGTGCTGCTGTCCCCCGCTAACGTTCCATTGCAAAAGTTGATGGAAACTCTTTGGTGATAGGTATTAACTTCTTGGATTTGCCTTGTATCGTAATAGAAACAAAAATGTTTTAAGTATAACATTATTTTGTTAGAGAAAAAGTGTTATACGAGATATGATTCTATTTTTAAATTTCGGTATTGTGTTTATAAAGTATGTTAATATAAACTCGTTTTGAAGTTTATAATTCGTACATTACGCTATGAGAGTATATTAAATAACTTTTAAAATCGTTGACAAACAAAATGCTGTTGAAAAAAAAGTTGTACTAAAAGACAAGACCCAGGAATTACAATGTGTCTCTAGGTTTATTCCGCTCATAATAACGTCACGTTTTATAGGTTTATGTCGTCGTTTAGTCAAGACTTAACAATGTCACAAGTATGACTTTAAACGCAGCCAACTTTGCAGACAATTATGTGGAAGCCTGTCTTTAGTGTTCGCTCGTTAGCAGTTTAAGGCCCTGCGAAATAGACAAAGGACCAGATACGGACATGATAAGTTTCTTCAAAGACACAGTAAATTAAATTGTACAAGCTTTTGTCCGCGTGGAGGTTGGAAATGATCCCACAGGAACGTACTACTGGGATAGGTATCCTATGTCCTCCTAATCCAGGCCATGGTCTACCCATAAACCAAATTTCATCCAAATCTGTCCAGCCGTTTTAGCGTGAAAGCGTAACAAACAAGCAAACTAAGTTTTGCATTTATAATATTAGTTGATTTATTATTGATTTATTGGATTGTATTTAGGCGATGGGTAGTGTAGGTAGGTCTCAATAATCGCTTTTTATAGGTAACGTTGTTTCTCTTAGAATGTAAGATACTCGATTTGATCAGGTACAATCAGAGAAATTAATTGAAACCCTATGTCTCTACTACTGTGGCGACATCTACATCGCCAGATGCGAACCACGCATCAAAGGCCTGACGTCACACAAAATCCTGCATTGCACAAACATAATTTACTACGCGAAGAGTAAAACAACGTCCCGACATGAATCGTCGGGCAGTTGCCCACCAGACACAACACCCGTCTGGTCGGAGGATCCTCCCTTTTCTATAGAGGCTGAGTGAATATTAAACCCTGTTCCTGATACCAACAACCAACACTATAACAACAACCTTTATTCTACTGTCAAAATGACAGTTATCAATCTTCCTAGTGTGACAGCGATCTAAATAGAGTCGGTCCAGAATTTGACTACGAGTTTGACACCTTCAGTAGCGTCCATCAGCTCTTGCAACGTGCAAGTAACAAGACATGCTGGACATGATATTAAGCGTCCCGTTGTTTGTGGGACGTCGAAGAGTTGGTCCTAATTTGTTTCGTTTCCTGCTCCGTTTTACCTCAGCGTTACCGACATTTCTCCTGGAAATTGTCACCTCCAGTATTACGTGGCACTTTTATATCGATGCAAAGAGGTGATAAAAGAAATATATCGGTGCCCTAAAACATTTCTTTATTGTTATTACGTTCGTCGATTACGCTGATTCGATTTCGATCTTTAGCGCCGCAGTACCAAAGACTTGGGAAATGAATTAGATTTCACTTTACGGCAAATAAAATTACATTTAAGTGGATATTTACTTTTGGAAAGTTAAGATCGACACTGCAGAGAAGAATGTTGAATTTTCAAGAATCAAGATAGTACTTATTTGGCAATTTTCTCTTTTACGAAGTCTTTGACGTTCAGATGTACCTATTTTCTCATCACACCAGAGACAGTCATTCCACAAGGGAATTAAGAGAGCGTAAATACTTGGAAAGCGGATTCGGCAAAATGAGAGAGTAATTTTTATGAATCCTGTTCTGCGATATTTTAGCAAAGGCAGTTTTCCTGGTGCGTAATGTATTTCGCATTGCATTATTATTCGACCGACTGTATTACAGTTTTAAACAGGCAGAAAATATTTGGGTTTATTTCTCTGATCAACATTAAATAAATATTTTTTAAATTGAAGTATGAAGCGGCAGCTGGCGGGGTTTAACGAGCGAGAGGATCTGAGTTAAATTACCAGCCAATGAATGCACTACAGAGAGTCAAATTAGTTAGTTCGCGTCGTCTAAACATGGTGAACCTTACACAAAAACACAGTTTCTTTTTTGGATGATATTTCATGTAACGACACTACCTACGGTCGTAGACCTCAAAAAATATATAATCATTTATTTTTTTCGTTTTTCTTGTTAAGATATCGATACTCATCACATCTACGGAGTTGCGCTAGCTAATTTAATTTGACCCTGTATTAAAGATAAGCCACTTCAACAATATGATTCTGCAGCGAACCTACCAAAAATTCCCAGTGACCTACTGGGAATTTTTCACATCTTCTTCTAAACTAATATTATAAAGATAAAATATTTGATTGTTTGTTTGTTTGTAATGGATAAACTCTAAAAATACTTAACCTATTTAAAAATTCTTTCACGTATAGAAAGCTACATTATAAGCGAGTAACAAGGGCTGTAGTTTAGCGACTACAACACGAACGAAGTCGCGGGCAGAAGCTAGTTAAAAAATAAGTACCTTATTAATCATTCACCAAAAAGCTATGGCAATATATACCTGGCAATTGAACTTATGTCAAACCCGGTAACCTTCATAAGACTGAAAAGAAAGGCACCTTAAGACTGAATGAGTGAGTGAACCAGTGCAGTGGCTCCATACCTTGCAAGATCAATAAGCATCATCACATAATACTGAATGTCCCAGGCCAGATTGCATTAAATAGAAGGAGATAAAGAAAAAAAAAGCTACACCCTGGTTATAAAAGTAATTGCGTTGATCTAAACAAGCGGTCAAATTGCGGCAACCATACAGTGCAGACGCACGGTCACCCCTAATTGAAATTACAGCCTGTTGTAGAAAGTAGCGTCAATACAGGAGGCGGGAAGGGAAAGAGGGGAACATACTGTTTCTTTCGTTTATATGTCTAGGTTTTGTCTGATGATTTTTTTCTTCTTTTCGTGTCTATGGTAGTCTTCTTCTTTATTTTTATATTGTTTGCCAGCATCAAAGGCATTCTTTAGGTCATCCGAGGTGCAAATGTACGGGCACTTAGGACACGCCAGCAAGTAGGACATGGTCTGATCAAAAGCACTCGCAGTGGGTGTTGGATGGGTCAGTAATCCCCCACTTCGACAAATTGGGGGATTATTGATGAAATGAGGACCATTAATTGCAAATTGTTTTTCTGTCTTGTTTACGATTTACGAAATTCTACCTCCATGCTTTTGACTTTGATCTAGTTTTTCGATGCTATATTTTTCTGGCCAAAAACAGTATTTTTTTTATTAGAAAAGACCTGGATAGATATATCCAAAGTTATCAGACGGGTTTTTCATGCCTTTAGTTTTGGATATCTATCTATGGTATCTTCGAGTCAATAACTTTGAGACTTACCTACCTCATCACATGGTGGGCCCTAATATGGTAAATGGGCCTTACTGTCTCGAATGTCATAATCTAATGCATGTCATCAAACTGCCTCGCCCACACTTACATAATTAATCTCATATGACAGGAGAATCTACCTATGTATGTACCTGTATTAGTATCTATTTACTGTTGATAAGACGTACGCAGGAAGGTTCGATGACTTTGGCCAATGGATCATTTATCATGGAAAAAAGTAGGTACTGTATCAAGTATTGTCTAAAAAAAAGTGTCTATAGTCCAGTAGGAACTTTACTAAAACATGCTTAGGCCGACCGTTGTAAGAGATAAAAATTTGTCGCCAGTTGAATGAGGGAAATGATAATTGATAAAAATTTGGTAATTGACCTCATTCGTTGTCACCAAAATTAGGTCAATAGCTTCCTATCTTCACATTTCTTCTTGATACGAAAGGTTTTTTATGTGAGTGCAATACCTTTAATACCTACATAATTATAAAGTAACGGACTCTAACTGTAGTACTTTTATATATTATAACCTTCTTTTTATGATTTATGTCTGCGAAGGTCTGTCTATAGTACCAGCCGATCTATCCTGTAAACATCTCAGCGTGAAAACTTAGGCCCGTATTAATAAACGTCCCTCAACAACGTACTTAAGTGCGCTATCATTTGATACGCCATTATTACGATATCAGCATCTCAAGATCATTGCTAATTAATAAACACATGAGTACAGTATCTCAGTTACCAAGATCAGCTCCTCAATGCGCTGTACTTGATGCCGATCTCATGACGATTACACACACATTGACCAAAGTTTACAATAACATTCATCACGTTTCGTTATTGTTATGTCGTAAGATTTATTGAAACACTTTTATTTTGTTAAAAAAATTATGAATAGCGCTGTATCACGTTATAAAGTTGTTGTCTACCCAAGAAAACCTTAAATTGTTAAAAATGTTGTATAATTATTTCTCAATATGACAGAAATGCTTACTACTCAACTTAGCAGGTACAAATAACATAACGCAATAAAGCGTCTGGAGGGTCAAGAACGAGTCTCAAAAAAAAGGATGAAATATAAATTTAGTAGATTACTTTTTCATATGAATATATTGGGTTTGTTTCTAATAATATTAGATTAATTGGATTTATAAGGTACTTACCTACTTTTAAACTTTATTTATTAAACTTTATGCAACTAAATAAGTGGCGGACAACATAGGCGGATTTAATGTCTTTATGTGTTACATCTATATATAAATAGTAATTAAATAAATGATACTTATACATATAAATGTACTTACAATATTTATATAGGTAGTTACCTACCTGAAATGATGCTGTTGCATATACCCTTAAAGATAATAGGACGACTAGAACTGGGGAAATTGAAAGATCTCTATTACTGTATTTCACGAATGAGTCTTTTAATTAATGTTACTGTATACAAAACTGACTCTTGATAAAATCTGAATCGTTTAAAAAAAAGCACTTTTTAACTCAAAAGGATTTGAGGTCGCCCTTATGTATATTTTTGCTAAACGATATCGCAATGGCTATAAAATAACGTTATAGTACTCTATTTGATCGGAATAATTAATTTCACCCAAAATATTTTCAAAATCCATGTTTCGCGCTACTAATCACGACCTCAAGTCACGTACTGCCTACACTCAGGTTTTAGCATGTTGAGTACACTCACCTATTGTATACTTAAGTGTCGAGTTTCGTTTATTAATCAGTCCATCACTCGGCTGATAACGTAAACCCAAGCCGTAACTTGAGTACATCAATTCTTATGTTTATTAATACGGTCGAGACCTCAAGATTGGTATCAAGTGCGAGCTCTTGGGCTGAGTAACGTTTATTAATACGGGCCTTAGAGTCCGCGCCACCACTCAAGTCCGGCGGAAAAGATGTGGAACGACATTTATTTTTTAATGCAATTTGTTGTAATGACATAGACACTAGCGCCGCGTCTATCGGAATTGTGTGATGGCGCAGACTCTAGGGCCGCTTTCCGAATAAGAACGTAATCGCTCACAGCGCTGACATCAATAATTGGCGTTCCGAGTTAGATATCACGATTATGACAGCTGAGGGCTGTCAACAATTCGGAACGATCGTGAACGTTCTCACGGTGCTCGCTCAACAACAAAACTTGCATATCATATTTCTTTGTGTTTATACTACACATTTCTTCTTCTTCGTTGGTTAGGTGGCCACGGTAGCCAGAAGCACAATTTCGAAGATGCCACGTTTATCTAAAGTTATGATGCGACTCAAAACAAAACAGCACAACTGTCATCTTTGACAACGCTCACGGTGATATTAATAAAAGGCATGGTCGGCGTTATCGCAAGATGGCGCATGTCATGACGTCATCTATGATGATTCACTATACATCGTTATCACGCTCAGGCTTATTTGGTACGGCCGTTAGCGCGCTCAAATCGATTACAGCGGAACTCGGAATGCGGTTTAGGTGAAGTGAGCTGTCAATAGTGTCAATCAGGTGAAAAGACAGCTTAAGGTAGCCACACACGTACTCGTAAGTGCAAGCATGACAAGCCTGCATGAACAATAATTTTGTGCAAGCGTGCAACTTCCATGTAGGCTACACACTGTACAAGCAAGCTAGAGTAGCATCAGTTTTTGCTTGAGCGATGAACGACGACGACGTGCTTGCTTTGGCTGCATTAATTGCGAGCAAATGGCGTGCGTATGATTTCGCAAGCTTAACCTGCATACACACGTCCATTCATGTTCAAGCGCAAAATCATCATACAGACGCTCAAGCTCGTTTGCACAAAATTATTGTTCATGCGGTTTGTCATGCTTGCAGTTACGCGTGTGGCCTCCTTTAGTTTTCACGGTGAGACTTTTGTCTAGATAAGCAAGGCACCCTTTGTTTAATAAGCTAAGAAAATATATGAAATAAAATTGTGTTGTAAAAGTAAGCTCATAAGAGTAACAAGATGTTTTTGCTGTATAACAGGTCATTCTCTCCCAACTTGATAATTCAAAGATAATAAATTATAAATAAAGACGATCGTAGTTATGCAAAACTCGGACTTATTGTAATTACATTGCGTGATTCACACGCGTGATAACGCAATAAAAACATAAGATGAAAAAATGTTTTCAAGGTCGAGAATTTAATAAATATAAAAACTAAGAGATAAGCAAAGTGTTGTGTGAATCTATGTAGATGTAGTGTGTCCAATAAATTGCGTCGGCGGAAAATGTAGAGCTTCTAACAGACGGGAGAAGTTAATGGTGAACATTACATGAAGTCACTTCGAAGTTTCCTTATCTAAACTCCATTTGAAAAAGATTAGACATTTAAATAAACCTTTTTTACAGGCCGTTCAACCGATTTTGACTTCTATTGCGTTTGTGGCATGACAAATGGCAGCTGCAGTAAACAGTTGGTATTTTAACCACTTTTTTGCTTTTAATGCCATCCTTATGCCTACGTTATAGAAGTCTGAATCGGTTGAACGGACTGTAAAAAAAGGTTTGTTTAAATATGTTATTTCAAATGAAGTATAGTTACTATGGAAATAGTAAATAAATTCAACAGGAGTGTATGTAACACAATAAGTATGATTATGTTTTGTGTTCCTACCTACTTTTTATTTACAAAGGCCTTCCTAAGATCATTTTATTAAGGGTTTAAGGGGTAATTTATAAGTAGGTACAGGTGTTACAATACATAGGGATAATAAAGAAACAATATAACATATTATTTTGGTATTATTTATTGTATTCTGTCTACAGGAAACAGATGGGCATCATTTGTTAAAAATCTAAGAATTAATTCTAAAAGTCTTGATAGCCATTATCACTGTGAATTATAAATAAAATAAATAATGTTACTGGTATCACATTTCCCTCGCCTTTAGTATAATACACGTTCACCCTTCGATCTAAAAACTAATGGAATTGGATCAAACGGGGTCGGTTTGATTATTCAGTCTTCTCTGGGTTAATAATAGCTGCTAGTTTCTTGTCCTCTTGGTGCACTTCATGGTCATCCCAGCCCCACGCGGAGTGGCTGCCGTCGCCGGTCCTCTTCACGCGTTTCTGGATGACGTCAGTGGATACCGTTTTGAGGTCATATGCCCATCCGATAGCGGCCATGGTGTCAATGAAAAGTTTTGTGAGGTTGAGGGAATAGTCCCCGAGTTCAGCGGTCTTGTAGTCCCAGGGGAAAGTGTGATGGTAGTTGTGGAAGCCTTCGCCGAGCACCACGAGGGACACGGGTCTGGTTTCTACTGGGTTGATGTTCTTGTCGTAAGGCTTGGAGCCCCACAGGTGGGCGGCGGAGTTCACCAGCCAGGTCACGTTCAGCACATATACGTAGCGGAAGATCGAGCACACGAAGTACGCGTTCCATAGAGACTCACCCCACAGCGTGGGGACGTACATCGGTATCGCGAAGCAGACCAGGGGCATGAGGATCAGGTAGAAACTACAAAGAAATAATTACGTTAGTATAAATAACATAAAGATAAATTGTTTTAATGGAAATTACCTAGCCATTTGACAATGTAAGTAACTTAAAACATTCCTACAATAAGAGCAAAACACGTAGGCAGTAAGTACATTTTTGTTTTACCAGCTTAGTATATTTTTAGACCCGCTCTAGATTATAAAAGCACGTAAAAATGAAAACAGTATTATTTTGGATACTGAAATATCTACAAAAGACTGAATAGAGGTTATAATATAGGATGTATGTATATTTGGAAGCACTATGTATCGAACATCTGTCGTCGTATTTCGTATACGAATCAAATCTATACATACACAGTGGATAAATCGACAATCGAGTCGAATCGACAATTCATAATAACAAATTATCCTCGAATCACACTTACTTCTTTTGGAAGCGTAGAATGGGGTCACTCTTGAGATCACTGAGGTCAATGGTGTGTCCCTTCGCCTTGATCTGCGGGTGTTTCCTGACCAGCAGCCAGCCGACGTGGGCGAAGAAGAAGCCTCGTGTCGCATTGTGGGGATCAGCATCAGTTTCCGAATATTTGTGATGCATCCGATGGTCACGTGCCCAGTCGATTACGGCATCCTGGAAGGAGAACAAGAAGTTGAGAGGAGATTCTTCAAGTTACTGCTTTATGAGGTAATATATTGAAAAAAATGGGCTATTTCTTTATCGTATATTTAATAATTATCATATCTTTACGTTTTTAAATTCCGGTCAGTGATTTTGTAAGTTCGACTTTTGGCCACTGGGCCCGCGTGCGGGGGAAATAAGCCCATCAAACTACTATTTATTTTCGAGGTAGGCCCTTAAGTTGTAAGTACTGAAAGTATCCGTACGTAGTCGATTTGGCTTAAAATTTAAATGTTGTTGAGGAAACTAAAGGCAAATTGGCAAGCATCATATTTCTTGCATTAGGTTGAAATTCCTAAAAAACATTGTCAACGTTTTCTGACGTGAATGTCACGGAAAATTTCGAAAAGTTCAATTACTTATCTACGCATTAAAACAACAAATTAAGCAATAGGCTATCCACCTCTGGCAAAAGTTGGGCAATATGTTTGTGGCAAAGAATTGTCTTCCTATCTCCCTTATCGGTCGATACGATGCGAATTATGTGTATTGTATTACATTTATACACCTGTTTCATTAATAATTGACTAATCATTGTTTGTCTTTGTTCAACTTTGACGTACTTCAATAAACGATTATATTCAATAATCGGTGTAATCTCTATTGCTACTAGATTTTTATAACAAGTAAAACAACAACTAGGTTTTTCAGGTATTTTTACCAATAAAGTACTGCAGTTATCAATACATTATCTACCACACGTACAGGATTAGGAATCAATCAACAGCTCATCGCAGACGACAGCTGGGCACAGATTAATTATATTTTGTTTTTTTTAAATAATTGTCTGCTTTCTGTTTTCGTTTGGGATTTCTTAAAACCAAATATATACGTAAGGCAATATATCATTTTAAAATACAATTAACGTAATAATCATGTTAAAATATTTCAAAACTGAAATAAAATTCTACCACCCAAGAGTAAATTTTTAAATAATTGATTTACTAGCTTCATTCGTTTCTCTCACGGTATTATCACTCATGTTTAATGTTTATATTTAAGAATGATATTCCATAACTGTTATGTACGGCAAATTACTAGAGATAAAACATTGTTTATTATAGAAAGTATCGATCGATCACGCAGATCATTACCTACCACTGATAACATAATTACAGTCAGAGGGTAATCGCCGATACTGGTGTTAAAAGGTGATGCTGATAACACTAGTTTCTCACGCGTGATAAGCACATGCATGGTTTTGATAGTAGGTTTTTGTTCACGTGGTGTAGGTGTGGTAGTCGTCTCTATTTTTTTGTTTAAAATATTCTAACGTTTTTATCCCACTGTTGAACAATTCTTTGGAAAGAAGATATTTCCTAATCACAACGATACCTTCATATGTTAAGACTGTCGGTAAATCACAAAACATATTAAATACCTGCAACGTATCAATAATAGTTTTAGGCGTAAGAGGTAATAAGCTATAAATTCTGTTTACCAGATCGTGAAAGATGGTGAAATATGTCATTCTATCTTTAGACCCAAAACTTTATTGCTGAAGGTGACTTTAAATATCATTCAAGTAATTTTCCCCACTATCCTAGAAAATATAATATGACGTCACCAACTACGTAGGACGTTATCATTCACGCACACATTTCCTATGCGTTTTTTTAACCTTTATGAACTTTGTGCTGGGTGCACGTGCTTCAACAGATAGTCGGGTTATTCCAAGGCACATGTCTGTTCATGAGACTCGTGTCCTTTTTTAACCTTTGAAGTTAAAAAACTACACGTAATTTATGCACTTTTTAAAATTCAGAAATTATGGAAAACAAACTTTGTTTACCCAAATTCTTTTGTTTTTGTTAATCTTTAATCTTCCACAAATAAATGAAATTTTATCTTTCTAGTTGGCACGTACCTAATTAGATTTGAATTCCACTGTTGTTTTACTTATTTGTCCAAATACCTACATAGATACCTAAATGGAATATAGTCTCATTGTAGTCATAACATACCTAGCTTTATCACCGTTATTTAATTAACAATCATGACAAATATCAACAAGACAAGTGACAAATATTTTGGATGCCTTCATGAATTTAGTTAGTTCGATTTTTGTTCAGTTATACTTACTTGGAAGGCCAAGGTGTTGAAGAGAGTGAGCAGAATTCTGAGTGGCAGACGCGCTTTGTATGACTTGTGAGCCCATAGCCTGTGCGCACCGGCGGTGATGCCCAGGCCTGAGCATATGTACAAGAACACAGCTGGAAACAAACAAACAAAGAACATTCATTACTAACAAGCTACACAACAGAGTTCCCATAGAAAAAGAGAACAGCAAGAACAGGTATATGCCTTTCTTTCCGTGGGTATCAAACATGAGACTAGGTTTTCAAGAGAATGGGAGAAGGGAATTCTGCAACATTATACGTATTAAAGCGTATTTAAACAATAGATACGCAATATTCTCTATTTTGTAAATACATTTTCTTATTTAAACCAAAAATTGAGCCGCGTAGATAGTCATATCACTTATTTATTTTCACGTCTTTTATAATTTACAAGGAATTTATTTGATTTACCTACCCGCAGTAGTGTAAAGAGAACGATAGAATGAATTCTCTGAAAATGTAATATTTGTTCGAGTATACTTATCATTAATTCGCTACTTCCATAGAAATCGACACGTGTTCAGGAATTTAATTCAGACAAATGTTTACACGACGAATTTGTTTGAGCCAATATTAATTAATATTATTAGGTTTCTCAAGTATGCCTAAATTCCAAGTCTGGCACTTGGAAAATGTTTATCTTTGTTAATAGTCAAAAGTATGGCCTCTAAAGGAGGCCTTCGCCTTAAATTAACTGACGGGGTCTTACTAGAGCTTCATATAATATAAAAATAAGTTTAGCTTTATAGTATGTAAGAAATTGTCATGTGTTAGGAAAATAATGTTTTGTAATTTATTAATTTTTTGTCAGAATGACCAATATGGCTTTTTTATATTTATTTATTTATTTAAATAGTGAAAAGTAAGTTAGTACTTAGGTGTAATAGATGTATTCAAGTAGGTACCTAAAATAGAAAAACTCAGGAAATCAAATTGTAATAAGAAGATCGGTGGTATTTCTGATTTACTGACATTATAATGTGACCGTTCTTCATTAAACATTTGGGAATTGCCCCTCTGATTTTCATACCAACCATAGTAACAACAGCAACATGAAATTATTAAAATACACACGTGCTGTAAACGTACACATGGACATAATTATTACTTACTAATAATCTGGTCTATTTTCGAGACACGACATTAATTATTTGTAGTATCTTAATAAAATATCGAATTATGTGCACTTATTAAACATATACCAAATTCACACTAATATTAATTATGCACTGCAGCCAAATAAGTAACATATTTTTTTTCATTCTCATTGCTTTGCATAGAAAAACGATTACCTAATTTTCACAAATGACTGTAGCTTGATAACCTAAGCGGGTTTTCATTAGCTTTTGCACTGACGTCAGAAGTTCTATTTTAAAATGGAGGTGATCCCTACCGGAATCAGTGTAAACGAGAAGTTTAGTATAGATAAGAGAATGCGGAAAATATTGCATATTATTATATTTACAGATTGGTCTGTATTAGCAGAAGATCGAGTTGAGTTGAAAAAAGAAAGGGAGGTTTTTGCCACGTAGTGGACCAACAGAAATAAGCAAAAGTCGTTCCTACTGCCCATAGGCAGGGACAAATAAAATGTACTTTCTCAAAAATAAAACAAAAGAAAAACTTACCGAATATACACGTCAGCCACATCGCTTTTGTAAGAAATAGATAGGCACCATATACTCCTCCTATATGAAGCAATCCCATGAGGATGACGTTTCTCCATACTATCTTCCACACCCTTTTCTCGGCCGATGGTGGTACGATGACTGGTGCGGCATCTGTGTCCTCACTCACAGCATCTGTTTCGTAGAGGACCCAGGAGCCACCAGTTTGCCCTTGAGGAGGCATTTTATCTGAAAAACAACAAATAATATTTGAGTTTAAAGTTGTTTTAAAGCTAAACCTATTTTAATGTACTGCTGATTTCTTTTTGATTTCAATGAGACGGAATTTCATTGGGATCAAACTCAAACTCAAAGCATTTATTTGAAATAAACCAATAACAGGCACTTTTGAATTGTCAAGGGGTCGGTCAGTGACGGGATCCGTAAGGACTAATGCCTGCTGGGGTTGCGAGTTTGTCCGAAAGGGATATCGCGGCCCCGGCACACGGGCAACGGAAGGAACACGGGTGGGTTTTTGTCAGTAAAAGTCTGACACACCCTCCCGCTCCACCCAGAGCGGGAGAAGTTATTTGATAATTTCCCACATTCAAAAAAAAAAAAAAGTTATCGGTCAGTCAGAGAGATGAAGCTAGATGTCCATTCCAAAGCATAGTCGGTACCTATGGAGAAGAACGGGCAAAAAACTCCACGGACACTCCTTTAAATCAAGATAATGGTTACAAAATATTGGTTAAAACGTTCATGTTGAAGTTATACATGTGAGAACGATGCAAAACGTTAAAAGCGTCCGTAATAGAAATAAAAAAAACAAAGCAAAAATTAAATTAAATTAAAATAGGCCCTGGTAGCTAGGAGATGACCAGTCCCTACTGACGGCGCCCGTTCACGAACATGACGCATGGATTAGCACCATTCAACTCAACCATTTTGAAGGGAGCTAAATGATCCAACACACGCGCCACCGTCAGCGAGACATTAGAGTGAGCATGACATACTCTTACCCGCCAGGGCACATTCAAGTCAATGAAAGACATACCCAGTACCTAAATGGTACTCGTAGCTTTATAGTCGGTACATAGTACTCACACATGTGCTATGCAATTATACGTATATAATGCTTGGATATTGAATTTATACAATGCATATATAGTTTGTAAAATCTTCAGCAGCTCCTACAGTATTTTCAGATGTTAATCAATTATTGTATGCGCCCTTGTGGAGCCAGACCAGCGTTGAGCCAAGCATTTTTATCAGCGATATAATCCCCCAACTTATAATACGAGTATAGCGTGCGTTTAATATAAGATTTAAATTTCGTTTCATTCAGTTGAAATATGTGGAGAGGTATTTTATTGTAATATTTTTTTATCAAAAGCGTCAACCATCAAACAAATACGATATGTACATTGCTCTCACCTTTCATTTTAACATCAAATCGATAACACTAATTAACTGCAAACTAGACCACAGTACACAAAATTTTAAAACATCACAGTTTGTTAATCGGCTTCCACAGCACATTTGAATTTGTTAATTAAAGTCCGTCATATTTATGCAAAAATTATATTTTGCTATCTTTTAATAAGTGTAGGTAATCTTTATCTTAGATAAGATTTAAATACTTTAATTTCAGACTGTCACATTATTTTGAATAGTACAGGTTTATAGTGGAAGCTTTACAGAACCGAAAGTTTGGAAGTTAAAGTCAAGATTCGATACTCGGATTCAAGAGATTCCGCGTGCAAGATAAAAGTGTGCCAAATCCGACCAGTCAAGTTGGTAATAATATAATGCGGGTTAAACAAGTTTTAGCTTTTATTCTATGGTTAACTTACGCGTAGTTTATGTGGATCAGGTACTATATCATATAATATAGTATTAGCAGCCTGCAGTTAAGACGTCTTGGGTGGATGGGTAAACTTCATCAAGTGCACTGTGGTGCATAGCATCTGCTGTATTTATTGATCTGGTGACAACTTGCGTTACTTATCTATCACGTTTCAAAATATTGTAATTTTCCATAATGTTTGAAATAATCACGTTTCACCCCTGTAACAGCATCACAAAGTTTTGGCTACGTGTTCAATGACAGGGTTAGGAGCAAACTGCCCCCGAGTGTCTGAATTTACCATTTTCTTTAAAGAATGCAGGTCTAGAAATAAATTAAATAACGCATAGCTTTAAATGATGCAAAGGCCACACCATAAACTCAACTATCTTATAATTCAATGCTCCAGATGGATCGAATGATTCACTTGATGCGTATTGCATATTGTGAAAGATTAAAGTAATTATGATGGATAATAATAAATATTAAGAATGATTGAAGCAAAAACTACGTGACTGATACACCGTGACCATGTTGCATTGACTTTTTCGCGTTTACAGTACGTAATTTGCGGTTTTTGTAAATTCTTGTGCCAACAAGGGCAAAAGGTGGAAAAATAAAATTATTGTTATTATTTGAAATACTTAAAAAAAAACTATTTTGCCAACTGCAATCACATGATAGTGCGTTACTTTCGGGTTTTTTTTTTGCTTAAATAAAAGCCTGAGGTAAGCAGGTATTATCCAGCCTTATTACACTATCTAGATATACTTAGTTTGATTCAAGCATTCTGTCAACAAACTTTTAAGACAAAACGAGAAAGTTTTATTTAATGAAGTTCTTTTTTCAGAATGCAGAATTTGTGCAGCGATGTCGCAAATAAAGCTTCTTACCTACTGTACCTAATGTACCCAGATACAATTAGGTGGATATATTAAATGTCATGTAAGTAACGAAAGGGACACAATTCATGTGGTAACAATTTAGTATCGCATATAAATAATAATTTTCATGTACTTACGATCTGTACGCTTAGTATGAATAGAAACGGGTTTTGTCGACGGAAGAATAGACAAAATAACAGAAAAACAACCACAATCTATCATTTTGTCCATTCTTCCGTCGACTAGACCCGTAGAAAAGCCGTTTCTATGGTTGTCACGCTACGCGTGCTATAGAGACGTGCTAAGAAGCACTAGATTTTTATTTTTATTAAGAATAAAACATCATTTGCTTTTCGTACACGTTTTTATAACGCATTTATGAAGCAGTTGAGAGTTTGGATTGTAAAACCAAAATCAAGTTAAATAAAGGTGAATAAGTAAACCAAGAGTTTAATAGAGGATAATTAAAATTTGGTTAAAAAAAATTGCTTTTAGATTGCTAAAAGTGGCTGCATAGTTGCGTCCATAATTTTTTATGTAAAAAATCCGAAGAAAGCGCTGAAAATGGCTCCGGTGGCGTCAGATGCGTTTTATTTTAACACCCCACCCTACTGAACGTTTTAACGGTCACTTTGTAAAGTTATAGCAAATTCAGCATCGATTTTTCGTGGTGAAGGTAATCTGGGCATTAATAAGAAAGCGCGAACTGAAAAATTATCCTTGAATAAACAATTATTCTTCAGGTATCTAATCCATTCTTGACGGAGCGTCATGACTTTATTAGTTATTACCTTTGGGGTTCAACGTAAACTAGAGCAGACACCGCGAATAACAATTTTGCGTAACATTTTGTTGTCCATGACAACAAACGTCTCAGTCTAATATCTGAATACGCATACACCGCGGTTGTCATATTTGACATGCACGGGGACACATCTTTGGTTTGTAATAGCTTTTCTAGATTACATTGAACCTCAATGAGTATTACAAACGCTTGGCTTACCATTACACGAGATCTTAGAAAAATTTACGAGAGATGCAGCGCGGACTGACTTAACTTTAGACACGTTTTAGACAGGAATATTTTACCATACCAAAAGTATTTCTTTTTTAAAGAGAGAAAATTCAGATAAAATGTAACTAAGGTAGGTAGTTAAGTCTCGTGACAAAGTCTCAAGATTCTATCTTCTAATTAAAAAAAAAAAAAACTATTGGCGTATAACAATTTTTACTGCCAAGAATAAGAATTCTCTCACTCCTGCGCTAGTAATAACTGTGTTGCAGGAGCCAGTATCCTCTATCCTCACAATTGCAAGACTAGTGAGATACGTGGAGAACATTAACTGAAAGCTAATTGAAAATTAAGCAGACGAGGCTATTCATAACAGCTCGAGTACCGATACCGTATTGAATGTTCGTAATTTCGTATTTCCAGGGGAATGGAAAACATCTAAGTGTGTCTCTTGTATATTTATTGGTACCGACTGTAACCTTTTCGATTTTGTATTGTACTACATTATACGATAATTTGCGTTTGCATATGTGTTACACTATAATTTTACATTAAAAGTTGGGTTTTCTCTACCTAACCCTTCGGGGATTACAGGCGTAATGTTATGACGTACGGTGTACGAAAAATAAAAAGCAAAAAAGTGTAAAAGTTTATTTTTGATGCAAAAACAGAGCAGCCAACAAATGACGTAAGTAAAGTAAAATAAAAAAAACTCATTGTATATATTATTCAATATTATGTGAATAAAAAATGTTACGTGTATTCGTTAACCTCTTCGGTATTTGTTTTTATATGAGAACAACAAAAACAACACAATTGTTGCTATTAGATGCTGGTTCACGGATACATGATGTTAATGGTGAATCATTTAGCCATTGCAAACATATATCTAAGTAGGTACTCGTATTATTAGATAGTTCTCTATCCGTATACCAGCAGATATTTTTCGTGATGTCTGTTGCGAACTTCTTGGATGGTGCAAACTTTTAAGTAGATTTGTTTTATTTTGATTTTATCTGTAAAAAAATTGGTTTTGCGTTGTGATATTTTTTCCTTTTTGTTCACTAAAATCCTTTTTCATTTCTCATACTTGGGAAGTTGGCTTGAAATTACCTGATCACAGGGATGAAAACAGAACTTTTCGTCCCGGGGAATCGAATTTCCCTGCTGTCAAAAATTTTAAAATTATGCAAGCCATCTACTAAATTTGTATACAGCCACTGTTAAATCGCGACGTAAAATTGTAATTAAAAAATATTAACAACAATTTTGTAACATGACTTTAAACTTATAATTTACTTTTCACAAAATTATTATTTAGTTTACATAAATTTGAGCGAAATATTTACCATCATCTCTCTCTCTGCCTAGCCTTTTCCCAACTATGTTGGGGTCGGCTTCCAGTCTAACCGGATGCAGCTGAATACCAGTATTTTACATGGAGCGACTGCCTATCTGACCTCCACAACCCAGTAACTGGGTAATACGATACCCCTTGGTAAGACTGGTGTCAGACTTTCGGGCTTCTGACGACTCGTAACGACTGTCAAAGATCCACGAATGACAGCCGGGACCAACGGCTTAACGTGCTTTCCGAGGCACGGAGGATTCTCGGTATGTAAAGATGGTCACCCATCCACTGACCAACCCCGGCAAGCGTAGCTTAACCTGATGGATCGACCAGTGCGGCTGTTGTTACTTAGCCACGAGCTCCTCAAAATAATAAATATTTACCATCATCAATGATAAAAAATACTGGCTGGTAGAATGCCACAGAAAAATAAACATAAATAACCCTTACTTTTGCCTTTACCGTGGTCGGGTAAGAAGGCGGGAAAGCGGCAATTAGATCTTCAGTTATTTTGTCGAGTGCTAATTATTTATATAAACAGATATTTGTATAAAAAGAGTTCATCAGATTTAGATATAGATTTGCTTAACTAATTAGGTTTTTATTTACTTTCCTCATATTCGAAATGAAAAGCAGAGTGTTTACCTCGGGTGGAAGACCTATTTAGGCACTCGAACTATAAGCGCTCTCGCTACGCTCCAAACCATGTCGTGCCTACATAGATCCCTTTCATCTCTTGCATAACAATCTACTATTATCACCTGAGCTTCAGTCTATTATATTGCACCAACCACACATATATAGTCCATTTCCATCCCTTACAATGTCTGTGCATTTAGTAATATTGAGATGCGCAGTTTTATCAATCATTCGTAGCTCTTCGATTGTTACCAACATATTCAACAAAGGACGTTCTAAACTTCAGTATAAACCGAAATATACTGCTGCATAGATACGATGTTTTGTCTTCAATAGCCACTAAAATAGGACAAACAAAGAATACTGCATCTTCGAACTGTGTCTTTGTTCTTTACAGTGCCTCGGTATAGTTACAGAGTTACAGTTTAATGTTTCACTTAAAACTATCCAATTCACAAAGTTTATTCTGGACTTAACTTTTAAAGTCTGGATTGCCAGGAATCGTATTACGAATAGATCGCACAATGGTCCACTGAAGGACTAAGTGCGGAAACCAAACTCCATAACATAACATAACTTCATTTTGTAAAACAAAAGTAGCAAGTAGGTTTCTCAGAACAGTTTTAGGAAGGGTGTCCTTTACCATGGGGCTTACGACACCTTTTGACATACATTAATACTGTTGATTTATGAATTTACGCCTTTTAAAGCCATTTATATTTTACTTAAATTTTTTGACGCAATTATGAAATTACGATCTAAAAAGCAAATTGCGGTACGTGTCACGTGACACGTGCCTCTCTCAGTAAGCCCAGTTGAGCCTTAAGCTCGACATCCAATCACACGTGAAGGTGCGTTTACATAACCTATAGTACGAGAGCCCACGATCAAAACCATGTCGCATCGTTTTACGGCCAAAACCGTATAAAATCGTTAGTTTAGATGATTCTAAACCCGACTCGGTAGTACCGGTCAGAGACGTCGCATTATATAGGGAGCCCATTTCTGCTATGTCAAAAGAAATAGGCAGACGGTTTTATCATAATGTTGTGTCTGTTATTAAAAATGTAGATACGTTTCGCCATTTTATTACGAAAAAGTTTGTTTTCCGACATTGTGGGCGCATTGCGCGCATTTTCAAAAATATCTAAAAATTTAAACGTCCTTTTTCATAAATTCTGGTAAAATATTTAATGTGTGTATGTCTCGCTTTCGAGAGGAAAGATGTTTGATGATGCATTTATTCGCATCAACTGACCAATCTTCCTCGTAAACAAGATTTTTCAGACGGTTCGCCATGGGTATTTTTTTTGCCTCATTTTTAATTTTCTCAAAATTGGTCTCCTGGGTACATGCGACGCTACTCGCGTGTCTGAACATTATGTTTACGGTTTATAAAATCTATCGTTCAACTACATTCTGAAAATCAGACAGAGCTATGAAACAGTTCTGTATTAATTTTTGACATAATATTTGAAAATCCGTTCTATAATAGGTTTTTTTGATTAAGAACAACCTATAAAATATAAGATTCTAAAATCTATGGATTGTATACTGTTTTGGTCGTAAAAAGATGAGGCAAAATATTGGTTATGGGCTCTCGTATCTACTGTTAGTACAGTAAATAGTTTTGTACAGACGAAAGGGATCGAAAAGTCTTTACTAGTGCAAAAGTCTAGCGCGTTAGGCGTATCACAGTGGCTTTGAAGGATAGAACTGTATTTCACACATTTGTTAGTCGATCTAAGGTCAACAGAGGACATTTTACTCGGTGTTTATCTAGCAAGAGATAGCTTAGCGGAGCAATAGCTGGCCAAACCATCGACCTTTCGTGAGCACCCGACTTTGAGTAAAACTAGTGATCAATTCTACACCATTGACCAGCGTCGATCGTGCTGAACCTACTGTTACGTATGTACTGTACTAAATTGATTTGATTAATCGTTAGCATTCAACTGCATATTCGATCGGTCAGTTGATACCTTCGGCAGTTTAGCTTAGGTGCCGTATAAACGGTGGAGCCAAACTGAACCGACCCACCAGCTCCGGTCTGGTATTGCGCCACAATATTGTTTAGGAAAACATAATATTCGCTAAGACCAAAATAATTGATGACATAAGCAGCTTTAACTTTACACTGTCACAATCTCGAAAGACCTTGTGGGAAAACTCGGAAATAAATACCTATGTATACTACTTAAAACACTTAGAAAATATTACTTTTGTTGTGGGTATAACTATCTACCACTTAAACTAATATGATAAATTCAATGTTAGGTGCTCCAAATAATGGCTATTTTTTTTTTTAAATATATTTTTGTACATTTATTCTACTTATTCATAGATCTAATAATTCATTACAAATTACAATAAATGCAATAGTGTATGTGTTGGTTTGTCGTTTTTTCAGCGACGTTTTTGGAAATAAATATTTTACAAAGAAATTTTTTTATCGGCTGGAAAGTGACACAAGCTACTTAAATCACAAACAAACGCAGCTTCTATCAGCGGTTTTTCCACGGGAGAAAGCCGCGGGTAACAAATATAAACCTTATTCGTGTTCATTTAGAGTGCATGTGCATATTTTTGCGAGCTAGACTGATAAAAGTTACTAAGTAAAAACTGAACCAGATAAGCTTTTGCATAAAATTTGTAACAACTCTTCATTTGAGTTTGTTACAAAGATATCTGATGATATCTTCCGCACGCAATCATAACATATTATGTATATAATGTATGTAATTAAAATGCTATTTTTAGCCACGCAACAAATTTAGCTTTTGTAACAATAAACATTTTTTTTCACTAGGTATATTATTAGTTTTGGCAGCGTAACTGCCAGTTCCATCAGTATAAAGTTATTACGCTTTGGTATAAACTATGAACCAAGCTATTTTATGACACATTCGATTAAACTCGCACTAACATAACATAACATAACGCTTGTATTCCCCGAAGGGTTAGGCAGAGGTGCACCGATAGAACACCTAAATTTCGCCAGTTATGATTAAGTCCTATCCCATGTACCTAATAGGGGGCGATCTTATTGCCATCACCGGGCACAAATTCAGACTCCGGGCTACTATTGCGAAAATCCAGATGGAAATACCCAATAACACTTTGCCCGACTCGGTAATTGAACCCAGGACCTAATGCTCAGTAGTAGCGCTTGTGACCACCCAGGCAGTTCACCCACCCGCAGAGAAACTACGACTAATTATAATATTAAACCGGCTTTCGCCGAAGGTTACTTGGTTTTTAACTGTAGGTAATTCATAATATTACACTAATGTAGACAATTGACGTTAGTTACCTATGTAAATTACTATTGTATGCTTATTTATCGTAATAGTTAATAGAAAATTGCTTAAAAAGAAGAGATCAGAAAACATTATTTTAATTGTTTTTTTTTAAATTGAATAAATGATACAAAAAAGGTCTAATATTTCGTAACAGAATATTATGATATAAGTGCTCGGTTTGCGATGGACTGATATACAAAATATTCAATAATAGAAAACCATAGTTGGTTAGAAATATGTATCTCAATCAGCATCTAATGTTTTCACTGTTACACAAGTCTCCTCTCGTTTAGAGGGAATGGGCCGTAATCCACCACGCTGGCCCAGTGCGTCTTGGTAGATGTCACATGACATAGTTTTTTTTTTTGTATGAACGTATTTATTTATTATACAGGATGTAAAAACATCCTTCACGAAGCCGTCATCTTCGCAAATTAAGTAACTTTGAGCAAAAATAATTTCTGGGAAACAAACTTTTATTTTTGGTGTGAAAATTCGCTGTTTACGGTAGTCTGCAAAATATTGTGCTTTAGGGTGCATGCAACGGTACAGGGACCACTGGAGTATTTAAAGTTAAATATTAACATTTAAAACTTGTCACCAACAAAAACGTCAAACGAACTTCAATATCTTCTTAACCAGAAGGTTCCCAGGTATGGTCCAGTACAAAAACATTATCATAACAATGGGAAGAATAAGTGACTTTCGGCTCCGTATTTTTACATCCGTTGTTTATCATATGGGTAGAGCTATACGATAAAGGTAACTCAATTATGTAATTTGATTATGCCAATTATTTGCTAACCAAAAACTAAATAGAATAAATAAGTCGTCGCGGTGTGGTGATATCCACACATTGCAAGATTCAACAAAGTAAGATGAACATGATTGATAACAATATTTACAAAGGATGACTCAAATTCAATTCAATTCAAAATATTTTATTTTACATAAACCTACAAGGGCACATATGAAACGACAGAAGCTAGGTGCACGGTTCCAATTGGTCGTTTCCTATGGAGAAGAGCCGACAAGAAACTCCACGGTAACTCTTTTAAATGTAAATGGTTTTTACAATGTTTTCAAAATACAGTGTAAAAAGTATGAGAGAATCGAGAATTGAGAGTATCAGCTTCTTTCAATTCACACGTTATTTGCTTTATTTTTCGGATTTCCATACAATCTGCCAGCACATATGATAATGCTGGTGCAAGCTTTGTCTGATTGGCAATGACGATTGTCTATGGTTTCCAATTGCAATATTAATTAGTTGTTATTAATCTTTAACACAAAAAAAAAGTTAAAGGAGTCTGACAACATGGTTTTAATTGGTTACCTATAGCTTTATGAGTCCTCCGCACTTTATAAATGCTCCGATCTTTCTTACTAAATCCCTGACAGCTGATGCAGTTTTAAGTCATAGTTAGGTAGGTACGTTTACGTATTATAATTTTAAGTATGACATGAGTCGTTTTGAACCAAAAAAAAAGGTCAAGGTCTTCGTCAACAGTCGTTTTCTATAAAAAAAAAAAAACAATTTAAAATTTTAATTGACGCCGGCGTGATGATGATGTTTTTATTTATAAGTGACGGGTCGATTCTGTGAGACAATACTTTTTTTGAAATTCATGAAATCGCAACGCAAGTTGGAATAAAGTAGATAAGTACATAAAAGTTTGACCTATTTTTTACACCAAATTGATCTTTAAAGCTTTCATTTCCATGAATTCTATTCGGTCTAATATTGCGAATTCTATGCTGATTTGTAGTTAGCCTAGAGCTATTCATGTGTGTATTATTTGACCGCAGTGACGACTGCGCAGGAGTGGCGTGATCCGTCTGATGCGATCACAATCGCGCCGAGATCGCGAGATAGAGCGCGCTTTGTGTACAATGAAAGGTGACAGTTCGCGATATCGCGTCGCGTCACAGATGAGTCCTTTATATTAGTAATCTTTTATTATCGGGCGGCATTACCACATCCACACGTACAATACACGCTTTTAAACATTTTTATTAGTATTTATACAGCACGCATAGCATGACAACCATAGAAACAGGTTTTCTATGGGTTTTGTCGACGAAAGAATAGACTAAATGTCAGATAAACAATCACAATCTGTCATTTACTCTATTCTTCTGTCGACAAAACCTGTAGAAAACCCGTTTCTATCTTTCTATCTTTTGACGGAAGACTATACTAAATGACAGATTGTGATTGTTTATCTGTCATTTTGTCTATTCTTCCGTCGACAAAAAACGTTTCTATTGTGGTCATGCTAAGCGTACTGTTGTTGGTAATTGAATAGAATAGAATATTCTTTATTATGTACACCATAACAATTACAGATATAAATGTAGACAAAAACATACCAAAACATATCAAAACCTTTAACAATAAAGCTGGGAACAAATTATCGGACGCGTCCGTAAGCCGCGACTGTCAGCATCTCCATTTGTATCTGGATTGTACATTTAGCACTACACTTTGCAAACTATCGGTCATAAGTCGCGGACGTGACCTTGGGCCATCCTTGAGCGTTCGGACGTCTGACAGAAATCAGCTTATGGACGCGTCCAATAATTTGTTCCCAGCTTTAAAACTTCATTCCTAATAAGTAGGTATTCAAATTCTACCAAAAATATCGTATAAAAATGTTAGTCTGCATTTGATAGGTTTTCTGGTGCTTCAAAATAATTTTTCAAGTTAACTTTTAATTCATTACAACTTTTAAATCCGTGTATGTTGTTTACCTTTCAATACCAAAATAAATTCAATTATTGGTGCAAAGACACCAAATTATTCACGAAACAAGACCCATGTGGTGACTGCTGGGTAAAAAGATAAAATATAAAAAAAAAATACTTTTCAATTTTTATACTGAAATAACTTATATAAGTAAGTATACCAGAAATAAAATTATGAATAAGCAGGTAATTGAAGTGTTTAACATGATAATTTTGCCCATTGTTGAGTTCTGTGATCGGATGATGATACAGACTAATTACTTGATGCTAAATTAGGCTTAGTGGTCAACGTCATAACGCGTAAGATGCATAATCCCAATAATAATTAACTCGCTGATTACCTAGTGTGCACAGTCATGTTATTATTCGATAATTAATTTGAAATTACCATGAGCTTTTCGCCAATCATGTAAATGCTGAAAAATTGTAAGTTCATCATGAAAGTAATTGAATCAATGTTCAAAGACTTAAGAATTTTTGGTACTTACAATTAATATAGCGAAAAATTTAACAATAAGGCCAAGAAAAATAGATTCTGTACACACATTAGAGGTGGTTCCCAGACTATTATTCTGGACCAGGATCGTATGTTCTTGTCTTCTGTCAGTCGATCTTGTTTTAACGGAAGTTATTTCAGGATTAATGTTTATAGAAATGCTAATACCTACCTAATATTTTTATCTCTCATTCAATTATTTTGTCTATAATTTTCCCTAAAGTAATTTTCAGGAAGTAAGATGATGCAAGTTTCAATATCTGTCAGAAATAATTAAATTATAAAGAAAATAAAAATAATAACATGTAAGTAAACTGTTTTTATACCTTGATGTTTTGTCACTGGATAAACAACAATAAATTACTTGAAACAAAATAACCGGCGTTTAGTTACATGGATTTACACACTTTGAATATGCAGGTAAATGCATTAGCATATAAATTGCTGGACAAACACCTACGTAGGAATCGATTAAAATCGTTTCTCAAAATTAATTTATGCTGAAACAAAAATAATTTAACTGGGAAATTAGTTTGTTATTAAAATCTAAGCTTGCGGTTGCCAATTGTTCATTATAATAAGGTATTGTTCCAAAAAAATAAAAATAAATGTTTAAGTACATGACATTAAAAAAAACACCACAAAATAACATAAAATAAGGTGACACAAAAAAAGATTCGATGGTTTTCCACATAGAACAGATTGATATTACAGTTTCCAAAAATTCTGAAATCCTTTAATAACCTGTCGGTAACGCTTTTATGTTACTAAAAACACATAGATATTTAAAATGATTTTAATTATTAAAACCAAAAGGAACTCAGCAGTTAATTTAATCTTATAAACGAACAATAAAAAAAGCTTACCTGTACTGTTTTTAAGAACGATGTAATAGCGGAACTAGCGAAAGAGGGTATCATCCACTCTATATCACGTCTAGTTGCAGCCCGTTAGATGTGATTGATGACAGACGCACCGCAGAAGACTGGCAGCTGAATTTCCTCGCGACCGATTATATACAAATGCGATTTCGCTATGATTTGTCGCGATCGCGGGTGGACCGGCGCGCGCGCACTCACGCGACGTCACCGCAAGGACTTTGGGTCAAAATACACAATCCCGCGTGGTTCAATCAGGGGGTTGAGTGATGCACACAGAAGATTGTTTTGGTGACCCTTGGACCGGTCACCCTATACGATATGAGTAGCTCTGAAGTGGCAAGTTCCACCGTTATCAAGAAAATAAAAATCTCGGCTTATGAAACTTGTTGTGAAGTGGCGTAGTCCAGGGTTACTCCCGTCTGGCAACGCTACATATACTTACCTATAGTGATGTATCGCGTGCACCAGGTACAGTCTGCACGTTAAGTCTATTTTTTAAGAAATGTAAATATTTGTTTGAAATAAAAAAAGTACCTATTTAAGATTTTTGTAGTGTATTTTTTATGTATCATATAAAAATATAATATTATATGACTAGTAAATATTTAAACTAAGCAAAGTAAAATCAACAACATACGTTACTGCAATATAATATAGGTTAACTTTGTTTATTTATTCCTAATGGGGATACCTAATTGTACATATTACAAACATAAAAAATCAAGTAAATAAACTATACAGTCGAAAATATAAAATTAGAACTGATCAAAGCAAATATAAACAACAAAATAAAACAGACTTAATTAATTCGGCATAATAGAAGTTTTTACTCTGACTGTACTTTAAGGTTTGCTCAGGTACGTAATATCTACAAACATATTAAATAACCAACGTACCAGGGGATGTTGCCAGACGGGAGTAACCCGTAGTCCATTGCAGTTTACAAACTTTGACTGAATTTACTGTAATTGAATTTCTAGTTTCAGCCGGCGGTTTTTTGTTTAGAATGGTACAAAACTTCAAGTAAATAAAAAACACTTTGAAAGGAAACTAAGAACAGTCTTAAATTAAATGGTATTATTAAAGCACTAGTTACATAATGGTCTATACTATGATTACTGACCATGCACAAAAAATACTCCTGTAGTAAACCAATTATTTGCTGTTAATTAAACGTTGTTTCCGTTGATTTTAGTATCATGAAGTTTTGAAGGTAGATCTTTAAATAGATAAAAATAGAGCTTTTGCCACAAACACAATTCGCTTTTCATATTTTAAGAAAAAACCCGAAGAACCACAGATATCATCATAGTCATCATAATTTCAGCCTATAGACGTACGCTGCTCACACAGCCCTCCTGGTACGACGAAAAGGTACCTATCCTAACTCTGCTTGAGTTGGATAGGCACATAATATGTTATTACAGCCCAATCCTAAAACGCTAGTACGCTTATTGTTGTTGCTGGTATGTAAACCTACTTAATCTTCTTTAGTGACGATGCCAATCTATATAGAGTCAGCCCAGAATTTAGCTACGAGCTTGGCACCTTCAGTAGCGTTACCTACTTAATAGGTACCTATAAAGGTATTTTGTAAACATTCACTATCAAAATATTATACTAGCATTATCGCTGTTTTATTAGTTTACAGACTTAGTAAGCTGCATGATCATAAATAATCTAGAAGGTTCATTTTCTTTTAATTGTGTGAGTAATAAAAAAACCTAATGTACCTACCTTGACGTTCATAAGTGCCTTTTATGTGCCTAATTGAAATAAATTGTTTGACTTTTTTTACTACTTTAAAAAAAAATACGACGTGAGCAGGAAACTTGTATATTTTTTTAAAAGGTCTTATAATCTACTAAAATTATTCAGATTTTATACTAGGTCAGTTTTTTGTTGCACATGTAAAAACTAAACCACTTTCATAGCTTTTACCACTATAGAAGGGTTTTTAGGCGCTTGAATGTCATAGACAGGGGGCGTTGTTGGTAAACATTTGTGGAATTGAAACTATATTGAAAAAACAAGATGGAGGCGTTAGTTCCAATTTTAGCCACGTGCCAAATAGTTATTTATGCTATAAGTGCGGAAGGTAGGTGATTTCCGACGAGTCTATAAGTCAACACGAACCGAAAATCATCTTACGCATGTGTATCATACAACGTTTTACTATGCGTTGCGCGAGGAAAAAAAAAACCGAGCGAGCCTTACGGCAGTCGCCTGTGATGTGTAACATCTAACATACGACGACGTGTATAAATGATAAAAACAAAATTGATGACTTTGACTTTTGGCTTTGATTTTTACTTTGACTTCGACTTCGACTTCGACGTCGACTTCGACTTCTACTTCGACTTCGACTTCGACTTTGACTTCGACTTCGACTTTGACTTTTTGATTTTGACCATCGCCATCGTCATCGCCATCATCAACATCTGATTTGTAAATACTAATTTGTGAAAAACTTTTCGCAAATAATAAAATCTCTGAGACGAGACGGACTGACGACGGCCTCAAAAATTAAAAAAAAACAGAAAAGTAAAAAGCACTAGTGAAAAAAAGTGACACTTTCCGCACAAATTGACTGCTTGGAAAACGCTCTTTTCGAGCAAATGCATTGTAAAGATACTTGTACAACTATACCAAGGTATAGCCCTCAGAGTAAATTACTCTCGAGATATAGCCATGCCATAGTGACATCTGACATGTATTACAAGCCGAGCTTTTTTGATTTCAACGAGTTTCAAAAGCTTAGATGCACAGTTAGGTAGTATAGCAGTACACAGTAGAAACAACAGCACCAGCCTCCTAACTTTATCCTAATTTAAAGTTTAAAGTGCTGGTTACGAATATACGTATAGTATCTCAATAAATAGATTGAATAGGTGTTGTACATGAGCTGAGCATGTTATAATGTAGTCTAGCACAACATCCATAAAGTGATGTGCCCATCCATCACTTGAGGCCTGGTCGGTACACTAATATGAAATATCTATGAGAATTTTCGCTATATTCCCTCAATCAACTAGGTACTAAATAATATTTTCTGTTTTTTACATTTTCACTGTACTCGAACAGTTTCTTAAAACCTCTATTAACTTGAACGAAATTAGGAACGTCTATTATGAGAAACTCTTTACCATTTTCTTCTTTTCGGCCTCGCCTTTTCGCGTTACGCGGGGTTTCCCAATCATGCGACGCCATTTATTTCAATCTTGTGCGTCATCTTCCGTAAGTCCCATCTCTGTCATGTTCTTTTGAACCTTCCTCATCTATGTGGTTTGAGGTACTCCTCATCGCCTCTTCAAGTCATAGAAAGGCAACAACGACAAGGTCATCTGTTCGTTGAAGTACATGGCCGTACCATATCAGTCTGGACTCTTTTACTTTATCCACTATTTCTGCAAACTTTTTACCATTTTGTTTTATTATATAGATTCATTTATAGTTAGCAATGCTGCTAGACGTTAAGCCGTTGGTCCCGGCTGGCTTTCGAGAATCTTTGACAGTCGTTACGAGTCGGCTTACCAAGGGGTATCGTATTACCCAGTTACTGGGTTGTGGAGGTCAGACAGGCAGTCGCTCCATGCAAAATACTGCTATTCAGCTTCATCCGGTTAGACAGGACGCCGACCCCAACATAGTTAGGAAAAGGCTAGGCAGATTGATTGAATGCTGCTAGAAACCAGAACCAGGCCCAGGACTAGTAGTAGGACTTTCCTAGATGAGTCCTTTCGTATAGGGTTCTAAAACAACTGTATTCCAACCCGTGTCCAGAGGGGTAGGTAGGTATTACTATTTCACAGAATATGTGGTTAACTTTCCTCTTTTTGCCTCAATTATTCAAAAGAAGATACATTTTTGTGCCATTCTGTCCACATGTATTAATTGCAATATGAATGAAATTGTAACTTACAAACCGATAAAGAAACAAACACTCGTAAACACCACGCTAATTGGCAAACCAATTGGTGACGAGGTCCAGTCGATGTACCTTATAGAACCAAAGAAGAGGTTGTAGTTGCCATCCTCTTATTATCATACCATAGTTGCTCTTTATATGTATAGTTCCCGGAAAGGGTCAGGATCTGACCTTTTTAAAGAGACTGTATCGATATTCCCAAATATAATAGAAAATAAATTTATTTTATTTATTTAGGACTGAAGTATAGTCATTTGATGATAACAAAATGTTCAGCTTCATTGTACTGATTGTCACAGGAGCAAAGTACAATATTAATGAGAGCCGAATCTCCAGTCATCGCTGACCATGTGCCTAGTTAATGCTAGGCAGTAATCAGAGAGTAAAATTTAACGACTTTTATATACTGTTATAACAGGTCGATATAATAACATGACCTAACCCCGGGTTCCCCGTTGAGTCTCATGTAAGCAGTTGTCAATAACAAATAACAATCATTTAAGTTCTTATGAGTTTTGTCAGGTAGGGACTGGGCTTATATCGTAATTGTAAAAATCCCTTTGAACAGATTTGGGTCACTAAAATCAATGGCTATATGAATAGTAAATACTTTTACTTTTTAAATTTAAATCACATATTTTTATATATTTTTTTAATTTTCATAAGAACTTTAAACAAAATATTACTAACACGTTCACTGTTCAGCCGCAATATCGAAATTATGTCTCACGTCCAATTTAGTTTTTCGTTCCGGTCAGAGTGACCCACATGTATGTCACGGACGTCTTATTCCAACCTAAAATGACCCACAGGTGGGTCATGGACGGTGAACGTGTTAATAATTAAAAACTTGCATATTTTGTAATAAAAAATAATTTTCATAATCCTGAAACAATAGTAAAACATTAAATCTTGACCTTTGCATAACCCATGATAAATAGGTAATAATAATAAGTTAACCAAGGTCTGTCAAACCATAAGATGACGAAATTTTACTTCGTTATATTGTCATATAACGAAGTAGAATTTTTACATACTTTGCTACTTATTATTTTACTACTTTGAATTTTGTTTTTGTGGTGGGCAGGAGAACAGCCCGACGACGACGCCCACCTATAATAATATGAAAGTGATAACGCACCCACCTGACAAACATTTTCTACACCAAGGGCTTTGCCTTAAGAAGTGATCTTTGGTAATAAAGTAGAAAATGGCCCATGGTCCTGTTATTTAACTTATACTCATACCTTTCAAAAATTCCTGTTTGAAGTTAAATACTAGAGGCAGAAATAGCAATTTCAAAGGCAGTTCTTCCATCACACTTTTGGTGTAAGAAAAAACTTCCTCAAACGAATTCTTTTAAAGGGATCTCTACTTCTAAATCATAAGACAGGAAAAATATTAAATACATACATTGTCATTACATTGGTACATTTATTTCTTTTCCTGAAAACTAAGCTTACAAACCATGCTTGCTATCGTCGATTCAAATAATCTTTTATTCGTGCAATAAACAGCTGTTTTTACCTTGCTTCATTCTCGATGATTTTACATTCCGGAAAACGTGAAAAAAGCCGCAGATAAAATCTACCATAAATAAATCATGAATTAATTAAACATTCACGAGTTTATGAGCTGTTATGTTTCTCTTATATATAATATTGTGCAAGTTTGTACAAACACGTTTTGCGCATTTGGCGTGAATCACTATCGACGATAACCTTTAATTTATTTATTAAGCGCAACTAGAAACATAGACTGGGGCAGATAAGCTTGCAGTATCTACGTGCCGGGATAAGCGTTTTCCATGTTCTCGTTATTTTCCACGTAGATCACGATTTGTACCGAAACTTACGTAATACCGATAACTTCTGAACTTGTCTTCTAAAAATACCTGTCTTCTATTAGCTGTTCGGGGTAGCAGTTAGTGATAGCGGATAAACCATGCGAGTACCATATTCATACCTAGTTTGATGTAAGTGTTAGGATTGTGACGATTGTGTACACCATTGTTTTTAAACTTTTGTTATGTTAAACAATTATTCAATATCCAATTGCACTGAATTTCAGGCGAGTAATAATCATTTTTAAATTGAAAGAAAGTGCACTGCTTGCTCCACCCCCAAGCATCGCCACAACGACTAAGAGGAGGCTCCCTAAGCTGTATGTTAATATACATTAATATTCTACAAAACTCACGCACACAATCAAAATGGAACCTTGGTATTTGATTTATTGGTTCTTTTTCTTTCCATGTACAAGACAGTTACGTAATTGTAACATTTTAGCTCGATTCATTTTTTATTCGAAAATCATCGTCTTTTTTTAAAGATTATTTAAATAAAATCAAGATTACTCGGCTTTGATGTCTAAAATAAGTATTCACAGTAAGAAAATATAGTTTAATAACCAGTCACATTGATTAAACGAAACAAGAATAATTGAGACTTGCACCATTTAGTTTCGTGCTCGAACACGAGCAAAGAGCGCATGCGATATTCAACTTTATTACTGATGTGTTAGCGTTTAGCACATAGTGGAGTGGCGGGGTGCATGGGGCGGAGCTTGCGTGGAAATGGTATTTAGAGCGCCTGGTCTTAAGTTATGGATCCACCTTGAGGAAGCGTAAGTACCGACGCGCGACGCTGAGTCTGCCGGCACGCGGTCACCACCCCGGAACTTTTGGGCCCCATCGGTCATCAAAATTTAGCAATTCTGAGAGCTATGTCCTTGGTTCATATGCGAATTAGGTGTTTAATATTTAATTAATAAATTAATGTACTGGAAACGGACGAGGAGGTTCGTTAAAGTATGCAATATCAATGTACAGGCTTGCATTTGCTCCTCTTGATTTATCGTCTATGTGTATGAGTGAGCTGAAGGGGCGTGCTTGTGCATTGATTCTAAGTGCACTTGAATGTGCTGAACTGTCAAAACGGCACGTGCATACAATACTGGAATTTATTATTATTCCCGACTTTGCGCTTATGTAACTTTGATCCTCGTAAGACCCTCTAAGACGAAGATGTGGTATAATATCTTTAGGTAATAGATACCAATTTTTTTAAGAATCATGCAGATTTAATTACCTTTTTTTTGTGGGTGGGAATTTATTAAATAACTTCTCCCACTCTGGGCGGAGCGGGAGGGTGTGTCAGACTTTTACTGACTAAAACCCACCCGTGTTCCTTCCGTTGGCTGTGTGCCGGGGCCGCGATATCCCTTATCCGATTTTCCCTTTCGGATAAACTTGCAACAGATTTAATTACCTACCTACTGTTAAATAAATGGTATTGAGAGCAGAGATGGCCCAGTGGTAACGCCTCCGACTTACGAGCTGTAGATCGTGGGTTCGAACGCAGGCAGGCGCTTTACTTTGTGTAAATAATTTAATTACGGTGGAAAGGTGAAGGAAAACATCGTGAAGAAACCAGCATGTCCTAGAACCAAAAATTCGAAGACGTGTGACATCTACCAACCCGCACTGGGCACGCGTGGTGGATTATAGCCCACTCCCTCTCACTGAGAGGAGGCCTATGTCCCAGCAGTGGGAACATGGTATTCACTAATTACCTATTGCCATGATTATGTTTTTTTTTGTTTTGTTTAGTAAACAACAGTGTTCAGTGTGCTCTACTGGGATTTCTGGGATCAAATTTATCTAAGATAACTCTCCTCGACTCAACCGATTGAGATTAAGAATAAAGGTTAGGCCATAAACATCAATAAGAGTCCTACTGGAATCTGTCCAGCCTATAACGAGGCACCAATAGAAATATCTGTAATGCTGATAAAAATGCTAGAAAATCTTTCTCGAACCATAGTGTGTGGTCACTCTAGTTCAAGGAAAGTGATATGATTTAAGATCACGACCTTTCATCTTTGATGCTAAAATCACGTTTGACTGCGTGTGATTATTATTGTCATAAGAATATCACAAGAGAAAATAAATGTGACGGACTATAGTTTCCTTGGAAAATCAGCAATCTAAGATGCAGATAGTCACGTGATAAATAATTATATGCAAAAAAATATAGATACGTTTAATAAAAAGAAACAAAACTGCTCATGGAAATTAAGTTTTGTAAAAGCTTCAATTTGTTGTTTTTATGACATATTATTTTATTTATATTTATTATAAAAAAGATTTTGAACAAAATTTTTCATAAAACGTATTTCTTACGCATCAAAGAACATTTTAGAATGCCCTCCAACGATTTTGAATACGGGGTTTAGACTCTCGTATCTTACGAGTATTTTAGCCAATTTGATACATCGTAGGATACAGTTTAGGTACGGTATTGTACTTAAATTGCTAAATTGATGCACGAGTCCGAATCGCAACACATTGTCAATTGCCTAATAGGTTAAAATCAAGTGCGCTTGCGACCTGCGAGCATCCAGCATGTTTCTGGCTCTTTTAGATCATGGTTACCTTTGCGACCTGTAAATATTTAGCAAAATACGAAGAAAACACTAAGCTTCTTTACATTTTATGCCGAGTTATTACCTGTTTTTTTCTTTCAGATTCCTGTTTTAGTCACTACTAGGAGAAAGTACTTGTAAGTAATATTCTCAGACGACCGCCAAAATAAATTGTTTGTTATGACGTATTTGTTTTTTTATTTCAGTAATTCAAATTATGGAGATCTTGTTTACATAAAAGTTTCGTTAATAAAGGAGAATGGGCACTGAACTAAAACTATGGGTTTCTGCCCTGAAACCCAATAGCCATAAGACATATACCAATGTACAGAACTTTTCAAGTAGAACCTTTGCTACAAACATGTCTTTTGCGCATTATTTGTCAGTTCGGAGTTAATTACCAAAATAGGTGACTACTTGGCCACCGAAGTTTAGGAATGTTCTTGCCATGAACATAGCCATAAGTGATATATGAATGGATAGAGCTCTTTAAGAGAAACATTTGTTTCTAAAACGAATTTGGATGGGTCGGCAATCAGGAAAAATAAATACCAAGTAAATGAGCAGCTTTCATTTTGTTGTCGGGGTAATCTAGTACTGATGTGGCGACATGTCAAAACATCGAGATTTCTGTACTATACCTATTTAAGTTAAATCTAACTGTATTATACACATAAACCTTCGGGAATAAGTTCTCTGAATGATGGTGAAGAACTAGACACTAAGAGTAATTTAGAAAAACTAAGCGAACACACACATAGAAGCACGAACAATGACTTTGTTTTATATTTGTAGATAGACGAGAACATTTTGGCTAAAGAAGTATTTTGACCTCTGTAGCCAAAATGTAGTTGTACAATACATGTACCCTATAAAGGGAATTCAGGCGTAATGTTTTTTGTGTTAATATTAATCAAAAACATTTCGCCTATTTGTTATTTTACACATTATTAGTAACTTGTAAACATCATCATTGTTTACAAGTTACAGTTTATTCATTAGTTAACTTTTGACTTGAATTATATTAAGTGTTGATGTTAACGTAACATTTAGGACAATTTAAATCCGTACAAACTAATTCATAATTCAGACAAGTCGTAGAAATAACAAACGTTCTTCCAAACGAGATGTTTTCAATGAAATATACCTTACGGTATTGAGAGTTTCGGCAGGTTTAAGGCTTGTGCAGACCAGCGCGACGCGACATGAACAATACAATTTCTAAGAAAACTTCACAGTAATAACCGGTGTCGCGCTGGTCTGCACAAGCCTTTAACATTTGTCCGACAGACTCATAGAAAAATTGTTCCTAAAACAACATAGGAGGCCATGTTTTAAAGTGGTCGGTGATATAGGCTTAAAAGATGATTTTTGCAAGGCAAAGAAATAATGAAAGTTAATTCATTTTAAAAGTTAGAAACACTTGAATTTCAACATATTTAGAGCCTTGTGGCTCCTTACTGACTAAAAACCGAGAGAAGCCGTCATAAGACGATATATTCCCCTTGAAGAGATTTTTCCATTGGCATATATCTTAACGCTATTGAGGGATGCGGAAGACTTAACGTTCTGTCCGACCGACCGACTCTTAGAAACATTATTCCTAAAACAGAATCTAAGATTCGAATGTTTTAAAATGTTCGATATAGGATTAAAAGATGATGTTTGCACAGAATTAATGAAAGTTAATTTAATTGACGAAATATCAGAATTTCAATAATACTTAATTACTCAGATTTAGAGCTCTGTAGTTCCTTACGTACTAATAGTCAGAATAAGTCTTCACAATAAGAAAGATTCTCCTTGATGAGATAATTTTATTGGTTTAAGGCTTGTGCAGACCAGCGCGACGCGACGGCGTGACGCGACACGAACTATACAATTTCTAAGAAAACTTCACAGTTTAACAATAACCGGTGTCGCGTCGCGCGACAAGTCGCGCTGGTCTGCACAAGCCTTTATCTTAACGCTATTGGGCTTCAGAGCAGAATCGCCCAATCTCCAAACGAATCAATTGACTAAGTTTTCATTTTAAATAATATTCTATGATTTTTTGTGATGATAGAAGCTATACTGTTGATTTTATTCCTCCGGAGGCTTAGAGTATATAACACTGGAGAAGCTTTACGAACATTTCCCCTCTGTAAAAGTACAAGAACAAGTGTTCTAGTACGTTCATAAAAACTACTTTCAAATCAATTCTAATGCACTTCGTAAATCGTTTTAAAGGCGCGCGGAGCTCCGTGAAAATGCCTATTTGTGCTGTCAAATGGTGTAAAAAGCGTTCAAATACGTCAAATTTACTTATAGAACTGAATAAATTTCCATATGTTAATTTTTTTTCTAAGATTTAGTCATGTTTTTATTGAAATTTAAAATCCTAACCTCATAGTACAATTCGATTTTTCATTCGATTCAACCATGATTCAATATAAAACGTAGCATGAATCGAGTATTTTCCTCACGTTGCTTCTGTGACGACACCGAGTCTCGCTACATCTCGTTTTTATGTTCGTAAAGATCAAAATACTTTTCTTTTGAATTACGAAAATATACGTCAAATTAGCAAAACTTACACGCACTTGACATGCGATTATGTCCTCTAGTAAAAATGTTACCGAGACTACCGTAGTGTTGAGGTCATGTTTGAAACCAAAATTGACATGTCGATAATTTCCTAGTAAAAATTACTTAGTAATTATTTTTGTTTATTTTTTTTTATTGTTCAATGTTTTATAATTAATTTGTTTATGTCCTTTGAAGTGGTTGTATATATACGTAAATACGAGTATATTGTTTTTTAACTTGACCCAATTTTTTATTCAGATTACTTACTTATTACAAATTTAGTTACTTTTATTTAATTGAAGTTATTTTCTCTTCTTATTAAAATGTAGGTAACTATTTTATGCAACAGCTGTTTTATTTCATGGATTCAAGCAAAATTCCGAATGAATGTCGATATCAATAAAATAAAAAATTGTGGTACGGACTTCTCTTTCCGCTGCCGCGTCCCCCGCTAAAAGTGACAGACTGTTTTGTTCGGAATATTGTGCTTAGGGCTTCTCCAGTGTTATATTAACTTGTATTTCTCATGATAAGTGAATTGTATTCTTTTTGAGAAATAAATGTCTTAAACCGTATATACTCTAAGTCCGGAGGTGATCCGTCAATCGCCACCATCATCGATCCATACGTGAAGATGATTATCTCACTATAATTAATTTTATTATGTTAATTAAACACGAGACTAAACATAATATTATTGTGCATGGAATTTATAAACAGATGACACTTTACCCACATTCACTTATAAATTGTTGCGAAATCTGATTAGGTACAATTCTTGCAAATAAAATTTCATTTTATTTAATTTAATTTGTAGGTACTTAAGATTAATAAAAAAACAAACCCATTTTTTATATTAAATAGTTTATGTGACCTCTCTGTCGTATTCGCAGCAATATTTCACTTTTTTAAACTCTACAACCGGAATTCAGGACTTATTTTTCGCAGACAACCCTATACCACCGTGTTCGTAATGAAATAATCTTTATTTTAAATTAACTTTAATTCATAAACCAGACCGGTGCAAGTTACTAGTATCGATTTACCTGTTTATACCTGCCTACCCAAGAGTTGTGACGGGAAAAAAATTGTCAACCTAAAGTTTGCATATTCTATGGGCTTCATACCTTCGATTGGTATCGAATTTGTCATTTGTCATGCAAATCTACGTATTACTAAGTTACAGAAACAAAAAAAAATGTACTCAGGCTAAGGAAACTAATAACTTATGTGATGAATTATTTAATACTAATTGCAACCCTCATTCCTTAGACAATAGACCTAACTGAATATTCTATATTGAAACATAATAATAGTTGTTATAAAGTAAGTATGTCGTGATAGCCCAGTGGTCAAGGCCTCATGCACGAGGTTGTGGGTTCAAATCCGGGCAAGTACCAATGTGACTTTTTCAATTCATATGTACTTTCTGAGTTTATCTTGGACATTACTTACATCGGTGAAGGAAAACACCGTGAGGAAACCTGGACTTATAGTTAATATAAGTCTGAAATCACCAACCCGTCTTGAGCAAGCGTGGTGATCAATGCTCGTGTCTTCTCTGTATGAGAAGAGGCCTTTGCCCTGCAGTGGGACAGTAACAGGCTGGTATTATTATTATTATTATAAAGTAAGTCAAAATAAAATAAAGAAATACGCAAAACTTAATAAAATCATAAATAAATGTAATACATTCAGGAAACAACATAAACACGGTTCCAATAATATTAAACTAAGGAAAGAACGTGTTTTTCTAATAAATTAATTTAAAAAATTATCAAATTAAATTAGAAGACAGTAAAAACATTTATCAAATTCACACCCAACGATTACAGCCTGGAATTGAGGTTCTTGAAGAGTCATTACATTCCCTTTATATTAAGTATGTGAGCTCTCAAAAACAAATAAAGGAACACATCCTTGCTGCAAACAAGTTAGTAGAAATGTGTAACGATGAGACAGTCAGAGTGGTCCCGATGAATCTTAGCACCAATCAATGTTCTTGTCAAAGGGAATCCAACCTTGAGGCTCTTCAACCTGAGGCAATGGAGGACCCGTCCCAGTCTGGAGACGCTCAGGACTGTATCCCTGATCAAGGTGCACCACAAGTTGTACAAGGTTCATCTCAAGTAGCACAGACAGATACTTGTTCTTTCCCTTGTTCTAGTAAAGATTGTTATTGTTCTATTATGTTTTCAGATAGTTTAGGGAGAGGGTTAGGTTAATTATTAAGTAACAACCTGAGTCAATTGGCTGTTATTGTATGCCAGGGAAATCCTACGAAGAGATAATGTCATCAATAACAGGGAATAAATATGATCTGAAAGCCATCATTTCTGTATTTGTAGGCAATAGTAATAATGTAAAAACAGAGGACATCACTGTCAGTGTCACTGAAATCTTAAGATTAATTGTCAGAAAATAATATTGTGTGCTTTTCCATGTTTTCAGCAATTGTCAAGTAGGCAAAATCATAATATACTCGTAGATATGCTAAATAACCATTATGCATTTATAAGTTAATCACTATAGTGACAAACTTATATTTGACACCAACACATTTGTTGAGAAATTAAAATCGACTACGGATACTGCGTATCTGCCTATTAGTTTTAGACGTCAAATAGCACGGCTATTAGCTTTTTATATAAACTCAGACATAAGTAGTATGTCGAAGTCTTATGTATTTAGCACCACAAAGGTTAGTAATAAAGTACTAATAAGGTTAGCAATAATAATTATATAAACTAGTCAGTAAGACAACAGAAGGTACTAGTAACAATGTTGTTTGTCTCACCATCAACAAGCTATCTTTTGGCACTCAATGAATTATAAAAACGGGGCTAAGCAGAATTCCTTGAAATTTTTTCATCAAAATATTCAAGGCTTTTCTTCCAAACAATTAGAAATTGAATTGTTTTTAGAAAAAACAATGTTTGATATTATTTGTATAACTGAACACCGGTTGAAAGATTATGAAATGCTAATTAATTTTGAGAATTATAGTGTGGGCAGTTGTTTTTACCGAAAATCCATGCTACGTGAAGGTTCACTAATCTTAATGAAAAATTGTATAAAATCTAAGACTCGTAATGACATATGCAGTCGAACTATCGGTGGAACATAGCATTGAACTGTCCTGTGTTGAAGTAGATAAGCATTTTATAGTGTGCGTTTACATACCTCCAAATTATCAAAACTACTCTATATTTGAGTCAGTAATGAAAGATGTTTTAGCTAAACTTGCGACTGGTAATAAGTCAGTAATTACTTGTGGTGACTTTAATATTAATATTTTAGAAAATAATTCAAATAGCAGTAGATTATTAAGCCTCTTCAAATCATTCAATCTGTCATTCATGTCAATGTGTTTTTAGAACCAACGCGATTAACTTTGACTACTGCTACATGTATTGACAATGTCTTTTGTTGCTGCGACTATTTAGATAAAGCCATTGTAAATTATCTCCCTTCTGATCACAGCGGTCAAACCGTTATTTTTGAGTCTAGCACTCCAATATAAAAAGTGCAGATTCAAATTAGACCAATAACATCGGGTAATTTAAATAAGTTTAACAATACTTTAATTAGCAAGTTAAGTGCTCAGGGCCTAAATTTGTCCAATGGCAATATTTTGTATGAACAATTCTTTTCATTAGTGCAAACAGAGTTCAATAATTCTTTTAAGAAAAAACCTAAAACTATTTGCCCTAAGTTTTTATTCAGTGACTGGGCAACTAAAGGGATCAGGAAAAGTAGGGAAAGATTATTTGAACTGTTTGGCCTTAAGCCGTAACACAGAAACTTTGAATAAGTATGTTGCTACTGACTCCAAAACTTTTAAAAATATCTGCAAAGCAGCTAAAGCTTCTTTCATTAGAAACAAGGTTAAATCAGCAGACAATAAAATAAAGACAGTTTGGAAAATTATTAACTATGAAACGAACAAGAACAAAAGACATAATACAGATTACACACTTGACACTTCCCGTGGTCTCATTAGCAATAGCATCGATGTTGCTCAGGAATTTGTAACTTTCTTACCAATATTCCAATCAAAACTACAGAAACTTTAAATTCCTCACCCTTACTTGCTATTGATTTATTAAGAAAAAATGTTTCAGCCTATCCCGTGAAATTTAAATTTAAACGTATAAACCGAAGATCTATGTCTACTAAAGTTTGTCAATCAATTATTGAGACAATTGCACCCTATTTAGCTTTAATATTTAATTTGTGTGTAGATCAAGGGTTATTCCCGGATTTAATGAATTACAGTAAAGTTATTCCACTATTCAAATCCGGGGACAGCAAAAACACTAATAATTATAGAACCATATCGATTTTGCCAGTTTTCAGCAACGTGTTTGAAAAAGTAATGTTAAATCAAATGCTCCATTATTTTAATCGTAATAATATCCTACACGATCAATAGTATGGTTTCACCAAAGGACGTTGCACGACATCTTTAACGCATGGGAAGAGGCACAAGATGCAATAGGCATCTTCTGCGACCTATCCAAGGCATTTGATTGCATGAATCATGAAACACTGCTCTTGAAACTTGAGCATTACGGACTGGGTAAGCTGACTGCAGCAAGTTCAAATAAACGGTATAAATTCATTGGGTTTAAAAGTCAAAATGGGTGTACCACAGGGCTCGTTTTGTGTCCATTTCTCTTTTTAGTATAAATAAATGATTTACCTCATTTACTGAAAAACTGACCACAAATGGTGTTATTTGCTGATGACAAATCACTGATTTTTAAGGTAAACAGACATGCACAGGAGCTTGACGAAGTAAATAACGCTATGCTTAAGGTCCATAATTGGTTTACTGTAAATAATTTGGTATTAAATGAGAAGAAAACTAAATGCATAAGATTCGCGTTACCAAATGTTAGAAGTAGTGAATGTAATGTTGTACTGAATAGGGAGACACTAAAATTCGTCGAAAAAACGGCTTTCCTGGGGATCACGCTTGACTCAAAACTACAGTGGGGTCCTCACTTAACATCACTTGCAGGGCGGCTAAGTTCAGCGGCTTACAGTGTTTGGAAAATCCGCCAACTAACAGACGTGGATACCGCAAGACTGGTTTATTTTAGTTACTTTCATAGCATCATGTCTTACGGTATTTTGCTGTGGGGACGGGCTGCAGATATTAATCCTATCTTTATTCTGCAAAAGAGGGCTGTCAGAGCCATATATAACCTAACTGTTTATGAAAATTAACATCATGACGGTACCTTGTCAGTATATATGAAAACATTATGTATGTTCGATAAAATCTACATCTTTTTAGTAAGATAAGTGACAGGCATAATTTTAACACTAGAAATAGGAACAAATTAGATCAACCACGTTTCAAATTTTCTAAAGTGAACACTTCTTTAATGGGGTACTGTGTAAAATTTTAAAATAAAATACCACTCGATATTCTTCAACTGAATGAGAAAAAAATTAAAACATGCATTAAACGTACATTATGTAGACAAGCATATTATAAGTTCGATGATTATATCGTAGATAAAAATACTTGGCTTAATGCTGGTCCTGCTCCACAGCTACTTTGGCTCACTAGTTAAAAATGTAAATGTTTGGAAGAGTTGCTTCCCCTTTTATTTTTTTCTGACATTACGAACTTAATGTTTATTTTTTATTTAAACAAGTTTTAATTGTTGAATAAACCAATGGATAATGATTTTCTTTCTTTTTGGTAGTAACATTCTATTTATTAATCTCTCAAATATATTGCAAACTAGTTTTGTATAATTTAGAAGCATTTTTTAAATTTTTGTAAATGTGAGTACCATGGAGCCGTTTTTTATGTTATTAAGATGTATGTTGACTTGAAAGAGCATGGCAGTTGAGAGTATGTCATGCTCACTTAAATGTCTCGCTGATGGTGGTGAGTGTATTGGATCATTCGGTTCCCTACAAAATTGTTGAGCTGGATGGTGCTGATCCACGCGTCATGTTCGTGAACGGGCGCCGTTAGTTGTGACTTGTCATCTCTTATCTGCCCGGGCTTATTTTTAATCTTATATTTTGAATTGTTTTGATTATTTTTTGGACATTGTTCTCACATATAGAAGCAACAAGAATAATGTACCCAGGACTTTGTAATTTTCTATATTTAAAAGAGTGTCCTTGGAGTTTCTTGCCCGTTCTTTTCCATAAAGATCTACGTTTTGGAATGGGCAACCAGCTTCAACTTTCTGACTAACTGACCGACTATTTGACAATACAAAAGTGCCCGTAAATGGTTTAATTGAAATAAATGCTTTGAGTTTGAGTCTATTAACCAAACCAGTGAAACGTCGAAAGAAATAAAAATTGATTATTAATCATATTCTGGACTGAATTTTTTTAGACAACCCGTTTGCAATATATTTATTGACATATTTAATAGAATATAAAATACTTTTCATCCATTAACCAGCTAGGTGAAGGTCGTTTTATAGTGGAATCTTAGACTATAACCTTATCCGGACAGGAACCTCCCGAAACAACCGTGTCCGGTGAGGGTCTAGCCTGGCAATATTATTGTACTGAATTTCATTATGACCCACTGATGCTGATGTTATTTGAATATGGAACATCAATGAAATAATTCTTATGAAAATAGTACAGCTCGACCAAAGAGTTCTCACTCTTTTTAGTTGCCGTTGACGAACAAAATAATTAAATTACGCAACTTAATAGAGATATTATAGTGGAATAATAAATAACAATAATAAGCATTAATTAAATAGATCAAACAAAAATAATCACAACAATAAAAACAATTGTTTGGAACCTCATGTAAAAATCGCATGCAAACATTTACCATAGTATATATGTCGCCGCGAAAGCATCAACCTGTAAAGATTATAACATAATCCTATGCGTAGCCATAAAGTGCTACGCTGTCACAAGCATTAATCAAGGTATCAGTTCCTTTGAGATCAGACGCCATCTATTGCCAAACTTGTGAACTCAGTCCTGTGGTAGCCGATATCACTGATAGTGAAATTATATTTCGATGTTAGAACCAAAACTATAGTTGGAATTAAAAGGAAACATTTAATTAATGATTTTTGGGTTTTTAGTCATATTTGGCAAGTGGTCATTTGATAGTAAATTTGTTTATGGCAAAGCGCTACCTAATGTCACGAAGATGGCGCGATTTGCGAATATTGTGATCAATTACTGAATGTAATAATTTAATACGAGAACTAAATAAGTTTCAATAATAGAAAAGCAACTATAAAGTAATAAGATCATTTTACACTGCAATTTACTAATGAATACCTGTTGTTTGATTGAATTCCTTGAATCACAGGAAGTGTTGTTAAAAGTAGTAATAATGAAGGTGTAAAAAGTAATGAAGGTTCTAATTTAACTTTAATTCTGAATGACCTTTGTATTTGTGAATATTAGCATTGTTTTTATTATAAAATAATTAACTGATAAGCATTTTAGCATTTATTGTAAGTTTTATTGAACTAAATAAGTAATAAGATTTTGTATTGGAATACGCGATATATCCGCTGACTTAGAAAAAGGGCACAGACAGAACAATGGCGTGTGTTCAACCTCTGTAACATAATGATTTTATTTTAAAAGAGTGGCTAAGGAGTTTCTTGCCCGTTCTTCTCCTTCAGTACCTACTTTGTCTTGGAATGGGCGACTAGCTTTACCAACTAACTTAAACTCAATGACTCAACTAACTTAAATTAAGTGACAAAGTGATAACTCAAAAGTGTAAACGTTATAACTGGAATAAATGCTTTGAGTTTGAGTTAAGAATTGTGTGTGATTCAAAACCAACTACCTATATCTACCATAAACGAAGCATTACACCGGAGTCTACTCAGACACGGCACAGAGTAGATACCCCGTCGTGTCATATACATAACATACTAATTTCATACATTTAGCATGGAGACTTGCACTAAAATATAAATTGTTCTATAATCGAACTGTCCACCACGAGTGAAATCAATTAGGTACATAAAAAAATGTTAATTAAAAAAATTAAATCGACTTCGAAAGAAATTAACTCAAAATTATGAAATAATATTTATATATCTACACGAAATTAACCAACAAAACGAAATCAAAAGTAGGTAGGAAATAAATTAGGGGCTTACAATTTTTTTTTGACGTCGGTGCCAGCAAATCTATCGAACATAAAACGTAATCAATATAGAAACGATATTTCGGATACAAAACGGAGTTAAAAGACATTTTACATAACAACCAACTTTTTTTATTTTATTTTATTTATTAGGGAAAACAAACAGTGACACATTACATGTTTTAGGAAGTAATATAAAAAAGATACGGCCAAATGTGTAACCAACAACATTTTCCACGGAATAAACATAAAAAATAATCTTTACAAACTATGCTATTTAAACTAAAACCAGACTACAATAATTTAAGAAAACATTTTTTGTGCTAAATAGTTAAACAAAAGTAAAGAAAAACATATCATGCAAATCTTAATTAAAATTACTAGTGACTAAGTGTTTTGAATATAATATTTTTGAATCTACCAGCAGAAAGAGCAAACATATCGATATGATCGAATTTATTGTTGTAATTATTAGTTAGTCGACGCAGAGGTGCCCGCGTTGCTGCGACAAGAGGTAACAGCAAACATTGGCCGTGCGCGCACCCCGCGGCATACTGTCGTTCTGGGAACTATGTAACTTATTTTATTACGGATATCAATACAGTCATATACATTGGTACACAAATCAAACAAAAATGTCGTCTCTAGGAGAGTGCGTCTTGATTTTAGACCAAGTAATTTATACTTCTTAAGAAAATCTTCATAAGATAAAACTGTGTGGAAGCAACGGTAATGCATGGCTTTTAGAAACTTTTTTGAACCTTTTCAATACTTTCCAAATACTTATTGTAAAAGGGATTCCACACCGGCACTGCATACTCGATCTGTGATCTGATCAGAGACTTATACAGATATAAATAGGTAGAGGGGCGCACAAACTCCTTCGCAGATCTCGAAGGAAGGAAGATATTGGCGGGATAAAATCAATCACTGAAATAATTGTGAAATATTTATCTCCTAATTTTAACTGGTTAGAAATTTCGTATACGTTGATTTTTTCATCAGAAGACAGCTCAAAAAATATTGTGTTGGTAAGAGAGTAAATCTCTGTTTTTATACCATTAGAACCGGTTATTCTACAGGGAGCCAAATTATCAGTCAAAATAGTTTCAGCAGAAGCATTTAACGCTCCAATGCCTTGTTTCTGAATGATGTTTAAATCCAAAGAAATAAACCCACATTTCCTTCTAATGTTATTACTAGGACAATCACGGTTCGTGCAAGACCTGATAATATCTGCACTGTAAAATAAATCATTGACAACATTTTCTATTATATAAGCAATATTGATTCGCACTGTATTTGTTCATGGTTTCCCACAGGCGTTAATCTGAAATGTTTCTTGAGTATGGCATTACGCATTTTATAAATACGAGTATCATCACGTTTAGTGTCGGTACTTACAAGTTTTTTTAATAAAATCAATGAACATAATATTACCATCTGAATTATTGATATTTATTTATTTATTACAATGACGACAGTAGTGACGCCATACGAAGCGCCAGTCAACCTGCCACATCGCTGGATGTCTTAGTGAGATGCCCTCATTGTCCCCAAGCACGGTTTTTTAAGGGTGAGCGAGGCTTGAAGGTACATTTGGGTAAGAAACACAAACCCCACAATGTACCTTCATCCTGCCCGACAATATCCCTAACACCTAATTCATCCGCTCAACCCTTTTGGAAAACACTGGCAAAATTAAAAAAATCTACTCCTGTTTTAAAGTGAGTTCCTCGTGGCGCGAGACCATCCGTGGCTTCAAGTTTAGCGCGTTGTATCCGTCTCGCCGCCAGAGAGAACTCCCAAGGTGCTTGGGAGCAATTGCTCACCTTCCCGTTTAGAATTCTACATGTGCAAAAAAATTTGGCTAATAAAAAAAAAATAACAGCACAAATAAAAGACAACTGTAACATTTCGGCCCAAAGTTTTGACCCCAAATTAACAGCACGCCTCCCCAAAAGAGGTTTATTGCACCATGTGGAGTCTAAACTAGGCGAGGGTGATATCAGAGGTGCCGCTAGGATCATTTTTAGTAGCGATGTGGTTGCGCCGTACTCCCCAGAGACACTTATAGCTCTGGAGTGCAAACACCCAGCCCCAGCAGATGACCTCTCCTTCCCTAACCCACCCGATCCGGAATCCAACACACTTGAAATTACAGCTCAACAAGTACGTGCGGCCGTGTGCTCCTTTCAAAGTGGCTCCGCCGGCGGCCTCGACGGCCTGACACCCCAACATCTGAAGGACTTATTGTGTTCAGACGCCGGGGAGGCTGGTGAGTCCCTTTTGAAGGAGCTGACGGCCCTCATCAATCTCATGCTCTCCGGCAATGTGAACGAAGCCGTCATTGATATTTTGTATGGGGCAAACCTATGTGCCCTGCGCAAGAAGGATGGCGGTATTCGTCCCATTGCCGTAGGGTCCACTTACCGTCGTACCGCAGCCAAAATTTGCTGCACTTTCTACAGCGAAACACTGGCCAGCAAATTCCAGCCCCTACAGCTAGGCTTTGGGTCTAAAGGGGGCTGTGAGGCTGCGGTACACGCATTATCCACTTACCTCAATAGCGGTAGATGTGAGGTCATCCTAAAGGTTGACATTAAGAACGCTTTCAATTCCGTAAACAGGGACACCTTGTTGACAGAAGTTCAAAAAGAAATACCCAAAATTTACAGTTTTCTTTATCAATGCTACAGGCACCACTCTAAATTACTCTATATAGACAACCTTTCAGAATCAGCCGTCGGATGTCAACAGGGTGACCCCCTTGGGCCAGTCATTTTTAGTTTGGCAATAAATCCAATTATTCGACAGCTAAATTCGGAATTCAACGTATGGTATTTGGATGACGGAACCCTAGGAGGTGATGTAGACACAGTCTTAAAAGATTTTACATTTTTAAAAGAAAAATTCAGTGTCATTGGCCTAGACCTTAACCTATCAAAATGCGAAATTTTTCTTCCCCAAACCACTGACAGACAGACTACCATAGCAAAATTTTATACTATAGCACCAAACATCAAAATTACAGAAATAAACTCTCTGCACCTCCTGGGATCCCCAATTTTTGGCGAATCCTTTCCAACGTTTATTGAGCAGAAAATACAAAATTTCAACGATGTCTCGAAAAGACTTTTCCAAATTAATATTAATTCGGCCTTCACACTCATTCGGTACTGTTGCTTTGGACCAAAATTCACGTATAGCCTTCGTTCCTCCCATCTGTCGAAGCATCCACAACTTTTAGAAAAAGTGGACCAAATTATTAGAAATACTTTAACCTCAATCTTAAATGTGGCCCTGGACGACCGAGCGTGGCAGCAAGCCACACTTCCCATTCGCCTGGGTGGTCTTGGTGTCCGCAAAATTTCAAGTATAAGTTTACCGGCCTTCCTCTCCTCGGTCCACAGTACCGATAAATTAACCAGGAATATTTTATTTTCCACACTGGTAGATTTTGAGGTACCGTGTTTGACCGATGCGTTGAACGCTTGGAAAATAGCTTGTCCCAATACGGATTTGCCTGACAACCCGTCATCCCAGAGACAGTGGGACGTGCCGCTCTGCAGTATTATACGGAATTCCCTGGTAAACACGTCACCTAATACTGTTGAGCGTGCCCGTCTGCTAGCTGTGGGAGAGTGGGAGTCAGGCTTGTGGCTTCAGGCGTTCCCGTCATCCACCATAGGCACCATGATGGATGACTCATCGTTTCGGCTCACTACGTGTCTCCGCTTGGGCGCACCTTGTGTTGCTCCGCATCGATGTCTCTGCGGTGAAGCTGTTGACAGTCTCTGGCACCATGGCCTGTCCTGTTACAGGAGCGCAGGTCGCATTGCACGGCACGCCAGCATCAACGATATTATTCGTCGAGCCCTTGTCACCGCCGGAGTACCAGCGGTATTAGAACCAAACGGCTTGGTACGTGACGATGGGAAGAGACCAGACGGCATGACGTTGTTACCTTGGAAGGTGGGTAGGCCTCTGGTGTGGGACGCGACATGTGTCGACACCCTTGCACCATCTCATGTTCCTAGCACGGCGGGCTGTGCTGGCGCCGCTGCAGCGGCTGCTGAGACCCTCAAGCGGCGCAAATACTGTAACCTTGCGGGTAACTACAGTTTTGAGCCGTTTGGGGTCGAAACGCTCGGGCCGTGGGGTCCGAGTGCGCGTCTCCTTTTTAAGGCAATTTCTCGCCGACTGGTCGACACTTCACGTGACCAGAGGGCTGGTTCGTTCTTTGGCCAAAGAATTAGCATTGCTATTCAACGTGGCAATGCTGCCAGTCTTCTGGGTACGTTTCCAGATGACAGCGATGCGGACGAATACTTCGACGCCTGTCTTTTTGTTTTGTTTTTTTTTTTTGTATCTATTTGTATAGTTACTTATTATATTTAGTACCTAGTGTAAATAGTTATTAATATGATTTAATAATGTATATAATTATAAAATAAATTTGTTTTTTGTCATCATTTTATTTTACAATATATTAAATATTTATTTATTCATTTATATATACTTTATTGTACACCAGATTATAATTACATAAAGAAAAAGTAATACACTACAAAATATACAATTTGCGGCCTTATCGCTTACTGCGATCTCTTCCAGGCAACCTTGGAATGGACAGTGATTCTCTGGACTTAAAATGGGGCTGTCTTTGGTGCAAATAAAAGGTATATAAGTACAATATACTATAATGGATACACAGATAAGTCCTATATAATAGATACATAGATACATACATACTAACGATATAAGCAACGAAAATAAATGACGAATATTATTACAGCTAACGATAAGAACAAAATCATAACGACAAGTTATGTTCTTTCACGAGTCTTTTAAATACAGGCAACGATTGCGCGCGCTTTATTGGAACTGGTAATGCATTCCACAAACGAGCAGCCTGGACAGTAAAGGATTTGTCAAGGAAAGTTGAGGAATGCATTAGCATTTTAAGCTTCAAGTTATCTGATGATCTTAATAATTTCGTGTGAGAGTCACATAGAAACTGGAAACGTTTCTTGAGATACAGAGGGGTGGAAGGGGAAAAGAGGACATTATACAAAAGGGAAATAATTTATTACATCACATTACATTAAGCTGAAATCCATCTACTAATCTACTAGCTACTGATTGGGAAAAGGCATCAAAGGCACATGTGTTAGCAGATGATAAGCCATCTACTGCTTTTACTAATGAACCATTAATCAAAATGGGTATTTTTCTGAAAGTGTGTTTATCTTTTTTTTGCCTTTGCCACGCCAATTATCAACAAATGATGGATTTTCAGCAAAAATTGAATATGATTGTCTTTTTGTGTCTTGTATGTTTTGTGTAATTTGGGCTTAATTACGTATTTTCTTAGGAAGAATAGTGTTGTCCGAATGTAAGTTGCTAAGAGCCAATTTAGTTTCTCCTGAGAGGTATTGATTATGTTGTATTATAAAATCATCAACCCTCAATCTATGAGATTTAGTTTTCATATTACATAAAAGTGTTTTTACATTGTTTAAGTTAAAAGTTATTTGAAGAACAAATAACTTTCAACATTTGAAGAGATAGCATTTACCACAATACTGCCATAATAGTTTTTCATAACGTTAGACCACATAGGCAGTTGATTAATGAGCCTCAATAAGGTATCAATTAAAATAGGAAAATAGTATAAATTATCAGTATCATTGATTTCATTAATCAAATCATTCATTAGCCTCTCTTTATATATAATATCTTTATTTCAGTTTTACAATTTTATATAAGCCACTTGGTATAACATAATAAATTCGTCATAAAAATTGTAATGGGTTAATGCAGAGTTATACACCTCTGACACCCAAGCTAAGATTAAACTTGTGTTATAGGTGTCAGGGCTCTCAAGCTAACACTGGTTAGACACTATAAAAATTCGGAATTTCTCTGTGTAAGAACTATCGATAGAAAGTAAAGAAAATATATATTTTTGAAATTAAAACAAAAAATAAATAAAGAGAAAACCATTTGTATAGTGTGTGTTGTTAGTGTGTTTTTGTGTTGTGATGTGTAGTGTTTTGGTGTGTTATTTTGTGTTGTGCTATGAAGTGTTGTGTTGTGATATGTAGTGTTCTGTTGTGTTATGTTATGTCATGTTATATTGTGTTGGAAGTTGGGAGTATTCGAGGGTGTGTCAGACGGGGTACTGTTAAGGTGTGGGTTAAATGTACGTATTGAGAATTTTTTCAACCTCGTCATAACTAAGGGTCATTATCCATTTACAGACTTTACCTTCGCAATCAAATCTATTGAACTTGTAGATGTTACATTGTTTGTTCACAAAATTGTATATTCGACTACCGAGGACTCTGAAATGCCGTTCCGCAAGTTTAGTTCTGTGCCTCTCTATGGTACACACGTTTGTGGTCCTACGTTTTGTCAAGCGATTGGGATCCAGCTGCAAAGAAGCATGTTTGCGCAACGTACAGTTTAGCACAAAGAGCTGCCTCACGGTCAAGACCTGACATTCTTTGTACATTTGAGTCGTACTATGCCGAAAGTGTTTAAAGGTCCTTTAATGACCCTGAGGACAGCTCTCTGCGCCCTTTCCAATTGTATCATACTTATCTTCGATGCACCGCCCCAGACCGTTATGGCAAATGTTAATATTGACTGGCAAATGGAGAGATAAACCATGCGTAAGGTATCTGCGTCAGCACTATACCGCAGGCCCCTAAACACGGCAATTAGTTTCCTAACTCTGCCAGACAATACCCCAATCTGAGCATTCCATGATACGAGGTTGTCTATTACTACGCCAAGGTATTTCACACTTGCTTTTCTTGTCAGGGGAATGCAGGAGCATTGTTTTGGGTAATCATTACAATTAGTATGAGCTTTAATTGAAACTGTGTCATCAGGTTGCGAAGTAGATTTAAGAGAGAAAGTGATGAAGTTGGTTTTATCCACATTTAAAGTTAAACTATTCGCCGACAGCCAAGACATAACAATGCTAAGAATAGATTCTGCTTTCTCTCGGGCTTCGTTCCAATTTTCTGTATGGACTAGAAGGGCCGTATCATTAGCATATGTGTAATTGGAACAATTTGGGAGTACTAAATCACATAGACTGTTTACAACGTCCGTCAACTTTTTGTTCTGAGTATAATAATAAAGCAACACGACCCAAACACTCAACTCAAACGTAGAAAACATGCAGTATGCAAACGTACGTATGTTCCCAAAACATCTTTTATTAAGAGATTCTTCATTTTCCTTGGTCCTTACCTGTACGACAAAATCAAAAAAATTATAAACATATACCCACATAATAAGTGACACTGTAAAAAGAAAATACAGGACTACCTACTAAATCTTTCCTATGATGAAACAGAAGCAATTTTCAACATTCCCAAATAGGTAAGCTACTTCCTTACTCGCTCATATTTAAGAATCATCTCATTCACATCACACACACTCACACACGCACACAAACACACACTCACACACTCCCTCACACCACACCTACTTTTTTCTTATACTTTATGCATACTCTCCACATACATTTTTACATAGCAATCAAATAATGTTTACAACTTTAAACATGGCTATTAAATATTCACAATTTATTTATGGGGGTCAAATGTAATCCGAGATACAGGTTTACCACCTAGTTCGGATGCAGATAGTCCCAAACTTTGTATATTACAAACTTTAAGCCATTATTTACTGTATATTGTCAAATATTCAATTTTGTAATACGTGTTCTTATTTTGGTGAATAAATTATATATTACATAAACTAAAAAAAGTGTAGGCCTCAAGATAGAACCTTGAGGTACACCGAAGGATAATCCACACTCATCACTAACATACGCGGTGACTTTAATGCACTGCTTTCGCTCAGACAGATAGCTCGCAAAGATAGCAAGTGCGGGGCCTCTAATTCCAATTCTCTCCAATTTTTTTAGTAGGGTGGGGACAGAGACAGTGTCAAATGCCTTAGATAGGTCTAAGAATAAACCGAGGCACTTAGACTTTTTATCAAGAGTCTCAACAACTTCATCAATCAGGGCCGAGAAAGCGCCCTCACATGACTTCCCCCTACGAAAGCCAAATTGATTGTTGGAGAGAATATTATGGTTTTCAAGGAAAGACACAAGACGATTGTTCAGGACCCTCTCAATAACCTTCGACAATGCCAAAAGGACCGAAATTGGTCTGTAATTGTTGACACTGCCTCTGTCTCCCCCCTTGTGAATAGAGTGAACGACCGCTCTCTTTAAAACTTTTGGAAATACACCCTCAGAGATACAAAACCGCATATGTGAGTGATGAGGGGCGCAAGACTCTGTCTGCTCATCTTTATAAGATTTGAACTGATTCCATCCCATCCGGGGCAGAATCGGCACGAAGACCCATAATAATATTTACAACTTCTGCATGATCCGGAGGGAGAAGAACAATTGAGTTCACCTGGGCGTCGTCCTTGACATATGACTCATGTAACGTACCAGCATTTGTATGCTTAGCTGCAAGTTCCTTGTCAATATTCACAAAATAATTGTTTACTAAATTTAAAGAGAACCTGCAGTCTACGTTGGACATAGGATGAGATCTAGAGATTTGTTTATTAATTATGGTGTTTATGATATTCCAGGTCTTTTTAGGATTATTTTTAGCTTTTACTAATTCGTTTTTCTCGTGATTATTTTTTAGCCTATACGTATATAGAAGCTTATTGCAGAAGTTGCATGCGCGGCGGCTGGCAAGCCGGCCGATCACCGGGCTGGGAGCAAGGCTTGTGCTCCACCCGCCAAATCCAGGGGCAGGGGCAAGCCTTCCGCCACCGTCGTCACCGCCGCAGCCGCCACCATTGCCGCTGCCGTTGCCGCCTCTAAAGGCGTTGTTGTCGCCGCTAGCACCGCGGCAGGGCCATCACAGGGGGCCCGGGAGGAGGCTAAAATGGATTGTCATTAATGGCCCCATTACGCCTCCTCCAGGCGAACATCAACCACTGCGCCGCTGCTCAGGATCTGTTGCTCCAGAGCATGGCGCAGTGGTCGATTAACATCGCCGTGGTCGCTGAGCCGTACTTTGTCCCGCCCAGGGATGACTGGGTGGAGGACCTGAGCGGCTCAGTGACCATAATTTCGTCGGCCGCCGCCGGTACCCCGTCCCTCGAGGCCGTCAAGAGGGGACCGGGTTGCGTGGCAGCACGGTTCGGGGAGATTGTCGTGGTAGGAGCGTACTTCTCCCCGAACCGAACTCTCGCCGAGTTCCACAACTCCCTTGGGGAGTTGAGAGTCGTCGTCGTCGGGTACCATCCCCTCCCCGTGATCGTCCTCGGGGACTTCAATGCCAAGAACGTGGCTTGGGGTTCCCGGTTAACGGACACACGGGGCAGGATGGTGGAGGACTGGGCTCTGGAGTCGGGCCTGGTCGTCCTAAACCGGGGTTCTGTCCCCACGTGCGTGCGGATGCGGGGCGAGTCAGTAGTGGACATTTCGTTCGCCAGCCCCGCTCTGTCGCCGCGTGTCATTGACTGGCGCGTCATGGAGGGGGTGGAGACCTATTCCGATCACCGGTACATCCGGTTTGACGTCTCCGCCCAGACCTCGGGCACGCCGGTCAGACAGACCCCGAGTGGTCCGCGGTGGGCGCTGAAGCAGCTGGACCGGGAGCTCCTCCTGGAAGCCTCGATCGTGCAGGCCTGGGTGACATCACCGGACAGGCCTGCCAACATAAACGACGAGGCGGAGTGGTTCCGGGAGGCCATGTCCGAAATTTGTGACGTGGCAATGCCCCGGGTCCAGCCCGGACGTGCTCAGCGCCAGGTGTACTGGTGGTCGCGTGAGCAGACCGCTTTACGCGCGGCGTGCGTTGCAGCGCGCCACCTGTACGCCAGGCACCGCAGGCTCCGTATCCGCCCTCCGGATACGGAAGCCATTGAGGCGGAGCTGTACGACGGGTACAGAGCGGCGAAGACCGCCCTCCGAGCGGAGATCGAGCGGGCCAGAGGAGTGGCCCGCGAGGAGTCGCTGGAGACTCTGAACAGAGATCCGTGGGGACGCCCATACAAATGGGTGAGAGATCAACTCCGCCCATGGGCTCCCCCGCTGACGCAGAGTCTCCGGCCCCAGCTCGTGGAGGACGTGGTGAGCGCTCTGTTCCCTTCGCGAGGGGAACATACTCCCCCGCCCATGGCTCCGCCTCCTGCGGTGCCCGATGCGGACCACACCATTGACGACGACGACGAATCTCCGGAGGTGACCGAGGTAGATTTGAGAGTGGCGGTACGTAGGCTGAGTGCCAAAAATACCGCCCCAGGACCCGACGGCTTACCTGGAAAAGTCTGGGTTCTGGCCTTAGAGGCTCTCGGGCCTCGACTTCGGGGGCTCCTAAGCGCATGCTTGGAGAGGGGCCAGTTCCCACTTCGTTGGAAGACGGGGAAACTGGTCCTCATCAAGAAGCCGGGGCGCCCGGCGGACTCTCCGTCCGCTTACCGGCCCATCGTGCTGCTCGATGAGGTGGGCAAGCTCTTTGAAAGAGTAATTGCAGACCGCCTTGTCGAGCAGCTGGTGCGAGTGGGGCCGAATTTGGCGGAGAGCCAGTATGGTTTCCGCAAGGGGCGCTCTACGGTGGATGCCATCATGCGCGTTCGAGCCCTCACGACGGGGGATGCTGTTGCCCGGGGTGGGGTAGTCTTGTCGGTGTCTCTTGACATCGCCAATGCCTTCAATACCCTGCCCTGGAGTTGCATTAGGGAGGCACTCCGGTATCACCGGATGCCGACCTACCTCTGTCGAGTGGTCGAGGCCTATTTGACGGACAGGGCCGTCATCTACCCCGGTCACCACGGTGAGTGGAACTGGCGAGAGATGTCGTGCGGTGTCCCACAGGGATCGGTCCTGGGGCCGCATCTGTGGGACATCGGCTACGACTGGGTGCTGCGCGCCGACCTCCCTAGCGGCGTCAGCGTGGTTTGCTACGCTGACGACACGCTGGTCCTGGTGCAGGGGAGGTCGCATGAGGCGGCGGCCGAATTAGCGACACGTTGGGTTGCGACAATCGTCGAAAGGATCCGGCAACTGGGACTCGAGGTGGCCTTGCACAAGTCCGAGGCCATGTGTTTCTATGGTCCTCGGAACGCGCCACTGTCGGGTTCCCAGATTACGGCGGGAGGGGTTCACATCGGTGTCGGGTCGACGATGAAGTACCTGGGACTCGTCCTCGACAGCCGGTGGAACTTCGTGGAGCACTTCCGACGTTTGGCTCCCAAACTGGATAGGGCTGGGGCTGCTTTGAAGCGGCTCCTGCCCAACCTGGGGGGTCCAAACGCCTCCTGCCGGAGGCTTTACGCGGGGCCGTGCGGTCCATGGCCCTTTACGGGGCACCGGTGTGGGCGCGTTCATTGAGGCTGCGACCGGCCCGGCGGTTGAACGCGTCCCAAAGGGTCATGGCCATCAGGCTGGTCCGGGGATACCGCACGGTCTCCCGTGAGGCGGCGAGCCTCCTTGCCGGACTACCGCCATGGGATCTGGAGGCGAAAGTCCTCGCGCACATGTGGGAGTTGCGCGAGGAGGCGAAACGCCGGGGTGTAACTCCGCTGCCGCGAGAAATCACGGCACAGCGGACAGAGCTCCGGCGGGATCTCATGGCGGCATGGAGTGTACGATTGTCGCAACCCAGCGCTGGGCACGCCACAATTGCGGCGATAAGTCCCCTCTTTGAGGAGTGGCTTGAGAGGCGCCATGGCGTCCTCACCTTCCGCCTGACGCAGGTCCTCACCGGGCACGGTTGTTTCGGGAGGTTCCTGTTCCGCGTAGGGCGGGAGGAAACGCCCGGGTGTCACCACTGTGTGGATCGCCCGGAGGACACGGTGGAGCATACGGTGGAGGTCTGCCCAGCTTGGGCGGAGCACCGCCGTGTCCTCACGGAGGCGATCGGCGGCGGCGATCTCTCGCGTCCGGCCCTGGTTCAGGCCATGGTTCGGAGCGAGAGTGCATGGGAGGCCGTCACCTCCTTCTGCGAAGCAGTTATGCTCGCGAAGGAGGAGGCGGAGCGCGCGAGGGAGATGCAAGCTGCACGCCCTCGCGGCCGCAGGAGACGCCCCGGGCGTCGGGAGTCCAGAGCCGACTTCCGGCCACCGTAGGCGCGGGCTTGCGGACGGTGAGCAATGGGCAGCTCGCCGTCCGATAAGGACCAGGCCCGTGTCGACGGCGCGTTGTGTTCCACGCGCGCCTCAAAGAGATGTCAGCACCAACCGACGGGGTCGAAAGACCAATGCCTGCTGGGTTTGCGGGTTTGTCCGAAAGGGATAACGCGGCCCCGGCACACAGGCAACGGAAGGAACACGGGTGGGTTTTAGTCAGTAAAAGTCTGACACACCCTCTCGCTCTGCCCAGAGCGGGAGAAGTCATTTGATGATTTCCCACCCTCAAAAAAAAAAAAAAAAAAAAGACTATTTGAAGCAACGTTCTGTTTCTCTAAATTTTGATAATGTAATAACACTTGAAATGCTTAAATAATTATTTATCAATACCAAAATATGTCCTAAATTGTTCTTTGTCTAGGTTACAATTTATTGAACAAGCAAAACTGGTACTTTGATGCGCTTTTTATAATCAAATTGTCATTATTTTTTTAACACCTCTGTTGAGGTTTCTTTTGTGAACGAAACGTTAGTAGGCAAAAAGCTGTCAAGTTTACTGAATAAACGTGAGTGACGTTTCTCTTGGGAAAAACGACTCGAAAGGACATTTATTTTATTAATAATAATTCCTGAATATTATCAATTCCACTAATCGAACCTGAAATAACCATTGAGTTTCGGCGACGGACGCTGGACGCTCGTGAGCTTGCTAGACAACCTCTAGCGTGAAGTGCAGCGACTTACCTACGGCGGCGGCGCGCGTAATTTTAAACGCATGTTTATGTTACGTCCTTTACGGGAGTGATATGAAGTTTCGAATGACGTTGTTTCGACGCACGCTATTTCGAAAAAAATTGCGAGTGGTACGCTAGTTCGAAAACACATTAAGTCGAAAACCGCTATATCGAATGACGTTGTCGCGAACACGCTGATTCGAAAAACTGTTTGAATGGTACGCTACGCTAGTAAGAAATTCTTGGCATTGAAATCCACTGTTGCGAATAGCATATTCCAATCTGAATTTATCTGAGGATCGAACTCGCGACCCAGTGATTACCAAGAACTACCTACGCTACGATGATAAAACTGACATTATGATTTAGCTGTGTATGCCTAGCATCACTGATTTTACATTCTGTGATTTCTTGAACTCACACACTGACTTATTAGTATTACTTGTTAAAATGTTAGGAATATCGTATAATTTTACAATGTTTGTAAATATGTGAGCACCCATGTATCTGTCACATATTTAATTTATCTGTAATTGCTTTATTTTTCATTCTTTTTTACCTATCGCGGTATAGTAATCTTATTCTAGATGCATCGTCTTCACATATAATTATATAATTAATGTATGCAAAATATTGTAAAAACATTTTAAAAGAGTAACGGTGGAGTTTCTTGCCCATTCTTCTCCATACGAAAACTACCTTTTGGAAGGGGCGACTAGAATCAATTCTATTTTTTGTAAACTTGACGTTCATAAGTGCCTTTTATGTGCCTAATTGAAATAAATTATTTGACTTTTTGACTTTTGCATGCTTCCTGTACTGATAAGCTAATAACATTACAAATACTACAGTACCTATTGTAGCATTCCGCTGCCAAGTAGACCTCCTTACTCGCGACAAAAGGCTTAACATGTATTTTTTCTTATTATGTCATACATGATACTTGAAATAATATAATTATAATACTATACATTGATAATTTTAATTATTATTCATTTTGTATTTTCTAGATCGAGTTGATGAAATCAAATTAAGAAATGCCTTGCAAACTTCAGCAATTCAGAGTAATGATGCACCGGGTATCATTATGAGAGAAAAATTGTGTGAAATTCCTTCTAGTAGCACAAATTCAATACCAAATAAAAACGCCCTACGCCAAATCATCACAGAGAGCAAGAAATAAAAATAAACCGAAAGAACCCACAAATTTAAGCGAAGTGGTTAATATACCAAATCAATATAAAGAAATTAATGGTACCCGATTTTTAGGTAAAAATTTTACTTTTGGGGAGGATAATGGTCGCTTGTTATTATTTGCAACTGAAATGAAACTGCAAAAGTTAAGTGAATCGCCAGTTTGGTTTGTGGATGGGACATTTCAAACCTGCCCTATAATATTTACACAACTCTTTTCAGTTCATGGCATTGTTGGCACTGGAGATTGTAGACGAATATTACCCTTGGTATACGGATTTCTTAACAAAAAGACAGAAGAATGTTATATTAAGTTTTTTCGACAATTGAAAGAATATTCTTCTGAATTTAGCATTGATTTGAAACCAGAACAAATTATGTCCGATTTCGAATTGGCGATAATAAACGCAGTCAGAATAGAATTTCCTGCCACAATCCAGTCCGGTTGCTTATACCATCTGGGGCAAAACATTTGGAGAAAGATACAAGGGAGTGGGCTCAGTGAGAGATATGGCACAGACAGTGAGTTCGCCCTGAAAATGCGATATTATGTAGCTTTGGCCTACTTGTCTCCGGAAAATATACCTGATGTCTATAAACAGTTGAGGGAGAGCGTTTGTCCAGAAGAAGCAGAAGCTGTCACTAAATATTCCGAAGAATATTACGTTCTGGGCCAATTAAAATCTCGCATATCAGATGGAAAAATTGTGATATCCCGACTGCAACCCTTGTTTTCACCTAGTTTCTGGTCCGCTGAAAGAAATAATAATTTACGTCTTCCGCAAACTCAGAACAGCGTGGAAGCATGGCACCGGCGATGGAATTGTTTAATGGGCAATCGAAAACTTGGGTTGTACGGCTGTATTCAAAAGCTCATTGACGAACAGAATACAACTACCCACAAAATTGAGAGAATTTTTGCTAAAATCCAACAGACGCCGCCAGCAAAAAAAATGAAAATGAAAGAAAATGCTATCGCAGCGATTTTACAAAAGAAAAACACAATGCGCACTATTGAATTTATAAGAGCTGTAGCTTTTAATACTAGTCTATATTGAGTTGATTGAATCTACCATTTTGTCATCAATATGACAGTGTTGTTACTTTTGGTAATGAGTATACCTATGATTTTGTTTTGTTGACTTCTTTGTTGATACTTACTTGAAATTAAAAAGTTAACTTAAAATAATACTTCTCATTGCTCTTGTTTCCCAAACCTAATACAAAAATAAGGCTTTATCGGGGTCGCGAGTTCGATCTCCAGACAAATTCAGATTGGAATATGCTATTCGCAACAGTGGATTTCAATGCCAAGAATTTCGTACTAGCGTAGCGTACCATTCAAACAGTTTTTCGAATCAGCGTGTTCGCGACAACGTCATTCGATATAGCGGTTTTCGACTTAATGTGTTTTCGAACTAGCGTACCACTCGCAATTTTTTTCGAAATAGCGTGCGTCGAAACGACGTCATTCGAAACTTCATATCACTCCCGTCCTTTACATATTAATAAATAAATGCACTTCTTATTTGTATTCATTGTTCTTAATATACCTAACTGTAAAGCGAGCACTGACGAAGGCTAGGTACTTACATACTTAATGGCGAGCCCAGTTGCGTAATGCGCAAACCACTTGCACTTCAGGATTCAATGGGTATCCTCGAGGGTCGTGGGATAAATCCTCACGTAAAACATACACAATTTTTTCTCCAAACCATTTTGTGAACGTATACTTATTCTAAAACCTTCGTCACTCAATTCAAAAGGATTTACACGATGTCGAAGTCTGTAAGATGTCCGAGACGTTTCCAGCATATCCAAATCTTCCAAATCCATCAAGTCAATCATAATAATATATTTTTTTTACGATTTTTATATAAGTTGACAAACCTTAATAATCAACTCAAACGTCAAATAAATTAGTACCAAAGATAAACTCACTCGGCGGACTAACTTTAGTACCATAAATAGTTCTGGAACTAGTGATAAACTTCATTTTATAATAACGTTTTATTTAGTCATGGTACTAAAGCTAGTTCTAATCCCAGTACCAAATTTAGTCCGAGTTTTGGAATAAGACGGAAAGCATTTATTTCAATTAAACCATTTACAGGCACTTTTGAATTGTCAAGGAATCGGTCAGTCAGAAATATGAAGCTAGTTGCCCATTCCAAAGCGTAGTAGGTACCTTTTAAATAAATTGTTACAAAAAATTGGTTACATCATTCATGTTGAAATTAAACATGTGAGAACAATGTAGAAAGACGAAGTGCACGTTAGAAGCGTCCGTAATAAAAAGATAAAACAAAGAACAATTCAAAAATTTAAATCAGCCAAGGTAGCTAAGAGTTGACCAGTCCCAACTGACGGCGCCAGTTCACGAACATGACGCATGGATTAGCACCATTCAGCTCAACCATTTTGAAGGGAGCTAAATGATCCAACACACGCGCCACCATCAGCGAGACATCTGAACAAGCATGACATACTCACAGCCGCCAGGGCACATTCAAGTAAATAATAGACGGATTACCTGGTAAATGTTAGCTCTTTAGTACTCACACCTGTGCTCTGAAATTATATAATACAAAGGAAATTGATTTTATACAATGCAAAGATGGTCTTAAACTCTTCGGCAGTTCCAACTGTATTTTCAAATGTTAATCAAATAGTTGTGGTTATGGAGCAGGACCAGCATTGAGCCAAGCATTTTTATCAGCGATGTAATTCCACAACTTATAATATGCCTGCCTGCATATTGTGCGTTTAATACAAGATTTGAATTTCGTTTCATTCAGTTGAAGAATGTGGGGACGAATTTTGTTGTAACATTTTAAACAGTATCCCATGAAAGATGAGTCCACTTTAGCCAGTCTGAAACCTGGTTGAACTAATAGGTCCCTATTTCTTGTACTATAATTATGTCTATCACCTCTTTTACTAAAAAGATGTACATTTGTAGCAAACCATCTCCTTTTTTGGTACACCGCCTAACAGATTTAAAGTTATCCATGATTAACCTATTTTTGTACCGATCTAGCCCCACTCATTTTGTAACGTTTTAACTGTCAAGCCCCGCGGTTTGACATTGACGCGCGCTTCACGTCACTTTCGTATATTTTTTAAAATTTATTCTATTTTGCATACTATATTTTGAATGATTTAGCTGATTAGTTGACGAGTATATCCGTCAGCCCATAAAATGAGCCGCGTAAGTAATTTGACACATGCGCCCATATCGTCAAGACAGACCTATGGACTCACATGTGAGTCAGGTGACACTCATCAGAGACAACGGGGCTCGACGGTTTGGGACGTGTCTCTCATCCATTTCTATTGTTAAGTTGGCCGATTTAAAATTGTCCACTAATTAAGCTTCGTGCAGACTAGCGCGACGCGACAGCGCGGCGCGACACCGGTTATTGTTATACCGTGAAGTTTTCTTAGAAAATATACAGATTTATAGATTATATTATCATTGATTACAGCGCCATCGTGCTGCAATGAACAGAACTAAATAATGAACTCTTCCGATGTAAATAGGTCCCGCGCGAATCGTCTTGGTAGTTTTCAGCAGTCTCAGTTGTTCGAAAAATCCCCGCTAGATGCTGGTACAAACTACATGTTGCGTCAAAAAATTGGTACCGATTTATAACGTAATTTTTTATAGTCTAACTTCTCGCTGCGAGATTACTACGTTCATCTAGTTTTAAATCAAAATCAAATTTTTGCATAATTATATTCTATGGTCTGAAGATTTATTAGCCCCTGAGGGTTGTTGATTAAATAATATTGAATCCATACTAATATTATAAATTCGAAAGTAACTCTGTGTCTGTCTGTCTGTATGTTACCTTTTCACGGCTAAACCACTTCTGCGTTTTTGTAAAATCAACCCCCAAAGGGGTAAGATAGGGGATATTATGATTTTAAAGTTCACGTCATGTAATAATACTAATATTATAAATTCGAAAGTAACTGTGTGTCTGTCTGTCTGTTTGTTACCTTTTCATGGCTAAACCACGGATAAACGGATTTCGATAAAATTTGGCTAGGAGATAGTGTCGTGTTCTGCCGTGCAGAATCACGTAATTTAGTCTATCTATATGTAATACTAAACAAACCACCTTCTGATCTTTTTAATTATTGATCTTCTATGACACTCATGTACTTAACTCACTTTTTATATATTCTTTAACACCGTTTACCTCTGTAAAGCATACTTTTAATTATCTCTTGATAGTTTTAGCATCCAAACCAATTTTATACTATTAACTTTCCTTTTTGTAAAAAACCTTAGAATATTTATATTCTGACGTTTGCAGCTGTCATCTGTCTAATTTATTTTTCTAAACCATAGACATAACGCACCCTGGACAAGTACACTCTATCTTCTTCTGACCTCCTCTTCCCAGGTGTAAGATTTTCCCTCTGAAAACCGTTTTTATTAGTTCTGACCATAATTAAATTAAGAAATAGCTTGAAATGTTTAACACATGACACAGAACGATAAAAACGGCCTTCAAGTTTTTCAGTCTTGTTTTGGCTTTTGGCGGAGAGACTGTTTTTCTTCCCCGTGAGTCTATTTTTGAATACAGTTAACTACTTGAACTTTAGTCTCTTGGAACTAGGGTGCGCGCGTGTATATATCGTAATTATACGTATACTTAATCTTACTGTGTAACCTAAACTGTCGACACTTACCACTAAGTATATCTCAGACAATAAACATTCTGTGCGTGTAATACTGTGTATCATTTGTCCGACCCTTGCCTACCCCTGTAGGAGGATTCTACTCCGATTCCAGACAAACTTGTAATAATCATGTGGCGTAAAACGCAACGAATACACGCACACAAAAGAGACTTTGACGCCAGAACGCCAGAACGCTTGACGACGTTACCCTCCGGGAGAGGCCTCCGGGTGACGCTGACGCAATTCTCCCGCTTGCGTGAGGCGCCACAAAGCACCACCGCGATCTACAAACTCTCACACCCTCCTCTCCGTTCGAAAGGGTGGATAAATCTGCTCCGTGAGGCGCCGCAGCCCAGCTCCTCCACGCTGCCTGCTGCCTGCCTACCTGTCTGCCTGATCCTGCCTCCCGCCCATCCCGAACATCCCGTGTCCTGTGAAGCCGTCCTTACCGAACCCTAACCTTTAATCTTAATATCTTTATTTATTATTATTTTTATTGGACCTACGTTTAACTCCTCCACGGAGGTAAACGTAACGTTACAACAGATGGAATCCTGGAGAACAGATGGCATCCTGGAGAAGGACATAGGCTACTTTTTTCTCAAAAATAATCCTAAAGGGGGTGATATAGGGGATGAAAGTTTATATGGGAATCCAGCCTTGCTTAAGTTAGGGGTATGAAAATTCAAAATGCTTTTGGTATGAAATAAAGAATTACGCATTTCTGAGTTTTTGTAAAATCAACCCCCAAACGAGTTTACCCCTTTGGGGCTTGATTTTACAAAAACGCAAATCATCCCCTATTTTAATAGGGGATGATTTTAAAATTCATTGAAAAATAATTAAAAATGTTTATGCGGCGATACAACAGCCGGTGCCGTTACAAGAAGAAGGCAATGTTGCACAAAATTGGAGAGAATGGAAGATGAAAAACAAAACAACTTCCGAGGTAAAGTCTCCACTATTTACGCATATTATAGGAAAATATGGAAGACAATTGCTTAATGAGTTAGATTAGCGAATCAGATAAAAGTAATTTCACGGTCATCACTCAAAAGTTAGCAGAAAATTGTGGTCCGCTAATTAATGTCAATTTTGAAAGGCATTGGTTTTTTCACAGACTACTTAGAGATACTACGTATGGTTTTTTGAAACTTACCAAAATGAAAACAACTTAGATTTTTTTTGGGTCAACTCAATGCCAACAGTAAATATTGTGTTTGCTTCTTTGAAAAGCAGCCTGATTTTGACGCAATTGATCAGGGGACTAAAAGATAATCAAATGAGGAAGCGACTGCTAGCTAAAACAAAATTCACGTTGGAGGAAGCAAGTCTAATTAATGTGTAGAGCAGCAGAGCGTGCTGGACAGCAAGCAGCAGTTTGTTGATACAGCAAGATGGTTCCAGAAACGAGCAGCGCTGCAATGGAACAACTATGACAAGGTAATGCCCGTAACGATGCTCGGAATTTTAGCGGTCGTGCTGATGGAAGTGGTGCACGTCAGAAAAGTGGTTCCTACTCGGGTGCTAATACAGGTAGAAATGGTGAACGTGATCAAATATCATTTGGCGCATTTCAACAACACGAACTATTGGTGAGCTACTTATGTATAATATTTCAATAGACGCATCTAATGGTTTATCTGAGTCCTGGCATTGCATTATTGATGTCAACGGTGTCAGTGTAAAATTAAAGTAAGATAGTGGTGCTGATGCTTTAGTAATGTCATTTAAAAGGTTCAGTAAAAGTGGATTTATGTTAAATTCTTAAAAAAAATGTAACACTGTCTTGAGAAATAAGTAAAAAACAATTACCAGTGGTAGGATACTTTGAGGCATTGTTACAGCATAAAAATTTTAAAACTATACAAAAGATTTATGTTTTGGATGTAGACTGTAATAATTTATTTGGATTAAGGGCTTATGTGAATTTAAAACTAATTTTGAAAAATGAGGAATTCTCTATTTATGATTTATTGAATGATAAATAAATTTTCAATAAAATTGGTTGCACACCAAACAAATGTGAGATACAGATGGATGAATCTGTCCCACCGGTTGTTACAGCTACTAGAAAAGTACCTTTGAAACAGCGTCCTCGTCTTAAGAGTGCGTTAGAAAATATGGAGAAATTAAAGATAATTAAAAAAGAAGATGGGCCAACCGATTTGGTTTCAAGTATTGTTCTGATAGAAAAACCAAATAAAAGTTTGCGTGTTTGCTTGGACCCAAAAAATTTGAACAGAGCAATTAAGCGAAGTAATTTTCAGTCACCCACATTAGATGAAATAGCCAGTAATATTTTAGGTCCTTGTATCCGAGGTCCAATGGCCTTGCAGAACGCAATGTAAGAACAATTAATTAATTGCTTTTAAAAGCACAAAATAGTAACGATGAATGGCAAATAGCACTTCTTAACTTTAGAAATACACAGATAACTGGGGAGCAGCATTCTCCAGCACAACTGCTTATGAGTTGTCGATTACTCGTGTGTGGACACTCATAAGCACAGTACGCGCCACTGAAAAGAAATAGATCACTAACCTTTTTGCGTTTTAGTTCGGTTCAAATTATAGAATTTTTTATAATGAAATCGTGCGCAGTTTGTAACGTGCAGTTCAACGATGGCGTCCAGTGTGGCAGTTGCAAGAAACACCTGGATTTTGGATGTGCTAACATCTCAGAAACCGGATGGAGAAAGCTGGGTGTCAACAGGATGGCACAATGGAAATGCCCCGCTTGCAGAACCTCATCACCAGTTGTGCCTACCCCTGAACCAGCGTCGCTAGATACCATATTAAGCGAGATACGTGACATGAAGCGGCAGCTGCTTAGCTTGCCGACCTTGGTAGATGATATTCGCGCGATCAAGGATGAATTGGCTGAGCTTAAGTTGACATGTGAGGGCACTGGTGGGAGACTCGACGATTTTGATTCAAGACTCGTGCAAGTAGAAGCAAAAGTGTCTGAATTTGATAAGCTTCAGGAATCAGTGAAGTATTTGCAGACCGACTTGGCGAGCACGAAGTATCTACTCTCGACTTACGAACAGAGGTCCAGGCTAAACAACGTCGAAATTAAGGGGGTTCCTATAAAGAAGGATGAGAATTTGTACTCAATTATCGAAGCAATCGGCCGTAAAGTTAACTACAGCTGCCCCAAGTCCCAGGTGAACTATATTTCAAGGGTCCCTATTTTTGGTTCCAATGAAAAGTTAGTAATAGTGAGCTTTTTAAACCGGTATGTAAAGGAAGATTTCATTGTGGCGGCACGCGCTAAGAAGGACTTATCCACTTGTGACATCGGGTTTCAAGGCTCATCTCAACGTGTGTATGTTAACGATCATCTAAGCGTGGAGTACAAAAAGCTTTTAACCAAAGTTAAAATCATTGCCACGGATAAACATTACGAATACGTATGGGTTAAACATGGTAAAATTCATATACTTAAAAACAATCACTCAAAAGTTATTATTATAAGGAAGGAGTCAGATTTAAACAAGATTGTCTAATGTGCTTCTTAATTGTTACACTTACTTACCTATTTTGCTATAATATTTTACTTCAATGGCTTAAAATGCATAATACCATTTGGGTCACAATAACTTTTTGCAAAATTTTTAACACCTCTGCCGTACTAATGAGTTGGACACCTCTCTTTTGTTTAGATAGTTGTATGCTTTGTGTTCGTTATCGCGCTGTTTACTTTAAAGCTTTACTGCACTATAATATGTTTTACTCTCTCGCACTTGCACGCACCCCCACTATTGCTTGCTTTTTCGCACGGTTGTTTACTTAACATCGTATGATTCTTGCGCTCGCACAAATTTCGACTTTTACCTTCATTATACTTATTTAATTATATTAAAACTTATTCTACAATGTTATTTAATGGAATGCTTTATTTTAATCGATTATACAGATTTATACTCAATTATTAGTTTTAGCTTTCAATGGCTCCTAAGTTAAATATATTTTATCAAAAAGCATTCGCGGGCTTAGAACTAAAAGTAATACGTTCTATCGTCAAATGTTGCTAAACTCATATGATATTATTGTTCTTACAGAGACGTGGTTATTAGATGGAGCTTTAAATTCGGAATTCTTTGATGAACGGTACATTGTATGGCGTCGTGATCGAGATTATGTTTTGACCGGGCAGTCGCGTGGTGGGGGAGTGCTTATTGCTACACGTAGGGAACTTTCAGTTATATGCCAACCTACCTTCTATTCTACAGCAGAGGATTTATGGCTCAGCATACGACTGAAAAATTCTAGTACACGTAAATATATTACCTTACATATTTGTGTTGTTTATTTATGTCAGCAAAACTTAGGCCTTTCGTTTTCTTTACAACTTCATAATTACCTCACAAAACTAAACCAAGTAGTTATGAGTAACTCTTCTGATACCTTTCTCATCATTGGTGATTTTAACATGAGCGATATTAACTGGGTCCTATCTGACAATCTATCGCTCGTCCCAATGAACCCGAATGGTCCAGAAGAAATTTTACTTGGTGACGAATTATGTACCCTAGATTTTGATCAATACAATGGTGTTCTTAATAGGTATGGTAAAATTTTAGATTTGGTACTTTCCAGTCAATTAGTTACTGTGGTTGAATGCTCAAGTCCGCTGGTTCCCATTGACGCCTACCATCCAGCACTACTAATTAATATGGATTTCGTTGAAGCTCCTCTATTAGAGTGCGCGTCACGGACGCAATATCTGTTCGACAAGGGTGACTATGAATCTATCAATAAAGACATTTCCACGACTGACTGGGAATCCGAGTTTGCGACGCGATCAATTGATGAATCATTAAACCTTTTCAATCAAGTTATTCTCAATCTACACACAAAATACATTCCACAAAAATTACATCGTAGTAGAAAATATCCAACTTGGTACAATTCGGCACTAATTAAAACAATTAAAGAAAAATATAAATATTAAAAAAAAATTAAGACGTACGGCAATTTAGCGGATGAGTCAACATTTAAGCTTCTTCGTGAAAGGGTAAAGAAATTAGAATCGCAATGTTATGAAAACTACTTGAATTTAACCGAAAAATCTATTAAAGAAAATCCTAAATATTTTTGGACCTTCGTTAAAAAACGACGCAACTCAAATGCGGTTTCCAGCACTTTAAACTTTAACAGCGCAGCGTTGCGTACCGGAGAAACAATATGCGAAGCGTTTTCTACGTACTTTCACTCTACATTTCTGGATACTAACCCTAGTCATGGAATTTCTTCACCCCCTCTTTTTACTGAATCTTCCAGCCTATCTGATATATGTAGCATTGTAGTGAGCGTTAATGAGGTTTCTAACTTGCTTCGCAAGTTGAATACTTCTAAAGCGGCTGGCCCAGATAATATTTCATCGAAATTTCTTGTACGATGTTCGACTTCAATTGCCCAACCTATCTCGATTCTCTTCAGGAAATCCTTGGATACTTGTGTTGTACCTGAACTTTGGAAATCGGCTTTCATAACGCCTATTCACAAAAAAGGAGTAAAAACCGAATTTGTTAACTACAGGCCGATATCCAAGCTCTGTATTGTGGCAAAAATCTTTGAAAGGATCATCTATAACCAGGTGTATAGTGCTCTTAAAAATTAATTTAGTTCATTTCAACATGGTATTTTGAAAGGAAGGTCTACCGTCACCAATTTAATTCTGCTCAATGATTTTATTACTGACGCCATGGATAACGGTAAGCAGGTTGATGTCGTTTATACTGATTACAGTAAAGCCTTTGATCGGATTGACCATGAGATCTTAATATCAAAGCTATATGGTATAGGAATACGAGGTGATTTACTCAGATGGTTTTCTTCTTATCTGGAGAACAGGTCCCAAGCAGTAGTATTAAGTAATTATATGTCTGATTGGGTGCCTGTCCCCAGTGGAGTCCCCCAGGGTTCATTGCTCGGCCCATTACTTTTCATTATCTATATAAACGACATCAACTCTTGCTTGATTTCATCCAAACTGCTATGTTTTGCTGACGATATGAAAATCTATACCACAATATCATCACATGTGGACGTGATTGCACTTCAGGATGATTTACGTCGTCTGGAAGCTTATTGTCGTGGGAGTAAGCTTGATCTTAACCCTGCTAAATGTTCGGTTCTAACGTATTCTCGAAAGCGTACGATTATGCCTTCATCGTATATCTTGGGTGATCAAGTACTACCTAGAACGAATCGCATCCGAGATCTAGGAGTTTATCACGATTCTAAGCTTACGTTTGAATTTCATGTCGATGCCATAGTCGCTAAAGCATCTAGGGCACTAGGTTTCATAATGCGGCTGTCCAGGTGTTTCACTCAAGCCAAAACATTAAAAATTCTATACTGTACCTTTGTTAGAAGCCACTTGGAATACGCGTCTGAAATCTGGAATCCATGTTATCACAAGTACATTGATCGTATAGAGAACATCCAGAAAAGGTTCATTAAGTATTTGTGTTATCATTAGAAAGTGCCCTACCGGTCTGAAGATTACCTCAACCTCTGTAAGAAGTATCATATATTACCCCTAATTAATCGGCGATCAATCTCTGACTGTATTTCATTATTTAAAATTTTCAATAATTCAATTAATAACTCTGATATTCTATCCAAATTTTATTATAACGTTCCCAGAAGGTCGAAGCGATGGAACGCACCGTTGCGTGTTCCATTTACCTCTACGAATTATAGGCAAAATTCATTTATAGTGCGTGCAAGTAGCAACTTTAATAGTTTGTGCAAACAGCATGATTTTGATCCTTTCATAACAGGTGTGGTCTCGGTCAGAAAGTGCCTGAGCCTTGGCTTTTTTAATTAAGATTTCGTATGTTCAGGTCTTTATTCTTGTATTAAATATTTAATGTGAATTGGTAAGCTTGAATGTTATACTGTTTATTTTTCTCTTATTTTTTGGTAGCTGTGTTGTGCTGTTCACACTCTTTCTTGCCAATCTGTTTTTTAGAAGTGAAGACTTTTAATTGGCTGTCAGTCTCACATACTATTTTGTATTCTGATTTTTTTTAGCTGTAAGTCATCCATAGTTAATAAATAAATTAAATACAAAACTTTCTGCAAATCCAAAAGTATTAGAGCCCAAATTAGTAAATAAGCAAATTGTTCAAGCAGAAAGAAAGCATAGGATTACCAAATATAAAGAAAAATATGATGCTGGAACAAGAAATTTACCAAGTATAGTATAGTTCACACTAGTTCCATGTATTCAAAGTCAATTTCTTTATACAAATTCCATGCTGCCATGATAGTACTAACTATTTCCATACAGCCATGTCGCGTTTAAAAATTTGCCAAACAACAATGGCCGCTAGAAATTGTCTATGGTTTTAGTGATGTGGTAGTATGATCTTTACGTTTTGGTACTTTCGATGTTACGATTTTTTTTGTTGGTAGTGTATCAGTATTTTTTTATATTGAGTAACTTTCACATAACAAACAAATCCATTGAAATATGTTCTTCAGTTAAACCGTGAAAATGAACAAGATAGCACGGGTACTTACGTACGTTTGGTATGTCAAAGATTTAAAAAAAAAACTTATGCTAACCAAATACCTACCTGACAAATAATACGAGACAAGCTAACAGATGGTGTAGCTCACGAGTCACCAAATGCCGGACCGCGGTCCGGATCCGGACCGCCGCCGACCTATTTTGTACGGACTTACGTAAACAGTTAAATTTATAACAAAAACCTAATCAAAAAATGTTGAGTAATTGAATTAAGCCCACGCTCTATATTTTGTACCGTCGACACGACAGCGGACGATGCGAGACGCAAGCCGCATGAAGCTGCAAATATTTTCGGGAGTAGAGCTAGCTGGGTGAGGTACTATACAAATCGAAATGATCGATTTCCAAAAAACACAAAAATACGCAAGGTCCTTGAACATCTTTTTGGTTGCTAGTAGGTAACGTCTTCCATTCGGACCGCGAGTCATATTATTTTTTTATATAGACCCTAAATAAAACTAATTGGTGATCCATGGTGTAGCTCATATTTTCTGCTCGTACTTCCGTTGGACATGTCGAATGTCAAAGACAAAACATTTGATAATATTTCTAACAATAACGATATTATTGTATTCGTCTAGTTAGCTCGGAGCATTTAAGATCACTTGAAGGGGATATGATTGGAGCTTAAATTCTCAGAAACAGTCTTCCTTTTGACATTCGGTATTGAATAGCGGGCAATGCGTCGCAGCCCGTGCTCTTCTTGAAGGTATTCGTTATGATTTGTAACAAAGTCAGTGTTAAAGCAGTATAATATTCTAAAACTTGAGGGAGCCCATATTGTCGTGCGGTCCATCGCCCTTTACGGGGTACCGGTGTGGGCGCGTTCTTTGCTGCGGCCAGCCCGCCGGTTCCCAAAGGGTCATGGCCGGATGGTCAGAGGATACCGCACGGTCTCCCGTGAGGCGGCGATCCTTCTTGCCGGACTACCGCCATGGGATCTGAAGGCAAAAGTCCTCGCGCACATCTGGGAGTGGCGCGAGGAGGCGAAACGCCGGGGCGTAACTCCGCTGCCGCGAGAAATCACGGCACAGCGAACAGAGCTCCGGTGGGATCTCATGGCGGCATGGAGAGTGCAATTGTCGCAACCCGTGCTGGGCACGCCACATTTGCGGCGATAAGTCCCCTCTTTGAGGAGTGGCTAGAGAGGCGCCACGGCGTCCTCACCTTCCGCCTGACGCAGGTCCTCACCGGACACGGTTTTTTCGGGAGGTTATACTTAAGGCGGGAAAAAACGCCCGGGTGTCACCACTGTGTGGATCGCCTGGAGGACACGGTGGAGCATACGGTGGAGGTCTGCCCGGCTTGGGCGGTGCACCGCCGTGTCTTCACGGGGGCGATCGGCAGCAGTGATCTCTCGCGTCCGGCCCTGGTCCAGCCCATGGTACGGAGCGAGAGGGCGTGGGAAGCCGTCACCTTCTTCTGCGAAGCAGTAATGCTCACGAAGGAGAAGAGGAAGCGCGTGAGGGAGAGGCAAATGTCACGCCCTCACGCCCCTAGCCACCGCAGGAGACGCCCTGGGCGTCGGGAATCGCAGGCCGATTCCCGGCCACCGTAGGCGCGAGCTTGCGGACGGCGAGCAATGGGTAGCTCACCGTCCGATAAGGACCAGGCCCAGGTCGACGGCGCGTTGTGTTCCACGCGCGCCTCAAAGAGATGTCAGCACAACAGAAGGGGTCTGCTGGGATCGATGCCTGCTGGGGTGGCGGGAAAGTCCGAAAGAGATACCGTGGCCCCTGGCAACGTACAGGCAACTGAAGGAACACTGGTGGGTTTTAGTCAGTAAGAGTCTGACACGCCCTTCCGCTCCGATCAGAGCGGGAGAAGTTATTTGATAATTACCCAACCTACAAAAAAAAAGAAAAGTAGCCCATATTACATAAAGACCTACGACATTATTTAATAAGGAAATAGGACCACATCTTTAAACGCGGGCTAGCTCCAACAGCATCTTGAAAATCTTAGTCGAAAAACACGATTGTTGTCAGTATAATAATTATAAATAGATTAAACAGTTTTTTTTTTCTTTTTTGTAACTAAATACTCCTTGCACAAATAGTCGATATATATTATGTCAATCACTAACTTTTCAAGGACAAGATAAATTTAGACCAGTTAAAAAGGTTGTCGGTTGCCTATGGTCGGTTGTTTGACGTTTGTAAAAATTCAAAATTTATTCCAGTTTTCACTTTTATTGTTAATTAAAATAGTTTAATTAAAAGATAAGAAACACGCATAGGATGTTAAAGTAGGTGTGATAATACGTGTATCCTATTTAGTGCGTATTTAATCAGTGACACGTAGATATCGCGTTCAATTCCCAGACAACTCCAATGTTATTGTTTTTAGCGTGTCGCAACCAAATCCTAATTAGTTATCTGTGGCATTACAGCACTAGTCCAATAATATAAAGTAAAAAGCACGCGTTTTTAATACGCTGAATTATGGAACCTAAAAACGGTTCAATAAGAACTACTTTACGAGTAAGTGTGTTGAAAAACTACTTACAATTTTGCCGGCATAATATGGCTCGTGGTCCATGCCACTTCTGACTTGTAAGGAAAACACTATTTTCTTGCTAATACTTTTAATCCACACAACTGTACTATTTTGCAATCCAATGACGACTCACTCTGCACTACCCCTTTCCATTTTTGATGACTTTTACCCCACCCAGAAATAACGATATTATCCTAACCGTTATTTCTGAGTGCAGCCAAAGTAAAATAATACATTGAGTTCCCATAAGGAAAATACATTTAAAACATTGTAATATTAATAATTAATTGTACTTTAACAGTATTGCCACAGAGGATATTATAATTCGATACTAAAGTAATATTTAAAAAAATAAAAAATCTAAGAAATCATGAAAATAAGTAACAAAATTAGTATTTCTAAAAATAAAATAAAACCTGTGTGGCAGAAAACTAACAAATAAACTGGAAACACAAAACAGCGAGAACACAATGAAATTTCTTTAAAAATTGATAATGAAACCATTTCAGATAAGTTAATAGTTGCTGAGACACTAGTTTTTTTTTTTTTACCTTCATCCCAATAGAGGTTACGAAATCTCTCCCCTCATCATTTATACTAAATGAATCTCTTCTAAAAAAAAGTGGTACGTTTCCTGATTTAATGAAAAATAGTAAAGTAGTACCATTTTTCAAATCAGGTAGTAAGAGTGATACTTCTAAATAAATACCTTTAGATATCTGTGCTACGAGTATTGAGTAAAATATATGAAAGTCATGCTAGACCAGATGTTAACACATTTTAATTCAAATGGGATTTTACATAGTCACCAGTTTGGTTTCACGAAAGGTAGGTGAACGACTGACGCAGATGTAAAACTCATCAGTCACATTTTGGAATCCTGGGAGAAGACCCAGAAAGCAATTGGCATTTTCTGAGACCTCTCAAAAGCGTTTTACTGCGTTGACCACAATACACTGATCTGTAAATTACACCACTACGGAATTCATGGACAAGCTACTGATCTTGTTCTTTCCTATCTATCAAACAGGGAGCAAAAAGTAAACGCTAACGGGGCAACGAACTATGCGGTCGGGGTCGGCCAAAAACCAATTTTGAAAAGTTGAAGAGAGGTCAAAAAAAGTTGTGGCTAATATTACTTGAACAGTTGCTTATAACAAAGCAAGGTTTTTTTATAAAAAAATTAAGATTAACAACAGTTTAGACTAGAATACGTAGAGTAAACATTGTGTGTTTTGTTTATAATTTCAAAACGATAAAAGTTATTAAACATGGATTCTTTAGCTCAAGGTTCTCTCTTTTTTCTTATAATACTATAGATTTTATTGACATTTACTTAATATGATAAAAGTGGTGAATTTTATAAGCTAAAATTATAAAAAAAAAAAGTTTTAGAGATTAAAAGTTATAGCAATTCGCTACTGTTGGCAACCAAACTTATAGGAAAATATACCTCAAACTTAATATGACAAAAATAAACTTTGACGTTATAATGTTTTTTTTATTGTGTCGCGTTCTAAATTTTACTTATTGTGAACTGGCAGACTTGATATTTCAAGATCCTTCAAAACGTTGAGATTGTAAGAGAGAACATTGCAACAACTGAACAACTGTTCAACTGTTTCAGTATTTAAAAGAAGAGTGAAAGATCACTATCTTTCCACAGCGTCATACTCGTAGTTGCGTAGGTATTTATTTTGTATTTTATTTAGTTTTTAAATTTCTATTTAAAAATATATTTATATATTTTTTATTTTATTAATAGAATCTTAGTGTTATATGTTTTTTTTTTGTTTGTTTGTATGTATGTATGTAAGTAAGTTTATTCTCATATTATTTGTTTTATTTAATTGCGTGAATTGTTTTGATTTTATGTATTTTACTTTCTCTCTACTCTTACACACGGTGTCTACATCTCTTTTTATCCTCTGTCCTATCGCAGGTATGCTGGAAGAGATTTCTTTAGAAATAAGCATCACCTTTGTACGTATTTTTCTGTTCTTTTCTTTTTCTCTGTATATATGTGTGTACATAAATGGTTAAATACATAAATAAATAAACATTTTCAAAAGTTGATTATATTTAAAACTAATTACCCCCTGACCAACAAAATTCTATGAGAATGAGAATTTCAGCATTATTTAACAATATTAAAAGAAGATATTTCGGTACTGCGCACAGAAAGGACTTATTGTATAGTAAATACGCTGAGTGGCCGCAACAAATGGAAACATTCCCATTTTACACTTTTTTTTACTCCTACTGGACCTGGTCGTCCGTGTTCAAGTTTTGATTCGGCCAGTGAAATATCGTTATCTACTTAGAAAAGTCAGGCATTTACAAGCAATGGCAAAAGCAAAGGAGTTATCTTTCGCTGCTGATATAAATGAAGCGTCGTGCAGACCGGCGCGACGCGACTCTAACAAAACAATTGACTACTGGCCCGTAACGATCTGTCAAAGGTTTACGAATGACAGCCGTCCGGGACTAACGGCTTAGGGATAATTTATGCTGCCGTGCGGGGCGCGAGCCGTGCTTGTACGAGGCGCAGGCGTGTTGCGGATCTAAAACAAAGAAGTAGAAAGTAGAAGTAGTTCATGCTTCTCCGTGCAGCATCCGTGTCTCGTCTAAGGCTTGGTTCATACAAATTGGGACGTGACTCGTGCCCGTGACGGTCTGGCATAAATCATCCCTAAACGTGCTTTCCGAGGCACGGAGGGGTCTGTAATGGACCATCACCCATCCACGAACTGACCGCGGCAAATGTAACTTAATCTTGGATCGACCCATGCGACTGTTATTATTTAGCTACAAACTCCTCTCCAATATTTTTCTATTGAATGTTGGTTGACCTACAACTATATACTTATATTTATTTTTAAATAATTTGGACTCTTCATAACTAGCATGTTATTAACTGAAAAGTTTTTAATAATTGCGATATCATGATACAATTTTTACAATCAAAGAATAAAGTATAGATATGCGTAATGCCATTAATTTGATTTTAATTACACTATACAACTGCAGTACCTACCAGAAGGTATAGTTTGTTATTTCGAGACTTTACTACAACATATTATGTTAGTTGAAACTACATATGTTGGGTTTGTATTTCACATTGGGTCCTTAGCTATTTTAAATGACTAAAGTAAACCAATAATAGAGTTAAGATGACAAGAAGTCCTACTTTCGTCAGCACAAAATGCATGATTTTGACGTTTTTGTGAATTCCGACATTACAGGTTATTCCTAGTTAATGAGCCTCTACCTACTTTTACCGCCACATAAAGTAATAAACACTTAATAAGTAGTTTTTGTCTTTCACGAACAATATCAAACATAACAAGACTTGCGACATTCTGCTAAGGACGTGGATTGAATTCGTTCATGATGTTGTCTAAGGTTTGTTAATTACTCGTTTAAATTAGTACGTAGGTTTAATTATAATGGTTAATATAAGTAGGTACTAAACTTATATTATAAGATATTAATTATTCGATTGCAGATAAAAAACCTACTTCGGTTGTTGGGAGCTCCCGGAGGCAAGACTGACGACCTAGTCGCTCTGATAACCCGTCCGATTCACAACACAGGCCTCTCATCTTACGTTACTATCCACAAAGTGCACTGGGCAGCCAATGTGTCCACATTCTGTTTCTTGATAACGTGCGTCTTTCAAGTTATCACACTCTTCATGGCTAAGGAAGATCCTGAAAGGCTCTTCGAATGCTTTAGCGTTCTCGCGTTTTGTGGCATGGGGGTCCTGAAACTACTTTCATTGCGTAGAAGCCATCAAAGCTGGCGTAAACTCCTCACCCAAATCTCCATGTTGGAAAAAACACAATTGAGCAAAGATCCTATCTCACAGGCGGAGTACCAGTCGGATAGCGAGGAGGAGGGGGACAATTTTTCTGCCTCCATCAACATTTACACAAATAAATATAGAAATACAGCAACCATTCTAACTAGAATCTATAGCTTTACAGCAATTATCTTTATAGTTGCTCCGTTCCTGGAACATTTTCTGTGTAAGTTACGTGGATTGGAATGTCTCGGATATCCTCACATTTTGCCGGGCTGGGCTCCACTGGATAAATTGAGCATTTTCGGCTACATTATAACAATTTTATGTGAATTCGTGTCTGCTGTTTACTGTGTCTGTGTCCACATTGCATTTGATTTAACAGCCATTGGGATCATGATATTCGTATGTGGTCAGTTTTCATTGCTCCGAGATTATAGTTCATGCATTGGAGGGAAGGGGAAACGGTGCAATCTTTCAAAGAGAAGAGACGATAGAGCTCACTTCAGAATTATACGGTGCCATCAGACTAACAGCTTACTAGTAAAGTTAGTATGGTTAAAATGTAACTCGTAGATACATCTCTGGATCGTCATTTTAGAACCGAAGCTGTGTCTATATTTATCTTTTTATTTATTTACACGCTAGGGATATAGTCTGTTACAGAGATACTTTTTTTATTTTAACCAGCTTTATTTCGTAAACTACCTACCTATAACTACAATAAATTCTATTGTTTTATTTTCAGTTCAATTACCGAACTTGACAAGTTGTTGAGCAGTATCATAGGAGTGTATTTCTTCCTTGCCACTCTAACATTGTGCTCAGTTGCTGTCAGATTGAAATCCGTGAGTACAAAATATCCTACCAGGCTTCCAAGAGTATGGGGCGGCGGCCGAACTGGCGACACGTTGGATTGCGACAATCGTCGATAGGATCCGGCAACTAGGACTCGAGGTGGCTTTGCACAAGTCCGAGGCCATGTGTTTTTATGGTCCTCGGAACGCGCCACTGTCGGGTTCCTGGATAACGGCGGGAGGGGTTCACATCGGTGTCGAGTCGACGATGAAGTACCTGGGACTCGTCCTCGACAGCTGGTGGAACTTCGTGGAGCACTTCCGACGTTTGGCTCCCAAACTGGAGAGGGCTGGGGCTGCTTTGAAGCTGCTTCTGTCCAAACGCCTCCTGCCGGAGACTCTACGCGGGGATCGTGCGGTCCATGGACCTTTACGGGGCACCGGTGTGGGTGCGTTCATTAAGGCTGCGACCGGCCCAGCGATTGAACGCGTCCCAAAGGGTCATGGCCATTAGGCTGGTCAGAGGATACTGCACGGTCTCCCGTGAGGCGGCGAGCCTCCTTGCCGGACTACCGCCATGGGATCTGGAGGCAAAAGTCCTCGCTCACATGTAGGAGTGTCGCGAGGAGGCGAAACGCCGGGGCGTAACTCCGCTGCCGCGAGAAATCACGGCACAGCGAACAGAGCTCCGGTGGGATCTCATGGCGGCATGGAGAGTGCAATTGTCGCAACCCAGCGCTGGGCACGCCACTATTGTGGCGATAAGTCCCCTTTTTGAGGAGTGGCTAGAGAGGCGCCACAGCGTCCTCACCTTCCGCCTGACGCAGGTCCTCACCGGGCACCGGCTGTTTCGGGAGGTTCCTGTTCCGTATAAGGCAGGAGGAAACGCCCGGGTATCACCACTGTGTGGATCGCCCGGAGGACACGGTCGAGCATACGGTGGAAGTCTGCCCTGCTTGGGCAGAGCACCGCCTTGTTCAAGCCATGGTCCGGAGCGAGAGTGCATGGGAGGCCGTCATATTTTTCTGCGAAGCAGTACTGCTCGCGAAGGAGGAGGCGGAGCGCGCGAGGGAGAAGCGAAATTCGCGCCGTCGCGCCCCTAGTCGCCGCAGGAGACGCCCCGGGCGTTGGCAGTCGCGAGCCGACTTCCGGCCACGGCGACCAGGCCCGGGTCGGCGACGCGTTGTGTTCCATATCGCGGCCCCGGCACACGGGCAACAGAAAGAACATGGGTACCTACTGACACACCCTCCCGCTCCGCCCAGAGCAGGAGAAGTTATTTGATAATTTCCCACCCTCAAAAAAAAAGGCTGCCAAGAGTCAATAAGTTATACAAATGAGTAGGCGCTACAAAGCCTGTTCCGTAGGAAAAATAATACTTATAAAATGTAACTTTATGTAAGTATCTAGCTACCTAAGCACCTTGGTAAAAACTGTTAAGATCTTGATACCTTTAGATAATGGTTTATGTTTTGTTTGTGCCAGTAGGTACAGTCACGAGCATAAATATGTTACTGCGGACAGCTCGGCAATAATATCTGATTTCATGATTCATCCATTAATATATAACATGTAATAATTTGTGGAAGGCAAGTGGCAGCACAAATATGTGACATTGAAGGAACACCAAAACTATCTGGACAAGCGACCCCAAAATATACGGCGCGCGCCACACAGAAGGGACGTAAGACGAGAACGGAACGCAGATGCGGCAATAGTATGCAGATGGAAAAGCGACGCGCCTGAGTCTTGTCATTTCGGTATATTTTGTGCCAGATCGCGGTAATACATGTGTATGAAGAATTATGAAGATACGTGAAACGTGTGGTAATACATGTGTATGAAGAATTATGAAGATACGTGAGGACGGGACGCAGACGCGGCGCCCGTGGGGCGCCGCGTCTGCGTCCCGTCCTCGTCTCACGTCGCTTGTGTGTAGCCAGCGTCTAAGATGCTGCATCGGCTTTAAAAATATGTGTTAATGCAATATTAACGGACATGTCATGCGTCATAAATATCTACCTACTCATTAGAAAGTGAACGTGATACCTCGTTGTGACCGAAAATATCTTGCGGCATAAAAACCTAACATGCTCGTGTTGTACCAAAATATGTAAATTTAAATAAATGTTTTGAGTTTAGGACAGCTTATTTTTGGCAGTATATAGAGTGCCGCACGGTGCATTTTATCAGTGTCAGTTATAGTTTGCTATAGTTCGCGCGGTTTGTTATAGTTCTAACCTAACCTAACCTATTTCACCAAAATAACATAATACCGACTTCCGACATTAAAGTTATTTTTCACTTTGTAGTGCTTTTTTTTAGAAGATTGTTGTTTTTTTTTCGTAATAAAGTGTTTTACAGGTGTGATGTTATTTGACAATGCAATGCTTACGCTTCCGGTACTTTAAACGGTCGCATTATTGTGCCGTGCATATTCTTTACGGCAGTCTAGATAGCGTCACTATTATGCCGCAAGCTGTCGGCACTATAACCGATAGTGATACAATGCCGCTTGCAGCGCTCTATGCACTGCCACTATTTTTCATTGTCAATTGTTTTTCTTTATTTCTGTTGCAGGAAGACATGAGCATAATGCAGCTTGTGTCATTAATACAGTACATGTGCGGAACTTTAACACAACTCTTTATATTTTGCCGGTACGGTGACGCAGTCTTAAACGAGGTAAGTGCACGCAGGCACACATCCACGTAATTCGGTTCCACCAAAAAAACGCAAAATAAAGTAACGAATTGTAAAGAAGTACCTAACGACTTAAACTCAGACTCCTATAGAATTTATATATAAATAATGAATTAGTTTTGTATTACGTATTATATTATATTTTATTATAATAATATATCATATAGTATCTCTACGTTGACGTCTTGGGGCTTGCGCGCTCCGAACTCTAGGTCTGAGCCAGTAGAGTCTACTGTGCAGGAGGGGCCTTACTCCCGACAGCTTCGAGTTCTGCAGGTCTAGGATGTTGGGGCAGGTAACAGGGTAATTAATGTTAAATAACTTGGCTTACATATAAAGCTTTAATTATATTCAACATACATATTTCTCTTCAATTTGACATGTTGTATTAAAAGAACATCGATATTGTCAGTCGACAAGTCGCATAGACAATCAATTGAGATTGTACTCCGACATAGGATGAGGAGCCAGACTAAGAGAGATACAGAAACCCGCAGGGCAGTATGTGGCGAGCTGTTGGGCAGTAGCGACCCCACGGAAAAGTCTTGTTCCTCACCTCTGGCTTCCCTTTATTGGCCGGCTGGAGTGAACACTGACGAGAAAAAGAGCTCCCGCCACTTTCTTGGCTTTATTGGCTGGCTTGAGTGGAGATTTGCAAGAGCAAACAGAGGAAGGTATCTAGTATTCCAGTAAGATGCTTGGGATTGTCCTGATAGCCCGATAGCCATGGAATACCGCTCTACTCCTTATAAGCGCCTCAGGACATGTTGCCTCCTTGTAACGACACTATGTGCTAGCGACCGTTTTCGGGGGCCCATTATTGAATGTGCAAGTCACCCCCTGCCATTTTATCTGTGTATTGTATAAAATAAAACATTGGTCAGGCAGGGGCCAGTCTTTCCATAGTTTTAGGTAACCAGTTCACTTTAGCCCCCCAAATCCATAATCCATCTTTGTTTCCATATCCCTCAATAGTTCTACACCAACCGGGGGTCGTACTTGGGTGCACTTCCATAGTGCGTACAGGGATAATTTAACCGTCGGCTGGTGCCTCATTTCATTAAAAGCGTCTAACGGGCCTCTACGAGTTGGCTTCGGCACCTCGTACGCCTTCCAAAGGTCCGGGACCCAAGGGTCCCGAGATATGTCAAAAACAAAAATAATAATAATATTATTATACGTAATTGAATTACGTGCATATTCCCTATTGTTAGTGTCTCCCGCGATCCGTGTGTAAAGCCGCCACATTCGTGCGACGATGCAATTCCGAACGCGATTATAGCATACGAAGCCAGAGGGCTTCCAATATCAGACCGCTTTCAGAGCGCTGATGGAGCTGCCGCGACGCTGTAGTACCTCGGGCATGTTTGCCGAAACTAGCGACGACTGCTTCTACCAGAGACGCGCACCGCTTACGCATCGTTGCAACGATGCGTAAGCTGTGCGCGTCTCTGGTGCGCAGGGTGCGTGGTAGCCCCAACAGCGTGCTGATGATGTTTGCTGACAGGCTCGACTGTCCTTACATACGACAATGCAGTGACTAGCACCTCAGATATAGTTGTCGACCATTAATGGTGTGTTAGTGTAAGTGTTGAATGTACTATGGTTTTTGTATTGTATTGTATTGTAATGTAATATATTGGTTGGTGTATGTGAGTTGAATGGAATATTGTATGGGTCATTGTAACTTGAATTAATAAATGAATAATAATAATAGTACAGATACTATACGTAGTCACCTCGACCTTCGGTGTAGGTAGGCAGAGCAAGTACCTACTTATAAGCTGTATTGCAGTCGCTTTTTTGTTAAAACAATGTCTTTCGGAACCGATCACATTGCAGACAGTTTTGAAATATGTGTGGTGTAATAGTATCTGTAATACTTTATTCATACGGATGCGGCTGCGTTACAGAACAGCTACTGTCTGTGTTGCATCTGCCTTTGTGTTTACGCAACCAAGCTAACTGCAGACGTCAGACCAAAATTCGAAGACATTGTGACATCCACCAACCGGCAGTGCACCCGCGTGGTCGGTCCGCTCCCTTTCACACACAGAGAGGATGCCTATGTTCAGTGGGAACATTATTGGCTGATTATACTTATACAAATATCAGATGGTAATTTTTATAGTGTCAATAACATCTATTTACAAGAATGGTCAAAAATCAATCAACCAACGCAACGTGAAGCTAATGGTGTTGTATATGGTTCCGACCTAAATAGGAATCGCAGTTGTCCATTTGTCACAGACGTTTATTTAAACTTGCATACCTCATTGTATCAGAGCTCAATTGGTATGGGCCAAGGACCTTTCGCAGCGGCGTCATGGTGCCTGAGTCCTCGCGTCAGACGGGAACTGACGATGCTCGGCGCAAGTATGATGATTCCAAGACATCTGCGCGCTGGACCCTTTCATTTCCTCGATTTGCCTTCATTTATACAGGTAAGCTATTGGCCCATGGCTTATGGATTAAGTACATGTTGTCAATGTGGCTATGGAATTCTACAATGGTAGAGTGGGCGTACGTATCTGTTGCAAAAGAAGAGTGCGTGTTATGTGACTTATAAACTATGACATTCTTATAACTATACATTGACGCGCGCTCGTGAAATGCAACTATGTATTATGCTTATACCTAAACAGTTGGTGTAGTGGCTGAGTAATTAGCTTCTGCGCTATGAGTGGGTTGAATTTTCATTCGAACACATATTTAGCCTCGTTACAATTTACCTAGTACAGCCGTTCGATGAGTGAGCTGTCACTGCCACGGAATCGACCGGCAGGATGCTAGGGATTAACACTATTGACAGCTCACTTCACGCTCACTTCACCTAAGTTTCACGTTGATATTATACAGAATCGAACGACAGATCCGGGTCAGTCGGTCGATTCTGTAAAAATATTAACGTGAAGCTTAGGTGAAGTGAGCTGTCACTGCCACAGAATCGACCGGCAGGATGCTAGGCATTAACACTATTGACAGCTCACTTCACGCTCACTTCACCTAAGTTTCACGGTGATATTTTTACAGAATCGAACGGCTGGACGTATCGTGCTTGATTTTGTTTAAACACACTCATGTGATGCGTAACCTAACAGTCTTTTTATTCAAGTTGAATTTATTTTATAGTGTTAATATATTTCAGGTTGTTCGCACCGCCTACAGTTATTACGCTGTATTGGGCAAAAAGGAGTGAGTTGAACAGTGTTTAAGCCATTTGTAACAAATACTACGGGAACTGCGAAAACATACCTGCGAAGAGAAGTGCACAAAAATTTAGATATTATTACAACATCATTAGGTTGTGAAAATAAAAACTTTAGAGCAAAGTATATATACCCACATTATTTACATTTATATCTTAGATTTATGCTTTCATTGTTTATTAAGGTCACATTGTTGTAATTTCTGTAGATAAATATTATTACCTACGTCACTTGCACGTCATTAGCACAAAACTGTCGTGCAGACCGGGGCGACGTGACAGCGCGACGTGACTCTAACAAAACAATTTCTAAGAAAACTTAGGTAGAACAATTACCTACCGGTGTTACGTCACGCGACAAGTCGCCGCTAGTCTGCACGAGCCTTAACGCACTTCGATTTTAATTAAAATGCGTAATATTTTGTGTATTAATATGATTATTGTGTAGAAGTCAAATAAAAGTACAATTTGATCTTACTGCGGTTTTATTTCATAGCCAAAGAAATACAATGTTACAGACAGGTTCCCAAAATAACATGTTAATAAAACAATATTTCACGCGTATTTTTTTGGTAATACACGTAGATTTCGTTTTAGGTTTGTCAAAATTTATGCTCAACAGTACAGGCAGGTTATTCGTAAGCAAAAAGTTTCACTTTTTATTGGAAAAATGCACTTCAAAACACGAATCAATGATTCAGCAACCGTTAATCGTTGATTAATATTCCGACAAGACGTTATTCACATCTTTAAAACCAATTCTAAAAATATTGGGTTTAGATTTTTTTTAAACCGACTTTCGGAAAATTATGATGGAAAGTTAGGACATAATACTAGAAAGAATATCATTCTTAGAGAAATTAATAAAATAACCAACTGTGACAAAAAAATTCGATTACAAACTCGAAGTATGATAAATCGATATGTCTCGAGAATTGGTTTTAAAAAAAAAACGATTTTTTTCCCCATCACTACACAAATTATTTTGATAGATTGTCGCGAGATTAGGTGTAAAAAAGGCATTTGGAATGTTTCCAAAAACCTTTTTACATCTAAAACTAAATATTCAGTGTTAGATATTAATTATTGCATTTTATAATAAATATTCTAGTTCGCTAATTAGCCACATTTCATATTTTCATTCAGTAATATTAACAAATTAATAAAACACGGAAATATTTGATATATATTTGCGACGTTGCCCACCTTCAGAATACGTGTAGCGACCACGCTGTTTATAAAGTTGTCAATGTGTGTATACGAGGGCGTCTATAATTATAAAGTTATTATAGCAGCATTGTTCTCGACTTTGCGAAGTAAACAGTTTGCATCAATAATTTCAGGTTCTGAAACTGAACTCTGAAGAGAAGTTTTTGTGTACAAAACAACTCCGTTATTTTGATTTTATTGCATTTTTTGTAGAGTGTACGTTTTAGCCATTTAAGTTAGGTATTATAGTAGTTTTTCTTAGCCAGCATTCAGTCAAAACTACGCTATCACAGTCAGATTTTAATTGATGCAAGAAGGGCTGTCGAAGTTTTTGTTTATGCTGCGAATATTTAGGTGCAATACTCCCTCACTCGTTCGAGGTCGCGCGATAACGTACCTGCGGCTCGCGTTCCCCCGGAGCAACAAAATCGAGTCGGTTGCCACGCGCCCGCTCATGCGTACTATAACTTCTCCCGCGCTGGGCCTTTAAGGCCCTGCCTCGAATTTGTCTACAAGCTTTTTTACACTGGTCATGGATGAGGTCCATAAGACCCGCGAAGAGGCAAGTCAATTAATCAAACTAAACCAAGATCGTTGTCTCTCACTCCCCCTGGTGCTATTATTTGCGAACGACCTTATCTTCATTGCAGATGACCATGAAGGGTTAGAAGGAATTGTATACCATATTAAACTCCTACTAGCTAGTGTCGGCCTCCAAATAAACGAAAAAAAAAACAAAAATACTAATTAGAGACCTACCAGCTACACAGAAAACAACCTTCGTGAGAATTAATGGATTAAATCTACCTACAGTCTATGAAATTAAATATCTAGGCACAAATATACCTAATATCTGCATTAAGCAGGAAAATCACAATTAAATAACGATGTGAGCAGGCCACTAGAAACGCAAACTCACTATTACACTCAAAGATGGACTAGAAACTAGCCAGACTCATGTATCGGATGGTAATCGTACCTTGTATGACATAATTACGGTTTGAAACTATCAGCAATCACCAAAGCTAAAGGGTCAGGACTGAGAAGATATATGAGAGACTTATCATGAGAGACTTGATTAACCACGCTAGGAATAAACCAAGAAAAAAGAAAATGCTTGAAATCTTAGACGAAAAACCGTAATCAAATGCATCAAGAATCACAGGATGTGCTATCTCGCACATGCTCACAGGCACCGCAAACCACACCTGTTACATGTAGGAATACAGTAGGTACAAGGCCAAAGCCAAGAAAGTCGCCCAACCTATTTACACATGGAATGACAATCTAAAACAGGACATGACTAAACTTACTTCGACAAGGAAAACAATTTTTGGATGGACACGGCTGAAGACCGAGATAAAGTTGCTAGCGAGATTTACAAGACACCTGAAATGGATAGTAGCGAGACCTCGGACGAAGACATAGGAAACAGAACAGCAACGTATAACACAGCATAGCAGTGACATAGAAAAGTTTCGAGAATGCAGTTTAACCCTGCCAAAAGATAAATAAAATAAATAAAATGATGTTTATTTATCTCCACAAATTACATTCTTATACTAGTTGAATAGTAAGTTGACAGATATTTTGACAAAATTTTGTAATTTGTGGGAGATCTAAAGTCTAAACTAAGCCTAGGCCTGTATTTTAGAACTCCAGCGAAGCACCGGTGCAGCTGTACATGAACCAACCTGGCGGCGACGTCGTTAAAAGATCCCATCCATAGATAAATATCACCCGTCTCTTCACTAGTCCATTGCATTATCAGAAACAAAATCAAACTGGTTGCTAATTTAAGTTGTATAAATTATTATATTTTGTTATATGACATTGATTTTACATTCTGTGATTACTTCCTCACACACTAACTTATTACTGTAACTTTTTTTTTGGAAAATCGTCTAATTTCACAATGTTTGTAAATATGTGAGAATCATGTATCTATCACATACGTAATTAATTTATCTGTTGTTGCTTACTTTTTAAAATTCTTTTTACCTATTGTGGTATAGTAATTTTTTATTTTTATTTTTAGATGCATCGTCTTCACATATAATTATACAACTAATGCACCTACATATATAAAATATTGTAAAACATTTTAAAAGAGTAACGGTGGAGCTTCTTGCCCATTCTTCTCCACACGAAAACTACCTTTTGGAAGGGGCGACTAGAATCAATTCAATTTTTTGTAATTTTTGACGTTCAAAAGTGCCTTGCAAGGGCCTATTTGAAATAAATGATTTGACTTTGACTTTGACTTTGACCACTATCGCTCCCCCTGGTATACTCCTTGATATGCAACGGTCTCTGTAGCCTCAAGAAATATAAGGCTCCAGGAACTAGTGTAAATCTTGGGGTTCATTCGATTCACCGAGTCTGGTTAAACCACGCTGGGGTTGGTGCATTCCATTAATTTATTGATAATTACAATCAGTCAAAATAATTTGAAGTACAACATTGTCACACAAAGAATCACACCTAACTTTTTGATTAATTCTCGCACAACTACAGATGAATGTGAACACAACAATAATGTCGAGCGACTCTCAAAACAACAATCTTTTTAGGAATTTCCGTGAATCATGAAATCATTTAATTTCGATTTGGAAGTCATTTCGTTATTATTTCTTTACACGACTGCTTCCCTACATTTCACGGAAAATTCAATACAGAACATCGCTATTGAATTTGTTACCAACCTATTAATTAGCAACTCACATAAGAAAGCGTATTCTAATAATCACATTTAATTTTTGTTTTATTTATGTGTGTAACTTTCAAACACCAGGATGACCGAATTGTCTTTAAATTCACCTTCTTATTTTTATTCAAATGACTGGATCGTCAATTTAATGTTAAAATATTTCTTTAGCAAATATTAACGAGCAAAATTAAATTTATTCACATTCCAAAGTTTAAACTTTGGAATGTGAATAAATTGAGTAGTCATATATTACCCAATAAAATTATAGCATTTTTATGATGGTGAATGATAATTAATATTCGTACACCGGGTGCAACAACGTCATAAGTAACAAATTACGTTTTTTTCAGAAGATTGTTTTGAAAGTTATGGTTTTATTAAAGTGAAATGTATTTATAATCCTTTGATATATCAATGACCAAAATATTGTTTATACTCTATATTTTCAAATTAAGGTTGATTCAGAAATAAATGTTATGTAAGTGGCAAATTTTTATTGTTTTTCATCGCAATACCTACATTTATGACGGTGTTGCGCAGAAAGTTAAATTAAAAGTGGAACTTGTCCGTGCAATAACGTCATAAAGACCGATCTAAACAAAAAACAAGCGAGCCTTACAGTAGTCGCATATGATGTGTAACATCTGGTGAGATGTCAGATGTTAGTCATTAAGGTAATAAGCAATATTAGTCAATATTTCCTTATAATTAGTAGTCAAGGTCGTTTCTGATGGCCGAATCTAGCACCGCGCGCGCTCATTAGTCAAATCAAATAGCGCGTGCTTCCCCAGCTTCCTGTAACACACTTCCGTCCCTTTTTACGAAATCACTCCCACAGTTTTGAATATTTCGATTTTGAGTGTGGTTGCAGGAAAACCAGAAGAAAGATGTTACACATCAAAAATCAACACTCTAAACATATAAAAAACAGCACTTACATAAACTTTTTGGGTAACTGTATATGGTATTATTATAATAAAATGGCATAAGTATACAAAATTAACAAAATTATGAACACTTAATTACTTTCATTTAAGTACCTAGCCGTAATCAAACTTTTATGAGGAACTAGCAGGCTAGAAATGTTATGTCTTTTATGTAGTTTTATACTTATAAATATCACAGGCTTTCATAAATGTTATGACCATAGAAATATAAATAACAGGAGAAGTGGCATGGGGGCGTGTCTGTGTCCGCGCGCCCTGCACGCGTAGCATGACGCTTTCTATTTCTACGAAGAATAGACATAGCTCTTTTTATACAAACTGACATTTCGTTTCTCCATTTTTGACATCGCACCGTAGAAATCTTTCTACAATCTGTCATTTTGTCTTAAGTTTCTAACAATCTTTGTCTAGATCCTTCTACATGTAGACTATTTCAGAAGAAAGTTTTCTATGCCAAACTGTTAAAATCACACTGACAACTGACTGTTGTCTAAGGTTTAAAGACAATTTGATTTTGTAATCGGCATGCTAAAGACAGTAGAAAACTTTCTACTCGACGGCCACAAAGTATATACTGATAACTAAAAAATCATGATTTTACAGAAGAACGTTTTGAATGCAAAATTGTGATAATTAATAGAAGAAAAAAGTTATCTTCTATTTTACATCATTTAGTTAATAGGGCATTACCAAGGTAATGGTTAAGGCCAATATTACTGTAATATTTTTTGTTCCAAAACACAGTACTTCGTCATTTTAAGAATAAATGTTGTGTGTGTGTGTTCAAACAGAAAAAAAGTCCTATGACAAAACAAAGAATTCTGAGTCGAATTATGTCAGAGTGAATTTCGTAAAAAGTGCAGTTGACTCTTTCTACTTTGCTGCCGTCGTACTGTCTACACGGAACGTCATTTTTGTCTACTCTTCCGTCGACAAAAAGTTGCTCATGCTACGCGTGCTGATCACAATGCTCATGCCTCAGGCAAATGGCCGTCTCCGCTAACTAGTGCGCTTTCGAACGCGATAACATTTAAGAATACCGTGTTGTTCAGTGGTTTCTTGTAAAAATCGAAGCTAAACTAGAAACTTTATAAATCATAGAACCACTTTTCATAAATCAGCACAAGTATTTTACTATACTATATCTGTGTTGAAAATCATGAAAAACAACAAATCGTAAAATATTTCTTGCCTTTACTACGTTATTTTTGTTTTCATATATGACAGCGACTGTACTATTACTGTAGTAAATACATTGCTTCTTTACCACTATCAAAGTATTTCGCTAAGTAACTGGACAAACAATGTAAAACTCACAAAACGATACGTTCTTTATGCGGTTGCATCGTATGGTACGGCCGCTGAGTCTTGCGACGAGTTAGTGATGTGGTTGTGCAGATCCACTAACGTAGGCTATCGACAACAATGTCGATTGTCGTATGAATTTATATTACTATTAAAGTTTATTCTTCAATTTGTCAACAGTTATAGCCTGGTTAGAAGACCGATGTGAAATCTTGTTTTATACTCATTAAAATTTTCTCATAATGTTGATTTTTTTCGATTTGCTTATTTTTTTAGCTACGAATTGTTTATTTATATCATCTTATTCCATGTATATCGTTTTTTATTTATAATTTTTTCAGGAACTTCCAATAATTTTAATACAATAATAAATGGGAGAATCGATAACTTTCCGATTTAGTCAATCACTAGCGTATATGTAAAATAAATGGCTTTTGCACAGCACAACGATAGCGATCGATGTTTTCGTGTGAGTATAATGCACGCTGTGTTTGATGGGTTATGGTTTATAATTGATTGTTTAGTACGTTCTGATTTGTAAATTGCAAGTGTGAGCGGGACCTCGTATTTATTGGGTTTACTGATCGCATGTGTAGTTGTAGGCTAGGTAGTAGGGATAAATTGGAGACATTGGGTTTCGATACATTTTCAACTACCGGGCATATATCTTTCTTTCTTATATCTATGGCTATGACTTTAATATGAGCCGTTTTAATAGATTCCCCAGAAACATTTTTGATGTACAAACCTATTTTTATATTTAAGTTAAAGAATTAACTTAAATATAAAAATAGGTGTATAATTACCATAAAGGGTTTTCCTGTCTTCTTAGCGTTTCTGATTATAGATATTTACTGGTATTTTAGCAAAAAAAAAAAGAATAAACCGTAGGTATTACCTTTTGTTAGTACGATTAAACCTATCATTTATAATTATTGTGGAATAAAATTAAATCTAGACTTCATTAAAAACACAACTCATATATATACGTATATTTAGTACATTTCTGGGACAATATTGACATAATTGTAATAAATGACGGTAAAATTTGCTGCTTGTAAGTCAAAACTGTTCACTTGTGACATTCTTACCTCCAAATTGTATGAAATATTTTTTATAATTACCTGTATGACGTTGTTGCTCCTACACTCAAACCCTTACGGCGGGGGGCCGCGCGCAACTGACCAATTAGAACGTTCTCGCACTAGCGCTTACAAAAACCCGACAAAACCACAACGATATTTACGCCCTCAGTGGGTCATTTTGAGAGTTACAATTATGATATTGGTGCACCGGATGTAGACGCATGTTTGACATCATTTTGTAATCAAAACCTCATTTTTACCCGACTAAGGCGAATCAAAAAGGAGGGTTATGATTTTTACCGGACTAACCTATGTATGTATGTTCATCTATTACCTAATAACTCCTAAACTGCTAATCATAATTTGACAAATGGGGTATCGTTGGAAGCGTCTTGATCGTCCGCTGGTTATAAGCTATTTGACGTCACATTAAATTTAATATGGCGCCCTCTAGAGCACATAAAGTAATGAACTAAAAAAGAAGGTTTGACGAGCACATTACAAATAAATGTATATTTTGTCTAAGTATGTATAAGTTGTTAAAAACAAACGAAACAGAGACTGCTACGTTCGGTGCGGCTGTAAAATTAATACCTACCCATTATACAAAAAAACTTAAACAAAAAAAAAAAACGACTCTGCAAATACTTTATCACGAAATTATAACGCCAAAATAATTTAAATAAAAAGCTACTTCAAAAACTAAAACCCGACTACTGAAAAATCACGCTTTAAAAAGTATGGAACAAGACAATGTTCCAGATCGAAATCAAGACAGGTACAAAAATGATCAAGGTAAACCGTGGTCGTTTAGTTTTTGAACTATTTTTTTATGGTAATTTTAGCATTTATGACTTTATTGCAGCCGGTGTGCGTATATTTTTTATAATAATATAACAAAATAATTCTCTTTTGTAGATCGTATCCTAGGCATAGCGAGTTAATTAATACATTTTACGTTCTACGTTATCGAAATAAGTATGTTAAGCTACGTTGGCTTAGGCACCAGAGGAAAAAATCTTTTTTGTGAACAAGATTGCAATAAACGTAGATTTTTTTTCAAATTAATTCTTTAGTACTAAATTGCTTTAAAATCACTTAAATTAAAGTTTGAATAACGACAAAAAAATACTTATTTTTATACATACTACGTACTTTGAAAAAATTATGTCAGGACTGTAATCTGGCTGTAATCAAGACTGTAATCTGGGTGTCGCATTCAGACTTCGCGTGCATTCGTAAAAATATTCTCAAAATATAGATCTCGGTCAAATTAAGAAGGTAATCATAGCATATTTTCAATATCTTTTAACATTAGGTTCGCCAGAAAAACGTAGTTTATAGACGTTGTTGCAAGGCTGGCTCCGTTTATTGACCCCATAACCAAAGAGTATATCGTCTTAGGTAGATCTGCAAAGGAACGACCTTCACCCATCTGTTTAGTTTTGTTTTATTATGAATGAAAAAATATGTATCGCGAGTGGGTTGGCTAAAAATTCCTGGCCAGAAAATAATTGGTACAAACTTAAAAAAAAATACTTTTGTTCAAAAATGGCACTCATTCGTTTAACTATTAATTGGTTTTAGTAACAAATGTGTCTCTTAATAAGCACTACCCATTGATATATCAAATAAGGCTATTGAGCGCCAATAACATTCCTAAACTTAGGAGGCCAAGTAGTTACCTATTTAGGTCATTAACTCTGAATTGACTAACAATTGGCAAAAGTCGAGTTAAATTTTTCAATTGATGTATATCTACTCGTATATAGGCAATGTTAAAAAAAGGCCTCGACCACACGCCAGAGGTAAGTCGGCATCCGGTGATACCAGACTGCCTCCCTGATGAAACTCCAGGGCAGAGTGTTCCGGAGGCTTTACGCGGGGGTCGTGCGGTCCATGGCCCTTTACGGGGCACCGGTGTGGGCGCGTTCATTGAGGCTGCGACCGGCCCGGCGGTTGAACGCGTCCCAAAGGGTCATGGCCATCAGGCTGATCCGGGGATACCGCACGGTCTCCCGTGAGGCGGCGAGCCTCCTTGCCGGACTACCGCCATGGGATCTGGAGGCGAAAGTCCTCGCGCACATGTGTGAGTTGCGCGAGGAGGTGAAACGCCGGGGTGTAACTCCGCTGCCGCGAGAAATCACGGCACAGCGGACAGAGCTCCGGCGGGATCTCATGGCGGCATGGAGTGTGCAATTGTCGCAACCCAGCGCTGGGCACGCCACAATTGTGGCAATAAGTGCCCTCTATGAGGACTGGCTAGAGAGGCGCCACGGCGTCCTCACCTTCCGCCTGAAGCAGGTCCTCACCGGACACGGCTGTTTCGGGAGGTTCCTGTTCCGTATAAGGCGGGAGGAAACGACTGGGTTTCACCACTGTGTGGATCGCCCGGAGGACACGGTGGAGCATACGGTGGAGGTCTGCCCTGCTTGGGCGGAGCACCGCCGTGTCCTCACGGAGGCGATTGGCGGCGGCGATCTCTCGCGTCCGGCCTTGGTTCAGGCCATGGTCCGGAGCGAGAGTGCATGGGAGGCCGTCACTTCCTTCTGCGAAGTAGTAATGCTCGCGAAGGAGGAGGCGGAGCGCGCGAGGGAGAGGCAAGATTCGCGTCCACGAGCCCCTAGTCGCCGCAGGAGACGCCCCGGGCGTCGGGAGTCGAGAGCCGACTTCCGGCCACCGTAGGCGCGGGCTTGCGGACGGTGAGCAATGGGTAGCTCGCCGTCCGTTGCGAGATTGTCCGAAAGGGATATCGCGGCCCCGGCACACGAGCAACGGAAGGAACACGGGTGGGTTTTAGTCAGTAAAAGTCTGACACACCCTCCCGCTCCGCCCAGAGCGGGAAAAGACATTTGATTATTTCCCAACCTCAAAAAAAAAAAGAGCTACTGGCGTGACTACTTTAATAAGAGGCAAAATAAAGTCACGCCATATTATTTTTATTGTTGTAACATGCTGGCTCGCAGGTTTGCACGTTGTACGAAGCCAGTTAAAATAACGCTTTTCAAAGCTTACTGTCAGTCGTTCTACACGTGCGGCCTGTGGGCCAACTTTACTCAGCGGACATACAGCGACCTACGCGTTCAATACAATAATGCACTGAGAGTGCTGCTGCGGCTGCCGTGGCGTAGTAGTGCGTCAGGGATGTTTGCAGATAATAATATTGATGGTTTGCAGCCATTATTAGAAATAGATGTGCATCCCTGATGACTCGCGTTCGCGGCAGCACCAACAGTATTCTCAGCGTATTCGCAGATCGGTGGGACTCCCCGATGTTGCGGAGGTGGATGCGGCTCCATGCTGAATTTTAATTGTATATTTTCATGTCTGTAACCTACTAACACTAGAACTTAAGTAAAATTGTTACTAACCCTATGGACTCCGGTCTGAAATAAAAACTTTCTATTCTATTCTATTCTATTACCAGGAAACAATATAATGTTTATATAATAATACAAAATAATATTCCTGGACGAGCAGTGTTCAGTGAGAACTGCTGTAATTGTTTAGTCGGTCGGCGCACAGTAGGATGTTGCGCTCATGTCATGACGCTGGTCTGGTATTTAGGATGGGTCAGACATCAGCAAAATATTTCCGCACCCGCAGAATTTCTTGATGTAATAATTGTAAGAGAGGATGACGAAGAATAAACTGATATAAAATAATAAACTTGTTTCATTGGTTAACCTTTACCTTAACAACCAGGTAGGTAGTTTATTAATCCTATTAGTTAGATTTATCTTAATAGAAGACATCTTTACAAGTCTATGCATTGTTATTCGATAATATTTTAACAATGCACAGATTTGAGATAAATATTAGGTTGTGACTTTGTTCGTTTGTTTTTGCTGGACTTGGCGGGGGCACTGCTGTGTCCCCAAATTATTATTTACGATATTCCTACCTACCCTTTACAATATTCACAAGTTAAAGCATGCTAGAATAACTAAGAGAGGGTAATGCTAATGCGATATTACCCTTTTACTTACTCGAAATTGAATAATATGTATTACTAGCTGCCCGCCCCAGCTTCGCACGGGTAGCACTATGTACTTATCTACGGTGCAACTACCTACCTACCCTACCTACCCTACCTACCCTACCTACCCTACCTACCCTACCTACCCTACCTACCCTACCTACCCTACCTACCCTACCTACCCTACCTACCCTACCTACCCTACCTACCCTACCTACCCTACCTACCCTAGCTACCCTACCTACCTACCTACCCTACCTACCTACCTACCCTACCTACCCTACCTACCTACCTACCCTACCTACCTACCTACCCTACCTACCTACCCTACCTACCTACCTACCCTACCTACCTACCTACCTACCTTAGGGGTATGAAAAATAGATGTTGGCTGATTCTCAGACCTACTCAATATGCTCACAAAATTTCATGAGAATCGGTCAAGCCGTTTCGGAGGAGTACGGGAACGAACATTGTGACACGAGAATTTTATATATAAGATTTTACTTATAGTTAGAAATGACATAAAAATATAACCTACAAAGGTTTAACACTGAATATCTATTAATCTCCGCCTTGTCTAACAAAAAATCTAGCACAAGCTAGCTCAGAAAATGACGCTGATTTAAATAAGATATTTTACATTTAAAGACGTACAAATTTAATTTTCATATAAAACAGTATATGGGAAACTGCCATTGTTTTTTGAAGACATACCTAATTTTTAATTCGTACATTCATATGCTCATCACAGTCATCACACACTATCTGGGTATATAAACAGAGTTTCAGGTTAGTCACTAGCCACACGAAAAGAAGAATAGAATAGTGTTATAATATCCCGTGCAAAATTAAAAATAAATGAAGTTTATAGGTTCCTTCGGAAACTATAACTACTAAAGTGCACAAGTATACTTTTAATGCAGGTAAGTATATATTATATTTTCCTTTTATTATCTGATTTACAAGATTGTGTGTTTTCGGTGTTGAAAGTTTTCATATTACACATGTGATATGTTTAAAGTAGAACGTAGAGATTCATCAGCTCAGAAAAATAAGTTACTAGTTTTTAAGGCAAGCATAAAAATTTACCCGATCGTACCTCAGTTGAAACTTTGTCGAAGTTTCTTAAAGCAAGTCACAAGTGTCAAGTATCTGGGCCACTGGGTTTCCGAGAATCTAAAGGTCAGGCAGGATACGGTGTGAGCGCAGGGCGTTGGCTGTCCGCCTCAATATGTTAGGTCGCAGATTTGCAAAATGCACGACAGAAGTAAAGGCTAAACTATTTGCAGCTACTGTCAGTCGTTCTATACATGTAGTCTATGGGTCAACTACGCGCAGAGGGCAATGCAATAATGCGTTTAGAGCAGCTATACTCAACCTGCGGCCCGCCGGGCTTCATGTCATCGTGTCGTGCATGTTCGTGTCGGGCATCTGAAGTTACACATTTAAATTTAATTATTATTATTTATTTAATTATAAAAAATCCACGGCATTTAGAAACAACGACTATCTCAGAGTTGGCTTCCGTTTTAAATTGTAATTAATCAGAGTTGTTTTATGAGTTCATCGATTTTAAAAACGATACCAATCTAGAAGTTCTGTTTAAAAAAAAAGGGAAAACAGAGAATATGTGGAATTTTGGAGTATTGCTCCCCAAAAATATAAAAGCGCCCAAAGATGTGCCCAAATCCTACTAACATTCTTTGGGTCTACGTATGTGTGCGAATTGTCTTTTTCAAAAATAAAATACACAAAGAACGTTTACGGAAACAAACTTACAGATTCTCATCTGGATGATGTTATAAGGATAGCATGTAGCGACAAGCCAGATCTTGATAAAGCTTTGAAAAAGTGTTCACAGTATCAAAAATCGCAATAATACATATAAACATCTTTGTTTTCAAACTTCTTTTTTCATTAATAAAGTAACTACATCGTTAACTTGGAATTACGTTTTAATTAAGACCTAAATCATTTTTGCTTGCGGCCCTCGACAGAAACGTGTTTGTGGCCCCTATAAAAAAAAGGTTGAGTATGGCTGGTTTAGAGTGTTGATGGCTTTCACGCCATCATGCGCAGGGTACGTGCCAGCCCCAACATATACAATTATATTTAACAGTATTGATATTCTTTGTATAACTGAGCATTGGCTTAAAAGCCACCAGTTATTGTTCAATTTTAATAATCACCAGGTTGGTAGTTCGTTCAGCAGAGTTAATGCTATACATGGTGGCTCATTAGCTTAAATTTAAAGACCGTAAGGATATTGTTAGCCTATCTGTTGAGCGCACAGTTGAAATAGCCTGTATAGAATTGGAGCAGTTTATTGTATTAAGTATATACAGGCCACCTTCAGGATTGTATGACTGCTTTGAAAAGTTAATGGATGAGGTGTTACACAAGATTTGTAGCTCGAACAAGTCCATTATCACTTGTGGTGATTTTAATGTTAATTGATTGGAAAACTCAGGTTCTGGTACTAAAATAATAAGTGTCTGTTTCAGTCCTACAATCTTGTAAACCTATTTTTGGAGCCTACAAGAATAACCCCTATTAGTGCCACATGCCTAGATAATATTTATACAGATGTTATACCAAGCCACAAAGAAATTATAAATTTTCTAGATTCTGATCATTGCGGGCAGAAGATTACTGTCCCAAACCATACGAATAGAACAAAATGGCTAAAAAGGATATCACTGTTAACCCCAAAACTGCAAGTCGCTTGGAAACTTTTAAAGTTAAACTAGTTAATAAATTACCACATTTGTCAATTCATGCTAATCCTAATCATCTATAAGATGATTTTTTTAATATTTACTGTAAACAATTTATTTCCACCTTTATTCCCAAGATTATCTCGGTTAATAGTAACGCATCTTTCAGTGATTGGGCTACTATTGGTATTCATAAAAGTAGAACACGGCTTTATGAGCTGTACAATGAATGGACTTATGTAAACACGGCTGAATTTAATTTATATGTTAGAAATTATTCAAAATTATTTTAAAAAGTTTGTTTTATGGCCAAGTCACGTTATTTGAGTTCGAAGATTAAACACAGTAGTAATGTAATTAAACCGACTTGGAATATTATTAATAGTCACAAGTCGCAGTGGTCTTTGAAAATTTATTTTCGGATATTCCCATTTCAACTACAAAATCTCTAAACTCATCACCTTCTGTTGCTGAGTCTTTGCTAAAGGAAAATGTTAATGTTTGCGATTCGGAATTTCTTTTTGAACAGATTACCTGTAGAGACATCATTAAAACCTTTCACACTTTAAATGTAAAAAAGACTGCAGATCTGTGGGGTAATTCTGTAGAAGTTGCTAAGTCTATAGTCTATCTAGTTATTGACATTGTAGCACCTAGTTTAGCTCTTATCTTTAATAATTGTATCGACTGTGGGGAGTTTCCTGAAATTATTAAAAATACTAAAATAATACCTTTGTTTAAATCAGGTAGTATCTACATCAGACCCCACAAATTATAGACTTATTTCAGTACTACCTACCTTAAGTAAAATATTTGAGAAATTTATTTTAGAGCAATTGCAAAGATTTTTTAATAAACATAAATTATTACATAGCAAACAGTTCGGTTTTATTTTCGTTCTATTACTGATGTTGAACTTTTAGGACATATTTAACATGCATGGGAAGATAAATGCGATGCATTGGGCATCTTTTGCAATTTTTCCAAGGAATTTGATTGCGTTCTTCATGAAACGTTAATCAGGAAACTCCGCCACTACGGGATTCGGAACACCGCTCTGGATCTTCTTACTTCATACTTGAGTAATAGGATTCAGAGCGTTGACGTTAATGGACAAAGATCTCCTGGATCTATAGTAACGATGGGAGTCCCACAGGGCTCGATTCTTGGTCTTTTCTTGTTTCTTATTTATATTAATGACTTGCCTTACCTCATAATAGGATAAGCATGATAGTGTTGTTTGCGGATGATACTTCACTTTTGTATAAACTTAAACGTCAGTAGCTGGTTACTGACGACGTAAATAGCGTGATCTCAAAAGTTCACTGGTTCAATGTTAATAATTTACTTCTTAGTGAAAAAAAAAAACAAATGTATTAAGTTTATCCTACCACACGTTAGGCAGGTGAAAACTAAGGTGTTGATAAGGGGCGAAGAATGGAATCCTGAAGATAGCACAGTATTCTTAGGCTTAACTTTGGGTGCTAAGCTTCAGTGGGGCGCACATATAGATAAATTGTCAAAAAAGCTAAGCTCCGCAGCATAATGCTGTTAGAAAAATTCGTAATTTAACTGACATAGAGACAGCCCGTTTAGTGTACTTTACCTATTTTCATAATGTAATGTCGTACGGTATTCTGTTGTGGGGAAATGCCGCTGACATTTAAACTATCATTGTTTTGCAGAAAAGAGCCGTTCGATCAATTTATAAATTAAGCCCGAGACACTCTCTTAGAGAGAAATTTAAGGAAATTAATGATGACTGTGCCTTCTCAGTATATTTTTGAAAATCTTTTATATACCCATAAAAATATAAAATTGTATAAAAAATACAGTGTTAACCATAACATAAACACTAGGAACAAACACAAATTTGTAGTACCTACAACAAGGCTCAAGAAAATAGGTAACTCATTCAGATGTCAATCTATACACTTTTATAATAAATTTCCAAGCCACGTACAAGATCTAAGCCTTAATAAATTCAAATGATTCATTAAATTCAGAGGCTAAGCATTGCCATACAACGTGGCAATGCGGCCAGTCTCTTGGGTACATTAGCAGTCGACAGCGATGCGGATGAATTTTACGATGCTATATTTTAGTTTTTGAATAGTAAAAATAAACTGAAGGGTAATATTTACAAGTGGGTCCATAACAACGTATGACTAAATAAAAATAGCAAAATTATATATTATATTCTAACTTATAGTTTTAGTTAAGTTAGAATATAATATATAATTTTCCAAATGAGTTGAAATAAAAACAATCTAAGCATATTTCAAAGAAACGACCCACGTTAATGATTCATTAAACGTAAGTTGTGCCAGAAACCGTTTTATACCATTAAAGATTACGTTGAGGACAAAAAGGCCTGGAATTAAGCTGCTCCAATTTATTATTTTTTTTACAGTCAGAATTTTTGTTTTTTATTTTTTAAATCATATGTACCACGATATGAATATTTACTTTGTGAAGTCTAATATATTTATTTTTATATTATTGTGAACGTGGGGACTATGTGGATCATATTATTTTTTTCTCAGTTATTTTTAATGATAATCTGGCAGATTGAGTGCTTTATACGGCCTATCCAAATGTCCTTTCTTTGGTATTGTTCGTCGAGTCATTGAACTCCTTAAGTTCTGAGTTGAGCTGCACGATTACTGACAAATGCGTGCACTGACTGGACAGGTCCACTCAAATCTGTATGGTTATTTCATCAAAAGACCATTTCAGACACAAATCTACATGTTCCTCAAATGATATGACCAAGACTATTTCTGGGTTTTATATACACATTGACATTAATGAATTTTATATATACAATGACATGAATATTTACTTTTTAAAGTATTATATTGTTTTAATAATTGTCTCATGTGAAGACTATATGGGTCATTCCTTTTTATTTTTGTTTTCCTATTTAGTTTTTATCATGGTCTGGCAGCTTGAGTAATTTATGCGGCCTACCCAAATGTCCTTTCTTTGGTATTGTTTGACGAATCGTTGAGCTCCTTAAACTCTGAGTTGAGCTGCACGGTCACTGACAAATGCGTGCACTGACTGGACAGGTCCTCTCAATCTGTGTGGTCCTTTCCCCAAAAGACCATCTCCGACACCAATCCACATAATCTGACCAAAATTATGTCTGGACTTTAAAAGAGACTGTGACCTCTGAGTTTGTTTCGGCTTTTTTACTCGGAGTAGTCAGATAGTAAACGCCGACCTCATCTAGTTTAAAAAATATGATTGCCGTGTAAAAGTGTTTTGTCCAAACCCACTTACAGAGATAAAATCATTTATCATTTAACAGCATTCTGGAAACTATAGCAGATAGGTGGGACAGCCTGGTCCCAGTATGGGGTTGTCCCACCAATCGGATACGTCTACATGCCGTAGTAATAAATAGTTTGTGTTATTTCTCTGTTAGATGTAAGTACTAACACTAGTTTCGAAGTCCATTTGGTTAGTATAGGTACACACGCTACTAACCAAACAGACATTACGGGCTCAGATGTAATATTTTTTATTACTTTACTAGTTTCCCGCGACTTCCTTCGCATGGAAGTCGTAAGACACCAGAACATACTAAAATAACAGCCACATTTTTATAAAACTTCCCTGAATATTACGTTTGTAGTTTTAGTCTCAGCAGCCAACATATAAAGAGAGTCAGGACTGGTGACGCGGGAGCAAGCGACGTACAGTTGTCCGTGTGAGAGGCATCTCGTCCTGAGGTCGACCTCCGCAACCTTCATTAACAATTTCCTATTGCTTGCGAGGTTTTTCAATTTTAATGAATTAATTAATACCTGCGTTCCTGCATAATTATACTGCCTAATGGTACAACACTGATACATTGAATGTTGCATTCTTGCAGATTATTTCTGACGAACAGCTATCACTTAAATAATATTTAAAAAACTCACGGGATTTCTGATTAACACTCACCGTAGATATTTATTTTTATTATAACTACAAAGAGGGCTTACTACTAATTTTCAGTGTACGTTCTTTTAACTATCACCAACTAATATAACCAAATGTAAAAAACCGGCCAAGTGCATGTCGGACCACGCAGAATGAAGGGTTCCGTAGTTGGGTATATGAATTTATCCCAAAAACAAAGTTAACATTGTAGTTGAAAAATCTGTTTATACATTCCGTATGGGAGATCATGTTTTTCAAACTGCAAATTATTATTAAATTAATTAATTATTAAGTTGGTTGATTATTCCTCGTTAACCTGTGCAGCCTAATTAGATCTCATAGTTTTCCTTTTAATCTCGTTTAATTGTGTTCTCTCTCATCTCAGTCTCATTCCTACGAACCGATTATTATTTTTGCGATGTCTGACTTTTGTTGTGCTCAAATCTCAGTTGGTCTGATAGTTTTATAGAGCCTTTATTAAAAAAAAAACAGGATTATTCAGATCAATTTTGTTCAGGGGCCTATCATTTATATGGCTGATACGTCAGTAGCTACGCCCCTGGAACATAATTGGAGACATATTTTAAGGGTATATTTTGAGTTAATGTATGTTCTTTTAAACATTACAGATATACCTAAAAAGCTAGTCGTCTGTTGTGGTCTCCCAAATCGTCCATACATAGAATAATTTTATGAAAAATACATCAATAAATAATTTGTACAACCAGACACCGATTCCAATGCAGGGGTAAGAAAATTATCTGTATTCCCGTTTATACCTACTATGTTTGTGTGGTAGTTGCAAGGTGCAGTTAAATAGGAGAAATACTTTAATATTTTGTTATTGCAGTAAACCGAACATTACCGCTGACTCGGCCGAGTATAACAGTTTCAACAATGAAACGGGACATGAAGACAAAGAGGTGGTGCTTCCACCACATCCAATGAAACGGGACATAGTGTGGAGGGAAGTGACGATCTTTTTCATTATGCACATCGGTGCTATTTATGGCGTTTATCTATTTCTCATGGCGGCGAAGTGGCAGACATGTCTGTTTGGTAAGGATTGTTTGTGGAGTAAAAATGAGAGGAATTTTCCCATTTACATAAAAAAAAAACTAAACCACTGGCTTTGAGAACAAGGTCTAACTTGGTACAGTCAGGAAAATTAAATGCTTAACAAATCGACACTCTACGTCAATTTGCCGTGTTATAGCCATATCATACAACTGTCAAAGAATAACCGTTGGGATTTGAATATACAGAAAATTTAAGTTGGTAGGCAATTTGCTTAACATTTAATTTTCCTACATTTACTTACCAGAGATGGAATGCTCCTAACATTTCATCCCATGTTCAGAAAGGCGTTGATTCTTCAGCCGTAACAACCATCTTCATTTTATTTCACATGTAGAGAAAGATATAAGTAAGATATAGAAGTGCGTTATGTTTTTTTTCTGCAGCATATCTGTTGTACCTAGCCACGGCACTGAGTGTATCAGCTGGTGCCCACAGACTATGGACACACAAAGCATACAAAGCCAAGCTGCCCCTGCGTCTCTTGCTCCTGTCTTTCTTCACTATGGCGTTTCAGGTGAGTACCTGTAGATACATACGTACATTATTGACTAGTCATTATGACGACTTCAATGTTTCTGTGGCTCACTTAACAGCACAAAAGATAGAGAATCGAGTCAATTATAACTGAGCCTTCAGAAATAAGAGTGGTATCAATATGTACTTAATGGAATTTGCGGCAACGTCCACCTCTAAATATGCTCTCTCGTAATCGTGGGTTAATGAAATGAATTGAATGAAAACCGTTATTACACGACTGCCCAAAAAGGAGTGTAATTTTAAAGTAAATCATAACGAGTGTAATTCTTTTTTCCGATGATTTTGGTTTTTTATTTACTCTTTTAATTATCGTCACCTCGACGGCAAACTTACGAATCTGCAGTTTGAGTGAAATCAACATTTTAATGAAAAACTGTACCCTAATGTGTACACACCGTGACACACCGTGGAAACTTTACGAATTTTTATTTTATGTACAGAATTCAAATTGTTCGAATCTGCGTTTTATGTTATTACATCCGTAATAAACTTTCGAAATTCATTTAGGGTGTTTTATCGTCGTAATTTAAAATAAAAGAAGTTAATAGATATTATTTATAATATTCATACCCGGATTGTCAATATTTTACAAGGATCAGAAATAAATGCACATTCGTAAGTTTATATCATCATAAATAGAAGTTAATAGATATTTATTCATACACTTCCGAAGTTTCAATTGGATGTTTTTATTATGTTAATATTATTTAGAATTTTAAATTAACGAAAGTACCGATTTCGTAAGTTTGCCAGGGCATGAATAAATATCTACTAACTTCTATGATGATGTAAACTTACGAATGTGCATTTATTTCTGATCCTTGTAAAATATTGACAATCCGTTGATATTACCACAAAAATTACCATTTTGGAAACCAACCGTACCACGGTACTTTTATACCTGTTACAAAAAAAAGTTATCATTGATGTTTGCTTTCAAAACGCTCCCCTGTAAAATGCATTTTCTGCAGATACGTAAGTTTGCCATAGAGGTGACGTTATGATACCTTTATAAGTAGCCATAAGTTCATACATTTTTGAAATGGTCTGGATTTAAAAAAAAACAAGCGTTCCTTTGTTAAGAAAATTACACACATCGGATCTCATGACAAAAGAAAAGACACATGAAATTTACAATAGTCTAGAACATAAAAGACAAGAAGGCGATTTCAGCATTGCAGAACAAGTTCATAGCATTCAATATCATTTAGAATAATAATATTTATTACATTTATTCATAAAAATTAACAAATAAAGTCTATCAATAAATTTTAAAAAAATCTTCAATATTTTATTTTAGAGGTCGACTTTTCATGCCGACGGCCCAGACCACTTTTTTAGGCGTTTTGACGACGTAGTATTTTGGTATTATTATTCAGGTTGAGATGACTTGGGCCGATCTATCACTGACCCGTAATCGTGTCGTTACATAATCGATTCATCTACTTAAATAACACGCTCTGGTTTATTTAGGTTTATAGATATTTATTCTGAAAAAAGACACAAAGTCAGTTACATGGGAAAAATGTTTTAAAACTAAATTATAAATAAATATGAAGTTGGTCACAATCGTCACTAGATCAATTTGTTATGATTGCAGACCCATCCAATGCATTTAGTTTTTAGGAAGGGTGATACGTCTTATTTCTATTTTTCTCATAGTATACCTTGATCTCCTGGGTGCGAATTCATCGCATGCACCACAAGTACTGCGACACGGATGCAGACCCTCACAATGCGAAGAGGGGCTTCTTCTTCTCTCACATTGGGTGGATGATGATCAGAAAACATCCTCAAATCAGAGAACACAGTGTTGATATGAGCGATCTCATGAACGACCCGTTACTGCGCTTCCAGCACAAGTAGGTTTTCACTTACAAGAAGATTTATCTGTAAGAACATTCTTTAAATAGGTTTTATTTTTAAATTAAATTCCGTATGTTTTTTTTTCCAGAAATTATTGGTATCTGATAGTAATCGCGTGTTTCATAGTGCCCACTTACATCCCTACTCTTTGGGGGGAAGAAGCAAAGATTGCATTTTATATTTGTGTCTGCTTACGATACATATTTACGCTGCACGTGACTTCATTAGTGAACTCAGCAGCACACATGTGGGGCACCAAGCCATACGATGAACACATCGGACCAGTTGAAACGAAGACAGTATCATTCTTGGCAGTTGGAGAGGGCTTTCACAACTTCCACCACACTTTCCCTTGGGACTACAGAATAGCTGAATTGGGCGGCTATTCTCTTAATTTTGGCAAGTTGTTTATTGATGTCATGGCAAAAATTGGATGGGCGTATGATTTAAAGTGCGTACCGGATGAATCGATAGAGAGACGGGTGAAGAGAACCGGTGATGGAACTCACCCAGTGTGGGGGTGGGATGACCCAGACTTATTTGAAGAAGACAGAGCAGCTTCAATAATAAGTAATAATTATGAGTAGTACAGATGGAGACCACGCATTGAAAAAAAATTTGTTAGTTATAAATAAGCATCATTGCTAAGAAATTTGTTTAAAAAATAAACTGTTGTTTTATTCAATCACTTGGAAACCTCTTTAGTTGATCAAATAATCTTAAATGAATGAATCATTTTGGTAATACAAGACCAGACAATAAGCATTTCTTAGAGCATTGTACTGGAATCACGAACTCGTCTGCTGAGCTTCAAGATTACGCGGGTACGAATCCGGGCAAGTACCAATATAACTTTTCAATTCATATAACTGACACTGGCAAAGAAAAACATGGTAAGCAAACCTGGACTTAATAATATAAGTCTGAGCACCACCCTCGCTCAGACGGGTTGGCGACAGAGAAGGCATGAGCATTTATCAATGCTTATGCCTTCTCTGAATAAGGAGAGGCCTTTGCCCTGCAGTGGGACAATAATAGGTTGGTATTTTTATAAATTGAGTCTAATCTTCACGGACGAGAGAATCCCGGTGGCGCAGCGGCGGTTCGCCGTATGATCAAATTCAATTGAAATTCTATGATTCATTCTTCACACGGCGATATCATCAAGAAGATAATTTGTTGGCATGGCGAGACTATCGCCGCGATTCTCTCAAACGCAAACTCATTATTTCAATACCATTTACAATGAGCATCAAGTTAGCTAAGCACCTGTCAAGAATCGACTCGAGAGTAGGTGGATAATTTGCCGCTAATTAGTCGTGCATTAGTTGTGAAAATACCGATTTTGTCATTTTTTGTTATTTTGTTTTTTCAGGTGCTTTGCTAACTTAATATAAAGTTCGCAAAGCACGCCTCCAAAATATGACTTTAGAGCGTTCGTAGAAGAATGGGAATGGGATACGTTTTTGCCGCCAATTAGTCGCTAATTAGTTGTGAAGGAATTTCTTACAGCTATTTTTTTTTTGTTATTTTGGGTACTTTGCTAACTTTATATCAAGTTAGCAAAACACGAATTTATAGAATGAGTTTAGGCTTTTCGTAGGAGAATGAGAATAGAATAAGAATTTGCCGCTAATTAGTTGTGAAGGAATTTTATTTAGCAATATTTTTTTTTGTTACTTGATATAAAATTAGCAAAGCACGCCTCCAAAATATGACTTTAGAGCGTTTGTAAAAGAATGGGAAAAGTTTTTGCCGCTAATTAGTCGCTAATTAGTTGTGAAGGAATTTCTTTCTGCAATTTTTTTTTGTTATTTTGGGTGCTTTGCTAACTTAATATATAGGTAGTTAGTGAAGCAGGCATCGAAGAATTAACTTTTGAATGTTGATAGCAAAGTGGGAAAATAATATTTTTTTAATAACCTATAAGACGGACAAAAATAAAAAATTATCATCCCTATTGAATAAGAATTAGTCGTAATTCTGTGAAACAATAATATTCCGCAATCCTTTTTTTTTGTTTTGGGTTCTTCGCTATCCTGATATAAAGTCGGCGAAGCTGGTTATGAAATAATGACTATAGAGCGTGAATAGGAAAGTAGTCTCTGGATGAGAATTTGCTGCTTATTATAGTCGCCAATCAGTTGTAAATCAATAAATTTTCACACTTCTGTTTTCTGGGTGCTTTTCTGACTTGATGGAAAGTTAGTGGGTTAGCGGTTAGCGGTCGGCGGTCAGTTATGTTTTGAAAAAAAATGCCTATGCATCGTTTATAGAAAAGTTAAAATTGGATGACTTTTCGCTGCTTATTAGTCGCTGATTAGTTGTGCGGAATATCAGTTTCGTTGTTCGTCATTTTACCGTATCTTTAACTCCTTTGTTTTCTTGTTGTACTATTTTGTGAAGCACAACGTAATAAGTATTTTTTCTGTGCTAATGTTGAAGTGTGGCTTGGATGATAGAATGCTATTGATCAATTGTACACATGAGGAGCTTTTAATTTTTTTTGTGTTTTTTGGGTGCTTTTTTCACTTGATATTTGAATTTAGCGGAGCAGACATTAAAAAAATAAACTTCAGAGAGGGAACAAAAAGTTGGAATTGGATGGTAATTTGCCGCTAATTAGTTGTGGAACATTTTTTTTTCCTTGATGATATTGCTATCAATTCTCACACAGATAAACGCGCAAGCACAATAACGAGCACTGATGCTACACGCTGATTCGTATGCGCGCGAAACTTTGAAGTTTCTCTTTTCTATTTCTTTGCGGAAATAAATTCGTTCACAACTAGTTAGCGACTAATTAGCGGCAAAAACTTATCCCATTCCCATTCTTCTACGAACGCTCTTAAGTCATTTTTTGGAGGCGTGCTTTGCTAACTTTAGGATATCAAGTTAGCAAAGCACCTAAAAAAACTAAAAAGGACAAAATCGGTATTTTCACAACTAATTCACGACTAATTAGCGGCAAATTATCCACCTACTCTCGAGTCGATTCGTGACAGGTGCTTAGCTAACTTGATGCTCATCCATTTACAGGCAATTTTGAATTGTCAAATAGTCGGTCAGTTAGTCAGAAAGTTGAAGCTAATTGCCCATTTCAAAACGTAGATCTTTACGGAGAAGAACGGGCAAGAAACTCCAAGGACACTCTTTTAAATATAGATAATCACAAAATCCTGGGTACATTATTCTTGTTGCTTCTATAAGTGAAAACAAGGTACAGAAAATAATAAAATTAATTCAAAATATAAGATTAAAAATAAGCTCTGGCAGATAAGAGATTACTAGTCTCAACTGACGACGCCCGTTCACGAACATGACGCGTGGATCAGCACCATCCAGCTCAACCAATTTGTAGGAAACCGAATGATCCAACACACTCGCCACCATCAGCGAGACATTTAAATGAGCATGACATACTCTCAACTGCCATGCTCTTCCAAGTCAACATACATCTTAATAACATAATAAACGGCTCCATGGAACAGTTAGTGCTCTGCATAACCCGACCCCTCTTCCTCTCTTCTTCCTTGTAAGACAGGTAGTAATCACAGTCAGGATGCAGAGCACTGACCGTACTCAAAATTATACAAAATTATAGTTTGCAATGTATTTGAGAGATTAATAGAATTAGGCTACCAAAAAGAAAGAAAATCATTATTATCTATCGGAGTATGCAACAATTAAAACATGGTTAAATAAAAAAAATACATATATTCGCAATGTCAGAAAAAATATAAATAAAAGGGGAAGGAACTATTCTAACTACAACAACAGCGGCAAAAAATACGTTTTGTTGCTATACTAGTGACGGCTCTACCTACTGGTATTCCATTTGCAGTCGCCGTTCGATTGCACCAACAGGACTGTCACCATCTACGAAAGTATTTCCATAGAAATATCAAAAAAAAAAAAATAAGTACTGGGATCGATCCATCATCACTGACAGGACTATTGTTGCCAATAAACCTGATATAGTGGTGGTGGATCGAGTAGAGCGGCGCACAATGATTATTAATATAATAATTTCTTTATTGGAACAAAAAATATTGACATAACGGTCCCGCATGACGGGAACCTCGTGAAAGCTGAGAAAGATAAACAAATCTTTTATTAATCTTGACTTGGCTCACGAGGTTGTCGACATGTGGGATATGGACTCAGCAATCATTGTGCCGATAGTCGTATCATCCAATGGCTTAGTTGCCAAGAGCCTCGACCAACACCTAAGGAGGCTCTCGTTGGGCAGCTGGATCAAGGACTTGATTCAAAAAGCGGTACTCCTGGACACGGCTCGCATTTTCAGGAGGTTCCTTTCATTGGAGCCCTGACCTAGCTCCCGATACCGGTGGGCTACATTTTTTTATATATTTTTAAATGTTTTAATTTTTTATATTCTAATATTTAAAAATATAATTTATAAGTATTTAAAATGAAATAAAGGACATAATAATAAGATTTATTTCAGATTAAAAATCCATAATTACATACTACACACATTTAAAAACGAATTCTGATTAAAAATAAAATAAAACATCACATAAAATAAAATACAGTTAAGGACACAGTTACACACATTAGGACCGGGAAGAATTGACCACTGCTCACAGTGCAGTATGCAAAAGTATCCAGTGGCGCAGCAGTGGTGAGTCCCACCTGTCGGTGAACACGCTTAACAAACTGTTACTACTGGACTTATCACCACTCAGCAGTGACGCACACTGCTTCGTTATAAGAGCATGAAACCCATCAGTGTGCGCCTCTGCGAACATAGTTGAAGCACTGTAGAAACGTGGTAGCCCCAGCAGCACCCTAAACGCGTTGTTGTATTGAACACGCAGTGCGTTGTATGACCCAAGTGTGTAGTTAACCCACAGGCTGCACGTGTATAGTGTTTGGCAGTAAGACTTAAAAAGAGTCACTTTCACTTAATTATGACGGTACCTTGCCAATTCATTTATGAAAATATGTAAGAAAAAATAATGTATGTAAGAAAAAATATTCTCTTTTGTTTATAAAATAAGTGATAGACATAATTTTAAAACTAGAAATAAAGATAAAATAGATCAACCATTTTTCAGATTATTTAAAGTACATACATCTTTTAAGGGGTACTGTGTTAAATGTTACAACAATATACCTTGTGATTTATTACAATTAAATGAAAAAAAAAAAAATGAAATGAAATTTAAAACTCATATCAAAAGTACACTTTGTAAACAAGCATATTACAAATTAGAGGATTATATCCAAGATAATAATGCTTGGAAACATGCGGTACCTGCTCCTTAAGACAATATTTAGAGTCTAGACAAAATCAAACTGGTTGCTAATTTAATTGTATAATTTGTTATTTTTTATAACAGTGATTTCGCTTCCTAACTGAATTTGCTCCTGTTGTTTGTGTAATTATTTTACTGAGTTTTCAACCAGTTCTGTCTTGGAAATTCAAGTATACTTCGAACAAACTCAGTGCTAACATAATAGTGGGAAGTTTAGCCTTCTCAAAACTATAGAAAATAAATTGAACAAATAACGAAATACTGTTCAAAGTGCTTTATCATCCTGACTCAAACGCGTGTGCAACGGAAACTCGCAGTTAAGTGCGGGAGTAAGTAGAGTGCTGTTAAGGTGGGTACTGACCAACGTTACAAGGTGTAATGTAACATTCGCATCGAGCGTGTTACTCATCGAGCATGTTACGCAGTGTCCTTAAAATCGACGTAACATGTTCGTCAAAACTCTGTGCTCCGTCGCCGCCAGTTCACTCCGAGATGGCCGACAGCGAGGACGTATTGGGAACTTTGATTCTACTTAGTTATTGTTTCATCCAAGTGAAGAAAAAGAAAAAACGTTACTGGACATCAAACTTATTTAAAAATAGAGGCGTATGTGGTGGTTTGTCATTGATAGCAATATTAAAAAACCAAATGATTACTGGACAGTATAAAAACTTTGTACGCATGTCTCCGATTGATTTTGAAGAACTATTGAATTTAATTGGACCAAAAGTACATAAAAACGATACAAATTATAGAAAAGCTATCAGTGTCACGGAACGGCTAGCACTAACGCTTCGTTTTTATGCTACAGGAGATTCCTATACTAGTATGCAATATCTTTTCAAGATATCAAAACAACGAATAGGATTTATAGTGAAAGAGGTCAGCGAAGCCCTTATTGGAGCATTAAAAGAATATGTAAAGGTATGTATTATGTATGTATTAATTCAGAAAATGTAGTCATTACATATCAAATTAAATTAAATCACCAAATTCTGACATAAATTGTTCACTCATAGCTGGTGACCCATAGTCATTTGGATGGGACGTATTTGATGCAGGAGTTTCAGGGCTTTGCTGTGGCTCATAGTCATTTTGATGGGACGTATTTGATGCAGGAGTTTCGGTCTGTGGCATCGATGAGACTCTGGAAGTTGTTGGTCTTGTAGAGTAGCCTGAATAACTGTAGCTGTTCATACCATTTCCAACATAGTCATACTCTCCGCGATCAGCACTGAACAATATATTTGATATATAATGCTGCACATGTATTTTTGTTGTCTTTGAATAAGATCGTAATTTATTTGCCAAAAACATACCATAGGCTTCACATTCGTCAGGTCTGTGCGAAGTTGCCTCCGTTTGCTCGGTTCTCTTTTTTAATATATTTAAAGTAGATACCATTATCTCTTCTGGGCTTGGGGCTACTGATTTCTTCCTTTTTGGAGGAGGAGGGCAATCATTGTCGCTTTTTTTGGCAGACGGAGGGCAATCATCAGGCAGTTGTTCTGAAGCACCTTCATGTCCACGTAGCTGAAAATAAATATTAATTATTATTTCAGACGCCAGAAACACCGGAGCAATGGCTGGTTGTAGCAAATGACTATGATACTTTGTGGAATTTTCCACATTGTTTAGGTGCAATCGACGGTAAACATATTTTACTGCAATCACCGATCAACAGTGGCAGTGAATTTTATAATTACAAGGGTTTCTTCAGCATCGTATTACTGGCAGTTGTTGACGCGAAATATAACTTTTTGTATGTAAATATTGGGTGTCAAGGAAGAATATCTGATGGAGGAGTTTTCAACAACTGTGTTTTAAACGAAAAACTAAAAAATAATGCACTAAACCTCCCTCAGCCCACTGCGTTGCCAGCAAGAACAGAAGAAATTCCATTTTACTTCGTTGGCGATGAAGCTTTTGCTCTTTCCCAAAATATGATGAAAGTATATGCAGGATATCATGAACGTGGTTGTAAAGAAAGAATATATAACTACCGACTTTGCAGAGCTCGTAGAGTAGTGGAAAATGTGTTCGGCATATTGTCAGCAGTGTTTAGAGTTTTGCGGAAACCAATGTTGTTAGAACCGAAAACCGCGACATCTGTCGTAACAGCAATAACATCTCTCCACAATTTTTTAAGAAAAGGTAATAATGCTCATGTATATACCCCTGCAGGTAGTTTTGACGAAGAATTGAACGGCCAGGTCAGATTAGGAAACTGGAGAGAAGGTAACTATGATATGACTAGTATGTTACCCTTGCAAATAAGACCGCGAAGGGCTACAACATCTGCTCACAATATTCGTAATGAAGTTGCTGAATACTGTATTCAGCAAGGGTCTGTAAGTTGGCAAGAAAATTATGCTTAAAATGGACTTACAGTATCTGTTGTGTCACGAGGTGTATTTCTATCCAGTAGAAATAACATGGATTTGTAAGCGAACCAAGTGCTGTGGTAAACTTCATCTGCACCTGAAATTTAATTTGTAATTAATATTGAATTATTTTAAATAAAAAGAAGCACTATACAGATTAATACCGAGTTTATATTGTTTTCCCCACACTAGCTTGGAAACACCTACTTCCCTCACTAATTTCCACCCCCCCTACTATAACCCGCGTTAAACTTAATAAATAATTACGTACCTTTTCCAGTACCAGTTGATTGTTTAGTTTTCTGTTTTTCCCTCCTCAATGATGCCAGTAAACTTGTCATTTTCTTTTTACAGGCTTCTCTTTCGCTGTTGAGTAACGAAGCCAATCTATCCCAAGCGTCTTCTTTCTTTAATTTGTTATAATGCTCTGGGTGAGCTGGGTTCCACAACAGTGTTTCTTCTTTGTATTTTTCAATAAAATACAAAGTTTTTTCTTTATTCCACTCCATGCTTCTTGAAACTTGATATAATTACGAGAGGAATAACGGGTGATCACTTGCGATGTCCACGTGCGCTCGTGACGACTCGCAACGGCGTACTGACTGAACCGCGTAACAGTCAAAGGATTCGCCAAAAAACCGACAGCCGGGTGGAGCACTCAAAGCGAGCAACGAGCGGCTCGTTGCTTGCTGGTTTTCCCGTAACACGACGTACTGACTGCATGAATGCTCGCTGTGTAACACGTTACATTACGCCCCGTAACGCCGGTCAGTACCCAGCTTTACGGCGTGCGCTACGAACTCGCGGTGCCGTCGTCGGTGCTACCAACACTCAGCGAAGAATTCCGACATAAACGTTCCAGATACGGAAATAAAAATAACAAGTTTTCGAGCATTGTTTTGTTGTTAAATTATTTTTGTATAGGTACGCTACGTCTGCGCGTCAACACATCCTATAAGTGACTGCAGTACTCGCCGGCACCTATTGATATTCTATCAAATATAAATGCCTAATTTGCATCGCACTCCTCCTAAATCCCCGAAGAGCCCCATACCGGGACAATCACAATCTGTTCCTGACATTCCTTCGGCTTTCAGAAGCGATGCGAAGGAGTCTAGTGCAAATGTGACCGTCAGGGGCAAGCGGCCGCGTATCGATGACTCACCCAACAACGCGGTGATGGACTCATCCTGTGCATGTCTGGAATGGAAGAGCGAACTCATGCAGCTTTTGACTAAGTGGAGGACCGAACAAGACCTAAGGCTGTCTAACTGGAAGGCCGAGCATGACACAATGCTGTCCGCCCTGGTTAAGGTCGCCTCCGATATAAAAACTCAGTGTGCGGTCATTCAAAAAGCTACCATCAGACTCGAAGTCAGAATGAGGTCGGCTAATCTCCAAAAAAGAACAAGGGGAAAGGAGCAGGAGAAATTCCATCAGGGAATTCAAGACCTACATCTCCAGACACGCTTGGCGAGTTCTCAGCTACTCACTGCTCCACCGCATGATATGGAAGAGGTAGGAGATCCCATATTAATGGCGCCAGAAGAGGTAAAGTCTGTGGATCGAGAAACATGCGAGACGGACCTACGGGACATACACTACCAAGGTAAACTGCCATCATCAGCTACCCACCAAGCTGCCAAACCCCGAGTCCTCTTGCCAGTGCCTGCTACGGTATCAGACGTTACGATGGGCGACACAGACCATGTAAATTTGAAGGATGGCTGGACGGAAGTTCGACACAGGCACTCCCGACGTTCGCTCGGCAACGTTTTGCGTGGCACAGCGGCACCTGTTACCACCAATTTAGAGGCCTCAGAAAGATGGAGATACCTGCACCTCTTCTACGTGAAGCAGGGTATTTCTGATAACCAGGTAGGTGACCACTATTACCATCTGTGGCACTGATGTTTGCACAGTAGAAGCGCTGAAATCTCGTGGCAAATACGCCTCCTTCAAGTTCGGTGTGCCCTCAAAACTGGCTGAACTAGTTAAGGCAGCCCAAAACTGGGCAGAGGATATTTGCGTCAAACCGTGGTGCCGTAACTTTCGTGGCCGAAGTAATGCGACTCAGTAAGCCCTTCAACATTACTGCCTCACCCGCCTCTACTGACCGCAATGATTATATACGATTACGGTACCAGAATGAGCGGGGGCTCAAAACAAAGTTACCTATATGGAAATCAAGCTTGTTACTCTCCGAGCACGACTTTGTTGCCATAACAGAGACAAATCTGAACAATTCAGTTGAGGATTCAGAAATTTTAAGCGGAGATTGGAGCATCCTACGCAGAGACTGAGTGACTCTGGGTGGCGGCGTATTGCTTGCTTCGCGTCCCGGCATTACCATAAAGACGCGGCAAGATTTAGAGACTGACGGTGGCGAAGACCTATGGGCTACGATCACAATTTTCGTTCTTAGTATCTTTGAGTGTGTTGTCTACGTAAAGCCCACTGCAACTGATGACGATTACATGACATGGTTCTGCAAGGTTGAGAGCATCATGACCAATTTAAACGGAACAATAATAATTTTAGGCGACCTTAA